>OW028589.1:22500000-25000000 GCA_932294275.1 Chloroclysta siterata
CACACATCTCCATATTCAATCGATAGGAAAGGTACAATGTCTGTCGCAGTTTTTGGTGCAAAAATATACCTAAATGCGACAGACACAGCAGAGATGGAGAATGGGAACAGGACAATGATCTATTCATCCTAATTAGCAAGCGATCGTACGAATTATGCGATGCCAAAAGCCTTTGAAAACCCACCGGCTCTTCTGGGAGCCGGGAACAAAAGTAAACCTATTGTATCTGAAATAGGGTCAAAACGAAGCGCAAACAAAAACAATTGGCACTTCACATGGCATTTCGATTTTGCACAAAACAGCTATGCATCGCAATAATCGTAAATCGTTTGCAATTCAGACAATATCCCTGCGAATAGTTTGTACCACCGTTATCCTCGCGCGCTGTCCGGTTGTGGAGTGGCGTGTCGTATGCGACTTTACGGTGTTCTGTAATTGTGTCTCGGTGCGTGATGTTGACAAACCGGTCGCGCCAGACTTTGGTGACCCGTTTGATGCATCTGTACGCTCGCCTGGTGTACGTTAGCCTGGTGTAAGTTTGGCTGGTGTACGTTGGCCTGGTGTACGCTGGCCTGGTGTAAGTTGGCCTGGTGCAAACTGGCCTGATGCAAGATGCTTGCCTGGTGTGCGGCCTGCATTTGTCCGATGGTCGTGGAGTGAGACATCGGATGCATTTGCAGGTATTGCATCGAGGCGCTGTTATGCATCATCAGTTCTGGCGGCATGTGGTACAGTCCTGGCGTCTGTGGACAACAATAAAGCAATTAGATTGGAATGATATAATATAATTGTCCGTTTTATTACTGACTGTCTTAACAGCTCAGTTGGTAGTAGCTCTATGAACACAGATGTTTGTTCTCGGTATGTGTGTTTAAAAAATAAAATATTTATTTTCTCTTCGTTCGTAAGATACCTAAATATCTGAGTCACACACACCGACCCCACTTAAACTATCCTGGCGCATAAACCCCGAAGCGGGTCTTGGCCTCAGACACAATATAACGCCACCAATCCCCATTCAGCGCCACCTTTTCCCAGCCGGGGAAACACTCCACTGAAAGCTGGCTACAAATTAAACGATGTAGAGACACGTAAATTTAATGAAACAAATATATAATACTAATCCGCTTATCTAATCTATTTTGTTTGTTTTGTTGTGTCTAATACACCTTTTTTCACTTTGCTGAGTTTGCAGAGTATGCTGAGTTTGCAGAGTATGCAGAGTTTGCAGATGCAGTGAAGGGTGCAGACAAGTCTACATTTGGTTTGCTTACTTAAGATTAGATTAGCGGATTAGTACTATATATTTGTTTCATTAATTTTATGTATAACAATGGAATTCCGCAAAGTCACGCCTGAATCAATTAATTATCGATGTAGAGACACATAAACGCACATATCATAAAAGCGTGTACGTGTCGAAAAACATCTCAAATTGGAATTGATATTTTGATGCTTTTATTGGAATAAATAAATGTATTAAAATAAAGTATCGTAGTCTTTTTGAGCAGTCCTTCACTCGCAACATTTGTAATGTAAAGTATCTTCAAAATACAATATTGTGTATTGTATTGTATAACCCGAAAGAAGCATAGGAAGGTTAACTTGAACAAAATTATACTTTAAACAAATAATATTTATTATATCTTGTATACAAAGTATCGAATTCGTGGATAAAGGTTAGTGTATCGATTAGACACACCACACATTGTTGGTACAAAAATATGATAAATAAATATGTGTAATCAGCTTTAGCTTCTTTGTCTGTGTGTCATGAAATAAAGCGCAATTCTATGAAGGCAAATGTATCATTGTTAACACCACAATACAAAGCAGCTGTTTGCCAATAAAAAGGAAGTAATAATGCATGTGTGCATTATGTTTCCACCGATTCTAGTTCCCGTTCCACAATCAGTGTTTCATTGTTCTCTTTGTAGTTTTTACGTTTGTTATGGATTTTATAGATGGACTCCACCTAGTCGGTTGTATCCACTGAAGAAAGATTATGTTGCTCGCAATTTTGTTGTTTTTTTCCTAAACTATCCTAATGAATGAAAATTATTTTTTGTACACCTACCTAGTTCAATCCTAATCTTTTTTGTAATCTTTAAAGTAAGTTTTAATGCCAATATTTTTTTTATATAAAGTTTTTTTTATATTTTAGAATATTCGCTTGATTTTAGTAATAGAAACATTCAAATAAAAACCTCAGTAAGTTGTTTTTTTTTCGTTTTTGGTATTTGATTTTCTATATTTTAGTTTTTTTAAGTTAACCAGAACATGTTATGAATATGTATGTATGAATGTGTGGTGTGTGTCAGAGGATATGTGGATGTTTGTGTGTGCGTGTATGGCTGTGTGTGTGTGTATGTACTTACAAAGTGTGCGTTGTGCGCGTGCGCGTGTCGGTGGGGCGGCAGGGAAGGCCGGGCTCAGTAGGCGGACGCCTCCTTGTACTCAGAGTTGTCCATCGTGAAGAAGTCCTCTAGCTTCCACTGCAGCGTCTCGAAGGTAGGTCGCTTCAGCGGATCCTGAATAATACACGTCATGGAGTTATTGTACTTGTTATCGTGGCTTGAAATATGAAATGTCTGTCATTCTTCGTTAATGTTACCCCGGCGCCAGATATAGCTTCACTTGTTTGAACACTTGTTTGATCACTGTGTGTGGCACGGAGACTTTGAATACAAAGAATTGATTGAATTTGAATGATGTTTGACTTTGATCAAACAAGTGAAACTATGTCTGGCGCCTGGGTTATACAGATTGTAATAAGACTACCCCTAAAATTAAGGAGGTTACAGTCATTATGAATAACTTTCTATAAAACAAAGACAGTGATCGCAAATGAACTTTCGTTCAGAACGTCAGTTTTTTTTGGTTTCACAGAAAAAGTTCTATATATTGATGAGTTATTTAACCCCCCGAAGTTTTATGCAGTAGTCTTATCACCTTAACGGAATAGGTAGAGTTTTTAAGTAGGTACCAAATGACGTCAAATACGCTACTACGATATTTAAATATGGATATGCCTTTTTCATCCCCGTGTCGGAAACGATTCGGGTTCGAAATCAAATGTGATAAAAACTGACGTTGTGCCAAAATGTTGACTTTTTTGTATAGTATTGTATATAAACATACCTTGTGCCAGCACTCGAGCATGATCTCATAAAGCGGCGCGGGACAGTTCTGAGGACAAGGCATTCGGTAGCCATGTTCCACCTGGTGCAATACCTCTGCGTTTGTCATACCTGAGGAGAAACGAACATTGCATTACAAATACAAAATATTTATTCAGTAAACTTAGTATGTAGTACATTTCATGGGTTTGAGACCGTCTTTTAAGTATGGGAATACCTGTGGTAGAGTCTCTTAACTTAATATAGATAATAGAGATTTAATAAGCACTAGCTCATCCTTTGAGGCTTTATTTCTAGCAGTTTGTCTTCAGGTTGTTGATGATAATGATGATGACACACACCCAACAAGCCTTGCCAATTTTTATTTAGTGTCTTTCTTAAAAACCTAAATTACAAGTGGTTCGCCCCGAACTGAGTACTCGAAATACAATATTTGGCATATGACTACCCCCTACATACTTGGATTGGAGTAACCCAGTTTAACCTTAATAGGGCTATTAGTTGAAGAGTTCCGTTGAACAGATCTTGGCTCCATCATAAACTTTGATTGTAAGAGGTATAAAAAACAAAATAAACTTATTTAGTCTCAGCAGTTCATGTGAGTAATTCTGTTTCTGTGCATTCATATTGTTAATATTGATTTTTTTTAGATGAGGTGTCAATATTGCAAAATAATTGCAATAAAATCGATAGTACAATACACAGACACGTACAAGAAAGTGAAGAACATCCGACGACCATGAGAGATAGGCCCCTTTTATACACTCTCTGTTTCTCTATCTGTGGCAATAACGTTACAGTCGCAAGGTCGTGGGAAACAGAAGCAATTGTGGCATGAATTAATTAGAAAAGATGAAAACTCCGGAAAGTTACAAGGATACAGTGCACTTTTACACGAAATGCCGCAACATCCTGACGAAATTGCGATGTTGCTCCTTATATTCCTTCTTAGTTATTTACATAATATCGCTATCATTGAATACCTCCTCATTTCCGCGTGTTTTTTTTTAAACCGATTACTTTTGAACACCACAATTGTAACAAGGATCATACAAAAGAGCGGTAGGAACCAAGCCGTAAGCTTGTTGCCTGTTCTTCTAGGCTTTGGTCGCGTGGAGCTGGCACGTAGAGTCACTAAGCTTTAAGACGTTTAAAAGTGAACCTTGTGATTTTATGGAATAAATACCTTTTGACTTTGACACCTGATTCGAATTCGATGAGGTTTTCACTGAAGTGTAAGGACGATCTCTAAAATATCTTCTAGCTTAGTTTGTATGCATTATACTAAAGACGCGCATAAAAGTTTGTGATCTCGTGAAATTACATAACACCAAAAAAAAAAACAGTTTTTTGTTTACAAAATGATTATTAAAATATATTTTTTAAAGATTGTTGTACTAACTTGAGTAATTATATTTTCACATTATTCCTAACTAGCCTTTTCATTGTTTGTCATTCAATTATATCAAACTCAATTTATTATGTTTACTACCCTCATTTAATACAATTTTTTTTGAATATTCGACGGTACGGTTTTTTCCTTCTGAAATTCATCGCTTCAATAGCGAGTGGGTGCGGGCAAGGCAATCTACCAAATTGGTTTGAATTGGTAGATCAAGCTTCATTCGCAGCGCGCCCACAACAGAATAAAATCGTTACGATAAATAGATTAGCAACAAGTTTTTCTGCAAGATTTCTGCAGATTCTGGCGAGAAATCTAGCAGGAAAATGTAGTGATTTAAACGGAAAAACTAGTTATATATTAAACTGGTTAATGAACATTTCACAAGTCCGCAGATAGATCGTCAAAAACAGATACTTATTAGCTAAATAAACATACAAATAGAAAGAAAATTACTTGAACAGAAAATAAGAAATACTGAAACAGCTTCACGACCTTAATCCCCAGGCATGGTAGATATCCTCTCAGATCTCTTTGTGAGAGCACTGGTGGTCTAATGGTAGCGGCCCCGCCTTCCGATCCTAAGGTCGTGGGTTCGAAACCAGTCGTGCACCAATGAGTTTTTCTATTCAAATATTTATGTGCACAGTGCGCCAGTACTCTCAAACGGTGAAGGATAACATCGTTAGGAAACCGGCATGTCGTAGAACCTAAAAAGTTCTATAACATGTGTCAAGTGCTCGAAAGGAGCCTCTTGAAGCGCACTTAAAATCCTTTCACCACACTGTTTCGAAGGAAACTAGTGACACGACAAGAAAAAGAAGAAGATCTCTTTGTACCAAGTAAGAATCCCAGGTTCTTTGAGGACGTCCAAGTCAGAGGTACCTATGTCTGTCCAAACGTTAAATTTGGCATATACCCACATTTTTCTGAGTTACCCATACGTGACAAGGTTGCAAGCCCATAGCCGCTGTTAGAATTTTAACTGGTTTCTTTCACCGTAGAAGAAAATAGGGAGGCGCTGTTATTCTGTGAAGACCTTCAGCCAAAACAGCCTAGAAAGAAAGAAGTCTAGAAACATTATTTACGATCTAAGGTTACATACCTGGATAAGGTATTCGTCCGTAGGTGACGAGCTCAGTCAGCAGAATACCAAAGGACCAGACATCGGACTTGATAGAGAACTTGCTGTAATTCGCCGCCTCAGGCGCGGTCCACTTTATAGGGAACCGGGCGCCGACTCGCGCTTCGTATTCGTCTTCCTGCGGGACAAATGCACGGATACTTTAATAAAGTCTAAAGTCTAATACAACAACATCTTTAGAAAACTTTTAGGTGGCATCTGCAAACATCCCATGATCAGATGCCAAGACTGATGGCTTTGCAGCTATTATGCGCAAGAGGATAGTTTCGATAATGGGAAGAATGAGAGGCAGTCATAACAGCATCCTTAGAGCCTTATCAGATAAGTTTGACAGTCCTATACTGTCACATTGGGTTAACATGGTTATATTACCGTCCAATAGTTTAGCAAAATAGTTGTGTTTGTTTTGATTTGTATACCTACATATTTTATTTTACTCAAATTTTTAGTTTTAAGCCATATTATTATCTTGTATTTGTGTAATTAATGTGTACCTACTATGGACTTGTTGTCTGAAATAAAGATTTTATTATTATTATTATTATTTAATAAATAGATAGATCAATCTTTATTGTATACAAGGGTACATCATAAATCTAAGCGTAACTAAGTAAAGTAAAATGAAAGAAAGAAAGAAAACTTTTTTATTTGACCCATATAAAAAATAAAAAACAATAAACAGTAGGAAGAAAAAAAGACAGTAACATAAACAGAAATAGGTGAAAAAATTAAAAAATAACATGTAGTTAAATAGATAAGGTACCTATGATACCCATGCATCGTTGTGTGGGGTCAAAAAGATCATCGTCTCAGCTTTATGCTGCTCAGTACCTAGATAGGTATAGAATGGGCGGCTTTATCGCTGAAAGCGACTTCTTTCAGGCTACCTTAGGATGGAAAGTAGTTAGGTACAGAGTGGTAATGGACGGCGGTGTAATTTTGATGTAGTTTATGCGTGATCACTGGTTCTTTAGCGGAAGCTACTCCGCGTTCCGATGATAAGGTCGCGGGTTCGACTCCGATTGTGTTCATCTATCGGCTTTAAATTCGAAAAAATTGCACCGCAATGCTCTAAAACATTGTGAGGATACCCGCAGCTTAGTCAGTTCCCCATGTCTTTTCTCCGGATAAGACCGACTAAGCTTTAGGGATAATATAAGGTGCTGGTTTTTTTTTTTTTTTTCGAATGGCCTTAAATGCTGTTATAATCGTATGACGATTGCCGTCAGCGTTACCGGGCTACTGGCGAGCGCAGAACGCTTTGCCATACAAAAGGGTTTTTGGCAACAAACGCAAGGGCACCACTTAGGTACGGACCTAGGCTTGAGCTGTTGACGGGGAAGAGATAATATGTTAACGAGCAATACGTCTTCGACCCCTCCGGAGGGGTCAGTGTTGGTGTGTAGTGTTGCTTGTGTCCGGGTTCGATGAGTCTAAACCTAAAACACCTTAAAATGTCTAGGTCTACGGAGGGTATTAAGGTGCTGGGCATGCTTACTCCATCTAAAAACCACTTTAGCCTCTCTTAAATAGGGACATTATCAAAAGTTGCCCCTGACACTGCATAAATCTTCTACAATAAATTCAAAAGCCTATTTATTTTTTTGTCGTAGTTCGTATGAGCTTACATTTTTTATGCAGCCGTCATAATCACGAAGGCGCGAGCCAATTTAAACTTAAAATCAACGATTTTATGACATAAATTTTAAAACGCACGCATATTTTGGTCGGGGAGCAACGATGCTTGTTCCACTTTCATCGGAACAAAATATGAACTAATTACACGTGGAACAAATCGAATTGATCAAAGTCGCGACCACCAGTCTTAAACGAATGAGGTATCAAGTACCGTTACCGACATCCTGATTTAAATGTACGAACTCATTTGCAAACGAATCGCACTGTCAGATTGTGCATTTACATGCTTATTATTGAATTTATGGCAACGTATAATTTATAATTGATTTGGATTCACGTGCATTGGTATGTAATATCACTCGCGTTTTACGAGTGCTTCGGTTATGTCTTAAGGATAGTTTTCATGCAACGTGATCTACGCTTCTTTATTATAAATTGATCTGTCTCTAATCAAAATGATAAGGCTCATAAGACTATTCTTAGGCTAGTTTTTAGGGTTCCGTAACCAAAGGGTGAAACGGGACCCTATTACTAAGACTCCGCTGTCCGTCCGTCTGCCTGTGTCTGTCCGTCTGTCACCAGGCTGTATCTCATGAACCTCACGGTTAGTTAGACAGTTGAAATATTCACAGATGATGTATTTCGCTTGCCGCTATAACAACAAATACTAAAAATCAGAATAAAATAAATATTTATGGGGGCTCCCATACAACAAACGTGTTTTTTGCCGTTTTAATAGATAATGGTACGGAACCCTTCGTGGGCGAGTCCGACTCGCACTTGGCCAGTTTTATTTGATTAATGTGAGATTAAATATCGATAAAAAAATTACAACGAATTATTAGACCGCTAAACGGTTAGGTTGTTACTTAGCTCGATCGATTTATGTGTGTCAAGCAAAATTTTATTGTTTTATTGTAAATTCGGTTGTTTGCTTGATCTGTCTATCGATTTAGCTGTCTGTCGCGTTGCAACTCTTAACAAATCTTTAGAGCCGATTTTACCATGCTAAGTTAGTTACTAATCAAGGATTAACAGGCTGTTAAATCTAACCATAAATGTCAAACGCGTACATTTTGTCATAATTAACGGCCCTTTAATCCTTTGTTAATCTAACAGAGCATGGTGAAATCAGCTCTTAGTCTTAGATCAACGTCTTGTAATCGACACTCAATAATAATATTAAAAAGAGGAATGATTTGTATTTTTGTTTGTAACGAATAAGCTCAAAAATTACTGGTCCGATTTCAAAAATTATTTCACCATTAGAATGCTACATCATCCCTGAGTAAGTTTATCCTAAAATGTTGAAAAAATTTATATCAACCCATGCGAAGCAGGAATAGGCCTCTAGTCAGATATAAAAGCAGCAAAAACAGATAATGCGCTCATATAATAGAGTTTTATGACTATTACTTCAAGGTTAATACCACAACTGTCGTTGCCATTGTTTATAAATAAGAAGATGAGCACAGACATATGACTCAAGAGAAAGCCACACAATATATAACTGATGTGGTATGCGGTCTACATAAATATTATTTTAATATTTAATAAGAATAAACATTTTGATTGTAAAACAATCTAACAATACACTGATAATTTTACAATAATATATTTATTTACGAAGAAAATTAAAATGAACACAAGTATTTACAAAATGTACAAAATACACATGAAACAGTGGAGCTATCTGCGGACGTTGCGAACAATCTAGAGATCGATTTTTTTATCTTTATGAGATTGTAACCCGGATGTTTACAATTGTAAACATTTTTGATGATACACTTTAAACAAATTACGACCCTACTCCTACTTATATTATAAACGCGAAAGTTTGTAAGTATGGATGTTTGTTACTCTTTCACGTAAAAAATACTGAATGGATTTTAATGCTACTTTACAATAATATAGCTTATACATCAGAATAACACATATGCTACAATTTATAAAGATATTATATGACGATAAGTGTCAAGTAAGTAGGAAAAAATCTACCATCTGCGAGCTATTCTGGCGTGCGCTGCCAAAACCGTTACAGTTCAACATAAGTACTACGCTACGCTTATAATAAGCTACTCGAAATACTAATCCTGCGCAGACGAAGTCGCGGGCACCAGCTGGTTTAAAATAATTTTAATTGATTGCAGTATTAGTTGAAGAGGAAACATGAGAACAAACATGTGTCTAAACGATTTTTAATCTAACCTTGATGAGCCGAACAAGGATGGACGCGGGTTTCAGTTTTAGTTCTCCAGTCGAGGTGAGACATACCAATAATTATTTTTGTGTTCATGTAACCTTCGATGTATCGAACGCTGAATGACGAAAAACTACTATAGTCACGTTAAACTCTCGCTGCAGGCTCGGTCATAAGTTATCGGAACGAGACAGCAATATTGCTCTCTCTCTCTCTCGCACTTAGGAGAACGGACGATCCTTTTGTTTAAGCGTGTGTTAAGATGATTTATGACCGAGTTTGCAGCGGGAGTTTAACGAGACTATAGGTTGAGCACTGACCGAGCCGGCAGCGAGAGTTTAACACGACTATAATCATCTATCAAATTGTATTATTAAACTTTCGCGATCATAACACATATTGAAGTATTACACAGTATTTATTACGTTTTACCTTATTATTTTGTCTGTTTGTTACTGAGTCTGCCCGCGACCACGGCTATTGCAACATAGCCGAAACGTCGGGATAATAATAAAGGTAAAACGCGATAAATACCCGTGTAATACTTCACGTCGGGATAATAATAAAGGTAAAACGCGATAAATACCCGTGTAATACTTCAATATCTATCAAATTACTTTAAATCTGTGTAATTTGTATTTAAAAACTGCATCAATAAAGAAGCGAATCTAATAAAAAGCGCTGCAAATCAGTACCTCTAACTCGGTATTAGTAACAATAGTGTGAGAGCGAGAGGTAATGAATAGCGGCGCCATTTTGAATTACAGTTAGCATATTAGCTACGACAATACGTTTCTAACCAGGGTGCGAAGAATTTAATTCTGCGACTAAAGGTACATACATCTATTTTTGTGATTATTTTGTATGTAGAGTTTGATATTAACATAGAGATAATACATTAGAGTTTGATTTTACCTTGATTAGCATATAGCTCACTTGCAGAGTTTGATCTTGCCTTAATCAGGCTAAAAAAATCATTAGCAGAGTTTGATTTTTCCTTGATTATTCTAGAGGTCATTATCAGAATTTGATCTTACCTTGATTATTTAAGAGGTCATTAACAGAGTTTGATCTTACCTTGATTATTTAAGAGGTCATTATCAGAGTTTGATCTTACCTTGATTAGCCTTAAGGACATTAGCAGAGTTTGATTTTATAGTTAGCAGAGGTTGATTTTACCTTGATTAGCCTAGATTCCATTAGCAGACTTTGATCTTACTTTGATTAACATAGAGGTCATTATCAGAGTTTGATCTTACCTTGATTAGCCTTCAGGCCATTAGCAGAGTTTGATTTTATCGTTAGCAGAGGTTGATTTTACCTTGATTAACCTATATTCCATTAGCAGAGTTTGATCTTACCTTGATTATCTTAGAGGTCATTATCAGAGTTTGATCTTACCTTGATTAGCCTAGCGAGGCCAAAGTCAGCGATCTTCACGATATTAGCCTCTGCGACGAGAACATTCCTAGCCGCCAGATCACGGTGGATATAGTTCTGCGACTCGAGGTAGGCCATACCGGCGGCGATCTGAGCTGCCATGTCGATCAGCTGTTGCAGTTTCAGACCACGGCCTTTGCCTGTGGGAAAAAAAACTAGTGTCACTCTTTGTTTTGCGTGTTTTTGAAGTTCTCGAGAGTTCACTATTATGCATGATATTCGCAAGTCTACTGAAAACGTACTAAAGCATCATCAAAGGACAAATATGTAGTGGTCATTTTATAATCGTGGATTAGGTGTGTTGAAAAAACATTTTACGTTCTTTGGAAACAAAGATTTTTGACGTTATTTTAGAAGAAAATCTGGAGCTCGACTATTTACCACACGTAATAGGTTCAGAAAAGTTCAAGCATATGTTGTTATTGTAAAAATATAAACATATATGTATACGGTTAATTACATAGCAATTACATAATCACGTAAGAATAGGTACTAGATATGAATAAGTTCTGTACTAGCCGCTATATCAGTGCAATAACTGCTAACATAACGAATGGTGTGAGATTCAGCTATGTATGCTGTAATCGGAGTTTACCTTGGCAGTATTTCATAATGATGCACATTTATTATGTCACATTATTTATGTTTATCCAGATTACTCTGCAAATTGTTATTGCAATAATGTAATCAATGTGATTTCTGATTAGATTACTCAACAGTAACCTACGTCTGCGTACCTACTCATTGAAGATTGCCTTTATCGGGTACCTATGTGAAAGTATCAACGGAACGAATAATATATGCCTAACCTAAGACACTGATTACATATTTCGTTCCATAATACCTTAATCAAGGAATACGACTACCAACTTTATTACAATCACATTCTATATTCTACTAGCGACCCGCCCCGGCTTCGCACGGTTATTGTGGGTTATCCCTAAGAGATTATACTTGTATTATGCATATAACCCTTCCTCTTGAATCACTCTTTCTATAAAAAAAACCGCATCAAAATCCGTTGCGTAGTTTTAAAGATTTAAGCATACATAGGGATATAGGGACAGAGAAAGCGACGTTTCTTTATACTTTGTAGTGATGACGTTCGTAGAAAAATCCAAAAATGTATAAATATCACGTGGTCTGTTAAATAATGTTTAGACAAAGCTTATTGCAATTTGATGATATAAATCAACAGCGTATACAACTGCGTAGTGCCAAGTCCGTCACTTTTTACAAGTCATTATAGCATTTATTTTTTAATTTCTCTTTCTGCTGTATAATATACATATAATAGCATAGAAGCGAATGCGAATCGCCTAGCGCCTCTACAAAACCTATGTTCTATAATGACAAGCATAATCGCATTCAGCACTTTTAATTGAAACTCTGTGGTGGCCCTGATATGACTAAACAAGTACTAGTAGTTTGCTGCATTGAAATAAAAATAATAATGAACATGACTATAATACTGATTAGAACATACCTTGTAAGTAATCCAGCAAGGATCCATGTTTCATCAGTTCTGTGATAATATAAATAGGCTCTTCCAGAGTGCACACAGCGTAGAGTTGAATCAGTTTGCTGTGTCGCAGCTTCTTCATGATCTGTGCTTCTGCCAGGAAGTCCTTGGGGTCCATTGTGCCTGACTTCAGGGTCTTCACCGCGACCGGCGTGGTGCTGTTCCAATGCCCCTCCCATACTTCTCCGAATTGGCCGTGCCCGAGCTTTTTGACGAACTTCAGTGATGTGCGATCGATCTCCCATTGGTCACGGGTTCTGTGCGAGAGGCCTTCCGTCACTGGCTTCTCGATCTGTAATAAAAATACGGTTACGCTGAAATTTTCCGGTAGTAATATACGCAATGTGCAATGCATAATGTGTGATGAAAACAGATTTATTTTTAGATTGACCTGGTTATTTATACCTTCACAGTTTAGCTTCTGTTCGTAGAAATGCAAATATCTCGTATTCGATAAAAATGCAATACGTTGTTACATGCTGTTGCTTGTTGTAAATTACTTACATTTTTTATAGGTTGGAAAATATAGCATTGCATTATAACTGAATGTCATAAATTCTAACAAGATTCGTGATAGAAGACTATTATAATTTAATAAACTTACTATAAATGGCTATAATAATAATGGTACATCAGATAAATTATATGGGTTGTACAAGTACTACCTAAGTACATGTGGTACATAATGATATATGATAAGCGCATGCATTGTCATTTATATATTACATTTATAATTGTATATGTATGTATAGTACAGGTAGGTTTAACGCGGATAACAATAATCGTTCTGGCAGACTGACGGACGTACAGCAGTGTTGCGGCCAGTTTACCACATATCAGATCACTCTTACATTTAGAGATCCTTAGGAAACAAGACAAATAAAATCCCAAGTCAGAGAACTAAACAAACTAAATAAATATGTTTTTTTTATAATATCCCAAATGTTATATCTTAGTGGGATTGAAACCTAATCGCACTCTGCGAATAACTCATAGGGTTATACGGTACTTATGCGACCGTGTGTCCATCTACAAATCGGACATATTACTATCAAGTATCCTGCTCGATAACTGAATTCCGAATAAATTAATAAATATTGATAACACACAAGCTTTAACTACGAGAGCATTTGAATATAAACTTTTACTAACAATAATACACCTAGCAGACAAGAACAAGCACCTATTTTCATCACATAAGAGTAGTAGAGCTCTTTGTGAAGGGCTCGTCTGGGGAAGTACTATCACCACGCCTTTTACTGCCGCCAAGCAGCGTTGCTGTGTTTCGGTTTGAAGAGTGTGGTTGCCGGTGTAATTACAGGCACATGAGGCTTAACATCTGTATGCCTCATGTTGATGGACGAAGGGCAGTGAATCGTAGAACACGTTCCTATTGTGCGTGTCTTACGAGGCAATGCTTTGTTATAGGTGATGGTTACCACTTAACATCAGGTGGGTCATCGGCTTGTTCCATCAGCTAGTTGTATAAAAAAAACACAATAATTTTTGTTCTGGAAATTTAATCTACCACTTTAAGCTACAGCGCACGGCAGAGCTACCAACCGCCAACATCAAATCAATACGCTTTTAAAGTATCGGCAACGGTTTATATTACATACTGAAATGTTAGAGAGGTCTAGTGGTAGCGGTCCCTCTTCCGATCCTTAATTCTTGGGTGCAAAACCAGTCGTGCATCAATGGCTTTTTGAGCCAGTAGGTACTCCCAAACGGTGAAGGAAAACATCGTGAGGAAACCGGCATGTCCTAGAACCGAGAAAGTACTAATAACACATGTGTCAATTGCTCGAAAGGAGGCTCTTTGAAGCGCACTTAAAATCCCATCACCAGACTGAAGAAGACTGAAGTGTAGGTACGTTCGATTTCTTGAAAAAGATGCGGAATTCTTAAAGCAGCCACGTCTCTCACACATTGATTATTGTTTTTATTCACACCACGTTGTAACATGAAACTTAGTGTTGGTGGGCACGCACCACGACGATCCGTCTGGTGTGCCTGTCACGGTTTGACGATTGCGCGCACAACATACTCTCAATAAACGTATCTCTATCAATCTGTGCGAGATTGTTTGACGATTATACTTGCAACATAGGAATCTAATGATAGGATGGATATAATAAGGAAATAGCTTGCTAAGACAGGTTTGAAGACCTAGAGAGGGTTTCCTGAGACAATCACATCATGCATGCAATTACACAATTTTAAGTTTATTGTTTTTTGTTTTTGTTGTTGTATTTATTTACTACGGTACCAAAACTCAAGACGGATGAGTTATCTATAAACCGTCGTAGTTTTATTTAAAACAAATATCACTTTATTTTTTAATTGCCTTGAAATTATTGCCATAGGTAATTATGTAACGTATTGAGATTCCAAAGTTGGTCATTTTATTGCAAATTACTGACAATAGAACCTCAAAATACAAGGAAACACCAAATCCTGTATGTTTGCAAAACACATTGCAATGAAGAGAACATTCAGTTAAACCAAGGTAAAAATAATTTTAGAATCTTGTTTTATTTATTTTTGCAATAAACTGTGTATGTAAAATATGCATCTGTATGAAGCGTTTGATGTAATAGGCTAGGTTTGTGTCGGAAAGTGTGAACTGTTATACAACCGATGTAACTGAATCGAATGTCTGGGTAGTCACTACTTTGAGAGAAGTGAAAAGGCACCGACTCGCCTACTTATTGAAGGACCGTTCTTAGATCTTGTAACTACTTCACGTGGAGAAAACAAAATAAACAAACCTGTTGTTGTATGACTAATGACTAGTCATGACCATACATAAAAAGATTGCTACTGTAGGTACGCGGATCGTTTTGGTCTCAAGGGACGATTCTCCTTTTCCTGATTAGATTTCCGAATTCGTTTTTCTATTCGGGTTCTCCGAACGCAGAAAATCCATATTATGGTACGTTTTCCGTATGAAACTCATTTCTGAAGTCGTACCAAAGACGTTCCAAAACATTCCTGATAGCCCTTGCGTTCCTGATATTCGGAAAACAAGTGCATAAGGCCGGCAGTTGACCGTTTACTCAAGAAACAACGTCAGCGACGATAAATGAGAAATCGAATATCCAGTAAATGTCAAAATTTTATTTTAAAACTATTCAATAGACCTTAAGACATGCGTAAAAGGTATATTTTAACAGATGCTAAAGCAGCTAAAGGTTTCATGAGCCAACAGACCGATGCAATCTTGGCCGCGTCTGTAACCGCATTCTCGTTGAGAAATAGTAAGTTTTTTTTTTTTTTTTTTTTTTTTTTTTTTTTTTATACAACTAGTTGATGGAACAAGCAGATGGCCCACCTGATGTTAAGTGGTAACCATCACCTATAACAAAGCATTGCCTCCTAAGTCACGCACGATAGGAACGTGCCCTACGATGCACTGCCCTGCGTCCATCAACTTGAGGCATATAGATGTTAAGCCTCATGTGCCTGTAATTACACCGGCAACCACACGGTAAGTGTAAATAAACGTAAAGAAACAATGAAATCCCACAATATTCCGATAAAACGGTATAGAGTGAAGTGGCACAAGTCATACATAAGCTAAATCATAAACCATGCAAATTGTTACGTTCGTTTTTAGACGTGGGCAAAATTTTCTTTGCAATGCAACGCTGATTCATAGACAGAGCATAATATTATGTTTGCTAGTAGGTAGAGAGCTCGTTTAATAAAAGATTCCCTTATAAAAATGTATTAGAATTATTTAAGCACATGAATAGAAGCTAATTAACAATTATATTATATGTTAGGTATCACTTCATTCACAGGTATTTGTAAGCTGGTTGACTTCGCGACCGCTCAGATTTAAAGTTCATGATTATAATTCGACCTTGAACTTCGTTATGTGCCACCAGATCGTGTCTGACAAGTCCCCCTAGTATATTACCTATTCAACTAAATTCGTCAATTACGACGTAACACGTAGTCATAATAGCTTCGTACTGTTTGATAACATTGAACTCTTCAGCACAGCGACACAAGAGGATTTTTTACGAGTATAAAACATCAGTGTTGTATATTTTACTGCCTGAGACACGATAAAACATCGTGGAAACTGTTCGTAATTGTTTTCAGGCGGCACAACTTTCAGTAATGAATAACACGACAAAGAAGACTAGTATTCTAGCTGGGGCTATAGGCTTGCAACTTTTTTCGAATGGAAAACCAAGTAGGTACTGCAAAATGTAGGCACGTGCCAATAGTAATATTTTAGCCTGACTTACCCCCTTAACATGCTCAAAGGATATTTAGTAGGTACTAGGTGTCAGTTATTATTCTTCTATGCTCACAAGAATCTTGTGGGTCAAATCAGATTTTCATTCTCAGTGTTCAGCACCTTAGCAGTGGTAAAACGGTGCCATTAACCAGATGAGCACTACGGATCATGCAAAATTTACCCATTCTCCCTCCGGGGTATTGTTTGGGTGTTCAGCGGAGCAAAAATATTCAATGTCAGTCAAGCTTTAAATAAGGAAAAATCAAAGTACCTTTACCGTCCAATCATAACAAACCTATGACGTAAATAACTCAAAGCATATTATTTGAATATTCATAAAACGACGTCTTTGTCTTAGAACGACGAAATATTATAAGCAAGACAAAAGTGGTGCGTCCATGTCAAACACCTCTGAGTGCGAGGACACGCAAGGCCCGTGACGAAAGTGAGGTCTTCTGCCTCGATGCGATCGCGAAACTGGAACGCTAATCCGAAGGCTACGAGAAAACTGAAAAGAAACAGCTTCTAGACTTTGATCCCCGGTTGATGTCCCCAGAGATTTCTAACCCCAATATTAACATAGGGATTAAGATATCTCACGTGACAGGTTGGAAGCCCATCGCCGCTGCTAGAATACTAAATGTTTTCTTTTACCGATTGAGAGCACTGGCATTGCACACAGAATTATTTTCATCACAGAATAATATTCGTGTAACTCAACAAATGAAATAGTAAGTAGGTATAATTACTAAAAGAATAGACTATAGGTACGACACGACACGTGACGTACAGTCGCAGAAGTCATCAAAATGGAATTCATAATGATAACGTTTAATTACTCTGCGAAGCATTTACACAAGTTATTGGCTAATGGAAATTGCACGTGCATGACTACTGACACAAATAATATCTACCACGAAAGTACCTAGTAGTCAAGACACTGAGAGTTGCTAGATGAACTAAAGCAATTTCCGTATATCGAATGCGACAAAGACGGTAAATTTAAATATTAATAGCGCTGAACATCTCGAGTGAGAGGCCATAAGGCTCTTTGTCCAAGAAAGAAATCCTTCGGTGAATTTAAAGTATCCTCGGGCTGGTTCAATGCCTCGCATTATTTCTCACATGGCGCACAAAGGTTCACCGTCGAAAACCATAAATTTTATCGTCGTCCCGATATTGAATTTGCAATTTATGTGCCATCGTAATAATATAACATAATTTTTTCGATCTCGCGGCCTTGATTTCGCTCGACAGCGTTGTTATTTTACGTCTCTGGCATCTAACTGTAAATGTTACGTTCAATCATAACTTTATTATAAATCATAGATGATAGTAGAAGGTCGGGTTCAAGTTTGGCTATTATGCGTTTACATTGTTGTTGTGATGAGTCATTTTGTTATGATTTGTGGTATTCGAATGAATGATGATCGATCGATGATGATGCGTTAGGAATGCACGATGGCGGCCTGGCATGGCAGAGTTACGGAGTCACTGACCTGTACGCAGGGCTTGCTCAGCGATACGCATAGTCCGTCGGCATCCTTGCTGTAATGCTCGACGAGCTCTTGCAGTGTGCGGAAGGTGGTGCGACGGGCGATGAAGAATCCACCCTCGTCGAGTTGTCTGATGCGGTAATGCTTCACTGTGTCACCGTCTCGCACTGTCAACAAAAATATTAATTTAACAACAGTCATTCATGAACCTAGTTCTAGAGAGTTATTGTAGAATGTAACCAAGAACTCGGGATATAGATTTTTGTATCATACTGAACATACTACGAGTATTAAACCTACGTACAGGTTTTACATTGATCAAGTAAGACCAGGCAAACGGGCTAGATATATGTGAAACCCAGACAGACAAATAGGCACGCATTAGTCTTTCCGCAACAAGATTTGCCAAGTAGAAGGAATGGCTCCACGAATTCATTATATTTAATGTTGTGCAGCAAAATGCCGAGAATGAAAGTTTTATTCGTGGAAGCTACGGACTCCATGTCACAGTTGCCAAGTCGTTATAATCAAGAACATAGACCGAGATACAACTTTATAAGTGCAAAAATTATCAAATTATGATTTATTTTGCCTTTAAATGCGAATCTCAGTTCATAACTGATGTGGCTGTTCCAAGAATCGCCTCGTCAGGCTCTTGACAGTTCTTAGACTTTGTGTTGATGAAGGTTTGTGGAGCTAAACTGACATTTAATTTACGCACATTCATTTGTAGGCCAAGTGCTTGTATGTTGTGGTCATACAGTTCTTATTATTTAAATCCCGTTGCGCAGTGAAGTAACTTATGTAACTGTTTAGATTAGAATGTGTTAGAAGTATGGGTGATTCACGCGTGTGGTTCATATAAACATTGCACGGGTCAGTAACATTAACAAGATTTATTAAGTGTAGAGCTATTTCCACAGGAGGTTATCAGCTGTAGATGCTTGCCAGTGTGCACAGTTTTGCACGTGACGTATTTCTAAATATTGACGATAGCCGATAGAGAACTTTATGCGTTTGGAATAGAATAGACTTCATACACATTTTAGTTATTGTTTTAGCTGGAAATCTTGTAGTGTGGTTCACTTTATTCACGACTGTAACATGTGTTTTTGTAACCTTCAGTCATACATAATAGACATCTTTTTAAATAACAAACTAGTTTTCAATCATACTATTAACTAAAGATTTAACGGAGTCAGAATTTGAAATTTGAAATATTGTCACCACCATTTATTCATAAAATTTTTGAAAAGAATAAAACAAGGAGGTACCTCTTTGAAATTTACATTCAGAAAATGCAATATACATTTGTCCTATAATATATGCAAAGATTTTGTTAGATGTTTGGATGTCAAGAATCGATATACCTAGTTCTTGACCTGGATAGCATCTAGGCTACTTTTTATCCGGATATCGCGCAAGCGAAGCCGCGGGCGAAGCTATAGATAAAAAATAATGGAGGTTACAACATATCGGATACAAGATTTTACGATAACAATTTCCGAATATGCGTCTAATCGTACATTATTATTAAAGTAAAACTTTTGTTTTTAAATTGATTTATCATGTTTACCACAATTTAAAATTGGTATCAAATATTAATCGTTAGACCTATTAGCAAGTTTATGTTATTTATTAGTATCGCATGCACTTAAGTATCTATGAAAGTAATGATATGTGTAACAATATTTTTTTGTACATTTTGTTGAACTAAATTAAGATACTGATAATTAATTACAATCTACCTACATTGTACTCACACCTTGTACATTTTATTTATTACAACCTTTTTAGTTCGTTTTCGTTTCGTCGTCCACCCATTTTTTTTAATTTACCCACCGCCATCTAGTTTCAAACTAAGCAAAGCTTGTATAAATTCATAGTCAATCAACGTAGATAGTTAGCGTTCCGTTTAAATTCATCGAAGGTCCAAATGATTTCTTAAAAGCATTAGACGCCTTCTTGTGTATGTGTGAAAATGAATTAGTAAAGCTTAATTCGATAGACTAGAAATTGATGCAATTTGATATTCTAACCGAACACGTTATTGCCAGAGCTATTGCGTGTTCAAATGTATATTTAGTATTCTAATAGGCTTAAACCAAAAGGAAAAGAATAGATCGATGTAACAAAAAAAAGCGTAATTGATCAATAAAATAAGCATGTGATTGAAAACAAACAGCATTTTTATCACATAGAAAATTTATTATTGTATGTTAAGTTCGGTTGTGTTGTTGTACCAAAGTAAATAACATAGATTTGGTTATGGCAACATCCACTACTGCTGACTACTTATGAAACGAGGCATTAAAAGCAGAGAACATAAAAGTATGTAATTACAAACGTGGGTCTCCAATAATTTATGAGACTAACATACGCAGGAACAGCGGAATTTTTTATAATTTTATGTTTGGTGAGCTCGTGTACCCTACAGAAAATTTATTATTGTATGTTAAGTTCGGTTGTGTTGTTGTACCAAAGTAAATAACATAGATTTGGTTATGGCGACATCCACTACTGCTGACTACTTATGAAACGAGGCATTAAAAGCAGAGAACATAAAAGTATGTAACTACAAACGTGGGTCTCCAATAATTTATGAGACTAACATACGCAGAAACAGCGGAATTTTTTATAATTTTATGTTTGGTGAGCTCGTGTACCCTACAGAAAAATTCCATATCTCTATTACGCAAAAGTAATCATCTAAGAATTTCAATACCTAAGAAAAAATAACGTCAATCTACTGAATTAATAAAGATTGTCCTCGTATCGTGATACATTTTAATATAGGAATACTTCATCCGTTGACGTCAACTTCAGGTACTTAATCATATTTAATATCTCAAGTAAGACAATATTTTACACCTTAGTATTGTTATTTACAACATAAGTGCAATAATGAAATAATTAAAAATGTATTCTATTCTTTAGTAATTTGTACTTGTTTAATAAAAACGTATAGATCTTAATCTCTTTTCTTATATAACTGTTATTATCACAATTATTCTCATAATAACCATTCTTAAATTGTTGAAATAGTTTAAGAATTTCTGTCTTTTGACAGATTTATAGCAGAAGATCTTTATATTCATATTATTAGCGTCTAAGTCCTATAATCCTTGAATGTCGTAAAGAGATAATTATGAATAGCCTAAGCTGGTGTTCATTGAATTCATAAACAATACTAATTAGAAGATATTAAGCCACGTTAGCCTATGCTTTATTCCCACGGGTAGCCTTTGGTCTTAGAAAAACTGCAACCGGTTTAAAGCCGATCGGATCTTCCAGAGCAACTATGTTTGTATACGTTTCTAATAGAAGGTTTATCCTGTACGTGCGGTTACTGGTGGCTGTGGTGAATCATTGACTTGTATTTAAAGCTATTTTGGTTTTATCGATCTTTGTGATCGGAGAACATTGCTTAAAATGCGCGAGAGTGCAACTATGTAAAGTAATGCTAATAAATAAAATATAGAGCGTGGATGGTTGATTTGATAATTTACAGCGTACATTAAGTACGTGCCCATGCTAGTGCGTAGGGAGTTTGAAACGTCCGCATCAGCTCGATCTTGTCGAGTAAATGCTACTTAAATTACTTAATATTATAAATGGAAACCTCAGATAATAGATTGTTTATGAATCAATAACGCAGTAGATGTTGAACGTATTTGTATAAATCTTAATTGGAAATCGTGGCGCATGCGAGCGAAGCCGCCGGCGGAAGACAATGTTTTATAATATAAGCCACGTTTTTAAAATGTCCGTTATGTGATGCTGCTTACCTGATAACGAGAAGTCGTTGTGACGACTCTCAGAGTCACGGATAAGGAAAGCACCATGCTCATTTTCTGGGAGGAGCAGTTTCTTTTCAGCTTCGATTCGTTTTATCTTGCGGAAATACCATCTGGAACAAAGGAAGACTATATGAAAATGTTATTCATAAATATACTCTCGCTATGCTCCAATTCTTTTATTCTATGTAGTTAGTACCAAGAGATCAAAAAGTATCTTGGCAAATTAATCGTTGCAAAGGTTACATTCTATTTTGATTGCCTATCTGAAAGAACTTGTATTCATTTCCAAGTGCACCTATTTACATAACATATTTTAGAGATGCAGCCAGCATAACAATACGATTGTCGAAGAGACCGGTGTCACTCTCGTTCACACATAAGGGCGCAGAAAGTATCTTGTCGGTGACTCAACTACCGCGAACAAGTTACCTATTCAGCATTCATTTGACGTATGTTCAGTCGCTGGTTGGCGTTATAGGAGACTAGTTTTAACAGGCACTTTGAACAGTGTGAAGTGTAAACTTATGAATCATTTCACAAACTTGTTCGTCTTCTCGACAGTTTCAGTTAAATAGAAAGTTTGAAAACATCGTGCTGTTAGAATAGAACCTTATAGCCGGTAGATAAATGATTCAGAATCATGTTTTATGCTGTGTTGCAAAACAATGCTGTAGTTTTGACATCAGAATTTGTTGCACAAAATCCAGAACGACAGACGAGCGAGGTCATCTTGTTTTTGGTATAACCCGCGCCAATAAAGAACGAATCTTAAATGGCGGCGCTAATCTATAACTCTCGCGAGTGCGAGTGAAAGGTAGCTAATTTCAACAATGGTGTATGAGTGTGAGATAATGATTTGCGCCGCCATTTCAGATTTAATCTGCTGATCGAGAACCTTCTGGTGGTAAAATAGGAATCAAGCTAAAAAAAATAACGCATGTTTTTTTCCGTGAATCATAGTAGGTAATGTAGATAAGATAAATAGTGCATACAAATTGCACTTATATGAATTTAACAGGGCGTATTACATTCGTGACGGTTCAGTATCGTTTTGCTTACATTTTAAAAAGCATATGTAGGTATAAGATATAGGTACGTAGCTAGAATATTTTAGAATCTTCGACAAGAAATGCTAAACGTGCTAAATCGATCGCAAAACGTGTCTAGTTTATTTTAAATACAAGATGACAGGAGAAATCTCAAAGAGCACAAGGCTCTGATAACGTCATGGCGCAGATACTCAAATTGACTAACAATTTCATCGTGTTCGTGACGATAAAACTATTATCAAGAATTGATTACCATTGTTCATCGGCTGATTCCACGTAAAAAGCACGAATGGACCCTTAGTCTATTATTAAAGAAACGACCTAGGCGATGATATCAGAATATCGCGGCTAGATAGCTGTAGGTAACGGCAGTAATTCAATTCAAATCTAAACATTAGTTTCCAGACCAAGTTTGAATTGTATAATTTTAACGGTAAACGGATTTATAATTTTACGTATTATTTTAATAATAAGATTATTTTGTAGCCAGCTAAATGTATACCGTTTCATCATCATTTTCCTGCCCTTATCCCACTTCATGTGGGGTCGGCACAACAGGTTTTGCTAAATGTATACCGTATGTTTGTCAAATATACCTAAAAAAGGTTATAATGAAATTTTATTTGAAAACGTTAAGAAATAACGCAAAATTATGCAATTAAAAGGCCAAATCTTGCCACGACCTACTTCAAAATCTTAAAATCGTGCAATAATTGATATATTCAAATGATTAGCCCCTTGAACAAGGATAACTCAATAAAACCACTAAAGTAACAATAGTACGACATAAGAATTTTAGTCGACATAACGACGATATGAAGAATCATTTTAGATTTGATGTCATGAGGAAAGCAATGGGCAATGTCGCAAGAGTCGTAAAAGTGAAGCATGAAAAGGGCGCTTGGACATGTTACTATGAGCGCCTTCGATGAGACCTCGTCACGCACTAAGGGCATCTAAAGGGTCATAGATCGGTTACTGGCAGATACTGTTGAAGGTCTAATAGTGGAAACGCATAAGGAATTGATTTCGCCGTGTTAATGATACGGTAATAACCATTAGGGTTTAAAATGCTGCTCATCGCTAACGGAAACGATAAAGATAAGGAGTTATTAAGAGTTCATAAATCGATAGCCAAGGAAATTACATAGAAAAATATTGTCATTTTGGCGAAGATGTTTTTAATTTGATTCCGTTACAGTAGTAATCTGACGATTATGTGTGAAACTTTAAATTCCATGTCACACAAAGGTCAAATAAAACCATAGGCCAATAACCCACAAACAAGAAAGCAATCCGTGTCTACTAGATAATCGACCTTGGCCTCCTTAGTGGAGGAGAGAAATCTTATTGATACTTTTGCATAGTAAATATTAACAAGCTCTTCAAACAATTAAGTAGGAATTTAAAATTGTATTGACCACAGAACGAATACTGGATTTAAACAAAGAGAAACTGGTTATTATGTTGTTTCTTTAATGAAACACTTTAGTGAATGAGTACCTTAGTTTTAAGGAGATATAAAAAAAGAGATTGAAATATGTACATAAGGCTACGTACTTATGTACGCTTATGTACGTTAAGGTTATATAGGTACTGGATCTTTGTCTCATACCATTATTCTGAGAGTCTGAGACAGCATTTGAGCACATTATGCACTAGAACATTTAACAAAACAAGACTATTAGGTATTATTTATAAAAAGGCTATTCAAACAAGTTAAGCTGGCGCTATTATTTGTTGAAAGTGCAAATAAATTTTGCAAGTGTGAATATTTAGTCTGTCTAGCCTCTAGCCAGAAAAAATATCAGCAAGTAAAAGTGTTGTATTTTAGAGATAGGTGTAAAGGAAAGGTCAAATAGCATGAGAGTGCGATTAAAAAAAAATCAACTATACATAATAAAATAAGGCCACTAAAACTTATACAACGTGTAACATAATACCCCTATAACCCTGAAAGCAGGGTATTCTACAGGTCATGACAAACAACTTTTGTTCTAAGACTTTTGAAATTTCATTCATGAAATGCCTCTTAAACTTTCCTCCAAAATAAAACTGAACAACATGATGCAACCCTATTTGCAGTTGTTTTTTGACCTTTAATATTTTTTTATAACTGTAGATAAAATAGGTATCAGCACTGTCACCAATAAGTAAACTCAAATAGCTCATGTACCAAGGTCACGTACACATTATTAAATTTCTGAGACAATGTAATTTTACTTTTGTATGGGAATTTCAAAATTAAAGTATTCAAACTTTGCACACGTCAAAGTATTCCAGTGCTTGGTCTGATCACTTGGTCTTTGGCCTTATATATTATGTTACATGGTGTATATGTATGAAATTATGTAATTGTGATTTATGAATAGGTAATTAGCTGTTTGAATTAATGAAATACCAATGATGGCATCGGAAACGGATATTCCTAATAATATGCTTCTTATATAATGAAGCACCTAACACGACACGATGCGTGTGTGTTTACATCATAAATTCATAATTATGTTTTAGTAATTATAATCTGTTAGTGATACCTGTAAAGCTTTTGCTAACATTTAAGTATAGGTAGAGTTTACTACTCGTAAATCATATAATACGCATACAACGATACATCCGCCAAACAATATTCAGTAGGTTAATTTGAACTCGGATCTAATTTTCAAACTCGGTTCTTGGTTGAGAGATCGTTTTACTTACACCAACATTTACATATTCAAGTGTGTATTTAAATTAGAACCAGAAACCATGTTATTTATAATGATGGCATATAATGCATAGCCCTTTGACACCGTTAGTGATGGTTGCCGTAATAAAGGAGAATTAGTTACGTGACTTTCGCTAAGAGAGTTTTATAATAACGAGTTAAGGAGAAGCGCCGGTCATCAACCTTCGCGTGCCGATGTAGCTTCTATTTTTTTGCTAAGCCCGTCGCGCCAGGCTTCGGGATGCTAGCTAGATGGCCAATCTAATTATAGGGTCTCCCTCTTCAGATAGTCAAGTGCTTCGCCTTAACTCTTAGACTAGTTTTTCTTCACAGAAGATACCGTTTTGATGGTATCATTTTATAGCTCAAGAGTTTATTTTCAACATCCTGAATAGATCGACTGTGAATAGACAGGCGACAGGCCTAACAAGCGAGATGTCTGAGCTAACCATGGATTGAATAGCTGTCTTTAGAACGATGTAAATGGTCTTTTGTATGCTGCGTTCAATCAATTATAAATTATTTGCTGGTTGTAAGAAAATTATAGAGCAAGGGTGTGTACTTGTAGTTGAAACTAAAGTGTGCATGTACACGTGGCTCAGGCGTTTAGCTGAGTAGCTCAATAATAGCAGATGCGTGTCGTTATACAAGACAAGTGGCAAGTAAATTGTATTTAGTCCCGCATAACCATCTCATCTTACATTGTGCTAGGAGATAATGCCGTGGGAGTATTCCGAGTGATAAACATTCCGTTGTTCTAGTACTTCATTGATTTGATATTCGCTTAACTGCAATTTAAGAAGCAGAAACTGGTAAAAGCTAAGACATATTTTTAGGAAAATTTTAAATAACAGGTGAACCTGAAGTAGCACCTGCGATAATTACTGCGGGATGAAATATATGTTTTTCCGGTACTCACACAAACAATAACAGATTAAGGATAAAACAGACATAGTATAAATCGCGACATCTAATGAATTTGAAATAAGGGCTTCCCATAATTCGCACTTAAACAAAGACTGCGATACTTTTAGTACTACGTTGGAATTTTTACCCTATTTTAAAAATGTTAAGGAAGAACTCTTACAGAATAACAATATTGAAGATTAAACCGTCTGGGTCATATCACGATCCAATTTGATAGGGAAATGTTCTGAGATAATTTGGCAATCTCGTAGCGTAGCAGAAACTATTAACAACGTTGACAATGAATCGTTAAATATTACTGCCTCCTGTTTAACCGTTATGGTTATGATGAGTTAGCTTTGCGAAACGTAAAACAACTGGTGGCAAGTACTGCGAATTGCTATCAATCGCTAATAGTCCATGCCCAGAGTCTATACAGGGAGCCGTGACAAAGCACCATAACAATGTGGTATATATTAGATACCCATGTTATTAATATGAGACATTTTAAATACACTGCATGTTTTATTCAACAGAATTTTGAATAAAAACTTACATCGCGAGTTAAAAATAACTGGTTGTAACAGTTGGCGTTGTTAGAGATTCGAAAACTGTTCGCATCAAAACATCCGCAACAGCAATAATTATCGCGGAGGCCGGCGCGGGCGCAGCGAATGCAAAAAGCAAAAAATAAATTATAAAACCATTGTATTGTTCTTTCTGAAGGGACGATCTGAAGAGATGTGATAAGAAACGAGCCATTTTCATTGATTTTTAACACGTGTCGTCCGTTCAACAAAACCGAACATTGGAATTGCAAATTAATTGTTCAACAAACAGAGCATTGCCATTCGTCAGTCTAACTCCATCGGTTGCAAAACATACGTCTTGCAGCTGTTAGCAATTTATTACGATCCATAATACATCATTTGGCTAGAAAGTAAAGTTGCGATGTAGAAAAAAACGAAGAACCTAATTTTTAACGCTACGAAGCTGAGACGTCACGAAACGGAACCTAAGTCGTTCGACAGTGAAAGTGAACACGAAAATAATTGATGTTATTTAAACAATTTCTTACATTTTAGTCAATTTCGAATAAATTACAGTTGAATTAAAAGAAATAGTTTTGCAACATCGCTAAATCAAAGGAACACGATCTAGTATGTGTTTGATTTACAAATAAATAATAAGGAAAACTGTAGTTACTTTTCATTCCAGTTGCGTCTTTTTTCTGATTCAAAGGTCGAATCTGAATGCATGTTTTGAAGTCGAAATAAACATAGCTCTTAGGGTGGCATCACGAAACACTATAACATTCATTGTCAAGACTTGTTTCTATATAAATACAACGATTATGCACAAATATACATGATGTTTATTGTTATACGTCACACTGCATCTATTACGGTTCCGATTTTAATGAGATAATTAAATAAAAATATAAAAGACGTCATGTGGGTAAGGTTAGAAAAACAAAATAAATATTGATAATTTATATGAAAATAATCTAATCTTGTTAATTTAATTTATCAATGATCACTTAGCCGTTTGTTTATACTTACCTATACCTACCAAAGTAATTTTTACAATATAATAATACGTAGGGACGTTTGCACCAGATTAAAATGTTTAGTCCCTGGTGCTTCATATGGGTTTAATGTAGTAGTTAGAAGCTCCTGGGTTTAATCTACACTATAATCTACACTAATATTATAAAGAGGAAAGATTTGTATTTTTGTTGTTTTGTATGTAACGAATAGGCTCAAAAACGACTGGTCCGATTTCAAAAATTCTTTCACCATTAGAATGCTACATTATCCCTGAGTAACATAGGCTATATAATATTTTCTAAAAAGTTAGGGATCTTTACTAAAACTCCAATAATGTAACCCAAGGTGGAAAAAAATTGGCCATCAGATGTTTTTCATCGCATGCGCTGCGCAAAAAATCAGACCATGTTATCCATACCTTTATATTAATCCTTATAAATCATTTCGTATTCAAGACTGTTTTAATACCTATAGATTACTTCCTGAATTTTTCAAATCGGACATTCCATTCAAAAAATATTACAAAATTAAAAATTTCAGTTCGTTTTAAAAATATTAGCGCTACCATGGGACGCGTTCTCGATCACTCAGGGCGTGTAAATATCTGAAATACCTAAGTAGACGCGAGACTCAAACCCTAAGGTGGTCTAAGGTTATCCTAAAATGTTCAAAAAAATTATATCGGATGAGGGAAAAAAGTCATATGATGAGAAATGTTAGGTAAGGATGTGGAAGGTTTTAGAAGAAGAGGCAGACTAAAAGATAAGATGGATGGACTGTGTGAAAGATGACATGATTAAGGAATGAGTGAGCACAGACATGACGAATGATATAGCACTAAGTGTGGAATGAAGGCAGGAACATGACGATGACATGAATTTGTGTATCATAAACTTTTACCTAAAATATCGGGATTAGATATCATATCAATTATCATATCGTTTCATCTCTAATTATTGTGTTTTGTTGAATAACGTACATACCTATTAAGTTTTTAGGCACCGCTTAGCTAAAGCAGCTTCACGACTTTGATCCCTAGGCACAGAAGATATACCATCAGATCTCTTAGTACCAAGTACTAACTTAAGGTTCTTTGAGGATATAAAGGGTTATAAGGGGTTGGTCAGAGGTACGTCCAAATACAAAATTTGGCACATACCCACATTTTTGAGAGTTGGTATTCCTTACGTGACAGATACCACTTACCTCAGTGTGGTACATGAAGATATAGATTTTTGAAATTAATTAATGAAAACTACGTACATGCAACACTAATAGTAATGCAATATGTACCTTCGATTATATTATCATTGCATTTAACTAAATATTCATGCAGATAATTTAAAATAATAGGTAGTAATATTACTGTTTATATAATTATAATAAAATGGTATTAATATCGAACATACATAATATGAATGAGTAAACGTGAGAAACGAAGTAGGTACGTAGTTATATTTAGCCACGAGGATTGCTTGTTTCTTCTTAAGAACGTGATTGCTCTTTCGGTACAATAGTAATGTTTATGAATTTTGAGCATAACACTCATGTTTTCAGAAATGTTGCCGGCTTTTACCAACAAACGTCATTGGAACTTGTAAAATGGTATGGAATTATTGCAGTTGTGGTTGTGTTGAAATTAAGTTACTGCTGCAGAATTCTACAAACACATGTTCTTAAATCTGTGAACGAAGAACTTAGAAGAAGTAATTGGAGCGCTTAATATAACTTCTGAACTTCTTCAGATATTTCCGGAAACCTAATATGGCAAAAATGATTGCATATCTAAAACTTTCTACTAAGTACAGGTTATTGAATACTCCAAAAATAAAAGCAGCATGGTCACATTTTTTCTGTCGCACCGACAAAAAAAAGTAATGATTAATAATTTAAAGTAATATTGTTAGTATAATAATGTAGCGAAACACTGGGAGTTATTGTTTTTTTTTGTTATTCACATGTTGTTTTATAATTACTGAAAATGTAATTGTGTTAAAATCATAAATTCAATTTATTTGAGTATTTTCTATCTTTAATAAAATAAATTTAATGAAGAAATTGTAGTTGATAAGGAATTTGTATATAAGCAAATTTAAAATTTTTTTGTTCTTCTTTAAAATTAAAATTATATGAATATTCTTAATTGATTAATACGTTTAGTTAATTTATTTGTTCATGCGTCAAGAGATCGCATGATGGCGGATGGCCGAATGTAATGATTTCTCTGAATTTTATAATTCATTTTGTAAATATTAAGCTTGTTTTTTTTAGATTAAAATTGTAGTAGCATAATTCATTTTATATCTTCCTGTCTTTTAGTCAGTCAACTGACCGCCAAGTCCCAGCTTTGGTCGGGTAGGTGCATAGAATTGTTAACGTTGGTAGGTTGCCGAACTGTAAAAAGTGGGAAAGGAGAAGATGGTAAAAATGTGGCATTCTGGAAAGAGACTTGGTCGAGTAAACTTGACTGGCTAAAATACTGTCATCTGTAACAAGTGCGAAGAATAAAAGTGAAATTGTTTTACCTGTGTTCTACGAATAAATAAGAGGTGTTAAAGTGTTCATCTGCTGCAGTTCATTTCACAAATAACAACAAACAAACTTTGTCGCGTAGACAATTTATATAAATAGGTAATCCATTGATTTAAATTGAGGTAAGGAAACGATGTACAAACAAATACCTGTTAACTAAAACTGAAAAAAAGTTACCATGAATTGTACTGATGGGTACAGGACAAAGGCAAACGAATAGTAGCCGAGAAAATTTTTGGGACGTCAAAATATTTATAAGAAGGCACAGGAAGCGCTTACAATCGCAAACAAAGGTACGCCGAAAAATTTAAATCACAGTTGCTTCCGATTGATCGCTTGCTGTATCGTCGCGTCACCTTCACGGTACTTCCTGAAGTGGCTCCCAATCGCCGAACTGAAGTGCGGAGAGGAAGACATCGACACCAGTGCACCGACCGACCGCGCCACCGTAGCCTTGGACGCGAGCTCCCTGCATTCTAATCGGACGGCCTTGCGGAAGCGTGTGCTTCGGACCTGCTCTTGTAACACGACTCCTTATCAATAATGCTCTACAAAATGTCTAAAGACTCAAACTGATCAGTTCACGGATGCACGCATTGTTTACCGCACACCATTTATCAAGTTGACAACTATATTTAAAATCACGCACACTGCGAATATTATCAGGCACGTTCTTTAAACAACGAACGAGTAAATGGAGGTTCCAGTAAAATTTTCTGGTATTTAGTATCATATGCAAAGTAAGCATGTTAAGTGTCAGTCAAGAATTCAATGGAATGAAGATTAGTACAAAGTTGTGGTCCGCCGCGAGCCGTCTGTCAGGTGAGAACTGGTAACCAGTTCCACTCGTTCAACGGGTCGGCTTTGGTAAATAGACCGGTGTGGATGTTGCACAGGTACACCCAAAAACATTAGGATAAGAAAAACTACTCTTCGCTCTCCCATCCGATAGACCGACGACATCGTGAGGATCGCGGAAAGTTGGTGAATCGAAAGGGCTCAAAATCTTTCTTCCTGGAAATGTACTGGGGAGACCTGCAGTCCAGCAGTAGAGTTCAGCAGTGGAGTTCTACAGGCTGATGATGATGAAGAAGAAAAATAAAGGCATACGAGTTACTTAGACTTACATATAAGTACATAATTAAGATTATTATTATGTAATTATATTATAAGTACGTGTTTGTATATCTTATCCATTAACTAAAGGGTAATTTCACTAACGTTAACATGAATAATTTCGTATATTGTGTACAAGTGCTTTTAAACGGTGAAAGAAAAAATTGTGAGGAATCCAGAAAGTATTTTTCACATTCATAAGTATCTTAGTAATGTTTACGGCGTCCTATAGCTACTACTCTTCTACACATGATATCATATCAGTTTCATAAAGATGTTAGATAAGAAATAATGACGAATGCACATTTTTTTCACTACTAATTTTATGTTTTACGAATGATTGCTTGAAGTTTTTCTAATGTATCTGCATCTACGCACTCACGTGGCAATTGTACCGATTTTACCGGTTCATTAGTAGGTCGTAAAAGCTTGACTTTTCCCAGAAATGAAGCCATTGCTTACGGTTACAACAAATAATCCATCAGTAAAAAATACCGGACATTAATATTTCCATGAGTATAGGAAATATAAGAATATGTAGGTAAATTTTAATAAAGTTACTTACGACATGGTGTTCAGTTTCATATATGTGTCAAGCGGCAGAGATTCAACATTTTTACAATGAACATTTGTTACAGATAACCTTCGGGCAGTTCTCATCCAGCTGCCCCTTTGTCTTCTAAAACCTTTATCATTTTTGAGAAGTTGTATGTGCCGTTTGACGATGTCATGCCATTTCCATTTGACAGTAGCAGGAGAATCACTGGCAGCATCTTCTTTGCATATTTGCAATCCATCACTAAATCTCCTCATATTTTGTAGATACACTTCATTGGACTTAGGAGGTAAGCTTTTCCTTCTTTCGTCGGCAATGATCATATCTTGTGAATTTTGTTCAGCTATCCATTTTGAAATAAAATCATTTTTATCACAGTCATGCGTAATCACTGGCTCTTCTTTGGGAGGTGGTGGTATCCAATCCAGACTAACCCACTGACTAGATTTGGGCTTTGATTTAAATATGACATCAACCTCATCATCGCAGTCCGAAGAGGCCATTGAACAGACTGATGTCTTCTTCTTAGGAAAACGAGAGCGAACAGATCGACCACTGGGTGTTAATTCAGGGCTAACAGCTTCTTCAACGATATCATCTCTTCTAACATCCTGCAAACTCTTTATACTGTCTATATTAACATAAGAATTTTCGGAGCATGAAGAATCAAGGCTAAATCTTGGGGTACTTCGATTTACAAATCTGGATCTGACCGTTACTTCTTCGACTGTATTTTCGTTGAAACTACCACCCGTTTCGCGTTCGTTAGTAAGGGAAATTCTTCGTTCATTGGATAAATCGTTTTCCATTTCAATTATTTTTGCCATGCTCGGAAAGGTACAATCCTTTTCCATTTCAATTATACGGGTAAGTTTTTGATGACATTCTTTATCTACTTCTTTGTTGTCTATAATAGTCGAAACTGAATTATCTTCATTTAGTTCAATTATCCTCGTAATTCTTTGTGGGAAATCAGATTCAGTTTCTAAAGAGACAGGTGATGGCGATGTATCATTTTCAAAATCAATAATTCTAGTTATCCTTTGCAGCGGTTCTTTTTCAAAATCTTTACTATGTGTATTATTTAAGTCATCTAAGTCTATTATTCTAGTAATTTTTTGAGGATACATATCTGGCGTTCTTAGGCTGTCCTTTTCTTTGCATACATTATTATCAGATTCTCTTATTTCTAAAATGTCTGTAGAACTTAGAAATGACTTACAATCTAATTCTTTTAAATATCTTTTGGTTGATGAAGGTATGTCACAGTCGTCCAACGTTATTCTTTCTTCTCGAGAGTTGCTACGGCTTTTCGCTTTTTGTAGCGCACTTTCAGTAAGAAAAACACAGGGTACTTCGACTTGCATTGACATTTTTCTTTGTCTAGTGGAGTTTTCCTTTTCCTGGTTGATGTCATTGTCAATGTCTTCGGGAATTTCTGTGTGCGGTAACACAATGGGTGTTCCTGCTACCATACGCAAGAAATCTGTAACGGCGGCTATGTGCGCTCCAGTTACAGCACCTTGTAATTTTACGCCAGAAACTTGATGAGGCACTAGTTGATTATCTCGTACACACCAAACTACGGGCAAAGCCCCTTCCGACACCATCGTTGGTATATAGTTATCAGTACAGTATATAGTTTTTTTTGTTCGAATCCGAGTTATATAAAACAATCAATAACTGTCACAGCACGAAGTCGGTAGAGTTCACTGATACATTTCCGGGCTACGTCCTACACTGCGATAACAAATAAAGTAGATGTAAGCGAACACATAAGTTTGTTGTCGAGACGGACGGCGGCATAGCGCGATTGGCGCGGGCGGTACGGAGCGAAGCGAGCGTGCGCGTCCGCCGGAGGTCGCGCGAGATAAGACGGTGAGAGCCGCACGCGCACCACCGGGCCCGCGCGCCCCGCCATCCACCACCCAGCACACTCACCTTCGATCATACATCAAATCTCATCCGATGCACTCGAGCAAATTATGTAACGGTAAGGATGACCCATATACCATTTTTCCATAAGTCATTTTAACTTGCGCATATTTTTATCTGGTTTTCTTTTGTTATAGAATTGGTTTTATGAAGCTTCATAATCTAGCGATGTTGCTACAGTTCTCCTGAACAACATTGGGGCGTATAAATCACGTTTGTAACTCTAGACCGAAACTGATGCCAATTGTTTCTTGTCTTGCAATCTTTATTTTATTTGCATAAAATATGCGAGCACTGGAATTCAAGTAGGTTCGTTGCGGTGACGTAACCGATACCAAAGAAAATTTGTAAAACATTCGCCGATCGCGGACATCGTTAATAGTCGTTAACCACAATTTAGATTCCTTGTGATTAATAACTTTTACTGCAGCCCATGTGGGTTCATGGATGCAGCTCGAGTAGAGGAACGATTGTGAGTTGTAAACGAAGTGAGTTAAGAATCGTAAGTCACCCTATGTGATGTGGGGTCATCCTGTCGAGTACAGCTAGCCGGCTTTGTGCTGGCCCTATTCGTGTCAGGCAGGACAGTCCATCACTCAGCTCGGTCGCCGGCTCAGCCGATGCAATACTGCATGCTTTGTGCTCGCTTTGTGCAAGAGAAGTAGGTATACTGACTGGGTCAATATTTTCTGCAACACGAGTTTCGTTAGATGTGTCATAAAATTCCATATTTTTTAAAAAATAAGCCAATACCACTTCATGTTTGATGGATGGATCTGGGGACCTTTTTCAATAAAGATGCAACGGATAAATAATATTTTCTTCTTATTATCATTAAATTACGTGTATATTTTTTCAATTCCAAGTACGAAATTGGTTCATTGAGATATTCTGTTAGGAGTTACATACCTACGTAAGCAATCGGTTATTCAAGAGTTCTCCAAGGCATAATATTTTTCCATGAATGCATTATTTATATTCATTTTTTATAAATATGACATTTACCAAGAGCCTTCGCTACTAAGAAATACGTCTATGACGCACATGGTACCTACGCACTATCCTTGCATCAAAGACCAATTCGAAATAATATATGAGCTAGGTTATATTTTTTGAATTTTAATTCTGAAACAATGTTGGATAATATACAACGAAAGGGTAATTGGAGACTAGTATTAACATTTATGTGAACTTGTAACACCGCAAATGCCATTGGACAGTTAGGAACGGCGCCGGCGCAGTTTGCGATGCGGCACCCGTATCTGGGACGGGCGAATCAAGTATTAATTACTCATACGACGCTTAATGAGCCCTTTATGTGATGATGGGTCTGCATTCATCAATTACAATTTTAAACAATTTAAAAAGAAAAGGGCACACGGTAGAGAACAGAAGTATTGTCGCACTAGTAAATATAAAACGATTGGAGGCAGGAGTTGGCAAAGCTGCGATAATAACTAGAGAACTAGAAAAAAATAACGATTATGCAACATTTTATTGGTAGAAGATTTTAGAGACAAAGTTGATTATGTGTAAGCAAGCATATAATGCGGCACTGACGCAGCAAACGACCTCTGATATCGATAACCAAACACTCTCGAATCATATTCGAAGAACAGCTTTCGGTTAACATTGGGGAAGTCCGATGAGGAAAATAAAATGCATTATGTTTAACTTAAATTTAGAATTGTAACAACAAAATATGGCAAAATAACATAAATGGCCTATATTACGTTGAGTAAATATTAAAACCACCAAATTAAATACAAAACAAATATTAAACAAACAAATCTCAGTTCGGAGAAAATAACCGAGTGTTTACAATAATTGGAATCTAGGACTCACGTAGAGAGTTCTGCAAGTGAGTATAGACCACGTCGTTAGATCTAGCACCTAATGCAAAATTGAATTTTAAACAGCATTCGCGCAAATGTTACTAACAGCCTTCGGGTACCAGCATGTTAAACGTTATTATGTACTTTTGCTTTTCAAAGGGAGGAAATATAACAAGAATGTTTACGATTTAGGAAATGTGGATTTCTAACTTAACTTTCATTTCACAACAAGACAGCTTACAATAACAAAATAGACAATTTTTACTTGGTTTATATTTTGTCTTACTGTTGAGCCAAGAACCCTTTTTTAATTATTTATTCAATGTCTTAACATTAATTTTGTGATTGAGTTGACAGAATTAAGAAGCAATTTGTACACTGGATTGAGGAAATCCGTATGGAAGCTCATTTACCATCATTGAAATCACTATCTACATCAACCTAAGGACAAGTTTCCATTGAGATTTTATAACACGAATTAAAGATACATCCCTAAGGTAGAGGATCAAAATGACAGAACTTATACAGAAGCAAACAGCAAGAGTTAAATTACACCGATGCATCATGTACCTACAATTGGCTATGTCGGCCAGCGATAGCGTATTTCGAGGAAGCAAGCGGTCACAGCCAGCGTCAGACGAGGGCACAGAAGAAATAATTGTACTTAGGAAGTTTCACTCCGAAGACACACATGCATTGAACCGATTTGAACCCGTGGGATACGCATGGGATTTAGATAAAATTAAATGAAATTACGTTTATTTTGTGTCACTAAAACGTAGGCGTAGGCGAGATATACACAACAATAATAAATAAATAATAATAAGAATTGTAAGAAATTACAAAATAAAATTATTATTCTATGTAAAAGTAATTGCGAATTTTATTTCATAATCTGATTAACCTTTTGGGACTTTAAAATATTCGTGATCTTCTTTGTTCGTTGACATTAAAGAGAAAATATCAAGAATATTTACTGGCTTGATAAATTTACGGCTATTTAAATATACGTTCTTTGAAATGCTGTTCTTTGAAACATGGGACGCCTATTTCGACTACCTAATAAGAATCTAATTTTTTAGTAGTAGAGCGCCTTGAGAAAGTGTTTATTCTGGGTACCTATTATTTACCGCCACCAAGCAGTGATGCAGTACTGTGTTCTAATTTGAAGGGTGCCGGTGCAAATACTGGGAGACTGGGACCTACCTACCGAGTGATGGTCGCAATGCACATAAGGCACGTCCCGACGGCATGCTCTTGTCGTTATTGTCTTCTTACATCTCACATTCTCAAAAGAAACGTGTAAGCTGCTGTAGATGGTGAAGCGATAGAAGTCAGACCAGACTCATAGACTTGTATTACACTATCTGTATCACACGATATGCGACTCTATCACGAGCATTTTGTCAGTATCGTGATAACATCAACATATTTTCATAAAAGGCCTCATACGCTTCAAAGGTATTCGAAGTGACAGAGGCCTAGCGGTAGCAACACGGTAGCGAGATCACGGCGCCAGGGGACGGCGCCCATCCGGCCGATTCGAGTCGCACGATTTTTTCCTCTCGACATCATAAAATTATTACTGTACTATACCAGCTCACCACGGCCACGTAAATAAATAAGGCTACAGTTTGATTACACTGTGATAATTGCTACCGGCTGCGGTATAAGTAATTATGCTTTTGACTGCCTTCACAGTTCAGCAGTTGGTACGATAGGTTCTACCATTTTTGTGATGTCGATTATTTTTAGTTTGATTACAACCGAAAACCGACATTTCTATAATGGCCATTAAAGAAAAATCCATTGGTGCATGGCGGGTTCAATACCACTAACTACTGATGCTTTTTTTACTATAGAGTTGGTAAATAATGAAGTTTGTTTGATTACGACAATTAATTTGTATTTAGCCCTAATTATCTAACCTATTTTGAACAACTGAACTATTAATATTCACAGAACAGAAGTATATGTAACAATGGGTATTAATATGACGAGGATTTTAACCGTTCGTGGCATTGCATTGAATTATCTTCAAGGTGTTTTTGACATCCATCAATCATTTGTTTAACAATTTGTAATCCTTTACGTTTCAATGATTTTTCAGCAGTTAAAAATAATATTGTATTGAAGAATAAGTTTTAAATTAGTTCTTTAGCTACGTGTCTTTAAACAAAAACCTAAATACAACCGTTACTAAGTTATGACGGGTACCTAACTAACTAACTCCTATCAGACGAAAAATAGATGCTAAAAGGCAAGAAGCATCTTGTTATCCGGTTGGTTATATTTAAAACAACGAATTAGTTTCGATGACGCAGCGAAGTAATTACTTATTGTCCAGCCATGTCTCAAAATTTAAGGCGAAGTAGTATCGTGGTGGCCCAGCGCGGCGCGGTTGTTATGTCCGTCTGGGCCTAAAATAATGATTTGAAACTCATGTGAACTTTATCAAGAAAAGTTTAGTCAATCGTGTTTTGAGCTATATTTTTATTTCAAGCAAGAATATTCCATATTTCAAGCTTATAGCTCTAATAGTTTAGCTCCGAGAGCGGTGATAGACAGACATACAAACAGACAGACAGACAGACAGACGCAATGACGTACAGACGGACGATGCGACTGACAGACTCCGGAGTGAGACCAAAAGTGTTCCGTTTGTTTCCTAAATTAGACATGAATAGGAATGATAAAGACTATTAATTTGTAGTTTAAAATTTCTTTGCGGTCTACACGGCAAAACAATTTTTTTCTACTTCGCCTTAAATGATTCTGACCACTGCGGACACGCTATATTTGTCTACCCATCAAACTCCAAATCCGTAGCCGCGGTGCGGCGGCGTTATTGGCGGCGCCGGCGCGGTCTGTGCCGTGCGGATTGCTTGTTGCTCGCGGGTTTTTACTAGGCCTTAAACATTTTAAATGACGTCAATGAGCAATAGCCGTAACAATCTTTTCATAATGTAAAAACTGAATTATGGCGCAGTGGCCTGAATTCAGCCAATCCGATACGATGAACCAACGACATTTGAATGATCACTAAGTAAGTCAGTGGATAGAGAAGGCTGAAAATAGTTTTTTCTGAAAATGTATGAGAAGGCATTGGTCTTCACATACATTTATGAAGATACTTGCTGGGTATTGCCCCGGAAGATAACTTCTTCAGGCTGATAGTGATGATATAGTCAGATAAAGTTGACCATTTCAAAGAAAATTGCAAAAATGGTAGACAGATAAGTAAGTTGGTATGAGCTAGTGGCCAAGGATTTTTAGATCGCATGAAGGCCTCCATCATAGCTTATCGACTGCTATAGCTAAGGCCGACAATTTAAAGTCAAATTACAGCTGTTAGTTAACGACGCTATAAATGTTCAATGGAATAACACCATGAATTCACTGCCAACAAAAGGGTTTGGAAGATTTTGCTAATAATTGCAGTGTAATTAGCACTAATGTGCAATTTAATATGCCTGTCGTAATCATCTCGAAGGTACGTCAATCTGCAGATTACGGTTTAAGAGCGTTCTAGACGCGGGCGTAGAAAGTTGCTTGTGGCGCGACTGGACGGCGCCCGCGTATGTCCTGCGATCCGCATTCTCCCTTCCATGATTTAAAATAAAACAAAAAATATAAAAGCGACCATCGTAAAATACAGTGTATCGCGAAGTAATGACTTTAGAAAATGGTGTTCAGAATAGATATGGCCTCTAGCAAAAAAATACAGTGCAGAATAATTTAATACTGTTACCCCTACAGAGACAACTTTGTACAATTTACAAAAAATTAAAACCGCCATAGATTCTCTTCTGCAGAATAAATGCTAGTTATCTATAGCCCAAGAAAAGCTCAAACGTTGAAGTATCATTTTGAGAAGTCTGTCCTCCTCCTGCTCCTAGTGCTGGGCATAGGATGGACAGCAATATAAAATAAGATATCAAGCTCTAGTATGATATTCGATTAAATATTGTTTGACACTTGAACTTCTATATTAAATTTATTTATGCTTTTAACAGAATTTAAAGCTGATCTTAGAAATACGATGTTCACGAAACATGATTAAGAGTTTTTTTTTATACAACTAGCGGATAGAACAAGCAGATGGCCCGAATGATGTTAAGTGGTAACCATCACCTATAACAAACTATTGCTTCGTAAGTCACGCACGATAGGCACGTGCCCTACGATGCACTGCCCTGTGTCCATCAACTTGAGGCATAGATGTTAAACCTCATGTGCCTGTAATTACACCGGCAACCACACTCTTCAGACCGAAACACAGCGTTGCTGCTTGGCGGCAGAAAATGGCGTGGTGGTAGTTCTTCCCCGGACGAGCCCTTCACAAAGAGCTCTACTGCTCTTTTTAGACTAGAGTTTTATCATGCATCTTAACATCAGCATTTTTAAATACAATCCCTATTTAAATTGGAGCCTACGTTTCAGAATACGCGGCCACGAACAATATTACAAAGACAAACATCCGTAAGGAAGAAGTAAGAAAAGACAACAATACCACAAACACCTCTGTTTTCAGTCGTAAAAATAGAACACGAAAGAAACCCGTGGAAAATTCGAAACCTTTAAGTTAGGCAGTGGAAAAACAAGTAAATACTTTGACGCAAGTCAAATAACAATGATTTTCACAGTAATTAAAAAAACAAAAAATTCGTTCAGCTTTACAGGAGTTGCAGCAAAATAAAACTATGTCACAAGTTACAGTCATTTACAGTTAGGTATTATGATACTAATGTATACATTTGATGATTAATACTGAAAATAATCTTTTATCTTAATTCTTTTATGGAATATACTATACCTACATAGGCAAATGACAAAAGTAGAAGAATAGGCGACACACACAAATGCAATTCTTACCTTAAAAATAGTTTGTGAGAATGAAGCAGACACATAGCTGAGTGTGTCTGTGTGAGTTACCTGCTCAAGTTGATATGATGGTGTGGTGAATTTTTCAGGCGATTAGACGACTTTTGAACTGCATCTGCTTACTATTGTTGCGATACAACGCAATCTATAAGGAAGGCGTGACGCTTTCTGGGCGCGTCATAACGTCGCATACGCGTCGCGCGAGTCGTAATTACCGCGTCTAAAACGAGCATAAAGCTTTGAGACAGATAATGCCTTCATCTAAATTAAGAACGCATACCGTACGGTAGTCGGAAAATAATTACAAAGAGTAGAACAATAACAAGACATGGTTTGAGAACCAACTGTTATTTATACGGACACAAAAGTTAAGAAAAAACATGTTTGAACCAAACAGAAGCCTTCACCTAAATATAGGAATGATTACAAAGGAATGTCACGACGTGGCAGTTGTTTAGATAATTGTAGTGTATAAGCAATCGCATCTGCGGTCGCGGCGGCGGCGGCGCCTCGGGTCGACGAACGACCTAGCTCGTCGCGAGGCGGTATCCTCTGCAGATCCGCACCCGTTCCGACTTCCATTATAGCAAACGCTTACAATTTATTCATCAGACAAAACAATATTGTGAATTTGATGTTTGTTCTACCGGCGTGAAATTTTAAACACTGGTTTTGACTATCATATTGTTTCAGCTCTCAGTGATTTTAGTTACAACAGAAGCAAGCTCGTGTTAATTTGTTAGTTTTATATCACCACAATACACGCATGAGGGTGGTAGGTAGGATGTAATCGTTTACTTTCGTTCTAAAATACTATCTAAAGATTGAAAAGAGTGATTTTGATAAATATTGGATTAACCAAAAACTGTGTGATGCATTTTCTTTACCCATCCGCGTATCAAGGGTTACAAAGTACACAAGACACGTGGGTTTAATCCCACCCAGGTGATCTTTTGGGACAATAATAAATCTTGATTTCGTATCGTGATTTCTTTAAAGTATCTAGTAAAATCTTTAAAACTAATAAATATAAAATTAACACAAGGCCATGGCTCAAAGAAAAATTGTTCAGAAAAAGAAGGGTTGTCTGATAAAACAATTATTATCCCGCCCCGATTAATACCAGTATCCTGCGAACGCGTTGAAAGCTAGGTATTTTATAATGAAGACAAACGGGTAGTTGTTCACCTGTCTTCCATTATTGACAACAACGATATAGGATCTTGTCCTACAATAAATATAGCCTTTATATGGAATGCTTAGTTTCAGATTAGTTTAAAAAGAAAGTCTGGGTATTTTAAAGGATATCTAAATACTTTTTAGCTTATGAAGTTAGGTACACAATTGTATGTATGTTCAAAATTATTGAGAAACACAATGAGAATCGATAATATGTAAACAATAGTTCATTTCTGAGCGATGCAAAAATAAAAAATTAAATAAATAAATAAAAATACTTCAGCAAAAAGACAATAGATATCGTAAAAGCAATACAAAACGTGGTAAATATTATAACATTTCGTATATTTCATAGAGCATTTTATATTCATAGAGCCTATACCATTTCAGTGTATGTAAGTGCAGCCAGTTTTGGTGACAAGTGGTATAACTCTCACTTACGGCTGTCGCATCACATCTCATGTGCACAACGCTCCATTACCTATGAATTGGCACCAGCAAAAAATATTATTTTCGCTGTACGTCGACGTCCATACGTTTCTAATCACGTCATATCTGGGTCAACGGAAATTTACGACGAGAGCGATTTGCTGAAAGCCTTTTACATCATCGTATCTTCGAAAACACCTGGCACTACCAGGATCTAATCGCCATGAGCCGGACCACTGTTTCTAATTGGGGGGATTTTTTGCCAATGAGTATGCGATATGTTTGAAATGTTTTTAAACTTATGATGTGATGCAACGTCACATTCAATTTCGATTTTAATTTGTAATTAGGATTAGCAGTCGACTTAAGTGACATAAAGGAGATAGTGAGACAGCAATTGACGCATTTGATCATGTATTTGTGTGTGCAAGAAACAGAACTAGAGAAAGTATTCGGTAAAATTACATAGAGAAAACACTGCATCCAAAAATGATGAATAATAATCAGCGTGGGCGACCGCCATGATGCAGTGATAATTGAAAGTGCCATCACATGCACACTTTGTACTAAATAGAATGTGTGTCAAGTCGTTTTCACGGTCTTGGCACTGGTACTGACAGTATCGGCCATGACATAGACGGGGAATTAAACGCGTGGGTGTTCCCAAGCATCAGCTGGTGCTGGTGGTTCGGCGATGGTCGCGCCCCGTTCCGTCGCCGCCGACGACACTCATGCTCCCAGTATAAAGCTGAGCTAAAGTGTTTCCTCACTATTTTCTTGCAACATATCTTATTTACTTTGTTTAGTACAGTAATTAGCTCACACGCAAATAATATTGCAAGAATAATCACACGCAGCATAAGGCGTTGAAATAGCCTACAGCTTTCTGGTCTAATTTGCGGTAATAGCAGTAAGTAGGTTAGCTACTCTTTAGGGAGTTACCTACGGCACGCACGCGACATTACACAGAGCTCAAATGCAAGGAAAATGTTCTCCGGCTATTCTGTAATCTGCCCAACTTTACCGTTTCAGTTTCGTCATATCTGGAAACTTTCTAAAGAAACTGCAATATGCAAGTTATAAACGACAGGCAAGGCAAGACGCTGCCTGGCTTCCAGTGGAAACATGCGATAATAAGGTATAATTGCTCACCAACTCTGTGCCTATATTTAGCTGCAAATACTCTGGAACTAGCTGCGCATGCGACTAGTGCAATTACGTAAAGCGGTTGAGCCATTTCTAATCTAAAAATAATCGTAGGCTTTGCAGACATTGGCGCCACTAGGATCGTACGAGAAAGTAAATACAATTATTTTTCAGTCTCCAACAAAGTTCAACCAAAAGGGCAAAATAAGAGTTCTTGTTGTTTTGCCAAAAAATATCCATAAAGTATTAAATTTTGAATCGTGATTGTTTCATATAGGTATCTGTTACTTGATTTAATAAGTAATTTGAATATTATTATATTCCAATCAGGAATTTACGAAACTTATGATAACTTTAACAGCTCTACCGCACCAAGCTGAGTAGTTCCATTTTGTAGATTTCTGTTAAAATATTCCCATAACGACCTAGAATTTTGTGTTGAATGCAAAACATAAATATTTATCTTTATTTGCTTGTTAATTTCAGAGGTAACCCCCACTAATTGTCTGTTTCGTAGTTGCTGCAGGCCACAGCGAATTATGGTTGATAAATACATATTTTGCTTCAACGTTGCATATCCGTGACGAGAACTAATACATCATTGGCGCCAGGCTCTGGTTAACCGTCGTAGTCTGCGCGTGCGATGCGAATTTTCCCCACGACTCGGACCATTAGGGAAGCTATCATTAACGTGGCGACAGTGCTGATCATTCGTTCTAACCGGCTTGCGTCGACTATTTCAATACTTACGAGTAAATTACATTTTAATTATCACGTAATACGAAACTAACGACCATTTTTCCTATTGCGACAGTGTTTCTATTTACTTTTGATAAATGTGAAAGCATTATAAACGCAAGTTTACATTCAAATGCGTTTATCGAGTTATGGAGATGCAGTAGCACATGTGATGACCATAAGGTGCGACACATCGTCTATGACCTTAATTGCACGTACGATCTCGGCCACTGCTCTCTCTTAAATCAAACTCGAGAGCCCTAGAACCCTACTTCTCATCGCAAACAGTAGGATGATCTGTCCTCTACGAGATCTAACTTGTTGAAATGAAACTTATGCAATAAAGCCAACGACCTACCATCTACCTACTTGTTAGTATATGAATGATAGGATAAATTGAAGAGGGACTTGTTAATTTGACGTACTGTTACTTTGAAAGGTTTAGTTGAATGTTGTGATTTATGATTCAGCTGAATGATGTAAGAAGCGCATCCGGTGATCCAAGTGGTTCTATTAGTTTAAAAATTTACAATATACCGGTCTGTTGAAGTTGCAACGTTAGAGGGGTTTATGCTAAAGAGCGTCCCAGACAGAGACACACCCTAGTAAATGTATCCATTTAAAACCACAATTTATGTCTAGTGAGTGTAGGTTTACAGCGGCGCGGTATCGTGTGAGGGACGGGGGCAGGCCGGTGAACTCAAACGCATCCTGTCTCCGGCGTCGGTGATGTCGGCCAGACATCTCAACTAGGAAATGTGGGTTTTTAGAAGCCGTTACTGGCACACCCCGGCTCATTCATCATCAAGGCTGGGTCAATTGGACATCGACTCTTCCATACCGCCATGCCAGCCAACGGACACTAAATACCGACAACCTAAGACGAACCTTGTTCTAAATTATTCTTGAATTACGAACCTCCTCATTCTGTTTAGACAAATCATATTTTACATAGCTATTTCAACATTTCATAGCAATGTTTACCTACATCAAGTTATAACTAGAAATATGCATTGAATTAACATAATATGCGGGTAATAAACCTTACATATACCCACATGATATTTTGTAGTATACTGCGAGGACACTGATTGTACAATTTTCATCTAGGGACCTAAATACGCAATATGCAAAACCACTAAGCATTACCCATCATTATGGACAGAGCTAAGTTGAGGTATAAATAGTATTTATATACTTGTTATTCGTTTGGCTTTGAATGATCGTGTTAATAAAATGTGTTGGATATTGTTCTTGATCAGAATGCAGTGTATGTTTGGCGTCGCGAGCACTGGATTCACCGAATCGGCTAACTTCCTGTAGTTCAGGCATGCGCCATGAATAAACACTATCTTCCACTCTGACCGTTACCACCATAAATAAATAACTAGTTCAGTGGTAACATTACCATTGGATAACTACCAAGTTATTCTATGAGAACAAATCAAATATATAAAGTACTTTGGGTATGTTGGAAGTCTCAGGTGTATCGTATTCTGTCGGTAAGTAGTGAGAACCGATAGCATTGTTTGTTTTTCCAGCATCGTTGGTTTCATTCAAGTCATCAAGCTTACCGTTAAGTAAGCTGCAGGGGAATGGCTATTAGTCTGCCGACTGAGCGGTAGCAGCGTGACGTTCACATACAAACTAAAGGACTCCGCCTTTTAATATTTGCCAGACAATTTGCATGTTTGCCTAGGAACCGTTTCCCGGTAAGCTCGGTGCGAGGATGTCATTAAATATTGTTTGTTGAAGTAGCAGCGATTCAATACGGCTGTATGAAGAGGTAATGTATCGGTTGTCTCCCGGCCGGCACTTCGGCAGTATTGTTTAAACTGCATCGGTAGTTTAACAGTAGTGGTTGCAGTTGACCTCGTTTGTGTGGCCAGCAGCGTGCCGCAGTTCGTGCGGAACGCGATGCAGTTTTAATTACCGAGGCCGTCTTTGCTACCGCTCGATTGTCATAAAACAAAGTAAACCACAACGGAAAAAAACAGTCAAATATTGCTGGCTTTTTTGCAAAATCAATAGAGTTGTTGAAACGATGTAGATGTAACACAAATTAAGCAATGGATTTGTGATAAATTGCTTATGCAAATTAGATTTTAAAGGACTCTTTCACATTTTAATCAACACTTATCTGTTTGAGTGCGATATTTTACTGGAAATTTGTAGAGCTTGAATGCGATTGATATTCGTCCTTCACGAGTGACTACCTCTAAAGGGGTATCGGATGGAGTGGATCGGACACACACACTGGCAACAACAAAGAATCACGGCTGTGGTTTTGCATGAGTATCGTGTCGTTAATAGGAGGAAATGTGACCGGATAGATTTTGAGTTGCTTCTGTAAATACGCATGCTTATCATGCATTTCCTTGACTAAGTAACCATTGTTATATACTACGTTGGTAGTAGTAAACTATGCCTGTATTTTTACTAGCATAATGCTTGACATAAAAAGCACGTTTTTTATATTGACTAACAGTTTTATATTTTGTTATTGAATAGGATGATCCTCACCACCCGAGGTCATCAAATGTAATGGATACCTCATGAATAAATTTGTCGAAACTTATTCAATCTGTGTAACTGTATATTTTGTTATTGATTGCATAAGGAAAAATGATTTATAATATTATAAAGCGCCCAAAATTCGGAGGAGACACCGGCGCCAGTCGAGTGAATAAAATGTTGCAGTCGGAAGTTCATTATTTATGTCAGTCCTAATAAAATATTTAATTTGTCATAAAACTCGGTGTGATCTATCGGAAGGAAGCTGTGGGGTAAATCGATCATCAACTAGCGATACTTACGAGTAGGTAGTAGATTAGATAAAGTTACTTTCGCTTGCAAATTTTCTAGTACACCGAATCCAAGTTGCGCAATAGTCAAAAGCGTGGTAAACACTTGTAATTATTATTGTAATAGCGTTCTAATCTAAACGAGGGGCAAACGATTGGGGCGTGGTGTGAAAGCGCGATAGCTTTGCTTTGTGTACTACACTATGTCGCCTTCCATTCTTCATACGAATTTGTATGGAGAATGTCATGAGCACCGCGCGTACCATCGATCTATTCCTATCTAATACCAAAAACGAATACCAATGGTATTTGTTTTTGTCGTCATAAATTTTCTGTTCAAGACGAAATACCGTTGGTATTAGTTTTTGGTATTAGATAGGAATAGATCGTACCATCCTACTCGACCGTCATCCCATGCAGGATACCAATGTTTGGGTTGATATTTATAGCGAGGTCGTGCATTATTTAAGCTGAAGAGGAAGACTGAAGATTCTAGATAAAACAGAGATTAAACGTATCATTGACAAAGCAGACGAGAAGTTAATTAGAGGTACGTGGAGCTCGACCTTAATATTTCTTGTTTGGACAGGTGATCAATATGCTTGAAGGTTTGTTTTTGCAGACTTCAAAAAGATGCGCTCCATTGTGAAGGTCCTAATTACTGGATAACTAGAACCTTAGTAGGTAAGGTAATAAGATAATACAATTAAACAAGCAGGTAGAACGAAGCGTGACTGGCTTCACGATACTTAAACCTGGCGGTTAATTACGATGATAAGGATTATCTTTATGCACGCCCTAATCGCCCTTGTTACTAGTCCATACAGCAACCATCTTCAGCTAGAGCTGTTAACGTTAGAAAGTTCATGACATAGAAGATGTATTCATAGTACCACGACTTCTTCTTTAGAGTCAATGGCTGAAATTACTTTATACTTTTATAGGTATCCTGTGAGCCCAGTAAGTAGCGACCTCAACTCCACGTTCCTTGGTCTTGGTTGGTGAGCGTCGTTATGGGTATTTTAGACACAGAGTTTCACATACACACAGACACAGTACATACACACAGAGTTTCCTAAAGAGCTCACTTTTTGTACTAGATAAACCTTCTGTGTATCGATTTACTACCACCCAATATACCAACCTAATAGAACGCTAATTTACCAAAGTTTTCTTTCGACGTGACGCATAAATTACATATGAAGTATAACAGCGAGTTACAACGGATTTCCTCGATGACTAATAAAAGTAGCGGTTGTACTTATAATAATCCAAAAGATAAAAAATGCTAAAACTACTGCCATTACCAATGAGTTACAGATCAAATATTAAATTTAAATTACGATTACGAGTAAGGGGGCTACAGTGTTAGGGCTCATTCTAATCAGCAATCTGGTCCAATTAAGTATTTTCCACCCATTTAACTACTAACTTTTATTAACATACCTATAACCAATTTTGCACAAAAGCGAAGTCGCGTGCGGAAGCGTGTAGTTCACGCGTGTGATATTTCAGCACAGTTCCAAGCAACCTAAGTACTATATTATGTTCACAGTCTATTATCGGTGTAAGTGCTTGTAATAATGTAAGCATTCCAATATGCTTTCACTTCACGTCTGCGGATGGATACTGTCTCTTTCTTTTAGTAAATCAATGTTTCACACACCTCAGTAAACTTAACAGTCCCCAGAATCTATTCTTCATATGTTTTATAAGTTTAAGGTGTTTTTTGCCCATTATCAAACTATGACGCTGTAAGGGCCTTAGGATGTTTTATGATAGGTTTAATACGTGCGGAACTATAGTCGCGTTAAACTCTCGATGCAGGCTCGGTCATGTTATCGGAACGAGACAGCAATATTGCTGTCTCTCTCTCTCTCTTGCACTTAGGAGAACGGACGATCCTTTTGTTTAAGCGTGTGTTGATGATTTATGACCGAGTTTGCAGCGGGATTTTAACGCGACTATAGGTTGAGCACTGACCGAGTTTGTAGCGAGAGATTAACGCGACTATAGGTATCGTCTTGGGCAGAGTTTTCTGAACATAGAATAGAAAAAAACTGGGTATGGTAAGGATGTATAAGCACATCTTAGAAAACAGTATACGGTCTAGTAATCGGGAGGTCAGGTTGTTGCCACTAGGACAGTAAGTAGAACTTATCGTTATTTTGTTTCTACCTCATATAGTAAATAAATAAATAACATAGAAGAGTACTTCCATATATCTACTTTGGGGGTTTATTCTGTGAAATTCAAACTCATAATATTACATCCTTCATACAAGATGATCAATAATTAGCTTAGTGTTTGTACATTACACGGTGCTTTAAAAATCATAAGGAAATACTGACTTAAATAATTAGATGCATTATGATTAATTTAAATCACTCGACAAGGTCGATTAGGTAGATGTTGATCCACAATCTGATCTCATGTAATAAAATCAGACAACTTTCACAAAGTTTTAAAATAGAAAACCATTATTGTAGCTTAATATTTGCTACCCAATAGATTGTTGACTATAACTTTGTGAATCTGGTAGAGTCTGTCAAAAAAGCAGATTAACATTCAGATTTTAAATACCCTAACTGGGTATTTAACAAAGAAATGCCAAATTAAAGTTATAGTTAGTGCTATCTACCAGTAGGTGACAGAGTAAAAATGACACATTTCTGTTTTGCTATGTTCAAATGCCTTTTGATATCGGTAGAGTAATATGCAAGAAGTGTGGGTGTGATATAATACTTTCAGTTACTGATACAAAATTACTTGATTCCTTTTCTAGCACTGCCTCTTTCTTGGTCTTAAATTATGAGTAGGTTGTTCATAAGTATACTAATAACTCTATCAAGTGAAACTGCTGCATAGTTTAAACTCTTTTTTAGGATTCCATACCCAAAAGGTAAAACGGGACCCTATTACTAAGACTCTGCTGTCCGTCCGTCTGTCTATCTGTCTATCTGTCACCAGGCTGTACCATCTGTCGCCGCTGTTAAAATACTGACAAGCAGCATTGTTGTGTTCCGTTTGAAGGGTGTGGGACATTACAGGCACATGACGCTTAACACATGACCTATGCCTTGAAATTGGGCCTCAGGTGATCTGCTAGTTCTATAAAGGACTGGTACTAGCAAAATTGTAGGCAATAGACTAAGTACATAACAACAACTTGTAGATCACAATAAAAACAATCCTAAAATTGATGAAAGTCTTCTTTCTTAGATTAATTATTTTAGATTATGCTGTTCTTGACTCTAGTAAATCATTATGAATTGAGTAAATGGGGCCAATACTCATGGTGTCCTTGTCACTTCATTATTTTGTAACACACATACCACATATGCTTCCATACTAACCTTTTATAGGTCAACAACCATGTAGATGTTGATAGATACCAATCAAAAAAGAGCAAACCATACATAATTTCATTACTGATTTGAACACAAAATTGATCATATTATGAGCACTAAAACTGAATTAATGTCAACAATTCAGAAGTAAAGTGCAGTAATGTGCAAATATTTAAATAGGTACTTATTACAGAAACTGAATTTAATCTAGACTAGAACAAAGCAGTGCATGTCACCCACTCCATCACATCCTGTCCTACTGGTTAAGACATTTAAAGGAAAAGAAATCGTGCAGGAACCGCTCACTACTGAAATTATTGCATAAAAACAGATATGATTACTCACGGTTCGGCCTCTATGGACTGCAGGCGTGCGACATAGTTCGACGGAATGTAACCTTCTTGTTTAGTTTTCTTGCTTCTTGCCAGCCACCAGTCACCTTGGGTATCGTTCAGGATCTCCAGGTGCTCACCCTTTCTAAAACTAAGGTCCTCGTCGGTCCTTGCATCATAATCGTACAATGCTACGAATATTCGGGTGGGAGGGACCTCACTTGTATCTGTGCCTTGATTGACCGTCGATCTTATTGGGTCAGGTGGCGGTGTAGGCACTGGAGATTGGAACGGCCTAGGGTCCTCTTCATGAGGATTGGTTCTTTCATTTTTGCTTTTGGAATCCTTTTCCCCTGTACTACTGAAACAGTTCCCCATTTTCTCTTTACAAGGTGAGACTGGAACCACAAATTTTTCGTGAAATCACACACTTATATGAACCCAAACGATAGTCCAGAGTCTTTACAACTATAAACATTGTATTTTTTCACATAAATGTCAATGTATTGAACAGAATAATAGGATTTCAACGTAAACAAAGATTGAAAATTGTCGTACAGCGGCCATCACTGTAATCGGCCATTTTGATGTACCATAGACTAATAGAAATAGAAAGAAGGAGTAGAGTCAATCAATCAAAAACAAATAATCTAAAACAAACATTTCAGAAAAATCTATATTATATTTGCTGGTCTGAGACTGAGGTAGATGAGATTATTTTAATATGTAAAAGCATAAAGCATCGTAAATTCACGTCTTCGTAATTTCAAAGCATCCACTACGACATCTAGTAACAGTGATAGACACTAAAATTGGTAGCACTAGTACGAAGACGTGGTGGTCGCGCCATCTATTGATTTTATGGCGCACTGTGTTCAAAACCATTAGGTTTTACCGTTTATACCAAAATAATAATGAGGGTTTGTACTTTATTGTTAGTTCCTTTGAAAATCTATAGAGGGCACTGCTATTTTCTTGAATATCTACAGACAGTCTAACCCAAGTTTCTGTGTTTAACCCAAGGTTTAACCCTTGTTGCTACCGACTTTTTCTAGAACGTCAAAACAAGATCAAAACATTGCATCAACTGACGGCCACGATTTACGCAGACCTTAGACTAAGTATCATATAGACGTAGTGTTACGGTTTTTCGGCTTGTCCGTTTTTTGTTAGTTTGTATGTATTCGCGTGAGTGATAAGGTAAAGTAAAGGATAAAGATAAGGTAGCTTCTGTTAGAACTCTTGCAGGTACCTAGGTAGGTATTACTGGTTTATTATTTTCCTTTGCTAAATTATCATCATCATCATCTCAGCCTCGTATCACCTACTGCTGGGTATAGGCCTCCCTCATTGTGTTGCCAGCTTCCCCTGTCCTGTGCGTCTCTGATCCAGGAGTTTCCTGCAACCTTCACGATGTAGTCGACCCATCGCGCTTTCAGACGCCCTAAACTTCTTTGGCCACCACTCGGTCAAGGCTTTTCTCCACCGGCCATCACCGCGTCTAACCATAGGTGAAAGTCTATTGAATTTATGGCTTATCCTTTTAATAGGACCTTGATGATTTTTCTAAAATATGAAAAGGTATAATATTAAAATTATCTTGACAATGCGTGTGACTAGGGGAAGGTTGCTATGAATGGACCACATAAGTTTACAACCTCATATCTCCAAAAGTAAAAGTGATAAAATGAAACCAGTTAGCTATTTTTATTTCGTAGAAGCTTTATTTATAATAATCAGATGCACAAACAATTCGGGCTAACACTTTTTGATATAAACGCGGAAAACGAAATCTTGGGCTGTTGCTTTCTTTGGACCATGGGCACCTTCATTGAACCACCAGGTTGCCATCAATGGACTTCGAGAAATTAGTTCTAGAGGTCCAATCAAGGCAACTAATTATAATTATCAATACGTATTACTAAATTATGACAAACGAGAACAGAAAATCAATACTCCAACACATAACGACAAACAAACTATAGTTAATAGCTACTTATTTAGTAATTAGAAATTTAAATTTATAATAATAAAATTGTGGTTATTTATGATTTATTCGATTAATATTTCCAAAATAATTATGGCAACCTATTCCCTTATTAATAGCAACTTTTTTGGTCATAATTATTATGTCCAAAAAAAGTTGCTATGATTGGACCGGTCCAATGGTGGAACTCTCTTGTGGTCCATTGATGGCAACAAGGAATTCATTCAGAAAAATAAATCCAATAAATACATGGACATGATTAGATAAAATTGAACAACACACATGAAATTACAATTAAATTGTCTAATATTTCATAACAAAGCACGTAGACAAATATGAATACAATGATACTTACATCAAGTTTTCCTGAGTCAAATTAATAGATTTTGACCTCCGCAATGTGGGTCATGCGACACTTCTCGTCATGTGCCGCAAAGTCACTGAGGTAATAAGGGGAGGGTGCAACTGAGTCACCTCGGACTCGTTTCAACTTGTTTTGGTGTTGCTAGCTTGCACAGTTTTGGAAATACCTTAGTGGTCCAATGATCGCTACTTTCCCCTATGCGTGTGGTATGTAAAATATCTTTATTTTAAGTAGATATTTACCTTTTAAAAACGTTAGCCACCTCAGCGTCCTAGTTTTACATTATGCAACGTAATTTTAATGGTTTTTATGGCTGTTTGCCAACGTGGATTGACTAGGTAGGTATAGTGGCGTCGCTCGCGTCGTCATGTCAATCGCTTGTTGAATTTGAAGATCACATCTTATAACATGCGTCTAATCCAGTCTAATCTCTATTCAGTGTGTAGAGAGTGAATCACAAGGATAACTTTGAGTTTGAACGATTCCATATATAGACTAACACCCCACCCAACATCCCCACCTCACCATCACCTAGCATACCCCGTTTACACTCAGCTCAAGTCCGTGAAAATGTGCAGAGACATGGGAAGGGACTTGGGCAATGCGATAATGTAAACAGGCCACTTCCATGTCCACTCGCGTTGCCACTCGCGTTGCCGCTCGCGTTGCCCGTGTTGCGTGAACACAATACTTACTTTTCCGGCGACCGCGACGCTACCGCAGACATATGGACGGCAACATTTCCATCCACGCGAATGGCAGCGCGAATGTCTAAATGTAAACGCAGTATTACGTAGACAAATTGGGTAGGTATTTATGCTACACGCGTAGTAGCCCTACACGCCGTAACGTCTGCTACGCCGATAACCACGCTATTTCTACACGCGTAGCAACAATTTCTCACATATTGTTCTGCCTATGTAATTAGATATTTGTGTAAAATATTCTGTAGGTATTTTATTGTTAAAACGCGCTATGGAAAGGGCTATGCTGGGGGTTTCACAACGTAATAGTGAATAAAATTTCTAGAATCCACGAACGAAGAGACCTACTTATCTATCCTATAGCTATCCCAATAGACCGACGATAATCGCTGGATCGGGGGATTGAAATATTTAAGGAGGACTGTCATTTATTGTGTAGGTAGTAGGTAACAGATACGCATCAAGCTACACACTGCGTGGCTTGTGAAACACTTTCTTGTGGCTTTGTGAAATAAATAACTAGTAGTTCGCCCCGAACTGAGATCTCGTGATGCGACCCAACGAACGCATCAAAACTTTGAGTAGGTGGTAGTCGGAGGCAAGTCCAAACGTTATGTTTGGACTTTTTTCTGACTACCGCCTACTAACTGGTACGGTAACCAAGTTTCAACTCTATTGGCCTATTTATTGAAGAGTTCCGTTGAACAGACCTTGGCTCCATCATCAGACCTGGTCGTTGTCACCATTTTATGAGAGCTTAGTACCTCCTTAATTTATTTCAAGAAAAAAAAATAAGAAAAAGCAAAGGAACTGGCCGACCAGTAGAAAAACCTTGATGCCAACGAAACTCCTAGAGATGGGAGCTCTTGGATCGCTGGTTTTCTTAATTTAACTTTTTTGTTGTATATCAAAATCCGAACGTCCCAAAAAAAAAGCAAAAATTGTTTTGGAATGTCCAAACAAAGCCCTTTCATATGACATGTAACTTGATTATTTTATGTCACTTTTTTTATTTTTGCCCTCTTCAAAAACCCCATATCTCAAAAACCCTTCGTCCGATTTTACTCATATACTTACCAGTAAATTTCTCAAGTACAAGCTATCGACATATCAAATTTCATGCAGATCGGATCAACGGTTCTAAAGTTATCGCCAGACAAACATACATACATACATACATACATAAAATGCCAAATCGCCCAAGTTGAAACTAAGATCTTCGTTCGCTTCGCTCACTCGATCAAATATTGGTGGACTTTCCACACAGCACTATCTAGCCCAAAACTAAGCCAAAGCTTGTATTAAGGGAACCAGAGGCTTATACATATAATTACATTATATTATACTTTTTTTGTAAATACATACTTATTATATATAATAACAGCCAGACAGAGAACAAACATATATATTAATCACACAAATGTTTGTTCTTGGTGAGAATCGAACCCACGGCCTACAGCGCAGAAGGCAGAGCTACCAACTGAGCTGTGAAGGCTGTCAAGTAGTAGAAAGTAGCTCGATTTGTACCTAAACCTTTGCATAAATCAAATCACTGGGATTGAATCTTTCTGGAATCAATATAGTTAGGATTTACCTGCCCCTATTTATTACAGGTAAAACTTTTAAAGAAAACAAGAATTTATCCTTCTACAATATACCTACCTACTTAGTTTACCTAGTTCTTTATATTCTCGGGAAAATGAGGCACTTGTGAATAACATTATGATTAATGCGTATTAGAAAACGACTTTGTTTCTGGGTACCTACTTAGGTATTATGACCGACTTACCGACCTACTTACTCACATCTTTAACCTAATTAACTACCTATCTTAAAAGTCTTATAACCGTGCAAGTTAAAATCAACAACGAAAGTAGGTACAAATCTTAAGGCGAACAACTGCTAATGTAGATACTAGATACCTCTCGCTCGCACGTTAAATTAACTCTGAAAACCGTGCCAAGTCTTATGATCCTAATAATAACTTTTGTGCAAAAAAAACGACATCAATGGTTTTCTCATGGATGCCATTGTCAGTACTGGACCAAATTGAAATGGGACCACACGGGAAGCACCAGCATTCAAATAAAAAAAAAATCAGTTTACCCAGTCGAAAGTTATGAGGTAACAAAACATAATAAAAAAATACAGTGTAATAAACATAATAAAAATATAAATGCAATAATTGATGACTCTTTTTTTTGAAGTCAGTTAAAAACAGAAACAGCCTCACGACTTCGATCCCCCAAGCACGGTAGGTAGGTATTATATACCCTCAGATTTCTTAGTACCAAGTCAATGTCTCAGACACCTTCATAGCTCAATTGGTAGTAGCTCTGCCTTCTGTGCTGTAGGCCGTGGGTTCGATCCCCATCGAGAATAAATATTTGTGTGATGAACATAGATGTTTGTTCTCTGTCTGGGTGTTATATAATATTCCATATCACAAGCTTTGGCTCAGTTTGGGATAAGATAGTGCTGTGAGGAATGTCCACCAATATTTATATTTATTTATTTAATGTTAGGGCAGTAGTCAGAGGTAAGTCCTAATATTACCTACATTTTGCAGTTATAGTTGGTATTCCATACATAAACTGGTTTCCCGATGTATTCCATACATGGCCCACCAAGTAGGTTATAACTAGTACAGCACAATATTTTAAGCTCTTTAGCCCGCGGCACAGCAAACACTCTTGTACGAATCATACACCGATAGGCTTTCACGCAAGCTTGTTCGTCAAACTACACTATTGTACCAGCAATCAAAGATAAAAGCCCGATAAAGGATAGTTAGAGTATAGTCAAGTGTGGTGTGAATGAGCAACGGGCAAACAATTTAGTCAGTTTAGTTGGAATCGTCCGCCGTTCGGTCGTATGGACAGAACACAAGCCAACGCGAAACATTTCCACGCGTGTGAGTGTGAACCATCTTTATAACTATACAAATAATCATAATCCCGAAAACTGCTACTATTTATTGATAACAACCAGTCTGCCGACGCCGGATTACATTGGTAAGTACTTATTAAACAGTTTTTATCTCGTGAAAAACCTATCACAGTCAGTAAACATTGAAATTTGGCGGTTCCGATTTGCGTTTTGGTGCGTATAAACAAATAGTTCGGTTGGAAAAATAGAGGCTCGATTACGGAGCTGTGTTTCTAACTGAATTAATTTTACACTTTAATAAAGATTCTGTAATAAATTTATAAGCGTGGATAGCAACGGTAGAACTGTTAAATGTGTTTTTGATACAATTTTCTCAATAAACAAGCAGACAAATCAAGGACTTGTAAAACTCGCTGACGTAAACATTTACAGAAAGCAAATTAACTAGGTACCTATCTGCTTACCCGATGAAACATAATTTTATAAAGTAGGTACTTCTTCTTCTTATCGTGTCACTAGTGTCTTTCGAAACAGCAGTGCCGGATTAGCCACGTAGCAAGAGTAGCAAACGCTACGGGCCCCGCGAATTTGGGGGACCCGCGCTCCAACGCCTGTCTGACCGTAGTAAAAAAATATTAATTTAGATAGGAGCGTAAAATATCTTGCATGCCTTAAAAGCGAAGCGCTTAGGCTATGCTTCACTTCCACTTGAAAATCTAAAACTCGATTTCGTCACGTTAAATCGTAAAAATAAGTAGGTATTTTACGATTTTTTTAACGTTAATGTTCTAATGTTTAAATAGAATCGATATATATAGACTAATATCTAATATCTAGGTATACCACATTTCTACCCTTCAAGCTGCCAGAATTTTAAACAAACCAAGGGCCCCTTGACAGAATTGGCTACAGGCCCCGCGCTGGCTTAATCCGGCACTGCGAAACAGTGTGGTGAGAGGATTTTAAGTGCGCCTCAAAGAGGCTTCGAGCACTATATTATGATAAAATAGGTATCACGGTCGACAGATCTAGGCAATCAATTTCGGCAGCCCTCACATTTCAGTTGATAGTAGATCTGTCTTGCGCTGTAGTCCGTGGGTTCGATCCCCACAGAGAACAAACAATATTTACTTATACCGTGAAGTTGAGATGAGACCGAAAATATGATTTTGTGTCATTGCATTAAGGCTGTAAATTGTCTGCCGCTCAAACGAATAACTTCAAGTTAGCTTAGGTACCTTCGTATTAAACGTTATCATCTAGATTAGGTAGCGAAGTCGAACGGTCCACTTTGGGCGTAAGGTTAGGTTTAGGTATACCAAAGTAGGTATTTATAATGAATATACCTAGTAGGTATTCGCTGAAAGAAACACCTGTTACAATAAATAAACACAGGTGTACTAATAACTAGTTTTTGATATTAAATCCTAGCCAAGCCGGTTACTTCGTCAGCACTCATCAGCATAATAAAAACATGAAAATTAATGGAACCATGCAGAATTATTACCTACTTAGTTTGTTTATAAAATGCACGTGTGTTTTAGGAGTGGTTTGGATTAACCTAACTATTGTGACGATTCACTAAAATCTACCTTTTGATTTTACTTTTGAATTTTCCAGAAAATTACTTGTGCATAGGGAACCTTATTAAAATAAACGGCCTTACTATAAAAAATCTGTCAAATGATAAACTATTGCCATCTCTTACCAATGCGTAATGGCAAACAGAGACAGCGCTAATTTTAAGGGGCTGACAACTATCAAACAACTTCTCGCTCGCACGTTTCGACAAGTTAAAAGATATAAAATCACTAAACTCATTTTCGAAAAATCGCAATCAACCAATTTGTGTGCAACCACATTGCACACAGTTTAGTAAAAATTTCATTTTGATCGACACAAGTTTTCCTACTTAAAAGTTTGCTTATGTACGAAAACTAGTAAATCAAACTTTTGAGTAGGAAAACATGTATCGATCAAAATGAAATTTTTACTAAACTGTGTGCAATATGATTGCACAGAAGATGGTTGATTGCGATTTTTCGAAAATGAGTTTAGTGGTTTTATATCTTTCAACATGTCGAAACGTGCGAGCGAGAGTCACATTAGCTCTTGTCTTCGCCTTAAGGCATACAGATGTTAAGCCTCATGTGCCTGTAATAACACCGGCAACCACACTCTTCAAACCGAAACACAGCAACGCTGTTTGGCGGCAGAAAAAGGCGTGGTGGTAGTACTTCCCCGAACGAGCCCTTCACAAAGAGCTCTACTACTCATAAAAATAAATTTCGATAAATTTATATGAGATTTATATTTTGACCTTTGCATTTAAACAAAAAAAGAATCATCAAAATCAATTCATAATAATTGGCAGATAATTGCGTAACAAAAATAAAAAAAAAATTGTCTGATTGAGAACCTCCTTTTTTAAATTCGATTAAAAATTCATGAAATTTTTACTATGTAGGTACATTTTAATGGATTTGATCAAACTATAGTATATGCCTAATATTTAATTAAAGTAATTATAATTCTTCCTATGAGAGGTCCGAATGTGCGAAACTTTTTATATTCTGTTCTGGTGTCAGTTATTTTTCTCCTTGTTCAGGGCTTAGATAAGGCGAATACAAGACCTAATGTACCTCTCGCTCGCACGTTTTGACATGCTGAAAGATATAAAATCACTAAACCCATTTTCTAAAAATCGCAAACAACCATTTTGTGTGCAATAAATAACATTGCACACAGTTTAGTAAAAATTTCATTTTGATCGATACAAGTTTTCCTACTCAAAAGTTTGCTTTACTAGTTTTCGAACTTATGCAAACTTTTGAGTAGAGTTCAACTCTGTGCGGATGACCGATTGACTCATTTAGAGGTCTCGGTATGCAAGTGTTGTTGTCGAAGCTCCCAAGGAAACATAAGCTACGGAATCGTGGTGCTCAAACGGAAGCACACCTCACGATTCCAATGAATCTGAGTTAAAATTAACATTAGGGCCCTTATCCTAGCATCACAGGAAAGGTACGTAACTTGGTATACCTGTTATTTTATTTCTTAGTTTGGATCGTTTAGTTATGATAGCAAAAAAAGAAATACTCGCGACTTAAATTTCAGTAGGTACATATCAAATCTCTCAAGATTACTAGATTTCTTTTCTCTACATTCCTAGTATTTTCAACATAGTTTTTTTTTTATACAACTAGTTGATGGAACAAGCAGATGGCCCATCTGATGTTAAGTGGTAACCATCACCTATAACAAAGCATTGCCTCATAAGTCGCGCACGATAGGAACGTGCTTTACGATGAACTGCCCTGCGTCCATCAACTTAAGTCATACAGATGTTAAGCCTCATGTGCCTGTAATTACACCGGCAACCACACTCTTCAAACCGAAACACAGCAACGCTGCTTGGCGGCAGAAAAAGGCGTGGTGGTAGTACTTCCCCGGACGAGCCCTTCACAAAGAGCTCTACTAAAGAGCTCTACTACTCTTATTTCTAGGTTTTGTTTACCACCTCTTTCTTCATTCCACTTGGTAATGAGACAATATGCTTGAGATACCTAGATTTCAAGAAAATTATTGTATGTCAAGAAAATTTCAAGATCACTCAAGAATTAAAAAAAAACTTTTTTTATGTCAGCTAACAGAAGCCAGCGGCGATGAGCCTCGGACGTATGGAGACATAAAGACATTTAGCTTGGGCATCTGCCAATAAATGTAATGTATGGACGTGCATCTGACTACCTCTGTAGATATACAATCCAGCAGGAATTACATATGCACATAATTTCGACCCCGCGCCGTGATCGATGCGAGCAGTATATGAATCTCATTACTTCTGTTACGCACGACCTCTTGTAGGTACCTTTTTGAAAGAAACAGTGGGCAAAGAGCTGCATGTATGATGTTAAGGCGAAAACTACTAGTTAATTTGCTTTACTAATGTACTAATGCAATCATGTCCATATGCATAAATACAAAAACTAATAGAGCAAACTTTTTTTATGGAAAAATTGAAAGGTAATTTTTGGTGAACTGTGTGCCATATGATTGCACACAACTTGGTCGATTGCGATTTGTCTTAATCTACACTAATATTATAAAGAGGAAACCTTTGTATTTTTGTATTTTTGTATGTAACGAATAGGCTCAAAAACTACTGGTCCGATTTCAAAAATTCTTTCACCATTAGAATGCTACATTATCCCTGAGTAACATAGGCTATATTATATTTTCAAAAAAATCAGGGATCCTTATCAAAACTTCAATAATGTAACCCAAGGTGGAAAACAAAAACCTTACATCGCGTGCGCTGCGAAAACTATTGATGATAGAACAAAATAATGTACTACGATTTTGTAGAACACGTCATCATCTACAAAAAATGTCGCGACAGCATATGTCTAACTATTATAGTTATGTCACAATAAGTGTTTTTTTATTATAAAAAATTAATTGAAATGCCGCCGCCAGAAAAGGGTCTTTATTTGTACCTTGGTATTAATCCTTATCCAAATAAATCATTTCATAATTAAGACGGTTTCAATACCTATAGATTACTTCTTAAATTTTTCAAATCGGACATTCCATTCAAAAGATATGACGAAATTAAAAATGTTAACGGGTCCACAAGTCACGCGCGGGGTGCGATTTCACTCACTCAAGGAGAAGCGCGTGCAAATGTATGAAATAAGTAGACGCGAGGCTCGAACCCACGGTCTAAGTTTATCCTAAAATGTTCAAAAAAATTATGACCACCCATGCGAAGCTGGGACAGGCCGCTAGTCATAAATAAGTTCAATGATATCCTATCCTACTAATATTATAAACGCGAAAGTTTGTAAGTATGGATGGATGGATGTTTGTTACTCTTTCACGTAAAAACTACTGAATGGATTTTAATGAAACTTTACAATAATATAGCTTATACATCTGAATAACACATAGGCTACAATTTATAAAGATATTGTGTGACTAATCCTGTGCAGACAAAGTCGCGGGCACCAGCTTGTTTAAAATAAACTAGTGGTTTGCCATGAATCTCGTGATGCGTTCCGAACGCTCCTAAAATTGAAGCAGATGGTTGTCAGAGGCAAGTCCAAACATTGTTTTAAGGCTTTAGTTTTAAGAGATTATTCTCATAAGAACACTTGCTTCTGACTACCACTTACGAACTATGTATATGGTAACCAAGTTTCAACTGAATTGGCCTATTTATTGAAGAGTTCCGTTGAACAGATCTTGGCTCCATAATCAGACCAGGTCGCTATCACCATTTTAAGAGAACTGAGTACCTTCTTAATTCATTACAAATAAAAAAAATAAGAAAAAGCAAAGAAATTGGCCGACCAGTAGAAAAACCTTTATGTCAACGAAACTCTTAGATTTGGGAGCTCTTGGATCGTTGGTTATTTTAATTTTACTTTTACCTATGTTGTATCTCAAAAACTGGGCATCGTACAAAAAAGTAACAAGGGCTAAGGAATGTTCAAAAAAAGCCCTTTCATATGACATGTAGCTTCATATTTTTGTGAAACTTTTATTATTTATGCCCCCTTAAAAACCCCATAACTTTCATATCTCGTAATCCGATTTAACTCATATTACCAATAAATTACCAAATTTCGATCCGTATCAGAAGGACAATCTAGCATAACGCCCTTGTGGGATGAAAGACATCATAGTAAAATGACCTACTAGTAAAACGTCTGGAAATTATTTCATTTCATCATATGGGTATTATGCCTACAAATCCAAATTTCATGCAAATCGGAGCAACGGCAACGGTTCGAAAGTTATTGCCCGACAATCATACATAATTATACAACGTGTTGATGAAGTTATGTAGGAAAACAAATAGCGTGTATTTAGACCAAGCACTGGAATACTTTGACGTGTGCAACGGTTGGATACATCGTTTTCGAAATTCCCATAGAAAAGTAAAATTAATATTTTCTCAGAAATTTGCAACAGCCCTGTCTGTGTACGTGTCAAGGTCACACGCACGCGCGCTTCTATCTAGGAAAGAAAAAAACAACGATAACCTACGAGATAATTTGAAATACTTACCTTTCGGTAGGTAGGTAGGTACGCCGCCAATCCCCTGACACGATATTTTTACTGGTTCCTATGGATTTTGTCATTATTTACTGGCTATAATAACACTGGATAAAACTGGATTTTGGTAAGTTTGCGAGATTTCGCACGACACAGGCTTCAAACTTCACACTAAACCATTACCTCGTAGGCACTGCTCATACACACACTGACTGACGACGGCTTTTTACATAACAATCACCATTTTAACACGTTTGATGACATTTTCTCAACAAAACAATGTACAACAACGCATGTAAACACAAACAGGGTGACCATCTCGAAAGTGGCGGTTCTACCACACATCTGCCAAAAAATCTGTCAAAATCTACCAAGCTTGACGATAAAAATACCTAAATAAAAATCCTTCGTGGCTACGGAATAAATTAAATACCTACATTACATTCAGTTACTATCTTTTGATCGTTTGTAACGGTTTGCAGTTATCTAAAACGAGATAGAAGTTGTTTAGAAACCAAATCAATAAAGGTAAAAAAGAATAAGAAGTTTCCAGTTCGGTAAAAAATAAATAAATTATAAATATTATTTCATTAAAAATTCAAACTAATAAGATTTTTCTTGAAATATTTAAAATCTGCCAAATAGTAGAAATCTGCCACAAATGGTAACACTGATCGGCGGCCGTCGGCCGTCCTGATTGGATATGCGTTTTTAAATGCAACCAATGACAGATAGGTATGTCAAAGATTAAATAGGACAGACTAGACACTTCCCAAAATTGCAGTTGAATAATTTTGTGGTGTCAATGAACCATGGTGGTAAAGTAACATGTTACAATTTAAAGAACTATGAATATCATAAACATTGCTTTACGACATCTAGTAATCAAACAAAAATAAATATTCTATTAAATATTGAGTACGTAGCCACGTAGGTATCTAGTTACTGAATAGGTATTAGTACCAAAGATCTCAGAGAATGTTTACCGTGACTAGGGATTACAGTCGCGAAAATATTTCTTTTAAATACCAAGATCTTTAAAAACAGCAACATCATTATTAGGTAGGCACATTACTAGGTAATTGGTGGCAGTTCTGTTACCTATTTTATCTACAATTGACAACTAGAGGTCAAAGAACAGCTGTAAATAGGGCTGCCTCATGATGCGTTTAGATTCATTTTAGATAAAAGTTTAAGAGGCATTTGATGAATGAAAAACTTTGAAATTTTAAAAGTCGTAGAACAAAAGTTGTTCGTTATGACCGGTAGAATATCCTGCTTTCGGATCCCTACAACTCTTAATAAACACGTTGTATACATAGGTACATAAAATTCCAAATCGCCCAAGTTAACCGTAAGATTTTCGTTCGCTTCGCTCACTAAATAAAATAAAATAAAACTAAACTACATATTTCATAAATTTGATCAAATCAAATCACAAAATTTTGTTGTTCAGTTTAAACGCTAAGGTTCGGTGTTTTTTCATTGTTTATTAGCTTTAGCTTAAACCTAATAACTGTTAGACGCGAGTCATAAAATAAACATTAACGTAAAAAAATATTACGATACTCGTAGAAGCAGCGATCAGAAACACAATGAGGTGAACCCGACTCTACCTTGGCAAGTTTTCCCGGAAATATAAGAATGTGACCCATGAACTTCTACTTATTGACCATACCTAAAGTTATTTATACGCCGCGCTGTGTGCTGTGTTTGTGTTTGGTTAGAAATTCCAGAGTTTTCAAAGGATCAAAAAGGTTTTATTTAGCGACCTTTCCTCACTTGTTTGTGTAAGTAGCTTATCTTTACACTTGTCTTAATTTCTTCTCATTTTCTATTCATACCTTCTTCCAGTTTATGCCCGCTAGATACCTTTGAGTATCGTAGATATCTTCTCATTTTCTATTCATACCTTCTTCCAGTTTATGCCCGCTAGATACCTTTGAGAACAAGCAATTTTGTGAAAGGCTAGATAAGCATCGCAAAGCTTGCAATTTCAAGTTAATCGCTACCGTAGAATTTAATCCTTTACTTATGAACTAGGTATATAGCTTGTTCATAAGACTATAAACCTATTTTCACCATGACCTCATAATAATTATCTTCGAAGTCCCTTGGAGGGTGTGTGTTGTAAAAAGGAGGAAAAAAAACCGTTCTCGTACAACATGTTGAAGAGTAGTAGAGCTCTTTGTGAAGAGCTCGTCCGGAGAAGTACTACCACCACGCCTTTTACTGCCGCCAAGCAGCAACGATGTGTTTCGGTTTGAAGAGTGTGGTTGCCGGTGTAATTACAGGCACATGAGGCTTAACACCTGTAGGCCTCAAGATGATGTACGCAGGGCAGTGCATCGTACGGGCCATCTGCTTGTTCCATCAGCTAGTAGCATAAAAAAAAACAATCTCTAATTTTATCATGAGCACTTATTATCGAAGGGGTTATATTGAGAATGAATAACGGGATGCAGGAACTGATCGGGTCTTGCTCCTTTGGGATGCTAGAACATTGCTGCCATTAACCCAAAGTTCTTATCCGCTTCTTTAAGGAGTTGGTGTGAGCTTACCAGAGGGACAATGCACTATTCACCCCATTGCGGACGTAGAAATAGTTAAAAACCACTTTATCTGTTCAATTAAAACTATAAACTATACTCCTATAGGTACACTATATGGAGACGTGCCCGCACCTAGGTTATAGGATCGTAAGTATTTTATATGAAGGAATTTAGTTGTAATGATAGCTAGCATAAACTACGGTATAAAATTGTTAGCGATTTAGAAAATTTATCTAAGACTCGACGTTGCTGAAGATATTGCTTCCTAGAACAACGCAAGTAGGTAAGTAAAGATATGCTAGATCAGAGAGTAGATGCTACAATAATCTAAAAAAATCAAATAACAAGCTTCTAATAATTAGGTCAATATTATGTTATAGTTCGTCTAGAGATCAATGAAACACGTTCGTCTTTTCTTTTTTCGCATTCACATTCTGTACGGAAATGTACGTGAGTCCAGAGTGGGATGTTAAATTATAAGCTGATTGAAGATAGATAAAATGAGTTTATTCCGAAACTATGCTAATATGGTAAGATGCTGATGAGTGCGGACTGATCGCCGTTCGTAAGTGCACTGGCTAGGTAAACCGCACGGGCGTTGCCTCGTGCGACCTACTTAGGCCAAAACTGCTGCTCTTAGCTAGTGTTCAATAGGTATTGAACATGCTCCCGAGGGGAGGAAATGGAGGATGAAATGAGGCGCGACAATAGTAAGGGTTAGTACATACAAAGGTGACCCAGTATTTTGCTATGCTAAATGATTGTTAGGACATAATATATTTTGATGTCGTTTATAATTGCTAAATATGATTACACTACTGCTTATCTCTGGTAAAAATTGTCTTTGATTGTCTTTGATTGATAGGGGATGTGGATTTGTCCCTTTTTGACCGCAAACTAGACCAACGTTTGGCCGTATGAACTTTCTCTATTTGCTCGGGCAAGCTACGCGCACTCACACACGATTCTTGCTCAGCTTCGGGCAAGTTACGCGCACTCACACACACTTTCATCTCGATTGGTTCCCCTTCTGACGCGGCGGGCGCGGGCGAGCTAGCAGCTCGTCTGCCTCGCCTCCTCCACAGGAACCCCAGGACCGCTGCGACGACGGCTACTAACACCCCGTATGATATGACGTACTGGTGTATATCGTGTGTACTTATGGTCACGTCCTGTTGTGCTGCTTCCTTCATGGCTGCTATTTGATCACCGAGATTTTGGAGAGAGATGTTAAGTTTAGCGCTGTTTTCATTTAGATCGTACTTAGGAATCGTAATATTGAATAATGGATGACGTAATGGAGCTATGTTTGCAAGTACAATGTCTGGTTTGATAGTGAGCGTATTTTGTTGCTGATACGAATATAGAGTTAGGTCACGTCCCTTTGCTATGCAATTTTTGTCGAGTTGAATGAGCCCGGCCTTGCTGACTCGATGATCTCGAATTTCCTCGTCGCACATGATTCGTAACGAGTATGTATCACATACATAATAAAGATAAGTAGATGGATCATGCAATTGAATCCACTTATTTTTACAGCTTTCTCTATTAATTTTACAGCTTCCCATTTGTTCTGTATCGCAGAACCTTTCTTCTGGATCCAGACGTTTAACAGGCCCTTGTAGGTGACAGAGGTATGTTTCATCTTGATATTCGCACCTCTGAAGGTCGATGTTGCTTGCTAATAAATAAGAGTCTCTTCTTAAATTAATCGCTATGTACTCTGAGACTATCTTGACGCTTATCATGCTATTCTGCACTGCTATAATAGGTATAGGTATTAAGTGGTACAATTGGAAGTTATCCCTGCTAATTAATGGTAATGTTATTTCGAATATGAAATATTCTTTGCTTATTCGTGCTTTTATCTTCAATAGCTTGTAGATTTGATATAAAGTGGACTGTATGCTGTCAATTGGTAACGTTAACTCCTTGGATATCTGATTTGATACAACTTGAAGTTCATCGCTGAGTTGTTTAGGAGTTAAAAGATGAAAGTTGATATGGCCATGATAAATATCTGTCATGGTGTCGATTAATGTATCTTGGATACGCTTCAAATTTTGTATCATATTTGTTGTCGCTATAGCTGCTAATGAGAATTCTTGTATAATAGATATGCTTTCACACCCTTGCTGTACTCGTCTAGTTGCTTGATCTAAGTAATTCAGATGCTTGTTAATTAATTTATGTTGTGTTTCGATTGTTTGTTCTGTCCGCTTAAGTATATTATACTCAGCTTCTACTACGGACGTCTGATTTTTCCATAGCTGCATCATATGTTTCTGATTATTATGTACAAGTTCAATGTCACGTTTGTACTTTTCTGCGAAGCTTTCATCGAGTACTCCAAACAAGGCATTTGCCACGGAGCCGACTGCGTTGATAAGGCCACGTCGGGTTCTTGACCGCGCGCTAAAATGCTGATTTAGCAACAGCTGATTGTAGTATTGTAGCTCGGTATATTCGTGTCGTATTTGTAGTAGAATCATATTACAATGACTCTGTTCCTGGACTTTGGCACAAGTTTGTTCTAAATATCGTGTGAATTCTATTACTGCTTTATCTCCTTGCCAATAAGGTTGCATGTTGTAATAGGCTACAATTTTCCATTGATCGCGTATTAGGTGCATTTTTCCTAAGGGATCAAAGTATAAAGATTGATTGCTGCTAAATTTTGTGATGTTGTAAGAGGCTTCGCTGGACCATATGATGCTCATAAAAAAAATTAGTGATATTGCTAAGCTTATAAATTTAGAACATCCTCTTGCTTTTAATTGCTTGTTTTTCGGCGCTTCTGCTATTTTTCCTGTGTTTTGCTGCTCTTCTGCTTCATCTTTTCTTTCTTGCTGTATTGGTAAAATTGATAGTTTTATAAGGGGCCGCTTAATATACCCATTTTTAGTTTTCAAGGTGACGACCCGTATGTAACCATCATTTCCTTTGTGAACTTCTACTACTCTTCCTACCGGAAATCTTCCACCTGCAAAGTTGTCATCGTGGATAGTCACCATATCCCCAATTTCGATGTTTCGCTTGGTTTTCAACCATTTATTGCGTACTGATAACTGGCTAAGATATTCTGTCTTCCACCTTTTCCAGAGGTCTTGGACAATCTTGTTCGTTAGGTGCCACCTGGTTCTGGCATCATTTGCTGTTTCTATGACTGTCAAGCCTCCTCCATTTGTAAGAAAATGTGCTGGGGTTAGAAAATCTATGTCCTCAATACTGTCTGATATTGGACATAGTGGTCTCGAGTTTAGGTTTGCTTCTATTTGTGCTAACACTGTGCTGTATTCTTCGAAGGTTAAGGCTTGCTCACCTACGACTCTTTTAAGATGCTGCTTTAAACTTCTGATTGATCTTTCCCAGATTCCACCAGCGCTTGGCCAAGAAGGACAGTTCCAGTGCCATTCAATGTTCATCTCCGCTACTTCTCGGTAAAATGAGTCTTCGAAAATTTGCCTAAACTGTTCGTACTCTTCCTGCAGAATCTTGTTGGCTCCTACGAAGTTAGTCCCGTTATCGGAGTACATGTGCTTTGGTGCTCCACGTCGTGCCGCCATTCTACGTAAAGCTGCTATAAATGAGGCACTGCTTAGGTCAGAGACTACTTCTAGGTGAACCGCTTTTGTAACCATACAAATAAACAATGCTATGTATCCTTTGGATGTTTTTATCCCTCTACCTTTATTGGCTTTTACTGGTACACATCCCGTAAAGTCTACTCCAGTGTGATGAAACGCTGGTGCCGGGTTTGTTCGATAATCAGGTAGATTTCCCATTATCTGCTGTAATTTCCTAGGTGCTTGTTTCTTGCAACTAACACATTTCAGAAGCTGTTTTTTGACTGCTCTATTTCCTTTCATTATCCAAAAATTTTGTCTAAGAGCAGCCAATGTAAGCCGAGCTCCACCGTGAAATGTGAGCTCGTGAGCTTGATCTATAAGAAGCTCGGTAAGCCGACCGCTATATGGAACGATGATTGGGTACTTCATGTCGGCGCTTATATTAGCATTTTTGAGACGCCCACCTACTCTCAAAATGCCATGCTGATCCACTATGGGGTTTAGGTTCAATAGTTTGCTACTCGATTTTAGGCTATTGTTATGCAATAAATATTCAATATCATCCATGAACTCATTGCGCTGAATGTGTTTAATTATTATTAATTTTGCTGTTCTAAGCTCCTGTAATGTGAGATACTTCGGTCTTTGCTTGATAGGCGTCAATGCCCGTCGTATCCATGCTAATATCCGTGTTATTTTCATAAATGAACTATATCGACCTAATAACCCATCTATGAGGTGCTCGTTTGGAGTGGTGCTTTGAATTACGTTCACCTGCTTTTTAGCTTCTTCCTCAGTTGTAAATTTTGTTTCCAATTCGTTTGATTTAAAATCAGGGGTCAACAACCAGGCCGGCCCTTGCCACCACAACTGATGCTCTATTAATTGAGTAGATGTCAAACCTCTACTTGCTGAATCAGCTGGATTCTCTTTTGTGTTGACGTAATGCCATTTTTCTGGTGGCATTGAGCTGGTTATGTTTTTTACTCGATTAGCTACGAAAGGTTTCCAGCGCTCTGGAGAGCCTTGAATCCAGCTGAGCGTTACTTTGGAATCACTCCAACCATATACTTCTATGCTAAAGCTATCGATGCTGTTGACAATCTTTGTCATTAATTTTGATAATAGGTCAGCTGCGCATAACTCCAATCTAGGTAACGATACGACCTTGCTGTTAGGTACTAGACGTGTTTTTGCTGCGACTAGCACTACTGAAGTTGCGTCACCGGTTTTTATTCTCGCATATACTACACCCGCGTATGCTTTGCTAGAGGCGTCACAGAACCCATGTAGTTCGATGACGTCACCCTTTTTGCTTTGTAGCCACCGCTTAATACGAAACTGGCTGATTGATTTTATGTCTTTTTTCAGGAATATCCACTCTTCCTTGATGTCTCTCGGTACCTCGTCGTTCCACTGAATTTCTGTTTTTTGCCAGACCTTTTGAAACAATAATTTCATTTTTGTTGTTAAAGGAGCTAACCAACCCAAAGGGTCAAAAATTTTAGATATTTCTGATAATAACATTCTTTTAGTTAGTTTCGAGGTATCTGTAGTTATTATGTCACTCTGAAAAGTGAATTCGTCCTTGATTGAGTTCCATTGTAAACCCAATGTTTTTGCTGAGTTCTCCGTTTTGAAAGTAAACAATGCCTTTTCATTGTTTTGTGATTGCTCGACTTTTTCTAATAGCTGTTTATCATTCGATGACCATTTTCTTAATGTAAATCCTCCGCTTTTAAGGCATGCGTTGATTTCTGCTATATATTTCATCCCTTCATCAATGCTGTGAGACCCCGACACCCAATCGTCCATATAAAATTGATCTCGTATGCTTTTTGCCGCATAAGGGAAGTTATGCTGTTCATCTTCCGCTAGTTGACGCAGAGTCATCAATGCTAAAAACGGCGCTGATTTCGTACCGTACGTGATGGTAGTTAACTGATAAGTTCTTATAGGCATGTTTGGACCTTCTCGCCATACAATTTGCTGTAGTTTTTGGTCTTTTTCATTAACAAGAATCATCCTGTAGCATTTTTCAATATCTGCTGAGTATGCGTAACGGTACTGTCTCCACTTTAGTATGATATCTTGCAGGTCTTGTTGCAAGTTTGGACCTTTATACATGAGGTCATTGAGACTGCTACCGGAAGTGGTTTTTGCGGAAGCGTTAAACACTACCCGAAGCTTCGTTGTGCTCGATTCTGCTCTTTGAACTGCGTGATGCGGTAAGAAACATTCTATTTCTGTACCCATCTTGCTGCTTGTAGTTGATGCTTTCATGTGATTAAGTTGCTCATATTCGCTAATAAATTGCTTATATTGCTTTGCTAAATTCTCTTGTCTGTTAAACTTACGCTCTAGATTTTTAAATTGTGCTATAGCTATCTCTTTTGAAGATCCCAATTCTTCTGCCATATGCGGCTTCATTGGGATTCTTACTTCATAACGACCGTCTTGTAAGCGTTTAGTCGTTGTTTTATAAAAATTCAGGCATTCCTGATCTTCCACTGACATTTCGTCTTGCTCGTGAATATCTTCTATTTTCCAGAAATGCTGAATATCCTCAATATTATTCAAAATGACGTTGCATTGAAAGGAGGTTTTGACACTCCCACATAGCAACCATCCAAGCTTTGTATGCTGCGCTAAAGGCTCTGATAGTTCTTGTCCTCGGATTAAGCCCTCTAGTATAATAATAGAGTAAACGTCGGCCCCGAGTAGTAGATCCACAGGGCGACTGATGTTATAATCCGGATCTGCTAAGAAAATGTGGGCTATGTGCTCCCACAATGGTTTCTTAAAAGTGTGGTTTGGCAAGTTCTTAATAACATTGTTCATTATCAAAACATCAGTTTTAAACTTGTAATCCGTGTATGTGGATTGGCAAGTGATATTAAGCTTTCCTTTGCAGTTATTTTCCTGCTCCCCTACTCCAATAACTACTCCCTTACATTGCTCACGTTTTAAACCAAGAAGTTGTGCTGATTTTTCGCTAATTACTGATACTTGCGAGCCCTGATCAATTAGAGCTCGCATCACAAGCTGAGTGCCATCCGCTGCTGATACTTTCACCAAAGCTGTCTCCAATAAAATCTCAGACGCACCTCCCTGAGATGCGTAAACTCCGTTGCTATTGCTAGTCGATTGTCCCTCCCTATTGTTGTAGGTACGAGTATAACCGATTTTGCGTTTGTTCACCTCGAGCTGGTAATTAGGTTTTTGCTGCGTGTTAAAACAATCGTGCAATATCGTATGATGATTTTCAAAACACTTGCGACATCTTTTTGTTGAGTGGCATTTAAATCCATTGTGATCGTAGATGCAATTTATGCAATAATTTAATTGTTTAACAAATTTTAACTTTACCTCATTCGGTGAGTCGTTGAACTTTTTGCAATAAATTAAGCTGTGATCGGCGAAACAATGAGGGCATTTATTTGCTGATGTGGCTGACACATGCATTGATTTTGACATATCATTTTTGATGGTATTTTTCCAATCGACGTTTGAATTATAAAGATTTCTTCTATTTTGATAAAACGTGGTTGCTGGCTGATTTTGCTGCTGATGAGAGGGTGACTTAGGTGTCGTCACATCATAACGTCGACGGGCTAACTCTAGAGTTGTAAATTTACTTTCTAAGAAGTCTAAAAAATCTTGAAGACCTGGTAGCTCTCGCGAGTTCTTTAGTGACTCTATGTACTCAGAATAGGATACACTATCCAATTTCTGAGACAGGATGTGCACTACTAGAGGATCCCAAGCTGTGGTGTCTACGCCGAGTTTTTTAATGGCATAGAGACTCTCTAGTGTGACGTCATGTAGCCGTTTGATAGCTGTAAACGACTGCTGTTGGATATTCGGAAGGCTGAGGAATATGTTAACATGTGACGAAAATATTTGTTTTTTGTTGTTAAATCTATGATTCAATATTTCCCAGCAGGCACTGTAATTTTCGGAGCTAATCGGAAGATGTTGGATCAAACGCTCTGGCTCTCCTTTCACTCTGCTTTTTAAAAACTGCATTTTCTGAGCGTTTGACAACGATGGATTGTTATGAATCGCTTCCTCGAAAAGATCTTTAAATGATACCCACTGGTTAAAGTTCCCCATAAACACTGGAATATCCAACTGTGGCGTAGATTTGTCGCGATATGCGGACGACCACATTTTAGAGCTAAGAGCTTTTTTCATCTCGTTGTAAGTTCGTTCATGTTTGTTGAAATTATACTCATAGGCTTCATCTTCTTCCAAATCTATCATCATTTCCCAGTGAGAGTTCTCTACGACGGTCCAGCGGGTTTGTAAGGTCCGCAAGGCGTCTTCGAACTCCCATTTGTCTCGATATGATTGAATATCTATGCTTTCTACTGCTCTTCTAAACGCTTTAAAGTTGACAACTTGCTTCCGTAGCAAATCATCTAGCTTACTGTTGCTCCCTCTCGACACTAAAGAGGGGTTTGTTGGTTCTCTAATCCGCTGCGGCTGCTCTCCGCTTGACGGACCTGCTTCATATGGCTGGGGGGTTCTGTTTCGCTTCGGTGGCTCTCCGATAGACGGACCTGATACATATGCCTGGGGAGTTTTGTTCCGTTCAGAGATTGCTGGCTGACTACCTCTTAACAATAACTCATCATAACTCTCGCTTAATAACTTCTCGGCTGATTTATAAACATCTCTCACACGTTCAAACTCAGAATTAACAAAATACGAATGCTGCGACGTTTCGTGAGGACGAAGTTTATCATTATTTTGCTCATACTCTCTCCAATACGTATCTAATAGGTCGAGTCGCTTATGACAAGAGTCAACGCTCCTACGCTCCTTACTTTCTTTTTTAAAATTAACTAGGAGCTTTCCAATCTCGCTTCCTAATTCCGCTTGACGAAGGTATAAAGATTCCATCTCGCTGTCGCTAGTTTTAAATGAAAACAGAACGCTCTTACTTGGAAGCCGCTTGGCCTACGGCTGATATGGTCCTGTCGCGGGTTTCTCTCCCCGGCAGTGCTGGGCTGCTGAAGTCGCGAGCTGCTGGCTCGCTGGTGCTGAATTCGTGAGCTTCTGGCTCACTGCTGCTGGTCTGACGTAGGTTGCTTCCCACGTCAATGCTGCTATGCTGATGCTGATCGCTAGATGCTCCACACTCTAGACTCCTTGAAAGGCTAGAGGACACTGCTATCCACGGGCTGCTGACTTGGCCGAAGCACTTCACTTGTTCACACAACGCGAAAGCTTCGATCCGGCTCGAAGGAAATGTACGGAAATGTACGTGAGTCCAGAGTGGGATGTTAAATTATAAGCTGATTGAAGATAGATAAAATGAGTTTATTCCGAAACTATGCTAATATGGTAAGATGCTGATGAGTGCGGACTGATCGCCGTTCGTAAGTGCACTGGCTAGGTAAACCGCACGGGCGTTGCCTCGTGCGACCTACTTAGGCCAAAACTGCTGCTCTTAGCTAGTGTTCAATAGGTATTGAACACATTCGAAAGATCAAACTTTTGTTTAAAAAAAATTCGACAGAGCGTGCATAGCGACCTACTTCTCTACGAAAACGAAAAAGCATTTCGTTATTTATCAAGTTGATAACCTACCATTACACACGAGCAGGCTGATAGATCAACCTATGCCAAATCTATGGCCATCTGTTAGTAGTTTTGCTACACAAAAAATAAAATAAGAAACATTGGCACATGGCGCCATGTTGGATTGATAAATATAAGGTTTCAAACAATCCGTTGAAAAAAAATCTCAATAGAAGAACTAGTTCCATGGTGTCCGGGAAATTCAAGATGGCCGACGCAGTATCTATTTCCTATAATAAAATTGCTTTCTGTTAAAAAATATCAGACTAGTAGGTAGGTATATCAGCAAAATATAAACACAACATATTTTTACGTGTATTTTCGAGGTTGTATTTTGAACAAAAAACTTTAACTAGGTGTGGATCGTTGGTAAACAAGAACACAAAATATACATAAGCAATTATCAACGGACCAAATCCAACGGTCTGCACTTTAACTTTGCTATTTTGAGCATTCAAGAGCTTTTAGAAACTCTCAAACTTTACCTAGGTACTTAAGTTAATAAACTATTCATTACTTAAAGTTGCTGTCTATTTTAATCTCTAGATTGGTTGACGACGATGAAAAAATCATTGCTCGATTTACATAGACACACCAAGCTTCAGACGACACACCGCATAGAATGCACTAAGTGATGAACAAAGGAACCATTCAATCATAATGTTAGCGGACTATGACACACGCTACGACTACGGCAACGCCAGTGCCAATGGAACATACGATTCCTTCGAAGAACCCAGCTTCATATCAGTGCTCAAACATCGGGGATCTAACTACAGTGGTAACATCGGTGAGGTTCTGCGAGTTCTCGAGGATTGGAGGAATAAATATAACATATCCGTTGTGAAGGAATGCGAACGCTCGGAATACTGCTCCGGGGAATTCAGAGATTTAATACTCGCTTACAATAATATTCATGGATATATCAGTTTATTGGTAAGGATTTCTGTGCTTCCATTGTATTTCTTGTTACGTCAATTTGATTCAGAATTAAATCAGCCTTGATAGGTGTCTAGAGTTGAAATGCCTACTGGATTATTTGATTCAATATGTTGTCCAATCCAATATTGTGATTTTGACAGTGCCTTCAATGGTGGAGTAACAAATCGACCCTAACCTTGAAATGTCCATCGCATTTTCACGTATTTACGTTAATGTTAGGGACATATACAATTCTACCTGCCTCAAAACTAGATCATTGACAGGATTAAAGAATCTAGTAGCCGTGAATAATGCAATAGATGTCCGCGCGGCCGGAGATGGCGCGATGAGAGATGTAAATCTTTCAGGATAGCTAGTTAAATCTAGCAATGGACAGAGAAAGCTAAAAAAAATGAAATGCCTTTCCTTGCAGTGGGACAAAGTAGGATGAAAATAAATGAATTCAGGTTCAGCCGTTATAGCGAAAAACATCCGTATGTACAATATTAGTAGCTCTAATGATGATTACCTTGCTTCAGATTTGCCTGTTCGGCAGTCTAGCGAATGCTCTGAACGTAGCTGTATTGACGCGACGTGACCTGGCATCAGCTCCAATCAACCGTTTGCTGAAGTGGCTCGCAGTGGCTGATGTCTTCGTCATGATGGAGTATGTTCCGTTCGCTATCTACAGATATCTGGTGAGTAGGTACATTGCTTTGAGTTATGATTGGATCAGAAAAATACCCAAAAACTATTTCTTTTGTAATTTCGACCAAATTGTTTCAGTGTGTAAATAATATAGAAAGGGCGGCAAAAATTATATGCTCTAGGTATATTAAAAACAAATATACACTGCCCTATCTGCATATTATGCCTACGCACATTCTTGGTTGAAGTACGGCATTATCACACACAGTTGGTAGGTACTGATGCACATGATTTGTTCATTTTGCAAAAGTGTTTGCGAATATTGGTAAATATACATCAACCCGAAAGTTGTAGAGCCTATTTTGTCTAAGAGAATATTCTAACTCTCCCCACTATTTACCTACCTACCTATATGTATACTAAAAACAGTGTACAGTTTGTAAGAAATATCATAACCTATTTTGAATACAATATCCTCGCTCTAAAAACAAGCTAGCCCTTCCTTCATCAAAATTAGAAATGAATAAAAATAGTCTCAACTATAGAGCTTAATATTGCTATATATTATAATCCCACAAAACATAAAGAACGAAGTTAAAAATATAACATTTAAAAATAAACTAAAAAAAATCTCATAAATAAATGCTATTAAAGTGTAGCAGAATTTATGGAAGACATAATAATAACTATATGGAAAACATAATAACATTCTAGGTTTATACCTCTACATAGGGGGGTTGGTAGAAAATGCTTGTGCATTAAGCCTTCCTTTTGTGCTATAACATTGTGTTTTGTGCAATAAATGATAAATAAATAAAAATAACTAAAACAATAGACTAAATATAGGTCACAAGCAAAATTATTATCCACAAGTAAATTATCACTCCAACTTTTAATAGCTTCCTAAACTTTCAACCTTAGTTTCCTCTAAGCATTCTCAGATGAAGCCGTTCTACATTTAAAAGATAAGCTAAAGCGATTATTATTAGTGACTAGCGGCCTGTCCCAGCTTCGCATGGGTGGTCATACATTTTTTGAACATTTTAGGATAAACTTAGACCGTGGGTTCGAGCCTCGCGTCTACTTATTTCATACATTTGCACGCCAGAGAGTGAAATCGCACCCCGAGCGTGACCCGTGGACCCGTTAACGTTTTTAATTTCGTCATATCTTTTGAATGGAATGTCCGATTTGAAAAATTTAAGAAGTAATCTATAGGTATTGAAACCGTCTTAATTATGAAAAGATTTATTTGGATAAGGATTAATACCAAGGTACAAATAAAGACCCTTTTCTAGCGGCGGCATTTCAATTAATTTTTTATAATAAAAGAACACTTATTGTGACATAACTATAATAGTTAGACATATGCTGTCGCGACATTTTTTGTAGATGATGACGTGTTCTACGAAATCGTAGTACATTATTTTGTTCTATCATCAATAGTTTTCGCAGCGCACGCGATGTAAGGTTTTTGGTTTCCACCTTGGGTTACATTATTGGAGTTTTAGTAAGGATCCCTGATTTTTTTGAAAATATAATATAGCCTATGTTACTCAGGGATAATGTAGCATTCTAATGGTGAAAGAATTTTTGAAATCGAACCAGTACTTTTTGAGCCTATTCGTTACATACAAAAATACAAAAAAACAAAGCTTTCCTCTTTATAATATTAGTGTAGATAAGTTTGACATTTATATAACTTCTAACTTTTATAAAAACATGAAACCATCAATAAATGATTATGAAATTCAACTGAGAAATGTATAAATCCTCCACTGATCCTCACTTAGCATATGGCATAGGTAATTGATTGGAAGAGCAAAGTGATCAGTGTTTTTTTCAAAAAATTGGTGTAAACTGTATTATTGATCGAGTGAGCGAAGCGAACGAAGATTCTAGTTTCAACTTGGGCGATTTGGCATTTTATGTATGTATGTATGTATGTATGTATGTATGTATGTATGTATGTTTGTCTGGCCATAACTTTCGAACCGTTGATCCGATCTGCATGAAATTTGATAAGACGACAGCTTGTACTTGAGAAATTTACTGGTAAGTATATGAGTAAAATCGGATGAAGGGTTTTTAAGATATGGGGTTTTTTAAGGGGGCAAAAATAAAAAAAGTGACTTAAAAAAATCAAGTTACATGTCATACGAAAGGGCTTTGTCTGGACATTCCAAAACAATTTTTACTTTTTTTTTGGGACGCTCGGTTTTTAAGATACAACAAAAAAGTTAAATTAAGATAACCAGCGACCCAAGAGCTCCCATCTCTAAGAGTTTCGTTGGCATCAAGGTTTTTCTACTGGTCGGCCAGTTACTTTGCTTTTTCTTATTTTTTTTTCTTGAAATAAATTAAAGAGGTACTCAGTTCTCATAAAATGGTGACAACGACCAGGTCTGATGATGGAGCCAAGGTCTGTTCAACAGAACTCTTCAATAAATAGACCAATAGAGTTGAAACTTGGTTACCGTACCAAATTAGTAGGCGGTAGTCAGAAAAAAGTCCAAGCATAATGTTTGGACTTGCCTTTGACTACCACCTACTCAACGTTTTGGTGCGTTCGTCGGGTCGCATCACGAGATCTCAGTTCGGGGCGAACTACTAGTTTTAAGTTTCTTTGTATATTATGTACCTGTAGGTATTGTGTCCGACGGAACATACCTAATTGTCGAAACGTTAAATAGTAAATATGTGGTCGACAGATTGTAGTGACAAGATTATTATTTGTAGCTGTTTAGATCAAGTTAGGATAGAGAATAAAAATATATGTATTTTAAGAAAGAACTAACTTGCACGTATAATACCAAATAACCAATATAATACTTAGGCGATGGGCTTGCAACCTGACACGTATGGAATGTCAACTACTGCTAAATATCTTATTTAAAGATCTATAAGATTATTGTCTTTAGTTTCTTGCCCTTATCCAATTTAATGTGAGATCGGCATAACTAGTTTTTTCCAATTCTTACAAACGTCAACCATCATTCTTTTTTTTTTAGCATTTACACATATATTCATCTAAGTATCCACAATAATACATGACATTCTTTCCCTTCGCATCACGTGGCCACACCACGCTAACTTATTGCACCTCTTTTCCTCTTTCACTGGCGATAAAATATAGCAGCATTTCTGTGCTTCGGTTTGAAGGGAGTGGCGTGGATGCCGGTGAAATTACAGGCACATGAGGCTGACTGTGGATTGACCTGACGTCAAAAGAAATAACGCCAATGTTCTCAGTCTGCTCTACATTTTAGTAAAAGTTTTTGGTAGGAGACTTGGTTGGATCAAAATGATATTTGCACGCTCGAATTGAATAAAGAAAATCAATTTGAAGTCCCATATTTATACAAAATTAAAAAACAAAATCAATGAATCGAAATTGACTTTACTTTAAACGCATTTTTTATGCCATTATAGTACAAAGGGTTAAATAAAGGGTTGCATACAGTCCGCATATCCTCTTTTTGTTTACTAATTTCATAAGCAAAAGAAGTTATCTTGATCATTTCTTGAAGATATTGCTGTTTCCAAAGGTGACACTTTATTTTTGCGGGCGAGTGTAGTTCTGTGATTTTATATCTTTCTTAATGTTGAAATGTGTGAGCGAGAAGCGAAGGCTATTGCTAATGTTGGTATATTTTTATTATATTTTTTGTTTCTTTTCAGCTGTTTCCAGGGCAGCTGGACCGTCCGTACTCGTGGGCAGTGTACCTGCTGTTTCATAGCCACTTCACTCAGATCCTCCACACGGCATCCATCTTGCTGACTCTCTCACTAGCCGTCTGGCGATACATTGCCATCAAGTGAGTACTTTGCCGCAGTGGCTTCTGTAAATAATTTGAATCTTCCATCTTTATAGATGTTGTATGAGGGACTAAGGGAACGCAACGGGAAATTAGAACAAAGAATTGCCTTGCGAATCACGCAAGATATGAACGTGCCCTCCGATGCACTGCCCTGTTATGTTGCCTGTGCCTGTGTATCATGTGCCTGTCATTTTACCAGCAACCATACCCTTCAAACCGAAACTCAGTAACACTGCTTGGCGGCAGAAATATACATGGTGGTAGTACTTCCCCATAGATGCCTTTCACAAAGAGTTTTGCTGACAAGTTCTTAAAATGAGATTATGAGTAGGTCCAGTGAGGGTGCACTGCGGTATACAGACTTGGTTGACCCGCGCGGCTTGTACTGTAGGAAGTATACAAGGTGTTCCAATACTTGCACTTAAAACTTCAAGGGCTAAAGTACCCATCAATATGAATAACTTTTTCTAAGGAAACAACACTGTGAACGCGAAAAAAAACAGCTGTACTTTTGCCCCACAAGTATTGGAACACTTTGTACACCTAGTTTCGTTATAATTGTTTTATCACATACTGTGGAATTGATTACTTACAGGTACCCGTCCTACAGTCCAGTGTTGTGTACGGACCGTCGATGTACGATAGCGATGCTGCTCAGTTTTGTGCTGCCTCCCATCCTTTGCATTCCTTCATACTTCGTAAGTTAGTTTTCTATTTTGTTGGATCATAAACACCCTTAGAGCAACGCTGCAACCGGCATCGGAGTAAATAATGTTTTCTTTCACTTTAGAAACCATTGAGGTCTTAGCAGTTGGAATGAAAGTGTATTAAGAAATTGAATGGAGTGTAAATAGAGTGTACTTGAATTGAACTAAAATGTATCGTAAGTATTAAAGAAACCACGTTTTCTTCAAAACATGATAGCTTGACGTAATGTGACTAAAATAAGCTAAAATCTTTTTAATTATTCCACTTACTGTCAAGATTTTCTGTCAAAATGACGGACCGGAGCCATAAATAAGCCAATATGAAGACAACGTACCTACCTACCCGTTATGACCTACTTATCATGCTAGACTCTGGAGACCAAGGAACATTTTTGGGAAGTAAGGAGATACAGACTCGGTCATAATTTTTTTATGAGAAAAAAGCGACAATACTCGTAGTTAACCCATCAATATTGAGCGGTTACCTTACCTAATTAACGGTTGGCTAAACTAGGTGATCTAGGCCGTAGCCAAAAGCCTGACGTTTTCGCGGTTAAATTACATCACTTCAGTAAGATTTCTTTAAAGTAGTGAGTGAGGGATATATTAAGAGTTATTAGTAATATAGGTACTATTTTGTTATACTTACTCCTATTACTTCCTATTTGTTATTCGTTGTTATTACCTATATGTGCCATGTTAGTTTATGTAAAGGTACTTATGTTAAAAGATTGTAAATAATATGAACTGTGTTATCGTTTTGGCTATAAAGCTGTTAAGGCAATTATAGGAATGTGGTAAATAATGAAATAGGTAAATAAAAGCACGCAGATTAGAAAATACTACACGTAGTACTTTTGCCTTACCAATCTGTAATTTTACCAATTTTCATTACCTACCTACTTCACTGAGCAAGATAAAATAATGTTTTCTCTGGAAAAATCACAAAGAATATCTCCTTATTATTTGAAGCGGTTCATGTTATTGTTGAAAAATTACGGGAGCACGCTTATATTACACATCATACACGTACAATGTACCTATATTACATACTGTACCACGCGTAGAAAAAAAACCTGCTGTAAAAAAACCATGCTGTAATTATAAAATCTTTTCATGAGAAGATAAACCGAAGTGACTACTCTTTGTGGCGAAGAAGATTATTTACTCACATTTACGAGTTTCTTTATGAGCTCACAGGAAATGACATGCGTAAATTTAAAATTCCTTTGAATGGAGCCCTCGTGGTTCGCTTACGCCCAAATATACACGGTCCAAAAAACCTAGCAGCGAAGGTACGGTATTTTTCGGGGAATGCTTGCAAAAAATACGGCGCAAATCACTTTGACAAGACATAGGATAGGTAGATACTTATTCAATTTACTAGCTCGCGGTCGGGGCTTTGATACAGGCTTTACCTTTTAACGCATAAGTAGTACATAATAGTACCTACCACAATATGAAAATAGACGGAGTACAGATCAAATAATAGTGGGTTGGTATTGTTACGAGCTCGGGGTTCGTATGGATAGAAAATGCACAATAATAATCCAAGAGATGACTTATTTATTTACACTAACACTTTACATAACTAAAACACTACTTAAAACTACTTAACACTACTTAACACTACTTAACACACTTAATTATCACTCAACTATCACTTAACAAAAGTTCTCTTCCTTTATCCACTTCTTCCTGAGCCATTCCCTGGAACTGACTTCTTCCTCGAGTCATCTTCACAAACTGGCTCTCTTCTCGAGCCATCTCCTCGAAGTGACTCTCTTCTCGAGTCCTCTCCACAAAACGAACTGACTCTCTTCTGAGCCATCTCACCGAACTGACTCTTCGAACCGTTTTCACTAACTCACTTTCTTCTCGAGTCCTCTCCACAAACTGACTGCCTGTCGCTCTCGCCGACTGGCTTTATATACGACGCAGCTAACCCGAGAATGTTCTGGATCATACTAGACCATACTTGCATCTCTTTCCACAGAAATAGCTCTCGTTCATTTCCTTCGATTGATTCTAGAACAGTAGTCTAGAATATTCGAAAGTCTGCTATCTCTTTCTAGTAGTGCTATCTCTTTCACTCCTATGCAAATATGGCTCTCTAGTGAAATGTCCTTCAAAGGTCCATAAGGGGTCCTGAAAACGCCTGAAAACGGGTTTTCAGGATATTGCATGGATCGATGGGTAGTAGCCTGAAACGGACTGAAAACATGTTTCAGGCGCCTGAAAACCACGGCAACTTGGTCGAAATTGTAATCAACTGGGAGGTGACAGAGCCTCTTCTGGCAACGGCTGAAAACATATTTCAGCCTTCTGAAAACACCTGTACGTCAGGATATATAACGAAACAAGTTGCTAGGCGTCCGGCGCAACACTACCCCCTCCTTAGACATGCTCGTCCCGAGCATCACTTGATCCGTGATACAACGCAATCCGATCAACTTGAACAACCAACCGGTTTCTCTACCTGCTCCTCCAGCTGCTCTTCCTTGGTAGACCGCTTTTCCACCGGTTTCTCCAGCTGCTCTTCCAGGTGTTACCTTGACTTTCCTGAAGTCAAAACCTGCTACTCCAGCTGCTTCTCCAGCTGCTCTCCAGGCGTTACCTTGACTTCTCCTGAAGTCAAAACCTGCTCTTCCAGCTGCTCTTCCATCAAAGGACCTGCTCCTTTAACCGCAGTCTCACTTCGGGTTCTTACACCCTCCTGGTCATCTCTCGGCATTAACGGCATTGTCTATCCCACTTCTGACACCAATTGTTACGAGCTCGGGGTTCGTATGGATAGAAAATGCACAATAATAATCCAAGAGATGACTTATTTATTTACACTAACACTTTACATAACTAAAACACTACTTAAAACTACTTAACACTACTTAACACTACTTAACACACTTAATTATCACTCAACTATCACTTAACAAAAGTTCTCTTCCTTTATCCACTTCTTCCTGAGCCATTCCCTGGAACTGACTTCTTCCTCGAGTCATCTTCACAAACTGGCTCTCTTCTCGAGCCATCTCCTCGAAGTGACTCTCTTCTCGAGTCCTCTCCACAAAACGAACTGACTGGCTCCTTTCCTGAGCCATCTCTATAAACTGACTCTCTTCTCGAGTCCTCTCCACAAAACGAACTGACTCTCTTCTGAGCCATCTCACCGAACTGACTCTTCGAACCGTTTTCACTAACTCACTTTCTTCTCGAGTCCTCTCCACAAACTGACTGCCTGTCGCTCTCGCCGACTGGCTTTATATACGACGCAGCTAACCCGAGAATGTTCTGGATCATACTAGACCATACTTGCATCTCTTTCCACAGAAATAGCTCTCGTTCATTTCCTTCGATTGATTCTAGAACAGTAGTCTAGAATATTCGAAAGTCTGCTATCTCTTTCTAGTAGTGCTATCTCTTTCACTCCTATGCAAATATGGCTCTCTAGTGAAATGTCCTTCAAAGGTCCATAAGGGGTCCTGAAAACGCCTGAAAACGGGTTTTCAGGATATTGCATGGATCGATGGGTAGTAGCCTGAAACGGACTGAAAACATGTTTCAGGCGCCTGAAAACCACGGCAACTTGGTCGAAATTGTAATCAACTGGGAGGTGACAGAGCCTCTTCTGGCAACGGCTGAAAACATATTTCAGCCTTCTGAAAACACCTGTACGTCAGGATATATAACGAAACAAGTTGCTAGGCGTCCGGCGCAACAGTATTATGAATTTCAAATAATCCGGAATAAATAATCCGGCCCTGCCTTCGGTCAAATAAACTTAAAAGTTTTTTTATGGAAAAGCTTAAATACATAATATGAAAGAGCTTCATAAAATACATAGGTACATGAAAGAGTTAAAGAGAATTACAACCGCCATACCTACCTGTTTTTGGCGACCATAATATTTTTAGATGACCATAGTAGTACGGTGGATTCTCGTTTTCTTTTCAAACTTCTGAAATCCAGTTATTTCCGGCAACACTTACTGAATAAGGCCGCTGGGGACTAGCCGAAGGGGACTTTAGACTATGCTGGGATTGTTCCTGTCGGTACCGCATTCCCTATCTCAAAGGATTTATCTCCTTGAGGTTGAATGACAAATTGTTCGACTAAATCAATTTGGCACTCTTAAGTTGATTGATATAGGGCGGGAAGTTGTAAAACAATACAATTAGCGATGTTGGCTTGCGCCAAGGCTGTTGGATCACACCTTCAATTAATTGACTTCTGGGGTGAAATACTTGTGGTCAAACTAAGCTGTGGCACAATGTTAGCAGACAAAACTCTGTAATGTTATATCGTTATTGTTGCAACATGAGTAACTAAAGAGGGAGTGCATTTTTTATGGAATGTTGCGAATGCTGTGTACTCAAGATATCATCCACTCGTATGGGAGCTTTTCTCATTTGTTATTTGATTTTAATACATACCTACTTAAAATAAAACCGGCCAAGTGCGAGTCGGACTCGCGCACGAAGTGTTCTGTACCATTATCTATAAAAATGGCAAAAAAACACTGTTTTTTATTATTTGTTGTTATAGCGGCAACTGAAATACATAATCTGTGAAAATTTCAACTGTCTATCACGGTTCATGAGATACATACAGCCCAGTGACAGACGGACTGACTGACTAAAAGAGTCCTGTTTTAGTCAGTCAGTCCGTCCCTTTGGGTACGGAAGCCTAAAAACAAGCTTTCAATGAATATCTCAGGAATTTAAAGATATAAAAAAGAAAATTGCTTTCTAAAATATGAATACGAACTCGATAAATGTATGGTAGAAATAAAAACGTCCAAAGTAATTCATGTATAAAGGTTCTAATCCTATTTAAAGAACAAAAGGCTCTTACGTATTTACCTATTCATTCAGCGGATAAGTTATTTCATCGAAGCGCCCATTGGGTGCGGCTGGCCGTATCCTATTGCTCAAGTGAAACTTAGTAGATCGCTACCTTCGTTAGTTCTAATAAATTTGGCATGGTCACGCCACCTTCCAATAACGTTAATGAGTGGTTTTCTTTACAGGTCTTCACTATTCATAAGGATTTTGCATTCGACAAGAACTTCATGCCTTCAAGGGTGTATTTCGTTGACTCGGATTTCGATGGCACCTTATATCAGGTGAACTTCTGGGTTCATGCTGTTCTGATCAAGTTACTGCCTTGTTTGATACTGACCGTGATCAGCGCGTGGTTGATCAGGGCGTTGTATCGAGTGAATAGTAAAAAGAAGGCTTTGAAAGGATACAGCGCGTATGCTGCTGAAACTGTGGTGAATGGAAAAGGGAATATATTTACGAGGAAGTCTACGAAACGCTCGAAGGCGGAACGAAGAACTGACAGGACGACGAAGATGCTTCTGGCTGTGCTGCTACTATTCCTCCTTACGGAGTTTCCTCAAGGAATTCTAGGTGAGAAATCTGAAATCAGAATTTATTTATTGCATAACTGTTGTACAAAAAAGAACTTATAAATATAATATCTTTTTTTTAATATAACTAGTTGATGGAACAAGCATATGGCCCACCTGATGTTAAGTCGTAACCATCACCTACCTAACAAAGCATTACCTCGTAAGTCACGCACGATAGGAACGTGCCCTACGATGCACTGCCCTGCGTCCATCAACTTGAAGCATACAGATGTTAAGCCCCATGTGCCTGTAATTACACCGGCAACCACACTCTTCAAACCGAAACACAGCAACGCTGCTTGGCGGCAGAAAAAGGCGTGGTGGTAGTACTTCCCCGGACGAGCCCTTCACAAAGAGCTCTACTACTCTATGGGTTACGTACAGTTTTAACAAGTTCTCCGTTCCGGACGTACAACATAAGAGCATGTTTTTTTTAGTCTGCACTCTAGTAATACGAAATCATTTTATTATGGAAAGAGCTGAGGGAAAGGGCTCTGTCACTGTTTCTCATTACTTATTAGTAAGAGATGGCGTTCTCTTTCAACAGTAGGTATATATGAGTACCTTATACTAATCGGAAACAATCCAACGATGCATTATCACGATTGAATACAATATTGTGCTGAGACAAAATAACACATTAAATCAAATGATTTTTTTTATATCTGGAAACACCATATTTACAAATGGTGGTAGGTAAATATCCTACAGTTTATGAAATATGGTCATAAATTTCAACTCCATAAATGAGTTTACAACTACAAATTTCTTACAAAATTAAAAGGAATCCTTAATAAGCTAAAGATTAATTTACCAAAGGTTTTCAAAATCCACGCCAAAGCTTACAGCTCAGTTGCTGCGGTTACTGTTCAGTATTATGTACAGTCATCGTCAAAATTTCAAATACCTACCGCGTTACATTTGATAGGGAAAATAGTATTATTTTCTAAATATTAATTTATCGTAGACTTTAGCGAAATGATCCGAGTCTTCGGTAAAAAGTTTACCGAACCGAATAATTCAGTAGGATTAGACGTGCTTTGCCCTGCATTGCAAATAGCAAGTACACAATATGACGCAGCTGTTTTTTTGACTTTTAATTGTGAACTGTAGATAAAATAGGTAACAGAACTGCCACCAATTAGGAAACGCCAATAGCTTATTTACCAAGGTCACGTACACATCATCAGGGCTGTTGCAAATTTCTAAGGCAATATTAATTATTCTTTTGTATGGGAATTTCGAAAACGAAAATATTCCAGTGCTTGCTCTGATCTCTTGGTCTTTGGCCTTATTATTATGTTACAGATTGTATATCAGTTTAATTCAATCTTTTAACATACCTATTTATGAAGTCGTAGTGAAAGATGTTCGTCAGAAAATTTTAGGCATTTTTACCGAATAATCGGCCGAATACGACGTTCGGTAAACCTGCTGAACATGCCGAATACCGAACATATAACGAATATTCAGCCCATCTCTACTACCTATCTGCTCGCGAAATTAATTAAATATTTACTTTCCTAGCTCAATATTAAATCTAAGCCTTTGAAAACAATATTCTAACTTCAAATACCAGCGTTTGTGCTGCCCGTCTAATAAAGTCAACTTCAATAAATTAAAAAATATTGGTGGACCTTCCACACAGCAATATCAAAAAACCAAACTAAGCAAAGCTTGTACTTATGGGAACCAAATAGCTGATGGAATACTTATATATTTTTTGTAAACACATACTTATAATACATAATAACACCCAGACAGAGAACAAACATCTATGTTCATCACACAAATGTATATCTGTAGCTTATTTTTTTTACTTACCTACTGAGCACCTATGAGCTACTCTAGAGTAATCAATAGTTTTTTTTGTATCATTTTATTTGAATTTGAACTTAATTATTAATCGCATTTCACAAATTTAAATAAAAACTGATTGAAAATATAAACTGATAAATAATTGTAGGTAATTCAGTATTTTAAACGTATTGCTGCGTTTTGTTTGAAGTTTTCCAACCAGGAAGTATGGTTATGTTACTATATTTTACCTAATGAGCGTACATTTATTTACAAAGAAAATTACAATGTATGCAGGTATTTACAAAATACACTTGAAACAGTTGAGCTATTCGCAGACCATTGCTAACCTGCAGGCCTCGGACGATGCAGGCTGATCACGAATGAATTTAGCGATATTCGACCTTATTTCGTTGGTGTTAAGGATACGACACGTTTACGCGACTAATGTCAAATTCGTTCGTGATTAAATATGTTTGGTACTTAATGTCCTTCTAGCTAGAATTACGAAGTAAATAAAGCACACGGCATCACCTGACTTGGTTTGAATTTGCAGCATGAAAACTTCGCGATAAGAGTTGGCCACTTTTAAGTCATACTTATAAAACACCCAGGCAGAGCACTGGTGGTTTTTTGGTAGCCTTCCGATCTGAAAGGTCGTGGGTGCAAAACCGGTCGTGTACCAATAAGTTTTTCTGTTCAAAAATGTATCTGCACCATGCCAGTACTCTCAAACGGTGAAGGAAAACATCGTGAAGAAACCGGCATGTCGTAGAATCTAAAAAGTTCTAAAATATGTGTCAACACGAAAGGAGCCTCTTGAGGCGCACTTTAAATCCTTTCACCACACTGTTACGAAATAAACTAGTGACACGACAAGAAGAAGAAGACCCAGGCAGAGAACAAACATCTATGTTCATTACATAAAAGTTTGTTCTTAGTGGGAATCGAACCCACGCAGAAGGCAGAGATGCTACCAACTGAGCTGTGAAGGTTGCCACTTAACCCAATCCTTCTCTTGCAGGTCTTCTCAGCGGCTTACTAGGCCGATGTTTCTTCAAGCGATGCTACGATCTGTTCGGAGAGCTGATGGATGCACTTGCACTTCTCAACGGGGCTATAAACTTCGTGCTGTACTGCTCCATGTCCAGACAGTTTCGGACCACTTTCGGGCAGATGATGCGGAGCCAATGCAAGCAGACGCCCAGAGCTGGCTCCAATACTGAGCTGCAGACCACCTATGTATGAGTCTCATTGTGAGTCGGAGAGAACAACTCACCGTGCTCTAGGCCTTTCTATTATACTTAGATTCCTATAGATAGGCTAATAATCATCAGATTCTTACTGACTAATTTGTCGCGGGACCATTGGAACATTATGAAGAGGCTTACAATCGTCAAACAAGTTTTCGCTTGCATTTCTTTGTTTCTTTCTTTTTTATACATCTAGCTGGTGGAACAAGCAGATCAACCTGAGGCACACAGACGTTAAGCCTCATGTGTAATTTTACCAGCAAATACATTCTTTGAACCAAAACACAGTAACACTACGGCAAAAAAAGGCATGGTGTTAGTACTTCCCCGGACGAGCCTTTCACAAAATTAATCAGATTTTGTAGCAGGATTTTTTTGGATCAAAGACAAATTTTTGTATTGGTATTTTCCGAAACTGTTGCATGCGATTTTTCATAACTACCTTCAGTAGTTTTGTATCAAAAATGTTAAAATGTGCGAGCGAGAAGTTTTTTGTCAGCCTCATAATGAAGCCAATGGTACTGGCGAGCTTTTAGTCTCTAAAAGCTCGCGTATTCCATAGGTCCCAACGGAAATTTGCAAAGTAATGTTAGTCTTCCATTTTTGGCAAAAAAGTTGCAAAATTCCGGTATTATAATGACTGGACCAGAAATTGATGTATAATTTTTCAAACACTCATTTTCCTCATTCTGGTATACGCACAGTTATATTTCGGTCGTTTCAATAGACTTACTTTAGAAATATAGTCGAAAAATAATTAGTCATCATTTTAAAATGACTATAGCCATCTCGAAACTGCCTCGCAACAGCCAGACTCAGATTAAATAGTACAGATCAAGAAAACTTCCCACCGCGGGAATTGAACCCGTACCTCTCACGTCTTAGCCGCTCTGTCTGGCCATAGATATGGACAATATACCTACGTTAGATAAGATTATGTATATTCCGGCAAGGTCTGAATCTAAAAGAAAGAAAGAATCATATTTTATTTGACACACAGTACACAGAGAACTATAATATAATCTAACAAATGTAGCTAGCAAGCACAGGATGAGAAGAGCCGAAGACTGGGCTCAGCGGTCCATCTTGGAAAAGACCTGCGTCCAGCAGTGGACTAACATGGGTTGATGATGAAAAAGATTGTGTATATACAACGTTTAAAATCTAAAATATGATGCCTAGCCATGTGTAGGGAAACATGACGCATCAGACTATACACTGCTCGCTTGTATGACTCTGTAGTAAAAAAAAAAAACAAAAAGTATTTATTAGGAACAAGAAATAGAAGTATAGGAACAGATTGAAAAACGATGATATCCGCAGGAGTTACAAACTGTGTCGCGAATATCAACGCCCTCCTCCGCAATGCCTATTTGGTACAGGGTTCTAAATGCGTAGAAGGTAGGAGCAAAACTTAATTCTAAGTATTTATGTAGTAATTCGTTGTTGTAGTCTTTTTCTTTGGATTTGTGTAGCTGATCTTGATCTGTATCTGTGTGACTATCCAAAACGTTAACGTTGCAAAGTCAAAACTACAAAATAGCGCAATTATATACAAGGTGTTCCAATAATTGTGCATATAAACTTCAGGGGACTAAAGTACCCTAAAGTTTCATACAAAATTTCAATACCCATCTGGCTAAAATGTATGAAACAGCTGTTTTTTTTTTCGCGTTCATAGTTTTGGTTCCTTAGAAAAAGTTATTCATATTGATGGGTACTTTAGCCCCCTGAAGTTTATATACACAATTATTGAACACCTCGTATACCACACGAATCATTGGCTGGAAAAGTAGTAGAAAAAATTAATAAATAAAATGTTATCTACTTAATTACTCCGCATTCATGTTTTTAATTTACATTTCACTTCTGTTACAAATGACTGGCTCAAAACCGGGAATGACCACTTTGCTGAATGAGGAAAGCTGTAAAAATGCAAGACGTTTATATTTTGTATCCGCAATTTAAAAAAGCTTTGAGTTTGAACCGATCAATAAAAAACGAATCATACTACGATTGGAAATTCAGATTGACTTTTATAGCTCTTTGCAACCATTTTGATATTGCAATTTCGTTGCTCAAAGGATTTACGTTCTTCGATGGATTAAATAAGGGCTAAGTGACCTCTTCTGCATAACGTGACACTTTTCATCGTCATCATCAGCCTGAGGAAGTCCACTGCTGGACATAGGTCTGAGGCCCGACAATTCCAGGAATAACGATTCTAAGCCCTCTTCATCCACCGACTTCCCGCGCGATCCTCACAATGTCGTCAGTCCATCCGGTACAAGAGGGCGAAGTAAAGTAGGTTTGAGAAAAAATAATTTACCTATGTACTACCACAGAATAAATAATAGCTACAACAACTAAAGAAAAACATTTGAATATTCGTCCACCGAGAAAAGTCACAAGGATCACTTTGAAACATTTTAAGGCTAGTTCTACGCGACCAAGCCTAGAAGAACAGGCAACAAACTTACGGCATGTTTCATACCGTTCATTTGTATGATCCATGTTACAATCTACACTAATATTATAAAGAGGAAAGATTTGTATTTTTATTGTTTTGTATGTAACGAATAGGCTCAAAAACTATTGGTCCGATTTCAAAAATTCTTTCATTATTAGAATGCTACATTATCCCTGAGTAACATAGGCTATATATTTTTTTCAAAAAAGTCAGAGATCCTTACTAAAACTCCAATAATGTAACCCAAGGTGGAAAAAATAATCCTTACATCGTGCGCTGCGAAAACTATTGATGATAGAACAAAATAATGTACTACGACTTTGCAGAACACGTCATCATCTATAAAATATGTCGCGACAGCATATGTCTAACTATTATAGTTATGTCACAATAGGTGTTCTTTTATTATAAAAATTTAATTGAAATGCCGCCGCTAGAAAAGGGAACCTTGTTTTCTTATTTGTACCTTGGTATTTATCCTTATCCAAATAAATCATTTCATATTCAAGACGGTTTCAATACCTATAGATTACTTCTTGAATTTTTCAAATCGGACATTTCATTCAAAAAATATGAAATTAAAAATGTTAACGGGTCCACGGGTCACGCACGGGGTGCGATTTCACTCACTCAGGGAGAAGGGCGTGCAAATGTATGAAATAAGTAGACGCGAGGCTCGAACCCACGGTCTAAGTTTATCCTTAAATGTTCAAAAAAATTATGACCACCCATGCGAAGCTGGGACAGGCCGCTAGTATAATATAATAATGAAGTCTGTGCCAATCAAATTTAGTGAGGCGTGGGCATATGTAAAACGTTTGTACGCAATCTCGCCTGATATTAAGTGATGAAGTGACGGTGCAGCACGCTTACCTAACCAGTACTCTCAAACGGTAAAGGAAAACATCGTGAGGAAACCGGCATGTCGTAGAACCTAAAAACTTCTATAACATGTGTCAAATGCCTGAAAGGAGCCTCTTGAGGCTCACTTAAAATCCTTTCACCACACTGTTTCGAAAGAAACTAGTGATACGACAAGAGAAGAGAGGTACTTATTCACTCTTCTCTTGAAAACATTCAAATTATAACAAAATATATTCGGAAAAACAGACGCCGGCCGGTACGGAATTTCACTCTTTCTTACTTCAGTCATTTCATCTAAAATATTGACGCAATTTATCAAAACCCTTCTAAATAAAAGTAATGAATAGCCAGACAACTTATTTTAAGAGCTCATAAATCTTGTCTAAGCTTCTATGTAGGAAGGGAAATGTAATTACCATAGTGTTTGTCGAATATTGTTCCGTTTTAGGCACTATTGTTATGCAAATAACAGGGATGGTCTCTGGTAGGGACTTTTATCGCTATGTAAATAACATGTATGTTAAAAATAGCTACTAATTTAAAAGGCTTGTCATTTATTGCTTATTAAACAGCTGTATTCGTAGATAGAGTAATACATATTACAATATATACCTACTTATCACTAAATGTATATATTATTGAATGTTAGATGAGAATGGGCTTTGATAGAAAGAATACAGTTTTTTATTTATTTTCTACTGTAGTAGGTACTCGTACCTGCCTACCTACGGGTAACGTAAGAAGTGAAATAAAACAAACATAAATCCATTGATTAAGGTGTGGTCGTTAATTTTAAGTACAGCAACGTAACAGGTAGGTACATCAATTACGTTGGAAAGGGATGATAAAATATAACTTACCTGACTTACTTACTTAACGTACCTGTTAAATATGCTTGTTATTATTAAATATGCGGTTCCGCTGTCTGTCCGTCTGTCTGTCTGTCCGTCTGTCACCAGGCTGTATCTCATGAACCGTGATAGTTAGATACTGGAAATTTTGAAGGGGCTCCCATGCAACAAACGTAATGTTTTTTTATGCCGTTTTTATAGATAATGGTACGGAACCCTTCGTGTGCAAGTCCGACTCGCACTTGGCCGGTTTTCTTTTTTATTAGTAGGTACCTAAATTCACATCTGATGATTTTACATTTAAATACCTACAATGATTTCTTGTAGTAGGTACCTACCTTTCCGATATTCATCCGAGTTAGTTCTATTCAGAAACTCTTGGTTTACAATTGAATAATTAGATGGTTTAGGCTTAATAGTGGCCAATGATGAACATTCTTGAAAAAAGCTACACAATCAATTCTTAGATGGAGTAGACATTAAATATAAATAAATAAATATTGGTGGACTATCCACACAGCACTATCTAGCCCCAAACTAAGCCAAAGCTTGTAATATGGGAACCAGATAGCTGATATAATACATATATACTTTTTTTTTTGTAAATACATACTTATTATATATAATAACACCCAGACAGAGAACAAACATCTATGTTCATCACACAAATGTTTGTTCTCGGTGGGGATCGAACCCACGGCCTACGGCGCAGAAGGCAGAGTTACTACCAACTGAGCTGTGAAGGCTGTCCGGAAACTAAAGTTTCCTTTCGTTCGCTTGATCCTGCACGGACAACATCGTAAAATGCACTTCCTGTTTTATTTCCTTAAAGCCTTCACAGTTAAGTTGGTAGTAGCTTTACCTTCTGTACCGTAGGCCGTGGGTTAGACCATACATTTGTGCGATGAACATTGATGTTTGTTCTCTGGCTGGGTGTTATATAATATTATAAGTATGTATTTACAAAAAAAAAAGTGTTTAAGTGGTATATCAGCTATCTCCTATGTCCAAACTAAGCTTTGGCTTAGTTTGGGCGAGATGGTGCTGTGTGGAATGTCCCCCAATGTTTATTTATTTATTGTTACGGCAAAATGTGGATGCAAAATGAGGGTAGGTATGTGCTAAATGAAATGTTTGAACGTATCTCTGACTACCTCCTTTAGATGTCCACAAAGAATCTGAGTCCATACATGGTACCAAGAGATCTGATGGGATATCTACCGTGCCTGGGGATCAAAGTCGTGAAACTGTTTCAGTTTTCAGTTTTTAATTATTACGGCTATAGAGGCTATAGGCCTGTGAAGTAAGGCTCTGGGGAAACCAAAGAAGTCTTGGCAGCCCAACAGCTTGAGTGGATGGCATTGTTACCGTACGGGGAAAGTCCTGGATGCAAAAGGCCCAAAATAGACAAGAGTGGCATGTGAGAGAGGAGGCTATTACGAGCTGTTTTTTAGGGTTCCGTACCCAAAGGGTAAAACGGGACCCTATTACTAAGACTCCGCTGTCCGTCCGTCTGTCTGTCTATCTGTCTGTCCGTTTGTCACCAGATTAAAATAAAACAAATATTTAAGAGAGGCATACAACAAACGTGATTTTTTTGCCGTTTATATAGATAATTGTACGGAACTCTTCGTGCGCGAGTCCGACTCGCACTTGGCCGGTTTTTCATTTTGCTGGACTTTCCACAGCTCTATTTCGCCCCAAACCAAGCAAATATGGGATCCAGATTAGCTGTTATAATAGGTACTTCTACTTTTTTGTAAATATATAGGTACCTACATTAACACATATAATAACACTTAGACAGAGAAATGGTTATGATGATGATGATAAAATTTACTTGTAGATACACGGTTCCTCATAATTTCCAAGCCTCTTAAATATTTCAATTTTGGAGGTTTGTAATAAAAACCAAAATGTTTTTATAATAATGTTCTGTTTGATGACGGCATATATCATTTGTATCTGTTTTTTTTGGTAAATAAAATGCTTTTCTTTATTTCCATTTTTCGTACTTCTATGGCAATTTTCTTTAATATTGTAAATAAGGAGGTTAGAAATTACTTCGAAAATGTTATTTGCTGTCTGAATATCTAAATGTTTACTGTACATACTCATGTATATTAATAAAGTTGCTGTACTACAAAAAGTTGTTATTCTTTTATTTTGAAACATTTCAAGCATTTTCAGTACAACGTACATACTGTTGATTTTGTAAATAACTCAGTCTGGGTACAGAGCATTGTGATTATTTTTTTTGCCAGAACGACTAGTTTTATATGTATATACATCTTGCTAATGAAACAAGCAGATAGCCCACCTGATGTAAAGTGGTAACCATCAAAGTCAAAGTCAAAAGGTATTTATTCAATAAAATCGCAAGGCTCACTTTGAAACGTCTAAAGCTAACAAAGCATTGCCTCGAAATTCAGGCACGTTCATATTTTGCCTGAATTGCACTGCCACGATTTTAAGCCTCATGTGCCTGTAATTTCACTGATCTAATAATACACTTATTTTATCTCTCTTATATTCTATAAATATTTAGGTAAAGGTAAAGTTTTTGTTAGTAGAAACTTGGTAAATATTTTTTCAAAGTTTTGATAATAAACGGTGAGCCAATAACCGATGCGCGGTATCCAATCAGAGTTTCGGTAACAAAAACACAATCAACGAAGTCAAAGCCTCTTTTTTAAATAAATAAAATAGGCTCACTACTGTAGGGACCCCAGGCACGTAATATTCTCAAATATTTTTTGATTGGATCTCTTGCTTTTAAGGTTGGTTATAAAGGAAATTTTACTTTAACCTAGAATACAAATTATACTATAATATTATATTATAAAATTATACTATAATACTGCCACCTCAACTACCATCTTTTCAAGATCGGAGCGACAGACAACGACCTATGTCGTGGATGTCTTCAGGAAAAAGAAACTGTGGAGCATGTGGTACTGCACTGCTCCGCAACTAACGAAGCCAGGTCCAAAACTGGACTGCAGAAGCTGATCGGGTCCTTCCTCTCATCTGCATCCAAATCACCACCGGGGATGCTTGAACATTGCTGCCACCAACCCAAGGTCCTTCTCCGCTATTTTAAGGAGTTGGGCTGGCTGGGGTGAGGTCAGCAGGGGGACAATGCACAGTATTGCGGGACGTCCGTGCAGATCTCATTCCCCCACCACGAATTAGAATTAGATACTATAATAGTATAGTACCATTTTTTACGAGGGGCGGGCGCTGAGAGTCGGGAAACAGAATTTCTTGTCCGAAGCTTAGAGCACCAAACCATAGTACTAGTAGCTTCTAGTAATAGAACGTAGATATACTATAATTATGTAACCTTTTTCGATATTTTAAAAAAAAAGTAGAGCCCAAGTAGGACCTAATTGACCTAACATTGACACAAGCTATTGCTAGTCCCTAAAGGCAGGACTAACCTTCTGTAGGAAGCACCTATGACAAGGGATCTTCGTATAATCCATAGTTTGAGCGAAGAGGAAGATTTTGACCTTTTTGTGGTTTCTCTGACGAAATTCACAGAAAGCGCTGTGATGTCTCTTAGTAGATAAGTTAGATAATAGCTAGTTTAAATTGTTTTCAATGTCGATTTAGTTTTTACTGTTAGGGCATTGTAAAAATAAATAAATAAATAAAAATAAAAACATAGCGTTTCTTACCTAACCTACATAAGCACTTTGGTAGGTGAGTGAGGCACGCGAATTATGTATGAATGCTATGAATTGTTCCAAAAATTGCGGCAAAAATAGGTACGATTGTAGTACTTCTCTTCACGAGCTCTTCTCAACGAGCTACTACTAAACGAGAACTACTCTAAAAACACATACATACCTACCAATTAGAATTCAACAAACGAAATAGTAAAACACAAAATCAGTAAGTACTTTTATGGCTATTTCGTTTGTATTAATGCCATAAGACAAATGCCTCGTAATAAATCTCAGCATTAGTACTTTCGTGTCATCCATCGAATGTTTCTCAGCCTAAGAACGTTATTTATTGGCCAATGAACAGCCAATGTCGTACGGCCTTGATGCATCAAATGGTAAATTAGCATTCCTAAAGAAAACACTTCAGACAGATGTCGGCCCCGTCACTGACTATATCTGAGATCTCTACAGAGTAGAACTCAAGAATTCTTTGAGAAAATTCTGTCATTACCGCCTCAAATATAATATTCTTGCGTGTATTGATAATTATATATTCGTTTTAAAGTACTACCAATTTATGAAGAATCATGTATGGAGGATATTATGAGAGTGAATAAATCGAAAAATGTATGTAAGGATCATCGCATTTTGTTTTGCAAGTGGAAATGCGTGCATTGCCTCGTACGCACAATAGGAACGTGCCCTACGTTTCACTCTACGTCCATCAACTTGAGGCATACAGATGTTAAGCCTCATGTGTCTATAATTACACCGGCAACCACACTCTTCAAACCGAAACACAGCGTTGCTGCTTGGCGGTAAGAAAAGGCGTGGTGGTATATAGTACTCCCCGTACGAGCCCTTCACAAAGAGCTCTACTACTCTTGTTTGTTCTTGGAGATCGAACCCAACTTATATTTACAACTTACATTGCAGACGGCATCGCGGCAGAGCTATTTGTTTTTGTTTTAAAAAGTTCTTTAACTACATAATAATTTGTTATTTATTCACTAATCCACATAAACCGAACAGGGTCTTTCATCCCCAGACACGGTAAATATCCCGTCAGATCACAGCATTGCTTTGTTTGGGGCAAGATAGTGATGTGTGGAAAGTCCACCAATATTTATTAAGTTCTACCTACAAAATAAACAATTGACAATTCTTCAGGCTACAGGCACCTTTATAAGCTTTTTGATAAATTAATATTTAATTTTTAGGGCCGATTTCACCATGCTCTGTTAGTACTAATCAAGGATTAAAGACCGTTAAATCTAACCTTAGCTGTCAAACGCGTACATTTTGACATATTTAACGGCCCTTTAATCCTTTGTTAATCTAACAGAGCATGGTGAAACCGGCCCTTAGTGTTGTAAGCAGCAGAGCTTGTTTGCATCTGAAATGAAAAATAAAACTAACTTGAATTTCCATTTTCATTTAATACTCCACTTACAACTTTGCCCGGAAACAATTTCTATTAATATTTCAATAAAGTTCTTTCAGCTTCAAGAATAAATTGTATGTAATTTATCATACTCAATGAGGCACACGGGATGTGAAAATTCCGGAAATATGGCAGCTGTTAGCTTAGTATGAGCTAAGCAAATTTTCTTTTATACAGTCTTCTTGGTCTTTGTTTGTTGTCTACTGCTAATGTACCTATCTCTTACCATTTCAATATTTTGAAAAATATAAAATCTCTGAACTTATCACAATGAACCAAGTTGTTTGCAATTACATTGCAGCGATTCACATAGTTCAGCAAATATATCATTTTGAACCTAACAAGTTTTCTTTCGTTAAAAAAAATCTTACTATAAAGTTTGCTTTACTAGTCTTCGTACTTATGCATCTTGGTTGATTGCGATTCTGCCAGACGAATTTAGTATTTGGACTTTTGCTGCGAAGTTCTTTTGTCACAATGTAGATTGATTTCTCTCTTTAAAATAATATTCCTTATAACCAATTTTAATACTTATTTTATCAAATTATAACATTTATCAAATCAAATATTATATCCTATCTATCATGTTTGTGCTTTTGCAGTTTTTTCAAAACATTACTAAGGTTAACTAGAATATAATGCTCTTTAGCATTAAATTCGTCTATGTAGGTATGTAGGTACGATACATTTTTGTCAGTGCAATAAATAAAGTTCGATCTATCTATCTATAATATCGGCACTCCGTACATCCCCATACTATTAAAATTTCATTTTAATCGATACATGATTTCCTACTTAAAAGTTTGCGTATGTACGAAAACTAGTTAAGCAAACTTTTAAGTAGGAAAACATGTATCGATCAAAATGAAATGTTTACTAAACTGTGTGTAATGTGATTGCACACAAAATGGTTGATTGCGATTTTCCGAAAATGATTTTATTGTTATTTATATTTTATATCTTTCAACATGTCGAAACGTGCGAGCGAGAGGTCACATTAGCTCTCGTATGCCCCTTAATCCATCCCTTGCTTATTCTTAAGCCAAGCTTGCTCTTTATCCACTATTACACTGATTTCCGCTGAACGAGCTCAAAGCTTTATTGTCTTCAACCCTCATGCGTTGTTAAACAGTACTAAAGGATAGACCCTAGGGAGAATCACATCTAACAGTCTAACTATTCAAATAGGATATCGAAGGCATATTGAGAGACATTCTTAGTTATTATGGACTATATTTGAAAATGAAAATGAAATGTATTTATTTACCTGAAGTGGTAAAATAAGGTCTTATGCCTAATTGGTTTCACACACTTCGTCGATGACCGACGTGCAACATAATTAGATAATTCAAAATTAACATAATTGCATATAATTAACATACTTTTGGTGCCATTATCGCACTATATTACAAATAATTAAGACGCAGACTACTGATGAATTCTAGCCCGCATACTTCAAATTTTTTTAAATAAAATAATATAGAGGTATGAAGTTATGAAAATTCGCAAACAATTTTGAATCTTCTAAAATTTTGAAGTGTGCGAGCGAGATGTTCTTTGACAGGGGTCAACCGCCCAATAGTTCAACTTAACTGTCAAAGCCGAAAAGATAGTGTCAATTCATTGGAACACATACGAATATACATTTGCACTATAAATAAAAGCCGAACCAAGAAATTGTACAAGTTGTAGAAGATTATCCGAGGAAGCCAATCTGCTGATAAAACTTTAGTTGTAGTATAATTTTTATGTTTGTAATAGTCTGTACGGGGTGGCATCGTCATTGAGACAAAATTCTCATTTAAATAAAGACTTTAAAAACGCGAATGCCGAAAGTTACAGCACGGAAAAACGATTCAGCAGAAGTTGTCTAACAAATCATAATACAGACGGCTACACATAGGTTAGACCTATAACTACGCTAGGTACGTAAAATACAGAGATTCGTCGGAAAGAGACGGCGCGGTGTCGGTGTAACAGTGGGATGAAAGGTATAAAAGCAATATATCGCACTCACTCACAATTTGTAGTTTTCAACTTCTCACAGTTGAAAGTCCAAACCTTGGACGAAGTATGTCCAAACAGCCCATGATAATGAGTGATCGTCTTAGAATTTTATCTTTAGGTCACTTGTTACTTCTTCTGTGTTTTAGTGTGGTTTAATTGTCGAGTGCTTTTTTATGTACGATCGTAACGTATTCTTTCTTGTCGTGTCACTAGCTTCTTTCGAAACAGTGTGGTGAAAGGATTTTAAGTGCGCTTCGAGGCTCCTTTCGAGCACTTGACTCATGTTAAAGAACTTTTTAGGTTCTGCCGGTTTCCTCACGACGTTTTCCTTTACCATTTCAGAGTACTGGCATTGTGCACATACATTTTTGAACAGAAAAACTCATTGGCAACCGGTTTCGAACCCATAACCTTAGGATCAGAAGGCAGGCCGTTACCACTAGACCACCAGTGCTCTTTGGTTACAGAAACAGTAACAGTATTAAAATTACTACACAGAATAGTAACACGAGAGACGGTGAAACTAGGTTTTTTTACAAGGGCCTTTGACCGCTATCCCATCTGATGATTATGATGGTGCAATCGACGGTGTGAGATACTAAGGGTGACAAATCAACATCGAGCTATGCTGCGCTGTACTGCGCTGTGCTATGTTTGGTCAACTCGTTCGTCTAATATTTTAATGAGGATACAAACAAACCATGCTGTGCTGCGCTGTGTGAGGCTGCTACGCTCTGTTTAAAAACGCAGTCTCGAGCGAGGCGCGCTACCCGCCGTGCTGAGCCGCGCTGTGCCGAACTATGCTATGTTTTTTATGGAGCTGCTGATTACTTTTACACTGAGCTAAGCAAAGCGCAGCACACCTTGATGTTGATTGTTAAAAAAACGTAGCTTAAGGGGCTGACAACTATCAAACAACTTCTCGCTCGCACGTTTCGACATGTTGAAGGATATAAAATCACTAAACTCATTTTCGAAAAATCGCAATCAACCATTTTGTGTGCAATCACATTGCACACAGTTAAGTGAAAATTTCATTTTGATCGATACAAGTTTTCCTACTTAAAAATTAGCTTATTTACGAAAACTAGTTAAGCAAACTTTTGAGTTGAAAGCTCGATCAAAACTAATTGAATGTCAAGTCACTCGCCATTTCAGCTATTACATCGAATTAGATAGAGATAGCAAGTGACTTGATATGCGATTAGTTTTGATCGAGCTTTCAGAAACCGTAAGATACCTATTCAATCTTATCTTAAGGGGCTGAAAACTATCAAACAATTTCTCGCTCGCACGTTTCGACATGTTGAAAGATATAAAATCAATAAACTCATTTTCGAAAAATCGCAATCAACCATTTTGTGTGCAATCATATTGCATACAGTTTAGTAAAAAAATCATTTTGATTGATACAAGTTTTCCTACTTAAAAGTTTGATTATGTACGAAAACTAGAAAAGCACACTTTAGAGTAGGAAAACATGTATCGATCAAAATGAAATTTTTACTAAACTGTGTGCAATATGATTGCACACAAAATGGTTGATTGCGATTTTTCGAAAATGAGTTTATTGATTTTATATCTTTCAACATGTCGAAACGTGCCAGCGAGAAGTTGTTTGATAGTTGTCAGCCCCTTAAAAGCATCCAAATTCAAGGAAGGTATTCGAAAACACAGACGACGGTAAGGCGCCACCATTCCGGCACGCTGACCTCTCTTTGGCTGTCCGTCCACATCAAAAAGTTGAAGCAATGTATTATGTATTGTAAGGATAAAGGTATGTCAACGATAAATGGATGACTTGTTTGGTGTGTCTAAAAGTGTGTGTATTATTAATAAGTTGTGATTTTGCTAGCTAATTAATTACATAGACTCACGGATTTCCGCAGGCACGGTAAGCATTCCTTTAAACTACTCGGAGATCCTTGGCGATGTTTAAGTGGGGTAGTCTCACAAGTCCAACCATCAATTACGTAATTCAGTGTAGAACAGCGTCGTGTTACAGAAATACAGAAAACATTCTTTTGAGTTAAGTTTTATGGAGCCATTATAACAAGACGTTAAAAGGCGATAATTCAAGATGAAAACACAAAGCAACTGCTTTTTTACGTTTTGCTGAAGTTTGAGATGAGAAAGAAAAACTTTGAAATACCGTTAGAAGATTTTTGTACTCAAAGTCATAGTCGAAGACTATTATTTAATTTGATAAAATAACTTTAAAACGTCTTATATATCTGGTTGGTTTTTAAGATACTGATAAGGCTAAGTGACTACACCGCTGTTAGCTCTTATTAATTTATATATCTCCTAGGTTGCCTGGGAGAGATCGCTCTCAGCAATAGGTTGTCCAATGTTTTCGATATTGTGTGTGGAATGTGCATCAATGTTTATTGTACCTACTGGCAAAATTGAGAGCACTGGTGGTCTAGTGGTAGCGGACCCGCCTTCCGATCCTAAGGTCGTGGGTTCGAAACCAGACGTGCACCAATGAGTTTTTCTGTTCAAAAATGTATGTGAACAATGCCAGTACTCCCAAACGGTGCAGGAAAACATCGTGAGGAAACCGGCATGTCGTAGAACCTAAAAAGTTCTATAACATGTGTCAAGTGCTTAAAAGGAGCCTCTTGAGGCGCACTTAAAAACCTTTCACCATACTGTTTCGAAAAAAGAGACACGACAAGAGAGAGACTGGCAAAATTGTCTAAAAATGACGAATGAAGCCATCAATTAGCAAAGAAGGAGGGTAGCTCAAGATTGTGTGCAATGGAAAGAGCAAAGACGCCGCTCCGCAGTATTGTGGATGATGATGATGGTAAATGGAATCAACTTATATCACTCATATTGGTCTGCGTACGCTGAAATGATTAATTGCTTTTTTACGATTCCCAGGAACAAAATGTATTAATGCATTTCCGATAATCCGAATGGTTTTGGTTTTAGAACCTATGGAACTCACGAGCTTACGAATAATACGTAGTCTAATAGTAATAACTCAACTAGCTGATGGAACAAGCACATAGCCCACCTAATGTTAAGTGGTAACCATCACCTATAACAAAAGATTGCCTCGAAAGTCATGTACGATAGGAATGTGCCCTACGATGCACTGCCCTGCGTCGATGAACTTGAGGAAAGTTGGCTGTAAATTTATCGGCCACGCTCTTCAAACCAAAACACAGTAACTCTGCTTGGCGGTAGAAATAAGCATGTTGGTAGTCTTTCCCCCCGAAGAGCTTTATAAGTTCTACTATAATACCTTAATTAGTAAACAAACACCATATTTACGAGGGTACCTTTGCTTTTTTTTAAGTACTGTACTGTAAGGTAGGTACTGTTTATCTAGTTTATTACTAGGATCAATAGGTTCAGTAATTACCTAAGATCGGATATTCGGATGCATATTTACCTTAAGTTGAGATGTTGGCTAATTATGAAAAGCACTTTTTATCGAAAAATCCCGAGACCCGAGAAATTAAAATTTTGCTTTTGTCTTAAAATCCTGGGATCCCAGGAAATTCAAATTTAAGTGACACGATTGACAATTGCCCTAATACAACGTAATATGCCCCTCGGGGGCCAGAATCACCCCCTTTCGGCTTAGTACACATGTAACGTGGCACCCTGTATGTATACATCCGATTATTTATGCCTAAAAGTATCCTAAGAAGCCGCTTCCATAATTTGTTAGCCAAAAATTAACTTTAGGTAAATATGCATCCGATTATCCGATCTCTAGTAATTACCTAGCTATAATATTAATGACTCTGCTTACCCGAGCGCCTCTAGCTTATATAAATCAAGCTTTAAGTAATAAAACTCATTAGACCCTACTGTAGATTTTGATACAGCCACAAACAGAAGTGCGTTTAATATATTTATTTTCATTGTGTTAAGGGGCGTCTAAACGGGCTATATTTTACGACAATTTGTGGCGGCAATACTGTGGCCGGCAACATTGCTAGCAATACCAGCCACACTATGCAATATTTTAAGGATGGCCCGGCAGTAAAGCCACATATTTTTTGGTATGTCAAAATGTTTTTATGTGTAGCCGGCGTGTGGCCGAACGATCGCCTCGCAATCGAAAATACTGCAATATATCTGGGCCATCTTTATTGTTGTTCTGTTTTACTGTATATGCGCGTCCCTTTCTCCCTGCGAATTTGTTCACAAGAAATTCGAAGTCGCTCTTAGACATTGTTGTAAAAATTTTAAATAAGTATTTATCCAGCATTAATTCCTTGTCTACGGAATCCAAAGTGTCACGCCTACTTAGGTAGGGTCGAATCCACATTCGTGTCCTTTTTTTTCGTTTTTCTGCCAAAACAATGTAAGCGGCTGCGATGAGCGTCATTTCGTCGGCCATTGTTGCTGGATTGTGTGGCTCATTAAAGGGTTCTGAATCAAAGGCCATACTATTGCAGCCATATTGCAACGTGTTGCCTTCAATTGATTGCTCAGCCATAAAATGCACTAAAATGTTTTTTTGATGGCTGGTCAATGTTTGCCAATAATTGCAGCCACAAATTGTCGTAAAATATAGCCCATTTAAACGCCCCTTTACAGCAATTACTGTGATGTCATGCCTAGTTCATTTGTAAGACATTCTGCGTTTACATTAGACATTCCCGTTGCCATTCGCGTGGACGGAAATGTTGCCGTCTCCCAATCTCGCAATGCCCAAGTCTCTGCGCATGTCTCTGCTTGCCTCTGCACATTTCCACGGACATGAGCTGAGTGTAAAGCCCGGTCTCCACCGCGAGCGGAGCGGAGTCATTAAGGACTGATTATTTCGCAAGAATAAACTGCATACTTGTATTTCCACCAACAAATAGTCGAGCGGAAAGGACTGAGCGAGCAGAAAGTGTTGAAATGAACTCGCTCAGCTCTTTTACCTTTTGCAGTGGAAATCAAAAGATAAAACTCTTTGTTGGTGGAAATGTAAACCTATTTCATTAAAAAGGAGTCCGTTCCGCTAACCATTTCTCGCTCATTACCCTTCCTAAAAGCTTTTGATCTAAAACTTGAATTGGTTTTTTACATCTGATTTTTAAAAGCATGTTGTTTTGTAGTTTTTACTGGTGTATGATTCCTCAGTTGGTAAACCCCCATTGATTTTCTTATAAGATACTATTTTAGTACCAATTTACTATGAAACTTAGTACTAAATATATCTGAGGTGATGTAGAACTTGAAATTGGGATAACTCTATTTCAATTTCCTTCAAGCCCTGACCGAAGTTTGTTACCAGGCTCATATTGACATAATACTGAGACGAGAGCACTGGTGGTCTAGTGGTAGAGGCCCCACCTTCCGTTCCTAAGGTCGTGGATTCGAAACCGGTCTTGCACCAATGAATTTTTCTGTTCAAAATTTATGTGCACAATGACAGTACTCTCAAACAGTGAAGGAAAACATCGTGAGGAAACCGGCATGTCGTAGAACCTAAAAAGTTCTATAACATGTACCAAACGCTCGAAAAGACCTTCTTGAGGCGCACTTAAAATCCTTTCACCACACTGTTTTGAAAGAAACTAGTGACATGACAAGAGAGAAACTGACATATATTTTTTTGAAGTCTATTTTGTCATCAAGTGTACACGCTCAGATGAGTTGGTAATTTGTTGAAGGCTGGTAATCGGATTCGAATCTGGTTAATGCTTACCTACTAATTTGAACGGATAGAGGCATGTTTACTGTTTACTGTCCTTTTATTTACAGAAACGACGGCCGCTATTGTTTTGGCAATCAAATTCAAAGTCACAGGGTATTTATTTTCTTTTGTATGATAAGAGTAGTAGAGCTCTTTGTGAAGGGCTCGCCCGGGGAAGTACTACTACCATGCCTATTTTTGCCGCGAAGCGATGCTGTTTTTCAGTCTGTATCATAAATTGAATCACAAGGATATTTTTTAAAAACGTATTAAAGCTAGGTAAATCTAGGTGCCAGTTCCACGCAACCAAGTCAACAAACTTACGGCTTGGTTCCAACCGTTCTTTTGTATGGTCCATGTTACAATATAATGTTACATGTTACAATATAATAATGAAGCTCCAGTGTGTTGGCAATCGAATTTAACAGAAACAGGTAGAGAAAATCAAATTCAAAAGACAGCAATCGCTACTCTTTAAACTAATAATACCATCAATGATAGCATCAGATTCAGTAATACAGGCAGTAATCGGCAGAGGCATCACGATCTGGGGGGGTGGAAAGCTCAAGGCATATCGATTTCAAAAAAAGGGGGGGGGGGTTGACCGTTTTTTGAAATCTGCCATTATTATGAGAAATGACTTCAAGCAAATCTATAAAATATAACAAAATAACTTTGCAAGTTCTGAAATGTAAATCTTAGAACAAGAACAGACTAAATAATAGTACAAGGGGAACTATACCTACTCAGGCATAGTGTAATTGAGACGTCTTCTCTATAATAGTGATTCACAGAATACAGATGGAACTGAGTGTAATTGAGACGTTTTCTCTATAGTGATTCTCGGTAGGATTTATCTAAATTACCGAGTTGATTTTGACAGCCTTTAGCTTAAATAATTTGGTAACGAATAAATACCTAGTACTTGGGTAGGTACTTATAAATATAACGCTATGGATTAATAGAGATGTAAGAGTACTTAGAGCTCTTTGTGAAGGGCTCGTCCGGCGAAGTACTACCACCATGCCTTTTTCTGCCGCCAAGCAGCAACGCTGTGTTTCGGTTTGAAGAGTGTGGTTGCCGGTGTAATTAAAGGAACGTGAGGCTTAACATCTGTATGCCTCAAGTTGATGGACGCAGGGCAGTGCATCGTAGGGCACGTTCCTATCGTGCGAGACTACCTAGGCAATGCTTTGTTATTGGTGATGGTTACCACTTAACATCAGGTGGGCCATCTGGTTGTTCCTTTTTTGCTCATTCATGCTGGTTGTATAAAAAAAAGTGGTATTTTTATGTGCACGCTGAATCAAATAAAATATTGATAAAACCAATTTTTAGGTAAGAAAATTTGTTTGGATTATATGTTTGCTGAATCTTTGTAGGTATTTTTATTCTCCGAAACATTGTTGACGGCGATGTGTCTTTATAAACTTTCAGTGATTGTATACCGTAAAAAAAAATATGAAATTTACTAGCGAGAAATCGTTTGTCGGTAGTCTGCATCTTAAAGCACTCCCTTTAAATTTATGTTCTATTTACGACCTTTGGCTGCTCTACGAGAATTTTCCTTCAATACCTACCGACGTTTATTTGTGTTTGTCTAAAAATAAACACGGTTCTAGACAAAACAAATTGTACTCATAAATCTGTTGTATTTAAAAGTACAATGGACCAATCCAAAGTTTGCCGCTAATAAACAATGATTAGCGTGAATGTGCGTGGGCCCGTGGTATGAAAAATGATGACAACAGACAAGGGCGATTCTCTCTTTATAGACTGATGTAGATATAAGCATGGGAATCGGGAGCTTTGCATGATAATCATTTATCATTTGATGGGCTTTTTGACACGACTGTCCTGGAGGGCAATGTTTTTCGGATGTTTGCATAAGTGTACCTACGGAGATTTGTATGTTCATTTAGTACATTATGTGTTTTTTTTATACAATTTGCTGATGGAACAAACAGATGGCCCATCTGATTGTTAAGTGGTAACCATCACCTATAACAAAGCACTGCCGCGTAAGTCACGCCCGATAGGACTGCCCCTACGATGCACTGCCCTGCGTCCATCAACTTGAGGCATACTGAGCTGTGTATAGCTCGAACCGCTCTATAGAGATTGATGATTGGATTTTATAACGAGTCTTTGGTTTTATCTTGATCACATTGACTGTGTTATCTAAATAGGTAGTGGAAGAATTTAAATTTAAATCATGTCCGCTAACTTATGCATATATTTCTTAAAATTCAAACGTTAAGTTAGCTTACAAATAATATGTACAAAATCTAAATCTTGTTCATAAAAATATCAAAATTAGGCGAATAGGGTCACAACACAGCGTCGTAGTTGGTACGTCGTATGACAAATACGCGAACATAAATAGCGATGTGAAGTGCCTCCATTACGTCATGTTGAGCGAGTGGTCTGAAATCGGTATATTCCGGAGCAGTACCCCGAGTCTGAGTTTTTATTTTCCGTATCGTCAGGTCGTTTTTGTAGGTATCGAGTCTTGGATATATTGTTTTATTTGTTTTTTTTTTATTATTATTTTGCTACATTGACATGATTGACATGATTTAAATTCTTTTATAAATATTTTTTTATGCTAAGAAGCAGGATCTGAAGATTCTAAGCCATACCCACCTACCATCTTATTATTTTATTATAACCTACCTCTAGATTCACAAAAAATAAATGATTTATTAGCTGGTGCCCGCGACTTCGTCTGCGAATATCGTCATATTTTGGACAATTCACACAATATCTTTATAAATTGTAGCCTATGTGTTATTCTGATGTTTAAGCTATATTATTGTAAAGTTTCATTAAAATCCATTCAGTATTTTTTACTTGAAAGAGTAACAAACATCCATCCATCCATCCATAGTAGGATGAATCTCGTGACTTCTCAGCATGACCGATAGGCGCTGATCGAGTCTCCATACAAAAACGGCCTGACGATACGGATAACGAAAATCGAAAAACCAAACTCATACTTGGGGTACAGTAAAGATAATACAATGCGGCATTATTCTTCGTATCTGTACCCTAGAGACCAGACACGAGATATCAAGTTTGACAGACGGCTCTCAAGTTACTTGTTTTGCATAAATGTATTATTATGCCGCCCTACCACCACAACCGCTACCCACGCGTAGGTGGTCAATGTCAACAATTTTACAAAGGTCCTCCTACTGATAATACCTCCATTAAATAAAGTATTTAAGAGGCTGACAACTGTCAAAAAACTTCTCGCTCGTACATTTCAATTTAACATTTTACAAAATATAAAAATTACTGAGTGTAGTTATGAAAAATCGCAAACGACCAAGTTTCAAGTTTTAATTGCAACAAGCTTTTCCTAAAATATTGTATACGAAAACTAGTTTAACAATTATATTTTTGCTGAAAGTCTGTAATTTACCTAATAAAACTTGATTGTTTGCGATTCCTTGAGTGTCTTGTATATCTTCAAAAATGTTCAAATGTGCCAGCGAGAAATACTCCAGCGGATAACAGAGCTCAGCGAATGCGGCCATTTACGCAAAAAGGTGGATATCACGTACCGGAAAGTGCAGCAGTGGGCGCCTCTCCGATAAATTTATTTATTTATTTATTAGGATTGCAAAGATAATACACAAAATTTTACTTAAACTCAGACAAAACAACAGCTATCATAAAACAACTTAGCAAAGATTGCTGGGTAGGCTTGGCTGCCGCACAAACATCTGTCTCCCTGAAAATCTATGGTGGAAGCTTATGGGCAGCAGTGGATGTCCTACGGCTGAATACATTCAGCCGTATGTTTAAATATATTATATACATCATATAATCTACATTATCCCTGAGTAACATAGGCTATATTATATTTTCAAAAAAATCAGGGATCCTTACTAAAACTCCAATAATGTAACCCAAGGTGGAAAACAAAAAACTTACATCGCGTGCGCTGCTAAAACTATTGATGATATAACAAAATAATGTACTACGATTTTGTAGAACACGTCATCATCTACAAAAAATGTCGCGACAGCATATATGTCTAACTATTATAGTTATGTCACAATAAGTGGTCTTTTATTATAAAAAAATAATTGAAATGCCGCCGCTAGAAAAGGGTCTTTATTTGTACCTTGGTATTAACCCTTATCCAAATAAATTTCATAATTAAAACGGTTTCAATACCTATAAATTACTTCTTAAATTTTTCAAATCGGGCATTCCATTCAAAAGATATGACGAAATTAAAAATTTTAAGATAAGATAAGATAAGAAAATTCTTTATTGCACATAAGTAGAGTACATAGGCGAACTTAATGCTAATTAGCATTTTCTTTCAGTTAACCTTTGTGTTATGTGGAGTGGGTGGTAGTGCTCTTTGAGACAATAAAGGAGAAAACCTTTAAAAAACGACAACTATAACATAAAAATTTTAACGGGTCCACGGGTCACGCACGGGGTGCGATTTAACTCACTCAAGGAGAAGAGCGTGCAAATGTATGAAATATTACGCGAGGCCCGAACCCACGGTCTAAGTTTATCCAAAATGTTCAAAAAATTTATGACCACCCATACGAAGCTGGGACAGGCCGCTAGTATATAATATATATATACATATATAATACATATTTTAAAAGTTTAGGTCATCATCATCATCATCATCAGCCCAAAGAAGTCCACTGCTGGACATAGGCCTCCCCTATACATTTCCAGGAAGAACGATTCCGTGCCCTCTCCATCCACCGACCACCCGCGATCCTAACAATGTCGTCAGTCCATCGGGTGGGAGGGCGTCCCACGCTTCGTTTTCCTGTTCGTGGTCGCCATTCGAGGACCTTTATTCCCCATCGGTTATCAGTCCTTCGAGCTATATGACCTGCCCATTGCCACTTCAACCTGCTGATTCTGCGAGCTATGTCGGCTACCTTGGTTCTCCTACGGATTTCCTCATTTCTGATTCTATCTCGTAGTGAAACTCCCAGCATAGCTCTCTCCATAGCCCGTTGAGCGACTTTGAGCTTATTGATGAGGCCAATAGTGAGCGACCACGTCTCAGTTCCATACGTCATCACTGGCAACACACACTGGTTGAAGACTTTCGTCTTGAGGCTCTGCGGTATCTGTGACGAGAAGATGCGGCGTAACTTCCCGAACGCTGCCCATCCGAGTTGGATTCGTCGGCTGACCTCTTTATCGAAGTTGGACCTACCTAGTTGGATCGTCTGACCCAGATACACATAGTGGTCTACAACTTCGATGATATCGCTCCCAACATATACCGGCACGGGTGCGACATGAGCGTTAGACATGATTTTCGTCTTGCTCATGTTCATCTTAAGACCCACCTGTTGGGAGACAATATCGAGGTCTCTGAGCATCGTGCCTAGATCTTCCAGCGATTCCGCCATTATGACTATGTCGTCGGCAAATCGAAGGTGAGTGATGTATTCGCCATTGACGTTGATGCCATACCTATTCCAGGACAGCAGCTTGAAAACATCCTCCAGTGCCGAGGTGAACAGTTTCGGAGAAATTACATCTCCCTGTCTCACCCCTTTTTGCAGTTGGATAGGATCCGTGCTTTGGTCCTGGAGTCGGAAGTTTAGGTAAGTTCTATAAATTAAAATTCATAGAATTTTGACTAAAATGTTTGAAACATTTATTTTTATGTCCGAATATGATGTTTGTACTTTTATATACTCACCACCTTAAACATTCCTCAGTTTAATATAAAGATTATTCTGATTGCAAACTGAAAAGATGATACTGCCCATGCTCGCCATGTTGGTAAACAAACCAGAATAAAAAGATACGACGTTTGACCTAAGGTGCTGTTTTTGGCGCAACTTTTATGTGTCTAATGTTTAAAACAACTTATGTGTGCCCGCCGAAATGTTGTCTGAATAGCTCGAAAAATAATAAAAATAAGGACAGTATTTTTTTAAGCTCAGCTACTGTAGCCAGTAGAGTTGTTTTCATTATAAAGATGCTCCGAAAATAATTGTGGCTTTGTAAAGAAATCGGCCCACGGGAAGAAAAACGAAAAAAGGGAAGACCAAAAATGAGATGGTGGGATATTTTTACTCAACGTGACGGACCGGAATGGATGAGGAAGGCAAGAGAAAGGGACGTGTGGAAAGATTTAGGGGAGGCCTACGCAATAGAGGCGACGGGTGCTGATGAGGAGGAGGAGGAGATTTTATTACATAAAATAGTTTAGAATTAAGTAGTAATATAGAGTACCTAATTGTAAAATAGCAAGTTGCAGCTGAATAAAGGCTTATTTATTTTTTTATTTTTATTTTAAAGCAATCGGCTACAGCACCTGTGTTTCTCGCGAATCGCGCCGCGTTTCGCAACGGTCTAGATAAATGCAATCGCTGCGTTTTCCATCAGGTGTCGTACCGTGCGACTTTATGGACATTTCTTAGTGATTCACTTCTGTTCCTCACATCGGACATTGGTCACGTATCTTAGTTTAATTAGCTTGTAATTTCATTTTATTAATTACATTTTAACTAAACTATTATTCGGTCGTTTTGTATCCTCCCTCGCAGCCGTACATAATTGCTTGGGTAGGAATTATAGCGCAATTATAGTAAACATAACAAATTTTGCACGCAAAATAAAATACATAAACTAATAATATTATCTTACAGAAACGAGTTTATATAGTAGGTAAATATCGTGTTTATGCCTGAGGCAATATGGAAATTTGATACAGACTTTAAAAATATAATCCATATAAAATAAAATGCGCGCGGAAAATGTGTGCAGAATGAAATTTGTGAAAGCAGATATCATCAGGTATGTTGCTTGTTCCATAAAATTATTTATCTCATAATAACACTGAGATTGCGGTTTTATTCGAAAATTACAAGAATAATCAAGATTTAAAAAAAAAAACTGCTGTTGCTGCCTTTCAACTGCTTACCATTTGTTCTCAGACCTTAAGTTACAGGAAGTTTGTATGAGTTAGGCAACAACTCTGGTGAATAGAGATATTGACTATTTTTATTATTAAAAACTTGCTGACAGAAAACGAATGCAATTTCGCTTCTACACACAAATGCGACGTAAGTTTAAATTGTTTTGTTGTGTGCCAAGCTTTTGAAATGCTGCTTCGGGCAATGTGGAAAGGTACAAAATTAACTTGTCTAATTTGCGTCACGATTGTTTACCTACCTGTAAGTGTTTTCTGCTGCAGTGTAGCTGAAAACAGCTCAGTTTACCATTTAACAGATGCTAAATAGAATAATTCAATGTTTATGCAGTAATGTTGGAGTGTGTACTACATCTTGCGGCGTCGCACGTCTTCGCCAATGATTCCGACGACGTGCTGCCAGCATGGACGAGTAAACCCATCCAAAGGAAGAGTTGGTGACGTTTTGTAGGAAAGATGTTGCCTTTGTGAAGGGCTCGTCCAGGGAAGTATACTTCGTTGCTGTGTTTCGGTTTGAAGGGTGTGGTTGTCGCCACACCCTTCAAACCGAATTTGTGTGATGTTTCGAATCCCCACATTTGTGTGATGTTTGTATAAAAAAATGATAGTCGCAATCGGAAGGCCGTGTGCTTAGAGGGTGTACATTGCCAGTAATTAGCTACGTGAAAACATCTGTTTTGTTTTATGCGGGACACGTAAACATCGCAACACTTTTCTTTTTCCGTCGTATTCACTCTTCTGTGGGTCCCACATTAGCGGTTTGGGGGTGCAGGTTCTCCGATATATTTTGTATAATATTTATTAATTAGTCTATAACTGAAAAGTAAAAGGCTTTTGCAAGAAAAGGCAAACAATGTGTCTATTATGTAAAATATTATTTATAATCTTCATATATCAGGTGAGTTAACCGGAAGAATTAATTTTGTAAACAATCCTATTTTTTTGCAAAATAAATGCCTTAAAAATTATAATTAGTATAGGGGTTAACCCGAGGCCCCACAATGAATACGCAAACACCTTCCTAATGTGGGTAAATGTACGGTGCCTGCTAATGATACCGCCATTTATGAAATTTTGTCTGACATTTATTTACTTCACTCGTGTCTTTTAATCCCATTAGTTTTTTCTGCGTAACATTGCCATGTGATAGAAAGCGTTTCGATAACGCTCGTAACCTTATTGACTGATAAAATTTGAAGAGTAGCACCGTTTTTGTGGTCATAATTTGAAATCATCATACACGATAGATAAATTAGTAAGTAAATATTAGTAAAGTGCAGGCAGTCCAATCAGGCCTATGTTTAGCAGTAGCAGAAGTAATTAAGCGGTTTACAACCGTCAAACAAGGAATAAAATACAAAGGATAATTATTATAATAACATTAAAAATATATTTTTTTATTCAAATGAATTTATTTTCCTTTACAAAGTGTGGTGGTACAGTATGACTTATAGTAGGTAGGTAGGTACAAGATACCTTTACAATAAGCAACTATTATAGATAAAAAAGGCACAGAAGGCAACTATCACCAACTTAGCTATGAGGTCTGTGTTTGACAGGTCTGACTGTTTACTTATGTTGTCGAAGGCCAAAATTTACAGAAGAGTAAAGTTATAACAAAAAATAAAACCAAGGGCGAGTCGGACTCGCGCACGAAGGGTTCCGCACCATTATCTATAAAAACGGCAAAAAAATCATGTCTGTTGGATACCCCCTTAAATATTTGTTTTATTTTAATTTAATTATTTCTTTTTAAAGTGAATATTATAAAAAACATATTCTGTGAATATTTCAAGCGTCTACCTGTTGCTGTTATCAATATCGAGCAAAAACGAGTAAAAAAATCACGTTTGTTATATGGGTTGTTGTTGTACTTAAATATTTATTTTATTCAGTTTTTTAGTAGTTATTTGTTGTTATATCGAAAACAGAAAAACATTATCTGTGAAAATTTCAACTAACTATCACGGTTCATGAGATACAGCCTGGTGACAGACGGACAGACAGACAGCGGAGTCTTAATAATTCCCGTTTTACCCTTTGGGTACGGAACCCTAAAAAACAATTGCCTTTACCAGCTTCATGATTTCAAGTAGGTATTTCCAAGCAACTAGTCTTTAGGAAGCCAATGAAAGCTTAATTCAAAAGTTGTTCAACAGATTGGTACTTTATGGTAAACTCTTTCAATCTCACTGGGTTAGTACTTTTATGTTTTCGTCTTTATTTTCCCAACTTTTTGAGCTTTTCAATATTCCCTCATGACTGAGCTGAACTAAACTGACCGTAATTAGGCGTAAGAACCATATCTTACCCATGTTTTTATTAGTTTGATAGTGTTTACTACCGTGTGACGAGAATGGATAATATAAGGAATGAGTTTATTAGGGGCAGTTTGAAAGTGGCGCCAGTGACTGAAAAGATGAGGAGTAATAGATTAGCGTGGTATGGGCATGATAAGCGAAGGAAATAATGTCATGTAACGAGAAGAATGCTAGGGATTAATGTGGATGGATGTAGGAGTGGAGGTAGACCAAAACAAAGATGGATGGACTGTGTGAAAGATGACATGAGTAAGAAAGGAGTGACTGCTGAGATGACGGCTGATAGAGTAGAGTGGAGGGAAAAACCTGTTGTGCCGACCCCACATGAAGTGGGATAAGGGCAGGAAAATGAAGAGTTTACTGCCGTATCAAGAGGAAGGACGTGTGTGCAAATTCCACTTGGATAATAACTTTTGGGATATTATGAAAAAATCCATATCCAACCCAGTTTTAATATGGTATGTTTGTAAAAACAAAGCTCTCATAAATATCCTCGGTCTCTTTGCCCTCCTTCGCCTTAGTGGATGTTCCAAAAGCAACTAAAGGAACGTACCAGAGGACGTGCACCAGTACCTGTACTGGGCAGTTAACGCAAATAAAACATGAAGAAGTCCTACCGCTAAAAGAATACCCAAAAACTTTCTGTGCTGCGGCGCAGTTTGCAGCCAACTTTGCAAGCACATGACGTGTAAATGTCATAAGGTAATTTAAGGTATTGTAATATAGGTGACCGAAACATTGGGTGCCAATTTCAACCTTAACATTCCAGGAAATAAGGAAGACTTTTAACTGGGCTAACTGTAGTCATCATGGCGGTTTGTTCACAACCAATCCACCGCAGTAAAGTGAGGTGTCTACGGCAAACTCCCCAAAATATGGGGGAGGCCCAATATCAGTGTATTACAGGCTGATAATGATTCAAGCTAACAATATTGTTTGTTTGTCGTTTATTTGCGGTCAGAATTAACATTTGCTGTCGATTAGCTCTGTTTAAATATTTAATTAAAATCAATTCTGTGGAAATATCAACACCAAACATTTAGATGAGTATGTGTTATTATTTACAAATATTCCACAACGAATTTGGCTGGAGTATAGGTACTGAAAACATCCCTTTTCCTAAAGGAAGCTCTTAAGCGCATGCACTTGGAAAAAAACAACGTTTTCCTGGAAACGGCCACCCACCACTGACTGAAGGCACGTGTAACTTGTATACAAGTGATACCTATGTTATAGTACCTACTAGCGGCTTCTTAACTTTCACATATAAATAAGTATCATAAGATTTATATTAGTCTAATGCAGTTTCCACCCTACCGTGCTGAGTTTGCAGCCTCAAGATTAATGGGCCATAATAGAGGACAGTAATCACCAAATAAATTCTTAGCTTAAAGTACCGTAGTTTAGGACAAACGATCATCTTACAGCCAATGTTATGTAAAAAAATCGGAAAGATAGGTAGAACAAGGAGAGCAATATTAGTCTTGCGTTCCAAATGTACATTTGGAGGTAACTCTGACTACAGTTCAAAGGATTTTGTGGGAATGTATTATAAGAGTAGAGTAGGGAAGTACTACCACCATGCCTTTTTCTGCCGCCAAGCAGCGTTGCTGTGTTTCGGTTTGAAGAGTGTGGTTGCCGGTGTAATTACAGGCACATGAGGCTTAACATCTGTACGCCTCAAGTTGACGGACGCAGGGCAGTGCATCGTAGTGCACGTTCCTATCGTGCGTGACTTACGAAGCGATGCTTTGTTATAGGGGATGGTTACCACTTAACATCAGGTGGGCCATCTGCTTGTTCCGACAGCTAGTTGTATAAAAAAAAATGTGGATGGAGCGTGGAGATTACAGTTGTAGTTCTATTTGAACTACCGTTTTTTTTATAGGTTACATGATGGATAAAGCTCTTTACTTACATTATTCTGACTCAAAAGCAGTTTGATATAATATTTATTCTGTGTCATTGCGCATGACCCAAAGTACTTATTTACAAGCCATAGACAACGGTATCATCCAACATGTTATCTTGGGTAGATCGAAATCCGCGTTGCCGGTTACCGCATTGGTCTATAAATAGACTAGTTGGGTTTTGGCGATGAGTTCCAGATTATATATTTTCCAATTTATTTGTTTATAAGCTTATTTGTCTCAATTATTATTATGGAATTTCGAGATATATAATTCAGGATTTTCCAAAATCTGCCTATATTGTATAAACGCATTTTGATATTGCATTGTTGTCAATTTTGCTAAATAACTCATTTCCCTATGTAAATAGGAGGAGGGTAGAAAGCAAAAGGCTACTATTGTGTTTGGTTTAAAAAGGTGAAAAAATTTGCGGATTGAGCAAAAATGTGGAATAATGAGGGTCCAACCACAAACCTCTTTCGTTAGCGGTCACGAAAGGGCTCGGTTGACCGTTGGCCTCCTTTTAGCCAGATTTGCTGTTTCCGATTTACGTTTATTCTCTTAAGAAGCTTTAAAATCACCTTTAGTACGAGGCAAATTACATAACATATATTTTTTTTTAAATAAAGAAAGATTTTTTCCAATTACATAATTGTTTGGCAGTAATAACTCTCCTACTCAGAAATCAGCCATGGCGTAAAAACGAATGATGGACACTATCAATGTTTTATGCCATAAAGCGCCGCGAAAATGTTTTTGTATCGGTCGTTCGCCTTTTTGTTATATCTAAGGTTTACTAGAATTACAGACCGTAACATTACATCAGAAAAATACCGAGAAATACTTTAAAACAACGTCGTTTGATCATGAAAAATTGAATATCGTTTTTAAACGCGAAAGTCCAGAAAATGAGAGTCGAAACGTGCGAGCAAGTGTCACATTAGCTCTTGTCTTCGCCTTAATGTTCAATGTTAGTGTTAGTAAACAACAAACGTGTTTAAAGATGGTGGTACGCAACCCTTCGAGTGCGAGTTCGACTCTCACTTGGCCGACTTTTTTCTATACGGGTTGGAACGTGAGGTCGCTAGACAACTCGTGCTCTTTACTTCAATTTACGTCTTTCCAATCCTTTGTTTATCACTGATAAATAACTCGTAAACAAAAAGCTATCCCTATGTTGGAAAAACCTGTGTGGAAATTATGTTCACTAATTCTGTTTAGTTTGGCAAACGTGTTTTAAGTGCAAAAAGAACGCCTTCTTTTAAACACTAGAGGCCTTGCAAGATTACGTTTACCCTTTCTTAGGAATTCAAAGCTGCAAAAAGTTATTGCTCTCCGTTTTTACTAACTCGTAATGTTCAAGGGATAAAATGCTACTTTTGTTATTTTCTTGGTGACTTTGTTTGTTTGGATAGTGATTCTCTGGGGTTTATGCAGAAAAGTTTGAAGTGAGTTGATGTGATGGTATAAGTCCTTCTGTTATACTACCTGCTAGGGATATGTTTAGATGTTTTTTTTGGGAAAACTTTCTGTGGAGCGGTGCCAACACTCTCACTTGTTTCTTATCTATTGGATGCGATTTTTAAAACAGCGACGCACAGTATGTTATAGACCCCAAAAAAATGACATCCTCGTTTTCGCACACAAACCGACGGTAGTTTCTATTTTGAATGCAAGAGTAGAACACCCAAGTGCCAATTATGTTTAGTTTAGGCTAAAAACAATTTCAAAGTTGACACTATTTTTTGGCCGAAAATCCGAAAAAAAAATCTAGTTCTAAAAGTACTACAGATACAGAAAAAATCACGAAACAATATTTGATAGGATTAAAAAGGCGCATCCGATGCAAGTATTAGTGGCCTTATAGCACATAAGGAACCGCAGTTATTAATACTTTTCAAAAAAAATCTTTTATTTTTTTTCTTTGGATTTGTGTCGTATTAGCGTCTGTTTTTTACATAAATCGAAAGCTCTTAGTATACACTATTTGCAATAATTTTATTACATTTTTATCTCATGGAATTCAGAAAATATCTTAAATTTAAATTTTTACTCAGGGTTGTCACCCTTTGCTTCGAAAACATTGGCCGAAAATCTGAGTTTAACTATAAATAAGAGTAGGTACTAATTTTAATTTGGTCTGAAATCAAAGTTAGTTTGTATTAACTATTCTGAAATCTATTTACTAGGAAATACACTCATGGACATAATATGAGGAACGAAACAAAAAAGAGACAGATCGGAACTAAAACAAATTTATTGTATGTTTATAAAATTTATATGTGGCATTTTATTAGTTTTTTTGCCATTTTGAATGAAAATAAAACTTACTTCAGTGAAAAACAAGATTAATCAACAGAAGTCTTAAAAATTATGTTTTGAGTATTTTTTTTTTATTCAACCAGCTGATGGAACACCTGATGATAAATGGTAACCATCACCTATAACAAAGCATTGACTCGTAAGTCACGCACGATAGGAACGTGCCCTGCCTTGCGTCCACCAGCTTAAGGCATACAGACGTTAAGCCTCATGTGCCTGTAATTAACCCGGCAACCACACTCTTCAAACCGAAACACAGCAACGCTGCTTGGCGGCAGAAAAAGGCGTGGTGGTAGTACTTCCCCGGACGAGCCCTTTACAAAGAGCTCTACTACTCTTAAAAAGTAATCCCTTCAATCATTACATTGAGAATGTGTTTGCTTTGTACTTAAAGGGAATTTCTTGAATTTTAAATGCAAAAATCAAACAATTTCAATAGGCTAGTGAAAATAAATAATAAACGAAAAAACAAATGAAACCCTGAAACAAAAGATTATTGAAGTAATTATATTTTCAAATTAAATTTTCTAGTGGCTTTAATGTGGCTAGTGTGTACCTAATAAGAATTTAAGAATAACAAATTTCCAGTGATGTTTAAGATACCCTATACAAAGTATCTGAAATACTAGATGCAAGATACTTTGAAAAAAAAAAGCATTTCAGATACCAGATACAAATAATTTTCTAAAAAGGTATCTGATTCAGATACAAAATACCTATCTTTCAACAACTTTTTATAGATAAAATACTTTTGTAAGAAAACAACATTTCATTGAATTTAAGTTTATTTGTTCGAGAATACATCGATCAGGCAAATGTGACAAGACAAAATATGAAGGTATTAAAATTGAGACTTTATGTTTTAGTTGAGATTTGAGTAAAACTAATTCCTCAAACATATTGTCGCTCATCTTCCTTCGATGAGGCCTCATTATCATTCCCCCAAAGAAGAAGAGTCGCTCCACAGGGGCAGAGCTGAGCAAACAAGTATTATATTTTAGGATTTTTTTTTAATTTTAGGATAGGTTGCGTTTGGAAAGAAAAGCAGCGAAGTTCATTTTAGTAAAAGTATCTTAGGGAACAAAGTATCTTCAAAATACTAAGATACCCGGAAAATGTATGTAAATATAAGTTACAAAATTAAAAAAATAAAAAATAATTTCAAATACAAGATGTATATAGGTGTTTTGTATCTTGTATCTGTATTTCAGATACTTTTATCTAAGATAAGTCACATCACTGCAAATTTCAAAGATTGAAATATTTTCTAAATATATCCATGACTGTACCTTGTACCATCTACAAAGTTGGTTATAATATAATCATATTTGATATTTCGTCTAGGGTCTAACGTGTGATGAGGAACGATTACAAGAGCCTAGTTTGAAGCAAGATTTTTATGCTTCCTTTTTTATTACAAGAGCCTAGTTTGAAGCAAGATTTTTCTACTTTATAATAGGGAGGGTAGAGTGGAAATTCCCTTTCATTCGCAAAAATATACAAAACTAATAAAAGGTAAAATGTTAACCGAAATTGAAGGTCAAAATAGGTATTTCGGTCAAAATATTTTTTGTGACAGCCCTGATGGCCGAAAATACCGAAAACTTTTTAAAATTACTTTACTTCCGAATTCCATGAGATAAAAATGTAATAAAATTAGTGCAAATAGTGTATACTAAGAGCTTTCGATTTATGTAAAAAACAGACGCTAATACGACACAAATCCGAAGAAAAAAAATAAAAGATTTTTTTTGAAAAGTATTAATAACTGCGGTTCCTTATGTGCTATAAGGCCATTAATACTTGCATCGGATGCGCCTTTTTAATCCTATCAAATATTGTTTCGTGATTTTTTCTGTATCTGTAGTACTTTTAGAACTAGATTTTTTTTTCTAATTTTCAGCCAAAAAATAGTGTCAACTTTGAAATTGTTTTTAGCCTAAACTAAACATAATTGGCACTTGGGTGTTCTACTCTTGCATTCAAAATAGAAACTACCGTCGGTTTGTGTGCGAAAACGAGGATGTCATTTTTTTGGGTTCCATAACACACTGTGCGACGATTGTTATTCTACAGCCATGTTTTGCACAACAGCGTTACCAAATTAATATTTGAATTAAATCTAAGGGAGCTTCTACACTTATTCAGAGGCATGCCGCCAAATGCATAACGCCGGCACAATTCGTGTCACTGCGGTCTGCGGTAGCATAAATGTGCCAACGGCAAGTGGATGCTTCCTTAAAGCATATTCATAAGTCTTTTAGTAGGCGTAATATTATTCCCTCATCCCCGTTCTACCATTGGACCACCAGACGTACGGAGACGAGACATCCATTCATAGTTGACATACCAACTGCCCGCACCAAGCGCTTTGCTTCAACATTCATCATGCATACGGCCAAAGAATGGAATTCCTTACCAGCGTCTGTTTTTCCGAATGCCTATAATTTGGATGCTTTCAAGAGAAGATTGAATAGGTATTTTCTAGGTAAACGTGCCACATCGTCGACCACATCTTCACTTAACATCAGGTGAGATTGCGGTCAAACGTTTAGAGCTGATTTCACCATGCTCTTTTAGTTACCAATCAAGGATTAAGGCTTATAACCTATAAGTTGTAAAAAAAAACCTAGTAGGGATAAAAAAGAAATAACGTCTAAAAATTTCATGCTAAGTCTTTGGAATTTGAAATTGAAAGCTAAAAAAATGTATGAACAAACAAATGTTATGAAAATTATTCACAAAATTTTTTTTGGATCTAATATCGCAGTTTTATACAAACGAAAAATTTAATCCATTGCTGTTTATATTAGCTACAGTTGCTCGCACAGTTGAGAGCACTGGTGGCCTAGTGGTAGCAGCCTCGCCTTCCGATCCTAAGGTCGTGGGTTCAAAACCAATTCGTTTTTCTGTTCAAAAATTTATGTGCACAATGCCAGTACTCTCAAACGGTGAAGGAAAACATCGTGAGGAAACCGGCATGTTGTAGAACCTAATAAGTTCTATAACATGTGTCAAGTGCTCGAAAGCAGCCTCTTGAGGCGCACTTAAAATCCTTTCACCACACTGTTTCGATAGAAACTAGTGACACGGCAAGAAGAAAACGAAGACGCAGTTTTTTTTGGCAAAATATATTGTTATTCGGAGATCAAGGTCAAAGGTTTCATTCTGATTTACAGCCATCATAACGCGACCGTTGATCAATGTACGATATACTTTCCTCGTAAAGGTTTCTTCAGAGGACGTTGAACTATAATAACAATGAATCCCCAACGGGATTCAGAGATTTTTCAATCTAAGATTATATCTCAGAAGTTTGCATGTTGTGAGTACAACGTTTACTTGATTATCATGTATACTAGTGGAAATGTACACGAATATTTTATCAAAGTCAAAATATATTTGAGTATTCCATTAAATCAAAAGGATCATTTTGAAACTTCTTAAAGCTAGGTGAACCTAGGTGGACACCGGTGGTCTAGTGAGAGAGAGATCGGTGAAGGAAAACATTGTACACGCAGAAAAAAATATTGTTGGCTCCAGCAATAAAACTTTAACGGGGGAGAGCCCACCATATTGTATAGTCCGGGCAACAATGTTTTTATTGTCAAGAATTAAGTTGTCAGAACAACAACATTCATTCAAAAAATATATGTATTGATACTACAACAATGTTTCTTTTGTCAAGTTAAATCTCAGTACAACAATTATTATTATGTGTATTGATACTACAACAATGTTTCTTTTGTCAAGAAGTAAATTGTCATTGCGACAATATATCTTTAACAAAATATATGCATTGATACTACAACAATGTTTGTATATTGTTAACACAACAATATTTTTTCAATAAAGTGTGTTTGTATACTACAACAATGTGTCTTTTGTCTGTGGAACTAATCCCATTTAACTGTGACTTTGCTGTAATAACAATACTAACTTAAAAGAGCAACAGCTGTACTTTGTTAAATTAAATATTTTCCTTTGTAACCACCATTAAAGCTTAGTCACAGTATTAAGGTTGTTGGACTTAATCAACTCATGATTATGTACAGTAGCAAAGTTATTTGAATGCAGGAGCTACTCTACATCGTGAAAACAACAATGCTTTGTTAATATGAAAGAGACTTCGTTCCAGTAGCAATGTTATGTAAATGCAGGAGCTACGCTACTTCGCGAATACAACAATGCTTCCTTTGCTAATATGACAGAGCCTTCGCTCCAGTAGCAATTTTATTTAAATGCGGGAGCTACGCTACTTAGCGAAAACAACTAAACTTCCTTTGTTCATATGACAGAGCCTTCGCTCCAGTAGCAATTTTATTTAAATACGGGAGCTACGCTACTTAGCGTAAACAACTATACTTCCTTTGTTCATATGACAGAGCCTTCGTTCCAGTAGCAATGTTATGTAAATGCAGGAGCTACGCTACTTTGCGAAAACAACATTGCTTCCTATGTTAATATGACAGAGCCTTCGTTCCAGTAGCAATGTTATGTAAATGTAGACGCTACGCTACTTCGCGAATACAACAATGCTTCCTTTGCTAATATGACAGAGCCTTCGCTCCAGTAGCAATTTTATGTAAATGCGGGAGCTACGCTACTTAGTGTAAACAACTATACTTCCTTTGTTCATATGACAGAGCCTTCGCTCCAGTAGCAATTTTATTTAAATGCGGGAGCTACGCTACTTAGCGAAAACAACTATACTTCCTTTGTTAATATGACAGAGCCTTTGCTCCAGCAGCAATTTTATTTAAATGAGGGAGCTACGCTACTTAGCGAAAACAACTATACTTCCTTTGTTAATATGACAGAGCCTTCGCTCCAGTAGCAATTTTATTTAAATGCGGGAGCTACGCTACTTAGCGAAAACAACTATATTTCCTTTGTTAATATGACAGAGCCTTTGCTCCAGCAGCAATTTTATTTAAATGCAGGAGCTACGCTACTTAGCGAAAATAACTATACTTCCTTTGTTAATATGGCAGAGCCTTCGCTCCAGTAGCAATTTTATTTAAATACGGGAGCTACGCTACTTAGCGTAAACAACTATACTTCCTTTGTTAATATGACAGAGCCTTCGCTCCAGTAGCAATTTTATTTAAATGCGGGAGCTACGCTACTTCGCGAAAACAACTATACTTCCTTTGTTAATATGACAGAGCCTTTGCTCCAGTAGCTAACTGTCCTTTGTTAAAACAACTACACTTTCTTTGTTTATACATAAAATCTTTTATTCAAGTAGCAATATTAATTAAACGTAGGAGCTACTCAACTTTGCTAAAACAATTTATACTTCCTTTGTTCATATAAAAAAGCCTTTGTTCAAGTAGCTTCCATATAAAACAACTGTATTTTCTTTTTTACTACGAATATACCCTTGGTTCAGTAGCTAATAAATATATTAGCAAATAATGTAATAACACATTTGCTACTGAACCAAAGGTTTATTCGTAGTTATAAAGAAAATACAGTTGTGTTATATAGAAGCTACTCGAACAAAAACTTTTTCATATGAACAATTAAAGTATAATTTGTTTTGGCGAAGATGAGTATATAGCTCCTATATTTAAATAATATTGCAACTTGATCAAAAGCTTTTATGTATAAACAAAGAAAGTGTAGTTGTTTTAGCAAAGGAGAGTTAGCTACTGAAACAAAGGCTCATTCATATTAACAAGGAAGTATAGTTGTTTTCGCGAAGTAGCGTAGCTCCCGCATTTAAATAAAACTGCTACTGGAGCAAAGGCTCTGTCATATTAACAAAGGAAGTATAGTTGTTTTCGCGAAGTAGCGTAGCTCCCACATTTAAATAAAACTGCTACTGCAGCAAAGGCTCTGTCATATTAACAAGGAAGTATAGTTGTTTTCACGAAGTAGAGTAGCTCCTGCATTTAAATAAAATTGTATCTTACTAGTGTATTAGTACTAGTAACTAATACTCATTTGATTTCCCAAAAAAGTAATTATGCCATCGTAGGTATTGTCATTTAGCTACCCCAATAAACTAGTTTGCCAACATACTCTTATATTACAGTAAACTAGTTTATGTTTGAAACACAAATGAGTATTAGATACATAGGTACTGGCAGTACAATAATTCCCTACTGAAACAAAGGCTTATTCGTAGTAACAATGCATGGCAGTATAGCTGTGAAAATAGCTACTGAAATTAAATTCTAAACACCTAAAGTATACTAAACAATAGCAGCTACGACGGTTTTACCTAACAGTGGTCCAAATTATGATAAAAACAATCTATTATTTTCAGGGTATTTGTGTATTGTTAAATAAGAACTTATAAGGTATGATTACAAAAAAATTATTACTCTCTTATAATTAGGTACCTACATAATAGTTAGTCTAAGTTTGAACACTTCTTGCAATAAAATCTGACATTACCAGTAGTAACCCAAGTCTGTTAAGTCGTAAGTTTTTTTCGTTTTAGGTTCTTTGTATTGCGAGTCCGCAGTTTTAAACGGAGAAGCAATAAGCGCCTCTATCGGGCGTGCTGAAAACTCTCGTGTCTGCATACAAAACTGCGGTCACGCGCAATACGGAAAACCAAAAACAAAAAAAACTCACGACTTGGGGTACAAGTCAAGTCTAATCAATACTTTGTATGTTGTAAAATATTATAGTAGTTATGATTACACGAAATTAATTACTTTTATGAGTAGGTACCAACGTAATAATAAGCTTACACTTAATACAAATTTACGACGACACATTTTATAAAATATGTACTATTATTTTACATACCTACTATAATTATACTTATGGCGAATACAAGAGCTACTGTGACTCTCAATCGCACGTTTAGACATGTTGAAAGATATAAAATCAATAAACTAATTTTCCTAAGCATGTATCGATCAAAATGATTTTTTTACTAAACTGTGTGCAATGTGATTGAACACAAAATGGTTGATTGCTATTTTTTCTAAAATAAGTTTAGTTATTTTATATCTTTCAACATGTCGAAACGTGCTAGTGAGTCACAATAGCTCTTGTATTCTCCTTAACACAAACGTAGCAATAATTTATTATTTAAAGTGGTTCTCGCAAAACAATGTACTGTTCAGAATGTGAAAAAACAATATTTGCAGTATTTTATGGTATTAGAAGATTGGCATATAGAGATGAAAATAGTCGAGCCATAGTTATTTCAAAGGGCATTGCTACATTATCTAAACTAGTTCCTGCAATTACGCCTAGAAGATAAAGTACCTACCTGCACTATTTAAAATATTTTGTTAATGTCTTTTATATGAATTCTATAATTGGAAATTTCTGGTGCAATCTGAACTAGCACATTTAAATTTATTTAAGGAAGGATGATAAAACTGCATGTGGACTTTTAATTGTCAAAATGTCTGAAATGAGTTTTGGCACAGTTCGCAGGGTACCATATTCTTGTTAGATAATAATTATATCCAAAATCAATAAGGTAAATTAACATTCAAAACCTAAACGTTCAATACGTGTAACAATTCACGCAGAGGTACACCCTCAAGTCATACTTAGACCTCATATTGAACATTGCACGTTGTATAAACATCCAGCAAATACCCGAGTCTTTTGGCTATGCTGAATCTAGTGCCCAATAGATGTGATAAATTGTTTTGATTGCAGAGCAAACATCAGGCATTTGGTATCTCAATCCGTTATTAACGACGATTTCATAATGAGTTACTGTAGCCCATGAACTTCCTACAGCAAGTACATACGGTTGGGGTGGAATACCTTTAGCAGCCACAAATGCATCCCTGTCGGCGCAATATCCTTCAATATCTGAAGCTGTTGTTACACGAGTAAGAAAGCTTGAACGTACTTCTTCCTTTGACAGCCTCCACAATTTTTTCCTTGGTACAGAAGCAGTTGGCACTTGACGTAAAAGCGATATTATTCCCAAAAATGCTGCTAATGATGCCTGGTATTCTCCAACTGAAAAAATACATTATGAAAATACATTAATACACTTACATTACCGTATCTTAATCTTTTATAATAATTATAAACATATCTATTGTTTTTTTAACTATACATCGTGGCGTGAATGGTGATTTTATTTTTGTAAAAGATAAAGCAACATTTAAATCCAAAGATTACTCAAAAAAAACGCTCGTCCCATGCATGTTTCCAGTATGATAGTAAATCCGCAGGGGGCTCTTAGTAACAAAATACAAATACTAAAAACAAATATTTTGCAATATGATCTTAGTAATTAAAATTACCTACCGGTAGCGAAATCGAGCAGCTCAAGCGTAGTTTGATCTTGCCTGGAAGAACTTTCCTTTTTTGCCAGAAGTTGCAGAAGCTTTGTTTTAATAATTGGAAATTTTTCCTCAAAAACTTGTCAGCATTTGGGTACACTTTCTGGAAGTCCAGGGATAACTGCAACAAATACAATTAAAACATATAACATGTGTAAAATTAACTACATGATATACCTACATATAAATAATGATGAGGGATTAAAGATAAGTATACCTAGGGAAGCGGAATATGTCAATTTATTGATGAGATCAGACAGGTTTTAAACCTCTAATATCTAATGCAACTACTCACCAGTTCATGTCCATCGGGCAAAGTGAGGGCAGGAAACCAGTCAAAGTATTCTTTGCATGATAGACCTTCTGCTTTCAGTTTACTGTTTAATTGAAAAGTGGTGAGCCACTTTGTCACCACTGTCTCTCGGGGCGATGATGTTCCCCGCAACCAGTTTAAATATTCTTGTGGAGATGAGGTTGATTCAAAATCAGAGTCGTCAACAGTAAAACTTTCTGGAAGAGGCCTCACACGTTTGGAATTATTCTTTTTAGAGCACCTGCTATCGCTCTCGCTGCTTATGCTACTTTTCCATTTTGACTTTCTGAAGAAAGAAGTAACTAGTCGTTGATGTGTAATCAACCTGTTGTGGAAGAGGCCACTACGGCCTGCACAATTTTTCCTCCGACGACATGGTAAGCGACATATAATACACTTCGGTAACCTCTTTCTTGGATAAAGATACCTCAAGTGCCCATTCTTGCTAAATATTTTTAAAATTTTTGCTGTTCCAATATTTTGACAATCCAAATATTCCAACTCTTTGTCTTATAGTGAATTCCATTACTGTAATACTGTAATAAATACATAAACAAGTCATTATTTAAAAAACAGCAAAATACCAGACTGCATTTTTTTTTTTGAAATTTGTTGATGGTAAATGACCACTTGGGTACCCTTGATCAGCTTCTTTAATCCCTACATTGTTCCACCAAATACCCAGTGTACATTCTCCCTATTCTAATAAATATAAAACCAACTGAATGGTGGTAGTTTTTAATATGAATTATGGTTTACCTGAATTGACGTATCTACTGGCCCATCATCTTCTGTTACGAACAATATAGGTAGGAGATGAAACATTGCTATTAGATTTCATCTGAAAAATAAAAATAAAATGTTTAAATTAAATGTATATGTAACTGATAATGCTATCACATTGAAAACAACCAACTTCAATAACTACAATTTTGCTATTTTTTTTAGTTTCTGTTAATTTTCTAAGAAATAAGTATTATTAGGTACCTATATGGGTTCGTTTATATTATACCGTTACTGTTAAGGCGAATACAAGAGCTAATGTAAAGCTAAAGGTAGGTAGTTAAAATGCATGTCAAAACATAACAATACTACTAGGTACTAAGAAGAATAACCTAGTGAAATTCCTTACATTTATTTTCTGTTTTAGGTAAGTACCAAAATGGTAAGTAGTAAATGGTAGGTATGTAGCAAGCAAGGTATATACCATATTAATATATGGAATTGTCACAGATACATTGGTACATTATACGTATGTACCTCGTAATAATTTTCAAATAAAATTTTCCAATCAACACCTACATGGATTTCAAAGTACGAAACAAAATGGCGTCAACAATTTTGGCGCCACCACCACGCCGCGCCGCTCTCGTTGGAATAGATAAATTGGTGGAACTGTGTAGTACCTAATATTTAAATGGTTTTAATTATTATTATACTTAAGTACCTTATAATAAAATTATTGAACCACCAAAAACCTTTTCCCATAATTTGTGAAATCACAACTTTGTTAAAACGACAAAATACTTTGCTGCCTCTATTTTATTCATGTATTCAATTTAATCATATCTCAAGGTAGGTAGATAGGTACTTTAGATGATTCGGACCATCCTTATTTCATAAGAGATAAAAAGCTATTAAAGTAAATAACATGAAAACTCTTACCAATGAAACTGTTCCTTGTATGGCCCAAACGGGTAGAATCAAGAAATTCTTCCATTTCACACTTCAGGTAGGTAACGCAGATCACAATCACAATAATATTAAATCACTTTTTACAAAAATCAAATCAAAGTAGGTAATCTACGAATCTACATTCCGCATAAGTTCCAGTGCGCAGGAGTACGCTCGAGCGAGCGACGTGCGCAACGCGCACGTCGCTCAATACAAATGGCTGTGTGTGTCTGCTGCCTGAGTGGACGTGAGCAGGCGCAGTGTTGCAAACTCGTTTTTTTTTCCTCCCAATAATGCCGCGATCGGCAGCAAAATTTTTCATTATTTAGAAGCACTCACGTAGAAGCAGTAGAAAAGGTTCAATTGGCTGTTAACAAAGTCCACGACTGGACAGAAAAATGGCGAATCAGATTAAATGAATCTAAATCGGTCCATATAAATTTTACAAATCAGAAGGAACATTTTTGTCCAGTGTATATCAATAATAAGATCATACCCTACGAAAACACAGCCAAGTACTTAGGCATGACACTTGATGCAAAACTTCGCTGGAAAGCTCATGTGAAAAAATAAAAGATATGAACTGGCATTCCACTTTGTCAGTTCAAAATAAAATTGTTTTGTACAAACAGGTCCTAATGCCAATATGGACATATAGTATACAGTTGTGGGGCTGTACCAAAAAGACTAACATCCTAATTATACAAACTTTCCAGAATAAAGTGCATAGAGATCGTAAATGCGCCCTGGTACGTCAGAAATAATGACCTTCACCGGGACCTTAATATTGAGTTCGTTGACAATGTTATAAAAAAATATGCAGAAGCTCACGAACATAGACTTCATCATCATGTGAACGAGAGATAGACTTCATCATCGAGGCCATCCAGCTCCTCGACAACACGGACATAGTGAGAAGACTTAAAAGAACTAAACCTTTTGAACTAGTGTAGTGTAAAGTTATAATTCATGTAGTTGAAGGTGAAAAACTCTAATCAAGAACACAAGAACAAAGTGTCTTTGCCTTAAATAGAGGCAGTAAGAAAAGTGTTAGTGGACACATTCTTAGATGTAGCTTACTTTAAAAAACTAGGTCAGTATTAAATTACCTATTGACCGTAATTATGGCTAGATTGTAATATTTTTAGATTATGTTAGAAAACAAATATTACTTACCAAAAAAATTATTATTATGAGGTATTGGGAGCTATGCTATAAATTTTATGCAACATGCATGAATGAACTTGAAATTTTGCATGCTGTTTTTTATATAGCGTTAGTAGTTCGTTTAAATACTATGATGGATTTGTGGTGGTATGTCATCCGGCGTCGATTGAAACTAATCGGGTGTGTTAATAAAACCGTTGGCAACACCAATGCCACGCCACGTTGCCCCGCCGCCCCGCCCCGACGACCAATCTACAACCGAACATGTTTCGACAAGTTTTATTGTCTTTGCCGTGAGCACAAAATTAGTTTTGTTAAATTTCCTATCTATCTATACCTACTTTGTCGTCGGATTAATGTAAAGTGTGATTCTTTTAGGTCATACCTATGCACGCATACACACGTATGATTGTTCAGTTGGCTTCAGTTCAGGTACCTAGGTACCTCTTGCCTCTGCCTCTTTTTGAATATTTCGAATGAATACCTACCTACTAAAGAAGGAATAATATGATTAGAGATACTTAGTAGATGGTATAGATAAGCACTTAGGATAGACATGGATATAGACCTCGTGGGGGCGCGCTGGCGCCCCCTCGAATTAGGTACCTACCTACCTACTCCGGAAATGCTGCTGCCCATTCCTCGGTTGCGTTGACTTGTCGCCTCTCACGACATCTCGATTGAGGGGCTTATTCTTTTTCAAGATCACAACTAGACATGCGCAAAACAGTACTATATAGTGTAATGCCATATGGCATGACATTTCGTACCGCGTTATACCTATAGTATGCTATAAGTACGCAGTACTCTAAACATGACCTGACGTCTGACGCGCTATGCTATGCTAAGTAATGCGAAGGGCCGCTATTACTTTTGGTAGGTACTGACTGAATGTTCTGTTCCGATGTTATGTAGGTAGGTTATAGCGATAGACAGACCTTTCGTTAGTATATTATGTATGTTATGTTATACCTATAAACGAACAATTATTGCAAATAGACCTGTAGATAGGTATTTTTTACGTACCTACCTCGGCGGGGACAGGTCAATGGAAATTTTTCATTTATTATGTTAATCTGTATTAAAAAAACGGATCGCCCAGGTCCTGCCTACACATAGAATAATGAGTTTCGCATTATACCTACCTATTGCAATTGGACGACATTCGATAACTATGAAGTTTTTTTTGATCCGTCATCGTCGTCATTTAATTTTATCTGTTAAAGGTACCTATGTCTAATCTAAGTAATGGTAATGAAGCAAAGCATGCAAGTTTTGATTTTATAAGACGGGGCGGTGCCAAAGAAACGTAACCCTTATCCAGAACGCAATACTTTATAGATTCTACTAAACGGCGGCGCGGCTAGTAGGTTATTAGTCATTAAATTATAATATTTTCCGTAAGTGACTACACCGCCGTTAATTTTAAATTAGTTCTATCTGTCCATGGTTGCCTGGAAGAGATCGCTCTCAGCCATAAGGCCGCCCATTGTTTTGCCTAAATGTATGCCTTAATCCTGTATTTTGTTTCTGTGTGGTGAAAAATAAAGAGTTATCTATCTATCTTTATAGCGCAGAAGGCAGAGCTATTACCTACAAACCGAGCTATGAGGGCTGTCATTCATTTGTAATCGTAAAATCCTCTACTTTTAAAACGGTTTTATTTAGTTTACAATGAGAAGATCATCCAACAACACCGCCGTTCCCTTTTTTGCGTGCAGTAGGTATAGGTACAGCTGCCTACCTAGAGTGAACGCAGCACTTGCAATTAATAGATCGAGTAAACGAAGAAAAAATATATGTGATTAGCGATCTGGTCTGATGATGGAGCCAAGGTCTGTTCAACGGAACTCTTCAATAAATACCTAGGCCATTTGAGTTGAAACTTGGTAGTACCTAAATATAGGTCCAGTTAGAAGGTGATAGTCAGAGGCAAGTCAAAACTTTGTGTATTGGTATAACGGACATCGCGAGATCTCAGCTCCCTCAGCACTCTTTCGATGTCACCATCGAAAGTAGGTAGGTACTTTTTATAGGCAATCATAATTGTCATCTACCTGAGAAGTCTATTGTTGGGCATGGCATACGCCTTCTCCTCATTAACACACTTGCAAAGTTTCATAGTTACCACAGCCACATATATATTGTATGAAAAATGGTAGTTTAATGCTACGACTGTAGTTACTTTGTTAGATTTATTTGCAATGTTTACATTGACACACTTGCAACGTTCTATTGTTACCACAGCCACATATATATTGTCTGACAAATGGTAGTTAAATGATACGACTATAGTTATTTTGTTAGATTTATTAACAATGTTCACATTGATACACTTGCAACGCTCCATTGTTACTATAGCCACATATATAATGTCTGACAAATGGTCGTTAAATGATACGACTATAGTTATTTTGTTAGATTTATTAACAAAGTTCACATTGACACACTTGCAACGCTCCATTGTTACTATAGCCACATATATATTGTCTGACAAATGGTAGTTAAATGATACGACTATAGTTATTTTGTTAGATTTATTAACAACGTTCACATTGACACACCAGCAACGCTCCATTGTTACTATAGCCACATATATATTGTTTGAAAAATGGTAGTTAAATGATACGACTATAGTTATTTTGTTAGATTTATTAACAATGTTCACATTGATACACTTGCAACGCTCCAATGTTACTATAGCTACATATATATTGTCTGGCAAATGGTAGTTAAATGATACGACTATAGTTATTTTGTTAGATTTATTAACAACGTTCACATTGACACACCAGCAACGCTCCATTGTTACTATAGCCACATATATAATGTCTGACAAATGGTCGTTAAATGATACGACTATAGTTATTTTGTTAGATTTATTAACAATGTTCACATTGATACACTTGCAACTCTCCATTGTTACTATAGCTACATATATATTGTCTGACAAATGGTAGTTAAATGATACGACTATAGTTATTTTGTTAGATTTATTAACAATGTTCACATTGATACACTTGCAACGCTCCATTGTTACTATAGCCACATATACAGGGTTACAGGAAAAGTCGTGCTAGATCCGTTAAGGGCGTGGAGTACCCATCATTCCTGACATATTTCACTATGAAACACCCTACCCTAAACTAAACCCTTTTCGAGATATTCGACTTTTAATTTTTTTATTGAAAATTGCCGATTTTTAGGCAATTAAATTTATTTTTGGTTGTTTTGTGTATCTTATTATTATTATTATTGCATTTTTACATGTGTAATTAGATGCTTTAGGACGTCAATCATTAAAATAGTGCATAAGTTAATTGAATAGACCGTAGTAGACAAGTGAAAGTTAAGAAATAAAAAAAAAATTAGAAAGTTTATTTTTCTCTAAGGGATATCTAAAAAAAATATTATGGCAATTCTTCGGCAGATGTTTTTAAAAATATCTACGTTTCATCAGCTATCTAACGAGGTATAACAATCTAGGGTTTGTATTACATTTCGTGGAAAAAAAGTAGTTGGGACGCTCCAGGTAGCAGTTCTAACGGTCCCGCGCCTATTGTCCTTCAAGTTCAGACACACCGTGAGAGCGAGACAAGTGACGATTTATGTAGGTATGAATGAAAGAAAAAATGTGTAGAGACCGGTTAGGGCTGGGAATACAACAGGGGGTATTGTTTTGGTTGTCAGTCTGCTTTTGTGCTTCGTACATAGTAGATGTGATATCGTTTTGCTCTTTTTCTCGACTTGGCTGTGATTCTGGACTATTTCTTCTGATTTGTGACTACTATACTTGTTAACCGGACTCTGATTTGTACCTGTGATACGGAAGTGTTGAAGATGACGTCCTACACACCTGAGGAATATGCTGATATGCTTATTTGTTACGGATACTGCGATTGTGTATCTGCGCAAGCTCGCAACGAATACGTAACTCGCTACCCCGGTCGTCGAGTGCCGGATGTGGCCGTTTTTGACAGAGTTTATCGAAGACTTCGAGAATCTGGCTCTGTTTTGAGACGTAATACAGACATGGGTAGACCACGAATTGACGACGAAGAACAGGACAATGAGATAGTGCAACGCTTTCGAGCGGATCCGACTACTTCCACTAATATTGTTGCCCGTGATCTGGGACTTTCGCAATGGAGAGTGTGGTTTACAGTGCATACTGCTGGCCTATACCCATACCATTACACGCCGGTACACGTTATTGAAGAAGGAGACCCCGCGAGAAGATTGGACTTTTGCAGATTTATGCTAAATGCTGACGTAGAAGACCCAGATTTTCTAAGAAATATCTTGTGGACGGATGAGTCCAAATTTGATAAAGATGGCATAACTAACTATCACAACGCCCATTACTGGGCCCCAAAAGCACTAAGGAATCCCAATAAGAAAAGAGTGAAGGGGTCCCAACGAAGATTCAGCGTGAATGTGTGGATGGGCATTATCTCCAATCATTTGATTGGACCTTACTTTCTACCGGATAATTTAAATGGGGAAAGCTACGAAAATTTCCTGAGAGCAGACTTGAGTGATTTGCTGGATGATCTGCCACTCAACCTGATCAGGGACATGTGGTTCCAACACGATGGCTGCCCTGCCCATTTCAGGAGAAGTGTCAGAGACTGGCTGGACACAAATTATCCAAACAAATGGATAGGACGAGGTGGGCCGTTGCCATGGCCAGCAAGAAGTCCGGACCTAACCCCCATGGATTTTCATGTGTGGGGGTGCATGAAAAGTCTTGTGTACAGCGAGCCGAATCCAGTTTCGTCTGTGGAAGACCTAAGAGAAAGGATTGTGGATGCAGCAAATAAAATGAGGACCACGTTGACCACTGGAGTAGTGAAGACTGGTCTCCGTAGAAGGATGCGACAATGTATCAGAAATAGAGGCGGCCATGTTGAACATGAACTGTAGAATAAGAAAAAGTTGTGTGAAAACCTTTAATAAATGACATTTCATGCTTACCTATTGTTTTACTTTTACTTTTTAGGGCTAAGTATAAATTTTCTTCTCCACTGTCGCCTATAAAACTAATTTTTTTTCAATGCAATTGAATAAAACCCTAGATTATTATACCTCGTTAGATAGCTGATGAAACGTAGATATTTTTAAAAACATCTGCCGAAGAATTGCCATAATATTTTTTTTAGATATCCCTTAGAGAAAAATAAACTTTCTAATTTTTTTTTTATTTCTTAACTTTCACTTGTCTACTACGGTCTATTCAATTAACTTATGCACTATTTTAATGATTGACGTCCTAAAGCATCTAATTACACATGTAAAAATGCAATAATAATAATAATAAGATACACAAAACAACCAAAAATAAATTTAATTGCCTAAAAATCGGCAATTTTCAATAAAAAAATTAAAAGTCGAATATCTCGAAAAGGGTTTAGTTTAGGGTAGGGTGTTTCATAGTGAAATATGTCAGGAATGATGGGTACTCCACGCCCTTAACGGATCTAGCACGACTTTTCCTGTAACCCTGTATATTGTCTGACAAATGGTAGTTAAATGATATGACTATAGTTATTTTGTTAGATTTATTAACAATGTTCACATTGATACACTTGCAACGCTCCATTGCTACTATAGCCACATATATATTGTCTGACAAATGGTAGTTAAATGATATGACTATAGTTATTTTGTTAGATTTATTAACAATGTTCACATTGATACACTTGCAACGCTCCATTGCTACTATAGCCACATATATATTGTCTGACAAATGGTAGTTAAATGATACGACTATAGTTATTTTGTTAGATTTTGTAACAATGTTTACATTGATACACTAGCAACGCTCCATTGTTACTATAGCCACATATATAATGTCTGACAAATGGTAGTTAAATGATACGACTATAGTTATTTTGTTAGATTTATTTACAATGCTCATATTGACATACTTGCAACGTTCCATTGTTAACACAGCTACATATATATTGTACGACAGATGGTAGTTTAATGCTACGACTATAGTTATTTTGTCAGATTTATTAACAATGTTCACATTGTGACACCTAAAACGTTTTATTGTTAGCACATCTAAGTTTTTATTAACTTTGATGTAAGGACAAAACTAAATTGTTCCTAGCACATTAAACGACGGGCAATCAGCGCACAATAAAGAAGTTGCTAATCCCAACTAAGCTCTTTCTGTAATAGTAACAAAATATTTAGTTGCTGCGACAGGAAATTATCAACAAAGCATTTATTGTGGCTTTGTTGGCCATTTTTTTCCTGCGTGTAAGACATCACGATCACGTACTCGTATATAAGGTGTAAAAATACCACTCCTGAAATACCAGTTATTCATATTGATGGGTACTTTAGCCCCCTGAAGTTTTCGGGAATGGTATTTTAACACCCTGTATAATACCAACTGCAAAATGTCGATATGAGCTAAATGTAATATTTGGACTTACATCTGACTACCCTCCTTAGACATACTCAAAAAATCTTGAGTTCATTCTTGGTCACACACCACACACTTCGTAGAGCCTCTACGAAAATTCGTAAACCCTCTACGAAACTTCGTAAACCCTCTACGATGTTTTTATTAAGCGAAAACGGATTTCATTTCTTATCAATGTTTGCTCAATATACGTTTGTCTACATTTTTTTTATACAACCAGCTGATGGAACAAGCAGATGTTAAGTGGTAACCATCACCTATAGCAAAGCTAGCGTAAGCTAGCGTAAGTCACGCACGATAGGAACGTGCCCTACGATGCTCTGCCCTGCGTCCATCAACTTGAGGCATACAGATGTTAAGCCTCATGTGCCTGTAATTACACCGGCAACCACAATCTTCAAACCGAAACACAGCGTTGCTGCTTGGCGGCAGAAAAAGGCGTGGTGGTAGTACTTCCCCGGACGAGCCCTTCACAAAGAGCTCTACTACTCTTGAAATAAAAGCCGATCAATATATAACCAGCAGATCAATTTAAAAAACAACCCACTTATGTGGTTCAGAATTCTGAGTAAATGTTATTAATTCTCTGTTTGAAGGTGGAGGTTCCACGAACAATATAAATATATTTTTGTTTACAGGAGCCCTACGGCTCCTATAAACAAAAATTTCAACCAAAATAAATTGGCGACCAATTTCAACCAAAATATTTTAACGATAACTATTTTAATAAATTTTCGAGTAATATATGCTTTAATCTGAAAATAATACAATATTTCACCACGAATATGATGAATTTCAATGTTTAATAAAAATTCATGTATTTTCACAGGGATATTTTTTTAAACATTGAATTTAGACTGTTTAGGTTTTCGGCATGTATTAGTAAATACCAATATATTCTCGCTTGAATATGTCGACACGACCGGTATGTCTAACCGTTAGACATGTAGTATGTGAGGGAATGTTAGGTGCCTGCCTGTAGTAAGGTTGAGATTCTTCTTCTTCCAGAGAAAGGTCCAGACACTTTTTAACACCCGTATATTGTCACACCACTAAATTAACAATATCGTAATAATTTTAAATTTAAATTTCATTATTAAATATTGGTGGACATTAAATACTGGCGAGGCAAGTGGCGCGGTGAGTGAAGCGGCGGAGCACACGGTGCGCTCACGCATTTCGGTAGTGGCATTGTTCCCAGCGTGGTTGTGACCGTTGAGGCGCGCTGACTCGGTATGACACGATCGATGGCGCGCGACGATTCCTAGTTACGATTGTATCGCAACGAAACAGGTAAGTGGTATGTTTTTATATTTATGTAATGCATGTTTATGTTGTGAATGTATTTGTTATGTGTATTATTTAGTTTGTAGAATATATAATTATTTAGTATATTTATTATATGTATATAAGTATTACGTTATGATAATGTTAATAATATTGTGGCTACGCCCAGACATATCGGACGTAATAAATACCATACCATTTTTCTACCATTTTTCTTACCATTTTTTTATTATATTAAATGCCGTTAGAGACATTCCCCGGACGAGCTCTTCTGAAAGAGCTCTACTACTCTGCAAGTAGTATAAAACAGAGAAATAAAATTTATCTGCCTCAGCATGAATGCTGTTATATAACTAACAAAAACACTGTAGTTTTGCTGAAATAATGGATACCGCAGTCAGAAAAGTAATTAGCTAGCTGGAGCATTGTTCAACTGAGTCAAAGTTCAAATGTAGCGAATGAGCGAATTCTTATTTAGCTCTATTTTGATTCGTATTTGGAGAAATTTCCGTGAAAAAATGGGAAAATGTTTTTCATAAAAGTTTCTTCACGTTTTTTGCCTTCCCAAATCAAGTGTCAGCTCCAAATTACAGCGTTGCCTACGAACCATTCAACTATTCCTTAGAAAACATTAAATGGAAATTGACAGACAACAACATTTTTTATGCTCGAATGTACACAGCAATTGGCATGTGAAATTATTGTTTGATATGAGACGTGTAAGTGATGTTGGGTCAAATCAAGTTAATAGACAGAATTGTTAAAAGAATATTTTAACAATTACTTGTTACCAATGTGATAAAATAAGATACCTTGAGTATAAATGCGAGTTCTTAATTATTGAATAAAAGTATGATTACGAAGAATAAAAGTGAGATGCACTGGAGGCATTTGTCAAAAACAATAAAATAAAGTTTACTAAAATACCGCAGTGCCTGAAAACACGCCTTTTTTATACAACTATATGATGGAAATATAAGATGTCCCACCTCCAGTTAAGTGGTAACCATCATCTATAAAAAAGCATAACCTCGTAAGTCACGCACGATAGGAACGTGCTCTACGACGCACTGCCCTGCGTTCATAAACTTGAGGCATGCAGATGTTAAGCCTCATGTGCCTGTAATAACACCGGCAACTACACTCTTCAAACGAAACACAGCAACGCCACTTGGCGGCAGAAAAAGGCGTGGTGGTAGTACTTCCCCGGACGAGCCTTTCACAAAGAGCTCTACTACTCTTAAAAAAGTATACATCCAGTATGTTTTATAGCTCCAGTATGTTTTCTTGACATATTTTTTTATGGTTATTTTGTTTTGCTTTTCTATGTCATTTATAACTTTTGAACTATTGAGTGTTTTCGTCCTAGACTGTACCTAAACCCAAACTGTTTTGTTCAATAAATAAATATATCCTATACCCGTGGGTGAAATTGGATGTACATGATGATGATCACGATTATTAGCTCAATCGCTCAATCAGTTGTATGAACCTAAATATTGGATGGATTGGACAAAACTAGTATTATAGTGTTAAATAATTCCGTTTCTACTTAAGACTTATCAAAAACTATGACGCAGAAATATTTTCATCTGACGAATGGCTTTTTACTACTGTAGCATATGTACATAAGTCAAAGTCAAAAGCTATTTATTCAATAAAATCACAAGGATAACTTTGAAACGTCTTAAACCTAGGTGACTCTAGGTGCCAGTTCCACGCGACCAAAGCCTAGAAGAAAAGGCAACAAACTTACGGCTTGGTTCCTACCGCTCTTTTGTATGATCCTTGTTACAATGTAGGTATTGTAATACAATGTTGAAGCTCCATAATGGTGCCAATCGAATTTCATGAAGCGTAGGTATAACAGAAAAAGGTAAGGGTAATAAAATTCATAAAACAGCACACGCTATCCTTCAAACTAATAATACCTACATACATAATTTAATCCAAAAAAACTCGTGGACCAGTGTGTGGAGCACCGGTGTTCAAGTAGGAGTGACCAGACGGGGTCACTCCCTGAATGTAAGGTCTTGGGTTCGAATCCTGCGTCGTGGATTTTTTACTTCGAAAAATGTATGTGCACAATGCCAGTGCACATAATCGGTGAAGGAAAACTCTTCTTTTTTTTTTCTTTATTTTGAGAGCACTAGCATTCATAATTATTGATTAATACAATTTTAATCGGGCATTCGCTATCGTTAAACCGTGTGGTGATAAATTGCATGGGACTGTCAAGTGAGCTTCAAGTGGTATGGACACTGGGTAGGGACGTGTGCGACCGAATTAGGATAATCTCTATTTTGACACAGTTTCGGTTTACACCCATCATTCATTCCACACGATCCGCTTAATAATAATAATATTAATTTCCAAATAAGTAACAATAATTATATTTTGAGTGTAATCTTATGTGAAGTGAAGATATCCTACTAATATTATAAACGCGAAAGTTTGAAAGTATGGATGCTTGTTACTCTTTTACGTAAAAACTGCTGAATGGATTTTAATGGAACTTTACAATAATATAGCTTATACACCAGAATAACTCATAGGCTACAATTTATAAAGATATTGTGTGACTAAACCTGCGCAGAAGAAGTCGCGGGCAACAGCTTGTTTTAAATAAAGAAATTTTAAGTTTAGCTTTCGCTGTGTTACAGGAAGGAGGGAATACAGAATATGGACCTAAAAAGTTTCATTGCAATAGAAGTATTTAATTAATTGAATAAAATAAGTAAATAACTTTTTTTGCAAGAAAAAAACCGAATACACTAAAAAACATAAAAAATTTGATGAAGTGAACCACAAACCAAAACGTCATCAGTTTAAATATTGATTTAGTTGATTTTTTTAAGAATGCGCTGAAAGAGATTCGATAAAATTTATCAGTAACTCCCATTTGTTCTATAGGACTGTTACGTCATAGAACTACTAAAACTTTTTTATCCCTGTAGTTCAATGGTAGGACTATTGAAACTAAAACTAGCCCATATTGTTCTATAGAACTAAAAATATCTGGTAACTTCCATTTTATATGGGACCACTACAAAAAAGAATCATCAAAATCAATTCATAATTGGTGAAAAATTGGGAAAAAACACATACAGTCGAATTAAGAACCTCCTTCTTTTTTTAAGTCATTTGAAAAGCATATACCAAACATAATAAATCAATAAATGCAGATTCCTAGAGATGTAGACTCTTCTTCTTCTTTTCTTTGTTTATGGCACCTGTCCGTCATTCGACAGACAATTTTTCCAGTGTCAAGTGATATAGATAAAATACTTTATAGTCAAGTCAGTCCTTATTCAAGTCGGCTGTCATTCAAAACATTAGAAACATTTTCAGTCAAATCAGGACATCACATATAACACTTTCATTCCAAATGTTTACACTTTGTGCTAAGACCTCAAGTAATGTTGGTTAAAATACCACCGAAATTACAAAACTCAACTTAAAATAACACTAGAAAAACAATTAAAATGTAAAAGCTATGTTGCTTCCCAAAATGTCAGAAAACGAATCCCAGATGTAGACTCGATGTAGATAAATATTGACTTTGACACACTTCAAACTTTTCCATACTTTATTATCTGCAGAAGCTTATCAGGCTTATTAAAAACCAATTGAACTCCACAGTATTCAACCAGCTCATTTCAATATCACAATCGGGTGAGCTATCTGTCCAATTCACGAGCTTCCTTCCCGTACATTTTTCAGTACAGTTGTACGTGTGCGACAGAGCGCCCGTGAAAGCCACAGCTTCCCGTTATTCAAGGAACAGTAGAGCCGCGTGTGTGAAGTTACTAATGGATTAGTTGTAAGGTTCAGAGCCGGTTTACTGGGTCCCGGTGAGATGTAAGTACTTTAATATTTTGTAGCATAACGAAACAACTTCGCTTTGATTCCCAGGCATGGTAGATATCCCGTCAGATTTCTTAGTACCGGTTAGATTTAAGTACTTAGAAATTTTTGTAGCTTAACTTGATTCCCAGGCACGGTAGATATCCCGTCAAATTTATTAGTATTAAGAATTAACTCAAAAGTCTTTGAGGATGTTTAGGGGGATTAGTGAAAGGAACGTTCAATTTTTTTTCGTTATGCTGACTACTTTAAAATATCATGTTTTTTAATTTTATATTTGTTTTGTGTGAAAAAAGGTGATAGGAAAAGCTATCAATTTGTCGTTCAAGCTAACAGCTTGTTATTGTTGAAGCAGCAACCCCCTGATGTTGAGCAGTTACCAATGTATGTGGCAATTGTTTAACAACACAGGGCACGTAATTGTGCGCTACCTAGCTTTGCACTGCGTCTACCAATTAGATATTTTATTTTGATTCCTTTATTTAATAACGTAACGTAGGTACTTGGGGTTTCCTTTTTTAATAATTAAACGCATTCGTTCGACCGCAATCTCGCCTATTATCATGTTCTCAAATTCACTGCAGCCGGCAATTATGCCTGACAAACTTCAACAACTTCACGACCACACATTTCAACATGTTTATAGATATAAAATCATTGATATTAAGGGGCTGACAACTATCAAACAACTTCTCGCTCGCACGTTTCGACATGTTGAAAGATATAAATACACTAAACTCATTTTCGAAAAATCGCAATCAACCAGCGAGAGTCACATTAGCTCTTGTCTTCGCCTTAATAATAAATAATTAATATTGATGGACTTTCAACACAGCACTATCTATAGCCCCAAACTAAGCCAAAGCTTGTAACATGGGAACCAGATAACTGATATAATACATAATAACTTTATTTTTGTAAATACATACTTATAATATATAATAATACCCAGACAGCGAACAAACATCTATGTTCATCATACAAATATTTGTTCTCGGTGGGGATCGAACCCACGGCCTACGGCGTAGAAGGAGCTACTACCAACTGAGCTGTGATGGCTGTCTATATTAGTTAAATTATAAGGCAAAAAAAAAATGTTTTGGAGAACAACATTCCAAACGTTTCGCAAAAATATCAATCAAGTTTACGTAACAAAAGTTTGATTAACGACGACAAGTAAAACAATTTTTTTGGTCGGTAAATTCGTTTGGATTAAAAAGATATTTTTGATAAACTTTTTAAATATACAAGAGTAGTAGAGCTCTTTGTGAAGGGCACGTCCGGGGAAGTACTACCACCACGCCTTTTCTGCCGCTAAGCAGCGTTGTTTCAGTTTGAAGAGTGTGGTTGCCGGTGTAATTACTCAACACAAGGCTTAACATCTGTATGCCTCAAGTTGATGGATGCAGGGCACTGCATCGTAGGGCACGTTCCTATCATGCGTGACTTACGAGGCAATGCTTTGTTATAGGTGATGGTTACCACTGAAAAATTCATAACTAAATTCAGTGTTTTTTTATGTTCAAAAGTTTTGAAGTTTGCGGGGGAGAAGTTGTTTCACGGTTGTCTGCGTCTTAATGGATGACTGAAGAACGGAATATAAATTGACGTTCTTGTATTCAATCTTCCGTTGTGATTCTTCGGGAAGTTTGTAAAGGATAGCCCCGAAGCGGTCCATTGATCTAGGTTGGATCAGTAGTTTTTACAAAAGCACCGACACTTGCTCGAATGGGAGAAGTCGTCTAGTTTTTGGGGTTCCGTATCAAAAGGGTAAAACGGGACCCTATTACTAAGACTCCGCTGTCCGTCCGTCTGTCTGTCTGTCCGTCTGTCACTAGGCTCCATCTCATAGGATAGCTGATATACTACTCATATATATACCTATATATTTTTTTGTAATATGTCCCCGGACGGGATAAAAGCCTTTTGACTTTGACTTTGAACATCCAAATAGATGAAGGGCAAAAGTCAGGTTCATGAAATTGAAATTTGCACTGCAAATATTATTTAGCTAGTAATTGATTGAAGCTTCGTAACGAAATCGAAGAGTTCTAACAGAAAATAAACATACCGCTAGACATGCACTTAGTCATTTAAAATTAGATCATACTTTAGTGGCTGAAAAACATTGTCTAAGAGTTTTAAGCCCCGGCCACACCGAAGCAGGTATGACAGCAATGACATAAAAAAAAAATTATACTGTCGTGTAAATCCTCGACATCTCTTCTTATTATGCTACTAGCTGATGGAACAAGCAGATGGCCCACCTGATTTTATGTGGTAACCATCCTACTAATATTATAAACGCGAAAGTTTGTTAGTATGTATGTTTGTTACTCTTTCACGTAAAAACTACTGAATGGATTTTAATGAATCTGTACAATAATATAGATTATACATCAGAATAACACATAAGCTACAATTTATAAAGATATTGTGTGACTAATCCTGCGCAGACGAAGTCGCGGGCTTGTCACCTATAACAAAGCACTGAGGCACGATAGGAACGTGCCCTATGATGCTACCCCATGTCCATCAACTTCAGGCATACAAATGTTAAGCGTCATGTGCCTGTAATTTTACGGGCAACTTTTAACTCTTCAAACTCAACGCAACACATTCGTTGGCTGTTAAATGCAGGCGGTGACTTCATTTCAGGTATAACAAAATATAAATATTTTGTTATACCTGAAATTAAATTTAATTTATCTGCGGCTTACAGCGTCAGTTTGGCAGTGTCTCAAGCCTTTGTGTATTATGTGAATGCTAAACAAGTTACCGAGCTTTCCGAAACGAAAGACTTACAAGTCGTTAAAATTACATTACCAAGAAATTTTACGATTACGTCTATACCTACACGGTGTAAAAAGAAAGCTTCCAAAAACTTAATTCTAAACATGTAGGTACTACTTTTTTTTAAATTTATTAGCTAGCGTTAGACTGCAATGTTATTTATTATTTTCATGTTCTAACTTTTGCTAAGGCCGGTACTTAAGAGGCTAACAACCGTCAAACAATTTCTCGCCCACCCGCACATCCACGCACACAAGCTTTCAAAAACTAGTCTAGTGGTAGCGGTAACTAAAGGTCTAGTCCCGCCTTTCGATCCTAAGGTCGTAGGTTCGAAACCGGTTCGAAACCGGCGCCCCAATGAGTTTTTCTGTAAAAAAAATTATGTGCACAATGCCAGTACTCTCAAACCGGCATGTCGTGGAACCTAAAAAGTTCTATAACATGTGTCAAGTGCTCTAAAGGAGCCTCTTGAGGCGCACTTAAAATACTTTCACCACATTGTTTCGAAAGAAACTAGTGACACGACAAGAGAGAGATAGAGACTACAGGCCTAGTTATGATAGATTGGCATTATCCTGAAGGATATTCAGCTTATGTAGGGGACTGCGTGATGAATTATCTTACTTTCTGCTAAAAGTTATAGAGGATGTGGTAGAAGGGTGGACTACCACAAAACAAACATAAATCATTGAGTTGAAACTAAAGAGGTTGAGTTATTTCGGAATATACGGCTAGTTAAAATAATCAGTTAAAATGAGGTTTTTAACCTGAAAACTGAGAGCACTGGTGGCCTAGTGGTTGCCTTCCGATCCTAAGGTAGTGGGTTCAAAATCGGTCAACAATTTATGTGCACAGTACCAGTATTCCCAAACGGTGAAGGAAAACATCGTGAAGAAACCGGCATGTCTTAGCACCTAAAAAGTTCAAAAACATGTAGCAAGTGCTCGAAAGAACCTCATTGAGGTGCACTTAAATTCTTTAACTACACTGTTTCGAAAGAAACTAGTGACACGACAAGAGAAGAAGAAGAATTTTGATAATTCAAGCTTTTATAATCCAATCAAAGTCCATAAACATGGACAGTCAGGCAATTGTGTTTACATAGTTACTATACTTACCATACATACTATATTGTAGAAGTCAAAAGGTTTTTTATTCAATAAAATCACAAAGATCACTTTGAAACGTCTTAAAACTAGGTGACTCTAGGTGCCAGTTCCACGCGACCAAAGCCTAGATGAACAGGCAACAAACTTACGGCTTGGTTCCTACCGTTCTTTTGTATGATCCTTGTTACAATGTAATATGTTATAGTATGTATGGTAACCAGTGTGCTATAGGTACATAATCAAAAACTTTCCGGTCGAATGTTTGCTCTGTATCGGGACGGGAGGACTGAATGGCGGCGGGATGGGACTTTTTATAAAGTTTTTGTTGAATTTTCGGGCTAGACCTTTACGCCCTGTACTCCCCTATTTATCCTTCTCTCAATAATTTTATTGTTGTTATTCACCGAGGTGATTTTATATGTAGGTTGGAAAGATGACAAATGGATTGTGGGGTGTATAGAAATGTCTATTTACTCTTCTAGTTTTTGTCAGTAAATTATATTTCTTGTTACGAAATATAATAGCTATTATTGTGATACAGGAACTAGTAATTTTTTCGTGTAAGGTTGAATCATGGCGGGAAATTGGTGATTAATCTTTTTTTTGTACTTTTTGCTGATAGAAGTTCCGTTCCTATTGTGCGTGTTTCGTTCGTATCCTATAAAGCATTGCGCCGTAAGTCACGCAGGATAGGAACGTGGCCTACGATGCACTGCCCTGCGTCCATCAGCATCAGGCATATACACTCGCCCGCAAAAATAAAGGGTCACCTTTAAAACAGCAATATCTTCAAGAAATGATCAAGATAACTTCTTTTGCTTATAAAATTAATAATAATCAATAATAATCAATAATCAATAATCATTTATTTGGTAAGCATATTACACGTCATTTAATATAGGAACAGAACCTAAAACACATAAAAACAATAATAAACTTCAAGTAATAATCTAATCTAAATAATTTCATTCATTGGAAGTCAAATCAATAGTCAAAATAAATATAAATAAAAAATCAATAAAACTAGTAGTTCGCCCCGAACTGAGATCTCGTGATGCGACCCGACGAACGCATCAAAACTTTGAGTACGTAGGTAGTAGTCAGAGGCAAGTCCAAACATTATCTTTGGACTTTTTTCTGACTACCGCCTACTAACTTGTATGTATGGTTACCAAGTTTCAACTCTATTGGCCTATTTATTGAAGAGTTCCGTTGAACAGCCCTTGGCTGCATCATCAGACCTGGTCGTCGTCACCATTTTATGAGAACTGAGTACCTCCTTTATTTATTTCAAGAAAAAAAATTAAGAAAAAGCAAAGGAATTGACCGACCAGTAGAAAAACCTTGATGTCAACGAAACTCTTAGAGATGGGAGCTCTTGGATCGCTGGTTATCTTAATTTTGCTTTTATTATTTTATCTTAATAACCGAGCGTCACAAAAAAAAAGTAAAAATTGTTTTGGGATGTCCAAACAAAGCCCTTTCATATGACATGTAATTTGATTTTTTTATGTAACTTTTTTTATTTTTGCCCCCGTAAAAAACCCCATATCTCAAAACCCCTTCATCCGATTTTACTCATATACTTACCAGTAAATTTCTCAAGTACAAGCTATCGACATATCAACTTTCATACAGATCGGATCAACGGTTCTAAAGTTATCGCCAGACAAACATACATACATACATACATACATACATACATAAAATGACAAATCGCCCAAGTTGAAACTAAGATCTTCGTTCGCTTCGCTCACTCGATCAAATATAATCTTGTAAAATAAATTGAGAATATAAAATATTAATTAGCTAGGTAGTAACCTACCTATAGTTCGTTTTCTCTAGCACATCATGTTTTTTCCATGAATTCCTCGTAACTGTAGAAGGTGTTACTTACGAAATTAAACCAAAAGAGGATATGCGGACTGTATGCAACCCTTCATTTAACCTTTTTTACTGTAATAACATAAAAAAATGCGTTTTCAGTAAAAACTACCTGTTTTCAAATTGTGATTCTGTTTTTAATTTCGACTTCTTTGATTTTGTTTTATAATTTTGTATAAATATGGTACTTGAAATTGATTTTCTTTATTCAATTCAAGTTATTTGTGCAAATTCATACCTTTGACTTTGGAAGAATGTACCAGAATTAACACCATGGTAGAGTTTGGGTTTAGCCAGCGCAGAGTGGTGGTTTTTTTATGCGTAGTGATTTTTTTTTTCAGATACTATTTAATTTAAAGAGCTAGATTTTGTGGTTTCAAAGTTATTTGGAGTTAACTAGGTGACCCTTTATTTTTGCTGGCGAGTGTAGATGTTAAGCGCCATGTTCCTGTTATTTCACCGGCAATCACACTCTTCAAACCGAAGCACAGCAACGCTGCTCTTAATATTATGAAAAGATACTTCGATTTCGTCCACGAAGCAGTAGCTTTTTTTTGTAATAGCTAGACGTTTGACTGCCATCTCACCTGATGGAAAGTGAAGATGCAGTCTAAGGTGGAGCACGCTTAGCTATAATCCACTTGTTCACTCTTGTCTTGAATATTCCTAAGTTATATCGCTCCGGAAATACCGACGACGGTAAAGAGTTCCACTCCTTGGCAGTTTGCATTAGGAAAGTGGAAGCAAAGTTTCTCTACAATATTGGTCACGTCGCAACAATTGAACCCTATTTGTATAAAACTTGAAACCAACACAATTTAGAATTACTTTACAGAAACAGAAAACAGAAACTTCAAGATTTATATCCCCAGGCACGGTAGTTATACCGTCAGATTTCTCAGTACCGAGATCTCAGAATTCTTTGAGGATGTCTAGGGGGTAGTCAGAGGAACATCTAAATATAACATATAACATATACATACCCACATTTTGCAGTAGTTTTCATACAGTATTCCATACGTGACAGGTTGCAAGCCCACCGCCGCTATTAGAATACTATAGGTATAATACCTTTGAGAACACGGCATTGTGCACATAAATTTTCCGGAATCGAGCCCCCGACTATACGACCAGCAGGGCTTTTTTTATACAACTAGCTGATGGAACAAGCTGGTGGCCCACCAGATGTTAAGTAGTACCCATCACCTATAACAAAGCATTGACTCGTAAGTCACGCACGATAGGAACGTGCCCTACGATACACTGCCCTCCGTCCATCAACTTGAGGCATACAGATTATGTTAAGCCTCATGTGCCCGTAATTACACCGGCAACCACGCTCCTCAAACCGAAACACAGCAACGCTGCTTGACGGCAGAAAAATGCGTGGTGGTAGTACTTCCCCGGACGAACCCTTCACAAAGAGCTCTACTACTCTTAAATTACTAAACCATATTACTAAATCACCGGTGCTTGGTAGAATAACTATTTGAAAGTTTCAATTTCAAGTTTCAATTTATTTTTTTACAAACAATTTTTTCACAATCGTATTTGAATGCCAATAACCAAATAAATACAATAAACAATACATAATCAAAATAAAATAAAAAATATATTACCTAATTAATTAATTTCATAAAATGAATTTAATTACGAATAACACAAAATAAACAAATGTCAGGCTGTGTCCATACCAAAAACTCTTCCACAGAATAAAAACACCTCTCCAACAATTGACTTTTAAAAACATTTAGGCTGTTGATTAACTTCATATCAGTAGGTAGACGATTAAAAAGTTTAATGGCTTGAAACCGACAGCCATGCATTGCAACATTCAACCTCGGACACTTAGGGAGCTCAAGGTCCTTTCTTCTAGTATCTAACCTTAATATTCTATTTTCCACTGGCTCATATCGATATGGATATCTAACGATGTCCATAAGAACGACTAATATATTATATAGGCTGGGAAGGGTTACTATATTGAGTTCTTTAAAATGGTCTCTGCACGATTCCCATGGAGGTGTTCGCACTATTGTTCGAATAGCACGTGTTTGTAGTACAAAAGCTCTATTAATATTGTACTTATAACTGTTTCCCCAAAATTGTACACTATACCTGAATTTTGACTCTACTAAAGCATAGTAAACAGATGTCAATTGCTCACGACTGACTTCATCTCTTAAAGTTATCCATTTTCTCGTTAATTCTGAGGAAAGGATTATTGAAAAACTGATATTGCTAATCTACTTTTGCAGTTGAACTTTCTTGACTTTCTATCGATTAAACTTTATAAAGTAATAAAAATGTTCTCTTTGATTCTCTTTTAGATCTTCATAATTCGTAGTAGAATAATCTAAATTTTCATGGCCTCGTGATATTGAAGCTCTAATATATTAGACAGCCCTAGGAATGGATCCTAGAAACTAAGAACTAAGCCTGTTCTTCTAGGAACTGGTCGCACAGAACTGGCACCAAGATTCACCTGGTTTTAAAACGTTTCAAAGTGATCTTTGTGATTCAACTGAATATATTATCTAATACACACACCTTCATCCTTCACAGCTCAGTTGGTATTCTGCGCCGTAGGCCGTGGGTTCGATCCCCACCGAGAGCAAACATTTGTGTGATGAACATAGATGTTTGTTCTCTGTCTGGGTGTTATTATATATTATAAGTAAGTATGTATTTACAAAAAAAAGTAGTTAAGTAGTATATCAGCTATATCTGGTTCCCATATATCACTTTTTTTTTGTAACTTTGGCTTAGTTTGGGACGAGATAGTGCTGTGTGGAATGTCCACCAATATTTATTTATTTTATTTTATTTTATTTATCAATGAATTCATTGCAATGAAACAAATTTTGTGATGTAATAACGTTATTTTATTTAATTAGTAAAACTTGCACCTGATTTACTTTAGAATAATTATTATTATTTATTAATTTGTAACTATGTTTGTAAGAGCAGGGGTAGTGATACCAATTAAAACACGTCGTCATCGTATTTCATATTTCTATAATAATCCAAAACTATGACTCACCAACATCAATCGTCAAACAATCTGCACAACTAAATTATGAATACTAAAACTTCCCAACAATAATCATAAAATGACTTTACTTGAATTTAAACAAAGACTCGACGTAATCTAATCACAAATAATTGAATCTATCAGAAACTCGACTCAAAATAACAACCCTTCAGATTAACCAAAATAACTCGAAATTAATTTACATTAAATCGTAGAAAGACGATTATCGAATTTATACAACAACAAAGTCAACCCAGTAGTTCGCCTCGGCACTGCGCTCAGTCCAAGCGCAGGCAAGTGAATGAAGTCCGCTGTTTTTTTTTTTTTTTTTTCGAATGGACTAAATGCTGGTGATCGTCTGACGATTCTTACAGCGCTACCGAACAATGAAGTCCGCTGTGCGCGTCATCGGCTGTTTATAAAGGCGGCGCGCTAGGTGGCGCGCCCGGTGGGGCGCGCCACCTACTGTGACTCATGGTGGCCGGTGGGCCGCCATGAGTCACAGTACAGGTGGTGTGTTGTTTGCTCGTTGGCTGGTGACGCAACTTGTTTACGACACAGCTGCATTGTGGAGTGTTGCTTACGCGTCGACCGGTGACGCAACTTCTTTACGACGCTCGCGCCGATACGGCCATACTGACGTAGGCGCGTCCCTGCGCCTCATCCTCGTTTGACCTATGGAGAACAAAAGCATCATTAACACATCCAACCTCATAGCCTCAGCGCTAATTTTGGTAAAGCCTCGAGAGCCTCAGCGCTCATTTTAGATTCTCATTATTTTTCACATAAATTTCTCACTTTCATCAGCACGTAACAACAACAACACTAACACTAGAAAAAACACTTTCAAAGTAGTGACACTACATAAAATACTGGTAACACTCTATTATTCACGTCACAATATGATCTCATTTTCACATAGAAAACTTTCACACAAGTGACAACTGTAAACACTACACTTGTAATATTAATGACACAATTGGATCTCATTTTTATAAAGAAAACTTTGACACATGTGACAACTCTAAACACTTTAACACTTAATACTCACGTCACTAATAGATCTCACCAAACACTTTTCCAGTCACGATAATATCGGCTTTCGTCTTCCTGCTCTCACCCTACGCTGAGGGTGTCTGCGGGATCGGCACAGCATTAGTCATCATCGGGTTTTCTTCCACTCTGTTCGATCATTCGTCTTTTCGATGCTCACTTCGTTATTACTCATGTCGTCTCATCTTTCATACAGCCTAATGATCATTTCTTTTCTTTGCCTCTTTTAGAAGTTACCTACTATTAAATATCTTCTACATTTAAATCACATCGCCGATACGGCCACGTAATTTTTAGAAACTCAAAACATAATATAATAAAGCAATACTCACTTGCTCACCTCGGTGCCCAATCATAGTTGTTCTCGTACAATACTTGCTCACCTCGGTGCAAAGTCGTAGTGGTTCTAGCTTTTAAAAAATACACCCATAAAATACTCGGGAGAAAAAAAAAAAAAAAAACCGTTCATTAATTCGTCTTTGTGTAGTCCAATCGTAGTAGTTCTCGTACAACACTTACTCAGTTCGGTGCCAAGTCCACTGTGACTTCTAGTCTATAAAAATACACACAAAATATTCAAAGGGGAAAAATAGAAAAATACTGTCCATAATAAATCTTTGCGTTGTCTGAAAACTATGGCAATTAAAGCCAATCCGCGTGACCAAATCTCTCGTGTTGTCTCAAAAACTAGACCAATTTGAGCTAGTCCCGCGACAAAATCTGTCCAAATCTAAAAATAAGAAGGTAGATTATTAATTAGCATGTCATCTTCGATGAATTATCGCGTCGCGCATTGAGACTTACTCGTTCAAGATTATTCTGTATCATCATCGTAAACATACCTATATCATCGTGTTGGCAAACAAAATCTATCTATTTAACCCGTTGGCACCCACTGCTGGGTATAGGTCTCCCCTCTATTACGCCACTCTTTTCGGAAAACAAAATAATAAACATTAAATCTTCTCCAAGAATATAAATCAAAAAACAAGTTTCTTGATATAAGATGATAACTGCGAAACACATTGAATTCTCTACAGTTAATTCAACATCGAAGCGGCAGTATCTCGCACTCGCAGCACACATCTACTTGCGGAACGTATTAATATAACAAAAGAAATGATCTCAATAAAAAAAAAAAAACACTATCTTCCCATAAACGTCGACGTTGAGGTTCCTCACTGCTGAGGGTCGTCAATAAGTTATTCAATTTAATTACACGAATCATTCTAAAGTCAACCGATCGCTCAATTGCATTAAGTCTTCGCGGCCAACTGCTTCCTTCCACTTTGACAGCGACCATAACCTTTTACCTATAAACAATTAATAAAACACTCTGTAACGTATAAACAACATCCACTCGTACTCGATTCAAACGAATACATCCTATTTAGATCACCTATTCGTAACACATCAAAATGAAATTCACAGCTTGGTCTCGAATGTAACTGAAATAAAAGTCCAGGAAAATAATCAAATTGAAGCTCGATAGAAATACATTTCAAAAGAAATATGGGCATCTTGTTAAGCCACCAAAAATGCGCCAGTACATCAACATTGCTGCTTTTCAGCTACACTAGATGTAATCTTCCTGTCCACTCATCCATCCGACCAGCTGCGTGGGGGGAGGTCTCTGGATATTCTCGATCGTTAATTAATTCAGGCGTGACTTTGCGGAATTCCATTGTTAAATATAAATCGACTGAAACAAATATGTAGCACTTATCCGCTAATCGAATCTGTTAAGCTTAACCCAATGTAGACTCGTGTGTGTGCAACCCTACACAGCACCTGCAAACCCTGAAAGTGTAATATGGTGTATTGGACACAACAAAAACCACAAAATAAAACTTAATGTCCTCGATCGCTCATTGCGCCGCATGGCAGAGCGTTCACGATAAAAAAAATTACCCTAAGCCAATGCTTAATATTATGATGTATTTCACTGGTTCACTCTAAATGATATAGAGTCATTCGATAAAAAGCTCGACAACTGGCTTCAAACAAATGTTTTTTCTTCTTGATCGTATGAACTTTTCAGTGTTGCTCATAATTTCGCCAATGTCACGTTTATGTTAGACCTTAGCACTGAAACGCAAAATCCGTACTTAAACAAAACAAACCAAAAATGATGACAATTATAGATATACCAGCAACAGCTACTAGTCTATAAATAAACAAAAAGGATTTGATTTCGAATTATCCCATCTATTTCCAAACTTCTTCTGGCAATGTTTATAAAAAAACTAAATAATATATGGCAACAATGACTAAAACTTCCATCGAACTCGTACGCTAGGCAACCCTTCAACTACTATCGGCCCGTGCCGAATGCTCCGCTAGCTGTAAATCAAAATAAAATTGAAAAAATAAATGGATTGCACTACACGCATTTAAACGCCACGCTAGAACAATGGCCTTAGTCAACCGGAGCTTCCCACCGCGCGCCACTTCTTTGAATGCATTGGCTGAGTGGTTAAAAACTAGATAAATACAGAAACAATTTAACTACATCCTGATCAACAATGGCTGGATGATATTATCATTAATGTTATAACATTGCTTTATGTGGACTGCGGCTCCGATCGTTTTCAGCGAATAGCATGGTTTAGTCTCTGAGCGCACAATAAAGGCTCGCAATAATTTGTGAATGACTAGTCAATGGTAAAATGTGATAGTAAAATACACAAATAAAAAAATAAAAAATTGTCTTACTAATCCACCAGTCCAGTAAAATTGTATCAGGTACCTTCCACAGTATCTGCATTAAGACCCTGCACTTGTAAAAAGTAAATTAATCACAAAATCAACCTTTAATCAGATATAGACATTTGCTTCGCCTCTATAAAGCAACTGCAAGAAGAGCTACCTTGCTGTGCACTGAAATTAAGATAAATCAACACACTGGCTACTATCACTCCTCAATCCTGCAGCGGTTATTAACACCAACCAGCAAGTCGCCTCAACTAGCGCTGAGAAGAAAGTATGAACAAGTAAAACTGCAAAACTAGTTATTTTCAATAATACCTTCAACTTCTACATTGTAAAACGTAAACACAATAATAACCTGTAGGTATCTGCTAGTTTATAAATTTAATATGTCCTTTCATCAACAAAACGGGACCACTTGGGATAAATAATCAGTAGGCATCCGTTACTATCAATAACTGAAATAAATCATCACACCAACATAATTTGACTCCATATTTCACAATGTCACTACCACAAAGTAAAAAAAATTCTGAAACAAAGTAATAAACTCCAGGATCACAGGACCATAGAAACCGCTGTGAGCAACCTTTACATTAAAAAGTAATGCAGCAACACATTTGACAAAGACGCACTTAAACAAATCGTCTGTACTGCAATCAGGAACACTCTGTCACTCAAACTGATAAGAAAGTCAAACTACTCTTGGGTATAGTTAACAAGCTGAAACAAACAGACTACATGAATTTCTCTTCTTAGTCTCAAGGACTCCGCCACAAAATATTCTGCGATATGATCTAAAACGATAGCAAAATCCACAAAAATACAAAAAAAAAATACCCTCGGCCAGACTGACCACTACTATCGCAGAACGGCCGTCTAAGAAAAGCACCTACAGTCAGGGATGGTCGTAGGCAACGCAGGCGAATCTCACTTCCGATGTAAGAGCAGGGGTAGTGATACCAATTAAAACACGTCGTCATCGTATTTCATATTTCTATAATAATCCAAAACTATGACTCACCAACATCAATCGTCAAACAATCTGCACAACTAAATTATGAATATTAAAACTTCCCAACAATAATCATAAAATGACTTTACTTGAATTTAAACAAAGACTCGACGTAATCTAATCACAAATAATTGAATCTATCAGAAACTCTACTCAAAATAACAACCCTTCAGATTAACCAAAATAACTCGAAATTAATTTACATTAAATCGTAGAAAGACGATTATCGAATTTATACAACAACAAAGTCAACCCAGTAGTTCGCCTCGGCACTGCGCTCAGTCCGAGCGCAGGCAAGTGAATGAAGTCCGCTGTGCGCGTCATCGGCTGTTTATAAAGGCGGCGCGCTAGGTGGCGCGCCCCACCGGCCGCCATGAGTCACAGTACAGGTGGTGTGTTGTTTGCTCGTTGGCTGGTGACGCAACTTGTTTACGACGCAGCTGCATTGTGGCGTGTTGCTTACGCGTCGACCGGTGACGCAACTTCTTTACGACGCTCGCGCCGATATGTTCTTTTGACATTTTTTATTATTTGGTACTTTTTTGACAAAATAATTATACCTACCATATGTTTGTGTCGAGAATAAGAACTTAAACAGTTCATAAGCCTCTGTATCTGACGTGTAACCTGTGTTATTAATAAATTAACTTTGAACTTTGAAAAACCTTTTGACTATGACTTTGAATAGGACTTGCAACAGTGGTCTAGTGGGATTTTAATAAATTTATATAATTGTGTGCCAGATAAATAGCGATGTGCCTCCGAAATCCTCGTAATATTTCAGGCAATATTCCGTGGCATGTGTCACACGGTTCGCCTTTCGTGGACGTGAATAATATGAGATTGTAGTACGAATATAAATAATTTTGATGTTCCATGTATCTTATTGTGCTGTAAAAAATGATAGTGATATATTCATAATTCAGCAAGAATTCTAGCAGATTTTAAACATATTTAGATTTCGTAGTAGCGTATTTGACGTCATTTGGTACTTAAAACTTTACCCATTCGGACCCCTGCTTATAAATCATAACCACACCCAGAACGAACACTTAAGTTCATTACACAATATTTGTTCTCGGTGGGGATCAAACCCATAGCCTACAGGGCAGAAGGCAGAACCACTACCAACTGAGCTGTGAGGGTTGTCGGTACTCTCTCTCTCTCTCTTGTCGTGTCACTAGTTACTTTCGAAACAGTGTCGTGAAAGGATTTTAAGTGAGTCTCAAGAGGCTCCTTTCGAGCACTTGACATATGTTACAGAACTTTTTAGGTTTTACGACATGTCGGTTTCCTCACGATGTTTTCCTTCACCGTTTGAGAATACTGGCTTAATTCAGAGCTAACCAACCTAACGGCCATAATTCAAGCTATTTAAGCTCGTAGCCTGTTCGTCTAGGCTTGATAACGTGGAACTGGCACCTAGATTCAACTAGCTTTAAGATGTTTCAATGTGATCGTTATGATTCACCTGAATAAAAACCTTTTGGCTTTCACTTTGACTTTAATTCATTCAATATAGTATTTATGTCAGACTATATATATATAAATAAATAAAAAATCAAAAAGCCTGTTTATTCCATAGTAAGTTTTACATGTGTGTTTTATGTTTTCACTGTTTTATATACTGAAACTGAAAAAGCTTCACGTCTTTGATCCCCAGGAACGGTAGATATCCTCTCAGATCTCATAGTATCAAGAACTAACTCCAGATTATTTGAGGACGTCTAAGGGGGGTAGTCAGAGGTAAGTCCAAACATTATGTTTGGCACATACCCACATCTTGCAGTAGTTGGTATTCCATACGTGACAGGTTGCAAGCCCATCGCCGCTGTTAGAGTACTAACTGGTTTCCTCACGATGTTTTCCACCGGTGCTCACTGTTATATATAGGTACTACTAGTTAGGACCCCTCTCGGGTAAAAGCCTCCTCCAGCTCGGTCGCGTATGATATATAGAGATATGTATTAGATTGTCCTATAACAAAATGAGTCACTCCGAAGCCAGAGTTTACTAAAATAGCTAGAACACTGCATATATGGTTCAATCCGATCAAAACTAAATTGAAATCCACCTGCTCGCTGTGTTTGTACAAATTAAACAAACATTCTATGTAATACGTGTCGAAAATGTACACAAACTAACACTTCTATCTTAAAACAGTCAATTTCTTGCCTGTTCTTGTTTTAGTCTTTGTCGGTGAAATTACATTGGCCCATGAGGCTTAACATGTGTACACGTCAATTTGATGAACGATAGGCAATTCATTGCAGCGCACGACCCTATCGAGCGTGCCATAAGATGCCATGCCTTTTTATAGGTGATGGTTACCACTTATCTACAGGTGGGCCATCTACTTGTTTCAACAGCAAGTTGTATAAAAGTTTCCAGGCCGTTTCAAAATGATCCTTGTGATTGAACTTAATAAAGGTAGTTTTAAATTTGACTTTGGGTGAGCGGTTTTTTGGCAGCTGGTGGATCGCCGCTATATTACTGACAATTTTTTTTAGGAAACCATAGTTTTATTTCACATTCACTATCTCTATATTACCCATAAATATTAGACAAGCTCTGAATATTAAACAAAGGAAACCAATTCCACGCCTGATAAAGTTTGGTCTTGGATATCATACGGGCTTATTATTTTTTTATATTCATGGAGATTGCAGAGTATGCTGATCGAAGTAATTATTCAGGCTACGTTGGTAGTAGCTCTGCCTTCTGCGCCGTAGGCCGTGGGTTTGCTCCCCACCGAGAACAAACATTTGTGTGATGAACATAGTTGTTTGTTCTCTGTCTGGGTGTTATTATATATTATAAGTATGTATTTACAACAAAAAAAAACTATTTATGTATAATATCAGCTATCTGGTTCCCATATTACAAGCTTTGGCTTAGTTTGGGGCTAGATAGTGCTGTGTGGAAAGTCCACTAATATTTATTTATTTATTTATAGTTGCTTTTTAACCGACTCCAAAGGAAAGGAATAAATTCGACAGTTGTTTTTTTATGTTTGTTACACGATTATTCCCCCAGTTATAAATAGATTTTTATGCTTTTTTTGTTTGTAAGCTGGTCACATATACATTTTGATCAAAATTGATTTAGCACTTTTTGACAACATCAACAAAAAACAAAAATATTACGTTTTGGTTTGTCCCATTGAAAACGTTTTATATTATTATGTTTTTCGGTGTATATCACATTCATCTTAAATATCGTGTTTAGTCGGTTTTTTACGGCATAATTTTGAGAACCTTAATAAGACCATTCTCAGAAACTACCCTTTCAACTTCAGATTTCTTGGACTTTACTTTAAGCCTTCACACATAACGAAGTCCTACAATAATCGGAGACTAGTCTTAGTCTTAGAAGTTTTTAACGAACAAATATCTTTACTATAAGTTACCACTTATAGTAAAGATACTCGTCCTGGCTCGTCCTGGGAAGTACTACCACCATACCTTTTTTTGCCATCAAGATAGATCAAATAGCAGATAATTTTGCTTTGCAAATAATTAATAACTAGTAGTTCGCCCCGATCTGAGATCTCGTGATGCGACCCGACGAACGCATCAAAACTTTGAGTAGGTAGTAGTCAGAGGCAAGTCCAAACATTACCTTTGTACTTTTTTCTGACTACCGCCTACTAACTTGGTATGGTTACCAAGTTTCAGCTCTATTGGCCTATTTATTGAAGAGTTCCGTTGAACAGACCTTGGCTCCATCATCAGACCAGGTCGCTATCACCATTTTATGAGAACTGAGTACCTTCTTAATTTATTTCAAGAAAAAAAAATAAGAAAAAGTAAAGCAACTGGCCGACCAGTAGAAAAACCTTGATGTCAACGAAATTCCTAGAGATGGGAGCTCTTGGATCGTTGGTTATCTTAATTTAACTTTTTTGTCGTATCTCTAAAACAGAGCGTCTCAAAAAAAAAGTAAAAATTGTTTTGGAATGTCCAAACAAAGCCCTTTCATATGACATGTAACTTGATTTTTTTATGTAACTTTTTTTTATTTTTGCCCCTTAAAAACCCCTATATCTCAAAAACCCTTCATCCGATTTTACTCATATACTTACCAGTAAATTTCTCAAGTACAAGCTATCGACATATAAAATTTCATGCAGATCGGATCAACGGTTCTAAAGTTATCGCCAGACAAACATACATACATACATACATACATACATACATACATACATACATAAAATGCCAAATCGCCCAAGTTGAAACTAAGATCTTCGTTCGCTTCGCTCACTCGATCAATAAAAAACTTTTCATTACCACTGTTTCAAGAAGGAATAGAAAAGTGCCTTCCGATACACCGCACGGCGTCCACCAACTTGAGAAATACAGATGTTAAGCCTCATGTGACCGTAATTTCACCGGTAACCACACTCTTTGAATCTTTATCAAATTTATAGCGTACAAAATGACAAAACTAAGCGAACAATTTGGGCATATATTGCGCGCTTCACAGAATTGTATGTGATTCAGTGTTGCACGTTTGAAAGATGTGGTTACAGAAACTTGAGCGAACAGTTTCAAACATTGAATCATGTTCAAATTATTCAACCTACGTGTTGGACGAACTTTGTGCTTGTGGGGATACTCAATACATTTATTGCTTTTACATTGTTAGTGTAATAGGTAGTGCGTCAGTATTTACAACCAATTTTTATTATACTACTTTCTGATTGCACAAACAGATGACCCACCTGATTTTAGTGGTAACCACCACCCATAACGAAGCATTGCCTCGTAGGTCACACGCGATAGGACGAGCCTTACGATGCACTGCCGTGAGTTGATCAACTTGAGGCATACACATGTTTAGTCTCTTGTGTCCGTAATTTCACCGGCAACCACACTCTTCAAACCGAAACACAGCAACGCTGCTTGTCGGCGGAAAGAGGCATGGTGGTAGTACTTCCCCGGACGAGCCCTTCACAAAGAGCTCTACTACTCTTGAAGCTACTCTTACTACTACTCTGATATTTCAATTAAGTATTTAATGAGGAGAAGAAGAAGAAGTGCAAAAAAATAGCTGTATTATTAATTTGTATTAGCTTAGTTTGCGGCAAGCTTATTAAATTTACTACCCCCCTTAGACCCTTAGACATCCACAAAGAGTCTTAAGTAGGTACTCGATACTAATTGATCTGAGGGGACGTCTACCGTGCCTGGTAATCAAAGGTTCATAATGCTGAAGCTGTTTCATTTTTTCAAATAAAAATTCATTTTTATTCATCACTTTCCTTCATCCGCATTTTAATTGCTACAACTTTATTATTCATTGGATTGGATTTCGATTTGACAAAGGACCCTTTTCAAATAAGTATCTCTTAGTTCTGCTATTGAATCTCCGTCCTTAATGATCAAATAAAGTTTCCTAGTAAAAGGTAATTGTCAATTCGGTATTGGATTTAAGGCAAAGGCCCGGATTACAAATCAATTATTAACGACAGAAAATGTAGAGCAATATCGTCATGTATTTTTATTGTTACATTAATTAAGCTTCATTCGCGTATTAGTTAGTATTGCTAACATAAAAATCCAATATTGAAAACCAGCGCCATACAAGCCAAGACACTAGTGTCTTGTGAGCCTAGGCTCATAAGGCAAATGCTGGGTGGGACCTTTTTTACGTCACTTTATTTTTAACTAGCGACCCGCCCCGGCTTCGGTTATTGTGGGTTATCCCTAAGAGATTATGCTTGTATTATGCACAAACCTTCCTCTTGAATCACTCTTCCTATAAAAAAAACCGCATCAAAATCCGTTGCGTAGTTTTAAAGATTTAAGCATACATAGGGATATAGGGACAGAGAAAGCGACTTTGTTTTATACTATGTAGTGATAGTGAAGTGTAAAAAATATTTTCTATTTCTATTTCCATTAATCCATATGAATTCTGTTGAGCTATTCCGTAAACAACATTCATCGAAGTGACCGTAGAATCCACACTGAGTTTTCAATTTGATATTCTGATATTACATACACACATCACTAGCACCACTCGCGTGTTTTGACGAGTGGAAATGCCAACGTGATTGAGGTGAAGCTCGTTTCTAAGTGAGGATCCACTAAGTGACTCCCCTGATTTTGTTAAGAGAGTCGACACCCTGATGAATAGGCCACTAACAGACGGATATACATATCTGTATTTCCACGAGTGCGAGTGATAGGTAATTATAGTTAACGTGCGTGAGTGAGTGGTATAAATCAGTTATTTATTGGGGCGGGTTATATTGACAAGACCTGCTTATACGGATAAGAAACTATAGATTTAATAGGTCTAAGAAAATCTGAAAATAGGTCTGTTGTCTTCGAACTAACAGTAAAATGAGTTGCTATAAATTTCAATAATAAACAATTACAGTAGAATATTTATTTCTACCGCCGAACAGCGTAGCTGTGTTTTGGTGTGGTTGTCGGTAAAATTACAGGCACACAAGGCTTAACATTTATATGCCTAAAGTAGATGGACATAAGGCATCGTAGGGCAAGTTCCTATCGTTCCTATCATATCAAAGTATTGCCAAGGAAGTCACGAACGTTATAAACGTGCCATATGAATACAATACACTGCCCCGGCGTCTATCAACTTGAGGCAAACAGACAGATGCTAAGACTCAGTGCCTGTAACCACCGGCACCCACACCCTTTATGTCAAAACACATCAACGCTGTTTGGCGTTGTATCAGCGCTTTATCTATTGCTTGTTTCAGATCATCCACGATGTAACCTGTAATGGTGGTAAACACAAAATGGTCGAGGATAACCCTAGTAACATCACAAGAACGCTGACAAATCTCTTCGAAGAGATGCTGCTCGAAACCGAAGTGAGGCATGATAACCAGAGCAACATAGACTTCTCACAATTCTTATCAGCACTTCGCGAACAAAGCTCAAGAAATAGCAGCAATGACCTGGATTTTGGCATGTTGGTGAAGCTGGTGGATGGGTTTAGGAGTAAGCTGAATCTCACGAGGCCTTCGGAACCGATCTGCAACAACTACTGCGATGGAAGCATTCGTGATGTTATCCTGGCATATAACAGTATTCATGGATATTTGAGTCTTATCGTGAGTCTATTATTACTTATTCGCAACATTAGTAAGTTGAAGTGGCAATAGGCAGGTTATTTATAGCTTGATGAACTGACAACCGCGGGGAAATAAAATTCTAGAACGGACGACAAACTACATGGACCGATGGCATTGTGAGGATCGCGGGAAGTGGATGGAGAGGGCTCAGAATCGTTCTTCCTGAAAATGTATAGAGGAGGCCAATGAGAGGATGAGAGGATGTCCAACAGTAAATAAAAAAATAAACAGTGGACTTCTTCAGGCTAATGATAATGATAATTATTGTGATTACTTCTACACGACAGCTTGTTACGTAACTTTAATTGCTTCCCGTTTGAACGAGTAATACACAGAATTCATGTAGAGCTATGCAATTACTTGTTAATTAGAAAATCGTTAATCATTAGTTATAAGCACTAGTTGCGACCAATAACTAGGTAGACAGATCTAGTTGTTTATAGCAACTGCGTAAGCCGATCATCAACCGATCAAAAAAAATATTTAAATTATGTTTTTGTGGATTAAGCAGGTAGGTATGTGGGTAAAAAAAGTGTAGTCGAAAAAGTCTTTACTTTAGCACAGAATAAATATTAGTAGAAATAAGCTTTGATCGTAGATATATTCAAATAGGAGTATATTAAATACAAAATAAAACATTTATTTACAAAGAAAATTACAATGACTACAAGTATTTACGAAATGTACAAGATAAACATGAAACTGTTATGCTATCTGCAGACCGTTGGATTCGATCTAAATTTAGATAGTTCAACTGATCCAAATCAGCACCTTATCCAATTCAAATAGGTAGTTTACACATACATATACATACAACGGCTATAGAGGTATAATACTGAGCAACAATAGACGGATATCACAATAACACTAACAAGGTAAAAAGGCATCGAATCCGGTTACCGAAAATAAGGTGAATATAGGGACAGGATAACGGTCTGTCATTTGGTTTCTAAGGCATATCAGCATTATTATTCCTGATGGCCACCATCAGGAATAATAATGGACCATCAGGACTTTACATCGCTATTCACGATTGCCCAATTAATTCAAGTCATTGACCAACTAGAAGCTAACTAACTAAGCTTTGAGCGCCTTTATGAAATGTTTCAAGCTTAGTCGAAAATTCCAGGAAAATTCTGGTCATTTGGGTTGTTTCAGTCGCAAAAGCTGACTGCTGTGCTTTTGGGGAAAATTAGCCTCCGATTTTCAACCTTATTTGTTTGCTCAAAATTAAATAAGCGTCAAACACTATTATAGCATAAAGCTGAGTGATGACCAATTTTGTTGTCCTAAAAAATATAAAATTGTTCTTTGTATTTCGCCTACGTTTGAGTGACACAAAATAAACTTTTTTTGATTTTTATTTATTTGCTCGTATATTACAAAAAATAGACAAATATTGGCAAATAGCGACACTACACCTCATCGTATTTGGGAAAATATAACAAACACGCGAACACAAATAATGATGTGAAAGTGGCCACTATTACATTTATTCTATAAATAAATCAATAATAAATAAATATTGGTGGACTTTCCACACAGCACTATCTAGCCCCAAACTAAGCCAAAGCTTGTGATATGGGAACCAGATAGCTGATATAATACATATATACTTTTTTTTTTGTAAATACATACTTATAATATAACAGAATAACAGCGCTGACCTGTCTTCGGATAGAGAAGCATAATGCTGAGCCGGGACCTTTTTGCTGCTGTAGCACACAGCACTATTATTAGGTACCCATTATAATATTTAATAGATATGTTCCATAGGTAATATAGTCAAATTAAAGATAGTTGTTAATACGATAATCAAAGTCAAGTTAAAATTTGTTTTAAAATTGAATTAATTGTAAAATAGTCGTTTGTTTAAATTGTTTTGTGTTTTATACCTATTATCATGTTATTGTTTCATCATGTTGTCACTGTTTTTGTTCATTTTTGTACCTACCTACATTACCCTAATTATATGTTGTGTGTTCTTGTGGCCAATAAATAACTGTCTATTATATGTCTGTATATATAACTGTCTGGGTGTTATATAATATTAGACATAGACATACATGTCTATGTCTAATATTATATAACACCCAGACAGAGAACAAACATCAATGTTCATCACACAAAATGTTTGTTCTCGGTGGGGATCGAACCCACGGCCTACGGCACTGAAGGCAGAGCTACTACCAACTAAGCTGTGAAGGCTGTCTATGTGAGAGTCGTGCATTTTATGACACTTTCGAAAAACATTTTCTAAGTTATGACGTTTCATTCCAACAAAGGAAATTCTTTGCGTGAAAGTGTCAATATCATTAATATAGCCAAAGAGTACTCCGCCGACCGAGCTTCATTTTCTTCAACAAATAATGGCTTCAACTTAACTATGGACTGACTTGACTAAAAAGTATTTAAACTAAATCACTTGACTCTGGCAAGATTGTCTGTTGAATGACGGACAGGTGCCATACACGGCGAAGAAGAGCGAGCATCTTTGGAATGACGAAATTACGTTACAAAATCTATTCATATTTCCTACAAAACCTGAGAGAGAATGGAGGTACATCTACCGTTTCTGGGGATATATTTATATATTTCTTTCTTATATATTTCAATAAGATATTTAATGTCAAATTTAATTAAATATAATGGACAAAGCGAGCCGCAGTACCCGCAGTACACGATCCGTACGTAGGTAATTCTTGACGGTATTAAAAGCCTCGATCCGTAAATGGTTACGAAATAGTTATACAGCCATCCCATTTCGAGTTTCAGACACTATCCCTACAAGCATAACCTCAGGGTTAGAATATCTTAAAGTTTTACATTATTGCCATCTGGTTTCCGATTAATTCTTTTTACAGCACCGAACCTTAAAAAGAAACAAAATAGATATATAAAAAAAGAAATAAAGGTTCTTATTTATGACGACAAAAGACATACAAGAGAGACACACAAAGACACTTAATACTAACTAACAGAGATATTTTAAATACACTCGCCCGCAAAAATAAAGGGTCACCTTTGAAAACAGCGATATCAAGAAACTATCAAGATAACTTCTTATGTATATGAAATTAAACCAAAAGAGGATATGCGGACTGTATGCAACCCTTCATTTAACCTTTTTTACTGTAATGACATAAAAAAATGCGTTATAAGTAAAAACGACCTGTTTTCAAATTGTGATATTCATTTGTGTAACACATAAGTAAGGTAACAATTTGATATTATTGTAATGGTAAATAATTTACAACAATCAGTTTTTGTTGGAATTGCTCCAATGCTGTGTATACTTGGAAAGGGTAACCTTGATTACAACCTATTGATATAAAAAATACAAATAATATAAGAAAATATAGAAATACTTTCCGTATAAGAACAGACGGGTGAAGGTCACAGAATCCATGAAGATGTTGTTTATTAGGTCGTTCATCTCTGACTGCTTCTCTGGAGGTATATTGAAGAAGATACTTGAAATGTAAGTTTTCTTACGATGTTTTCCTTCACAGTCTGAGAGCACTGACGGTATAGGTGCTAGGCTAGCCTTTTTAATCTATTCCCAGACACCAACAAACAACACTACTAAAATTATATATATAATTTTTTTTTATTCATATATTTGCTCGTGGGTCCAAGGGCTGATAGCAAGTACCCTCTATCATTCAAGGTTGTAACATGAAAAAAAAAAACAAAACATCAGAATACACGGCACAAATCTCATTTCTTAAAGATTTTAGCGATTATTATTCCTCAAAATGCTACGGTAAATTTAATTTTAGTACAAAAAACTCAACCATTTCCTACACCACCTGCAATATTTATTGTAATAAAACAGCCTTTCAAATTCGCCATAAAGTGTGTTATTAAAAACGTAACATTATGTTAGGTACACAAAAGATGGCTGGATACGGCAGCCCCCACATTGCTGTCACATCAGTGGACGTGATACGACAGCTAAACTTTGCTTAGCATAAACTGAAAAATAATACGATTCGTTTTTGAATTCAAACTATGCTCTTTCAATAAAAACCTTTAAGGTTTGCTTAAGAGTAGCAGAGTTCTTTGTAAACGGCTCATCCAGGAAATCCTTCGCAATTATGGACCATGTCTTTACCACGGGTTAAGGCGCAGAACGCTAATGTACCTCTCGCTCGCACCTTAATAAAATCTCTAAATGAAGTAATTAAAGGTCGCAAACCAACAAGTCTCCGAGAATAGCATTACCAAAGTTCAGTCAAAATTTAATTTTGATCCGAAGAATGTTAAAATTTGCTCTTAAGCTGCCAGCGAGCGTCTTGTAAATAGTTACTACTTTATGTACTACTAGTGTTGGGCAATCAAAGGGTCGGATGAGAGAAGAGTGCACGCGGCAGAAATGCGAATGTTGAGATGGATGTATGTCAAGGATGGATAAAATAAGGAATGAGTATATTAGAGGAAGTTTGAAAGTAGCGCCGGTGACTGACAAGTTGAGGAGTAATAGACATGTCATGAGGAGGGAAGAAAATCATAATTATTACGAGAAGAGTGTTAGTTATGGATGTCAATGGCTTAAGAAGGAGAGGCAGGCCAAAGAAAAGATGGATGGACTGTGTTAAAGATGACGTGAGTTAGAAAGGAGTGAACACCGAGATGACGAATGATAGAGGAGAGTGGAAGAAGAAAACCTGTTGTGCCGACCCCACTTAGCGTGGGATAAGGGCTGGAAGATGATGATGATATGACATGGTATAGTAGACTAAAGGCCAGTACCCGAAATCTGAGTTTTGTTAGACCGTTAGACCGTTTTTGTATGAAGACTCCTGTTATTTTAAGTTATTACTTCTTGTTACTTTTAATTATGTACCCTACTTCCTCGTTTATTTTTTTTTGTATTTTATTATTATTATTTCCACTGTATTGGAGGAGGGCGTTGGTATCTGTGACCACCTGTGACACAGTTTAATACTTCTGCAGATATCATCGTTCCCGACTTATAAGTAACTGGTATTTCTGTTTTTCCAAATAAACATATTTGATATTTGATTTGATACAAAAACGGCCTGACGATACAGAAAACGAAAAACAGCAAACAAAACTCAGGCTTCGGGTTCCGTTTACTCTCTTTCTCTTGTCGTGTTACTAGTTTCTTTCGAAACAGTGTGGTGAAAGGATTTTAAGTGCACCCCAAGAGGCTCCTACGACATGTCGGTTTCCTCACGATGTTTTGCCTTCACCGTTTGAGAGTACTTGCATTGTGCACATACATTTTTGAACAGAAAAACTCATTGGTGCACGACTGGTTTCGAACCCACGACCTTAGGATGGGAAGGCGGGACCGCTACCACTAGACCACCAGTGCTCTGTTTACTTACTAGCTCCGGATGTACCTATCAATTGATTATCTTTTGAGAAGCACAACGTAAGATAATATTTACTTAGTTCTAAAGAGAATGGTTAGGTATCAAATGGCTAATTTATGCTACACGTGTGTATTATAAATAGATATCTGAAACTGCACCCACACTACGTCTCAGACGAGCGTGAATTAGTTTGAATTGACTACCATTTGTTTACGTATGAAGTGATAAGTCAGCTCACGAGGTCGAGAAGCTAATAAGTAAATATTTGAGGACATTCCACACAGCATTATCTCGCCCCAAACTAAGCCAAAGCTTGTGATATGGGAACCAGATAGCTGATATACTACTTATATACTTTTTGTAAATACATACTTATTATATTACAAAACACCCAGACAGAGAATATACATCTATGTTCATCACACAAATGTTTGTTCTCGATGGGGATCGAACCCACGGCCTACGGCACAGAAGGCAGAGCCACTACCAACTGATCTGTGAAGGCTGTCAAAGCTGATCGTCAGTGTGCGTTTCTGGTTACAGGTATGCTTCTTCGGCAGCCTGGCCAACTCCCTGAACGTGGCCGTGTTGACGCGGCGCGACCTGGCCGCGGCGCCCATCAACCGGCTCCTCAAGTGGCTGGCCGTCGCAGATGTCTTCGTCATGGTGGAATACGTTCCCTTCGCCATCTATAGATACCTGGTAAGTTCAGTTTTCGAATCACAATAAATAAATAAAAATAAAAATCGTTTATTTCAGACCACTGAATCCATATAGTACACTAAATTACACACAAAAATTTTTAAAACACTTAAGACTAACTAGATTCAATAGGCATGCCGTTGTGAAGTTCGAAGGACGATCAATGGGAGAAGTATATTCCTCCATTGATCGTTCTCAGCACAAGACATTTCCATATTTCCATATGCATATATAGTAAAGTTATATTATTATTAATATTTAAGTTTTAAATTTTTTGTCTCTCGCTGGGCGAAGATTTTACGTTTTTCGCGGCCTTTTGGCCAAACGAAAAGTCATTGACGATATTATTGGTTGAGAGATAAAAACTTGCGGCAAATGTTTATTATTATTATTATCGTTCTTCTCCATCGTCGGCTACATCGTCGTTACCAAAAAAAGACATGCTAAGCTAAGATATTTCATCTTGCAGTATGAGTTGGGGTTAATTGAAAGCCTGTCGAAATCTCAGACACAGTAGGTTTTTTATTTTAGTTATTTTTAATATTGTTATCGTTTAGATCACTGACCACAGGCAGTTAGCTCATCGCAGTATTTATATATTTATAAAATTTACATTTTTCTACTTACCTTATTATATACTTTTTATTATGTGAAACAAATCAATCTTTTTTAAGAGTAGTAGAGCTCTTTGTGAAGGGCTCGTCCGGGGAAGTACTACCACCATGCCTTTTTCTGCCGCCAAGCAGCGTTGCTGTGTTTCGGTTTGGAGAGCGTGGTCGCCGGTGTAATTACAGGCACATGAGGCTTAACATCTGTATGCCTCAAGTTGATGGACGCAGGCCAGTGCATCGTAGGGCACGTTCCTATCGTACGTGACTTACAAGGCAATGATTTGTTATAGGTGATGGTTACCACTTAACATCAGGTGGGCCATCTGCTTGTTCCATCAGCTAGTTGTATAAAAACAAAACGTGCTATAACAGCTGAATCGAAGAAACTGGATGAAAATGTAATTATTAACTGTATTCAGTTCATAATTAATCAACCGAACGGTCTGTCGATAGCTCAACTGTTCCATACGTATTTTGTACATTTTATAAATATTTGTATTCATTGTAATTTACTTAATAAATAAATGTTCATCAATAACAAGCGACCAAAGCCACGGGCGGAAGCCTGAGTGGAACAAGTCCATACAACGAGGAAAATTAGTAATCCTCATTGTTGAGTTGACTTGAGCTTGAATTTATGCTCGGAAATGCTGCTTCAAGTAGAAAAACTACTTTATAGCCTTCGGGGACTTGTTTTATGGACGCAACCTACCTTTGTACACAGATGCAGATCAAACTGCACAAAGCCAAAGAAAAATGACGCTTATTACAAGCATATAAAAGCTAGCAGTGTACAGCCTGATACAAATCCGTGTGTACGACCAGCTGCCGAGATAAACACATTTTATAACAGAGTTTATCGCTACAATTTATACAACTCGACAATATGTTTTCTCGGTTCATAAATCGAATACTTGTCTGTATCCCTATAATCTCAATAGATATATCCTGCAGCCAAACACTCCATAAATCAGACGATGGTGTAAATCATGAGACGCGCCGCGTTTCAGACTAAGCTCATACAGCATTCTGTATGCCATCCTTGTAGGAAAATTAAATTATCCCTTATTTGCCCTTTACACACTTGGCTTCGAATAAGGTTAGATCATTTCAATTTGTCGTAGACAGCTACGAGAATCGTAGCACTATTGTAGCAGTTGCTACGATAAGGGTTTTATTATACAACATTTCTACAATAACCATATGAAATGGCACCACTAATCATAAGATAAAGATAAAGATAAAAAACGTTTATTCATTATTACGGTCTTACAATAAGCTCTCACTCGCACACTATCGTGAACAATAGATAGTTGATTGTTATAGTGTGCGAGTGAGCGGAACAAGGTGTTCCAATACTTGTGTTTAAAAACTTCAGGGGGCTAAAGTACCCATAAATTTGAATAACTTTTTCTAAGGAACAAACATTGTGAGCTGTTTCATACATATTAGCCTGGTAGGTATTGAACTTTTGTATGAAACAGCAATTTTTTTTCATGTTTGCGTTTTCGTTTTGCGCCATTGCCGCTACTAAAATACAAACTTGTTTCCACACAATATTTTCCTTCACCATTATTTAAAATTATTTAAAAGAGTATTTTGCAAAAGTTAAGATGTTTGTAATTTAATTACGGCGCGGTAAGGCTGATTTCGCTGAAATTGGATTATTTATAAATACATAAATAGACACAAATTACTTCGTCGAGAAGATCAAACTCTTCAAAACTTCAGTCTCTTCAAATTGAAACTTCGATTAGATTAAAATAGAATTTTAAATCCTCGGTCGTATCGTCCATTTTTTTGCGCCGGTCCTTAATCTGATTCTTTAATAAATCGTGTGTTGATTCCGTGAACTTATTGTAACTGTGTATGCAGGGTTACTAAATGGCAACAATTTTTCTTACATGTATGTTGACAGCCTTCACAGCTCAGTTGGTAGCAACTCTGCTTTTTTTGCTGTAGGCCGTGGGTACGATCTTCACCGAAAACAAACATTTGTGTTTTGAACATTAATGTTTGTTCTATTATTATATAGGGATTATTATGTATTATATTTTGGCTATCGTTCAGGCTGTATCTCATGATATTTAGACAGTTGACATTTTCACAGATGATGTATTTCTGTTGCCGCTTTAACAACAAATACTAAAAAACAGAATAAAATAAATATTTAAGAGGCCCATACAACCAACGTGATTTTTTTGCCGTTTTTATAGATAATGGCATGGAACCTTTATGCGCGAGTCCGACTCGCACTTGGCCGGTTTTTTAATTATATTTTTTGTATGAATTAAATGTATCGCTGTGTGTAGCTTTAAAAAAATATATTATTATAAATAAATCGGGTCATTTGTCAGTTAATCTCAGTTTTGGTTGTGGTAACCCTTGTGCTTGAAAAATTAATCAGTAAACCATCGGACACATCATATCATTTTACAAACAAAAGATAAAACTACATTGTGATAAACGATACGAGATATTGTACTGATTATTTATTAAACTTTCGCAATTTGAATACAAAACGATAAGACGTATTAGACTTTAACATGCGCTTTGACAGCCCCCACAGCCCAGTTGGCAGTGACTCTGCCTTCTGCGCTGTAGGCCGTGGGTTCGATCCCCGATAAGTACTATAACACTACTTGAATTGTGTATGTAACATAGCCTACCCGTGAGAACCTCTAATTGGCTCTCTATATCTAAATAAGTGTTTATTTGTAAATTAAAAAGCTGATGGTTCTCCAATAAATCAATAAATAAAATAAATAAACTAGTAGTTCGCCCCGAACTGAGATCTCGTGATGCGACCCGACGCGACGAACGCATCAAAACTTTGAGTACGTAGTAGTCAGAGGCAAGTCCAAACATTATCTTTGGACTTTTTTCTGACTACCGCCTACTAACTTGGTATGGTTACCAAGTTTCAACTCTATTGGCCTATTTATTGAAGAGTTCCGTTGAACAGACCTTGGCTCCATCATCAGACCTGGTCGTCGTCACCATTTTATGAGAACTGAGTACCTCCTTAATTTATTTCAAGAAAAAAAAATAAGAAAAAGCAAAGTAACTGGCCGACCAGTAGAAAAACCTTGATGTCAACGAAACTCTTAGAGATGGGAGCTCTTGGATCGCTGGTTATCTTAATTTAACTTTTATTATTCTATCTCAAAAACCGAGCGTCACAAAAAAAAAGTAAAAATTGTTTTGGGATGTCCAAACAAAGCCCTTTCATATGACATGTAACTTGATTTTTTTATGCAACTTTTTTTATTTTTGCCCCCTTAAAAAACCCCATATCTCAAAAACCCTTCATCCGATTTTACTCATATACTTACCAGTAAATTTCTCAAGTACAAGCTATCGATATATCAAATTTCATGCAGATCGGATCAACGGTTCTAAAGTTATCGCCAGACAAACATACATACATACATACATACATACATACATAAAATGCCAAATCGCCCAAGTTGAAACTAAGATCTTCGTTCGCTTCGCTCACTCGATCAATAAACACCCAGGCCGAGAACCAACATTATGCTCATTACGCAAATGTTGGTTCTACGCGGGGATCAAACCACGGCCTTCAGCGTAGAAGGCTGAGCCACTACCAACTGCGCTGTCCCTCACATCTTTTATTCAATAAAATCACAAGGATCACTTTGAAGCGTATTAAAGCTAGGTGAATCTAGGTGCCAGTTCCACGCGACCAAAGCCTAGAAGAACAGGCAACGAACTTTTGGCTTGGTTCCTACCGCTCTTTTGTATGATCCTTGTTACAATGTATTATACAATATTGAAGCTCCAGTGTGGTGCCAATCGAATTTAGTGAGGCGTAGGCATAACAGAAAAAAGTAAATGCAATCTGTCTGCAAGGCTGTCAATGATGTTGGAATACATTTTAAAAATAAGCAGATACCTACTTCAAGAATAAACACAATGATACGAAATAAATTATAAGATAATTTAATTAAATAAATAAATTATAAGATAATTTATTACTAATAAAATTAATTTCGGATGAAATATAAGCCAACAATTTTATTGTTTGATCATAATCCATAAGTGGATTCTGATCAATAAAGTAACAATCAATTGGAAAAAAAGAAAAAAAACGTAAGTTCAATTCACCAACCACATTTTTTTTTTGTAATTAAATAATAAACATCAAATAATTTAGGCTCATGTGAGTTTGCAATTTTCGAGAGAGTGAGTACATCAGTGGGTGTATTCAGGTTGATGATGATGATGATACTTGTTCATATCTGAAGTTGCTTTAAATTTTTTGAAATATTCCATTGGAAATTCTACTTTTGTTCAAAAGGTAATGAAAATATATCACAAAAAACTCATTCCACAAAGCTATCTTTTGAATGTGATTTGGGAAGCAAATATGTAATTGTTATGAATTTACCATATTTTGTATAGAAAATACCTGTTAAAAACTCTTATTTTGCTCGGTCTTCGTCGTAGATTGGCTGAAGAGGATATAAAATTGTTGATTGAAGTACCTATGATAATAATTTTAATAGTCATCACCATCATCAGCCTGAAGAAGTGCACTGCTTGGCCTTTGCCTGCATTTCCAGAAAGAACGATGCCGAGCCCTCCTCATCCACCAACTTCCCGCGATTTGACATTGCCGTCAGTTTTATTATAATTTTAATTCGTGGTGGGGGAATAAGATCTGCACCGACTTCCCGCAATGATGAATGTATTTTGCATTGTCCCCCTGCTAACCTCACCCCAGCTATTCTTTTTTTGAAGCTGATAAAAATGCGTAACGCATTTTTCCCAACATTCTCCAATGGGGGGGATATGTGGGACTCCCCGGTATACCCACTATACAACCCAGCGGCACTCCCGCGTCGCCTATGTGGAGGGGGACTGGGAATCCGGCAGAGCCTTCCCATCCAGTCCCCCGCCGGCGTGGTTGGGGTAGTGAATAAGTGCAATGCGAGAGAAGGCAGCTCCAGGTTTTTTCTCGTTATTCACCAACATGAGCGGCGCGAGATGTTCCTCGTCTCTCGCGCGCGCTCTACCGCCTGGGTAGACCATATGTCTACCCTGCCTCATCACGCTGTGCCATGAAACACGTCCGCAGTACTCTGCGGGCGTGTTTCATGGTGTTACCAGGGTGCACCAGGAAGAGGTTACCCGACCTAGCACCCCAACCTCACCCCAGCTAGCCCAACTCCTTAAAGTAGCGCAGAAGGACCTTGGGATGATGGTAGCAATGTTCTAGCATCCCCGGTGGTGATGTGGATGCAGAGGAGAAATACCCTCGGTCCTTCGGGCGGGGGCAATGTCCTTGTATAGTAATCGCCATTCGAGAACTTTTATTCCCCAACGGTTGTCGACTTTTCACTGTACAAATACAAATACAAATACAAATAAATATTTATTTACCAATCCACATAATAAGGAACTTTACTGGTAAACTACAAACAGGCCTACACCCAGGCCTGTATCGTGAGAGACCGTTTGAAAAAGAATGTTTACAGAGCACTGGTGGTCTAGTAGTAGCGGCCCCGCCTTCCGGTCCTAACGTCGTGGGTTCGAAACCGGTCGTGCACCAATGAGTTCGAGTCGAGTTTTTCTGTTGAGGCGCACCTAAAATCCTTTGACAACGAATTTGTTCCTTTCGAAAGAAACTAGTGACACAACAAGAGAGAGATAATAAAAAAAAAAAATTTTAATATCAATTACCTAAACATTAGCTGGCAATTTAAATCCAAACCTAACAAAAAAAAAAACTACTTTCTTGCTAACAGTGCAGTCGTCCGAATGACTTTTTGAACCACTTACCGCGTCTATTTCTCCTAAAGGAATCATTCCTTCATGGGAAATAGACTATGTTTTATTTGCGTTCTTTGTTCAAACGATCGTTTCTTTAGAGACATCATATATTTTCGCGTTGACTCTAATGGTCCGAACATCTGTATTGGTTATCTATAAAAGTTGCCTAAATATTCGATATATTTTGGCGCGTGTCTGTCTCTTGTGACGTTAGTGGGTGTTTTATTACCTTTGAAGATAACCAATATCGTAGATAAATTATATAACTTGGATACTTCCTAGTACTTAATACTTCGATACCTAAAGCATAACAATAAAGAATTGATGACAGCCATCAAATTGGTATCAATATTACTAAAGTTACAAAAAAAACAATGTTGCCAGGAAACAAATTGTACACAATACAGGATTCTGTCAAGGAGTTTGGTCCATTCGTTATCATTACAAAAACTCCGCGCTGTAATAAAGACAGGACAAAGTTTAGGGTTCCGTAGACACAGGACGCACACACTTTACAATAATTTACAGTGATTTTGTTTGTTTATAGCGTGGCATTTTTTAAATGAAGAACATTCCTAATCCTTGATTTTTCTTTTTTTATCCTTAATGCTGTTTTCCTTTTGTAAAAAGCTACCTGATTTTTTTTTTATAAACATAAAAAAAGAAAAATATAGGTATATTTTTAGGATGACTATCAGCTGATGATGTCATTGTCCATAATACACCGGCCGCGCCGCTGATTGAGCGAATAAACTTTGTCGATTTTTCATAACATAACATATTTGTTTATTTGATTAGTACAACCTGATCATTGAATACCTATAATAAGCTAATTATGAAATTACCTGTAATGTATGTTATGTTAAAAATAATTGTCCTCTTTATTCTTCTATTATTCAGAAATCAGAAACATTTCGTTTCGGTTAGGTTTACATTGGTCTTAATGTACAATTTTGTTTAGCATAGTTACATTCTACCAGTTACAGTCCTGTACCCCAAGTATGAGATTTGCTTACGATATTTCGTTTTTCGTTTTACGTTTCTGTTCCGTGTTCATTGCGGGTTTTGTATGAAGACGCGATATTGATTACCTGATATCTCATACTTGGGGTACTGTGGTGCAAACATTTGTGAGTTTAAAATTATTGAATAATAATTTAATTTTATAAATGAATAGGTATCATATAAAATATTATTATACCCTAGAGTTTGTGATTTATTTGTTGGAAAAATAAACAGGTAAAATGGAACCCTAGAAAACAAGTAGGTCCAACGCACACTTAGCTAGTTATTCATCTTTCTTTTTATTAAGCATGTCAGCCTTTTAAGCTGCGAAGCTCGGAGGCTGTATCTTCAAGGTTGCGGCATAGACCCTCGAAAGTGTCCAGAGTACCACGTAGAGCCTTCCATTATGCTTCCCATTGTAGATTGTTTTTTTTCACGAATCTCGAACATGAATTCCTCTTTTGTAAAGAACTCTTAGGAAAAAGAGCGAAAATATTTTATTATAATTATCATAGTTATTATCTTACAAAGGAATCAAAGTAATATAGTATCCTCGTGGCTTTTCTAAATTAATCCGATATACTTATTTTTACTTATTTGGCCACATTTTTTATTCTGACTTTTGTTTGTATCCGTTTTTGCCCTAAGGCGAAGACAAGAGCTAATGTGACTCTCGCTCGCACGTTTCGACATGTTGAAAGATATAAAAACACTAAACTCATTTTCGAGACAGTTTAGTAAAGATTTCATTTTAATCGATACATGTTTTCCTACTCAAAAGTTGACTTTACTAGTTTTCGTAAATAAGCAAACTTTTAAGTAGTAAAACTTGTATCGATCAAAATGAAATTTTTACTAAACTGTGTGCAATGTGATTGCACACAAATTGGTTGATTGCGATTTTTCGAAAATGAGTTTAGTGATTTTATATCTTTCAACATGTTGAAACGTGCGAGCGAGAAGTTGTTTGATAGTTGTCAGCCCCTTGTGGTATTTATTTGTACCAGCTTTAAGCCGCTTCATTCGCGTAGTAGCCGGATTAAAAAAAGCCTGTAGCAATATTGGTCTAGTTGACGAGATTTATCAGCTCCTGTCAACTGTCATCTGCATCGGTGCTGCCGATGCCGGTACCCACAACTATCTGAACACGGTAGAAGCAGGTTTGTTATGTATACGGTCAAAATATTCTAAAAGTATTTTTCACCCCATAAAGACCCTCGAAAGTGTCCAAAGTACCACGTAGAGCCTTCCATTATGCTTTCCATTGTAGATTGTTGGATAGCACTGGTGGTCTAGTGGTAGCGGCCCCGCCGTGCGATCCTAAGGTTGTGGGCTCGAAACCAGTCGTGTACCAATGAGTTTTACTGTTCAAAAATGTATGCCAGAACTCTCAAACGGTAAAGGAAAACATCGTGAGGAAACCGGCATGTCGTAGAACCTAAAAAGTTCTATAACATGTGTCAAGTGCTCGAAAGGAACCTCTTGAGGCACTTAAAATCCTTTCACCACACTGTTTCGAAAGAAACTAGTGACACGACAACAAGAAGAAGACCCCACATGTTGTTTAGCCTTTTTGTTAACATTACCTACTTCATAATAATCATCATCAGCATCAGCCTGAAGAAGCCTACTACTGGACATTAAAGCCTCCCTTATACATTTCCAGGAAGAATGGCTGAGCCTTCTCCATACACTGACTTCCCGCGATCCCCACAATGTCGTCGGTCCATTGGAAGGCGCATCGTCTTCCAGTTCGTGGTCACCATTCGAGAACCTTTATTGCCCTTATTACCAACCTACATACCTACCCAAAACTCATGGGTGTTGAAGAATGTAGTTGCTGTTACCTTCATCCTTATACGACAAAAAACGGCAATTGCTGATTTCACCATGCTCTGTTAGATTAACAAAGGATTAAAGGGCCGTTAAATATGTCAAGATGTACGCGTTTGACATCTAAGGTTAGATTTAACGGCCTGTTAATCCTTGATTAGTAACTAACAGAGTATGGTGAAATCAGCTCTTAGGAAGTTAATATTAATATATAAAACTTGTAACATAATACCCCTATAACCCCGGACAGGTCATGGCGAACAACTTTTGATATAAGACTTTTGATATTTCGAAGTTGTTCATTCATATTGCCTCTTAAACTTTCCTCCAAAATGAAACTAACACAACATGACGCAGCCCTATTTACAGCTTTTTTTTACCTTTAATTGTGAACTGTAGATAAAAAAGGTACCAGGACTGCCACCAATTAGTAAACGCAATTAGCGTATGTGCCAAAGTCACACACATTATCAGGGTTTTTTTTTAAATTTCTGAGACATTATTAATTTTAGTTTTGTATGGGAATTTCAAAAATAATGTATTCTAACTTTGCAATACTCAATATATTTATTGCTTACACATGGCTTAGTTTAGGTGCATACATAGTTGTTGGGTGTTAGTAAGTATTGTTGCGCCGGACGCCTAGCAACTTGTTTCGTTATTTATCCTGACGTACAGGTGTTTTCAGAAGGCTGAAATATGTTTTCAGCCGTTGCCAGAAGAGGCTCTGTCACCTCCCAGTTGATTACAATTTCGACCAAGTTGCCGTGGTTTTCAGGCGCCTGAAACATGTTTTCAGTCCGTTTCAGGCTATTACCCATCGATCCATGCAATATCCTGAAAACCCGTTTTCAGGCGTTTTCAGAAACCCTTATGGACCTTTGAAGGACATTTCACTATAGAGCCATATTTGCATAGGAGTGACAGAGATAGCACTACTAGAAAGAGATAGCAGACTTTCGAATATTCTAGACTACTGTTCTAGAATCAATCGAAGGAAATGAACGAGAGCTATTACTGTAGAAAGAGATGCAAGTATGGTCTAGTATGATCCAGAATATTCTCGGGTTAGCTGCGTCGTATATAAAGCCAGTCGGCGAGAGCGACAGGCAGTCAGTTCGGTGAGATGGCTCAGAAGAGAGTCAGTCAGTTTGTGGAGAGGACTCGAGAAGAAAGTGAGTTAGTGAAAACGGTTCGAGGAGTCAGTTCGGTGAGATGGCTCGAGAAGAGAGCCAGTTTGTGAAGATGACTCGAGGAAGAAGTCAGTTCCAGGGAATGGCTCAGGAAGAAATGAGTTGGAAGAAGTGGATAAAGGAAGAGAACTTTTGTTAAGTGATAGTTGAGTGATAATTAAGTGTGTTAAGTAGTGTTTTAGTTATGTTAAGTGTTAGTGTAAATAAATAAGTCATCTCTTGGATTATTATTGTGCATTTTCTATCCATACGAACCCCGAGCTCGTAACAGTATCACATGGACCCCGCATAGGATATGGCAACATGGAGGCAGGCCGAGGTTTTCAATTTAATAGTAGGTTCATAGGTATAGTCTTGCTTAATAGATACCGTTTATGTTATCCAGGTAGGTCTGTTTAATCGTTGTAGGCACAATAAAAATTATAGTCATGTAGGTATTGGGTATTTATGTCAAATTTTGTATATTAAGAATTTAATTTATTATAAGAAATTGATAATACTAAGGTCAAATTGTGATAAAGTCAAGTATTAAAATGAAAAATGTCAAAGTTAAGGCAAGTTTAAATATTAAGTTAAAATAAATTTAATGCACATGTCAAAGTATTCCATTGCTTGGTCTGATCACTTGGTCTTTGGCCTTATCTTATCTTATCTTTGGGTTTCAGAGTTGTTTATGCAACATTCGTCGGAACTTAACTCTAGGGACCAAGGGCTTCAAAACAAAAGTTATTTTCTCAGCCTGTCACCGCGAATCGGACTGTCACAGGACATTTCAAGCAAAAACTTATTAACTTAGACACGTCGTAGGTCCCTTGACGTGTCAAGTGTTGCTTTCTTACTCAATTCACAACAATTGGAGAATGTTGGAGAGTGTTCATGCAGAATTGTTATGAAACTTTCTCATTTGACGGCCCTCACAGCTGGGTTAGATACTTTTTTTCATACGACTTGTTTATGGATTATTCAGATGGCCCACCTGATTTTAAAAGGTTATTATTACCTATAACAAAGCATTGCCTCGTAAGTCACGCACGATAGGAACGTACCCTACGATGCTCTGCCCTGCGTCCATCAACCTGAGGCATACAGAAATTAAGCCTCATGTGACTGTAATTCTCTCTCTGTAAAACTCTTCAAACCGAAACACAGAAAAATTACTTCAACACGATTCGCCAATATCGATCTCTAGCATTATTTATTGACATTATTATTAGATTGAAGCTCAGAATGTAAAACGCAATTAGGCCTATTGGCATAATTGCTTTTACATATTTCTGTTTTGCCTACGCCTCTCTAAGTTTGATTGGCACCGCACTGGAGCTTCATCATTATAATTATTTTGTTAATATAAAACCGGCCAAGTGCGAGTCGGACTCGCGCACGAAGGGTTCCGTACCATTATCTATCAAAATGGCAAAAAAATTACGTTTTTTTTATTCTGTTTTTTTAATATTTGTTGTTATATCGACAACAGAAATGCATCATCTGTGAACATTTCAACTGTCTCCGAATTACGAATCTGTCCAATCCAGAATCTGTCGAGTACAGAATCTGCCGAATAACGAATCTGTCCAATCCAGAATCTGTCCAACAGCGAACAAAGGCTAACAATCACGGTTCATGAAGAGTAGTAGAGCTCTTTGTGAAGGGTTCGTCCGGGGAAGTACTACCACCACGCCTTTTTCTGCCGCCAAGCAGCGTTGTTGTGTTTCGGTTTGAAGAGTGTGGTTGCCGGTGTAATTACAGGCACATGAGGCTTAACATCTGTATGCCTCAAGTTGATGGACGCAGGGCAGTGCATTGTAGGGCACGTTCCTATCGTGCGTGACTTACGAGGCAATGCTTTTTTATAGGTGATGGTTACACACCAGGTGGGCCATCTGCTTGTTCCAGTAGCTAGTTGTATAAAAAAAAATACAGCCTAGGGACAGACAGACAGACGGACGGACAGCGGAGTCCTAGTAATAGGGTCCCGTTTTACCCTTTGGGTACTCAACCCTAAAAAGGTCGTACAAAAGTACAGTAGGAACCCAGCCGTAAGTTTGTTGCTTGTTCTTTCAGGGTTAGTCGCGTAAAACTGGCATCTTTTTTCACCTAGTATTAAAGCTTTTTAAAGTTATCCTTGTGATTCAATGAAATTAATAAATATCTGTTGACTTTGACATAATAATACTTACTAAGTTAAATTCAATGCATGTAATTACTTGTGCAATCAGCTCTGAATAGTACATTTACGTGCGTAGATGTAAGTTTAGCTATATTAATTTGTATTGTTGTAACAGCTGTTGGTAGACCAGAATAAATAAATAAATCTATACTCATATTATATTATATTATACTTACTATAATATTATAAACGCGAAAGTTATGTATGGATGGATGGATGGATGTTTGCTACTCTTTCACGTAAAAACTACTGAACGGATTCTATTGAAACTGTACAATAATATAGCTTATACATCAGAATAACACATAGGCTACAATTTATAAAGATATTGTGTGAATTGTCCAAAATATGACGATAAGTGTCAAGTAAGTAGGAAAAAATCTACCATCTGCAAGCTATTCTGGCGTGCGCTGCCGAAACCTCTAGTTACACACATGTACTACGCCACGCTAATATAAGCTACTCGAAATACTAATCCTGCGCAGACAAAGTCGCGGGCACCAGCTAGTAAATAAATAAATACGCATCGTCAACGTTTGGAGGTCTTTCAATGAACACAACATACATATAAAGTGTTGTTATAAAGCAGGGCGCTCACTCAAGATAGAAGGATAAACGACGTGTTTAACTGAATTGTGTGTGCATCATAAAACTTGAATGGCCATCAAGAATAACGGCAGATATTCTATTTGCTCGTAGAGCTTTACGTATCATAGTTCGAATATGATATGAGTTTCTAAAGAACCCAGGCTTTGCTCGGGTTATTAAATATCCACTTACTGTATATTTATTTTATTTTTACCCACCTATTGTATTTTTAATTTTTACTGTTATTTATACCAACAAGAAACATCCAAAAAATGCAAGTATAGAAAAGTACATCCGATGTCACATTCTCCTTACCTACAGTTTAACAAAAAAACTTAATTATATACATGCTGATGGAACAAGCACATGGCCCACCCGATTTTAAGTGGTAACCATCATCTATAACAAAGCATTGCCTCGTAAGTCACGCACGATAAGAACGTGCCGTACGATGCACTGCGTCCATCAACCTAAGGTATACAGATGTTGAGCCTCATGTGCGTGTAATTTCACCGACAACCATTCTCTTCCAACCGAAACACAGTAACGCTGCTTGACGGCAGAAAAAGGCGTGGTGGTAGTACTTCCCCGGACGAGCCCTTCTCAAAGAGCTCTACTAGTCTTAATACTATAGTATCTACGTAATTTAAGAACCTATTTGTTCGTTTGTAAAACTGAAGTTTAAATAAATAACATAAAGCCTACTTCCGTCTCCATTTATTATACACAGATGTGCACGCTTTCGCTTTAATGGATTAGTGGGTATGAATAAATGGTATCATACCTTATACAAATAGCAGGCCAACTCTCGTCACTCGATTCCAATTTCAATCTCAATTTGGCTGGAGGTTTGACAGATATTCGTGCAGATTTTCTGCCAAAATACCGACCAAATCGTATTGGTATACATATAACCCGGATTTAGTTCGAGAGTAGTTCTACTGAACTTGTTGTCAAATTTCTGTGAATCTATCAAATTGAAACGACTAAATTCGAGACTACAAGCGACATTCGACTTTCATTTTTCATTGAAAACTGCCACAAACCGTTTTTAACCGACTTCAAAATAAGGAGGATATTTTTTTTACCGCATAACTCCGTCATTTATAAACCGATTTATAAATTATTATTTTTATTTAAGAGGATATACTTTCAGATTGTCCCTTTCATAGATATTTCATGAAAATCGGTTCAGAAACTTGGCTTTTAAATCAAAATAACAGGAAAAAGTTATGCCAAGTAAAGGAAATTGCATGTTTTGCTGTTTTATGATTTCTGTGTATTTGAAGTCGGTTTTTTTGGAACATAAATCTAAGCTTTTGTTTTTCATAGTAGGTACTACTATGAAATATAAATCTAAGCTTATATTTTTCATAGTAGGTACTACTATGAAAAACATAAGCTTAGATTTATGTTTCAACATTGCCATCTGGATCTAAAATAATGCATCGGCAATGAAATCAGCTCAGATTTCGTTATTTTGGTGGAAAATTTCGTTTTTGATAAAGGCAAAAAGCTTTCCCATTTCCGTTTCTGAAGTGCACTGTACCTAATTTCATCTTGATCGGTTTAGCCGTGAAAGCGTGCGTGAAAAAGACAAACAGTGCCTGTTTGTCTGTTTGTTGTTGAAGGTGTGCCTTCGCATAAATAAATTGGTGTGGGTTTCACATCTAGGTACGAGTATATGGCGCAGAATAATCGAATTTTCGAGCCTCAAAGCTTAGTCGGAACAGGCTCTTCTAAGTATATTATAATGAACACTGTGCCGTAAAACAAGTTGACAACAGAGTTCTAGAGTTTCCAATGATATCTAAAAGCTCTGGCAATTCAACAGCAAACTTACATTGTGTAAGATATACTAATTCCATTTCTAATTTGTTTCTGCTAAGGTTTGAATTAGCGTGCCACTGTAGACGGAAAATCTTAAAATTAGCATTATTCTATTCAGTTGCGGGTATTTTACGCGGATTAACATAACATTACTAAATTAAAATAACCAAAAACGAATCCTTGTATAGGATCGTTGTCGGTGGAAGTCGACGGCTGTAAGGTTGCCGCGTTGTTCTTATGGCTGTAGATAATCCATCATGTCTTGACACATGATATCCGCTTCACCACGCTTTATGTAAACTGCCTAATTCCGTGAACCTGCCACTTCCCACGTCTAGTCGCAACGAGTTTTCTAACCGTCTTATTATAAAAATATCAGTTAAACTAGGTTTAAACCTGGTACCAACTAGTCTTGGTTTAACCCGGTGTCAAAGTTGGTTCCTGGTCTAAACTCGTTCGTATTACTCCGCCTTATTATAAAACGTGGCCTAAAGATAAATCAAAGATTTTACTATACTTAGACCATGACTTAGACAAACGTTATTATAAAACGTAGTTTATCTCATAAACCATTGTTTGCCTATGGTCTAAAGATAAACTCGATAGACCCCTAGTTTAAATATGGTTTAACTGGTAAAACTCGTTACTTTGATTTTCGTTTTTTACTATGTTGTGTGTGATCAATGTTATAATATAACAATTTATGTGAGTCCTGGTAACTAATAAAAGTAGGTGATTGTTTTAATTGTTGTATGAGGAAAGTATGAAATCTGCCTTTTTTTACTTTAACTACTGTTTTCTCCTGTTTTTTTATTGGTGAGCTGATGTTTCATGTCACTGACCGCCACCACTCTGACGCGCTTTATTAGACGGCGTGATCGAATAAATCCATTCGACCTATGTGATGAAGATTTTCGATATAAATATCGTTTTACAAAACGTTTTGGCGACAAAATTGTAAAGCTAGTGCGTAACGATTTGCCCCACGATCCTCGAGGATGCCCCTTTAGCCCTGAAATGCAGGTGGTTTGCGCGTTACGCAACTGGGGTCGTCATGAAGTAAGTTAACTTTTTAATAGTTTTTTGGCAGTTCTTCTGGTAGGTACCTACGTTTCAAGAATACGTACCTACCTACGTAAAAACAATCACAAACTAATTTCGGGGAATTGGGTTCCTTTATAGAATTGCCATACTTACCTTACTACCTATTAAATCTTTTGACATTGACTTTTGATATGAAATGCCAAAATATGAATTAAGCTAAATGCAAAATTTTCATGCAAAAGAGTCAAGAAATATGCTAAATTTAGCACTAAAAATGCTTAAACAGCAACACTGCGCTCTACTCCGATAAACGCATCCGTACCCCAAGTATGAGTTTTGCTTACCATATATATTTCGTTTTTCGTTTTTGTTCCGTGTTCATTGCGGGTTTTGTAAAGTTCCATATCGGTATCCCTATCGCGTCTTCATACAAAACCCGCAATGAACACGGAACAAAAACGAATCGTTTTTGCTCCGTGTTCAGTGCGGGTTTTGTAAAGGTCCATATCGGTATCCCTGTCGCGTCTTCATACAAAACCCGCAATGAACACGGAACAAAAACGAATCGTTTTTGCTCCGTGCTCATTGCGGGTTTTGTAAAGTTCCGTGTCGGTGTCCCTATCGCGTCTTCATACAAAACCCGCAATGAGCACGGAACAAAACCGAAAAACGAAATATGGTAAACCAAAGTCGTACTTGGGGTATACAGGGTGTAAACGCTTGTACGACATTAAATTAATACACGTGTAGTGCTACTATCTAGTATTGATTTAAAAAAAAAAATATTGAAATTCATTCATAATTAGTTTTTTTTTATTTTCAAACAAACTAATCATCAGTTATAGCATAAAATTATACAGCACTCTGTATACGTACACAAACAACGAAACGTACGTTCATTCATTACTCGTCGTCGTCGGTGCCTATAAGTGCGAATATGCCGCGCACTCACGGCGCGGCGCTCAAAGGCGCCGCCGCGCCGGCCGGTAAAGCCGAAAGTCGAGCGCGCGGCAGAACACACACAAAATGTACCGCACACTAAAAATAAATAATAAATGTACCTAGGTTACCTCAAATCCGTAGGTTTTCAATATCCCCCCCGCACGTTGCACACACAAATTTAATTGACGGGGAACGATCGCCCGTACTTTCACCAACACAGCTGTTCGACACTTGCCTTCAGTTTGTCGAAAGCACCTAGGTACAATCCGTCTGCGCAGCTCTTGCACTGTATCGACTTCTTGTGCGTACCTCTTCTTTGTAGAAGCCCCACAAAAAGAAATCTAGTGGAGTGAGGTCTGGCGATCGTGCTGGCCACTACACTTAGTTTAATAACAAAAAAACACATTCACAAGCGACAATTTCGCGGTAACTAGATCGGTAGGTACGTATTTAGTTTATTATGAAAAAAAACACACACAAAAAGCGTCTATTTCGCGGTACCTAAATCTAGCAATGCAACAAATATGCAATTTTCAAAATTAGATGGGTCAAGGTTGCTACCGAAACAATTACTAAATCATACGCGCTTCCTCAGTCAGTCGCTCTGTGGCTAGGCGTGGGCGACGCGGGGCGGGGCGCGCTTCTCTTCTCTTTCCGACACGCACGTGAAATGTATCTGTCCTGGTCACATCGTCTAGATCGCACTTTTTGATTGTTTATTCTGCTCAAACGCGTGTAAATTTGGTATTTTTCTCTTTTTTTTCTTTTGATTCATAGACGTATGATTTCGTGACCCCGGAAAGTTGACCTGAACACGACTGATAATAGGTACAGGTTGTTTAGAAATGATTTATTGGAAAAGTATCGATATCTCGTTACATATTCAGGCTTTTTTTATAAAACCAACTCCTAAAATCTAAAAATGCCATTCCGAGTACGTGTTTCAATTTAATGTCGTACAAGCATTTACACGTTGTATAAAAAAAAATCGTGTGAAATATAAATTCTAAACTAAATTAAAAAAAACTAAATAAATATTTTAAGAACAAATTGATTAATCTTGTACTTAATTAAAAAAAATCTTCAAAAGACATCATCTGTAAAGAAAATATCAACACCTCATAGACGGAATGTTGCATCGGGATTGTGCTTGAATGACTGAGAAAAAAATACAACGAAAACGTGGTAACAACTAGTCTTGGTATCAAAGTTAATTCATAGTCTAAACTTGTTCGTATTACAAAACACAGTTTAATCAAGGATTACATAAAACCAGAGTTAGTCCATAGTTTAACTAATATCCACAGATATTATGCAGGCTATAGTCATATAATCATACTACCTCGTCTTTCGTTGTATTTTTCCCTCAGTCATTCTACCACCAACAGAGTTGTTTGTTGATATTTTCTGTATTTTGATGTTTTAGATACATTTTTATAAATAAAATATTATTCAATTTGTTGTTATAATAACGTTTTTTTATATCAAGCAAGCACCATTTAGTTTAGAACTTTTTACACACAACCTACAATATTACTATCTGACTGATGCGTGTAACGGAGAAGTGTTGAGCTCGCTCCATTTTAACCCTTAATTTACCTGTTAGGTCCCTGGGACTCCGCGCGAACTTTCATTTTGGTCTAAAATCTTAACTATCGCGTTTTTGTTTTCGCGCGTCCCAGTACCTTCCTGCTGTAACGGTCCGGATGCGGGGTGAAGAGGACGTGCTCCTACGCCACGCGTATAGGTGAGTAATTGTGTCCATAGAGTCCGCTGGACTCCATGGGGGTATTTGTGTGACAAAAATATTGTTTTGCTGGATTGTAATGTTATTATTTTTCAATGTTATTTTTGTGTTTTAGGCTTACAAATGGCTTCAAACAGACGGTCAGTCAATCTACTTCATTCAAAAGCTGAGTTTGAGATGAGAAGATGTGATAATGAGGAGTCCAACGACGAGGAGCGAGGGCAGCAATAAGGTGGATCAAACGAGAAAAAAAGCGTTGCACGTTTTGTTTTTTTGTATGAACTTGTGCTATTTTTACTTTAGTTTTTAAAAATTGATTATATTTTAGACTTGTTATTGAAAGAAATAGTTTAAAATAATGATTCATTGTATTTAAATTTCAAGCCCGAAGTTTGCATTGATTTTTGTGTGCTTATTTTTTAGTCTATTAGGTTTTTCAATTGCTAACAAGACTGTTACCAATTAATAAATAAATTTGATATTAAAGCTTTTAAGTATAATGTTGCTAAGTAGAATAAATCATTTTTGAGTACACATTTTGCTTTTATTTTGACCAAAATCAATGATTTTTATGCAAGGAGTCCCATGGACTCCATGGGGTAAATTAAGTGATTTGGGGTCACCAGGTAAACCAAGGGTTAATAATATTGATACGATCTCTACTTATAAAAAAGCACGCAAGATATAACTGCAAAAATAAACAAAAGGAAAAAAAAACAAAACGTGCTAGGTGGTATGGTCTTAGAACTTATAGCCTGCTCCGAAGAAAATAAAAAAAAACCATTTTAATAATATTGAAAGAAAAAGGAACAAAATTCTCCACCGAGCGAGCATTACCGAGAGATAAAAGAAATATGATATAAATACTTACTAAATTTATCATTGATGGGACAGAAATACGGATCCAAAATCCTGAGAAACCTGTAGCCCAGCAAGCATCATGGAGCAGTTACAAGCATACCTAACAATACATTGAAGATGCTAGTTGGAGACACACTTGGAGGTCTACTCTACTATCATATTGCTTCCCTGCGTATGCTGGTTCAAGTCAATTAGCGACAGACAAATGTAGAAAGAAGTGACTTATTCAAATTGTGTGAGCCCGGAGACAGTATCATAACAGTCGGAGGTTACAATATTCAAGATCTGTTTATTGGAAAAGATATTACTACATTTTTAGAAGGAAAGGCTCTATACCGGATTTGAAGTGATAAAAACTTGTTAGAGAAGAATTACATCACTATTCTGTACCCCTCGCATCAAAAAACTATTTTGTGTGTCTAATGTGCTGCAATTTTAGGTTCAATAAATGAAACTATTTAAATACATTAATTTGGTTTTATTACAGAATAATAATCCTTGTTTAGGTAAGTATTTAAAAATTGCTGGTTTTAATTATTCTACATATAAAAGGATATTTTAAAATTTCTTTGGGAATACTGTTGGCTAATGCCTGCTTGATGACTTCCAGATAAGGCATATTGCTGCCCGAGGTGCTAGAAAATCCTATTGCTAAATTTTGCACATAGACTTTATAATTGTCTTCTTCTTTGACTGGGTTATAGGTATATTACTTTCATAGACTTAGACCGCTTGCTATGTAGCACATGTGATGATTCAATCAGGGAGTCATTCCTTTAGGCGGTACTGAAACCTGAAATAATGATTAACAACTTAAAACAGCCCTGTAATTCTAATTAGTGGTGAGGGAAAGAGATCTGCACGGACATCCTGCAATGGGGTGTATTGTGCATTGCTCAATACATGCTCACAGCTCAGTTGGTAAAGTTCTGCCTTCTATGCTGGAGGGTGTGGGTTCAATCTCCACCAAGAAGAAATATTTGTTCTCTGTCTGGGTAGGTATTATAAAATATTATGAGTAGGTAGTTATGTACAAAAAAATATCCAAAGATTATATCAGCTATCTGGTTCCCATAGTACAAGCTCTGCTTAGTTTGGGGCTAGATAGTGTTGTATGGAATGTCCACAATATTTATTAAGTAGTTTATGATATTCTATTATTATACGATTTCCTCGCAGCATTTAAGCAGATATTATCTTTTAGCTTTCTGCAAACTTTTGAATGCGATGTTTTGAAAACGCCGACAGATTAGTGCTTGCATTTCGTCCCTAAAGCTATCCAAGGCAGGAAATTCCGGAATCTGATCGTCCAACTCGTCTTCTACTCCATTAGGATTGTTCCTGTCGTACGAATTCAGCCTACAATGACAAAAAACAGTTGGAATAATTGTGATGAAACTTAGCCTCTGATTATTGATAGATGTCTAGATATTTACCTTTTCTATGAGAGCGCCTTTTTTACCAGTGGTACATGCTTTTCTTTTCCGTAGCTCATCTTTTATTTGAAGTGCACTCCACTTCGAATACATTTTAGAGATCTTTAAACCTACAATTAGGTTTTTGATTTGACAAAAACGTAAGTAAACAATTAAACAAATCATATCAGCTGTGCTGTGGCGGCCATTTTACCAGATAAACCATTGTTAAACCAAGGATCTATCAGGTTTATATATACTAGATAAACTACGTTTTATAATAACGTTTGGTCTAAGTCACGGTCTAACTATAGTAACATCTTCGATTTATCTTTAAACCACGTTTTATAATAAGGCGGTAAAAGTTTATTATTTTTCCTTCAACCGGGTTTGAGTCCCTCATTATTGACAACGCCCATGTATCCATCAAAATGTAAAAACAGGTTTACATCCCATCGGGGTAAAAATGGTGACTGTAGCCCATGGATGCCTGCATCCTGCCGACCCTTATGGTGTGAAGTAGGAACCACGTCGTAAGATTTTTGCTTGTTCTTTTATCATTTTGATCAAAAAGATGTTAATACTTAGGTTGGCAGAATTAGGGTTATTAAGTTAGATTAAGTTTTGATATGAGATGTAATTTTTTGATATTTTATATAGGGCAGTGATGACGCTCAGCAACAAAACCCCTATTAACTAAATAACAAAAAAATGAAAAGGTACTTATTCATCTTCTTTGTTCCTTGTATGGCACCTGTCCGTTATTCGACAGCCAATCTTGCCAGTGTAAAGTGATATAGTTTAAATACTCTTTAGTCAAGTCAGTCCATAGTAAAGTCGGTCGTCATTTGTTTTGAAGAAAACAGTGCTTTTCTTCATACTACAACTACAACTTTCGAAACATTTTTGTTCAAATCAAGGTATCATTATAATATATTATAATATACTTTCATTAGCTTTTTTTCCAAATGTTTACACTTTGACTTTGACTTAAAACAGCTGCGAGACACCGCGACACAACGTAATACGAAATAGTATCTACTCTGTGGTAAAACGTAGACATCTGCGTTCTGTGTAACGTATGAGTAAAACCAAAATTGTATAAGTAATTAATTTCCAAGTTACCTGAAACAAAGTTCATATTTTGATTGAAACATTTTAAGGCGAATGGCTACCCCGATACTACATATTTTATTTTATCATTACGCTATACAAAGGAATTATCAAAAAATCGGACCGCGCGTACACGATACCTATCACAAGCTTTTTTTTAATGTGTCTGTAATAGTTTTATATTGTATTATTTAGGCAGATACTTGTTTCAAGTTCCTATTGGTTGCCACCAAGCTCTACAAACAAGGTATCTGACTGAGTAACACGAAACAAAACTATTACAGATACATTAAAAAAAAGCTTCTAATAGGTATCGTCTACGCGCGGTCCGAATTTTTGATAATTCCTGTGTATAACGTAATGATTAAATAAAATTTGTAGTGGCGCTAGTATCGGGGTAGCCATTCGCCTTAAAACGCCCTTGTAACTTTAAAGTAATATATGTTGAGAAAAAAATTCCAACAGTTATACATAACTACGAGTACCTATAATATTTGTACCTAGGTTAGCAATTATTTGTCCCGTAGCGGAAACCAAACATTGTCAAAGATGAGACATGTATTGTGTGATCATCTGAATGATCGATGTTTTTTTTTGGCAGATTCTTCCCGGCCAAAGAGAGATGCCATACAAATGGGCTGCATATCTGCTGTTTCACATGCACTTCGCACAGATCTTCCACACGGCATCCATCTGTCTCACTCTGTCGCTGGCAGTTTGGAGATACGTCGCTATCAAGTAAGACATCAAAAAATACTACTGGAATTCCGCGCCTGTTTATAATGATAATAATTAGTTGTCCGGTTATTGTACGACATGATAATTTACAGCATGATATTTGGAATCCACTTTGGTACCTTTTTGGATTCGTTTTAACTGGGTGTACATTATCGGGGTGTGCATTATCTGGATGTGCAATATTGTCACGTGTAGTTAATGTGCAGCCAGTTAATACACAGTGATAATGTACAGCACGTTAATGTACAGCATGATAATTGGAAGCCACTTTAGTACCGTAAAAAATAATTTCTGGCACTTCGGCGGCCGCTGCCGCGGCACGCTCGCTTTGCTCGCTCGCCTCGTGATTTATATGTTTCAACATAACCTAACCAATCCGACTCGACGGTACTAAAGTGGCTTCCAATTATCATGCTGTACATTATCTGGGTGTACATTATCAACACGTTACGATATTGCACAGCATGTTATTGTACGGGATGATAATGTACACCCAATAATTCAAACCAGTGGACACGGATTATCTGGGTGTGCATTATCGAGCTGTGCAATATCATGCTGTACATTATTTGGCCGTACATTATTGGCTCCCATAATTAGGCGTTGGTTTTCTGACTGCTTGACTCTGACCAGCGCTACTTGACAAGGTAAATTATCTACTTTGTTAGGCAGCAAAAGCTGAGTCTGGACTTTTTTGACATACGGCATGGGACGGGACTGGCTATATAGGACCAATTTCCGTAGCTACCTACCAGCTTTGTTTTATATGTATTTTTTTATTTTAATAGGTATGTATTTCATTTGGTAGGTCTCTACCTACATACCTAAGGTCGTGGGTTCGAAACCGGTCGTGCGCCAATGAGTTTTTCTGTTCAAAAATGTATGTGCACAATGCCAGTACTCTCAAACGGTGAAGGAAAAACATCGTGAGGAAACCGGCATGTCATAGAACCTAAAAAGTTCTATAACATGTGTTAAGTGCTCGAAAGGAGCCTCTTGAGGCGCACTTAAAATCCTTTCACCACACTGTTTCGAAAGAAACTAGTGACACGACAAGAGAGAGAGAACCTACATACCTATTTGTTTTGCCTGTACCTATCCATTGTCCGTTTTGTGTGTAGGTATGTTAAATAAATGTATTTCCTTTCTTTCTTTTAATACATGTCAAATAATATTTTCATACAACTTTGAACCCCGCTGCACCGCTTGAATTTTGAGAATGAGGATTTTGGTTACAAGATTAAAAACTGGAATAACTGATATGGCATCTTTTTTGTACGAATTTTCAAACATATTTTCTTAGTGGGCGCTTACGCCCCGCTTGGCATAGGAAACCTGTGCCATTAACATCTGCCAGGACTGCAATTTTTTTTATTCCTCTTGCTAATAGAACTAGCAGTTGCCCACCTGATGTTCAGTGGTTACAATCACCAACACCTTGTCTTTTAGGTCTTGTAGTTTTGAATATTTCATGAGTCGTTAATCGAATTGAGTTAATCGAATATACCTACAACTTTTTTCTTAGTTTATACTGTTGACTGGTTTCAATAAGCCACCGCTGATAGAGCGATAACTAAAACGTGTTTACTCAAAGATAAAAATAAAATAGGAAGATAATAGAGAACTTTCAACCACAGCTGTAAACTTTGCTAAAGTAAACATATGAGTTCATTTCAACCTGGTTCATGCATAAAACTAATAGAGCTAAGTAATTTGGCTTGAAAACTGTGGAATCCATACTTAGTATTCTTTACCCTGTGGAAATAGGTGAGTTGATTCTGAAAGTTGGGACTGCCAAGTTTTACCGTCGGTTATACTAATTGGAAAACCAAAGACTGTGGTTATACGGCACTCAGCGCGGAATGCTAACTAACTGGAAACTTGTGAATGGTGTGAATACTTGTGAACTCAAGGAAAGGTAGTTTTTTTTTTGACCCAAACCGCCGGTTTCTGAAAGCTCGATCAAAACTAATCGAATATCAAGTCACTCGCCATTTCAGCTATTACAACGAATAAGATAGAGATAGCAAGTGACTTGACATCCGATTAGTTTTGATCGGGCTTTCAGAAACCGGCGGCAAATCTTTTTCTTGTAGTCTTATCACTAGTTTATTTCGAAACAATGTGGTTCTTCGACATGCCAGTTGCTTTGACGTTTTCCTTCACCGTTTGGGAGTACTGGCACTGCGCAAAGAAATATTCGGAATATTGGTCACGACTGGTTTTGACCATAAGATCGGAAGGCGGGGTCGCTGGCACTAGACCACCAGTGCTCTCGCAGAATCCGTATCTATACAGATAAGTGAAGGGCGAGCTGTTCTTAATCGCCTTTCAACTTGTACGAAAGCCTCCTAACAGGAGCGCAACATTTAAATCCTTTCACCCTAATCATATTTTTTCGATCTTTCGTTTTGTCAATCTGTTAATAAATATTCCTCTATTTAGTTCTGTGACCTCGGGCCTCGATACTATTCAATTTTTATAGGCGACGCCGCGTAACATCAGATGTTTTTTTTACATACCTTAGTAGTTTTCTTATTGCTATTTAATTAATATCTATTATGTATTTTTTATAAAAATAATTAAAAAAAAATTTGCTTTTTACGTTACTTTTTTCTTATAAGAAATTAAAGAAACGTATTTATTTATTTTTTGTTTTCAATATTTTTCACCGATACAGGTACATCGGCTGGCCCATTATTACCATTCACTTAGATTTTACCTGTACTCCTAAAAAGAACGAAAACCTTGCCGTAACACAGTTACAAACTAGCACGGGAGGTAAAGTTTCTCAAAGTGTCTACCCGCAAAACCGTAAACATTAAAATTTGTAAAAGTACCTGCTCGTACGTAAAGTGCGAGTATGAGAGAACTAATCGTAAGACAAAAGTGTGCCTACCTACCTACTTACTTTTTAACTTACATTTGTTAAAAGTGTGTTTAAAGTTTTGATTAATAAACTTATTCTTATTCTTATTCTTATTCTAATATGTTTTCTTCCTCTTTCTTCGTCCATAGCTTCAACTTAATTAGCAATCGCAATCAAATTACAATTAATATAAGATTAAAAATGTTATATTAATAAGACTTGTAAATTATAACAGACAAGTCGAGATTCATTAGTTGGCACACGGAGATAAAGCTACCCTATAAATTATTCAGTAAAGTTCATTTATTAGTAATAGGTTTGATTTTGATTTGTACGATATTGATTTTAAGAGTAGCTTTTTGTGAAGGGCTCGTCCGGGGAAGTACTAACCACCACGCCTTTTTCTGCCGCCAAGCGGCGTTGCTGTGTTTCGGTTTGAAGAGTGTGGTTGCCGGTGTATTTACAGGCTTAACATCTGGATGCCTCATCTGTTGATGGACGCAAGGCAGTGCATGCCACGTTCCTAACGTGCGTGACTTACGAGACAATGCTTTGTTATAGGTGATGGTTACCACTTAACATCAGGTGGGCCATTCGATGGTTTCATCAGCTAGTTGCATTAAAAAAAAACACGTTTCGCTTGATATTGTCTGGATTACCACGATAAACACGGTTACCACTACGTGAAAAATATATTTTTCAATCAGTGTTGCTATCTCTAGATCATTCACGACGGTCTGCAGATAGCTTAATTTTTTCATTATGTATTTTGTACATATTTTAAATACTTGTAATTTTCTTTGTAAATAAATATTACATTTAATAAATAAATAAATGAATATTGGTGGACTTTCCACACAGCACTATCTAGCCCCAAACTAAGCCAAAGCTTGTAATATGAGAACCAGATAACAGTTATTCTGAACATTAATCTACCCGCCTTCTAGTCGTTCTCTTTAAGACAACAAGGTGTCAGTCAGTCATAAAATTGGCGAACACAGAAAACCAATTACTATTGTAACCTATTTTCCTATAACCTAGGGGTAATCTAGGGTAAATAAACACAACTATATTTACTAAAAATAATACAAGCTTTATTTTTATTGCCTAAGTGTTTTTATGTACAATTCTTGTTATGAAAAGATTATGCATATGATGTTAACATTAATATTAGTGTTCTGAAATCCTAAATACCTGGGGGAACACAAAACTTATAATTATAGTGTGTGTATATAGTAAAATACAAAAGATGATATGGATTGGTGAAGCGTTTGGTCAGAGCTAGGCTAAAATTTACTCTCTAGTATTTATCTGAATCGATGGCTCTTATACGAATGATATACCGCAACCAGGCGAGGTAGAACGTCGACGAATTTCACGCGGGCAGCGGAATTGCCTCTGACTAACCTTTTGGGGAATATTAAATGGGTCCTCGGAATGAATGTAGCTACGAGGTAACTATGTGTAGTCTACCACGAAGATAGTAAGAACTTGGCGGGAGCAACCACTTCAATCCCGAAGCAGCTTGGCGAAAGGCAACTGCCGGCGTCTGAGGTATCTGAGGTTGGCACCGAAATGCGCCGACACACGACTGGGCAGGAATTCAGCCTCAGGGTACAGCCTTTTCTGATCGACCAAACATAAAACTTGAATCAGAACTGACTCACAGAGAAACACGAGAGGAAAATCCACATATATCACAATCTCAACTTCGCAACTCACCAGGCTTCGAAGTATGATCACTATAATACAACGACGGCGCGTTGTCGGACAATTAAGTCTCGTGCGTCTCGTAATCGACGACGGGTTATTTATTTAGTAAATAACAGAGAATTAAATACTATTCTCTGACAATTCGAATATATCAAAATATAATATCAGTTAACATTTGTCGTGTCATGTCTGCGCCATAGACCACATAGACCATTCTTCCACTCAACTCGATCGTACATGACCGATTCTATAATTCGGACAATCGAGATACCCGATGAAACAAACGAACAAGATTACGTCAATTCGGTCTTAATGAAGCAAATAAAAAATCCCTTTAATCCTCCAGGAATGATCCCGAGGAATCCAAAACAAGTTAAAACTGTATCTATCCAATAAAACTGAAAAATAACAAAACGCGATTAATCGACTCGATATAATTGTTCGAAATCGAAAATCACTATCTAAAAAAAACAACATACCATAGATTTTTCTACACTCTACTTTTTCAATTAGGCTTGCCAGCAACTGAACAGTAATTCGCTCAAATCGGATGATCGATAATCGATCGACCGAGGGAAAAAATGATTTGAATGAATAAAAACGATATATCTGCCTGACTTGAGTTTCCACAGAGGATCGTGAACAAAATGCAGTGGATTACTTAGTATTACCCTTTAACTTGAGAGAACATATCTAATTATCGATACAATCAATATTCGACGCTCGCTCGTGTAACACGGCAACACCAGCCTATCAGCTGTTTCGTACACAACAAAATTATGACAAACTCGTTAGACAAAATGGTTTTTATAATGGTGATATAACGTTATAAAATGGTGTGTATAAAATTACAATGGCTCGCGACTGAGTTATACATACACACATAACGAATTTTCTGTTTAAGGCGCCAAGGTTCACGGATGAGTTCTTATGGTAATAAAACTATCTTAATGAAGCGAAATTTCAAAACACAATGGCGCGTAAGTTGAAAAATCTATGAAATTTTATATCTTCTATATTAATGGTTTTCAGTAAAAAAACGGACGTTACACTATCAACAAAAATCTAAAATTGAATGAAAATGAACTGAAAATGAGATTGAAAAACGATGAAATCTCAGCGCATGCGTTCGTTTAACAAGGAATTCGTGATTGCAGTTTCACAATAGGTGCACGATTGAGATCTTCAGCGTTCTTATCTGAAGAATGGAAGTAATTTGTGCTAAGCCTGAAGAGATAATGCTTATTTCTATTATCATTTCATCGAATCATAATTATACGGGTACTAGCAGCTTCTCACGGCTTCGCACGCGTTTAAGTGGTGAGCCGTGATTTAGCCACCACGCGTCAAAAAACTCCCAAACAAAAATCCCTTCTTAGTACACCTCTACGCCATATGACCTATGTACTCCTCAAATTTCAAGTCTGTGCGTTGTCTATATGTCAGTCAGTCAGTCAGTCAGGACTTTGATTCTTATAGTATTAGAGATGTGGCAAATGTAATGTTTGGACGTACCTCTGACTACCCCCCTTAGACATCCTCAAAGAATCTGGAGTTAGTACTTGGTACTAAGATTTCTGAGGGGATATCTACCGTGCCTGGGGATTAAAGTCGTGAAGCTGTTTCAGTTTATAATTATAAAATAGCTCCTTGTTATGGTCATTTTTTAAATCACATTTTTGTAAGCATGTTTTTTTTAAACAAAGTTTTTTTGTAAGCACATTTTTGGAAAAATATTTCTCTATTTGATCTGGGTTCAGCTCCGACGAAAATGCCGAGTATACAGGAAGTCGTTGGATGAAGAAGTCTCAGAACCATTCTTCCTGGAAATGTATAGGGGAGGCCTATGTCCGGGAGTTGGACTTCTTCAGATGGATGATGATGATGACTAGCGTCATTTCTTAGTGTGACTCGTGACAATTAATTGTGCAATGAGTTATTTGTCAGTGTTTTTTTTTAAACCTATTATTATTGCAAATAGCAGCATACAAGCTTATACAAGCAGATGGCCCACCTGATGTTAAGCGGTAACCATCACTAACAACAAAGTGCTTTTAAGAGTAGTAGAGCTATTTGTGAAGGGTTCGTCCGGGGAAGTACTACCACCACGCCTTTTTCTGCCGCCAAGCAGCGTTGCTGTGTTTCGGTTTGAAGAGTGTGGTTGCCGGTGTAATTACAGGCACATGAGGCTTAATATCTGTATGCCTCAAGTTGATGGACGCAGGGCAGTGCATCGTAGGGCACGTTCCTATCGTGCGTGACTTACGAGGCAATGCTTTGTTATAGGTGATGGTTACCGCTTAGCATCAGGTGGGCTATCTGTTTTTTCCATCAAATACTAGCACATACCAGCACCCACCCCTTTAAACCGAAACACAGCAACGCTGCTTGGCGGCAGAAGAGTCATGTTGGTAGTACTTCCCCGGACGAGCCCTTCACAAAGAGCTCTACTACTCTTCAACTCTGTGTACACAGACAACGGTCGATAATAGCTACCTATGCTACATTTATATGTTAAAGGTACACAAACATAACCCTAATTTTATTACATACCATGATGAACCAGCACATTAGCGTTGGCAATATCATCAAGTGACGTCATGCTGAGAAGTTGTTGGTTTAATAAATTACCCTACGTATGTATGTATAATATATTTTTATTACACAACCATGAATACACTTTGCGTTTTTAACCGACTTCCGAAAGATAAGCTTCTCAATTAGGCGTGAATTTAAAAATAGACATAGACATAGACAGTTATTTATTGGCCACAAGAACACACAACATATAATTAGGGTAATGTAGGTAGGTACAAAAATGAACAAAACAATGACAACATGATGAAACAATAACATGATAATAGGTATAACAAAACAATTAAAACAAACGACAATTTTACAATTAATTCAATAACAAACAAATTTTAGCTTATCTTTAATTTGACTACCTACCTATAGAACATATACAGGGTTACAGGAAAAGTCGTGCTAGATCCGTTAAGGGCGTGGAGTACCCATCATTCCTGACATATTTCACTATGAAACACCCTACCCTAAACTAAACCCTTTTCGAGATATTCGACTTTTAATTTTTTTATTGAAAATTGCCGATTTTTAGGCAATTAAATTTATTTTTGGTTGTTTTGTGTATCTTATTATTATTATTATTGCATTTTTACATGTGTAATTAGATGCTTTAGGACGTCAATCATTAAAATAGTGCATAAGTTAATTGAATAGACCGTAGTAGACAAGTGAAAGTTAAGAAATAAAAAAAAAATTAGAAAGTTTATTTTTCTCTAAGGGATATCTAAAAAAAATATTATGGCAATTCTTCGGCAGATGTTTTTAAAAATATCTACGTTTCATCAGCTATCTAACGAGGTATAATAATCTAGGGTTTTATTCAATTGCATTGAAAAAAAATTAGTTTTATAGGCGACAGTGGAGAAGAAAATTTATACTTAGCCCTAAAAAGTAAAAGTAAAACAATAGGTAAGCATGAAATGTCATTTATTAAAGGTTTTCACACAACTTTTTCTTATTCTACAGTTCATGTTCAACATGGCCGCCTCTATTTCTGATACATTGTCGCATCCTTCTACGGAGACCAGTCTTCACTACTCCAGTGGTCAACGTGGTCCTCATTTTATTTGCTGCATCCACAATCCTTTCTCTTAGGTCTTCCACAGACGAAACTGGATTCGGCTCGCTGTACACAAGACTTTTCATGCACCCCCACACATGAAAATCCATGGGGGTTAGGTCCGGACTTCTTGCTGGCCATGGCAACGGCCCACCTCGTCCTATCCATTTGTTTGGATAATTTGTGTCCAGCCAGTCTCTGACACTTCTCCTGAAATGGGCAGGGCAGCCATCGTGTTGGAACCACATGTCCCTGATCAGGTTGAGTGGCAGATCATCCAGCAAATCACTCAAGTCTGCTCTCAGGAAATTTTCGTAGCTTTCCCCATTTAAATTATCCGGTAGAAAGTAAGGTCCAATCAAATGATTGGAGATAATGCCCATCCACACATTCACGCTGAATCTTCGTTGGGACCCCTTCACTCTTTTCTTATTGGGATTCCTTAGTGCTTTTGGGGCCCAGTAATGGGCGTTGTGATAGTTAGTTATGCCATCTTTATCAAATTTGGACTCATCCGTCCACAAGATATTTCTTAGAAAATCTGGGTCTTCTACGTCAGCATTTAGCATAAATCTGCAAAAGTCCAATCTTCTCGCGGGGTCTCCTTCTTCAATAACGTGTACCGGCGTGTAATGGTATGGGTATAGGCCAGCAGTATGCACTGTAAACCACACTCTCCATTGCGAAAGTCCCAGATCACGGGCAACAATATTAGTGGAAGTAGTCGGATCCGCTCGAAAGCGTTGCACTATCTCATTGTCCTGTTCTTCGTCGTCAATTCGTGGTCTACCCATGTCTGTATTACGTCTCAAAACAGAGCCAGATTCTCGAAGTCTTCGATAAACTCTGTCAAAAACGGCCACATCCGGCACTCGACGACCGGGGTAGCGAGTTACGTATTCGTTGCGAGCTTGCGCAGATACACAATCGCAGTATCCGTAACAAATAAGCATATCAGCATATTCCTCAGGTGTGTAGGACGTCATCTTCAACACTTCCGTATCACAGGTACAAATCAGAGTCCGGTTAACAAGTATAGTAGTCACAAATCAGAAGAAATAGTCCAGAATCACAGCCAAGTCGAGAAAAAGAGCAAAACGATATCACATCTACTATGTACGAAGCACAAAAGCAGACTGACAACCAAAACAATACCCCCTGTTGTATTCCCAGCCCTAACCGGTCTCTACACATTTTTTCTTTCATTCATACCTACATAAATCGTCACTTGTCTCGCTCTCACGGTGTGTCTGAACTTGAAGGACAATAGGCGCGGGACCGTTAGAACTGCTACCTGGAGCGTCCCAACTACTTTTTTTCCACGAAATGTAATACAAACCCTAGATTGTTATACCTCGTTAGATAGCTGATGAAACGTAGATATTTTTAAAAACATCTGCCGAAGAATTGCCATAATATTTTTTTTAGATATCCCTTAGAGAAAAATAAACTTTCTAATTTTTTTTTTATTTCTTAACTTTCACTTGTCTACTACGGTCTATTCAATTAACTTATGCACTATTTTAATGATTGACGTCCTAAAGCATCTAATTACACATGTAAAAATGCAATAATAATAATAATAAGATACACAAAACAACCAAAAATAAATTTAATTGCCTAAAAATCGGCAATTTTCAATAAAAAAATTAAAAGTCGAATATCTCGAAAAGGGTTTAGTTTAGGGTAGGGTGTTTCATAGTGAAATATGTCAGGAATGATGGGTACTCCACGCCCTTAACGGATCTAGCACGACTTTTCCTGTAACCCTGTATATTTAATATTATAATAGGTACCTAATAATAGTGCTGTGTGCTACAGTAGCAAAAATGTATTTATTAATTGTGTATTTTTTGGTGTAGCACTGCCCGTTGGAATCCTTGTGCACGCACTCTTTTTTTTTATACAACTAGCTGATGGAACTAGCAGATGGCTCACCTGACGTTAAGTGGTAACCATCACCTATGCTTTATACAATTCAATGTATAACCATGCCTCCCTCGCAGCGCGTACGAGGGAGGTATGCTAAATACCTACGAAGTTACCTTGCCAACGTTGATTAAGCGCTCATATATCTGTAATTATGTACTAATCGAGAACCAAGTGGTTAGACAAATCTTACTTAGCTCTGATTTCACCATGTTGTCTTAGATTAACAAAGGATTAAAGGGCCGTTAATTATGTCAAAATGTATGCGTTTGACATCTAAGGTTAGATTTAACGGCCTGTTTATCCTTTATTAGTAACTAACAGAGCATGGTGAAATCAGCTCTTAGGCTTCAGACCAGTATTTTAATAAAACTGTGTGTAACTTTGTATCTAGTACATAAATAAATATTGGTGGATATTCCACACAGCACTATCTCGCCCCAAACTAAGCCAAAGCTTGTGATATGGGAACCAGATAGCTGATATACTACTTATATTTTTTTTTTGTAAATACATACTTATAACATTATACAACACCCAGACAGAGAACAAACATCTATGTTCATCACACAAATGTTTCTTCTCGGTGGGGATCGAACCCACGGCCTACGGCGCAGAAGGCAGAGCTAGTACCAGCTGAGCTGTGAAGGCTTGTCAAATAAACAAATATACTAGTACACCCAGACACAGAACAAACATGTGTGTTCATCACACAATTGTTTGTTTCCAGTGGGGATCGATCCCACGTCTAACAGGGCAGAAGGCGGAGTATCTACCAACTTGTGAGGCTTGATTATGGCTTACGCATTAAATTTTAAAATCAGGAATATAACTTCTAATAATTTAGTTTTTTTTTCTTCAATTAGTTTACAGTTACATTTTATTAAGATGCAGACTACCGTTAATGTACTTCTTCCTCGTACATAATACATTTTTGAATGAACACTAAATAAAGTTATGGAAAATCGCAAACCACTAAGCAACCACCTAACCTATCGGTGTCAGCTTCAGTGCATTGCACTGACCGTTCGGAATCCTTGTGGCTAGCCTCGAATCTTGCAGAAAATCGACTCAGCTCTCAATATCTAACAGGAAATCGACTTAGCATAGACGTCGCCAAACCGACATTTGAAGCTTGAATTTAAATGAATGCGAGCTTACATCAGCATGTGACAACGTAAGCACGAATTTAAATGCATGTGAAATTTTATATTAAAAATTGACTTTTATCGTTCTAAGATTTAGGGTAAGGGCTCTTGTAATACAATTGAAAAGATCGCGTGTTTTTATGTCCATGCTCATTTATTTATTTTTTTGCCAGTAAGTATGACCAATGGTGGCATAACATAACAAGACCGAAGATTGCGGGAAGTCGGTGGATGAAGAGGGCTCATAATCATTATTTCGGGAAATGTATAGGACTATATCCTGCAGTGGATCCTTTTCCAGGGCGATGATGATGTATATAGTGCCCGATAATGTGATAGCCTAAGTGGTATGTTTAAAATTAATGTCGTTTTTAAACGACTTCAAAAAAGGTGGAATTTCTCTATCGGACTGGTATTTTTTTTGTACGTTTGTTACACGATTCCTTTTTTTTATACAACTAGCTGATGGAACAAGCCGATGGCCCACCTGATGCTAAGTGGTAACCATCACAAAGCATTGCCTCGTAAGTCACGCACGATAGAAACGAGCTCTATGATGCACTGCCCTGCATCCATCAACTTGAGGCATACAGCTGTTAAGTAAGACAGTAATTACACCGGCCCACACTTTTCAAACCGAAACAGCAACGCTGCATGCTTGGCGGCAGAATAAGGCGTGGTATACTTCCTCGGACGAGCCCTTCACAAAGAGCTTTACTACTCTTCCTCCGCCAATAATAATTATGAATTGATTTTGATGACTCTTTTTTATTATAACTTCTACTTGAGACAAATACTTAATAAATATCCCGAAAGATATGTTTGCCAGCATAGTTTTCAAGACGCAGTTCTCAATATTTTCTGAGAAAACATTTTTTTACTAAGACAGCTGTATTATTTCAACAACTGCACACTTTTTAATGTAGAATTCTTCATTACTGCAATTAAAAAAATTCTTTTTTGCACCAAAATTATGAATTCTTCTCTCTCTTTTACAGCGTGTTACTTCGTAGTTAAAATTAGTATTGCACTGCGAAACGTGATTGAAATCTAAGGTCGACCCCTCCTCTTTAGGAGATGAAAAGCCTTCAGATGCCGCCGCAGAGGAGCAACTGGACTCGTGCAATTTATAAAAACACGTAGTTTAGAAAGAAGAAAGAAAGAAAGAAAACTTTTTTATTTGACCCAAGTATAAAAAAAAAACAAAACAATAAAAAGTAGCTAGAAAAAAGACTAGACTAGACTAGAGTAACATTGACAGTGACGGTGAAAAAATATATGAATATAATTAAGAATAACATGTAGGTGCATCGTTGTGTAGGGTCAAAAAGGTCATCCGTCTCAGCTTTATGCCGCACAGTACCTAGATAGGTATAGGTACGGTGCGGCGCTGGTTTTCAGACGAAGCCTGGTTTACTTAGTTGAAATTAGAACAAGACAGAATCAAAACTACATTGCAACTTTTTACGATATTTTGAGATCGAAATCGCATCGAATTTGATTCGCAAAACAAAATATTGTATTTTTATTTTATTTTTTTATACAACCGGTAGATGGAACAAGCCGATGTTCCACCTGATGTTAAGTGGTAACCATCACCTATAACAAAGCAGTGCATTATTCACGCACTGTAATACTGCTGGTACATAGGCCTCCTACACATTTTCAGGGCCTTTTCCATCCACCGACGGTTTATCGGGTAGAGGGGCGTCTTATGGTACGGAACCCTAAGTGCGCGAGTCCGACTCGCACTTGGCCCGTTTTTTTTCTTGTCGTGTCACTAGAAACACGTGTTTTTTAGAAACAGTGTGGTGAAAGGATTTTAAGTGCGCCTCAAAGAGGCTCTTTAGTTTTCTAATTCTACGAGTTATGTCTTAGTTTAGACGGGTTAGTTTTGTTTTAGTAAATGTTATACCAAATTGTAAACCTCTTGTTCTTCACCTGTCAAGGTTGGCTGGTAGAAAATGCTGTCTAGCATTAAGCTCTCCTTTTGTACAAACTTTGTTTGGTGCAATAAATAATTAAATAAATAAATATTTATATCTGCAGGTACTCGGATAGAAACCACATTCTGTGCACAGAGCGGCGTTGCAGTGCGGCCATTTTGAGCAGTTTCATTCTACCGCCTATATTATGCATCCCGACCTACATGGTGAGCATTCTAAACTCTAAACACAAGCTTACTTGTGTTTCCGCACACGGGCCTCCGGCCACAACCACAAAACGCCGCCACTGGCATATTTCCTGTAGTTTTCATACATTTTATATGGACTCGCCGCACACGGTTGACGCCGGTAGCCGCCACACACTACAAATCGTCGCTGCTCGCTTCGTATGAAAACTACAGGAAATAAGCCAGTGGCGGCGTTTTGTGGTTGTGGCCGTAGGCCCGTGTGCGAGAACACTAAGTGGCTTCATTTATCATTGGCTTCTATCATTACCAATACTCTAATTTTAAAATTTTAATTTAAAAATGTATGGCATAGGACAGTGTTTTCTGTTTTTTTTTTTTCAAAAAAAAAATGTTTGGTATTACATTTTTTTCATTTTTTTAAATCAATTGAATGTTTTTTTTTTCATTTACGTATGTGTTACTTACCTAAATTACTATTACTAAATTAATTAATAATATTCATACAAAAACTCTATGTAGATAAAATAAAAAGGCAATGTTACCTAAATGACTATTACCAAATTAATTATTAATATTCATACAAAAACTCTATGAAGGTAATCTCAATCAAATCACGAAATGTTCTTTACTATGGCCAACACTAGCCGTACTTTGTAAAACAAATATAATGTTACTATCTGTTAAATAAACAATCTTAAATTAATTAATGTTTACTTGTCTCTGACTACCCTCTTATATATCCTCAAGGATCTTTTAGTAGGTACTATGTAAGTACCATGAGATCTAAGGGGTGTCAATTGCGACTGGGGATTACATTTTATTTTCACTGCACCACTTCACCACACCATATTATTAATCCCTATGGGGTTAGACGAGGAAGCTCCCCGGAAATTGATTTTAGCTGGTACATCTAAGTTGGGAAAGAAATAAACATTACTCATATATTTATTACAAAAAGCAATCTTCTAATTGACAATTATTGCCATATCTTACTAATTGTTGACATGAATGATACGGCAAAGGACAGCTTTATTCTGGGTCTGGTCTATGTACCGCACATAGAAAACTTGGAAAAAAATTGAAGGTTACCATTCAAATGCAATTTCATTAAAAATGTAGGTTAATAAAGTGTTCATCACCAAATGTTGATCTGTTCGAATTTCTTACTATGTGCACATTTTTAGAGCCGCCATGACAGTTTTTAATTGACTTTTGATATGACGCATTGCATTTTTTTATTTTTTGACAGATTTGTTGCTTTTTTTGACGGTAATGACTTTCACTCTCAAACTTGACTTATACAACAGTTGTCAAAATGACAATCACGCATGTCAGTCCGCCATATTTTTAGTGCATTGTGTTGCTCTCCTTGACCAATAAAATCTTGATGAGCAAGAAAACGAAGTAAAAATTAAGCAAATTAAAACAGTTAAAACAGTTACCATATTGCTAAGCGATGATTATATAAACTGTACACAGACCCGACCCCGGCTCCATATATTGGTGAAACAACTCCTTTTAAGCAATGTTTAAAATTAAAATGCAAAGATTTTATACAAACAGCTTTGAACAAGAAAAAACAAATATTCTCACTCAAACTAAGTATTCGCTCGTAGTAAAGAATTTAGTTAACAGTTTATTCATTCCTGAATCTCTCGTTTCGCAGCCTGCATTTACACTTTAGTTAGCGTAAATCTTTTAATGGTTTTTTGTACAGAATTTCAGTTTTGTGTTCGATTTTTACCCCTTTTCGGTCCATTAGCTTGAGTTTATATGAGTTCTATTTGACTAAGCACGAACTGACGGATTTTAGCAGTTAAATAAAATGAGTATTCAGCCTTCACAGCTCAGTTGGTAGTAGTTCTGCATTTTGCGCTGTAGGCCGTGGGTTCGATCCCCAGCGAGGACAAACTTTTTATAATGAACATAATTTATGGCTCTTCCTTATAATAATAATAATAAAGCCGTATATTTCCTTGCATCTAAGTACATACACAGGTAACTAAAACTATAAAAAAAATGTATTATTTTTCTTAACATTATAAGTATGGCATATTAAAGTTTTGTTTGAATTGGTAGATGTTTATTCTATGTAAGGACCCCTCTTTGGGTGAAGGGCTCTTCCTTATCATGTAATAATTGATTGAGAGAGCGATGCGGACGAAAATCTTACAGTTAACTTGGGCGATTTGGTATTGTATGTTTAGGTATGTTTGTCGGGCCACGACTTTCGAACCGTTGATCCGATCTGCATGAAATTTGATAAGTCGATAGTAAGAAAGTACTTGAGAAATTTACTGGTTAAGATAGATAAGGGGGCAAAATTAAAAAGTCACACAAATATATTAAATTACGTGTTATATAAAACGGTTTATTTGTACATTTCGAAACCATTTTGACTTTTTTTGCTAGGTCGTCCGGTTTTTTAGAAACAATGAAAAATTCAAATTTATAAGGGGGCAAAATAAAAAAGTCACACAAATATATTAAATTACGTGTTATATAAAACGGTTTATTTGTTCATTTCAAAACCATTTTGACTTTTTTTGCTAGGTCGTCCGGTTTTTTAGAAACAATGAAAAATTCAAATTTACAAACCAATAATCCAAGAGCCCCCATCTTTTAGAGTTTTGTTCCTTTTTCTTATTTTTTTTTTGTAATAAATTAAGGAGGTACTTAGTTCCCATAAAATAGTGACAGCGACATGACCTGATCATGGAGCCAAGGTCTGTCCAACGGAACTCTTCAATAAATAGCTCATGTTTATGCAAATAAATTATCTTTATCTTTATCTTTATCTCTTTATCTTTATAGAGTTGAAAATTGGTTGCCATACCAAGTTAGTAGGTGATAGTTAGAAGCAAGTCCAAATATATGTAATTTTTGGACTTGCCTCTGAATACCTTAATACTTTAATTTTCGGAGCACTCGGATCGCATCACGAGATCTCAGTTCGGGGCGAACCAATAGTTTTACAAAACATTTCTTACTCAGGTTTTCGACATTCACACTGCAATCGTGCTGGAGCCGACTGGACCCATGGTTCTGTACCACGTAGACTCCGACGAAGAAGGCCGTCTTTACCAAATAAATTTCTGGGTTCATGCGGTGGTCGTTAAGCTGCTTCCTTGCTGTATCCTAACTGTCATCAGTCTGTGGCTGATACGGGAAGTATACAGCGCCAATCAGCATCAGAAGAAAATACGAGTGTACAACGCATGCCCCACAAATAACAAGGCAGTGAAACGTCAATGCAAGGCAGACAGAAGAACGAACCGAACGACAAAGATGCTCCTCGCTGTTTTACTTCTGTTCCTAGTAACAGAGCTCCCGCAAGGAATTCTAGGTCTTATGAGCGGGCTGCTGGGTAGATGTTTCTTCAAGCGATGCTACGATCTGTTCGGGGAGTTGATGGATGCTCTTGCACTTCTGAACGGGGCTATAAACTTCGTGCTTTACTGCTCCATGTCGAGACAGTTCCGCATGACATTTGGACAGATGATGTGGCGAGCTCACCTGCACCGTTGGCCACCACCGACCACCTCCCACTCCGACGGACAGAACACGTAAGTGAAACATGGCCGTGAGCCGTGCCCCAAGTCTGAGTTTTGTTTTCGTTTTTCGTAACGTCACGCCTTCTAATTCTAATTCGTGGTGGGGGAATGAGATCTGCACGTACGTACCGCAATGGCGTGTATTGTGCATTGTCCCCGTGCTAATCTCACCCCAGCCAGCCCAACTGCTTAAAATAGCGGAGATGGACTTTGGGTTGGTGGCAGCTATGTTCAAGCATCTCTGGTGGTGATTTGGATGAAGATGAGAAGGACCCGATTAGCTTCTACAATCCAATATTGGACCTGGCTTCCTTAGTTGCGGAGCAGTGCAGTACCACGTGCTCCACCGTTTTTTTTCCTAAAGCGTTTTTTTTTTCGACATAGGTCACTGTCTGTCGCTACCATCTTGAAAAGATGGTAGTTGAGGCCGCAGTGGCTCGTGATGATACGTCAGGCCTTTTTTGTATGCAGACTCGTGAGATTTCAGCACCATGATCGAATGTTCATACAAAAAAGGCCTGACGTTACGAAAAACAAAAAACTAAACTCAGACTAGGGTACAGATCGAGTGACGAACAAATATTTTCGTTACCGTCTATTTGTGGAACTCATAATAGTGTGGCTAGACTTATGTCTAAATCTATTTCTGAGAAGTGTTTTAGCTAGTTATTTACATAGCACGTATTCATGTTTTCCACTTTTTTTTATCGGAAATTGTGAATGGAGCGTAATTAAACTTTATTTGCATAGCGGTTTGGTATGTATTTGAACATGACGCTTCTGTAAATATCGTATAGTACCGATAGATTTTATTTTTATTTGTACTGCTGCTGTAAACAAACTGATTTTATTTAATACAAAGCTTTTTAACATGAAAATTTTATATATGATAATGATGATGAGAGACCGAAATCATGCTTTAAGACATTTTAAAGTGATCCTTGTGATTTAATTGAATAAATCTTTTGACTTTGACATTGTCAAGATTGCGGAAAGTCGGTAGACGGGTGGGGCTCAGAATAATTATTCCTGGAAATGTATAAAGGAGGTCTAGATAATCCAGATATTCAGCAGTGGGCTCCTTCAGGCTGAGGATAATGTTAATGACATTACATAAAACAAACCATACGTCTCACTTAACAATATGCTCTTTTGTATTTAAACAAATATAGTAAGAGTTTTTGGCAAATGCTTAGCAGATTAACGGCCGTTTCTGAAAGCTCGATGAAAACTAATCGGATGTCAAGTCACTCGCCATTTCAGCTATTACATCGAATTAGATAGAGATAGCAAGTGACTTAACATGTGATTAGTTTTGATCGGGTTTTCAGAAACCGGCCGTAATTAAAAGAAATCATAAAAACTGTGTGAAGGGCTCGTCCGGGGCAATACTACCACCACGCCTTTTTCTGCCGCCAAGCAGCGTTGCTGTGTTTCGGTTTGAAGAGTGTGGTTGCCGGTGTAATTACAGGCACATGAGGTTTAACATCTGAATGCCTCAAGTTGATGGACGCAGGGCAGTGCATCATAGGACACGTTCCTATCGTGCGTGACTTACGAGACATTGCTTTGTTATATGTGATGGGTATCACTTAACATCAGGTGGGTCATCTGCTTGTCCCATCAGGTAGTTGTATAAAAAAAATAGGCACGTGATCATAATTAAAAGGAAGTTTTACAAAGGTAAAAGATTATGAAGAATTTGTCATAGCTATATGATAGACTAGTGGCTTCCCGCGGCTTCGCACGCGTTGAAGTGGTGAACCGTGATTGAGCCACAAACATCAAAACATCGTAACTTTCGCATTGATTTGTATATTATTAGGGTAAGATTTTAAATACCTACGTAGGTATATGGGATACCTATAGGCGTACATTACCTATATTAGGTAGGTACTGACTGAGTTTGGCACAAACATGACAAATACAACAAAGACAACCTTACACGGAAAATATGTACTTATTTGTTCCTAGTTTCTACCTCAAAAACAAACGAAACGAAACAGCTTCACGACTTTGATCCCCAATCACGGTAGATACCCTCATATCTCTTCGTACCAACTCAAGATTCCCGTTTTTAGAATATCCCATATATAACACAGAATATAACATTGACGCTTCGTTGTATCCTTTTTACTCGAGCGCAACGAAGGAGGGTAACGTTTCAGGGGTTGTTTTCGAAAATCAAACTGTTTTTTTGTTATTTATCCACAGAACACATTTTCTTTTAGTTTGAAGTTAATTACACTACGCGTTAAAAATCTCCCATACAAACCTTGGGACTTTGGCAGTCTTTTGCACCCTTTGCAGGGGTAGTTTTAAAATAGTGAAAACGTGATTTTAATCTATTTATTGTGGAGTATATTTACTTCAAGTTTGAAATCAATCGCACTATGCGTTAAAAATCTCCCATACTAACTTTTACAGTCATTTGCACCCTTTGCGGGGGTAATTATCAAAACTTCAAAGTGTTATTCTTAATTATTTATTTCTTAGTATATTTACCTCAAGTTTTAAGTCAATCGCACCACGCGTTAAAAAACTCCCATACAAACTTCGACATCCCTTTGCATACTTATTAAGGGTAGTTTTAAAAAACCAAAAATGTTATTCCTAATTTTTTAGCCTTGAAGTAAATCTACTTCAAGTTTCAAGTTTGTAGATTCAAGGAATAAAATTTTTCATACCAACGTTTTCAACCCTTTTTACACACTTAGGGGTTGAATTTCCAAAAATCCTTTCTTAGTACACCTCTACGCCATAAGACCTATGTACTCTTCAAATTTCAAGTCTCTCTAGGACCAGTGGTCAAAAAACTCCCATACAAACTTTTACATCCCTTTGCACCCTTATTAAGGGTAGTTTTAAAAAACTAAAAATGCCTTTCCTTTTTTTTTGCCTTGAAGTATATGTACTCCAAGTTTCACGTTTGTAGGTTCAAGGAATACTATTTTTCATACAAACGTTTTCAACCCTTTTTACACTCTTAGGTGTTGAATTTCCAAAAATCCCTTCTTAGTACACCTCTACGCCATACTACCTATGTACTCCTCAAATTTCAAGTCTCTAGGACCAGCGGTCAAAAAACTCCCATACAAACTTTTACATCCCTTTGCACCCTTATTAAGGGTAGTTTTAAAAAACTAAAAATGCCTTTCCTTTTTTTTGCCTTGAAGTATATGTACTCCAAGTTTCAAGTTTGTAGGTTCAAGGAATACTATTTTTCATACAAACGTTTTCAACCCTTTTTACACCCTTAGGGGTTGAATTTCCAAAAATCCCTTCTTAGTGCACCTCTACGCCTTAAGACCTATGTACTCCTCAAATTTCAAGTCTCTCTAGGACCAGCGGTCAAAAAACTCCCATACAAACTTTTACATCCCTTTGCACCCTTATTAAGGGTAGTTTTAAAAAACTAAAAATGCCTTTCCTTTTTTTTTGCCTTGAAGTATATGTACTCCAAGTTTCAAGTTTGTAGGTTCAAGGAATACTATTTTTCATACAAACGTTTTCAATCCTTTTTACACTCTTAGGGGTTGAATTTCCAAAAATCCCTTCTTAGTGCACCTCTACGCCATAAGACCTATGTACTCCTCAAATTTCAAGTCTCTAGGACCAGCGGTTTAGGCTGTGCGTTGTATATATGTCAGTCAGTCAGTCAGGACTTTGAGTCTTATAGTATTAGAGATAGGTTTTGATTTCAAAAATCTCCTTTTTTCTAGTGGACGTACAGTTTATATGAAATTGCACATATTTATGCATTTTTTGCAATGTTTCTTTTGCAAAATCAACAGTATTTTATTCACGTGTTTACTTTTGTTTCAGCGGAAAATCGTCGGTGCCCTGAGGAAGGCTCGTACAAGAGAAACATGCAAGTGTACTGGAACATTTTGTGTAAACATAGCTGTATTTATAGAATATCGTATCTTATGTTTATGGATATCAGAAGTGCTATTCTGTCAACAACATTCTGTCAGCCCAAGTGACCGCGGATTCCGCGGTGAGTTATCAATTTGGCATTCAGTTATACACTCACCCATCACTAGCGTCACTCGCGTGAGTGTATTGGCGGTGAAAATGCCAACGTGAGTGAGGTGAAGCTTGTGATCGAATGAGCGCGGATCCACTGGTCCTTGATTTAGTTGATGCTCCCGATGAGTTTGTTTTTTTACGGAATAGCACTACAGTGAACAAAGTGAAGTGGTTCTATGACTTGCATTGCAGTAGGCAATCTCTTGTACACGCATCAAGGTAGCATTCAATCTGCTTGTAAATTTTATTTCATGTTTTTTTTTTAATACTAGCTTATTATTAGCTTTTAGCTAGGATCCGTACCCAAAGGGTAAAACGGGACCCTATTACTAAGAATCCGCTATCCGTCTGTCTCATGAACCGTGATATTTAGACAGTTGAAATTTTTACAGATGATGTATTTCTGTTGCCGCTATAACAACAAATAATAAAATAAATATTTAAGGGGGCTCCCATACAACAAACGTGATTTTTTGCCGTTTTTATAGATATTGGTACGGAACCCTTCGTGCGCGAGTCCGACTCGCACTTGGCTGGTTTTTATACTACTAACTGATGCAACAAACAGAGGGCCCATCTGATGTTAAGTGGTAACCATCACCTATAACAAAGCATTGCGTAAGTTACGCATGATACGATGCACTGCCCTGCGTCCATCAACTTGAAGCATACCGATGTTAGCCTCATGTTAATTTAATTGCACCGGCAACCACAATTTTGAAACCAAAACACTTGTAGGTGGTAGTAAGTACTACCACCTACAAGTGTTTGTTATTTCCGGGGAAGTCCCCGGAAGAGCCCTTTACAAAGCGCTCTACTAATCTTTAACTGACGTTTTTACTCGGAATATTTAATCGTGAAGGATTTAACGCCAGTGGATGAGTGAAGGGTTAATACAAGGATTATGCAAAATGTTTACTATACGATTATTTTGTAGTTACGTTATCCGTTGGGTAATCTTTCATCTTATTGGAAAATGCATGCTATTGTTACACTGATAGTGTCATTTTTTATCACATCTATTCACAGAGCTAGTTTGTTCATCGTAAGGAGCAAAATAGCTTTTTGATCCCTAGGTAGTAAAAGTGATATGAATTTGGAATGTGGATATTATGGTTGGTAAAAGTTCAAATCACCAAAGAGATCAATCACGAAAATTTTATGAGTTAGTGGCTAGCTAAAAAAAGTATGAAAAAAAAACGCATGAAATGCATTCCGCCTTCGTTCGTAATTTTTACTCAAATTCGGATTTTACTAAGTTTTATGAAAATAAATAAACGTTATTGTTTTTCTACATAAGTTGCACTTACCTATTTTCCCATAGAGGGTGGTAAAAAGTAGAGTACTATTATAGTACTACTACCTCAGGAACCACACTGTTATAAGCTCTAATGACGTACTTTGAATCCCTCGCTGCGCTCAGGATTCTACTCTAGAATATTTCGCTACTCTCTGGATTTAAAGAAACACTCTCGCCTTTCAAATTGCTGTTTGCTCTCTTGGTATTTACTATTCTAGGTTCATTTTCAGAAATTATTGCCTGGCTCTGCCGGTAATTACCGGCAAAGGTAGTTGAGCCATTATTGGGTACATTTGTGTCAATTATTTCGACAACACGGGCAAGAGCATTTCCCGATATTGCTAAAATGCAGTATTGCCAAAATGTCGCCGAACTAAATATTCAGAAAACTATAAACACACATTATGGTGCAGCTATTTACTTTTAGTTAAATAGCTACACAAAAAGTTACACATTTTTTCTGAATCTACGTATTCAAGAGTAGTAGAACCTCTCTCACAATAACATTGAAATTGAAATAACAGGCACTTGAGGCTTAACATCTGTATGCCTCAAGTTGATGGACGCAGCGCAGTGCATCGAAGCGCACATTCCTATCGTGACTGGCGAGGCACTGCTTTTTAGGTGATGGTTATCACTTAACAGGTGGTCCATCTGCTTGTTCCTTCAGCACTAACATAATATAAATCGTGTTTTGGGAATGAGTGAAATTTCCCATCCAAATAAATGTAAATTTTCAAACGTTGATGGATGTAAGCTTTTATTTGACATGTTGGTTACCAATCACATTACACAGCACTCGTATTTATATATATATGTCTGGTTATATATTCGTCCGCTATTTAAAACTCAAAAGTGCTACGTGTGTTTAAAATGATGATTTATATAAGTTTATTATTTTCAAACATTTAATGTAATAAATAAATAAAATAAAAAGATATTAATATAATAGAATGTAATGTTGAGCCACGTAACTTTAAAATTTTTAAGCTCATTTAGAAAAACATGACAAGTGCGAGTAATACTCACGATAAAAGAAAACTTATATGTTATTTTGTTATTAACACGAATTATTTTTGGATTAATAAAGTTATGTGCCTTTTTTTAAATGCCCTGAAAGTCTTTGTAGATTTCCTTTTTTCTTTTTGTGTAACATTATTTTATTTAAAGGCGCAATCATTAACTATAAAAAATAGCAGAACATACAGAGGGTAATCCGTAGCCCAAGAAGTGCTGCATCTGAGGACCACCGCTTAACAGTACTTCCTGGAATACCCTGTATACATCCAATTCCGTGCATTGTTCGAAATATAAAACTAACCCAATTGGGACTATTACTCGTTGTTGTTTCGAAAATTGTTACTATTAAGCCTGATTATACTTGTGCTTCGTTCTCGAGATGAGTAACCTGTAAGAATATTTTATTAGGTATGTAACTTGTAGTAGTAGGTCCAGTTAGCATCACTCCACTTACTTTGAGGGTAGTTGTGATTTTTTTATTGTCTACCTACGGTCGTCGCCCGCTCTGTTCGTCATTCGTAATTTCAGTGTCAATCACTCCGCACGTGCTTCCAAATTTTACATTTTATTTCCATTTCGGATATATTTCGTGTCGAAATGCCTAAAAGGAAGCACGTCGAGGAAGATAATAACAGTGTATCAAAAAAGTTACGGAAAATAGAAAAGTTTTTAAAGAAGTGTAAAAGTCGCAGTCGCAGAAGGATTATGTCGTCATCTTCGGAAGATTCCTCGCAGTGCCTTGAAAACCAAAACGGTACGTACTTGCATATTTTTACCTAACCGTTTAGTGCACACATAAACTCATTATAAAGGTAAACGCACAAGGACGCCTGCGGGGCTATCCGAGCGTAACCTACCATGAGATCACAAATAACTTCATATTAATTTATGAAATATGTTGAGCTTGCTTGACGTAATGGACAACGCACATGGACGTCTGCGGGACTATCCGAGCGTATACCATCGAACATATTGCCTCTGTCGACCGATTGTCTAAAAGACAAATTAACGCAAAAGGACGTCTGCGGGACCATCCGAGCGTATAATAACTACTCAGAGATCGGCTATATGTTTTTATAAGAAGAACAATTGTCTTAATGGTTCTTAATTACCCCCATAAAGTGTTGTACCTACCGATAACAAAAGGGTTCTAAGTCTGTTAAAATATTTTCAGACGGGGTAATTCGGAGTCCTCCGAGAGATAGCACGGATATCGATTCAATTCTTCTTCCGTATGAGGGCCAACAACGTGAAAACTTCACGAGGCCGCCGACACCGACACCGACGCCGCCGACTCCGCCTCCGCCACCGCCTCCACCGCCGCCAGCGCCGTCGACTTCACAAGAAGGGCAATCAAACCAGCTAGATGATGATTCATTGTCGCCCTTAGAAGGTATTCCGGAAGAATCGGGACTCGACAATGAAATCCTAGAACTTCTAGGCGATGATCCGACGGCTACGGTAGAATATGGAAAAAATATCCGACCCGAACTGGCAGCACGTTTTAACCACATCGCTACCAACGGCTTAAACAAAGATAATCGCAAGGAACTTTGTGAAAAATACCTTATCCCAGGGAATTGTACGTTGATCGGAGCACCGGCTCTAAATGCAGAAATTAAAGTTGCTCTGAATGAGAATACCGTGAAACGTGATAAACTTATCGAATCTCGTCAAAAACGAATCGCTGCGGCTATATCCTGTATAGGAGAAGCGATCTCTCACGCTCTGGAGCCACAGAAAAAGATAATGCTCAAATTAAACGTCTTATGGACACCGCTCGACTCATATGCGATGCCCAATATAACGACTCCGTGTCACGAAGAAACCTCGCAGTTTACTCGCTCAAAAAGGAAATGAAAGAACCTCTAACCTAAGTGCCAAGGTGTATCTCCATTAATAAAAGGGAGTAACAAAATAAAAAAATATGTAAAATTAAGTAGCTTCTTAAAAAAATCTGAAAAAAAAATAAAAAGACAAAAAAATGTATTTGTACAGGCAAAGCTTTGCAAGGAAAAATGTAAGTTGAATGAAGAATTGAATTCCTGCTACAAATTACTTGGGCGGAATTCCGTAGAACAGGAAAACATGTCTGCAAAAATTATACAGTTAGAAAAATCACTTCATGATATAACAGAGAAATATAAAAAGGCAGAGCAAAATATGTCAGAATTAATTAGTGATGACAGTACATATGTACAAGTATGTAATAGCAGCTCACAGACAGATCCACCCATGTTTGAACAAACGATCACTGGCACAGCATTGGTTACGGAACAGGTGATTGAACAGGTGGCATCACTTTCGCCACTTGTGCCGCTGACAGGTGCTGTGACCAATGAGCCCATTAAAGTATGTGTATCACAGTCTCTTGTTAGACTAGACAGTGCTTGTCTAAAGACCCGGAAGACTGTAATATATTCGGACAGGATAGGAATAGGGATGGGACTGTTACTTAGCGATCAACTAGGTCAGGTAGTAACAAACAACTGCTTCCCAGATGCTCCCATTAGCTACTTTATAAATAGCATAAAAAGTGACAGTTCTCTTGACAAAGACACCACCTTGATCGTGCAATTAGGTGAGAGCAGTGTAATCAAGCATTTAGAATTAATTAAACTGGTGGAAGCTTTGTTAGGAAAGTTAGAATTAGGACTTCGAAAACTCATTTTATGTGCGTTTCCCTATTCTAATTCATTGAGTACTCAAGAAAATAAGAATATCTTTAAACTTAATTTAATGTTTTATAATTTGACATGTCGTCATAGTGACGTTTTGTATTTCGACACTAATAATTTTATTAGTAATTTTATATTGACTAGAGGTACTATGTCTTTATGTAAACATAGTAAAATAAACATTGCTAAATTGTTAGCATTTAATATTTTTGATCCTGTTATAGGTACTATAACACAGTCCGTAGACAAGCCCGTAGTTAGTAGCAGTACTAATGAGGGCTTACAAGCAGAAAGGCCTATTGCCCAACATTTAAACTAGTCTCTTCGACAATGGGAAAGCCTGGCACTTTACATGTTGTACACCAAAATATGCAAGGCCTTCCCAGCAAAGTATTAGAACTAGAATTATTTTTGAATTGTTTCAATGTAGATATCATGTGTATTACAGAACACTGGATATTAGAACTAGAGTTGCTCCCTTTTTATAATAAATACAGTATATTGAGCTCTTTTAGACGCAAGAACGCTATACATGGCGGTTCTTTAATTGTTGTAAATAATAACTTGAAATGCAGGGAGCGTAAAGACATTGCAAATCTCAGTATTGACAGGACTATTGAGCTGTCGTGTGTGGAGCTGGAGCGGCACATCGTTGTGAGTGTATACCGTCCCCCAGACGCGGACTTCACGTTGTATGAATCCACTATGGAAGAAGTATTGCTTAAAACCTTCGATAGTAAAAAAACTTTAATAGTCTGCGGTGATTTTAATATAGATATTCCGGTTCATCCACTCTCTGAGAGATTTTTAAATTTGTTTAAATGTTTTGATCTACACAGCTTGTTTAAAGACCCAACAAGAGTGACATTAACAACAGCCACCTGTCTAGACAACATCTTTTGCAGTCATGAACCAATTTGTAAGTCCGTAGTTAAGCATTTTAGCTCAGATCATTACGGTCATAGCGCTAGGTTTGAATATAAAGAATCAGATAAAGACGAGGTCTTCACCTATCGGCTTATCACAGATAGCCGTACTAAAAAGTTTCAGAACAATGTTGAACTGAAAGTGTCCCTTTTACCATATTTGACTGACCCAAATGATCTTTTTATAAAATTGACAAATTTAATAAATGAAGAACATAATGATACTTTTCAACTTAAAACATGTAAAGCTAGTGTAAGTGTCAAGTTCGCTGACTGGGCAACTCCAGGTATTTACAAAAGTAGGAATAAATTATATGACCTATACGCTGCTAGGGAGTCAATGCTGAATGACCCAACGTTTATTCTACACACTAAAAACTACTCTAAAATTTTCAAAAAAGTATGTCACGCGGCAAAATCATTGCATATAAGAAATAAAATTGAAAAATCGACAAATAAAATTAAAGCCACTTGGAAGGTAGTTAATAACGAAACAGGCAAATCAAAGATCGGTAATAAACAGATAAATTTAAAAGTAAACAATAATGTTTTTACAAAAAATATTGAAGTCGCCAACGCGTTTGATAGTTTTTTCTCCAGTATACCTAAACTTGTGACTTCATCCCTAAATTCCTCAGCTGCTGAAGCGACAACACTATTAGAGTCTAGCGTTAAAAAATGTAATGATATCTTCAGTTTTAAATATATTAATGCTGATAATATTGTGAAAACTTTTAAATCCTTAAATATTAAAAATACTGAAGATCTATGGGGAATGTCCACAAAAGTTTTAAGCGCTATTATAACTGATATTGCACCATGTCTAGCATACATTTTTAATAGATGTGTAGATGAGGGCGTTTTCCCTGATTTAATGAAACACAGTAAACTCATTCCCCTGTACAAGTCTGGAAATGAACAAGATCCTGCGAACTACAGGCCTATTTCGGTACTGCCTTCGTTAAGTAAAATTTTTGAAAAAATTGTTCTTACTCAGTTATTATCACATTTTAACGTCAACGGCATACTTCATAGTCATCAATTTGGATTTACTAAAGGTCGATCAACGACAGATGCCGGTTCGACGCTCCTGAAGCACATTTATGATGCTTGGGAACACTCACAAGATGCGATTGGGGTATTCTGCGATCTGTCCAAAGCTTTTGACTGTGTAAGTCATGCCACCTTAATATCTAAACTTAAACATTACGGCATCATAAACCAGGCAATTGGTCTTATACAGTCATATTTAACCAATAGAGTGCAAAAAGTTGATGTTGGCGGTGAGAGGTCGTCTGGGTCGGTCATTGATATAGGGGTACCTCAAGGTTCCATATTGGGTCCCTTTTTATTTCTAGTATATGTAAATGACCTTCCACCTTTTGTAAAGGATTTATGTGAAATAGTTCTATTTGCTGACGATACCTCTTTAATATTTAAAGTCGACAGATTGAAGACTAACTTCGATGACGTTAATGCATCTCTGTCGCAAGTACTTAACTGGTTTACTGTTAATAATCTTTTGCTCAATGCCGGGAAAACGAAATGCATTAAATTTACTTTGCCAAATGTGGTTCAGCGTCCAACCAATATTGAATTAAATGGAGAATCACTTACCCTTGTCAATTCTACTATTTTTTTAGGACTTAATATTGATGCAAAATTGCAGTGGGGTCCACATATCAAATCACTTGCTGGTAGACTGAGTTCGGCTGCATACGCAGTTCGCACAATAAGATGGCTTACAGATGAAGCTACAGCTAGGCTAGTATAGTTTAGCTACTTTCATAGTGTAATGTCTTATGGTATATTGCTCTGGGGGAAAGCTGCTGATATACAAAGTATATTTGTACTTCAAAAACGGGCGATACGTGCCATTTATAAAATGAAACCACGCGAATCATTGAGGGAGCGATTTAAAGAAATTAATATTCTCACAGTAACTTCACAGTATATTTATGAAAATCTATTATACACTCATAAACACATAGATAGCTTTAAGAAAAAGAGTGATGCACATAACGTTAACACTAGAAATAAAAACAAATTATGTTTTCCTAAATTTCGACTCCAAAAGGTAAATGGCTCGTTTATGGGGAACGGTATACGCTTCTATAATAAACTTCCAGAAAGTGCCACTGGGCTTCCTATTAGAAAATTTAAAGCATACATTAAGAATAATCTAATAAGTAAAGCTTATTATACTTTAGATAGCTATATTGATGATAAAAGTGCGTGGCCCGATGTCCCGGTCGCTCTGCCCATCGGCAGCTAACATGTCTGCAATGTCTGTACTGTACCTACTATTGTGTGTTTTATTTTTCTCTGATTTAATAGATTGTATTTAATTTTATGCATTAGGTATTATTAGTTTGAAGCGTAGCTGTCTTATAAATTTGATTATGTTTAACTTTTTCTGTATGCCTACGCCTCACTTAACTTCAATAATACAACGTGTAAACGACTGTACGACATTAAATTAATACACGTGTAGTACTACTATCTAGTATTGATTTAAAAAAGGTTTTATTAACATTCATTCATAATTGAGATTTTTTTATTTTCAAACAAACTAAATATCAGAATAAGCATAAAATTATTGAACATTCTGTATAAACACACAAACAAAGCAACGTACGTTCATTCAATGCCGCGCCCCGCGCGCAGAAACCGCACATACATACCTACTACGGCTAAACCTAAACTGTGCCGCGCGCCCGTGCCTAAAGGTGAACGCCCTTTCAGCGCGGGCGCGCGGCCGACGGCGGCGTCTTTGATTCGCCGATATAGTAGAGCAACGTTAGCATGTAGGAAAAATAAAACTAGTTAGGTACCTCAAATCCGTACGTTTCCAATATGCTCACGTTGTTGCATGTTGCACATACAAATGAATGCACTGAAGAGCTCCTTCAACTGTTCTAGAGTTGGTTTTGTATGCCTAGTTTCACAATTATCTTTCCCTTCATAATACAAGTTCTGCATTTTGATGACATTAACAAGACACACACACTCACACAAAAAGTCTATTTCGCGGTACCAAATCTAGACACTAGTCACGAGTAATAACACGAATTTACAATTTTCAAAATTAGATATGTCAAGGTCGCTACCAAGGCGATTGTTTACTAAATAATAATGTCTTTCACTGGCCACCGGGCGGCAGCGTGGCAGATAGTGGGGCGCGCTACGTACCTATCTGTCTCTATCACACACGTAAGCGGAATGATATCTGTCCTTGTCGCACAGCGAAATTTTACAATGTGAGCGCACAAATATGTTTCTTATGCGGTCTAACGCGTATAAATATGATATCTCTGTCCTTTTTTTCGTTTGATTGATGAGTCACATGACTCATGACCCCGGAAATTTGACCTCATCACCGGCGATTAGAGATACAGGTTGCATAGAAATTATTTATTGGAAAAGTATCGATATCTCGATAAATATTCAGGCTTTTTTGATAAAACCAACTGCTAAAATCTAAAAATGCAATTAGGAGTACGTGTTTCAATTTAATGTCGTACATGACTTTACACCTTGTATATTATATTACATTGTAAAAGGATCATACAAAAGAACGGTAGGAACCAAGCCGTAAGTTTGTTGCCTGTTCTTCTAGGCTTTGGTCGCGTGGAACTGGCACCTAGAGTCACCTAGCTTTAAGACGTTTCAAAGTGATCCTTGTGATTTTATTGAATAAATACCTATTGACTTTGACTTTGACTTTGACTCTGCTCGATACAAAGATCGACAAGTCTTTATTTGGAGAAAACCTGACCGATTCCTTGAAGACGGCTAAAGCTGTGACAAAATCAGGTACCGAACTCAAAACTTAGTTCAAGCCGCAGACAAAAAACTGGAAAACCCCAGTCGCTGGTCGCAGGCAACCGGCGACGGTGCGGCGGTACACGCCTGCCACACCGACGACGCCGGCGCAGCCAGCTCGGCCGCCGCCGTCGACAACGGAGCCGCGCGCCGCACGCACGTACTCGTCGCGCAAGCCGCCGCCGCCGCCGCCGCCGAGGTCCGCTCGCAGGCGATACTAGACGAGGTAAAATACGCAGGTCAACTGTCTTATTTTTACAAGGCCTGGTCTATGATCACTAACGATCGCACGATACTTTCGTGGATCGATTCAGGATACAAAATCATTTTTTCCAAGCCTGTCACTCAATTGTGTCCACCGCCGATTCATAATTACTCTGACTCTGAAAAGGTACTCATCGTTGAAGCTATTCACAAACTAGAGTCATATGGAGCAATCTCTGAATGTAAACCATGTAGAAACCAATTCATATCGAATGTTTTCTTGCGACCGAAGCCGAATGGTAAAATGAGGTTCATTCTCAACCTGAAACAATTAAATAAATTTATAGATACCTCACATTTCAAGATTGAGGACTTTCGCACAACTTTGAAATTATAGTCTCGAGACTGTTATATGGCAACACTAGACATTAAAGATGCTTATCATTTTATTAAAATTCATCCGGAAAGCAGGAAATATTTAAGATTTGTATGGAATAACAAATTGTATGAGTTTAACGTTTTAGCATTCGGCTTGAGCACAGCCCCTTATGTGTTTACAAAAATAACGAAACCAATCGTTAAGCTTTTAAGATCTGGCGGCTTCGTGTCTACAATATATCTAGATGATATCAATTTGATAGGATATTCTTATCAAGAGTGCCTTAATAATATTAGAACTACAAAACAATTACTATGCTCTTTAGGCTTTATAATTAACAAAGAAAAAAGTAATCTTCAACCATCTAACAAGTGTAAATACTTGGGTTTTATCCTTGACTCTCATAAATTCGAAGTCTCATTGCCACAAGAAAAAAGAAAACGCATAAAAGAAGAATTATTAAAGTTTATTCATCTCAAAATATGTACAATTAGGCAGTTTGCACAGATCATTGGTCTGCTGGTCTCAGCGTGTCCAGCCGTAGAATATGGGTGGCTCTACACCAAAGATTTAGAGAGATGTAAATATTTAAACTTAGCTCATGATGATAACTACGAAAGGTTAATGAATGTACCAAATTATGTACAAAAAGAATTTATGTGGTGGCTTAATGCAGTAAATAACTCAGTACATCGTATTTTAGAAGACAGATATGAAATTGAAATATTCTCTGACGCCTCAACGACGGGGTGGGGCGCAGCACGTGGGGACGAGACTGCCAGTGGCCAGTGGTCCAATGACGAATGCAAAAAACATATTAATTACCTTGAACTGCTCGCAACCTTCATTGCGGTCAAGATTTTTGCCAAAAATTATTCGAATTGCCAAATACTTCTCAGAATTGACAACTGCACAGCAGTATCGTATGTCAACAGAATGGGAGGTGTACAGTTCCCACATCTTACAAAAATCACCAAAGATATCTGGCAATGGTGTGAATCACGAAAAATTTTCATTTACGCGTCTTATATCCGATCAGAGGATAACACAATAGCAGATGCTGAGTCAAGACGTACCCATCCAGATATCGAATGGGAACTGTGAAATTCTGCGTTTCAAAGGTTAACCGTTATCTTTGGTCAACCTCAAGTCGACCTATTCGCTAGTCGAATAAATAAAAAATGCCTTAAATACGTCTCATGGCATAAAGATCCAGACGCCTTTGCAATTAACGCATTTACCATTGACTGGTCAGAGTTCTTCTTTTACTCTTTTCCACCTATCTCAGTAATATTGAAAACCTTGAGAAAAATTATCTTAGATAAAGCAACGGGAATACTCGTAGTCCCTTTATGGGAGACACAGCCATGGTTTCCAGTTTTCTTGCGCTTGCTCATTAGTAACACTATAACGTTTAAACCCTGTGAAAACGTTCTCGTCTCTCATTTCAGCCGAGACAACATCAAGTCGAGTCTTACCCTGGTTGCCGGGGTGCTCTGCGTGCGGCGCTACTGCGAAGAGACGCTCCCGCAGACTCTATAGATATTATGCTGGCTTCTTTGTCCACCAACTCTACCAAACAATACAATGTCTGCCTTAAGCGTTGGTTTAATTATGCTAAAGAGAATGGCCTTAACTTTTATGAAGCGTCTATTCCTTCGATCCTCTCTTTTTTTACACATTTGTTTAATTCAGGTTCGCAATACGGATCCCTTAACACTTATAAATCCGCGTTAGCTATGTTGATCGGATCTAATGTGTCTCAAGACGATAGAATAAAGCGTTTCTTCAAGGGGGTGTTTCGACTGAAGCCTCCCACCCCAAAATATGACGTTACTTGGGACCCGTCACTCGTACTAGAAGCACTCGCAACACGATACCCAAACGAGGGCTTACCACTGGAGCAATTGTCTAAAAACTGTGCAATATTGCTGGCATTAACAACAGCACATCGCGTACAAACACTATCAAAAATAGATATACAAAACATAGTCGAAACGAATTCACAAATAGATATTAAAATTCCAGATTTAATCAAAACCTCGCGGGTTGGCTATAATCAGCCAGCCTTACACTTGCCATTTTTTAGACAAAAACCAGAAATATGCCCTGCAAATACGCTCCTTTCTTATTTAGAAAGAACTAGAGAGCTAAGAGGTAACTGTCGCTATCTTTTTATTAGCTACAGAAAACCTCACGCGATTGTTAGTTCACAATCGATTAGCCGTTGGATAAAGTCGACTTTAGAAGAATGTGGGATAGATGTATCGATATTCAGCGCACATAGCACTCGGCACGCGAGCACGTCACGCGCACGCCGCCTCGGTCTCAGCGTTGATACAATCCGTAAAACTGCTGGCTGGAGCGGTACATCTAACACATTTGCTAGGTTCTATGATAGGACTGTAATCTGTAATCAAAGCGATTCTCTGGCCAGATTGATTATAGACAACTAATATTTTTTGTTAAAATATATATATATATAATAGAGAAGTTACTGAAGCTATCAAACATGTAAACTATGCGTTAATTAACTAGTTAAATTATATTTGAACTGTTTATTAAGAAATAATTGGATACAAGTATAATTAGATACATTAATAATTATTAGAGATAATCATGTATATGGTGTAGACAAATAAATATTGCATTTGATCAGGGAATGGATTTCATTGATATTTCCTCCAAGTCACCTATAGGTGTCCTCTCAAAGTCTACAAGTTACATACCTAATAAAATATTCTTACAGGTTACTCATCTCGAGAACGAAGCACAAGTATAATTTATGATTAAACGAACTTACTTGTACGTGAAGTTCTATCATAATTATACGAAGTGCTTCGTTCGAAGAGATGAGTAACCAACACCCACCCGGCCCAATTGTCGCAAGAGCGCAACCCGTCTTTTCGGAAATATCGTCTTAGGAGGAGTGATTGGTTTACTCCAAACTAAATGACGAACAGAGCGGGCGACGACCGTAGGTAGACAATAAAAAAATCACAACTACCCTCAAAGTAAGTGGAGTGATGCTAACTGGACCTACTACTACAAGTTACATACCTAATAAAATATTCTTACAGGTTACTCATCTCTTCGAACGAAGCACTTCGTATAATTATGATAGAACTTCACGTACAAGTAAGTTCGTTTAATCATAAATTATATAACTCATTAAATGTTTGATTAATAATAAATTAATGTTTATTGTGTGCGAGCGCTCTATCTGAAGTTATTTTCATTGTTATTACAATTTTAACTGTTTAGGAATTGCTATATGTTTGATGAAAAAGTCAAAGTCAAAGTATATTTATTTGCAGAATTACATGTAATGAGATGTTAAATATTTTTGATAGAGCCAATGTACTTCTACCGTATAAGGGCATGCAAAATTAAAATTTATAAACAAGTAAAATAAATTATATAAAATTAGAATAATTATAGAAAAAATGTCAAATAAAAAAAAATTATAAATTATGATTATTATTAAATGAATATAAGAATAGTGATAGTCAAAATGAAGATAAAATGTCAAAGGAATTTTAAACTTGAAAATAATTGTTGGACAAATTAAGAAATAATTACGTTAGTTAGTATGTTGTCTGACATAAATTCATTGATATTATAATAACATTTATCAGCTAAAATAGTTCTCAGCTTCCTCTGAAACATCGAAGTGTGAAGTTCTCTTAATGATAACGGAAGTTTATTGTAGATGAGTGGAGCCATACAAAAAACACTTTTGCGCATTAGCGAGGTTTTAGATTTATGGACGCAAACTTTATTTTGGTCTCGTCTGTTACGATGAACGACATCAGACAAAACAGATCTGGATTGTGTCTGACATACATGGCCGTTTCAAAAATATACAGCGAAGGGATAGTTAAGATGTTGTACCTATTGAAATAAGGTTTGCACGAATCTGTTAACTTAAGATGAAACATTGCTCTTAAACACCTTTTTTGGTGTTTGAAGACTTTGTCAACATCGGTAGAGTTGCCCCAAAAGATTACACCGTATCTGATATTAGACGCAATCAGGCCGTGGTAAGCAGTTATAATAAATTGTTGTTGAAAGCCAATTATAATAAATTGTTGGAGGTATATTTTATTGTTTTACTAGTAATATTATATGAATAGGTAACTTGTATAATAGTTTGTAAGAATGTATACCTAAACATAGTACATAAGTTCAACTTGATCTCAGATAAGTATTTCGCTACCGACCCGTGGTCTGACCGCTATGACCAACTGTTTGTACCACGGGTAAGTGAAACTATCCATGGTCCAACCTGTTGTACAACGGGGCAGTAAGTTCCCCCGTGGTCCAACACATTATAGTCATCATTGACGGCCAATGATGACATTCTTAAAGCTAATATACAGAGTGAACGAGGCAACTTACTCCCAAAAACTCAAGTAGGTCCGTTAGTTCAGAACACGCTTCTAAATCAATGTCCAATAAAATACTTATTTCAAAAAGTCACACATAAATTTGTTGGTGGACATTCTGCACAGTTTAGGTATATAGTATGGGAATTCGATAGCTGATATAATATTGTATACTTTGTCTTTTTAGCTAATAATTTATAGCTGATACACCTACTCGTACTACTTTTAAAGAAATACATGTAGTGTTTTTATATTTACAATAATGTTGAGATGTGCGAGCGTGACGTTTCACGTCTTAATTTTTATATCGATTGTTTATTACAATTTTTTTTAAATAAAAACTAATTCCATCGAGTTAGTTAAATATAGTAATATTACTCGTGTTATGTAAATAATTATAATCAATATTTGAATTGGCTATGAAATGTTTCTCTTGTACGTATAGTTGTTTGTACACTGTACACAGAGCCAACCCAGGCTCCATACATTGTTGAAACAACTCCTTTATTAGAGTTTTTTTTTAAGAGTTGTTAGTTATTTTAAGAGTATTAGAGCTCTTTGTGAAGGGCTCGTCCGGGGAAGTACTACCACCACGCCTTTTTCTGCCGCTTAGGAGCGTTGCTGTGTTTCGGTTTGAAGAGTGTGGTTGCCGGTGTAATTAGAGGCACATGAGGCTTAACATCTGTATGCCTCACGATGATGGACGCATGGCAGTGCATAGTAGGGCACGTTCCTATCGTGCGTGACTTAGGAGGCAATGCTTTGTTATAGGTGACGGTTAGCACTTAACATCGGATGGGCCATCTGCTTTTTCCATCAGCTAGTGGTATATTTTTTTTTATTATGTATTTTTTAATGAAGTTTTTTAATATTCAATTGTAATAATAATAAATAGGGTTATTATTATTTCATATAAAAGTGCTCATTTCAACATGCTGTACATATCGTTTAAATGGTTTTTAATAATAAAATGCTTTAATAAAACCAATTAATAATTTTATTGCATACATCCCAATGAACCTAACCTAATCTACTTGTGCCTACTAATAGTACGAGATGATGTACTACCCACTATAGCTGAAACCACTTACGTACATAGATATGTACCTAATAGAGTTCAAGATTTATAGGTCGTTAGGTACAGTCACCTCGAGTTGATTTAACTCTATATTACCAAATTTATGTTATAACTTTTGTGTTCACGTCCAGTACCCCAAGTATGAGTTTTGCTTGCCATATTTGGTTTTTCGTTTTACGTTTTTGTTCCGTGTTCATTGCGGGTATCAAGACGCGATAGGGATACCGATATGGAACTTTATGTTCTACTACTAATTTTCATCATACTTGCAACATAAAGTTCCGTATCGGTATCTCTATCGCGTCTTCATACAAAACCCGCAATGAACATGGAACAAAAACGATTCATTTATTCCGTGTTCATTGCGGGTTTATCGCGTTTATCGCGTGTATCTCTATCGCGTCTTCATACAAAACCCGCAATGAACACGGAACCAAAACGTAAAACGAAAAACCAAATATGGTAAGCAAAACTCATACTTGGAATACAGCACCCTTAGTCTGAGTTTTTTTTTGTAACGCGCCTTTTTATGTATTGAGACTCGTGAGTTCACAGAACGCCCGATATAGGCGGTAGCGGATAAGGTCGTCAGGCCTTTTTGAATGGAGATATCAAATCTCCATTCAAAAAGGCCTGACGACCACAAAAAACAAAAATGGAATAGAAGAGAATCTTACTTTATTGAACACCTTCAAAAAAGTTCAAAATCAAACTCAAAAAAGTTTAATAGCTCAAAAAATTCTTTGATCTTTTGTATACCCATAAAATTAGGTAAAATTTTATGGGTATAAAGATCAAAGAACACAAAATATTTAAAAACTAGTGGTATTGTGTGGTCTTCTTTACAAAAGCGATCTCTTCCAGACAACCTTTGGGTGGACAGTCACATTGCATAAGTATAAATAATGACATCTACGAGAGTTAATAAGATCATGTTGAAAATTATGATCTGTAATTATGCAAGCGACTGTACTTCTAAAACAATGTTAATACGTGGTTAATACCTTAATTAAAATGGTAACCCAAACACGGTAGACATTCTCCTAAATCTCTTGGTACCTACTTAAGTTTCTTTCAGGATTTCTATGAGTAGTCAGAGGTATGTAAAAGTTTTTTTGCACATAACCTCGTTGCATTAGTTGGCAGAAATGCAATCAACCGCATGTGTGTTTGATGCTCATTGAATCGGGAAACCGAATTGGGAATCCGATGCCTAACATATACAGCTAGCCTTGGGGTAGTCATCATTACATCATCAGCCTGTAAAAGTCAACAGCTGGTGGAAGAACGATTGAGCCGTCTCCATCCACCGACTACCCGCGAACCTCAAGATGTCGTCGTTCCATCGGATTCCAGTTCGTGGTCGCCATTCGACAACCTTATTGCCCAGCGGCTAGGGGTAGAAAAAATATGTGAACAGAAAACAGACATCTAAAACGTGTAACATAATATCCCTATGAGACCAAAGATCAGACCAAGCACTGGAATACTTTGACATGTGCAAAGTTTGAATACTTCGTTTTCGAAATTCCCATACAAAAGTCAAATTAATATTATCTCAGAAATGTGCAACAACCCTGATAATGTGACGTATATATTTGCGTTTACTAATTGGTGGCAGTTCTGTTACCTATTTTATCTACAGTTCACAATTGAAGGTCAAAAAACAGCTGAAAATAGGGCTGCGTCATGTTGTGTCAGTTTCATTTTGGCGGAAAGTTTAAGAGGCATTTCATGAATGAAAAACTTCGTGATTTCAAAATTCTTATATTAATCGATGTTCACCATGACCTGTAGAATACAATGCTTCCGGGGTTATAGGGGTATTATGTTACACGTTGTATAGGCCAACCTGCTAGCTAACATTCACTCACCAGGTATGCAATGAATGTATGCAATTAGTATGCTGGCATTGGCAGCCATAGGCTTGCAAATTCCAACCATATGGGATGCCAACAAATGCAAAATGCAATGCAAATTTAGACATACTTCTGTAACTTCGTCCAACAACCCGTCAAAGAATCTAGCTTTGGTACGTGGCACTAAGCATTCTGAGAGGACTACCGTGCAGGATCAAATGCTTAATTTTATTTTTTTCGTTTTTGTTAATAACTCAACTATCAAAGCAAAATCCTGATTTTCGCTTTTGATTTATTTTAGTTTGAGTAGTTCCATTAACTTTTTCGTTATTTAGATTCGTATTTGTTTGTGAAGTTCTATGAAAATAAATAAAATAAAAAAAACAGATGACACGTGAAATATCGCACATTTGCGTTTGCACATTGACACATACGGACACCCTCCTGATCAGTACCCCCAAGTATGAGTTTTGCTTACCATATTTGGTTTTTCGTTTTACGTTTTTGTTCCGTGTTCATTGCGGGTTTTGTATGAAGACGCGATAGGGATACCGATATGGAACTTTACAAAACCCGCAATGAACACGGAACACGGAACAAAAACGTAAAACGAAAAACCAAATATGGTAAGCAAAACTCATACTAGGGGTACAGAAGATCTAAGTAGCTAAATGTCCAACATTTTGCAACCTAATTAAAAAAAAATAATGTATTTCAATTGAATCTAAGCAAAGTCCAACTTTAGCTCAGAAGTTAAGATTATCACTAAGATAATTAATTTCATTTAAAAAAACCGTGCCGGAACAGTAGTGCTACTGAGTAGTTCAACTGGTTGTACAATCTTGTATGTCTAGTGCTACCAGTATTATAATAGTGGTCACTAGTTGTAGGTACTGGTACATAATAGATGGCAGAAAATTATTTATTGCACAAATAAAACATACTGTACATAGGCGAGCTTAATGATGGATAGCATTATCTACCAGCTAACCTTTGGGTAATGAGACAACATTTTTGGGTAGTGCACATTAGATAGAGGCCTATACTAAACAAAGAAAAGATTTAGAAAATTGCATAACTAAGTATTTCAAATAGGGTGCTCTCTCTTCTCTCTTGTCGTGTCACTAGTTTCTTTCAAAACAGTGTGGTGAAAGGACTTTAAGTGCGCCTTTAGAGGCTCCTTTCGAGCACTTGACACATGTTTTAGAACTTTTTAGGTTCTACGACATGCCGGTTTCCTCACGATGTTTTCCTTCACCGTTTGAGAGTACTGGCATTGTGCACATACATTTTTGAACAGAAAAATTCATTGGTGCACGACCGGTTTCGAACCCACGACCTTAGGATCGGACCACCTACCACTAGACCACCAGTGCTCGCTAATAAGGCATTGATACTACAGCTGAACACACTAGTAGTACAAACGATACAACCTTGTATCTCTAAAAAACTGCTACGAACGAAAGGCATAGTTAATTAAAATATATATAAATATTGGTGTACTTTTCACACAACACTATGTGGCCACAAACTAGGCAAAGCTTGCAATATGGAAACACTTTTTTTTGTAACTTCATACACAAAATACGAGTATATTATAACACCCAGCCAAAGAATAAACATTTTTTATACAACTAGCTAATGGAACAAGCAGATGGCCCACCTGATGTTAAGTGGTAGCCATCACCTATAACAAACCATTGCCTCGTATGTCACTCACGATAGGAACGTGCTCTACGATGCACTGCCCTGCGTCCATCAACTTGAGGCATACAGATGTTAAGCCTCATGTGCCTTGTAACGTCCGTTTTTTTTTTACTGAAAACCATTAATATAGAAGATATAAAATTTCATAGATTTTTCAACTTACGCGCCATTGTATTCTGAATACTCCTTTCATTGAGATAGTTTTATTACCATAAGAACTCATCCGTGAACCTTGGCGCCTTAAACAGAAAATTCGTTATGTGTCGCGCTTCGCGCGACACATAACTCAGTCGCGAGCCATTGTAATTTTATACACATCATTTTATAACGTTATATCACCATTATAAAAACCATTTTGCCTAACGAGTTTGTCATAATTTTGTTGTGTACGAAACAGCTGATAGGCTGGTGTTGCCGTGTTACACGAGCGAGCGTCGAATATTGATTGTATCGATAATTAGATATGTTCTCTCAAGTTAAAGGGTAATACTAAGTAATCCACTGCATTTTGTTCACGATCCTCTGTGGAAACTCAAGTCAGGCAGATATATCGTTTTTATTCATTCAAATCATTTTTTCCCTCGGTCGATCGATTATCGATCATCCGATTTGAGCGAATTACTGTTCAGTTGCTGGCAAGCCTGATTGAAAAAGTAGAGTGTAGAAAAATCTATGGAATGTTGTTTTTTTTAGATAGTGATCTTCGATTTCGAACAATTATATCGAGTCGATTAATCGCGTTTTGTTATTGTGGTGTAAATACTTCTTTGTAGAACTAAGTCTGACTACGACAGGAATGTCAAACTGTCTGTCAGTCATTCTTAGCACAACTTTATTTTGGATAAAACCACATTACTTGGTTTTCTATCGTTTTATTATAACAATTTATCCAAAATATAAAAACGTGTGAATCATGGATCTAACGCGACTGCTAAGGCCAGAAAAATTTGATATAGATCCGGGAACTCCAACGGCCGAACTCAAGTACCGACACTGGAAGGAAACGTTCCAGAATTTTCTTAGTTCCGTAGAAACCGGGTCGTCAAAATTTTCTGATGACACAAAGCTTAAATTACTACTGAACAACGTATCACCGATCATATACTCAATCATTCGAGAAGAAAAAGCATATTCTACAGCTATAAGTGCATTGGACAAAGTTTATATTAAATCCAAAAATGAAATACACGCCAGATTCATGCTCACCTCGACGAAGCAAAAGCCAGATCAGACGATAGCAGAGTATTTACTCACACTACAACAACTTTCTTTTGAATGCAACTTCAAAGCCGTTTCTGCCGAAATATACAGAAACGAATATGTACGCGATGCTTTTATTACAGGCATACATTCACAAAGAATTCGACAGAGACTGCTAGAAAACCTGGAAATAACTCTGGAGGAGGCAAGTAATCAGGCAATGTCACTCGAAATGGCTGAAAACAATTCAAGAGACTTAAGTAATGATAATCATACAAGGTTACTTAGTCAAATAGAAAACAATGACGATGGAAACGTAAGTAATCAAAACCTGGCTGCAACACCGGCACGTAGACGTTGTTTCTTCTGCGGTGGGAACATCCACCAGAGAATAAAGTGCCCACTTTCCATTCAACTCATTCCACTCAACTTGCACAACCTGCGAGAAGAAAGGTCACTTCGCTAAGGTTTGTAGAAGTCAAAATGCAGACAAAACTACAGCTGCAGCGGAAATGGAGGTATATACAGGTGCAATATCGGCAGCTTCACCAGCGAGTCTTCGTAAAACAATAGTTTCCATCAATGTAAATGATTACAGAGCCGAGGCCTTAATCGATAGCGGAAGTTCGACTAGCTTCATCGACCAAAAATTCGCTCACATGCTAAATTTAAAACGCCATCCTTGGAAAGAAACGATAACATTAGCTTCAAAGAAACAGACCACATCCGTTGATGGATTCTGTTATGCAAATATAACGTTGAATGAGCACAAATACACTCGAACTCCCTTGTACATTCTTCAAGATCTATGTGCTGATGTTATTATTGGCCATGATATCCTTAACTTGCACTCAACACTAGAGATCAAATTTGGAGGCCTAGAAAAACCACTCACGATCTGCAACGTTATGGAAGCTACGGTGCCCCCAGTTTCACTTTTCACCAATTTGTCTTCTAATGTCAAACCAATCGCTATGAAAACGCGAAAGTATACTGAAGATGACAGTAAATTTATCAGCGACGAGATTGACAAACTCTTAAAAGATAAAGTCATTGAACCTAGCAATTCACCTTGGCGTGCCCAAGTATTGATAACTGGAGGTACAACACATCGCAAACGTCTTGTCATAGATTACTCCTTAACAATTAACAGATTTACCGAATTGGATGCTTACCCTTTGCCAAATATAGAATCCATTGTATCAAAGGTAGCAGAAAATAACTTTTTTAGCCAAATTGATCTCAAAAGCGCGTACCACCAAGTGCCTATACTAAAGACGGAAAGAAAATATACAGCATTTGAAGCCTGTGGCAATTTGTACCAATTTACTCGTATACCATTTGGTGTAACTAACGGAGTTGCCGCTTTTCAGAGAACTCTCCACCATGTCATCTCTAGAGAAAAACTGAAATGTACATACGCTTATCTAGATGACGTCACTGTGTGTGGTAAAACAAAAGAGGAACATGACCAAAATTTAAAACGATTCATGGAGGCTGTGGCTAAATATAGCCTGACACTGAACGAAAAGAAGTGTGTATTCGGTCAAAAGTCTATCAAACTGTTAGGATATACAATTGACAACAATACTATCCGGCCGGATAAAGACCGCCTCAGTCCTTTAGTGGATCTGCCCATTCCAAATGACATGCAAGCATTAAAAAGGGCTCTCGGCATGTTTGCCCATTATTCTAAATGGATAAAGAATTTCTCAGAAAAGATCAATCCACTGACAAAAGTATCGGATTTCCCTTTAAATGAATACGCAATTGATTGTTTTCAAAATCTAAAGAACGATATCATGAAATCAGCGCTAACTATCATAAATCAAAACGAAACTTTTACTGTAGAAACCGATGCTTCAGAACACTCTATAGCGGCTGCTCTCACTCAAAACGGTCGACCAGTGGCTTTCTTCTCACGATCATTGAATGACTCCGAGCGCCGCCATTCTGCTATTGAAAAAGAAGCGAGTGCTGTAGTTGAATCTTTAAGAAAATGGCGACACTATCTTATCGGAAGGCATTTTATACTAATAACCGATCAACGATCAGTTTCATTCATGTTTAAACAATCTCATAACAGTAAGATTAAAAATGAGAAGATAGAAAGATGGCGTCTAGAGCTATCAAATTTTAAATATGATATAATTTACCGCCCTGGCAAAGATAACGTTACGGCTGATACCCTTTCCCGAGTATGCTCAAATATATCTTCGAGTAACAAGCTGCACGAGTTACATAAAATCATGGGACATCCTGGTATCGTACGAATGGCACACTGGGTACGGTCGAAAAATCTGCCTTATTCTACTGAAGATATCAAGAAGATGACATCAGCTTGTCGTATTTGCGCAGAAATTAAACCGAGATTTGCAAAGATGCAAGGAAATCTTATAAAAGCGACTAAACCATTCGAAAGACTCAATATCGATTTTAAAGGACCCCTACCTACTAATACGCAGAATCGCTACATCTTGACAATCATAGATGAATATTCCAGATTCCCATTCGCTTACCCATGTAAGGATCTATCTGCTGGCACCGTTATCAAATGTTTTAAAGAATTATTTTCAACTTACGGAGCCCCGCAGTACATACATTCGGATCGTGGAACCGCCTTCATGTCAAAAGAATTACGTACCTTTCTAGCATCAAATGGAGTAGCTTGCAGCCGAACCACACCTTATAATCCACAAGGAAACGGTCAGGTAGAACGTCTTAATGGCACCCTTTGGAAAACTATTAAATTGTGCTTGAGGACTAGGGAGCTAGACACAACAAACTGGGAGCATGTGCTATTAAACGCACTTCATTCAATTCGTTCCTTACTGTGTACGTCTACCAACGCTACACCACATGAAAGATTTTTTAATCATCCACGACGAACAGCAAATGGAGAATCTCTGCCAACGTGGCTTTCGGAGCCAGGTCCTGTACTAATGCGAAACAACCATCGACGCACAAAATATGATTCGGAGTGTGAAGAAGTTGAACTTTTAGAAGCAAATCCTTCATACTCCCATGTAAGGTTAGCAGATGGACGCGAAGCTACTATTTCAAACAGACAGCTAGCCCCTCTTCCACAGCATAACATGGACAGTGAATCAGACCCAGAGCCTGAAGAACAGTTCGAGGATGCTGCGGAAGATATCCCAGGAAGTATTCCAGGAACACCTATTCGAAGCTCGACCAGAGAACGACGAATCCCTGTTCGTTTGCAAGACTACGAACTTTAGTTGAGGTTTTAGAGCAGGGGTGAATGTGGTGTAAATACTTCTTTGTAGAACTAAGTCTGACTACGACAGGAATGTCAAACTGTCTGTCAGTCATTCTTAGCACAACTTTATTTTGGATAAAACCACATTACTTGGTTTTCTATCGTTTTATTATAACAGTTATTTTTCAGTTTTATTGGATAGATACAGTTTAAACTTGTTTTGGATTCCTCGGGATCATTCCTGGAGGATTATAGGGATTTTTAATTTGATTAATTACGACCGAATTGATGTAACCTTGTTCGTTTGTTTCATCGGGTATCTCGATTGTCCGAATTATAGAATCGGTCATGTACGATCGAGTTGAGTAGATGAATGGTCTATTTGTGTCTATGGCGCAGACATGACACGACAAATGATAACTGATATTTTTTGATAGATGGTCGATATATTCGAATCGTCAGAGAATAGTATTTAATTCTCTGTTATTTACTAAATAAATAACCCGTCGTCGATTACGAGACGCACGAGACTTAATTGTCCGACAACGCGCCGTCGTTGTGTTATATTCAGTGATCATACTTCAAGGCCTGGTGAGTTCCGAAGAGAGATTGTGATATTTGGATTTTCCTCTCGTGTTTCTGTGAGTCAGTTCTAATTCAAGTTTTATGTTTGGTCGATCAGAAAAGGCTGTACCCTGGAGCTGAATTCCTGCCCAGTCGTGTGTCGGCGCATTTCGTTGCCAAACTCAGATACCTCGGACGCCGGCAATTACCTTTCGGCAAACTGCTCCGGGATTGAAGTGGTTGCTCCCGCCAAGTTCTCGATATCTTCGTGGTAGACTACACCTAGGGACCTCGTAGCTACATTCATTCCGAGGACCCATTTAATATTCCCCAAAAGGTTAGTCAGAGGCAATTCCGATGCCCGCGTGAAATTCGTCGACGTTCTACCTCGCCTGGTTGCGGTATATCATTCGTATAAGAGCCATCGATTCAGATAAATACTAGAGAGTAAATTTTAGCCTAGCTCTGACCAAACGCTTCACCAATCCATATCATATTTTGTATTTTACTGTATACACACACTATAATTATAAGTTTTGTGTTCCCCAGGTATTTAGGATTTCAGAGCACTAATATTAATGTTAACATCATATGCATAACCTTTTCTTAACAAGAATTGTACATAAAAACACTTAGGCAATAAAAATAAAGCTTGTATTATTTTTAGTAAATATAGTTGTGTTTATTTACCCTAGATTACCCCTAGGTTATAGGAAAATATGTTACAGCCTGTAATTACACCGGCAACCACACTCTTCAAACCGAAACAGCAACGCTGCTTGGCGGCAGAAAAAAGGCGTGGTGGTAGTACTTCCCCGGACGAGCCCTTCACAAAGAGTTCTACTACTAAAGATCTATGTTAATCACATCATTACACAAAAATTTCAAAACTTTGTTCTAAAAGAAATAAATAAACAAATGTTTGTTCTCAGTGGGGATCGAACCCACGGCCTACAACGCAGAAGGCATAGCTACTACCAACTGAGCTGTGTGAGCTGTCAAATTTAGTCAAGTAAAACGTTCATGAATTTCAATATAGGTACCTAACTTAGAGCAACACGGGCCACCGGCGGACCGGAGGGGAGTAGCCTTCGCAGGCATTCCCCTCTGTCAAAGTACAAGTCCACGCGGTCCTAGACGTACAATAAAACTAGTTGCAGCCGCACTGCTCACTAGACTAAATCTAGTTGCGGGACAGAATCAATGTCCTTTAAAAAATGTCGAATTGTTCTGTTTTATGCTGCAAAAAGACATCTGCCACGTCAAATTTACAAAAAGATGGCGTTACCTTTCATATGTAAGTAATTTTTAATCACATTATTACTTTAAACTTCTTTTAAACTTAAAAATCACAATATTATCGGTCGTGTTTTTTCCGATTTGTTAACAAACACAGGCCGCTCGCTTTCATACAATAAGCGGATCGGTCGAGCGACTGATCCGAGACATTTCCTAGAAGTCGCTGTCGCCGAGCGATAGTGTTGTTACCGGTTTGTTTGTAGATAGTTATCGATAAAAATGGCAAAGGCAAAGGATACAGACATTTTTGTGATTTAAGTTTTCTGATTAATTTAAAATATTATATTGTGAGCTTTATTTTAATTTAAATAGTTTTTTAATAAAATTGCATTACAATAAATATAATACAATACTTACGAGTACAAACACATTTTACTATAATTACTTAGTCTGAACCATAATGTTTTTTATTTATTTATTGCAGGTTTCCTAAAGATTCAAATTTTAGGGATGCATGGAATTAATTTTGTATTATCAGACTAACCTGGACGCCCACAAGAAATAGTGTAATTTGCTCAAATCATTTCAAGACCTCTGACTTTCAAGTGTTGGCGAACAATAGAAGGAAATTAGTCGAGGGCACCATTAATGGAACTGACAAGATTAGTAATGGAAGAATATACTGGTACAAGCATTTCTTTCTTAATGAAAAAAGAAAACCCACAAAAATGTAATCGTCATATTATACATATATAGAAAACTAATCCATTTTAAAAACCAGTGAAAGATACAACTACAATTAAAATGATATAAACATTATGTTTATTGTGATAATTGATCGAGTGAGCGAAGCGAACGAAGATTCTAGTTTCAACTTGGGCGATTTGGCATTTTATGTATGTATGTATGTATGTATGTATGTATATATGTATGTTTGTCTGGCCATAACTTTCGAACCGTTGATCCGATCTGCATGAAATTTGATAAGACAACAGCTTGTACTTGAGAAATTTACTGGTAAGTATATGAGTAAAATCGGATGAAGGGTTATAAAGATATGGGGTTTTTTAAGGGGGCAAAAATAAAAAAAATGACTTAAAAAAATCAAGTTACATGTCATACGAAAGGACTTTGTTTGGACATTCCAAAACAATTTTTACTTTTTTTCTGGGACGCTCGGTTTTTGAGATACAAAATAAAAGTTAAATTAAGATAACCAGCGACCCAGGAGCTCCCATCTCTAAGAGTTTCGTTGGCATCAAGGTTTTTCTACTGGTCGGCCAGTTCCTTTGCTTTTTCTTATTTTATTTTCTTGAAATAAATTAAGGAGGTACTCAGTTCTCATAAAATGGTAACAACGACCAGGTCTGATGATGGAGCCAAGGTCTGTTCAACGGAATTCTTCAATAAATAGGCCAATACAGTTGAAACTTGGTTACCGTACCAAGTTAGTAAGCGGTAGTCAGAAAAAACAGACTTGCCTTTGACTACCACCTACTCAAAGTTTTGGTGCGTTCGTCGGGTCGCATCACGAGATCTCAGTTCGGGGCGAACTACTAGTTATTGTATTACATAATAAATAAAGTCCATTTTTATGATAACATCTTACCTTTCTATCACTTTAAAAACCTAATTTCCCTAACCGAGTTCTTGAATTTATCGATAATGCGTATCGACAGTTGTTACAACTACGGCTGTAAGCAAATTGTCAGTGTCACCTCATACTGTTAGGACACAGAATGTATCTATGTGTGCATGAAATTGTTAGTGTATTTTTAATTAGGTATGTGTGAGTTTCGTAGTGACAGACGATTATTTTTGTGTGGGAATTAGAGAAAGTGTGCGTAACACAAATTTCCCCCCGCAAAAAATGGCAGACAGTTTTGTATCGGTAATAAACGCTACGGCCACTCCCCTCCGTGTTGCTCTATGGTACCTAATCATAACATAACCACAGACAATTTGCCTCGTGAAGCAATTAGTGTACTTCAAAGCAAGTAGGTAGGTATAGTTAACAGAACAAGCATTAAACGGAGAAGTAAAATAAGATATGACAAAGACCTTTGTCAGGACTGGCAATAATCGTTCGGTTGAAATTGGCACTCCGCCAAACCGAGTAGGAATAGGAACAGTCGCGTGAATAAAAAATGCAGGCATAAGCAATGCTACTTTCAAAGTTATAATATAAAAACAATAATAAACTATCTAGTGCTCGAAAGGAGCCTCTTTGAGGCGCACTTAAAATCCTTTCACCACACTGTTTCGAAAGAACTAGTGATACGACATGAACACAATTGTTTTAGACGTTGATGATGATTTCAAACCGGCTAACAACATTTCACTCGAAAATTTTTACATTTAAAAAATATAATCAATGAATGTACGAGTAGTTATGAACAGAAAAACGTTTTTGGTTGGTTTTGCACATAAATCATTGGTACACGATTTTGAACGTACAACTTTAGGATCGAAAGGCTACCACTAGACCATCAGTGCACTCGGTAGTAGTATTATTCTATCGATATTCAAAACGATATCATAATACTATACTGAAAAAAAAACAGAATCTTGGAATCAGAAAAGTTTAAAGAGAATCTTGGACTTCGGTGTTGATGTACCTACCATATTCTTGTCAGCACTTTTTAAAATCCAAGTTCCTCCAAGCACTCTAATATTTACAAAGCATCTACCCTTTACTTACTAACATTTTATTGACAGTAACCCGTACACAAGTAAATAAGATTTATGAGATAAGTTTTACTACAATTCCTGCAGTAAACAATTTCAAAATTCGTATGGTTTGAAGCTGTTGGGTTGAATGGAACTTGCCTTGTATGGTTTGAACGACCTACTTATTTAAGAGCCGAATATTATATAATTGTGACAAATGAAATATTTGAAGTATAAACTAATGAAAACTAGATAGCTGATAGAATATTTGTAAATAAAATGCCAGTGCTCTCAAACGGTGAAGGAAAACATCGTGAGGAAACCCAGTTTGTATTCTAACAGCGGCGATGGGCTTGCAACTTGTCACGTATGGAATACCAGCCAAAGCGAAATGTCATGTGCGCGCTATGTACTAAATTAGTTTCAAAACGGATAAACTTGAATTTGATTCAGCTTTTTTTGTTTTAAAGGCGTCTTTATCAAGTCTTTCTAGCTATTACTGAATAAAATCTTTGAAGTGTTATTTTGTGTAGGTTTAGAGCTGATTTCACCATGCTTTGTTAGATTAACAAAGGATCAAAGGGCCGTTAAATATGTCAAAATGTACGCGTTTGACATCTAAGGTTAGATTGGCCTGTTAATCCTTGGTTAGTAACTAACAGAGCATGGTGAAATCAGCTTTTAGCCTGTTTTTATGATATTTTTAAAAGTTTGCTTAGGGTTAGGTAGTCGAGGTGTAGAAGATTGAGGCTAGATTTCACCATGCTCTGTTAGTAGCTAATCAAGGATTAACAGACCGTTAAATCTAACCTTAGCTGTCAAACGCGTACATTTGGACATATTTAACGGCCCTGTAATCCTTTGTTAATCTAACAGAGCATGGTGAAACCGGCCCTGAAGTTGATAGTTAACCGCGGGCCAAATTAAACAAAACAGTCTATCTATAGTAAGCTATGAAATAGCCAATAAATAGAGCTAAGTCGTTTAATAATTCGTTAAGAGTTATTGTCCTCGATAAAACACTGCGATACAATTTTATTGCTGAATCAATACAGTTTGTACCGAGTCTTGGGTAGGCCCCATAGCTGTAAGGCCGTAACCATTAATCAGTTAAATTACTAGGCGTAGGTGTTTGAGTTATCTTTTAATGGGCATTCTAAATTGTTTGTTTAATTTGTAATGGCTTTACGAAAAAAAACATACGCAATATTTAAACGATTGATATATTTTGACAGCCTTTTGACAGCCTTCACAGCTCAGTTGGTAGTAGCTCTGCCTTCTGCGCCGTAGGCCGTGGATTCGATCCCCACATAAAACAAAATATTTGTGTGATAAACATAAATGTTTGTTCTTTGTCTGGGTGTTATTATATTATAAGTATAAGTATGTATTTACAATAAAAAAGTATATCAGCTATCTGGTTCCCATATTACAAGCTTTGGCTTAGTTTGGGACTAGATAGTGCTGTGTGGAAAGTCGACCAATATTTATTTATTATATATATTAACAAAGCTCTGAAGACGGCATAGGCGCTGGGTAAGCCTAATAGAACAAACAATCCTCAGCACTATAAAATAGTAAACAGGCCTTTGCATTTATGGTAGACGATTTACGCAAAGAAGTAGATTACCGTTAGATTCACCTTGTATATAAGACGTATCAAAGTGATCCTTGTGATTGTACTGAAAAAAGACCGTTTTGATTTTGATTTTGAGTAGAGCTCTTTGTGAAGGTCTCGTCTGGGGATGTACTAACATTATGCCTTTTTCTGCCGCTTGCAGTGTTGGTGTGTTTCAGTTTGAAGGGTGTGGTTGCCGGTGATTATAGGCACTTGAGGCTTAAAATCGGAATCAAAGTCAAAGTCAAAGTCAATAGGTATTTATTCAATAAAATCACAAGGATCACTTTGAAACGTCTTAAAGCTAGGTGACTCTAGGTGCCAGTTCCACGCGACCAAAGCCTAGAAGAACAGGCAACAAACTTCCGGCTTGGTTCCTACCATTCTTTTGTATGATCCTTTTACAATGTAATATAATATATAATTGAAGTTAAGTGAATGCCTCAAGTTGATGGACATCGGGGTAGGGCACGGCGTGACGTGCGTGACTTACGACCCAATGCTTTGGTATAGGTGATGGTTACTTACAATACAAAATTATAAATCAATCTCGAATCAAAATTTTCCTCACGATGTTTTCCTTTGTCGTTTGAGAGGAGTCATCATCATTTTCCTGCTTTTATGCCACTTCATCTGGGGTGTCGTTTGAGAGTACTATCATTCGGTTATTACTAGGACTCGAACCCGTGACCTAAGATCTGAAGGCGGCATCGCTATCTCACCAGGGATCTTCCCGACACTATAGCGTCCCGTAAATGGGAGCATAGGTAAAAAAACTGCACCTGATGCTGTATGAATCCTCTACAATAGACGCAAAAAAAGCCTACATTCTTTTATTTTACAAATAAGTTGTTTTACTTAGCGTAAATAGTTTTACGAAATGTAATATTAATAACTAGATGACCCGGTGTACTTCGTATCAACTTACCACTATAAAACTCGCCATTCGCGTTAGGTAGAACAGTTTATATGGGAAAATTAAATTGTTGTTTTTACTATCTTCCTCGCAATTTTTCCATATTTTCTCACCATTTAAACCTTCCCTGGACTACGACAAACATTTCAAAACCAAAATCAGCTAAATCGGCCCAGCCGTTCTCGAGTTTTATCGAGACAAACGAACATCAATTGATTTTTATAAATATAGAGATAGAGATTACGACAAATAAGAAATATGTGGAAAATCTTGAATTTGGAACACATCGCCGCCACCTATAAGAGTTTAAATTTAAGATAAAAAACAGAGGTCACCACCAACCCAATAGAGTTTTTACACAAACACACTCCATACTGAAAAGTTTTGTCATACAAATAAACTCAACAATAAAGTTTATAAAAAAACACAATTTCGGTTCGTTTCATAAATTCTAGGAATTCAAAAAATTTTATTTTTTACTTTTGTTCTCTCGACAGTTTGTTCTTTGAATAAGGAAGCACAAAAAAGTACTGAGCAACGTCAACAGATGGAGCTATGGTATGCTTAGAGCTTTGTATTTTATATAAACCTTACATTTGTTACATTTGATCAAGCAAATAGTTTTTTGTGTGTGTAGAATACCTACTGAATCTGTGCGTTTTAATCTGTGGATAGGAACGTGCCCTACGATGCACTGCCCGACTTAAGGCACACATAATATCAAGCCTCATGTGCCTGTAATTTTTCCGACACATCCATCAAACTGAAACACATCAACGCTGCTAGGCGGCAGAAATGGGCATGGTGGTAGTACTTCCCCGGACTTGCCCTTCACAAAAAGCTCTACAACTCTTAAAACCTTACCCTCAAAGAAGTAGCATTTCAAGTTTTCACCTTCGAAGAATGCAACGCAATCACAACTTCCCCACTGTTGTAGGTTTCTTGTCCATGCGGTTGATCCATCACCAACCATCCACCATCAGATAAGGCCAGTTATCTTATAAATAAGAGATATATCTAATACATAAAAAACACTTTGATCCCCAGGCACTATACCCCTCAGATCTCTTAGTACCAAGCACCTACTAACACCAGATTCTTTAGGACGTCTGAGCAGTGGCGTAGCTAGGTGGGTAGGGTGCATAAAGAAAGAATCAAGAGACAAGACAAGGGCTAATGTGACTCTCGCTCGCACGTTTCGATATGTTGAAAGATATAAAATCACTAAACTCATTTTCGAAAAATCGCAATCAACCATTTTGTGTGCATTCACATTGCCTATGGTTTAGTAAAAATTTCATTATGATCGATACATGTTTTCCTACTCAAAAGTTTGCTTTACTAGTTTTCGTACATAAGGAAACTTTTAAGTAGGAAAACTTTTATCGATCAAAATGTAATTTTTACTAAACTGTGTGCACACAAAATGGTTGATTGCGATTTTTCGAAAATTAGTTTAGTGATTTTATATCTTTCAACATGTCAAAACGTGCGAGCGAGAAGTTGTTTGATAGTTGTCAGCCCCTTAACTAAAAAGTTGACGGTGGAATGGTCGAATAATTGATCTCACGACCGTCAAGCACGTGAGCTTATCGCTGATGCAATGTGCTACAGGCGTACTCAACCAAACTACCAAATAACAATAACAAACAGGACATGCTTACCGAGGCCGCTTGGCGAATGTGTTTAAAGTCTTAAATTGGGAATTCTCTGATTGTTGGTGTTCATTTAAAATCACTAAATAAAAATTGTGAGCAGGCTCAAGGTTTTCTAGCTTTGAGAGCTGGCTGACCTTCTCTCTTCAAAGCTTAAGTTAGAGGGCCCCCTGAGCTCTGGGGCCCTATTGCACTGCACCACCTGGCCCTACGATAGCTACGCCACTGCGCCTGAGGGGCGTCGTCAGTGGTACGTCCAATCATTACATTTGACACATAAGTATCCATATTTTGATGTAGTTGGTATTAGACCAGCGTTAGTTGCTAGCCAACTGACTTATGCTGAGTCAGGGTCCGTTTTGCAGCTCTTAGGTTTTTATTTTATTAATTTATTTCTTTTTAGTTTTAAATCTAAGTTGCGTGCAAATAAATATGTTTTCTTTCTTTCTTTCTTTCTTAGATACGTGACAGGTTGCAAGCCCATTGCCGCTGTGTGAATACTAACTAGTTTCCTCATGATGTTTTCCTGCCCAGATTAAGAGCATCACTGGCATTGTGCACATAACTATTTATAGAAAAAACCATTGGTGCACGACCGGATTCGAGCATACGACTGGAAGGCGGGGTGACTCTCACTAGACTATCAGTGCTCCACAATACCTACTGGAAATATAAATTATGCAAAAACTTTGTTACAAATACTGAAATATTTTGACTGATTGGGGTCTTGAGATGATAATTAATTTATAAACTTTACGTAATGTCTTTCATCCCTTGTAAAACTTTATCAATTAAGCATTTCCGAAACTTTATTCGAAGATTCAATCAAATTGAAATTATTTATTTTATTTGAAGTTTAAATCAATTGGCAATTATTTTATTTCAGGTTTCAAAGTATTATTATTACTCAGTTTTACTGTCATAAATGTTCCTATATCTTTTGAACAGAGTTAAAGAAATAACAACCAAAACAAGGTGTTCCAATACTTGTGTTTAAAAACTTGCGGGGGCAAAAGTACTCATCAATATGAATAACTTTTTCTAAGGAACCAACACTGTAAACGCGAAAAAAAACAGCTGTTTCATACATTTTAGCCCGGTAGGTATTGAATTTTTGTATGAAACAGCTGTTTTTTACACTGTTGTTAACAACAGTGAAGGAAAACATCGTGAGGAAACCGGCATGTCGTAGAACCTAAAGTTCTATAACATGTGTCAAGTGCCCGAAAGGAGCCTCTTGAGGCGCACTTAAAATCCTTTCACCACACAAGAGAGAGAATGTATTAAATGATGAATATGAAACACCCTGCTACCCAATGGACCGACATAATTGTGAAGACTGCAGGAAGTCGGTGGATGGAGTGGACTTAGAATCGTTCTTCCTGGAAATGTATAGGGGAGGCCTATGTCCAGCAGTGGACTTTTCCAGGTTGATGATGATGATGATGAATGTATTGGTATACATTTCTCTTTTTTTGTTTTGTGCACAAAAAATAATATCCGTCCGGAAATGGTTCGCAGCACCGTCAAAAAAGCTTTGAAACTTTCCCGAAATAAATATTTTTCTGTAATTTAATTTCCTTAGGGGTTCGCAACAGTCCTGATACCTCGTGTTTCAAGACAGATCAATAAGAAATTCAAAGCGTTGTACACTAAATTGAAGAAAATGTAAATTGTTCCGTGACCCGAGTACTAACATTGAAGCCGCACGCTGAAGCAACATCAACATTCACCTGCGTTTCAAACTTTATGTAGCAGTAGCAGCAGCTTTAGTAACAGTAGTTTAAAGTATATGTATCGGTCAATAATTCACATTTCCGTATTTAACTACACCGCAGTCAATGTAAGTTAATTTCTTTATATGCAAAGGTTGCTTGGAAGAGATCGCTCTCAGGTAGCCTATTGTTTTACCAAATGTTTTATATAAATCTTTTGTTATGTTTACGTGTGGTGATCAATAAAGAGTTAAATATCTATATATTTATCTTTATTTTGTTAATTAACTTATACAATACAATACAAAATCGTTTATCGACGTAAGTACACAGAATAAGATAAAATATCTACGTAGCACATTGTAATAATATTACTCCACATAAACATAGTGGCTCTGAACCAATAAAAAAGGCACCTTGTGTGTGGCCGACCCAATTAGATACTTACGATTCAAAAAGAGCTGCTGAAACCATGTCCATGTCCAAGACCATAGAATTCATTTATTTTTATTTTGTAATTGTGTTATTTAGAGTAACGATAATTCAAAAATAACAAATAATAGTTAATGAAAAAAGTTTCTCCATATCCAAAAAAAAGGTTTTTTGTACATTTTCTTTTTTTATATTTTCCGGAAAAAAAAATCCTATATTTAGAATATTTTAATCAAATTAACTTACAACCATTAAGAATAAAATGTTGCTTATTAAACTTATAACCATTAAAATATTGCTTTTAATATATAATTAAGATTTGCGGCCGCTTTCTACGTGGCTTTATCTGGCCTGATCTTCTTTAAATAAATAAATATTGGTGGACATTCCACACAGCACTATCTCGCCCCAAACTAAGCCAAAGCTTGTAATATGGGAACCAGATAGCTGATATAATACATAATATACCTTTTTTTTGGACGCAAAGCTTATAACAATCTAAATTAAGGACATCGAATCAGATTTATATTTGTTCTGGTAGATTTATAAATATGCATCATCTTTGTTCATTTTACAGTATGCATCTTTACAGGGCAGCCTGATTTAAGCCGTGGGTTTCAGAAAAAAGGTACTGTCATTAAGCAGTCCACAGAGGTCACGCTGAATACATCAGCAGCTACTTATAAGTATATTCTGAAAATCGCGATTACAGTCGTAGCGGAAAAACAGCGACTGTACTCTGGTAAACGAAGGCTTTAGCGCCGTGATAAGAATGACATCAAATTGTGCTGCTATTGAACCGTAGCGATCGCAACAGTATCAGACAATTAGAGAGATCAATTGTTTCAAATGCGAAGTTGGTGTGGCTCTGAACTAGAAAATAAATTTAAAGTCCCTCATCATCAAAAGAAAGGAATCAAGCCGTAAGTTTGTTGCCTGTTCTTCTAAGCTTGGTCGCGTGAATAAATGTTTTTTTTTATTGTTTTTATTTAACATCTAAAAAAACACACAGAGAAAACGACTGACACAGATAAAAACAAAAAATTAAAAAAACTAACTTAACTAAATATATAAAATAAGGGAACTAGGTATACATATGAAATGAAAAAAACAAAGTAAAGAATAAGATAAAAAAAAAAAGTAGGTTGTGGCATCAAGTTGCCCCTGTGCGTCTGTGGGTCCCATTTCATGGGAAATTTGGTCCCATTTCAGCTTAAAGCCACTCCACAACACGTTGTGTAGCAAAATGACGCTGGTTTTACAGATGGTTTTCAGATGGAAAATCATGAGCATTCGTAGAACCTAAAAAGTTCTAAAGCATAATTTCAAGTGCTCAAAAAGAGCCTCTTTGAGACGCACTTTAAATCCTTTCATCACACTGTTTATAAAGAACTACTAGCACTGAAAGAAGAAGATAAAGGTACGTTTGTGTGAGTTGATTATGAATTATAATTTAATATCTTTTTCTATATTACCCTATATGTACCTACATTATTGGCAAATAAATATATTCAGAGAAAAAAAAAATAATAAGGATCACTTCAAAAATCGAATAGGGCAAGGTAACAATAGCAATAATAGTTATTATTTTGATAGCACAAAACGAAAACAAACGTGGGTAGAATGGAATTCGGAATCAAACGAAAAATAATAACACGTGGGGATCAAATACGCCGATTCAAATGGTTGTTGTCGATTCGGCCTATTTGTTATTACAATAGCTATATTGTGTACGTAACCGACACGCAGTGAAGAAAGGAAACTAAATATGATTGAATAAGGCAGGTTTATTCCAATTTTCGTAACTTGTGAGGCAATGCTTTGATACTATTTAATAATTACTTTATTTCTTTGGTGGTTGTAGTAACCATCAGATGGGCTATCTGTTTATTCCATCAGCGAGCGTCATTGTAGGTATATTAGTATATATGTAGTATATAGTAGGTATGTAGGTTTTTCTAAGAGCTCTTTGTGAAGGGCTCGTCCGGGGAAGTATTACCACCACGCCTTTTTCTGCCGCGAAGCAGCGTTGCTGTGTTTCGGTTTGAAGAGTGTGCCGGTGTAATTACAGGCACATGAGGCTTAATATTTGTATGCCTCAAGTTAATGGACGCAGGGCAGTGCATCGTGGGGCACGTTGACATCGTGCGTGGCTTGCGAGGCAATGCTTTGTCATATGTGATGGTTACCACTTAACATCAGGTGGGCCATCTGCTTGTTCCATCAGCTAGTTGTATAAAAAAACATACCTACATAAAATAAAATGACACCTGTGGAGTTTGTTATTTTTTTAGGTACCTACTCATAAATTAACGCTCATGGCACAACATAATACGAGTATATTAAAGATTCGACCTACCAATGATTTCCTGTATGAACTAATTTTAGCATCCTCTAAAGATAGATATCTCTTTATTGTTTAACACATAGATTAGTTGATCGAGTGAGCGAAGCGAACGAAGATTCTAGTTTCAACTTGGGCGATTTGGCATTTTATGTATGTATGTATGTATGTATGTATGTATGTTTGTCTGGCCATAACTTTCGAACCGTTGATCCGATCTGCATGAAATTTGATAAGACGACAGCTTGTACTTGAGAAATTTACTGGTAAGTATATGAGTAAAATCGGATGAAGGGTTTTTAAGATATGGGGTTTTTTAAGGGGGCAAAAATAAAAAAAGTGACTTCTGTTCAACGGAACTCTTCAATAAATAGGCCAATAGAGTTGAAACTTGGTTACCGTACTGAGTTAGTAGGCGGTAGTCAGAAAAAAGTCCAAACATAATGTTTGGACTTGCCTTTGACTACCACCTACTCAAAGTTTTGGTGCGTTCGTCGGGTCGCATCACGAGATCTCAGTTCGGGGCGAACTACTAGTTAACTTTTAGTAGAATGATAATGACCAGGCAACCTGCTTATAAAAAGAAATGGCCTGCAAATGGAAAAGACTTTCCACCGACTTCTCAATTCTTCAATTTCTCGCAACCTTCACAATGTTGCCAGTCCATCGGATACGGCGTCCTACACCCGCAGCAATTATTTCTTTTCTGTTCCTTTTGTCTTCCGCGCGCCCCGTTTGAGTATCTTCATTCCCCGGTCGTAGTCGGTGTACGTCGATCAGAGTATATTATCAATAAGCATCTTTTCAGTACCCCAAATCTTAGTTTTGTTTACCATATTTGTGGTAGGTTTATGATTATACTCTTTTAATAATGTCAGTAATTTATATAAGCTTTAGTATTTGTTTAATTTATTCCACTTCTTGCGGATGTTATCTTGGTTTTTGACATTTGTAAAAAACCAAGATGGCGACACCGACTGGACGGCGGCTTGTGAGATAGGTCGGCACGGTAGGCTACGAACTTGGCCGACATTGTGATTCGAGTGCTAGCTTCTAAGCTGAGTGTTTGTGTCTAGTTAATGCCAATGTGCTAACGTTTGTAAAAAAGTGAAGAACCTAAATGGATGGTGTGTATTTGCATTGAAGGGTCAATGCACACGCACACAATGGATGTAATGTAAAGTGAAGTAATAAATGCTTGGTGATTTTAACATTGGTGTTTTACCATTTCTACCTGACCACCCCCAAAATTTGGTAGGTATTTCGCTTTTCGTAACGTCAGGCCTTTTTTGTATGGAGATTCACAGTCAGTGGAAAACTCACAGTCTCTATACAAAAAAGGCCTGATGTTACGAAAAACTAGATAACAAATATGGTAAACAAAACTACGACTTGTATTGAGGTACTGGAATGTGATAATCTTTTCATAAAAAAAGGAATAACTATAACAAAATCAAAGTCAAAGTCAAAAGGTATTTATTCAATAAAATCACATGTGACTCTAGGTGCCCGTTCCACGCGACCAAAGCCTAGAAGAACAGGCAACAAACTACTTACTACTACTACTTGGTTTCTACCGTTCTAACCCATCTCTTCTTCTTCTTTATGGCACCTGTCTGTTCGTCATTGGACAGATAATCTTGCCAGTGTCAAGTGATGTGTATATCAAGTAAACTTTATAGTCAAGTCAGTCCATAGTCAAGTCGGCAGTCATTTGTTTTTATGAAAATGGTGGGGGTTTTCTGTTAAAACCCATCCTTGTTTTTTTACCAGACGCCCCTGACAATCTGTTTCGACAGATTGTCATCTTGTTTGTTGATATTCTGTTGTGCCTGACAGTTAAATTTACTGCACGTTTATGGGTAGGTAGTACTGAGACCCTTAGCATGATAACATAGGTATTATTTAAGACAAACATTAAACAAAAAATTGAATCGAATTTAATGATAACATTAACATATAAAATAATGAGCTCGTTACACAATGTTATTCATTTAGGTAGACTTTTTCTTTTGTGTTTTGTTTCGTCCATTTTTAATGATTTTAATTTTTTTTCTTTATTCTTTACTAGCGGCCTGTCCCAGCTTCGCATGGGTGGACATAAATTTTTTCAACGTTTTAGGATAAACTTACACCGTGGTGGGTTCGAATCATTCGCACGCCCTTCTAACTCGCGCCTTGCCCGGGCCCGCGCTTAGAGAGAACGCGACCCGTGACCCGCGCGTCGTTTATATTTTTAAAATCTTTTGAATGGAATGTCCGATTTGAAAAATTCAAATCAAGTAATGTATTCAAAAGAAGTAATGTATAGGTATTGAACCAGTCTTGAATATGAAAACATTTATTTGGATAAGGATTAATACCAAGGTACAAATAAAGAGCCTTTTCTAGCGATGGCATTTCAATTAAATTTTTATAATAAAAGAACACTTATTGTGACATAACTATAATAGTTAGATATATGCTGTCGCGACATTTTTTGTAGATAATGACGTGTTCTGCAAAGTCGTAGTACATTATTTTGTTCTATCATCAATAGTTTTCGCAGCGCACGCGATGTTAGGTTTTCTTTTTCCACCTTGGGTTACATTATTAGAGTTTTAGTAAGGATCCCTGATTTTTTTTAAAATATAGTATAGCCTATGTTACTCAGGGATAATGTAGCATTCTAATGGTGAAAGAATTTTTGAAATCGGACCAGTAGTTTTTGAGCCTATTCGTTACATACAAAACAACAAAACAACAAAACAACAAAAATACAAATCTTTTCTCTTTATAATATTACCTCTATTATAGTGTAGATTGTACACAGTAATAAAATTTAGTGAACTTAAATATAAAACATGTACAAAGGCGAGCTTAACCCTAAAAAGAGTTCTCTTCCAGCAAACCTATTTTTATATTTTTTTTATTTGAATCTTTGTAACTTAGTATAATTGGTCGTATTAGCCGTTCTAATTATTTTGAATTAATAAATAAATAAACATGCCATCAATTTTAATCATTCTATCAGTTAACATTGTATTGTAACTACATTGGATTGAATCGAATCCAAATGATATTTTTGTTGAACGTTGTGCGCGTATTTTTGTGGTGCAATGTGGCACACACAGTTCAATGATTTTATACCTTTCAAGTTTCAAGCGAGAAGTACTTTGACAGGTATCAGGGGCCTTATGCTCACTTCGAGCGAGATTACTCACGGTGGAGATGACGTCATATCTCGTTCGATAACTATTAAATCCCCATTCTCTCACTCCCCAATTCTCTCATTCAAAGTTCATGCGAGACGCAACGTCAACGAGTTATTGAACGAGATATGACGTCATCTCCACCGTGAGATAATCTCGCTCGAAGTGAGCATAAGGCCCCTGCCCTTAAACTTTAATCTAAATCTGTCCAACCGTTACAACATGATTGAGCCACAAACATTAAATTATTTTTTATTTTTGATATTAAAAATAAACTTAGCATTCATAGCAGGGTTCGAAGGATAGGATAGGATAAAGGCAAACCCAACTAGAATAAATTATTCACAAAAAATTCAAAAGAAATAAAGTAAGTCGACCACAGCCTGCCTGTTTTCACTCCGCACGTAAATCAAGGATATCCGGTGTCGGATGACGTCGTCCCCCAATTCTTCACAAAGCCTATGGAGATAAAAGACACTCTCGAATCAACTGCTGGAAAACTTCTTTGGTAGCATTATGATTGACTCACTGTCACTTGTAGATTGGTAAAAACCCGCACCATAGCAGCAGTGCGATTTCTTGAACAACATTCACCCAAAAGTCAGCGAAATCTGCTGTGAATTTTCAATATGGCATTCTGCCATCAATAGCGCCACCCACTTCTTTCAAAGGTTTCAGGTTATTGATGGTAATCAATAGAGCGTTTTAAGCGAGTTGAACGTGTTGTTCGCGTGAGTGAGGCGAAGCTTTTAATCAAAGCGAGCGCGGATGTAGGTGAAACTCTCTGTGACTTTGTAGATTAGAGAATCGACACCCAGTAACGAACCGAAAGAAAAGGCATCGCTAACCTATATTCTGAATGGCTTCACTCTTGCGAGTACGAATGAAAGGTAAATGTCAACAATAGTGTATAAGTGACAGTTAAATTATATGCACCGCCATTTTTAACAGGTATAGGTCTCTTTTGGCTTATTATATCTCGGATTCTAAACCTTAATAAATAAAATATAAATATTGGTGGACTTTCTACACAGAACTATCTAGCCCCAACTAAGCCAAAGCTTGTAATATGGGAACCAGATAGCTGATATAATACATAATATACTTTTTTTGTAAATACATACCTACATAAAGTATATAATAACATCCAGACAGAGAACAAACATCTATGTTCATCATACAAATGTTTGTTCTCGTTGGGGATCGAACCCACGGCCTACGGCGCAGAAGGCAGAGCTACTACCAACTTAGCTGTGAAGGCTGTCGAATGTTAATGAATTTCAAGTTCATCTACCTAACCTACTTTTTACTCAACTATTCAGTCAAATATTTTCTCGGTAATGTTAAGAATTGATTAGAGTAAAAGTTTATTTAGCAGGTCGTAGGTTCGAATCCGGTAGTGGATTCAATGGATTTTTCCGATGCATAAATATATGTGCGCAATGCGTACGAGCTCTTAAAAGGGCAAGGAAAAAATTGAGAGTAAACAAGTTAGTATTCTAACAGCGGCAATGGGCTTGCATCCTCGTATGGAATACTAACTACTGCAAAATAAGGGTACGTGCCAAAATGTAATGATTAGACGTACCTTTGACTACCCCGGGCTGAAGGGCTCGTCCGGGTAGGTACTACCACCACGCCTTTTTCTGACGCCAAGCAGCAACGCTGTGTTTCGGTTTGAAGAGTGTGGTTGCCGGTGTAATTACAGGCACATGAGGCTTAACATCTGTATGCCTCAAGTTGATGGACGCAGGGCACGTTCCTATCGTGCGTGACTTACGAGGCAATCATTTGTTATAGGTGATGGTTACCACTTAACATCAGGTGGGCCATCTGCTTGTTCCATCAACTAGTTGTATAAAAAAAAAACCCCCCTAAGACTTCCTCAAAATTATCTGGAGTTCGTAATAAGGGAATATCTACCATTATTGTAACTACTAATTGTAGATTAAAGTCGTAAAGCTGTTTCATTTTTTTTTATACAACTAGCGGAAACAAGCAGATGGCCCACCTGATGTGAAGTGGTAACCATCACCTATAACAAAGCATTGCGTCGTAAGTCACGCATGATAGGAACGTGCCCTACGATGCACTGCCCTGCGTCCATCAACTTGAGGCATACAGATGTTAAGCCTCATGTGCCTGTAATTACACCGGCAACTACACTCTTCAAACCAAAACACAGCGTAGCTGCTTGGTGACAGAAAAAGGCGTGGTGGTAGTACTTACCCGGACGAGCCCTTCACAAAGAGCTCTACTAATCTTAAAAAGTTTCATATTACGATGCAAATAACAACTTCTCGCTCGCTAAACATTTTAGGAGGTATAAAATTAATTATTAAATATAGTAACTCCGAAAAATCGCAAACAGCAATGTTTCGGAGAATGTAATACCAAAAGTTCAGTAAAAATATAATTTTGGTTCAAACAACTTTTTGAATGGAAAACATGTTTGGATCAAAATTTGTTATTCTCTGAAAAATTGATTTTTTATAAAGACTTTCCACACCGCACTATCTAGCCCCAAACTAAGCAAAGCTTGTCATATGGGAACCAGATAGTTGATATTGATATAATACTAATTTGTAAATACATACTTATAATATATGTACCTAACACCCAGACAGAGAATAAACACCTATATTCACCACACAAATGTTTGTTCTCGGTGGGAATCGTACCCACGGCCTACGGCGCAGAAGGCTGACTACCAACTGAGCTGTGAAGGCTATCACTACTGTCACACTGATTACATTTAGTGATTTCATATCTTTAAAAATGTTAAAATGTGCCAGCGAGAAGTTGTTTGATGGTTGTTATCGAAATCATTCAAAAGAAAAGTATCATAAAAGTTTATACTTAATACCCCGTTTACACTCAGCTCATGTCCTTGGAAATGTACCTACAGAGACATGAGCAGGGACTTGGGCAATGCGATAATGTAAACAGGCCACTTCCATGTCCACTCGCGTTGCCGCTCGCGTTGCCCGTGTTGCGTAAACACATATTGCCGGCGACGCCGCCGCAGACATATGGACGGCAACATTTCCGTCCACGCGAATGGCAGCGCGAATATCTAAATGTAAACGCAGTATTAGAGTATCATAAAACATTGAAGTTTTGCAAAACATTTTAATGATATTTAGCGTATAAATGTCGGTATCCTCAACGCGGTTGTAAAAAGCTGAAAAAAGTAAGGTTTTTATTTATTTTAATAAAAAATCATCATCGTCCTTACGAGTCAGTCCACTGTTGAACATGGGCCTCCTATTGTATCGTAAAAAGCTAAAACCTGATATTTTTCTGCGTCTATTAGTTCCTGCGTGCGAATGAAATCCACACATTTTTTTTATACAACTATTTGAGAACAAGCAGATGGCCCATCTGATGTTAACCACATAATCCCATATGACAACAAAAAGGAATAAATACAATCATCAGCATGGAGAAGTCTACTGCTGGACGGCCTATGTCCATCCCCTACACATTTCCAGGAAGAACGATTCTGAGCCCTCTCCATTCACCGACTTCCCGCGATCCTAACAATGTCGTCAGACCATTGGGTAGGAGGGCGTCTCACTATCGTGTCCCTGTTCGTTCGCCATTCGAGATACCTACAAATACAATATGTCGTGTTCAAAATATTAATATAAAGGGTCAGTTATAACTTTTCATAAAGCATTTATGTCCAGACCTTTCTACGCATTTTGTAATCTTGTTTACTGCGTGGGATGGTAAAAGGTTTTGTGAGAACGGTACGCTTTCAAGGATATCTAAGAATAGTTCCTAAATTTAATTATATAATATGGCACTTCTGGTAAATACTGGCATAGTATCGGAAGTCATCCATCACGAGGAATGATACAGATTGTGGCTGCTTCCGTCGTATGTCGTCAGGCGGCCAAGATAGATCGGCACGGGTTCAGTGGCGTAGCTAGGTGGACAAGGGCCCCGGTGCATAGAAAAAGAATCGGCATAGAGGAAGAATTTTGAGAGCAGGCTCAAGGTTTTCTAGCTTCGGGAGCTGGCTGATCCTCTCTTTTCAAAGCTTAGGTTAGAGGGCCCCCTGAGCTCCGGGGCCCTAGTGCACTGCACCACCTGGCCCTACGATAGCTTCGCTACTGTGCAAGGCCTGTTTAATGTATGTATTTTCAATAGATATGACAGCCGAGGTACCGTATTAATTGTATTATGAAGGCTTACTATTCAATTCCCGGGATCGTTACCGTATAACAGATTCAATGAATTTAGTTCCGTTGCGTTACAGTCTTATTTTGGTAAATTATATAAGATAGGTTAAACCACCGGTGGTCTATTGAAAGTTAGCCCGCCTTCCGATCGTAAGGTAAAATCTGGTTATGCACGAATGGAGAGTTCAGTTTTTAGAAATACGCCCTGATAACTAAAAAAATTATAAAAATAAGGATATTAGTTTCCTTTGCGATAAGTTTGAGTGTTTAGTATTCGTTATTCTTTATTGTACACAGTAATAACATTTAGTAAACTTAAATATAAAACATGTACAAAGGCGAGCTTAACCCTAAAAAAAGTTCTCTTCCAGCAAACCTTCAGGATAGATAAAATTGAAATGAGAGGTGGGTGCGTGTACAAAATGAGAGAAGCGGAAAAATAAAATGATATTAATATTATTAAAATCTACAATTAGTGTAGAAGTAGATTCTTTCTCTATGCACCAGGGCCCTTGTCCACCTAGCTACGCCACTGCCTTTGCATTTATTGAAGACAATTGATGCAGTAGAGTCAACTTTTAAACTCATGCCCTTTTTCACGAGATATTGTAGTCCCTGGGGCAGAAGGTTTCAGATGGAGCAGGCTTGTCCCACTATGCCATCCTCACAGCTTAGTCAGCCTAATCCTCAGGAAAGACGTGATCAATACGAGCGACGCTGATTAGGCCCCGAGTTTCCTCACGTTTTTTTCCTCCACCGTTTGTGATGTTGAAAAAAGAACAAATGAGGATCATTACACAAAATTTTTCAAAATGGCAATAGTTTTATTTAAATACCCCTGGACAATGTTGCCGTAGACACACCTCAAGTTGAGGTGTGTCTACGGCATATAAACATGGCTTTTCAGTTCAAGAGCACCAAGAATTAAATCACCAACTTTCATGATTGCTCTCATCTAATTCACCATCAGCTAATGATAATGGCCGCTCATCAGACTTACCCTTGGTAGTCGGACTGCGCCATTGCTCTGATCAATCGCTCGACAAACAAGATGGGTCACGCAATCACGATCTTATCGTGACGACCTTAATTAAACATTGTTTCAATGTCTTGATCATCAGCCCTTAAGAGATTTGATGGGAGTTTTAAATGGGGATGGGACTCTGCACAGTTGCATACATTTAGCAGCTGACTACTTATATTTAGACTACTGCGTCCAGGCTTATCAAACGCTAAAACTCTCCACTAAAACATCTTTAGGGCTATTTTCTAAAATGAAAAAACTTTCATAGCCCTAAGAAAATAGCCCTATTAGTATGCCAACGTGAGTGGGGAGAAGCTCGTTATCAGACTTAGTGTGAATCGGCTAAGTGAAACTCCAATTTACCATCGCACAGCTCGCCATCGGCAGAGAGTTCATCCTCACACATTAGAGCCAGGGTGGTCGCGTACCGTTCAGTTCCAGAGGAACTTCCTCCCGCGAACACTTAGGCTGAGGAAAAAATTGTTTATGACAGCACGAAAATCGACTACCACGAAAGACAGCGGTGAGTTTTTTTTTATTGTTAGTCAGCTAGACGTTTGGCTGCCATCTCAGCTAATGGAAACCGGAAAATCAAAAAATCTAAATCAAAACGGTCTTGATTCAGTACAATCACAAGGATCACTTTGAAACATTTTATATACTAGGTGAATCTACCGCCAGTACCTTGCGAGTCTTGCGACCAAAGTTTTTTTTATTTATAATGCATTTTTACAGAAATTTGGGATTTGCATTCCAAGATGGCAGCCATGTAGACTTTTATCCATGGAGGTATACTTAGTCTAAGCTTTTATCGGAACCTTGACCGATTGTTTTCGTTTCAACGGGGTGTCCGAATGAGATTGAGGACTTTAAATTAGAGAATTTAACACTTTTTTTTTCAATTATGCTTCATTTTTACTGAATTTAGGGGTTTGATAAATCAAAATAAAAAAAATACTTAAACAACGCAAGCTGCTTGCAGCTCACAGCACACAACCACTAGTTATATATTATAACTATGTTTTTACAAAAAAAACAACTATCTGGTTCCCATATTACAAGCTTTGTTTTAGTTTAGGGGTAGATAGTGCTGTGTGGAAAGTCCACCAATATTTATATTTATTGTTGAAACAACAAGCACCGACTCATGTTTCTGTTACAGCTTTCTTCTTGCTTGTTTCTATAATCTACACTAATATTATAAAGAGGAAAAATTTGTATTTTTGTTGTTTTGTATGTAACAAATAGGCTCAAAAACAACTGGTCCGATTTCAAAAATTCTTTCACCATTAGAATGCTACATTATCCTTGAGTAACATAGGCTTGAGTAACTAAGTCAGGGATCCTTACTAAAACTCTAATAATGTAACCCAAGGTGGAAAAAATAATCCTTACATCGCGTGCGCTGTGAAAACTATTGATGATAGAACGAAATAATGTACTACGACTTTGCAGAACACGTCATCATCTACAAAAAATGCTGCGACCGCATATGTCTAACTTTTATAGTTATTTATTTATTTATTTACACACATTTAATTAAAACGGTTGCACACCAATTACTATAACTAAATATCAATATAAGGAACACAAGAAGGCATAGAAATTTAAGAAACAACAACAACAAAGAAATTTAAGGGACATACAAAGTATACATATAAATATGGAAATAAAATGTCAAAATTATTATGGTATTACATTAGGTACATGGTTAAAATAATTATTAAATTAATCACAGCAGGGAAAGAAAGAAAATTGCGTCATACGTCTCGCTCACAGAACCTTAGGCAATCCGTAAGGATCTTCGTCCATCCGTCCGCAAACAAATCAGTCTCTGGATTGGCATTCAGGAGAGCGTTGAGTGCGGCGAGGGAGCGCGGTAGTGGCGAGTTCGCCCGGGCGACTGTGCGCGATGGAGGCACTGCAAATAACTTGTCCTTCCGGATCCTGCAGTAGTTATTTTGTACCAAGAACCGACACAGCCCGTCACTCAGATCTGGTGCGTCAATTTTGCCACGAATACTTTGCTGGCCGTGGTGATTTGTTCTTTTGCTCGCCGAACTTCCAACCAACGACTCATGTTTCTGTTACAGCTTCCTTCTTGCTTGTTTCTATAATTTAGAGACACTAAACTTCCAGCCAGTAAACATTTTTTAATTTTTTCTACACCAAAACAAGGTCCCATGCTACGTCAGCGATGACTACCATATAAAATAAAACAATGTATTTTATACCTAAAAAAATTGATGACTATGATTAACTCTTGTTTTTAATTAATTTAAGCAGGTACTTTTCAATATTTATTACACACTAGAAATAATTATAAAGAATCAAATTAACATAATATATTTCATTGCAGACAAACATTTAAAGGCAATAACTCACTGACAGATAGACAACTAGGATTAATTTGTAGAATAATTTAGGATTTATAAAATTTCACTGTTTTATTCCTAAAATGGTTGTTATAAATCTCAACTACTGCATTGTACTTTTTTGCTCGTTCTTGACGTCAAGGTTAAAAAAATTAACTTATTAAGTAATTACGTAATAGCAAGTATAAAAACGTAACAATACAATATTTTAAAACACAATTGTCATTATAAAGTATACTGGTAGGCAGTGCAGACGGTAAGTTCCTTCTTCCTTCGTTTTTTTAATTTAAAATCGAAATTTCTATTCCTTTCGGCAGAGGTTATTTTTACTTAGAAAATCGGATGACATAGCTGGCTATTTGATGTTCCTATTTATTAAATTAATAAATATTGGTGGACTTTCCACACAGCATTATCGAGCCCCAAACTTTGTAAGATTGTAATATGGAAATCAGATAGTCGATATACTTTATATATAAGTTTATAGTTGTATAATATTGCTTTGACGTGACACACACACACTATTTTCAAAGCTTTTTTATTTTTTATGTACTTACATGTCATTTCTACGTATCTAGAATAGTTTTTTTAACCTTTTTATGTCCTGTACAGCTGTCCTGTACCTTGTCGTGTACAGTTTTTATAAATAAATGACTTTTCTTTTTCTTTCTTCTTATAAGTATAGTATAAATTATGCATATGTATATAGTTATATATAGATACGTATGTCTTTATAAAAAATAATTACTTATATAAAACTACTAGCTGGTGCCCGCGACTTCGTCTGCGCAGGATTAGTATTTCGAATAGCTTATATTAGCGTGGCATAATATAGTACATGTTGTAACTCTTGCGGCTTTGGCAGCGCACGACAGAATAGCTCGCAGATGGTAGATTTTTTCCTACTTACTTGACACTTATCGTCATATTTTGGACAATTCGCACAATATCTTTATATATTGTAGCCTATGTGTTATTCTGATGTATAAGCTATATTATTGTAAAGTTTCATTAAAATCCATTCAGTAGTTTTTACGTGAAAGAGTAACAAACATCCATCCATCCATACTTACAAACTTTCGCGTTTATAATATTAGTAGGATTAAAATAAGTATACGTATTTTTATGAATATATGTGTTATTATGTAATATTAAATATACTCAGCGCAAAAGGCAGTGCCACTACCAACTGAGCTGTGATGGCTGTATTTCAAATCAAATAAAATTAAAATTAAAAAACGTTTATTTTGTGTCACAAAAACATAGGCGAAATAAAAAGAACAATATTGGTTAGGACAACAAAATTGGTCGTCACTCAGCTTTATGCTTTAATAGTGTTTGATGCTTATTAAATTTTAAGCAAACTAAAAAGGTTGAAAATCGGAATCTAATTTTCCCCGAACGCGTATCAATCAGCCTTTGCGACTGGAACAACCCAAATAACCAGAATTTTCCTGGAATATTCGACTGCATCTGAAATAAGGCGCGCAAAGCTTAGTTACTTAGCTTCTAGTTGGTCAATGACTGGAATTAATTAAACTTTGGAGCACAATACTTCGAAGTTTTAATAGGATATCCTATACTAATATCCTTCCTACTAATATTATAAACGCGAAAGTTTATAAGTATGGATGGATGGATGGATGTTTGTTACTCTTTCACGTAAAAACTACTAAATGGATTTTAATGAAACTTTACAATAATATAGCTTATACATCAGAATAACACAGGCTACAATTTATAAAGATATTGTGTGACTAATCCTGCGCAGACGAAGTCGCGGGCACCAGCTTGTGTAATATAATTTGTAATATATTTAGTTTTTTTAGTTTTAGCAATGAAGCTTGTAATCTTTCTCACTGTGATCGCCTTCGCGGCTGCTAACAATAACCACTACGACAACAAATACGATAACTTTGATGTGGATGAGCTGATCAAAAACGTGCGTCTACTGAAGGCCTACGCACACTGCTTCATCGGCGATGGAAAGTGTACTCCTGAAGGAAATGACATCAAAAGTAAGTTTTTGTACTACTTGCTGATAGTACAAGCAGACGGCCCTCCTGATTTTAAGTAGTAACCATCACCTGTAACAAAACATCGCCTCGCAAGTCATGCACGATAGGAACGTGCATTACAATGCTAAGTCCATCACTTGTGGCATACAGATGTTAAGCCTCATGTGCCACACTCCACACTCTTCAAACCGAAACACAGCGTTGCTGCTTGGCGGCGGAAAACCACTTAACATCAGGTGTGCCATCTACTTTTTCCATCAGCAAGTGGTAATTAAAAAAAACCATTCGTGAGCAATAAATATATAGAGTATTTAGTACCTACTCCTCATACCTAACTTGGCACGCTTACAATCCTGCTACCTACTTCTGGTAGGTAGCAGTGTAGGTGTATGCAAATATTCTCTACACTACCAACAGCGAAGTACCAATATTTGCGATGTTGTGCGAGAACATGGAAGTATACAGCTAGTCCAATAACTAATAACGTATAATGTCAAACTTTTACTCTTAAATTATGAGAAAAGCATTATCAATATGCTAGTAAAATACTTGCTAGCAACAAAAGTGCTCGAAAGGAGCCTTTTTGAGGCGCACTTAAAATCCTTTCATCATACTGTTTCGAAATAACTAGTGATACGACAAGAAGAAGTAGCAACAAAACTAATGCAAACTGTTCAAAAAGTGGTGTAGTCATACCTGAAAACCAAATCTCGTAATGAAGAAGTTAACAAGCGTCCAAAATTTTAACATCCAAATTTCGGGGAATTACTATTTTTAACAATTACAATTTTTCACAGTTTAATTTCATTTCATTCAGTGCAAGCGAGAACTTGTTTGGTAGTTATCTGTGTCTCAAAAAGTCAACATCATATTACTTGTCGAGACATTCCTCGTAGAGCACCGATTTTAGGGTGCCAATCTTGTTCCTTGTAGAACACCAATCTATATTGGGATGGGTGCTCTAAGAGGAATATCACTTCACTGGTCGTGTCACTAGTTCTTTCGAAACAGTGAGGTAAAAGGATTTTAAGTGCGCCTCTAAGGCTCCTTTTGAGCACTATGTATTGTGTTTTACCTCTTAGAGGAATATCAAAAATGCATCTTCGTAGAGCACCTGCGGTGTAGTAGCTTTTAGTGTTGGGGTATTCTTTACATTCTACTCAATACTGATATCCTACATAACAAATGCTTTACCTCGAGGAATAATTTAATACCATCAAAGGAAGGTTTAAATTTAGTCGACAATATTCTGCATGGATTCTGCATGGACGATAAATACGAGAAATGCACGAAACTCTGAGACGGAGACTGACTGAGAGATATTGTGAGGATGTAACGCGTGCTATTGTCAGGTCACTAGTTTTTTCGTAACAGTGTGGTGAAAGGATTTGAAGTGCGTCTCAAAGAGGCTTCTTTCGAGCACTTGACACCGTTTGAGAGTACTGACTCTCAAACGGTGAAGTAAAAACATCGTGAGGAAACTGGCATGTCGTCGAACCTAAAAGCTTAAGCGCACATAAATTTGTGAACAAAAAAGCACATTGGTTTACGTCTGGTTTTGAACCCATGACCATAGGAAGGCGGGACCGCTACCACTAGACTGTATCGCTACACCTTTATTAAAAACTAGAGATATACATTTTTTGAACATTTTTTGATAAACTTAGACCTAGGTTCGAGTCCCGCGTCTACTTATTTCATAAATTTGACACCCTGAAACTCAAGAATTAATCTATAGGTATTGAAATAGTCTTGAATACGAAATGACTTATTTGGATAAAGATTAAAGGTATGGATAACATGGTCTGATTTTGGTCGGCATTTCTATGAACTTTTGAAATTTAAAAAAGAAGTTATAGTAACATAACTACGATAGTTAGACAGGTATTGCTGAGTTTTCTGTAGATATTGATGTGTTCTTTAATTTTGTAGAACATTTTTGTGTTCTATCGTCAATAGTTTTCGCAGCGCATGCGATGAAAGGTCAAATGTGTTACACCTTGGGTTACATTATTGAAGTTTTAGAAGGGATCCCTATTTATTTCTAGTAATTAATATAGCTTATGTTACTCAGGAATAATATAGCATTCTAATGGTGAAAGAATTTTTGAAATCGGACCAGTAGTTTTTGAGCCTATTCGTTACATACCAAAATGCAAATCTTTCCTCTTTATAATATTGGTGTAGATGTATAAAGCAAGACTGATAATGATTACCCAATATAAGCCATGAAGGTTACACCAGTTATACATTTGTACCAAAGTTCAAGTCACTTGTAGTTGCTTAGGAACCACAAGTGCGGACAGCGAAGCCTCACCATAAGGGTTCCGTTAAACCTTTGGTATCGGATCCCTAAAACACTCCCAACTGCAGACCCTCAAGCATTGGTCTCTTAAGAAGCGGTAGCCGTTATATAACATAGACGTGCGCACAATTTTGAATGGCTCTCGATATTTTGGCCATAATATGACTGAATTTTTTACGGGGGAAAATGCATTACCCATGTCCCCACTCGGAGTGAATAGGAAGGATGTTGGTCATTTATAGACAGTATACTGACTGATGGCCAAACCATCAGTCAGTATACTTTGTACGCATGTAGAGAGGATGGATGAAAGAAGATTAATAAAACAGGTACATCAGGCGAGTGTGAATGGAACTGTTGAGAGGGTATCTGGTATCTGTATCTGGATCAGATAACGGACATTTTAGAGAAAGGCCAGCTCAAGAGTACCCTAACCGACGATCATGTATGAAGAATGTTATGAGAGTGAATGAAGCGAAAGAGGTATGTCAGGATCGTAGCAAGTGGAAATCTGTGGTGTCTGCCTACCCCTATGGGAAACAGGCGTGATTTTATGTATGTATGTATGTATACTGACTAAAAACCCACCGATGTTCCTGCACTCAGCTCAGTGCCAATGCATCGTCGAACCACTCGTCACTTGACGAATGGTCCGACAATGCGTTGGCACTAAACTGAGTCACGGGGTCCCGACTAGATTCTACCGTAGGCCGTAATACGACCGCCTCGACCTCTTATCAAACCAAGCATTTCTCGAAGATAGTTCTGAAATCAGAACTATCGTTTGATCTTCGAGACACGCTCCGAAGGTCAACTCAAATCAGCAATATCAGATGTTGTTGAAACGCACCATTTTTGGGCTCACCTTTTCTCTGTAGCACTTCAGTTGCGCGTAATGATGCCCTTCACTTGTTAACAACGTTTTTGTGTTTCCAGAGTGGATCCCTGAGAGCTCGCTGTCGGAGTGTGCTAAGTGCACGGAGAAACAGAAAATTCTCGTCGCCAAGTTCATCAAAGCGATCCAAGAAAAGCTACCTAAGGAATGGGAGACGCTTTCTAAACAGAGTGACCCTGAAGGGAAACATAAGGAGGACCTTCAGAAGTTTGTGGTCGAGTACTCCTCGAAAGCCTAGTGACATAATTTAATAAAGCGATGTTATTATTATTTTAATTACTGGTATTAGAAGATTTGTGTTTGTATTTCGAAACAATCCCTTGTTAATTAAAAAGAAACAGACATGCCTGGATAGTATCATACCGTCTATCTGCCATGGTAGATATATCAAGATTCTTTGAGGAAGTCTAAGGGTAGTAGATCAAATCGAAACTGTCTTTATTCTGTAAAATCACTAGGATCACGTCTCATGAATAGTGGAATCAGGTGGCGTCACTGACCAAAACCTCATGCATAGTATAGCTTTCCTAGTGTTAAATGGTGACGACGATGGTACAGTCGGCAACAAAAGAAGCTGATCAAAAACTAATTTCCAAACCAACCTTCAAGATCTGAATTACTGATTTTTTAAACACTCACGCCAAAGTTTAAAAAAAAGTTTTATCTAAATCCTTCTAATATTATGAATGCGAAAGTTTGTAAGTATGGATGGATGGATGTTTGTTATTCTTTCACGTAAAAACTACTAAATGGATTTTAATGAAACTTTACAATAATATAGTCAGAATAACACAGGCTACAATTTATAAACCGTATCACCAACTAAAATCGGTATTCCAAAAAGGTTTAATCGACGAAAAAAGTTTTATTCTTATTTCAGGTACCTTAGAAGCAACCAATAAAAAAGTTTTTATGAAATATTAATTTATTGTACACTTTTGCGAAGTGATTTTGTCAGTTGATTTGACTATTGTGATAATTATGTTGTACAATACGGTTCTTTCGAAAAATTCAGGTTGGTATATGCGCTACCGATCTAAGTCCCTCTGAAGTTAGCTACAGATAGCTGCGCAGTCGCTATTTTTCAGTCAGATTGGAGGTAAGCGTGGGGTGCGGAGGGGACTAGGAATGTGACTCGTCTACTCAAAATATGACCGATTAATTTAAATATTTCAATATCGTATTATGTATTTTCAATAGTGCCTGGCTTCGGAGGGACTTAGATCCGTTGCGCGTACTATACTAAGCTACTGTTGATGTCGACTGTACAAGAATGATTGCGTGTCACGGCTCACGTCTACAATACGGCGATACAATCTGCCGAGACGATTTGTCTTCGCCTGACTCTGCTAGGTACATGAGACTGATATTATAGTGCAAAACCAGGCTGTTTGCAATAAAGCCGTTTATTCATCATTATCATCCACAGCCCGACTTCACCCACTGCTGGGTATAGGCCTCCCATACTTTGTGCCATCTACCACTTTTTGTTTTTTGGTGTTTAATCTGAACAGAGCTAAATAATTTATTTACATTATATTATTCACGATGAAAAAATCCTTAATTATTTTATGCTATAGCAAAAGCACAATAGGTACTTATTGTGTAATTAAAAAAAATATAGTCAATACGTTAAACACTTATTATAATATGCTCCCAGTTGAAGTATCGACTCAAAAATCGAAAATACTTTTTCTGTTTTTTTTAATAATAAAAATGTTTAAATCATACTAATCTCTTCTCAAAGACGCTTAGCGTAAATGATAATTCAAATACAAAATAACATTATTGACATAAATATTTACAGATCGAATATTTACAAAGAAAGTAATGTTTACTTGAGGACAAACAAACATACTACATAATCTAGTTTACATACATAGGTACTTGATAATTGTAGTAGTGCATCAAAATTACAGCATAAAGCTGAGTGACGACCGATTTTGTTGTCACAGTATTGTTCTTTATATTTAATTTTCGCCTCTGTTTTTTGTGTCGCAAAATTTACTTAATTAATTTAATTAGCTGCTCACCCATACGTACACAAATACATAATGTAATGTACATAATATACGTAAATTATAATATTACAATTATCTTTGATCAAACTATTAATTCTGAGTTTACAAAATATAAGCCCATTGCCTTGTTTTACTATAAATGCGGTAAGTATTAGAAATTAAAGTGCATTTTACCAGGCGAGAGCACTGGTGGTCTAGTGGTAGCGGCCCCGGCTTCCGATCCTAAGGTCGTGGGTTCGAAACGGATCGTGTACCAATGAGTTTTTCTGTTCGAAAATGTATGTGCACAATGCCCGTACTCCCAAACGATGAAGGAAAACATCGTGAGGAAACCGGCATGTCGTAGAACCTAAAAAGTTCTTTAACATGTGTCAAGTGCTTGAAAGGAGCCTCTTGAGGCGCACTTAAAATCCTATAACCACACAGTTTCGAAAGAAACTAGTAACACGATAAGAAAAAAAGAAAGACCAGGCGAAGAGGTTGTGGTCTCGTTTCAATATAATCTGATATATCTGAAGTTTTGACAAAATTTTATAAATCTAAAACCCCGCTTTTACTTTTATAAATAAATTATATACTTACATAATTTAAGTCGACCAATACTTATTTATTTATATAATCATGCAATAACATGTACAATATTGAAATTCATGTTTCTATCCCTGATTCAAAATGAAATTTAAGAGTAAGATTTTAAGAGTAGTAGAGCTCTTTGTGAAGGGCTCGTCCGGGGAAGTACTACCACCACGCCTTTTTCTGCCGCCAAGCAGCGTTGCTGTGTTTCGGTTTGAAGAGTGTGGTTGCCGGTGTAATTACAGGCACATGAGGCTTAACATCTGTATGCCTCAAGTTGATGGACGCAGGGCAGTGCATCGTAGGGCACGTTCCTATCGTACGTGACTTACGAGGCAATGCTTTGTTATAGGTGATGGTTACCACTTAACATCAGGTGGCCATCTGCTTGTTCCATCAACTAGTTGTATAAAAAAAAAGAATTAATCACCAACGGAGCAATCTTTATGATTTTCCGACAATTTAGGTACATTTCGGTCGGCCATGAAGATAAAAATAAGCATTTTAAGGCCTATTTCAGAGTTTATACCAACCTTCATTAGTGGCAAAACAATAACTTCTTGGGATATTTCCTTTCGATTTATAAAATTGTTTTTGTCACAAGATACCAAAAAACATCATGTCCAATTAAATTAACGTACACATGCGTGACGCGTCCTCAAAAGGAAGGCCACACGCTTAAATATATTATTTAAGAGATTATGCAATGCTTTATTCTTTAGTGATTGTTATTGTAGTGTATAACATTATACTATGCGCGCTGACTGGGTAGGCAAGCATGGGCGGGTAGCGACAAAACGCACGGTCGTCGTGGGGCACTCGATTCCGACCCAGGCGGACGTTACTCGAACTAAGTGCTTTATTTGGTACCCAAGGAACCTGTACAGTACAGTTATCACTTAGCATCAGGTGGGCAATCTGCTTGTACAACCAGCAAGGAGCATAAAAAAAATATTTTGACATGTCGCGACCTTGGACGATCACCTAGTAAGTATCACCTATCACACATGGTGACGAAATGCTCGCCATCGATAGAGAGTTCATCCTCACACTTTGGAGCCAGGGTGGTCACACACCTTTCGGTTTTAAATAAAATCGAATCAAATGAATGAATGAATGATTTATTTCGGACAATTTGGTTTCAGAGGAGCTTCCTCCCGCAAACACTCGATTGTGTAATGATCTCCCTGCTAAGGGTTTCCCTACTAGACTAACATATTTTGTCTGAGGTATGGGGTTATTCAAAAAGGGTGTTGTCAAATTATAAAAGTTTCAGCAATGCGCTTTTGATACTATTGCACGCGTCCATAGACTACGGAAGTATTAACCGCTTTCCATCAAGGGCCGTAAACCTGTTCGGCAGCTTTGGAACAAAAATTAGAAATTCAATAGAATTTATTTTACAGTATTTCCATCCCGAATATTTCATTGTCACATTGATTAACTTCTTATTAGCGCAATACTTGGACCATGGAGGTATTGGACGAAGGCGCAATGTATACAACCAATGACAAAATACCTCTTTGTCATTCTTTTTTTTGTCAAAAACCTTGACAGGTGAAGAACAAAGAGGTTGTTACTTTAGAAGTTGGCTGGTACATGCTGTCACATTTAGCTCTTTCTTGTTGAACAAAGTTTATTTGGTGCGATAAAGAATTAAATAAATAAATAAAGTTACTCAACGGTAGTAAGCAACAATGAAAAATTTGCTGAAATTAATATCGTATTTAATTCAATTTAACCAATATGAACTTCATTCTAGGTATGTATGTTACGTAATTGATATTATAATCATGGTATTAATGTTATGGGCTTACAGAAATCCTTTGTCAAAATCTGGATATCCAAATCCAATAATCTAAACAAGGCCTTATCAAACTAGTGGCAGTGAGCTGACTGACCTCCATGTTAGGGCTTACTAAACAAAGCTTTTTAATTTCCTATCGTCAGTTTTGTTAAGAGATATTTCTCATTTCCGCTTATCTTGAAAGTAATTTTCTAGCCACTGATAGTTTTGATGGATCGCTGTGCAAGTTAATGGGAGTACAAGGGGTAAAAGACTTCTTTCGGATTTCTTCAGACTGCATAAACAAAGAACATATTTGAAATTCTGATTTGATCTTGTTTCCCAGACCCAGTTTCTTTTGTAAATACAATATTTAGTACAGTAGGACCCAATCAATGACTACAGGTGCATACTTTATATCTAGGTATCATTGCTTAAAAAAGGAATAGTTGGAATGTATGTACGTGTTACTCCCTTATCGATAAAAGGTGGAAGCTGTCAAAATTGTGTCAACAACGGTCACGAGTCTATTTGAGTCAGACGAATCAACTAGATAGATGTTCAATTCTCATAATTTTGAAAGCTCAAAATGTATAATTTCACAGAACGTTCTTTTTTTTTTGTTTCGCAAAATGTTGAATTCTTAGAATGTACACGGTGCGACAGATAAGTGAGCCAGGGACTTTTTTGGATGCTTTCAAGAGTCGAGTGAATAGATTTCTCCTATGTAAGCGTACTACACCGTAAACCGCATCATCACATAACATCAGGTGAGAATGCGGTCAAAAGTTTTACTTATAAGTTATAAAAAAAACCTTAAGTAGCAGTTTCATTGTTTTTATATAACTAAAAAAATTAAACTACATACGTTACGTTGGTAAATAAAATTACTTTCTTTCTCTCATTCACAAAAGCTGACAAAATTGCAAGATTTCGAGAAGTCGATGGATACAGAAGGCTTGTAATCGTTATTTCTGTTTTTTTTATGACTAATAGCCTGGTACATAAACAGTTATATGATTTTATTTATTTACATATGTTTAATAAATGACTAGCAGTAGAATTCTAATGTCTAAAGTTGTTGTTTAACACACTGAATACCTAATCTTTGTCGTGTATTCCAATTTCCGGCAGAGCTTATTATTGACAACATTATTAGAAAACGTTATAAATGCCAAAGGCTCCTTACTTATACTTAGTCTAAATACCTACGTCTTAATAGTAAACTAGCTGGTGCCCGCGACCTCGTCTTCGCAGGATTAGTATTTCGAGTAGCTTATAGTAGCGTGGCGTAGTACATAAATGTGTAACTCTAGCGGTTTTGGCAGCGCACGCCAGAATAGCTTTTTTCGCAGATGGTAGATTTTTTCCTACTTACTTGACACTTAACGTCTTATTTTGGACAATTCACACAATATCTTTATAAATTGTAGCCTATGTGTTATTCTGATGTATAACCTATATTATTGTAAAGTTTCATTAAAATCCATTCAGTAGTTTTTACGTGAAAGAGTAACAAACATCCATCCATCCATCCACACTTACAAACTTTCACGTTTATAATATAAGTAGGAAGTAGGTTATGACTATGACGCAGACAAAGACCAAATGTTTAACCAGTTTTCGTATTTAATCAAACTTAAGGTTTAGTTTTCGTACTTTGTGATTTTTCGTCATTAACTTGATTAATTTTATAGGTTTAGGGCCGGTTTCACCATGCTCTGTTAGATTAACAAAGGATTAAACGGCCGTTAAAAATGACAAAATGTACGCGTTTGATATCTAAGGTTAACGGCCTGTTAATCCTTGATTAGTAACTAACAGAGCATGGTGAAACTGGGCCTTATTCTACAATATTGAAATTAAAAACTCCAGTCAGCGAGAAAAGGTTTAAATGTCATAACTTGACATTTGATCATATTTAGAATAGTATTTCAAGATGCGCCTTGAGCCATCTGCAAATTGAAGTCGGCATTTCTTTAACAAATCCAGAACGAATGGGCAATGCCCATTCGGGTAATAGCTGATTTTGTCGAACTATTTCGCTGACTGTACCTCCTCGTAACTTTCCTTATCAGGCGCACATCCTTTTACTTTGCAATCAGTTGAACCATGTTTTATATCCTCGCTCACCTTCCGATGATTTGAGTGCTGCATCTCTAACCCACAAAGTGCTCTTACGTACGAGTGGATCTAGAAGAGGAGTAAATTAGTTTTCTGATTATCATCGTTGCAAAATTTTATAGCTTTTTTTACCTCATTTTTATTCTACTTGTTAAGGCAAAGACCACTGCTCTGTAGTTTTCGCTCACACATTTAAACATTTTGAAAGGTATAAATCTTATTTATAAAATAGTCTAGTTTTTAAGTGTAGTAGAGCTCTTTGTGAATGGCTCGTCCGGGGAAGTACCTACTACCACCACGCCTTTTTCTGCCGCCAAATAGCAACGCTGTGTTTCGGTTTGAAGAGTGTGGTTGCCGGTGTAATTACAGGCGCATGAGGCTTAACATCTGTATGCCTCAAGTTGATGGACGCAGGGCAGTGCATCGTCATGCCTTACGACGCACTGCCCTGCGTCGTAGGTCGTTCCTATCGTGCGTGACTTACGAGGCAATGGTTTGTTATAGGTGATGCTTATCACTTAACATCAGGTGGGCCATCTGCTTATTCATTCCATTAGCTAAAGTCTAAAGCTACAGTCACACAGTTCAGGTCAGTTAATACCAGGAAAAGTAATAATTAAATCAGACCAGGCACGGTAGACATCCCTTCATATCTCTTGATATCTTGCGTAATAGTCTAGCATCTACTTTAAGGATTTCTTAAGGTAGTCAGAATCACGTCCATACATTTGGCACTTGCCCACTGCAGTAGCTGGCTGGCTCACGACTATGATCCAGCGTGTGATGTGTGAGTTTGTGTGTGATGTGTTACTGTGATGGGTGCGTGTGTAGTACGGTAGACTCCATTTGCGATACGCATATTGTGGGACGCCCTCCCACCCGATGGACTCGTTCCGAATCGTTCTTCCTGGAAATGTATAGGGGAGGCCTATGTCCAGCAGTGGACTTCTTTGGGCTGATGATGATGATGATGATCAAATTAAACTAGGTAGGTAACTATGATTTAGAGCATGAATATTTATAGGTAAGTCCCGTTTTAAGGGTTAGGAGTAAAAATTACGAAACAAAATATTGTCCTATAAAATTTGCATACTGTGACGCACACAGACGGTGTATTTGCCACCCTTAAATTATTACCCAGGGCAGAAGTTTGGTAGGCAGCTAGTTCACTCCTACAACGCAAAGGTTGTGGTGAAAACTTATTAGATGTTATACTGTTTACCTAAAATTTATCTGTTTTAATGAGCGAGGAAGCGGGTGAATGATATTTATAAATAAAATACTTGTGTCATTTTATATAAAAAAGTCTTCAGACATTTCTTAATAGTTCAATGTCCTTAATAATTTTATGTACAATTTTGACCTTACATGTAATGTATAAGGTGCCAATAAGAAAAATAAACTCTCTTCTCTTGTCGTGTCACTAGTTTCTTTCGAAACAGTGTGGAGAAAGGATTTTAAGTGCGCCTCAAGAGGCTTCTTTCGAGCACTTAACACATGTTATAGAACTTTTTAGGTTCTACGACATGCCGGTTTCCTCACGATGTTTTCCTTCACCGTTTGAGAGTCCTGGCATTGTGCACATACATTTTTTGAACAGAAAAACTCATTAGTGCACGACTCTAAATTAATGAACTGAACTGAGTTGAAGAGTGAGCTATCTGTACACCGCTGTATAGCTGCTTTGTCGCGCCACCGAAGCTCATAAAACGGTCCGAATTATAGGAGCCGTAAAGATTGCACGCCTGTCTAGTCAGATATACGGGCCTATTGTAGCTCACACAAAAATTGCACGGGAAAACAAGCTATTTAGAACAGCCACTGGCATGAGCTGCGCCGATCTTAGGGATAAGTGGTCTTCTAAAATTGTAACTACAACATGTCGTTACCTGGGGCATTATTCTCTATTGCCAATGCAATCGCGTTACACAGATACGACTAGACAGCGGCGGGAAATCGGACAAAACCGTATTCCCTATGACTTAGTTGTCAATCCTAGTTTTCATTCTTAGTTCATTTTTTGGTTTATGAATCGCGTTTGCGTTTAGACCAAGCTGTGACGTCACACGGTTATGGCAAGGAATCTCCTATGTCATAGAGAATAATGCCCAAGTTCTTTCGAAAACCAGTGTCGCTTCACATGACTATGTGATGTGGTGTGACATTATGCTGAGATAGGACCTTTTTGACCCGCAGCCGGTTTTTTTTTTTTATTTTAATTTTTGGTTTTTATTTTTTACAAAACGTCCATTTCTTATTTTTATTTTGCTTTGTGCGTATTAGTATTAGTTACAAGTCGTGTTCTTTTGTACATTTTCTTCTACTCTCTGTCTGTGTTGTATCTGTGTTCTGGGTGTTTAATAAAAATCTTTTTTTTTCTATACCTACAGCTAGCAGATGGCCCATTTGATGTTAAGTGGTAACCATCACCTATAACAAAGCATTAACTCGTAATTCACGCACTATAAGAACGTGCCCTACGATGCACTGCTCTGCGTCCATCAACTTGAGGCATACATAACATATGTTAAGCCTCATGTGCCTATAATAACACCGATTAACATAATTCTATTCAATTCTAAAAAGGGTGGTGAATTTAAGACCCTCAAAGAGGCTCCCTTCGAGCACTTAACACATGCTTTTAGAACTTTTGAGGCTCTACGACATGTTGCTTTCCTCACTGTGTTTTCCTTCACCATTTGAGAGTACTGGCACTGAGCACATTAGTTTTTAAACAAGAAAAACTCATTGATGTACGACCGACTTTGAACCTACGATCTTAGGATTGGAAGACGGGGCCGCTACTGCTAGACCACCAATTTAGTAAACAAACTTGCCTTTGTTCCCCCTCCCCATCCCCGCGCCCCTCCGCCGGCTCACTCACATTCATTGTTCCTTACTAACGAACACCGACAAGCGGCAACACGTCATTTCATTTATATTGTAACTATCTGACCAGGCTTTTTTTTTTTTTTTTATAATGAATAAACCGTCCTTTGACTACAATCTCACCTGATGGTAAGCGACGATGTAGTCGACGTTGGACTTGGTGTTGGCTAACGTTGTTTTGCCATATACTTACTACAATGACTATAAAAAATAGAGGTTGGTGTTAGAAGGGTGAAATTTAGGGTTGTATGTATTTTTGAATGGCACATTATAAAAAAATAAAAAAAAATATTGTTTAAAAAATAAAAGTTAAGGTCCACCTAGGGGTGGACAATCCACCTAGGGGTGGATTGTCCACCCCTAGGTGGATTGTCCACCCCTAGGTGGACCTTAACTTTTATTTTTATTTTCTTAAACAATATTTTTAACTTAACTTAACTTTTATGAAAAATAGTTAGTAGCCGATTCTCAGACCTACTGAATATGCATATATAATTTCATAAAAATCAGTGACAATTTTATAAATATCTCTGTTTAATAAGAAGCGGAGAGTGAACATGAAATATATATAATTCTGGCGTTTCTATTTTGGAGGAAGAGAAGCATTCCCTATCAACAACACCACATCTCTCTCTCGCCGCTCTCTATTTATCAACATATTGCTATAGCAACTATCAAGCCATGACGAAATTTTCAGTCATGGCGGATTTTTTACATATATGCCGCCAGTAGGCTATTCATATTTTGCCGCCCCTACTGACAATCTACAATTCGATACCCTAGTTTACAATCATATCTATTAAAAAAAAAACAATGAAATTGCAACTTTATGATTTGTGTAAGTACTATCGTTCTCATTACATCAGCTTTTTTTCATTATTAGTAAAATATATGATTGTGTTATAAACTAAGGGATCCATGTGTCAGTTTCTTTTCCAAAAGCTCAAGCATAAAAGATAAGTAGAAGGCACAGGATTAAGCTTTTCTTAGCTTGTGGTTTAAGACATTTATTTCTCAAAGAACACAGTTCACTTACAGAGAATAATACATATTACAGAATGTGTGTACATAGTGTACTGGTGTGAGTCTTGTGACGTAACAGTGATATACATAATGCTTACAGCTTAGAATTATAGGTACCTACCCAAAAACGAGATATAGGTTATATAAAAAATTGGGCCTAATTTGCCGCCTAATTAGGCTCCAGCCGATTCAGCCTGCTGGTAAATCCGCCACTGATGGACAATGATTCGACACATACTTTCCATGTCCACAAACTTCTAGCTCGCGAGTGAATTTTGCTAGTATTCGTACTCCATCAAACTTTTTAGTAGGAAAACTTGTTTTAATCAAAAAAATATATTTTTTGTGGACTTTCCATGCAGCCCTGTCTATAGTCCCAAACTAAGCAAAGCTTGTAATAGGCGATATAATACTTTTTTTGTCATTCATACCTATTTAATATATACATATACTATACCTTGATAACCTTTGTAATAGTATTCTTCAAAACTCTGTAGTTTGTTATTTTTTACAACTACATTTGAGTCGACTAGTTTCAAAACCGGCAATCTGACTTTTGGAAAAATGTTGGTAAATTGAAAAAAAGATTTCTGCGGTTGCATTTTAAGTATTACAGATCGCCGGATTTGATCCCAACCTATGATTTCATTCAGCATTTTCAATGACAAATTGCCGGATTTTATAGTCAAAGTCAAACTAAGACGGTTTTATTCAAAATTATATGTGCTGCCATATCAATAAGTAATTTTATATCTTCATATATGTTGTAATGTCTGAGCTAGAAGTTCATTGAAGATTCTCAGCTTCCTAAGGAACTTCGAGGAACTTCATTCCTCGAACGCTAAAGACAACAGTAACTTTGAAGGATATTCAGAAACACACCACTGCAGCATCTCCGAAATGAATTCTCTGTTATTAATTAAGACTTAGGGAACTAAGCTTTATTACGTAGAAATAAGGAAGGTAATAAAAAACATTTATGCAAAATGATCTTTATTTTCTCGTTGCTTTTATAGCTTGCCAACATTTTAAGCGATGCTATTACGTATTTTCTAGTTTATCAAAGAACCTTATCTATAAGCCATTTCATTCGGTGTTTTTGGTTCCATTGTTTCAATTTATTATAACATACACACTTGTATATGTACACATGTATTATAAATATTTACACGACAACTTAGAATAACTTACTATATTTGGTTTTTCTTGATTCTATTTATAAACATCAAAGGTATCCTTCAATAAACCTCTTACGTCATTCACACAAATACCTATGACGTTAAGGAACTTGAGAATTTCTTCCGGTAGCACGACATGATTCAATATCGAGAAAGCAACCAACTATAGTTACTAGAAACTGACTTACTATAGTTACTATACATTTACAAAGAAAATTACAATGAATACAAGTATTTACAAAATGTACAAAATCCATATGAAATCAGTGCTAATCGGAAGCGTCCCCAAGACACTAGCTGCATTGCCACGTAACTAACCAGTAACTCTCATTTTTTCTAAATAAAAAAGTGTTAAAACTTTTTATCCCTGTAGTTCAATAGTAGGACTATTGAAACGAAAACTAGCCCATTTGTTCTATAGAACTAATAATATCTGGTAAATTCTATTAGTTCTATAGTTAGTCCATGGAACTGTTAACACTTTTTTATCCCTGCATTTCAATGATAGAACTATTGAAACGAAAAGCCTAGCTGTATTAAAACAATGCAAGCTTACTTAAAGATGTACCGAATTACAATGATATAAAGGTTACTGAGTCTGCGAATTATAGAAGCAATTCAGGGGACATTGTAGTATGTATGGCTCCAAAAAATAAGCAAAAACATACATAATCATAAATCATAAATCATTTATTTGCTTCAATGTAGGTACATAAAGATGACAAAAAAATTAAATCGGTACCAATCATTCTCCATAGCTGGGATGCAAATTGTATATATACAACGTGTTGATGAAGTTATGTAGGAAAACAAAGAGCGTGTATTTAGACCAAGCACTGGAATACTTTGACGTGTGCAACGGTTGGATACATCGTTTTCGAAATTCCCATAGAAAAGTAAAATTAATATTTTCTCAGAAATTTGCAACAGCCCTGTCTGTGTACGTGTCAAGGTCACACGCCCGCGCGCTTCTATCTAGGAAAGAAAAAAACAACGATAACCTACGAGATAATTTGAAATACTTACCTTTCGGTAGGTAGGTAGGTACGCCGCCAATCCCCTGACACGATATTTTTACTGGTTCCTATGGATTTTGTCATTATTTACTGGCTATAATAACACTGGATAAAACTGGATTTTGGTAAGTTTGCGAGATTTCGCACGACACAGGCTTCAAACTTCACACTAAACCATTACCTCGTAGGCACTGCTCATACACACACTGACTGACGACGGCTTTTTACATAACAATCACCATTTTAACACGTTTGATGACATTTTCTCAACAAAACAATGTACAACAACGCATGTAAACACAAACAGGGTGACCATCTCGAAAGTGGCGGTTCTACCACACATCTGCCAAAAAATCTGTCAAAATCTACCAAGCTTGACGATAAAAATACCTAAGTAAATAAAAATCCTTCGTGGCTACGGAATAAATTAAATACCTACATTACATTCAGTTACTATCTTTTGATCGTTTGTAACGGTTTGCAGTTATCTAAAACGAGATAGAAGTTGTTTAGAAACCAAATCAATAAAGGTAAAAAAGAATAAGAAGTTTCCAGTTCGGTAAAAAATAAATAAATTATAAATATTATTTCATTAAAAATTCAAACTAATAAGATTTTTCTTGAAATATTTAAAATCTGCCAAATAGTAGAAATCTGCCACAAATGGTAACACTGATCGGCGGCCGTCGGCCGTCCTGATTGGATATGCGTTTTTAAATGCAACCAATGACAGATAGGTATGTCAAAGATTAAATAGGACAGACTAGACACTTCCCAAAATTGCAGTTGAATAATTTTGTGGTGTCAATGAACCATGGTGGTAAAGTAACATGTTACAATTTAAAGAACTATGAATATCATAAACATTGCTTTACGACATCTAGTAATCAAACAAAAATAAATATTCTATTAAATATTGAGTACGTAGCCACGTAGGTACCTAGTTACTGAATAGGTATTAGTACCAAAGATCTCAGAGAATGTTTACCGTGACTAGGGATTACAGTCGCGAAAATATTTCTTTTACATACCAAGATCTTTAAAAACAGCAACATCATTATTAGGTAGGCACATTACTAGGTAATTGGTGGCAGTTCTGTTACCTATTTTATCTACAATTGACAACTAGAGGTCAAAGAACAGCTGTAAATAGGGCTGCCTCATGATGCGTTTAGATTCATTTTAGATAAAAGTTTAAGAGGCATTTGATGAATGAAAAACTTTGAAATTTTAAAAGTCGTAGAACAAAAGTTGTTCGTTATGACCGGTAGAATATCCTGCTTTCGGATCCCTACAACTCTTAATAAACACGTTGTATATATATATATAAAACAAACAATAGTAATCAAATGTCAAATCAAAATAATTAATAGTATGTTAGTATGGTAGTAGTATGTCAAAATATTTAATCCATGTCAAAGTACCCCCTATTAAATAAAATTATGTCAATGAATTGCAGTAACCATTCTAACCTAGGAAATCTTTTAATTTATAATAGAGGTAGCCTTTACTAATTTACATTATTGACTGTTCTTCTAGTCTTACGGCCGGTTTCTGAAAGCTCGATCAAAACTATTCGGATGTCAAATCACTCGCCATTTCAGCTATTACTTCGAATAAGATAGAGATAGCAAGTGACTTGACATCCGATTAGTTTTGATCGAGCTTTCAGAAACCAGCCGTTAGTCGTGTGATAATGGCACCTAGATTCACCTAACTTGAAGATGTTTCAAAGTGATCATTATGATTCGATTGAATAAATACCTTTTGACGTTGACATAGTTATACCTTTTCAATGAGAGAAGCAAGTTTATAGACACTTGCTTCTATGACTATCTAAGGATTTAATACACATATGATAATTATCTTCATTATTGTTGTTACTAGAATTATTACCAGTAGTACTATGACAGATAATGCTATTGTGGCAATGCCATCAAACTCTGAATTGCAATTAATTTGGATGAACTAGGTATATAATAAGTAGACCGTTTACAGATCTCTCAACAGTTTCATGTGTGTTAAGTACATTTAGTAAACACTTGTATTGTATTACTATTATTTCGAAATTACCTACATATTTTCAGTGAAGGCCAATAAAAGTTTAAGAATGTTGAATTTAATTTGAAATAATGAGATGAAATATGAAATAAATAATGAAATGTTAGAAATAGGTATGAATGAAATGCAAGAAATTCCACTATGAATGAAATGCAATAATTCCGCTTTGTTTTTCTAATTGTTTTCTGTTAATTTAATTGTTTTTGTTTCATAAATGTGGAATTTCTTTTATTTTATAATTATTAAATTCTTATGTTCTTTAATTAATGTAATTTGTTGTGCCGTTTTAATTAAAGTAAAAAATAAATACAAAATACAAATTATATATTTAGAAAAAATGTTGTTGCAATAGAGGTATAAGCAATAGGTTGATTATAAGGTTAAGCATTTCGAGATGCCAAAATAAAAACACTTTTATTACTTAGTTGATGTTGAATGATGTACGTATGAAATACCAACTACTGCAAAATGGTATGTACCTAATGCTATAATTGGACGTACCTCTGACTACCCCCCCTTGGATACCTTCAAAGAATTTTGAGTTGGTACTTGGTATTAAGAGATCTGAGAGGATATCTACCGTGCCTGGGGTTAGATGTCGTGAAGCTGTTTGTCTTTTCTTTCTGTTGAATGATTTTGATTTTGATTCGGAGTGAATGAAGAGTACGGGGTACCTACTTTTTTGCAATATAATTAGCAAAAGTTATACAATAGCATGTACACTGAAAGAGCCGCTAGCCTATTTAAATACTTTGGATTGATTTAACAAAGTTGTTGTTATGAGATAAACATATTTTTGGGTAACAAAGTTTTCTGTCATGTTTCTCTTAACTTACTCATATTATATTTACATAGCTTCTTACAAAGTTACAACTTCATTTATTTTATAAGAGACCTCTTACATACTCCAAAAGACAATTAATATATAAATTTTATAGATGTATATAATATAGCTATTAGTATTGAAACAATTATATTGAATGATTTGGAATGATATCCAAATGATTGGATCATTTGATTTAATTATCATTATTAGCAATGATTGATTACTTTAAATAGAATAAGGTAATAAGATAAAAAAATCGCCGACAACAAAATATTGGTAATGCTTTGGGATTTATGGTAATGGCTTTATACATCGAAAGGGATTCGATTCTCCTTCTTAACCTACTATGAAAGCTATTTCCAAAATTATAATTATTTTCGTATAAAACTTTTACACCTTCACTTAAAATCTCTTAAATTTAACAGTTATATTATTTTGGTATGCTCGTACCATACCTCGTTTCCATACGAGTATGAATTTAATCCGAGTAACTATAGAAACATTTGTTTCGTAAAAGTAAGTTAAAGTAAGTAAAAGTAAATAAAAAATGAGTGCTGATAGTTTTATCAAACTCGCAAGATCTTTGGAAAGATTTTAAATGCACAGAGTTTCTGTAGTAAATGTAACGTTAATACGGGATTCTTATAAGGCAGGCTCCTCACGGCGCGTGATATCGGCCGCGCCAGCTCGAGCTAACGCGTCGTGTGAAGGCTGCGTTAGACTCGATGCGACGGAGGCGCGGACTAGTACGTCTGACCCGCTGTATATCCGCGAAACCAACTGGTTTTACTTAATATGCTATAAAACTTCTAGATACCGCTAATATTACAAAAAAATATCATCAAAGTTTTGATTCTCAATACCATTTTGCGTCACCCCGCCGAGCGGCACTTATACCCCGACTGCCACTCGGCGTCGCTAACTTCAATGGCGTTACGGCTCTGAGCAGCATTTTAATGTTCGATTATTATCTGTGATGGTAATGCGGCGTGGTGGGACCAACGACACCAGGCTATGCATGCCATGAGAGCGGTAGGCTCAGGCTCGCATATAACGCTTGCTTGGTCTTCCTAAATTGGCTCCGTGCGGCGCGGCTTGTGAAATCACGCGCCGTGTGAAGTCAGCTTTAGTTTACCTTAGATCATCAGAGTATTATCAATAAATAGTCAGTTTATTTTCCACTTTCACCGTTAATATATCACTTAACAACAACAGTCTTTCACAAGGGTATCACTCCAGGGCAATCACTTCATAACTTCTTGAGTTCTATGTACAAAGGGTACTACAAAGCAACGCACTGCCACTCTACAGAAAATGTTCACTTATCTGTGGAGCCTTCCCTTGCTTGGCCCTTCCTCAAGGAACCGAAGTCTTTGCACTGAAACAAAAATTAGAACATCAATGATTTGTCACCCAAGTTGCCGAGCCGCGTTTGGCATACTAAATATACATGTGAAAGTTACGCTATTTTGATGATAGATAGGATTGATGATCGGATCAATCACGTTGAAACGATTTAGATGAAACAATATAATGTGTAGTCTAGATTATCATACAAGCAATTGATTCACTAAATTGAGTGCTTTTTATTCCGAAAATTGTTCAGGAACTGGACATAAAAACAAAACCAAAGAGTGTTCATGTTAGCAATCCTGCTACCACGTGAGAAAAGCCGCGGGCGGCTGCTAGTCCTTCATAAAAATATAAAGATATCATGGTTAGAGAATAAAACTAAAACAAATCATCGCACATAACACATATTGAAGTATTACATGGGTATTTATAGCGTTTACCTTTATTATTTTACCGACGTTTGCAACATAGCCGAAACGTTGGGAAAATAATAAAGGTAAAGGCGATAAATACCCGTGTAATACTCCAATATGTGTTATGATCGCGAGAGTTTAAAAAATACTACCTATATAATATTCACGGTAAGATCATCAACAAATCAATCAAAAAAGGACGCTTTTTTCTGCCGCCAAGTAGCGTTGTTGTGTTTCGGTTTGAAGAGTGTGGCATGAGGTTTGGCATCTGTATGTCTCGGGTTGATGGACGTAGGGCAGTGCATCGTAGGGCACGTTCCTATCGTGCGTGACTTGCGAGGCAATGCTTTGTTTTAGGTGATGGTTACCACTTAATATCAGGTGGCCCATCTGCTTGTTCCATCATATAAAATGATATATTATTTAGTTTTATTCACGGTGAGCCGTGTCACGAGGCGGAACATGTATTGTTTCGAACTCTACGCGACATGTAATTAGAATAGAAAGAGCGCTCAAGTGTAATATCTATTACTCACCTTAATTAAATCCTACTAGTTGAGAAGTTGTATTTTGAGACTGTGGAGGTGGGATTTGCTACGAAACGCTACGAAATCGCGTAGCACTTGCTGTAAAACTTTTTGATTCCCTTTCTAGTGTCTTGAAAGACTATCTTGTTAATCTCAACTACAGTTATTTTCGGTTTAAGATATTTAATTTCTCATAAGAATAAATTCACTTACATGAGAAAATACTAAAATTAGCCCCACTTGAAACAGGGCAGTATCGTACATTAATATTAAGTAACTATTTTATGTAAGCTCGTAATAAACTAAATACAATTCAAGAAGTAGGTATTAAAAAAAAAGTGACGGTAGATATGAAAAAAATTAATCAATAGAATGTTCGTAAAACAAGTTACGCAGCGTAAGCACAACTGGATGTGGCATGAAGTGTATATGTATCGTCTGCACATGACATCAAGTTTAGGTAGACATTGACAACTTTTAGGAAACAAAGGTAATCAGGTACTTGTAGTTGGTATCATTACATACTCATTGCCACTTCCCAATTTACTAGATTTTTGATAGCAGTTTAGTAATTTTTGGTATTCCTTTGACATACTTTATGGTAAGGTCTTCTTCGCCGCAATCAATACGTCGTTTCAACTCATCTTTTAGATTTCTCATATATGTTTGCTGTTGAGGTGTTTGATCAGAAAAGATCTTGATCACTTCTGACTTCATGTTGCTTTTGTTTCGTAAAATAGATAATACGGCTTCTTGAGATTTGTAGCATACCTTCAAAGGTCGAGTTTTATTAGGATAATATTTTCCAACCCGAAAGATAAAATCTGGTTCGATGCACTCATTGTTAACAAGTTTCGTAATTCTTAATACTTCGGTTTTATCTAAATCTATACTTTTGTCTTTGTCGTCAGACTCTTGTTCCGGAACTCCAATAACAATGAGATTCTTGCTTCTTTCTTCGCGTTCTTTGATTTCAGTCATCATAGTTTCGAGCACTCCCGCAGTAGTGGGTATTGGAGAAGATGAATTTTTGAGTTGTGTTACTTCTGACTGTATTTTTTCAATCTGTTCTTTCGTTTCTGTGTTTGCTGTCTTTAGTTGTACTATTTCAGATTTGATCAAATTCTGTTCTTCAGTAATGATGTTGGTAACCACATTTATATTGTTTATTTGTTCTTTAATAGTCTTGATATCTCCAGAAACTTTGTCCATAAATTCTTTTTGATTTTCGTTAAGCATCGTCATCATGGTCATCATTTGTGATAGCTGTTTTCGGATTTCACTCAACTCAACTGTAATATGACCATCATCATCAGTTTGTTTACGCTTATTGCGCAACATTGATCGAATATTATCAGGTCGTTCGACAAGTAGTTCACCACTTGCTAAATTTGGTTGCGAGTCACTTCGTCCTGCGGCTAAGCCACTTCTAGTCGGCGGTCTTTGTATGCTCATGATCTTTGTTCTTGACGTCGTTGGTTCCGATTTGTTAAGAGCGATGCGTTATTCTCGGATTAAGAATAGCGTAAGTGTCACTGGGTGATTAAATTGAATTATACTTTTAACACGACACAAACAAGTACGTAATTAGCTTGGAATTATTTTTAAATTTTTGTAAGAAATTAGCGACACGTCTGCTTCGTACGCTGCCCACGGCATCACTTACTACACTAACTACAGTTATGAAGTTGGTATATAGGCTATTTATATCTACACTAATATACACTAATATTATAAAGAGGAAAGATTTGTATTTTTGTACGTTTGTATTTTTGTATGTAACGAATAGGCTCAAAAACTACTGGTCCGATTTCAAAAATTCTTTCACCATTAGAATGCTACATTATCCCTGAGTAACATAGGCTATATTATATTTAAAAAAAATCAGGGATCCTTACTAAAACTTCAATAATGTAACCCAAGGTGGAAAAAGAAAACCTTACATCGCGTGCGCTGCGAGAACTATTTATGATAGAACAAAATAATGTAGTACGACTTTGCAGAATACGTCATTATCTACAAAAAAATATCGCGACAGCATATGTCTAACTGTTATAGTTACGTCACAATAAGTGTTCTTTTATTATAAAAATTTAATTGAAATGTCGCCGCTAGAAAAGGCTCTTTATTTGTACCTTGGTATTAATCCTTATCCAAATAAATGTTTTCATATTCAAGACTGGTTCAATACCTATACATTACTTCTTGAATTTTTCAAATCAGACATTCCATTCAAAAGATTTTAAAAATATAAGTCACGGGGCGCGTTCTCACTAAGCGCGGGCCCGGGCAAGGCGCGAGTTAGAATGACTCGAACCCTCAACGGTCTAAGTTTATCCTAAAACGTTGAAAAAAATTATGTCCACCCATGCGAAGCTAGGACAGGCCGCTAGTACTTTATATGAAGAGAGCTTGTATAAAAGCCATTTATAATTAATTTATGAATTTAGGACCTTTATTTACACGAGTTTATAGCACACTAGTACTGAATATTAATAAATACAAAAGAGTGAAATTAATAAAAATAGAGCGAAACAAATAAAAAAACGCTTCCTAATCAAATCTTAAACGATGTTAGAGCGTTGCGTTGCGTTGCTAAGCGTTGACTAGAATCTTCCTTTCGTTCGATAGATCCTTAACACATATTATTGACAAACAACATAGTAAAATGCATTTCTTATTTAATTCCTACAGATATTACGGCTCACTTCCATCTAGAAGCCATTTAGTATGTTGCATAAAGTATTAATTGGTATCAAAATTTGCGCACAAAGCGAAGAACCACTGATATACCGCTACTGTGAATAGTGATGGATGAATACTCGGAATTGAGTTGAGATCAAGTTTTCTGACTAATGGCTTCGCGAAAATCTACCGAAAATTCAGTGAGCCTAGTGAGTTCTGTAACATATTTTCCTATAACCTAGGGGTAATCTAGGGTAAATAAACACAACTATATTTACTAAAAATAATACAAGCTTTATTTTTATTGCCTAAGTGTTTTTATGTACAATTCTTGTTATGAAAAGATTATGCATATGATGTTAACATTAATATTAGTGTTCTGAAATCCTAAATACCTGGGGGAACACAAAACTTATAATTATAGTGTGTGTACACAGTAAAATACAAAATATGATATGGATTGGTGAAGCGTTTGGTCAGAGCTAGGCTAAAACTTACTCTCTAGTATTTATCTGAATCGATGGCTCTTATACGAATGATATACCGCAACCAGGCGAGGTAGAACGTCGACGAATTTCACGCGGGCATCTGATCGACCAAACATAAAACCCGAATTAGAACTGACTCACAGAAACACGACAGAAAAATCCAAATATCACAATCTCTCCTCGGAACCCACCAGGCCCCGAAGTATGATCACTGAATACAACACAACGACGGCGCGTTGTCGGACAACTAAGTCTCGCGCGTCTCGCAATCGACGACGGGTCACTTATTTAGCAAATAACAGAGAACCAAATACTATTCTCTGACGATTCGAATATATCCACCATCTCTCAAAAAATATCAGTTATCATTTGTCGTGTCATGTCTGCGCCATAGACACACATCGACCATTCATCTACTCAACTCGATCGCACATGACCGATTCTATAATTCGGACAATCGAGATACCCGATGAAACAAACGAACAAGATTACGTCAATTCGGTCTTAATGAATCAAATTAAAAATCCTTATAATCCTCCAGGAATGATCCCGAGGAATCCAAAACAAGTTAAAACTGTATCTATCCAATAAAACTGAAAAATAACAAAACGCGATTAATCGACTCGATATAATCGTTCGAAATGAAAGTTCACTATCTAAAAAAAACAACATACCATAGATTTTTCTACACTCTACTTTTTCAATTAGGCTTGCCAGCAACTGAACAGTAATTCGCTCAAATCGGATGATCGATAATCGATCGACCGAGGAAAAAAATGATTTGAATGAATAAAAAACGATATATCTGCCTGTCTTGAGTTTCCACAGAGGATCGTGAACAAAATGCAGTGGATTACTTAGTATTACCCTTTAACTTGAGAGAACATATCTAATTATCGATACAATCAATATTCGACGCTCGCTCGTGTAACACGGCAACACCAGCCTATCAGCTGTTTCGTACACAACAAAATTATGAGAACCTCGTTAGACAAAATGGTTTTTATAATGGTGATATAACGTTATAAAATAGTGTGTATAAAATTACAATGGCTCGCGACTGAGTTATGTGTCGCGCTTCGCGCGACACATAACGAATTTTCTGTTTAAGGCGCCAAGGTTCACGGATGAGTTCTTATGGTAATAAAACTATCTTAATGAAAGGAGGATTCAAAATACAATGGCGCGTAAGTTGAAAAATCTATGAAATTTTATATCTTCTATATTAATGGTTTTCAGTAAAAAAAACGGACGTTACAGTTCGACATATTCTTCAAATGTGATTTTAGTGTAACAAACATACTTTACTCATACACAATATCTCTTCTTCTTGTCACTGAAACTTGTCAGTTCACGTGTCACTATTTCTTTTGAAACAATGTGGTGAAAGGATTTTAAGTGCGCCTCAAAGAGGCACCTTTCGAGAACTTGAGACATGTTTTAGACATTTTGGTTCTACAAGATGCCGATGTTTTTCTTAACCGTTTGAGAGTATCGGGACTGTGCGCATATTTTTATAAATTAAATTTTTAATATAGCGCTGCCTTGAATAGTGATAGATGAATTCTCAGAATAGAGTTGAGATCAAATTTCCTGACTAATGGCTTCGCGAAAATTCAGCGAGCCTAGAGAGTTTCTCTTATTATATACTGCGTTTACATTTAGACATTCGCGCTGCCATTCGCGTGGACGGAAATTTTGTCGTCCATATGTCTGCGGCGGCGTCGCCGGCAATGTGTGTTCACGCAACACGGGCAACACGGGCAACGCGAGTGTACATGGAAGTGGTCTGTTTACATTCTCGCATTGCCCAAGTCCCTGTTCATGTCTCTGCACATTTCCACGGACATGAGCTGAGTGTAAACGGGGTAATAGATGCTAGCATCCGCTGGTGTGGTAGAACCTAAAAAGCGTAAAAACGTGTGTCAAATGCTCGAAAGGAACCTCATTGCACTTAAAATCCTTTCACCACACTGTTTCGAAAGAAACTAGTGACACGTGAAGTGACAAGTGTCAGTGACAAGAAGAAGAGACATTGTGTATGAGTAAAGTATGTTTGTTACACTAAAATCACAGTTGAAGAATATGTCGAACTCACTAAGAAGAAGAAGAAGACACAAACTATACGGTTACAAACTATATTTTATTTAAAGTATAGTTTTTACAATTTTATTTTAACTCTCTATTGTTTTCCAAGTTTCCTCCAAATAGTTACGGAAGTTAGCAGAAACATACATACACGTGGATGCTAATGAAAACAAACAAACATACACAAACTTTCGCAATGATAATATTAGCATGATAGCAGAATAATAATGGGATAGTTTAGACCGCGCCACACCGACTCGAGCCTCTTATGAATGGTCTGCATACGAGACTGACGAACAGATGGGAATTGTTGAGATTGAAGCCAGGTGTAAAGTATAGTCTTATAAGTCACAGAACTAAAGGGTAAAAAATCTCACACAACTCACATCCCACATCAACATACTCAACAGAATAGGTAATAGACGGTTTTTTCTAGTAAAATTGTGCGTGTATTCAAATTAACTAAATAGATATTAACAGTTCAAACCTTCGAAGGTTTATTGATGTTACATCTCAATATACATGTAATACTAAATATATAAATCCTACTAATATTATAAACGCGAAAGTTTGTAAGTATGGATGGACGGATGTTTGTTTCTCTTTCACGTAAAAACTACTGAGTGGATTTTAGAGATGGTAGATGGTAGATGATAGATTTATGAGATAAGAGTGTATGTTGTGAGCTGTTTTAGAGACTTCCTACTTTCTAATTAACTAAGAAGAGTTGTGTAAAGAAAATTAACGGTAACAAAGAAGTTTCAACTCAAACTTATTTTACCGTCTCCGTTCTGTCGCTGATACTAAAAGGTTGCGCCTGGTCTTTGTATTTGTTAAAATTGTTTTGCTTTGTTTATTATTTCTTTTTGTTTTTATGTTAGCAATCACCGCTACCACGCGAGCAAAGTCGCTGGCGAGCGCCAGTAAAGCATAAATAAAGACACAGACTACCGTCTTATAACATGTTGCTAGCACATTTTAACATTTTGAATCTGGACAACTTCTGACAAATGAGAAATGAGACTGTCAAAGATTTTATTGATACTCGCTCCCACAATTTTTTCAAAGGAATCAATGAACTACTGATAAAATGTCGAAAGTGCTTTCATAACATACTATACTAACATACTGTACATACTTTGATTGATTAATAAAAATAATTTCATAATTATAAAAAAAATAGTTTTGCTTTTTCATAAAAAAACGTCAGTTTCATATACGGACCCAATATATTCGGATCTTAACATTTAGATCTGTTTTTGGTATGTTATTCTCCAAAATTTGTTTTTTTGCAATTTTTCTTATACTATTCGGCGATTTTATAATTTCAAATATGTAAAATTGTGCGAGCGAGAGCTACATTAGCAGTTGTCAGTGTCTTAAGTTTATTGAAAAGCACTTTTTTCTGATGGCACTATCTTAAATATCCCCAAAGATTCTTGAGTTACTTACTGAAGAATCTTTGCGGATATCTCGGTACTAAGAGATCCAAGGGGACATCTACCATGGCTGGGCATCAAAGTCGTGAGTATGTGTTGGGTATCCTTCGTTGGAATGATTGATAGAATACTTCAACCCTAATGTTGCGATAATCTGAGGATCAGGTGAGGAAATCACTTAGACTACCAAGCAGAAGGCTTTTCTCCTACTAGGCGGTTAGGGGAACTTGAGTAGAAATTATAAAATTTAATTATTAAAAAACGTTACACAATCAAACACTATTCAACAATATAGATGTGAGCTACTCTAGTGACGGGAGGTGACTGTCGAACCGAGGTGCGGGTGTCATATCGTATTGCCAAACTGCACGCTAAGCAATACTCGGTCCCTATAGTATGTTTCCATTGTGTCTCTACGAAACCAAAAATAGATATGTTTACTGTTTTTATAACAATGTACAACATCTTCTATGAATAATATAATACCCAGACGAGCATACATCTCCTAAGCGCCTTAGAATTGCCAGCAAATCCCACCCCATAATACCCCTTTTTAACCGATATTCCTTTGTAAGTAAAATAGCATGATTCCACAACTGGGAATATTCTCACAAACGGTATAGAATAAGGAAAGGTACATTCAAATACAATAACAATGGGAGTAGATACGTCAAACATTGTCATCATCATCTGCCTGAAAAGTCTGTCGGACAAAGGCCTCCCCTATACATCCTCCCCCAAAGGCCTCTCCTATCCAGGAAGAACGATTCTGAGCCTTCTCCATCTACCAACTTCCCGCGATCTTATTTGTATACAACGTGTTGATGAAGTTATGTAGGGAAACAAAGAGCGTGTATTTAGACCAAGCACTGGAATACTTTGACGTGTTCAACGGTTGAATACATCGTTTTCGAAATTCCCATAGAAAAGTAAAATTAATATTTTCTCAGAAATTTGCAACAGCCCTGTCTGTGTACGTGTCAAGGTCACACGCACGCGCGCTTCTATCTAGGAAAGAGAAAAACAACGATAACCTACGAGATAATTTGAAATACTTACCTTTCGGTAGGTAGGTAGGTACGCCGCCAATCCCCTGACACGATATTTTTACTGGTTCCTATGGATTTTGTCATTATTTACTGGCTATAATAACACTGGATAAAACTGGATTTTGGTAAGTTTGCGAGATTTCGCACGACACAGGCTTCAAACTTCACACTAAACCATTACCTCGTAGGCACTGCTCATACACACACTGACTGACGACGGCTTTTTACATAACAATCACCATTTTATCACGTTTGATGACATTTTCTCAACAAAACAATGTACAACAACGCATGTAAACACAAACAGGGTGACCATCTCAAAAGTGGCGGTTCTACCACACACCTGCCAAAAAATCTGTCAAAATCTACCAAGCTTGACGATAAAAATACCAAAAATATGACTTCATACCATCTCCTTCGTGGCTACGGAATAAATTAAATACCTACATTACATTCAGTTACTATCTTTTGATCGTTTGTAACGGTTTGCAGTTATCTAAAACGAGATAGAAGTTGTTTAGAAACCAAATCAATAAAGGTAAAAAAGAATAAGAAGTTTCCAGTTCGGTAAAAAATAAATAAATTATAAATATTATTTCATTAAAAATTCAAACTAATAAGATTTTTCTTGAAATATTTAAAATCTGCCAAATGGCAGAAATTTGCCACAAATGGTAACACTGATCGGCGGCCGTCGGCCGTCCTGATTGGATATGCGTTTTTAAATGCAACCAATGACAGACAGGTTAGTCAAAGATTAAATAGGACAGACTAGACACTTCCCAAAATTGCAGTTGAATAATTTTGTCGTGTCAATGAACCATGGTGGTAAAGTAACATGTTACAATTTAAAGAACTATGAATATCATAAACATTGGTTTACGACATCTAGTAATTAAACAAAAATAAATATTCTATTAAATATTGAGTACGTAGCCACGTAGGTACCTAGTTACTGAATAGGTATTAGTACCAAAGATCTCAGAGAATGTTTACCGTGACTAGGGATTACAGTCGCGAAAATATTTCTTTTACATACCAAGATCTTTAAAAACAGCAACATCATTATTAGGTAGGCACATTACTAGGTAATTGGTGGCAGTTCTGTTACCTATTTTATCTAAGGTTCACAACTAGAGGTCAAAGAACAGCTGTAAATAGGGCTGCCTCATGATGCGTTTAGATTCATTTTAGATAAAAGTTTAAGAGGCATTTCATGAATGAAAAACTTTGAAATTTTAAAAGTCGTAGAACAAAAGTTGTTCGTTATGACCGGTAGAATATACTGCTTTCGGATCCCTACAATTCTTAATAAACACGTTGTATATATTTTATTTTACTGTAATTTTTTATGCCATATTATTATCTTGTATTTGTGTTTTTGTGGAATTAATGATTAATGTATACCTACTATGGACCTGTAAGTTGTCTGAAATAAAGATTTTATTATTATTATTATTTACAATGTCGTCGGTTCATTGGGTAGGGGGCCTATCTATGCTCCGCTGTCCCAATAGTAGTCGCCATTCGAGAACCTTTTTCCCCACGGGTTGTCGGTTCTATGAGTTATATGACAGCTCATGGCCCATTGCCAATTCATCTTGCTACTTCTGCGGGCTCTAACTAATAGTGTTAGTGGAGAAAACGCCAAAAAAATGTAATGATTGTCATAATTCCCACTGGTGGGGATAGCTTAGTGGGGATTATGACAATAAACCGAATAAAGCCAAATGTAAGCGACCATGTCTGAGTACCATAAGTCATCACTGGTACACACTGCAACTTTTTATCCGCCGTCTTCCTTTTGTCGCGTTCATGTCGCGTCACTAGTTTCTTTGGAAAGAGTACGACGAAATAATTTTGGGTGCGCCTCATAGAGGCTCCTTTCGATCACTTGATACATCATGTTTCGAGCTTTTTAGATTCTACGTCATGCCGTTTGAGAGTACTGGCACTATGCACATAATTTTTTGAACAGAAAAACTCATTGGTGCCCGACTGGTTTTGAACCCACGACATAAGGATCGGAAGGCGAGGTCGCTACCACTAGACCACCAGTGTTTCCGTCAATATTTATGCAATATTAACACTGTGCGGTCATCCTTCCTTTAATAAATCACTTACGGTTGCCAGCCTTCGCATTTATCACACTCTTGTGAATGAAATTTTCTCTGCTGAGTGGCATAAACGTAGTCCGGGCATTACTTATTGAACCAAGCGATATGCGCTGCCAAAATCCCGATAAACGGTCCATGAAATCTCCCCGAACTCACGTTGATAGGCTTTCACGCATATGAAGCTTGTTCGGCACGTTTACCGTCAATGTCGAAAATTTCTCACTGGCCTAATAACCACGTAAGTACTAGTAACCTTAGTTGTCTGCATTTACATACAACCGGGACAAAATATTTGTGTGTTGGATAAAGTTGTTTGTTCTGTCTGGATGATACTCTACTATAAGTGAACAAAAATGAGTATATAATATCGTATAATGTAGAAAATTTAGCGACTGATTTATGTAGCGACAAGAGCCGGACTAAATTATCTCTGTCCCGGTTCTTACCGCCATTCCTTAAGACGTTAGACGAAAAGAGGGTTAGAGATTTTGTTTATTTTAAAAAAGGTGGATAAAATTTGGAGCTTTTATATTGCTGAGAGTAAATTACTTACTGCGTTGGTAGGCCACCGGCAGGCATATTTATTACTGAGGTAATAAACTAATTTACTATTGTATTGTACTTACGTGTTCAGATTGTGCGATTCAGAGTGCGAAGCCGTCGGCGGCAGGAAGCGTTTGAGCGGCGGCACCCGTAGCAGCATCTGCCTGAAGGTCTGCCGGAACTGGCGAGACATAGAACAGTACAGCACGAAGTTAATCGACCCGTTCAGCAGCGCCAAGAAATCCATCAAGTCTCCGAAGAGGTTGTAGCATCGCGTGAAGAAACACCAGCCCATCAACCCACTCAGCAGACCCAGTATCCCCTGAGGCAGCTCAGTGAGTAAAAACAGCAGCAAAATCGCCAGCAACATTTTCGTCGTTCTATCTGTTCTTTTATCTGCTTTATTCTGTCGCTTCACCATCTTTTCCGCGGCGGAGCAGGAATTCCTCACAGGATTCCTCAAATTCTTCTGATGACGATTCGCGCTGTACAGAGCTCTGATCAGCCAGACGCTTATCACAGTCAGGATGAAACAAGGCAGGAGCTTGATGACAACGGCATGTACCCAGAAGTTGACTTGGTAGAGAGTGCCGTGGTGGTCCGAATCGACGTGGTAGGCTATGAATGCGTGGCCGACTTCATCTTCTTTTTGCTTTTCGTGAATGTTAAATACCTTAAGACAAAAAACAAATGAGTTATAGAGATGACAACTGCTAATGTACCTCTCTCTCATACATTTTAACGTATTGAAAGTTTACATAAGTACGAATACCAGTAAAGCAAACTTTTTAGGAAAACTTGATTGGATTTAAATTATATTTATAATTTTCAGAGCTGTGTGCAATCACATTGCACTCGGTTGATTGCTTTTTTCAAAAATAAGTTCAGTGACTTTATATCTTTTAGTATGTTGAAATGTGCGAGCGAGAGGTACATTAGCAATTGTCTTCGCCCTGATAGCAACGAAACAACACCGTGGTATTTTGGTATCTTTATAGGCGTCAAATGGCGTCAATATCCATTAGGCATGGTTTACTCGTATCTGTGTATGAAACATTTTGAATAATATTGAGCTAACGTTGGCAAGTTATGAATCCACATTAATAACAAATGTCGCAACTTGTTTCTTGCAGCCCCAGTTTTTATTCGAATGCATAAAGCAGAAAAGTGAGTTCTTACCATAAAAGTAGGTATGCAAAGTATTGGAGGTAACAAAAAGCTCGTTAGTATTGCGATGCTGCATCTTTTCTCAGTACAGAGAACGTGGCTTCTGTCCGAAAACCTGGAACAATTTTCAGAAAAATACACGTCATTATATAACTATAGGTGTTCTGTATGTGTTTGGGATGTAAAAGGAAATAGTCTTTTTTTAACTACAGATATAAAGAACGATATATTTTAAGAGTACCTAGAAGGTACCTAGTAAAGATCTTTGTGAAAGTCCGGGGAAGTACTACCACATCTGTATGCCTCAAGTTGATGGACGCAAGGCAGTGCATCGTAGGGAATGTTCCTATCGTGCGTGACTTACGAGGCAATGCTTTGTTATAGATGATGGTTACCACTTAACATCAGGTGGGCCATCTGCTTGTTCCATCATCAAGTTGTATAAAAGGAACTATTTTAACTAACGATACACGATAGAGTGCGGTATTTTGATTTATGCTACATAATTAAAAGTAAACTGAACTCTCGAATAAATAATTTTATTAAGGTTTCCCCAGGCCCCTTTTTACCTTTTATTATAAAACTCGAACGAAATAATTATTAATATTTTGTTTAAGGAGGCCTATGTAAATTTCGCAACCTTTTATAAAGTTATAATAAAATAAAATTATAGATATTCCACAATGCACTATCTAGCCCCAAACGAAGTAAAGATATGGAAATTAGATATAATACTTATATACTTTTTTTGTAAATACATAATATTTATAATTTATTATAGCACAGGCAGAGAGCAAACATAAATGTTCATCTCACAAATGTTTGCTCTCAGTGGGCCAAACCCACGGCTACAGCGCAGAGGGCAGAGCTACTACCAACTGAGCTGTAAGCTGTCAATGATTATCCTTATGTTTTTTTTTATACTACTAGCTAATGGAGCTTGAGGCATACAGATGTTAAGCCTCATGTGACTGTAATTACACACCGGTGTAATTATAGTCACATGAGCAGCAACGCTGTGTTTCGAGAGTGTGGTTACCGAACCACACTCTCGAAACACAGCGTTGCTGCTTGGCGGCAAAAAAAAGGCGTGTATTATTTTGTAAACATTAGCTTAATAGCATTGCATAGCAAAGCATAAGGGTAGTAGAGCTCTTTGTGAAGGGCTCGTCCGGGGAAGTACTACCACCACGCCTTTTTCTGCCGCCAAGCAGCAATGCTGTGTTTCTGTTTGAAGAGTGGTTGCCAGTGTAATTACAGGCACGTGAGGCTTAATATCTGTATGTCTCAAGTTGATGGACGCAGGGTAGTGCACCGTAGGGCACGTTTCTATCGTGCGTGACTTACGAGGAAATGCTTTGTTATAGATGATGGTTACCACTTAACATGAGGTAGGTCATCTGCTTGTTCCATCAGCTAGTAGTATAAAAAAAATGCGTTTAAGTGCGCCGTGGGTTCCACTATCGCTACTCTACCCGCGTCATAGAGTAACCGATAACGTAGAGCCTACGTTACAGTTTTTTTTATACTACTTACTTCATTTCATCACCATGTGTGGTGTGGTGATAGGTGGTACTAGATCGTCCAAAGTCGTGACGGCATGTCAAAATATTCATTTTTATACTCCTTGCTGATTGAACAAGCAGATGGCCCACCTGATGTTAAGTGGTAACCATCACCAAGCATTATCTCGTAAGCCACGCACGATAGGAACGTGCCCTACCATACACTGTCAACTCCAACGTACTTTATTTTATTTATTTAACAAAATCCACAGCTGTAACATAATATGTAATATGTAATGTTACTTACTTTATAGCGACGTATCTCCAAAAGGCCAACGAAAGAGTCAGGAAAATTGAAGCTGTGTGCAGTATTTGTGCATAATGCATGTGGAATAAAATGTACGCCGCTTTCGAGTAGCGGAAATCTGATTCTGGCAGGACCTGAAAAGATGATTTATGTTACAAAGTGGATGTTACTTGGCAATCACATAACTTTGATGCAATAAGTTTCAATCAGTTTCTGTTTGTAATAGGTAAATGACGGCTATGCGGTTTTTTAGCTGCAGTTGCTAACAAAGTTAGATTACAACTGGTGTTTCTATTGATGGATAATCGCAAAACTTTCATATCTCTAATACTATAAGAATCAAAGTCCTGACTGACTGACTGACTGACTGACTGACTGACTGACATATAGACAACGCACAGCCTAAACCGCTGGGCCTAGAGACTTGAAATTTGTGGAGTACATAGGTCTTAGGGCGTAGAGGTGTACTAAGAAGGGATTTTTGGAAATTCAACCCCTAAGGGTGTAAAAAGGGATGAAAACGTTTGTATGAAAAATAGTATTCCTTGAACCTACAAACTTGAAACTTGGTGTACATATACTTCAAGGCAACAAAATAGGAAAGGCATTTTTAGTTTTTTAAAACTACCCTTAATGAGTGTGCAAAGAGATGTAAAAGTTTGTATGGAAGTTTTTTGACCGCTGGTCCTAGAGACTTGAAATTTGAAGAGTACATAGATCTGATGGCGTAGAGGTGTACTAAGAAGGAATTTTTGGAAATTCATCCCCTAAGGGTTTAAAAAGGGTTGAAAACGTTGGTATGAAAAATTGTATTCCTTGAACCTACAAACTTGAAACTTGATGTAGATGTACTCCAAGGCTAAAAATAGGGAAGGCATTTTTAGTTTTTTAAAACTACCCTTAATAAGTGTGCAAAGGGATGTAAAAGTTTGTATGGAAGTTTTTTGACCGCTGGTCCTAGAGACTTGAAATTTGAAGAGTACATAGGTCTTACAGCGTAGAGGTGTACTAAGAAGGGATTTTTGGAAATTCAACCCCTAAAGGTGTAAAAAGGGATGATAACGTTTGTATGAAAAATACTATTCCTTGAACCTACTAACTTAAAACTTGAAGTACTTATACTTCAAGACAAAAAAATAGGAAAAGCATTTTTAGTTTTTTAAAACTACCCTTAATAAGTGTGCAAAGGGATGTAAAAGTTTGTATGGGAGTTTTTTGACCGCTGGTCCTAGAGACTCGAAATTTGAAGAGAACATAGGTCTTGTGGCGTAGAGGTGTACTAAGAAGGGTTTTTTGGAAATTCAACCCCAAGGGTGTACAAAGGGTTGAAAACGTTGGAATGAAAAATTGTATTCCTTGAATCTACAAACTTGAAACTTGAGTAGATGTACTCCAAGACTAAAAATTAGGAAAGTCATTTTTAGTTTTTTATAACTACCCTTAATACGTGTGTAAAGGGATGTCAAAGTTTGTATGGGAGTTTTTTGACCGCTGGTCCTAGAGACTTGAAATTTGAAGAGTACGTAGGTTTTATGGCATAAAGGTGTACTAAGAAGGGTTTTTTGGAAATTCCACCCCTAAGTAAAAGGGTTGAAAACGTTTGCATGAAAAATAGTATTCCTTGAACCTACAAACTTGAAACTTGGAGTACATGTACTCCAAGGCTAAAAAATAGGAAAAGCAATTTAGTTTTTTAAAACTACCCTTAATAAGTGGGCAAAGGGATGTCAAAGTTTGTATGAGAGTTTTTGAACGCGTGTTGCGATTGATTTAAAATTTAGGGTAAATATACTAAGAAAAAAATAATTAAGAATGACGCTTTTAACTTTTGATAATTACCCCTGCAAAGGGTGCATATGGCTGTAAAAGTTGCATGTTGCATGGGAGATTTTTAACGCATAGAGCGATTGATTTCAAACTTGAAGTAAATATACTTCACAATAAATAGTTAAAAATCACATTTTCAATATTTTAAAGTTACCTCTGCAAAAGGTGCAAAAGACTGCCAAAGTTTCAAGGTTTGTATGGGAGATTTTTAACGCGTAGTGTAATTAACTTCAAACTAAAAAAATGTGTTCTGTGGATAAATAACAAAAAGACTTTGATTTTCGAAAACAACCCTTAAAACTTTACCGTCCTTCGTTGCGCTCGAGTAAAAAGGACACAATGAGGCGTTAATGTTTCTAAAAACGGGAATCTTGAGTTGGTACGAAGAGATCTGAGGGTATCCACCGTGCCTGGGGATCAAAGTCGTGAAGCTGTTTCGTTTCGTTTGTTTTTGGGGTAGAAACTAGGAAAAAATAACATTAAAAAAATACATATTTTCCGTGTAAGGTTGTCTTTGTCATGTTTGTGCTAAATTCAGTACCTATACCTACCTACCTACCTAATATAGGTACCTAATGTACCCCTATAGGTATCTCTTATCTATACCTACGTAGGTATTTAAAATCCTACCCTAATAATATACAAATCAATGCGAAAGTTACGATGTTTGGATGTTTGTGGCTCAATCACGGCTCACCACTTCAACGCGTGCGAAGCCGCGGGAAGCCACTAGTTGTTTTATATACATATTGGTTTTCATATAGAAACTGATTGTAACAAAGTTATGTAATTGGCTGGCTACATGGATTGCATAGGAATAAAGGCTATATTAATAATATAAACTTTACCTACGAAAATGAAATTTATGGTCCATATTAAATAACCTTACAAACTAAAATACATAATAATACAAAAGTAAACAAAACGTCAGCGATGACGACTGCGCGGGCGTCTCATGTCAGGCTTCCGATGAACTAAATTAGTACTTATAAGTTTTCGATTAGTATATTTCACCTATAGTAATTTATTATTTAGTTGGTTTGATTGTAATTCGTATTTTTATTTTTAAGATATCACGCCAAACCACTCACGTAATTTTTATAATCTAATAACTCTGTTTTGTAAGTATTGTTGATCTGCAAGCGAAATGGAAATAAAATAAATAACAACATTAAATCCCTTTCTTCCCGTACCAGAGAAGTGCGATGCATATTATGCAATATATGTATATAATGTATATAAATAACTTTAACTTTACATAACTGTTATATTTGTGAATTTTGTATATCTACTACACTCGACTGCAATGCATCACTGGGTCACCAGCGCCAGTACTCTCAAACATTGATAAAAATTGGTTAGAAAAGCATATTACACAGTAAATCACTTTTTAGGTGACAGTGACGTTCATGTTGTCAAATAACCTACCCATGACATTGTAGATTGATTTTTAATTTGGATATTGTTTTATTTCTATCGTTTTTTTTAAGTTATTATTGTGCTACTACTGATTGACATGATTTAAATTCTTTTATAAATTAATGTTTTGTATTATAAGAAGCAGGATCTGGCGATTCCAAACCACACCCACCTACCATCTTATTATTTTATTGTAACCTGGATTCACAAATAATAAATGATTTATGATTTATATAAGATCGGTTCTTCTACGGATTTCCTCATTTCTGAGTCTATCACGCAGTGAAACTCCCAGCTTTGCACACATTACATTACATTGCACACATAAGCAAAAATAACATTTTGATCCAAACATGTTTTCCGACAAAAAATTTGAGAGCACTGGTGGTCTAGTACCTAGAGCACTGGTGGTTTAGTGGTAGCGACCCTGCTTTCCGATCCTAAGGTCGTGGGTTCGAAACCGGTCGTGCACCAATGAGTTTTTCTGTTATAAAATGTGTGTGCACAATGCCAGAACTCTCTAACGTTGAAGGAACCGTGAGGAAATCGGCATGTCGTGGAACCTAAAAAGTTCTATAAGATGTGTCAAGTGAAGTTGCCTCTTGAGGCGCACCTAAAATCCTTTCACCACACTGTTTCGAAAGAAACTAGTGACACGACAAGAGAATAACAATTATGCTTAATTACGAAAGCTAAGTAAAGCAAGATTTTTATAAATAAGTTCAGTGATTATATATATTTATACAAGTTGTTCCAATACTTGTACATAAAACTTCAGGGGGCTAAAGTTTTGTAAAACTTTTGTATGAAACAGCTGTAAGAACAGTTTTTTTTCGCGTTCACAGTGTTGGTTCCTTAGAAAAAGTTATTCATGTTGATGGGTACTTTAGCCCTCTGAAGTTTTAAGTACAAGTATTGGAACACCTTGTATATATATTTATTTCATTTAAAACGATAACGTAATGAAAATCGTAAAATACAAGGTTGTAACACAGCTCTTAAAAAGTAAAAGAGCCTCTGCTCTTTACCCGGTTACTTCTACTGCTGTGAGAAAATTGTCCCCAAGGATGTGCAGTGTAAGTCTAATCAACCTGAACCTGAACCCAAAAGATGTATTTACAACTAGCTGTCGCCTGCAGCTTTGCTTGCGTAGGTACAATTAGTGATTGCTATCATTAAACATTATTGTTGGTTTTTATTTATTAAATTTGTGGCATGAAATAGACAGATATGTAGATAAAGTTACGAATAATTTAATAACAATATGATGCATATGAATTATGAGTTATGAATGTTATGATTGAATGAGTGATGAATATGAATGATTAATCTGAAATAAATATATAATGTAAGGAATAACATCATAAGATAGATATTATAACAATGAATGGGAACAGAATTTAGAATATGTTATAATGTTGTTGCAAAATCATAGCAACGGGTTAATTTTAAGTAAGTGGCATTTCGAGATGCCAAAAAAAAATAAAAAAACATTAAAGGTGGTTTCCTCGTTCAGTTCGTTCGTGTGTATTTTTTAGGGAACATCGATTAGCTCATATGCTAAGTTGGATCCCGATCGATTCTGTGGTTATGGTTTGATTGAGCCACAAGCATCACAATCCATAAATCCAAAAATCGTAATTTTTGCATCGATATATTAGTTAGAAATTGGATATGAGGGAAAGAATCTTTAATTCAGAAACTCCAAGATCTTCATTTCAATTTGTCGATTTTAATCACATTTTTACCGTTTATTCCATCCAGTCCTACTAGTACCCATAGGTATTCTGTGTACTAAAAACTGAAAAGGCTTCACGATTTTGATCCCCCGGCACGGTAGATATCCCCTCAAATTTCCTAGTATCATATCTCTTCTGTGTACTAATAATATAAAAAGTTAGTGAAGTTACTAATATTTTAATAGCATCTTATCTAACCCATTTTATATGTCAAGTACCTACCTAGCTATTATTACGATATTGATATCTCGATGACGCTTTTACACTATGTTTACTACACATCAATAAGTACTTAGGTACTTGATTAAGCACGTAAAACGCTACAACTCACCATAGTCAGATAATTTCAGTCTAGTAGGTACACTCAGCATCAAAGTGAATGACGAACGGTCAAGGCTTCAAAATAATGAATAAAATCTAGCATTTTTCATCTTTGTCAAGTAGAGTTCTGTGTGTTTGGCTTCTCCGGGGAAGTACCTTGCCTATTTCTGCCAAGCAGCATTGCTGTTTCGGTTTGAAGAGTGTGGTTGCCGGTGGAATAACAGGCACATGAGGCTTAACATCTGTATACCTCAAGTTGATTGACCTACGAGGCAATGCTTTGTTATAGGTGGTTACAACTTAACAGCAGGTGAGCGATCTGCTTGTTCCATCATCAATCATTATAAAAAACCTTTGGTAATGTAAAGTATAAACTCTAACCTAAAATTGTAAAATGGTGCAAAACTATTTACAGCTGATTACAGCCGAAGATAACCAAATATGAAGTTCTAAAAAGTCAACCACTTCTGATGCTGATTGTACCAATCATTAGGTATCTCTAGAGAGTCTAGATGAAGTCTAGACAAAAGCCCCTAGGCTGCTAGGGTCCTGTGTTCGGACAGAGCGACAAACTTTTAAGAGTAGTAGAGCTCTTTGTGAAGGGTTCGTCCGGGGAAGTACTACCACCACGCCTTTTTCTGCCGCCAAGCAGCAACGCTGTGTTTCGGTTTGAAGAGTGTGATTGCCGGTCTAATTACAGGCACATGAGGCTTAACATCTATATGCCTCAAGTTGATGGACGCAGGGCAGTGCATCGTAGGGCACGTTCATATCGTGCGTGACTTTCGAGGCAATGCCTTGTTATAGGTGATGGTTACCACTTAACATCAGGTGAGCCATCTGCTTGTTTCATCAGCTAGGTGTATAAAAAAAAACTTTCGTTTGACAACTTTCAACAAATCTCTTTCAAAGAGAACATCACAACTCGGGAATAAATCAAATGCAATGCACCTATGGCAGTGAAATAACGAAAAGGGTTTTCGTTATTTTTGACATGTGCTCTCTAAGAAAATTTGCTGAACCAATCCGAATTCATGGCCCTCTTTATAAGGTCGATTACAGATTGAACGTATTTTCGACGCTATTTTTCTATTCTATTTCCTGCAATGTTTTCTTGTGTGACAATAATCCCACCCCTCTCTTTCCTTACCTTATTATCACCTTATTATTTTTGTTTGTTTCTAGAGTAGGTTATCATGTCACCGAAAATGGTTTTTCTCTCTAGAATAGGCGCGCCATTCGGACGTAAAATATACCCCAAAGATCTTCTCTGTCGACCCTAACTTTCTTCCAAGTTTTGAGTAACTAAATCATACGACATTGTTCTAAAATATTCCGAATCTAAAACTGCCTATTATGTACTGTGGATTATTTAAGTTTATCTTACTTCAGTATCATCTGTTTCAGGTTGGATTAGATTAATTGGTAGAGCTTTGGTATCTTGATTAAGATTAATTGAATAATAACGGAAGTGGAAAGTTTAAAGTAGTTTCACTGAGTTGTAGACACTTTGAAATCCGGGTCCATCAGTACACAGAAGACGGACTTGTTATTTATTATCTTACAGTGACTTGTTATTGACGACTGTTATAAAGCGGTGAGCGCGGGCGGGGATTACCATCACAGAGAACGAGTTATCCGTCAGATGAACAGATAGCCTTTGATAGCCTTTACAGCTCAGTTCTCAGCTGTAAAGGCTATCAAAGGCTTCTCAGCTCTTAACTCTCAATTATTAGTTCTTATATAGCTATACCTCCCCCACCCTAGGACGTCATCATACGGGAAGGTACCCTATCATTTCCCGCTGTATAAATGTCGCATTACATTACCTTACTTATGACTAAAAAATATATTGAATTCAGAGAAACACTCAATTACACACACCTACACACATTCAAACATAGACTCAGTTATGGTGTGGGTCCTCCTGTGAAACCTTGGCTCTCAAGAGACTCGTGTTATCAGGAGAACCCACACATACCCTCACCCACACACTCACAAACACCTACACTACACTAACAAATAAACTCACAATATGTACACACACAACACAAACACTCTACTAGTATGCATGTATGTCATTGAATGTGAGAACAAGCTTAAATTTTATTTTGTGTTTTTTATTTTATTTTTTTATTTTGTTGGACTTGGGACGATTAAGGGAGAAACAGTACCCTGAAACACAGTTTTTTAACTAGTTTGGGGGGGCTGTGGATACCAAATCAGCTCAACTACGCAGTCAACGATGCAAAACATTAGCCCTAAGTTTTGATTAAAATAAAGGTTGTCTGGAAGAGATCGCTACTTACGATAAGACCGCCGATTGTAGGACAAACTTATTGTACATTTACGCTTATAGCTTTTTCCATTCTGTCCTCAATAAAGTAATTATTATTATAATTATTATTAGTTATTAACTTATTAGTAGTTCTGCCTTCTGCGCTGAAGGCCGTGGGTTGTGGATCGAACCGAGAACAAACAATTGTGTGATGAACATAGATGTTTGTTCTCTGTCTGGGTGTTATACATTATTATAAGTATGTAATAACAAAAAAAAACATATAAGCTAAACTGATTCCCATAGTACAAGCATTGGCTTAGTTTGGGGCTAGACAGTGCTGTGTGGAATGTCCATCAATATTTATTTATTTATAAAAATATTTCCTTCTCCACATTAGACTTGTCAAAGTCAAAGTCGACTCGAAGTTAGACTTATAGTAACATCCTCCCTAAGTACCAGTTACCAAGTAAACGTTTGTGCATGTTCGATTATATGACCACACGAGATCACTGTCGTATTGAGATTGTACCATCAATAGTTTTTCGTTGGATGTTGGTGTTTATTGAAGTATTACACGGGTATTTATCGCGTTTTACCTTTATTATTTTCCCGACGTTTTGGCTATGTTGCAATAGCCGTGGTCGCGGGCAGAGAGCGAGTCTGCCCGCGGATACTTCAATATGTGTTATGATCGCGAGAGTTTAAAAAAAATGATGTTGTTGGTAAGGTGGTCCGAAGATAATTCCAATACATAATACTTTTAATGGGCTGTTACATACCCGTACTGTAATTGTACAAAAAAACTATTTCATAAATTGAAGAGGTAAAAAACTTAGGCAATGTTATATCGGCGTTGTAGAATTGAAAGATTTATCGTGTCGATTCAACTTATGGCCGGAATATGATAACCGCTGCTTGAAACGGGGTCTTTTGTGTAAACTGAACTCTGCAAAGTGAATAGAAATAACACAAATTACCCTGTTCTAACCCAAATGCGGAAAGTTACTGACCCAATTTACTGCATAACTTTTACCTCAGGTGGCATTTACATAAATGTAAAAAACACCGCTCTTAACGCCAGAGTTCGTTAATTTACATTATTCGGGTAGTAACTTTGTGTTTATCTTCCTGTCTTAAATATTACAGACAATACAGTTTTGAGTTAGATCGAAAGAGATGAAACATTTTTACCAAGCATAGTAGAGCTCTTTGTGAAGGGCTCGTCTGGAGAAGCCGCGAGCAAAGCCGCGGGCGGCACCACGAATTGTTTGCAGCTAAAGGAATAATATTTGACAGCTCTCACAGCTCAGTTGGTAGCAGCTCTGCCCTCTGTGCTGAAGGCCGTGGGTTCGATCCCGACCGAGAGCAAACATGTGTGTGATGAACCTAGATGTTTGTTCTCTGTCCGAGTGTTATAATATATATTATTAAACAAATGTTAAATACATTTTTTTTTATTATGAGGGATACCTCATAATAAAAAAACTAAGCTATTTAAATTAAGCTAGGTCTAGATTGTGCTGTGAGGAAAGTCCACAACTATTTATTACTATTATTTAATAAACCTACCCTGAAGCTTACATTTATAATGATTAATTAATCCCTTCTCCACAAAGTACATAACAGGAACAACCGCATTAAAATAAAATGAGATCCTCCGTTCGCAAACTCTGATGTCAGTTTAATCTCGGAAATAATGCTTGATAATTGAATTTGCGGTTTACTCAGGCAAGTAGGAGTCAAAGTAAGTAAAGCATCATGGCGTAGCTTGTTTAATTGCGTACCCATCGACTAAGTAACGTTCTACGCCGCCAGTATTTAGATGTGTGGCCACTTAAGGCATCTGTGCAACATCTTATGCGCTTTCGCTTTGCATAAGTTCGAAAAAGAATAAAACAAGCTTTTTGGTATGAAAACTCGATTGGATAAAAATGATAATATTTAGCTGAACTGATTGATTGATTGATTGATTGATTGGTTGGTTGATTGCGATTTTTCATAGTTCGGTGATTTCATATCTTTCAAGATGTTGAATAGTGCGAGCGAGAAGTACTTTGAGGAGTGTCAGCCCACCATACACCAGCCACGGTCGCATAAGTTCCGTAGTAGCTTGTGTCTGAGTTATTCTTCGAGTGTGTTTAGAGTCCGATGACGCAGGTGGTAGCGCGGCCCCGTAACAAGGGGAAGGTCGTGGGTTCAAATCTCACTCTGATAATAACTTTTGGGACAATATAAAAATCATTGTTGGTGTCAGCCCCTTAAGCCATGACGGAGGCCTCGTCACCAGAATCGGCTACTAGCTTGTTTATGATCTTTCTTAGAGTAACCATTTTCTTTAGCATTAAAAACTGTACCATTTAAAATAAGTGCTAGGAATATCTTGGGCTTTTTTACTGTCATCATTATGACCGCGCTGGTGTAGGGGAAGTACGTACAAAATGACATACTGTTTTCTTTAAGCATAATTTCTTTTTATTTATTATAACTAGAACAGGTTTAATTGTACTGCAATAAACTTTGGTGTTTTATCTATGAAATAAACTAAGATCATCAACAAAAAAACAAATACTTATTAGATTATTAAATCTTAAACAGAGTTCAATCAAAAACCATTTTGTCCATATGGTATGGACAAAACGACATACTAGCAATGGACAAAATGACATATACATTTCAGCCTTGTATTTATACACAAAGTGCACAATTATAACGTTTTACTCTCTTAGGCAAGTCAGCACACTCAGCATGTGCCCAAAGAGAACCATAAGCAGTTATTAACCTTCCTTCACCAGGTTTGGTTTTTTCTTAGCGCATTAGCTTCGTCGTGTAGAGTCTTTCTTTTTTTACTGCTTCAATGGCTTTTTTCATGAACTCTTTGCTCCAAGACTGTCGATCAGTTTAACGCATGTGGTCAAATCTAGGAATAATTTTAAAACACCCTCAGTTTATCATCAAAGAAAAAAGTACGGACAAAATGACATACCGTGTCATTTTGTCCGTGTCACATGTATGTTATTTTGTCCGTAGTAGGTCTAAAAATTTCAACTTCATTTTTTTTATTTTAAAATCAAGTGTTTTAAGAAAATCGATAAACAATCACAAAGCCAATAAGTATGGGATCAAAGTTTTTGTAACACAATCGAGTAATAAAGCGAAATACTCATCAGGTTCAAAAAAGTTTCACTTAAAGAATAAAACTTGCACTGGCTGAAAATCTCTTTCAAATATTACTGGCCAAATGAAGGAGCGAAGACCTCTCCAGTTTTGACAGGTAGGTAGTAGACATTCGGGCGACCGGATGTCAACGCAAACAGCTCGCTAAAACCCGCCAATTTTGAAAAAAGTGCTATGTGTCGTTTTGTCCGTATATGTCATTTTGTACGTACTTCCCCTACTATACGACTTGGAAGCATTTCTTACGTCGACAAACGCTAAAACACGTAAACACGACGCTTAAACAACATATCATTTATTACAGCACAGTTATGCAATAAACAGCCTTCACAGCTCAGTTGGTAGTAGCTCTGCCTTCTGCGCCGTAGGCCGTGGGTTCGATCCCCACCGTGAACAAACATTTATGTGATGAACATTGATGTTTGTTCTCTGTCTGAGTGTTATATAATTTTATAATTATATATTTACAACAAAAAAGGATATAAGTAATATGTCAGCTATCTGGTTCCCATATCACAAGCTTTGGCTTAGTTTGGGCGGGATAGTGTTGTGTGGAATGTCCACCAATATTTATAAAAAAAAAAAATTTCTCAGCCTGGTATCACCCACTGCTGGGTATATGCCTCACTCATGTTTTGCCAGTCTCCTCTGTCCTGTGCGTCTCTGGTCCAGGTCTTTTGTGTGTATTTTAAAAATGTACCTATTTTATTTCTTTCTGTTTCTACTATGAAAAGGTCCAAAAACAACACTTCTTAGCCCTACGACTTATTCCCAAGAACACTTACCAGATATCTATAAATAGCGAAGGGAATGTACTCGATCATAACGAAAACGTCCGCGACTGCCAGCCACTTGAGCAGCCGGTTGATGGGCGTGGCTGCCATGTCCTTTCTAGTCAGCACGGCGATATTCAACATATTTGATAGAACTCCAACCGTGCAAACCTGTTGAACATTAAAAGAGTTAGGTATTTGTAGATTTTCCTCACAGCTCAGTTAGTTTTTTTTATATTCATCTTGCTGATGGCCCACCTGATTACCATTGCCTCGTCACCGCGATAGGTACATGCCCTACAATGCACTGCCCTGCGTCCAACAACGTATCTACAACGTTTATAACAACGACGTTTTAGGTTAAATAGCGCGTAAATTCTGGGGGCAAATTGTTCTAATTTTAAAAGTAATTCCACATTCAAAATTTTGCGGTAGGCCACTGCTTACTTTATAGCATGTATGGAGTTCAGTGCGTTAGACATAATTCATATGAAATGAAACAGTAAAGGCCGGATAAATAACTCTAGATCAAGCTACTACTAAATTTATTTAACCTCATGAGGTACACTAAGATATAACGAAGATTACTTTCCATAGATGTCGTAAAAGGCGTTTATAAGGCACCAAGAAATGGGCAGTAGCATCTCCTGAATAGTTAACCTACCAAACGTAGTGACGTAGCAAACATTTCCTAAATAAGGAAGAGGTATGCCTGTAAGAGCAGAGGTAGTGATACCAATTAAAACACGTCGTCATCGTATTTCATATTTCTATAATAATCCAAAACTATGACTCACCAACATCAATCGTCAAACAATCTGCACAACTAAATTATGAATACTAAAACTTCCCAACAATAATCATAAAATGACTTTACTTGAATTTAAACAGACTCGACGTAATCTAATCACAAATAATTGAATCTATCAGAAACTCGACACAAAATAACAACCCTTCAGATTAACGAAAATAACTCGAAATTAATTTACTTTAAATCATTGAAAGACAATTATCAAACTTATACAAAAACAAAGTCAACCCAGTAGTTCGCCTCGGCACTGCGCTCAGTCCGAGCGCAGGCAAGCGAATGAATCTGTTGTGTGCGTCAGCTGCTTATAAAGGCGGCGCGGCAGGTACCTCGCCCGACCGGCCGCTATGAGTCACACTTGTTTACGTCGCTGGTGTATTGTGGCGTGTTGTTTGCGCGTTGACTAGTGACGCAACTTCTTTACGACGCTCGCGCCGATACGGCCATACTGACGTAGGCGCGTCCCTGCGCCTCATTTTCGTTTGACCTACGGAGAACAAAAGCATCATTAAACTCGTCAAAAATTAAACGCATCTAACCTCATAGCCTCAGCGCTAATTTTGGCCAAGCCTCAGAGCCTCAGCGCTCATTTTAGCTTCTCATTAATCTTCACGTAAATTTCTCACTTTCATCAGCACGTTTAATAAACAGTAGAAACTGGTTTTATTTATTTATGTATTATAAGCTCGTTATTAAACACTCTCAAAGTAAAACACTGGTAACACTCTTATATTCACGTCACAATAGGATCTCATTTTCATAAAGATAATTTTCACACAAGTGACAACTCTAAACACTAACACACGTAATACTCACGTCAATATTAGATCTCACCAAACACACACTTTACCAGTCACGATACTATCGGTTTTCGTCATCACCATCATCTTCCTGCTCTCACCCTACGCTGTGGGTGTCGGCGGTGTCGGCACAACATTCGTCATCATCGGGTTTTCTTCCACTCGATTTGAAAAAAAAGAAAGAATGTTATTTTTTTTATATTTTCTACATTTAAATCACATCGCCGATACGGCTACGTCACTTTAAATTAAAACCCAAGTCATAAAATACTATGGAGCAATACTCGCTTACCCAGTTCGGTGCCCAATAAATAAATAATAAATAAATAATACTTGTTCAGCTCGGTACTAAGTCGTAGAGGTTCTAGTCTATAAAAATATACCCATAAACAACACAACGAGATAAAAATAAAATACCGTACAGTCTTCAAAACTAGGCCTAGATTAAAGCCAATATCGAGTGATCGAATTAAAAAAAAAAAAAAACTGATCAGAATCATCGTTGTAAATACAATCACTGCAGAAAGGTACGATACGTTCAGCGCAAATATATTTTCCGCAACCATAACATGTGTGGACTATTTTGCGGTCTTTCTTCGCAGAAAATACTTGAAACCTTTAACGAGCATTGGTTGTCTTAGCTGGAGGCTCGTCTAGACCTCCGCCACCGAATCGTCATATTTTATTTTACTAATTTCTCGGGGCAAACGTGTCACATTCTGCCGGACTTTCAAATGTTCACACACAAAGACAAGGCCTAGAAATTCCGCAGGCTCTACGTCGCAAATCCTATGAAGAAGATTATTTGCACTACGCCTCACTACTCCTGAAGATAGACGCTTTCGAGGAGATCTCACTGAAACCGATAAGATTATTTATTACCCATCAGTACAACCTACCAAATATACCAAATATTCAAAACGTTGTTAGAAAAAAAAAAATAAGTATCAAAGACCTTCACGTAGACACCAGCTTAAATTACCACGTGACCCAGCCATCTTACTTGCGTCTTACCACTTCTTCAGCAACAGAGTGGTTCACAACTAGAATACACTATCAGAATACGTAGTTACTGCACATACATATCGATAAATCCAACACTGAGATATAGACACACCAGCGATAGCCTCTTAATAAATAAATAAATAATGCAGTCGCTTTTGGTTTTACGGAAATTGACATAATTCTCTTCCTGAGCAGACTCCTGATCAGATGACATGACATCAGAGAAAGATTCGTTAAGAATTGAGACAATACGCCGTCCTTTTATTTCTATTTTACTCTTTTCTCTCACTGATGATCTTTCTCAACTTTGGATACACGTAGCTCCTAGCAGAGACACCGTGATATTTTTACTTTAAGAACAATGTTTAGCGCAACTCATTAACTCGAGCTTTTGAGAAGAGCGGCTACATAGCTTGTGTGGCTACGAATCTATAAGCTAACAAAAACATTTTGGGTCATTTTAACCCAACCCCCATGACGCATGAGTTGAGAAGCATGATCAAAGGCGGGAATGTAATTTGCGATGACTCATCGCATCGCGCGTTGAGATTTTCTCGTTCAAGATTATGCTGTAACATCACAATGTTAAAAAACAAAATAAAAATTAACTTAAAAGTCTTTTCCAAACATTTAAAGAAAAACAAGTTAAACAGACTCCATTATACAGAGATAACTGCGAAAACACGTTTTGAATTCCCAACAGCTAAAACGTTCAACATTTAGACATCAGCAACTCGCAGAACATTATGTATTAGCACAAAAGAACTTTGATGCTAAAAAGAAATAAAACTATCCTCCTCTTAGTGTCAATATCTTCACTGCGGAGGTTCGTGATCAATATCCAGGAACCTAGTCAGCACAATGGTTCTTCAGCGATATCGGTCCACTGCGGCATGGATGGCATCAGTCATGGAAGACTCTGATACTGAGCACACCGAAGTCAGTCAAAGTCAAAAGATTATTCAATTGAATCACATGAACCATTTTGAAACCACCTGATGACTCCATCAAATAGGACTCTGTCGTTGTGGCTTTCATCCTTCCATCTTCCCAGTGACCTTCATATTTCACGTTTAAACAGTTAGACCAAAATGAATACAACCTATATAGTTAGAACACCTATTCTTACCACATCAATATGAATATCACAGCTTGGCCTCGAATGTAACTGAATGAAAACTCTAGGAAAATACTAAAGCTCAAGACCAATAAAATAGATTTCCAAAGCAATATGGGCATCTTGTAATGCCACCAAAAATGTGTCAGTACATCCACATTGGTGCTTTTCAGCTATACTCTGGATGTAATCTTCCTATCAACTCATCCATCCAACCGGCTGCGTGGGGGAGGGCTGTGATTTGTCCTCTATCGTTAATTGACATAAATCAACTAAAACAAAAATGTAGCACTAATCCGCTAATCTAATCAGTTTTAGCTTAACTAAATGTAGACTCGTGTGTGTGTAACACTACACAGCACCTGCTAACCCTGCAAAATGTAATAAGGTTCATTGAATACAACAAAAACCACAAAAATAAAGCTTAATGTCCTCGATCGCTCAATGCGTCGCGTGGCTGAGCGTCCCCGATAAAAAAAATAGACTAAGACAAAACATAATATGATGTATTTCACTGGTTCACTGTAAATGATATAGAGTCATTCGATAACAAGCTCGATAACTTCCTTCAAACAAATATTCTTCTTCTTTTTGATCGTATGGACTTTGCAGTGTTGCCCACAATTTCGCCAATGTCACGTTTATGTTAGACCTTAGCAACGAAACGAAAAATCCGTACTCAAACAAATCAACCAAAAAAAAAAATGATAACAATTACAACAATGCGATATAGATATACCAGCAACAGCTACTCGTTTATAAATAAATAAATAAACTTAAAAAAAAAAAAAATAGATTTTATTTCGAATTCTCCCAACTATTTCCAAACTTCTTCTGGAAATCCATAATTTAAAAGGCAAGGTTTTAAAATACAAAATAATATGGCAACCGACTAAAAAACGGACCAATTACTTCTATACGCCGAACAAAACCCTTGTCGCACAAACTCGCACTGTTTCATAACTTTGAATTTCGACCACAGATACTGATCACCAAAAACTACCTACAACTTCCATCGAACTCGTACGCTAGACAACCCTTCAACTGCTATATGCCCGTGCAGAATGCTCCGCTAGCTGTACGTAAAAATAAAATTGATTAAACACAATGGATTGCACTACACGCATTTAAACGCCAAGCCAGAAGAATGACCTCAGTCAACCGAAGCTTTCCACCACGCACTACCTCTTTTTGGATGTATTGCCCGAGTGGTTAAAAACTAGATAAATACAGAAACCAATTTAACTACATCCTGATCAACAATGGCTGTATGATATTATCATTAATTTTATAACTTTGCTTGATGTGGAATGTGGCTCCGATCGTTTTCAGCAAAAGCATGGTTTAGTCTCTGAGCGCACAATAATTTGTGAATGACTCGTCGATGGTAAAATGTGATGGTAAAATACACAAATAAAAAAAAAATGTCTTACTAATCCACCAGTCCAATAAAATTGTATCGGGTACTTTCCACAGCATCTGCATTAAGACTCTGCAACGTGTAAAAAGTAAATTTAATCACAGAATCAAACTTTAATAAGATATAGACATTTGCTTCACCTCTATAAAGCAACCTTGCTGTGTACTGAAATTAAGATAAAAACACACTACTACTAGTAGTTCGCCCCGAACTGAGATCTCGTGATGTGACCCGACGAACGCATCAAAACTTTGAGTACGTAGTAGTCAGAGGCAAGTCCAAACATTATGTTTGGACTTTTTTCTGACTACTGCCTACTAACTTGGTATGGTTACCAAGTTTCAACTCTATTGGCCTATTTATTGAAGAGTTCCGTTGAACAGACCTTGGCTCCATCATCAGACCTGGTCGTCGTCACCATTTTATGAGAACTGAGCACCTCCTTAACTTATTTCAAGAAAAAAAAATAGGAAAAAGCAAAGGAACTGGCCGACCAGTAGAAAAACCTTGATTTCAACGAAAATCTTAGAGATGGGAGCTCTTGGATCGCTGGTTATCTTAATTTAACTTTTTAAATTTTATCTCGAAAACGGAGCGTTCCAAAAAAAAAGTAAAAATTGTTTTGGAATGTCCAAACAAAGCCCTTTCATATGACATGTAACTTGATTTTTTTATGTAACTTTTTTTATTTTTGCCCCCTCAAAAAACCCCATATCTCAAAAACCCTTCATCCGATTTTACTCATATACTTACCAGTAAATTTCTCAAGTACAAGCTATCGACATATCAAATTTCATGCAGATTGGATCAACGGTTCTAAAGTTATCGCCAGACAAACATACATACATACATACATACATACATACATACATACATACATAAAATGCCAAATCGCCCAAGTTGAAACTAAGATCTTCGTTCGCTTCGCTCACTCGATCAACTATCACTCGTTAATCCTGCAGCGATTATTAACACCAACCAGTAAGTCGCCTCAACTAACGCTGAGCAGAAAATATGAACAAGTAAAACTGCAAAAATAGTTATTTTTAATAATACCCTCAACTTCTACATCGTAAAACGTAAACACATCAATAAACTGTAGGTATCAGCTAGTTTATTAATTTAATACTAACATCCTTTTATCAACACAACGGGACCACTTGGGATAAATAATCAGTAGGCATCAGTTTCTTTCAATAACTGAAATAAATCTTCACACCAACATGATTTGCCTCCATATTTCATAATGTCACTATCACAAAGTACAAATCTCTGAAACAAAGTAATTTATCGTAACAAAGTAATTAACTCTTGTATCACAGGACCATAGAAACTGCTGTGAACAACCTTTACATTAAAAGGTGATGCAGCAACACATTTGACAAAAAACGCACTTAAACAAAACGTCTGAACACATCAGGAACACTCTCTCTCAACATGATGAGAAAGTCAAACTACTACCCAAGTTAACAAGCTGAAACAAACAGACTAGGTACATGAATCCAACCTTTACATTAAAAGGTAATGCAGCAACACATTTGATAAAGACGCACTTAAACAATACGTCTGAACTGCAATCAGGAACACTCACTTAACCTGATAAGAAAGTCAAACTACTACCCAAGTTAACAAGCTGAAACAAACAGACTACATGAATTTCTCTTATTAATCTCAAGGACTCCACTACAAAATATTTTACAATATGATCTAAGACATAAAACGATATCAAAAACCACATACAACAAAAAAAAAATACGCTCGGCCAGACTGACCACTACTGTCGCAGAATGGGCAGTCTATGAAAAGTACCTACGGTCAGGGATGGTCGCAAGACAACGCAGGCGAATCTCACTTCCGATGTAAGAGCAGAGGTAGTGATACCAATTAAAACACGTCGTCATCGTATTTCATATTTCTATAATAATCCAAAACTATGACTCACCAACATCAATCGTCAAACAATCTGCACAACTAAATTATGAATACTAAAACTTCCCAACAATAATCATAAAATGACTTTACTTGAATTTAAACAGACTCGACGTAATCTAATCACAAATAATTGAATCTATCAGAAACTCGACACAAAATAACAACCCTTCAGATTAACGAAAATAACTCGAAATTAATTTACTTTAAATCATTGAAAGACAATTATCAAACTTATACAAAAACAAAGTCAACCCAGTAGTTCGCCTCGGCACTGCGCTCAGTCCGAGCGCAGGCAAGCGAATGAATCTGTTGTGTGCGTCAGCTGCTTATAAAGGCGGCGCGGCAGGTACCTCGCCCGACCGGCCGCTATGAGTCACACTTGTTTACGTCGCTGGTGTATTGTGGCGTGTTGTTTGCGCGTTGACTAGTGACGCAACTTCTTTACGACGCTCGCGCCGATATGCCCAGCAGTGGACTTATTTAGCCTGATGACGACCAAGACATATATCATCATGATAAGTAGCTACTCCACAATCTTAGAGAGTCTCTTTTTTTTAATAGATCTCTGAAACTTTTGACCTACCGAAAGAGACTAATTTAGACAACCTGTTAGATTTTTTTGGTTTGGTAAGCCTAGAAGAACAGGCAACAAACTTCTGGCTTGGTTCCCACCGTTCTTTTTTATGATCCTTGTTACAATCCTACTAATATTATAAACGCGAAAGTTTGTGAGTATGGATGGATGGATGGATGGATGGATGGATGGATGGATGGATGGATGTTTGGTACTCTTTCACGTGAAAACTACTGAATGAATTTTAATGAAACTTTACAATAATATAGCTTATACATCAGAATAACACATAGGCTATAATTTATAAAGACATTGTGTGAATTGTCCAAAATATGACGATAAGTGTCAAGGAAGCAGGTCAAAATCTACCATCTGCGAGCTATTCTGGCGTGCGCTGCCAATACCGCTAGAGTTACACATATGTACTATGCCACGCTAATATAAGCTACTCGAAAAACTAATCCTGCGCAGACGAAGTCGCGGGCACCAGCTAGTGTAATATAATACAATATTGAAGTTCCAGTGTGATGTTAATCTAATTTAGTGACGCGTAGGCATAACAGAAAAAGGTTAAGGCAATCAAACGAATGTTCCTATGATTGATGAGGTTAGATTAATCGAAGTGGGAGCTTAATCTAAGCGTAATTGAGGCAAATCGACGCTGTTCTACCTGCCTCGGGCGATGGAATCTGTTTGACAGTTCCTGTCGTTCTGTCATTAGTTTAGAGTTGTTTATAGTAAATTATTAATTACAATTTACTGAAATTGCAATTAGTTGTGTAATTAAGAATACACAATAGTTTGATTAGCTACCAGTAGAACTCTGTAACCAACTGGTTACATCGGCCCTTAACTAAGGGCCGATGTAACCATGCTCTGATAGTTACTAATCAAGGATTGACAGGCCGTTAACTCTAGATGTCTAGGTGTTAACCTTAGATGTCAAACGCGTACATATTGACATATTTAACTGCCCTTTAATCCTTTGTTAATCTAACAGAGCATGGTGAAATCAGCTCTAAATATTTAAGTATGATTAAAGAAGTTGTTTCATCAATATATGGAGCCTGGGTTGGCTCTCCGTACACACTGTACGGAGAGCCAACCCAGGCTCAATATAAATATTATTTTCTTCATTTTTACATCGTTTTCTTACGCTCCCAGATTTTCTTGATCAAAGAGAGCAATACAATTTACTAAAAATATGCGGGACTGGCATGCGTGAAATATCATTTTGACAACTGTTTTATGTCAAGCTTGAGAGTGGAACTCATTACTGTCACAAAAACAACAAAAAAATAAAAATGCAATGCGTCATGTCAAACGTCAGTTACATAGATCCACATATCCATTAGATAGTCCACATAGACAAAAAATAGACCTGATAAACATTTAGTTATCGCAACTTTATTTGCCTACAAATTAATTAAATTGCATTAGTATGGTAATCTTCTATTTTTTCTAATAGTTGTATGTGGTGTACATAGACCAAACCCACAATGAAATATGTCCTTTTGGTTTTTGTTTATTGATTGCTTCAGTGGTAAAAACAAGATTTTTAATAATAACTTGGAAAGAGTATTGTATTTGTATTGAGGGCATTTTTTTTTTTTTTTTATACCACCAGCTGATAGAACAAGCATTCTACAGTGTCGAGGATTTCTAAGGCAACTAAAAAAATCCTTTTACCTATGAATTTACTAATGATATCCGAATTAATTTTTATAATTATTAATGAATGTAGGTATTCCAATTTTACTAGTTTGTAATATTACGTTTTTTATGCAATTGGCTGATGGAACAAGCAGATGGCCCACCTGATATTAAGTGGTAACCATCACCTATAACAAAGCATTGCCTCGTAAGTCACGCACAATAGGAACATGCCCTACGATGCGCTGCCCTGCGTCCATCAACTTGAGGCATACCGATGATAAGCCTCATGTGCCTGTAATCACAACGGCAACCACACTCTTCAAACCGAAACACAGCAACTCTGCTTAGGTGCAGAAAAAGGCGTGGTGGTAGTACTTCCCCGGACGAGCCCTTCACAAAGAGCTCTTAAAATTATTTTTTAATTAAGTACAGTGTACCACAAATGGATAATTCTGATTAATATATAACTAAAATACATAATATAATTATGTGAATAATGTGAACACGGATGTCTGCGCCATATTCCGCAGTGTCCCAGAGTTGTGTTTTTGGTCCGTTTAATGAAATTCCACGTTGTTCAAATCGCTTCGCGCTTTACATTATAATAATTTGTATTTGTATTTATTTATTTACTTTATTTACAACGTTTTAGGGCACCAATTACAGTAATTAAAGACAACTTAGTAATAATATTAAACTAACACAGACATAGGTAAATAGAAATAATAAAAATAAAATAGAGAAAATTATAGTGAATTGTGAATAATGTAGGTACGGGCTATCAGGAGAAAATTTTGTTAATTCTGATGCCGTGCATTCCATCAAGTTGTCACTTTTAGTTTGTGAAATGTTTCATATTACGCAGGTTCAGGTAACATTTAAAACGAATAAGTATGTGTGATAGATGTTACAAGCGGTCGGGTGCACTACATTATGTACCTACTTTTTTTTATTAATTGATTGTTGAATCAAACAAAAAGTTTTAAATACAAGTATTGACTTGTATTTGAATCTTGAGGGGGTTATAAGGAACAAACACTGTAAACGCGAAAGATATTTAAATTATTAATTAAAAAAAAAAAAAAAAGTATCGGAACACCTTGACTAAAAAAAAACAACAAAACTAGACCAAACCCAGAATGAAATATATCCTTTGCATTAAAAAACTGTCAAGCTATGGAAAACCTTATATTTAAATTTTAAGATATTATGTGATTTTAAGCTACCTTGTGTGTGTTTACCTTGACAATCCTAAAATTAACAGTAAATACATTTATTACTAACCTTTTTATTTCATGTTTCACTAAGTATATAGGATTCTATATAAGCAGTGGTTTTGTTGCTGAATAAATAAAAAATACATTAATTAAGCTGCGGGCTACTAGTAATTAGATTGCGGTTGTTTACCAATCTCGGTAACCAAATCTCTAGAGGGCAGAAAATATAAATATGCCGAGAAAATATGTATTTCTGGGTATATATCAAAATAGATATCTCGAAATAGATATCTCGGGATCTTACTTTTTTTATTTTATTATTATTTGATCTAGCAGCTGTAAGTTTCTTGCCTGTTCTTCTAGGCTTTAGTTTGCGAGGAACTGGCGCCTAGATTCACCTGTTTGTAAGATGTATTAAAGTGGTCCTTGTGATTGCACCGTTTTAATGTACAGACCAGAATTCGTGGAGTTAGTAGACATTTATACATGTGTGAGAGTGGACAATGTTATTTATAATTATTTATATAATAATTACCTACATGTAATTATTATTATTTATATAATTATTATTATTTATATAATAATTACATGTAAAGATTAAGTACATTTTTTTATTTAACACAATATCGTGAAACCAAGTAAGGTTTATGTCGATGTGTCGATAAAATCATAGGGAATACTTTTCAGAGCACTAGAGTTATTTCTTCGCCATTAATAACTCGGACTTTTATTTTTACCAACCGACAGTTCGATTGGTATATTTGCAAAACTCTCTACCCTACAACCGGAGTATTTTGCTAACTCAATTTCGTAGTAAAATAAAATAAACACATTGAAGTGGCACTCTATTGAATGAACAGCCATAAATTCATTTCCAAAGGGCCAATGTGCCGGGAACGTCAAACTTTCAATAACTGTGAGTGGTAAGGTTAATAACGAGAATTTCTTAGTATAGATTTGTATTGGAACCTGCTTGTCAAAGACATAAAGATTTTACGGTTCAAAAGGTGGAAGGTATGGCTGTCGGAAACGGAATGTGGTGAAACTAGAGGTTAAACAATTCGTTTGACAATTCAAATATTTTTTTTGGATTCTGATTATGAATCAAACTCATGTTCTTAAGTGTCCCCGCATACGGGCTTCCGGCCAAAACCACAAAACGCCGCCATATTTCCTGTAGTTTTCATACATTTTATATTTACTCGCCGCACACGGTTGACGCCGGTAGCCGCCACACGCTACAAATCGTCGCTGCTCGCTTCGTATGAAAACTACAGGAAATATGCCAGTGGCGGTGTTTTGTGGTTGTTGCCGGAGTCCCGTGAACACTTATAAGATTTGAGCTGTTGTTGGTGGTCCAGTGGTCCACTGACCTTGCTATTATTATAAAGGTCGCGGATCTATTTACTCAAAAATGTATGTAAATCATAGTGAGAAGCCCGTGGTCACTAGACCACACACACATTTCCGTAACATGTATTTTCTGTGCATGTGCCCGTATAGGTTTATTATTTATTAAAATGTGTTACGTCAGTATTCATAGTCCAACGAAGTGGACTAGTGTCAGAACAAGTGCTTATAATCCACCCAGGTGGAATTGTCAGGTGGACCACAGATCGTGAACCGTTGACCGATGTCGGTGTGCAAAATAAAGATGGCACCTAAAATATATGACCTAAATGTAACCAAAGTACATTTGTCAATATTTAAACTGTCTTGCTTACATATTTGATTTCAAAATCCTTAATTAAGACTTATTGGTAGCCAAATTGGTTGAGGGGACGCGTGAGGGTTGGAAATATGACCGGCCCGCAGGCAATTTCAATAAAGTTTATTGCTTTAAAAATAAAATAAGCTTTTTTTTCAAAAATATGAGCCCAGAACAAAATTAAGTATTTATCAATGTACACGGGAACATACAAATGAAACTGACTTGCTACTAAAAAAACAGATTTTAGGCAAATTTTGTGTACATATACATACGGAAGTAGGTAAATAGTAATGGGACTACGAGAAATAGCTCTCCCTCGTGGTCCCATTAATGGGACAAAATAATGGGACCACGAAAAAACGGCGACTTTTATCGTACCAAGTGTGGTCAAGCCTATTCTAGTCCCATTATTATATTACTATTATACTACGACGGTTACATCCTTTAGATTCATTTATAACACTTTGTAGTTTCACTTCTCAATGTACTAGGCATCACATAATTTTCAGAGCTGTAAAATACAAATATTAAAACCTAAACACCCTACCATCTATATCCATCTCGCTCACTCGGCTCGCGCCAAGCTCATTCCTTTTTTATGTGCGGGCATCGCAACATCTAAAATTTCAACAATAGTGTTTTTCGTCAATAATTTTAACGAGAAAGCTAGTGTAATGGGTAAACGTAAACGCTGTGACGATTATAAAATAAGGAAGAAGATTAGACGTCTAGAAAAACGTTTACGAGAATCTACATCGTCCACGGAAGATGAAGGTTAGTTACCTAGTTATGTTTTTTATTTGCTTCGTAATTTGTTATCCGGACTGTCCGGACTACATAAATGTCTATTTTTAGAAAGTAATACCTTATAGGCAAGTACCTATATTTAATATCACAATTCAATGTGTAGATTTACAATGAATCTTTTTCTGTTCGAAGTTTTTTCACATTTTTTTGTGACTACCCTCATCCTAATTTATGTATTTTTTTGTTGTTATCGTGCATTTCCTATAGACTAGGTACTGATAACATTCAGATAGCGAGGTTTTATGGTTTTAAAACGTTTTTGTCTCGCATAACTGTCTTTCGAACCGCAAACTCAGCGCGCTTACGGTGTGTATTGAGTGCAACTCAGTGATACTATTCCTACGTTATACTCCATGACGTGATCATGGCTGATAACGATTAGTCTCGTGTCGTCACGTGATGACGACCAACGACGTTAAAATAAAAACAACTGCAAACTGCAGATTGTGTACGCTCTTATGAAAGTACGTTTTTTTTCCGCAACTTTCAGAGTACGACCGTTACTATACCAGGTCTCCAACGCCAGAAGATCAACTGATGTCGTCGCAATCAGATTTATCTGATAATCGGTTACAATCCTACATTGTGGTACCTGACGACGCGAAGGGTACAGATAATGCCGCAACTTCTGCGGACTTACACGAGACCCAGGACTCCGTTCCTAGTACAAGCGCGGTGGCACCACCGTCACAAGAGGCACTACCAGCTGAGATCCTGGAAGCACTAGGAGATCCAATAGGTAAAGAAGAAGTCTTAGGGCCGGCCGTCAAAGAAGAAATCGCTAAACGATGGGGTAGGATTCTGGTGGAAGGTATGACTAAGGAAACCAAAGAGTCACTAATGAAGAAGACTTTGATACCGGAAAATTTTTGCCTAGCCAAAGCACCAAAACTGAACCTTGAGATTTCTGCGGTACTTGCTGAAACCGTAAGAAATCGTGACAAACTGATGGAGAAATCCCAAAACCAGCTAGGGTTGGGGATCGCGGGCCTCGCTAACCTGGCTTCCTCTCTCATAGATGAAGACTTTGGCAAAGTTGAAATACTTAAGAAGTTATCTGAAGTAAGCCAGATCTTTCTAGATCTTCATTTTGAAAAAACTAAGACTCGAAGAAAGCTAGTAACGTCGTCTCTGGATAAAAAGTTTAATACTGCAGTGGCTGATGTTAAAAGAGATTCTTATCTTTTTGGCACTAATCTAGGAGACAAAATAAAGGCTACAAAAACAGCCGAAAAATCCGGACTTCAGATAAAACGACGTGACGTAAGCTTACCGTCTACATCAAGACAGCAGGGAAACTGGAAGGGCCCACCCAGGATGCAGCCATCCCGAACATTCAGACAAGGTGGGCCGAAGACCAGATACCAGTCTCAACAAGGGTACTCATACCAACAAGGGTATCAGTCTCAGCAGGGGCGGAGACCACCGCCTGCAGCGCACCGAGCCCCAACTGCATCCAAACCAGATCCCAGGAACCGCAAGCCCCATTAGAGGTAATACTTCATGCTGGCAGATTGCGTCATTTTGTACATAAATGGGAAACTATAACTAAAGACCCATTAGTACTTAGCTATGTTAATGGATTTAAAATCCCATTTAATAGGCCTCCTCTTCAAAACTTTGAGCCTGCTAATCCAAAGTTTAGCTCAACTGAGCTAGAACAACTACGTTTGGCCGTTCTAAAGTTAAAATCCTCAGGATCTGTCATAGAATGTACCGATATGCCTGGTCAGTTTATATCAAGAATATTTCTTACTCCCAAAAGCGATGGCACGTTTAGATTTATTCTAAATCTAAAAATGTTGAATAAATTCATCGACACACAACACTTTAAAATGGAAGATATTCGCACTGCTGCCAAATTAATTAGTAGAGATTGCTACATGACATCAATAGACCTACAAGAAGCCTTTTTTTTGGTACCTATCCATGAGGAGAGCAAAAAATACCTACGTTTCAAATTTAATGGCAAAACCTACGAATTTCAATGCCTTCCATTTGGTCTGTCACTAGCCCCATTCGTTTTTACTAAATTACTTAAACCTGTGGTTTCATATCTAAGAAATAAAGGGTTGCTTCTAGTAATCTATCTAGATGACATTCTCTGCATAGATAACACGTATCACAAATGCCATAACAGTGTCATGGAAATAGTAAGCTTACTGTCTGAATTGGGTTTTATTATTAACACAAAGAAAAGCAACCTCATTCCAAGTCAAAAACAAACGTTTTTAGGCTTCGAATTAGATTCACGTAATATGAGCTTAAATTTGCCCGATCAAAAACGCACAAAGATTTTATCTAAGGTAAAACATTTTTATAGAACACGGTCGCTAACTATAAGAGATTTTGCTAAATTTCTAGGTTTACTTTGCTCAGTTTGCCCGGCCGTGGCCTACGGATGGGTGTACACAAAACGTCTTGAAAGAGAAAAATTTCTCGCTCTACGAAATTCTCACGATAATTATGACGGTGACATGACCATATCACCAAGCCTGAAACCAGACTTGTACTGGTGGAAAAATAATATTTTAATGACAAGTAATCCTATTCGTAGCGGCAGGTTCGTAATCGAAATTTTTTCAGATGCGTCATTAACAGGTTGGGGTATATTTTGCAACGGAGAACGAGCGAATGGTTTCTGGAACTGTGCTGAGGCAGAAACTCATATAAACCTTTTAGAACTAAAGGCCGCTTTTATAGGGCTGCAATGTTTTGCCAATAACCTAGCAAATGCAGAAATTTTGCTTCGTATAGATAATACGACGGCTATTTCGTATATAAACAGATACGGAGGTGTTCAATACACTCATTTAAATGATATAAGTAGATCGATTTGGCAGTGGTGCGAAGAACGAAAGCTACATATTTACGCTTCCTATATTAAATCAAAGGATAATATAGAAGCTGACCAGGAATCCAGACACTCTAATGTCGATACAGAATGGAGCCTATCTCAATCAGGCTTTGATGAAATCGTAAATGTTTTTGGGAATCCTCAAATCGACTTGTTCGCTACTAGACTGAACTATAAGTGCCGTAAATATGTTTCTTGGAAACGAGATCCTTCTGCTTTTGATATTGATGCGTTCACTCTGGACTGGAGCGTACATTTTTTCTACGCATTTCCACCATTTTCTTTAATTTTAAAATGTTTACGAAAAGTCATCAATGATTCTGCTACTGGAATAATGATTGTTCCTTATTGGCCTAGCCAACCATGGTATCCATTGTTTGTAGCTTTATCACAAAGCAGATTAGTTTATTTGGAGCCGAGTCCTGCATTACTCTTGTCACCTTTCAGAACCCCGCACCCTCTCTGGAAGCGACTTACCCTGGTGTCGTCGCTGTTATCGAGCGGGCGTACTCAAGACAATCATTATCAGCAAGCGCAATCAAGATAATAATATCATCTCTAGCTGAGAGTTCCTTAAAACAATATAATTGTACCTTTAAAAAATGGTGGAAATTCTGCATAAAAAATCAAATTAGTTTTTTTGAGAGTAATATTCCTAAGATCATTGATTTCTTAGTTAGCGAATATGAATCCGGGGCAAATTATTCTACTTTGAATACGTGTCGTTCCGCGCTTGCTTTGATATTAGGTAAACAGATAAGCCAAGATGACAGGCTGCTAAGATTTATGAAAGGAGTTTATAGGACTAAACCATGTTTTCCCAAATATGAGAAAACGTGGAATCCTAACCTTGTGCTTGACCATCTCTCAAACTTCTATCCGAATGAGAGTCAGTCCCTGGACATACTTACAAAAAAGCTGGTAGCTCTCCTCGCATTGTCGACTGCACAACGAACGCAGACGCTATCATTAATTCGCTTATCTAATATCGAAGTAGGCGAGTCCAGAATAGAAATCTGTATAAATGATTTGATCAAAACTTCAGCTCCTAATCGACCGCCACTCAATTTGATCATACCGTTCTTTCCTCACAAAGATCAAATATGCCCAGCAAAAACATTGTCCGCGTACGTAGAATTAACTAAATCATTTCGGAACCATCCTCGAACGGACAGACTGATTCTTGAATTGAAAATATTTATTTCTCTTAAGAATTAGGTACAATTCACTTACAGAGAAAACTAAGGCTAAGTAAATTTAGTGTGCCTTTCGGCATAAGGAGCAGCTTAATATAAAATAAAATATGCTTAAAAATACGAACAAACAAAAAAAAAATTAAGGTCCTAGTGGGTAGATTGTGCATTCAAAAATATGCGTTTAGTAGGCGGTAGTTACGCTTCGTTGTAGCGGTGGCTCGCTGTTGCCGCGATTGTGTTATAAAGACAACGCCACAGTGCGCGATAAAGATATGGTTGCTATACCTAAGGCTTTGGTCGCGAGGAACTGGCATATAAGACGCTTCAAAGTGAAGTGATCTTTGTGATTGTACAGAGTAAAGACCATTTTGATTTATAACTTAATTTAGTGTATTTATTTTATCAATGAAAAATCCTTTAAAATGTGGTGTTTGAGTAATCTTTTAAATGTAATTTGTGAGTCGACCTCCCTAATGTCCTTTGGTAATTTATTATATAGTTTCGCACCTTCGTACATAATGTTCTTTTTTCCATGGTTAGTTCTAGGTGTTCTTAGAATAATGTTATTTGCTTGTCGTGTCATCCGTTTCTGAACATTTTTTTTCTTTGTAAATATAATTTGTGAATGAACTTCTTTAGTTAATATTTTTCTAATAAGTAGACATGTGCTGTATTTATACATTTGATTTAGGTTCATTAGTTTTGTTTCTTTGTAAATATTAAGAGTAGGTTCTAAGTAGTTGTATCCAAATAATGTTTTTATTATTTTATTTTGTTTTGTTTGCAAGGTCTGTAAGTTTGTCTTTGTAGCCGTACCCCAAACTTCAATCAAATAATCTAGGTGGGGTTTGACTAGAGAATTATATATTGTGTACCGTACTTGACTTGGGAGGCAACGCACAATGCCGCGTATGGCACCGGACACCGCTGTCAATTTGCTTTGGATAGTTTCGATGTGTGGCTTCCAGGTGAGTTGACTATCAACAGTGAGGCCTAGGTATTTTTCTTTGTTAGCTTTGCTTAATATTTCACCGTTTATAGTTAGTGGGTTATAGTTTCCAATGTTTTTGTTTATTGCCGCAAAAATAATGTAGTTAGTTTTAGATGCATTTATAGTAAGTAAATTTGATTGCAACCAGGTATGTAAAAGATCCAAATCGTTTTGTGCTTGTTCTATAAGGGTAACAATTGAGTAGCCAGAATAAAATAAACTTGTATCGTCGGCATACAAAGTGATGTCTCCATGCAGACCTATCTCGCAGATGTTATTAATATAAATTAGGAATAGCAACGGTCCCAGGATCGACCCCTGAGGAACGCCGTAGGTTATTTGTTGAGGAGCACTACGGTAGCCATCAATTTCGACGATTTGGTACCTGTTCATTAGGTACGATCGGAAAACTTCAAGAGCAACTCCAGTAACACCTATGTTTTCTAATTTATTTATAAGTATTTTGTGACTTACTGTATCAAAGGCTTTTTTTAGGTCTATAAATATGCCAAGTGTTATTTTTTTATTGTCGATGTTGTTTTTTATCATTGTTACTAAATCAATAGTTGCAGTAAGTGTGTTGGACTTCGGACGAAACCCATATTGCTTTCGGAAAAGAAAATTTGTTTTAGCGAGGTACTCACTAAGTCGGCTATGAACTATCTTCTCATAGACCTTTGATAGCACGGGTAATACAGATATTGGTCTATAGTTACCGGGGTCCGTTTTATTACCCGATTTGAAAATAGGGCTGACCTTTGCTAGTTTAAGAGGATCGGGAAACTGGCCTTCGGATAAGCATTTGTTTATTATGCTAGTTATATTAATAGCAAGCAGGTCTTTAACGCATTTGATCGCCTTAGTGCTAATTCCATCTATGCCCGAGCTTGTATTTGAGTCTAAAGCGACAATTATCTTATTAATCTCATCTACGTTAGCAGGTCTAAAAGAGAGTAATGTGTGGTCAGATTGATTTCGTGCAGATAGTGTGTTCGTAGGGTTATCTTGATCTTGCTTTGGAATTTTACTTGCTAACTGAGCACCTATGTTAGAAAAGAATGTGTTAAAATGCTCAGCTATTTCTATTGTATTTGTAACTTGACCTAAGGGGGTGTTTAAACTTGACGGAATAGAGTAACTTTTTGATTTATTACTAACTAAACTGTTAATTAACTTCCACATTTTTGAAGGATCTTTCTCACATTTTTTAAAAGAGTTATGATAGTACTGATTTTTTGTCGTTTGTATACTGTTATGTGTAATGTTTCTTTGTTGTATAAATTTATTTCTGAGTTCTTCGTCTTCAGGGTTTTGTTTTAGGGTATGCCATAATTTATTTTTTATATTAATTGATTGAATCATGTCTTTGTTAATCCAATTTGCTTTTGGCGCGTTTTGTAGTTTGGTCTTCACTATTTTGTTTTTAGCGAGGGATTGTTTCAGTAAGCTCTCTAATCGTTCATATTCGCTCATGAGGTATATTGGAGTAATCTCCTCTTTTATAGTTTTGTAAAAATTATTATAGTTGACAGCTTCATAATGTATTCGTTTAGGTCGTTCAGGTTTTACTCTGTTCACCTCAAGGTAAATTTGTTTGTGGTCTGATAGAGAGCTTTCGATGATGGCCATATAGAAGGTGTTGTCAAGTAGGTTCGTACATACGTGATCTAGTATGGTCTTGGAGGTGCTGGTTTCACGTGTGCAGTGTTCTTTATTCGATTTGTTGAGTAACTTATAGCCGTTTTCTTTCAGCATAATCTTATAATTTTTTACAGATTTTTCCCTGCTTAATAAGTCAAGATTTAGGTCTCCAAAAATAATAGCTCTCTTTCTTTTCGCTAGCTGGGCACAGTACAGCTCCAGGAATTCACCCACGTTTGCTGCTGGTTGTTTGTAAACAACTCCTATGTCTAATGAAAGTTTATGCAAATGTATCCATAGGAAGTGATTATTGTCTTCGCATTTCTCATCTAAGAGTTCATGTTTTAGATTATTATGCACGTATATTGATACTCCACCTCCTCTTATCGTTGTCCTGTAGTTGTAGTAGTGTGTGTAATTTGTAAGTTGCAGTCTCAGAGCTTCATTTTCATCCTTTATCCACGTCTCAGTCATCACAATAATTCTTACATCATTCATACATTCTTACAACAAAGAAACCGTTCCATAATGCTAGTGCTTCGACAATAAGCCGATGGATTAAACAAACTTTGTCTGATAGTGGTGTCGATACAAACGTTTATTCCGCACACAGCACAAGACATGCGTCCACATCGGCGGCTAAGCGCAAAGGGGTTTCAATTGAGATTATAAGGCAAACCGCCGGTTGGTCAGGAAACTCATTGACCTTTGCGAAATTTTACAATCGACCAATAACAAACGACGAAGGCAATGTATTTGCAGAGGCAATTTATAATTCTAATTGATTGTCTTATAAAATACCTAGCAAGTGTCACTAGGTAGTGGTAACGTTATATAATAATTCTTAATTTTTTGTTAAAGTATTAATAATGAGTAAAAAGTTTTCATTTTTTTTTGGATAAACTGTATTCTTAGTTGCTTAATTACAATACAGACTTAACCACTGAAATTTTACTATCACTTACTTCGTTATACCTGTCGCTAAACATCTACAAAGTGTTATAAATGAATCTAAAGGATGTAACCGTCGTAGTATAATTGATGGTTAAACAAACTTACCAAGTGACGTTTGTCCATAATTATACAAGACGGTTACATCCGAAAGATTATAAAGTCCCACCCAGACCCAAATGATCATGCCCTGACTAACGAAATAAGTGTCTCTGAAGAAATGAGCTTGGCGCGAGCCGAGTGAGCGAGATGGATATAGATGGTAGGGTGTTTAGGTTTTAATATTTGTATTTTACAGCTCTGAAAATTATGTGATGCCTAGTACATTGAGAAGTGAAACTACAAAGTGTTATAAATGAATCTTTCGGATGTAACCGTCTTGTATAATTATGGACAAACGTCACTTGGTAAGTTTGTTTAACCATCAAGTATATTTGAATATCATGAACTAAGAATGAAGTTTATTTTGTAGTTCTAAAAATTGATATTACACGTAAATTTACATCTCACATCACCTTAAATTGTGTGTTGCTGTGGAGGTACCTTTACCATTCTCTGATCGATGAACATTATAATAATTAAGACAGTTTAGTGCCCCGACGCCAACACCTATTATTCCTACCGTCTCAGATACGCACTCGAGCATCAAGGCCGACAACCTCACATTTAGTGGAAAGGCGCTAAACATTATCTGAATTCATAGTTTGAACACATTCAACCCTAAGTTGTTTGCATAAAATATGTTCTCAAAGAGTGCAGTAATACAACAATATTGATATGTATTTTAGAGATTCGCGATACTATGACATGTTTTGGAGCCAAACTGTTATCTAGATAATTATTTGTGGAGGTTTTTTGACTGTATCTTCTATGTGTATTGCTCTTACAGTGAAACACAGCTTAGGAATAATGTATACGACAGACTACATAGTGGGGAAAAACGCAACAAAAAGAAAGAATGTGTAAAAGATGCATTGAATGAAGGGTCAATTTTTATTCGTTTTTTTTAATAGTGTACGTTATTATTTTATAACATACTCTAATAATATAACAATCTAGCCATAATTACGGCTAATAGGTAATTTAACACTGACCTAGTTTTTTAAAGTAAGCTACATCTAAGAATGTGTCCACTAACACTTTTCTTACTGTCTCCATTTAAGAAGACATATTTGTGCTTGTTGATTAGAGATTTTCACATTCACTACCTATATGAATTATAACTTTACACTACACTAGTTCAAAAGGTTTAGTTCTTTTATGTCTTTTTGTGATCACCTTTTCAATGTAATATTCCAAACATTATTATTCGAGTGGGATTTGAATCCACGACCCTCTACTTGATACCGGGCTGTGTTAACCACCTGCTAAGACTAATGACGGCTAATGGTGATGATCACATAGAATCATGTGATTTAGATTATCATCATTAGCCGAATAAGGCTAATGCTGGACATACTAAGAGTGCTTTATTTACCGACTTCCCGCGATCACACTTATTTCTGCGATTATAAATGTTGTATCTTGTGTCTTGTATTTTTACAGTGTCGTCGGTCAGTGGCGTAGATAGGTGGACAAGGGCCCCGGTGCATAGTGTAAGAATCGGGCCCTCACCCCCTCTTTCCAAATAGCTTGAACTTATATTAGGCTTTTAAATAAATCATTAAAAAAAATTGAGCAGGCTCGAGGTTTTCTAGCTTTGGGAGCTGGCTGACCTTCTCTTTTGAAAGCAAGGCCGGTTTCCACCGCGAGGGGGCTAAAGTACCCATCAATATGAACAACTTTTTCTAAGGAACCAACACTGTGAACGCGAAAAAAAAAACAGCTGTTTCATACATTTTAGCCTGGTAGGTACTGAACTTTTGTATAAAAAAGCTGTTTTTTTTTCGCGTTCACAGTGTTGGTTCCTTAGAAAAAGTTGTTCATATTGATGGGTACTTTAGCCCCCTGAAGTTTATATACACAACTTATGGAACACCTTGTATATACCTGCTATAGTAGGTAGAATTGCAGAACTTTTAAAAAAACTTTTCAACGAATTGGAACTTCCTCTTCCACTCCGTTATTTGTTATTCGTTTATTTTATAGGCACGAGCTCAATATTTATTTTAACAAACGTTTATAGAGAGATGATGGATTCAATATCGATAAAACAATTTTTAACTGACTTCAAATAAAGAAGTGCGGAAACCAGTTGGTAGGTATTCTAGTAGCGTTAGCGTCTAGCGTTGGCTTGCAATCTGTCATGCAAAGAATTATAACACCTATATCTAATTAAAAAAATAAACAGTATCTTCTATCCTAAGGCACGGTAGATTTTTTTTTATACAACTAGCTGATAAACAAGCGGATAGCCCACCTGGATGTTAAGTGGTAACCATCACCTATAGCAAAGCATTGCCTCGTAAGTCACGCACAATAGGAACGTGCCCTACGATGCACTGCCCTGCGTCCATCAACTTGAGGCATACAGATGTTAAGATATCCAATCACACCTCAAGATTCTTTGAGATAAAGAGAAAAATGTATTGTTTCATGAGTCTCCCTATATAGGCTCCTTGTTTTTTTAAAGCAATTTTTATTAATGTTAAAATATTATTGTTATTTTATTTTATTTTCCTCTTTGTTTTTTTTGCATTCTTTTTTTTTTTTAAGAAGTAAGCTCTTTTTAGTCTCACTATGCGAAAACGTTTTAATGGGCAATATCTTTATCAATATGTTAATTACTACATATACTATAGGTACTGTTTGTTTTCCTAAGAAATGAAAATAAATAAAATAAATAAATGGATTCGAATCCACGACCTTGTGATCAGAAGGCGGGGTCACTCCTATTCGTCCACCAGGTGCTCTTACTGATACTATACGAATTATACATTGGCCAAGCGCGTGTCGGACCACGAAAGAAGAATGAAACTATACAATTACAGGTGGCAACAAAACAATCCCTTTTTGAGCCAAGATTACAGTTGATCGTCAAACCAAATATAATTATAGTTATATATACTGGCTGTTTCCAAAAACATTCTTCATTTTACAAACCTTTTGTCTTCTTTTAGGTATGCATCGTTCAGAAAATAAAAGACTACAGACTATTATTTTGATTTCAGATTATTTTTGTGGTTTCCATTTATTTTAAGAGTAGTAGAGCTCTTTGTGAAGGTTTCGTCCGGGGAATTACTGCCACCACGCCTTTTTCTGCAGCCAAGCAGCGTTGCTGTGTTTCGGTTTGAAGAATGTGGTGGCCGGTGTAATTACAGGCACATGAGGCTTAACATCTGTATGCCTCAAGTTGATGGACGCAGGGCAGTGCATCGTAGGGCACGTTTCTATTGTGCGTGACTTACGAGGCAATGCTTTGTTATAGGTGATGGTTACCACTTAACATCAGGTGGGCCATCTGCTTGTTTCATCAGCTAGTTGTATTAAAAAAAAGTATTTTGTACACGTGTTTTATAAATCAGATAATAAATGTATGCCCAAGTGTGCTTACTACAACTAGTACTAACTAATGCTCTAGTATAGACTACAGGCAAAGATGAGTTTATTTATTAATTAATGTATTTATGAAGCTGAAACTGGCAGCCAAAAAGTAGCAGCCAAACGTCCAGGGCCGGACTAAGTGTGAGGCCCTAAGGAATACCATTTCTAAATTGAAATGATGTATAGTGTATGGTAGTGTAATTTCTATCGTTGCAAGAGTCCAGGAAATATAAAAACGTTTAAATTTTAAAAGTATTTTTACTTTTAATAACTAGTAGTTCGCCCCGAACTGAGATCTCGTGATGCGACCCGACGAACGCATCAAAACTTTGAGTCGGTAGTAGTCGGAGGCAAGTCCAATCATTAACTTTGGACTTTTTTCTGACTACCGCCTACTAACTTGGTATGGTTACCAAGTTTCAACTCTATTGGCCTATTTATTGAAGAGTTCCGTTGAACAGACCTTGGCTTCATCATCAGACCTGGTCTTCGTCACCATTTTATGAGAACTGAGTACCTCCTTAATTTATATCAAGAAAAAAAAATAAGAAAAATCAAAAGAACTGGCCGACCAGTAGAAAAACCTTGATGTCAACGAAACTCTTAGAGATGGGAGCTCTTGGATCGCTGGTTATCTTAATTTAACTTTTTAAATTTTATCTCGAAAACCGAGCGTCCCAAAAAAAAAGTAAAAATTGTTTTGGAATGTCCAAACAAAGCCCTTTCATATGACATGTAACTTGAATTTTTTATGTAACTTTTTTTATTTTTGGCCTCTTAAAAAACCCCATATCTCAAAAACCCTTCATCCGATTTTACTCATATACTTACCAGTAAATTTCTCAAGTACAAGCTATCGACATATCAAATTTCATGCAGATCGGATCAACGGTTCTAAAGTTATCGCCAGACAAACATACATACATACATACGTACATACATACATACATACATAAAATGCCAAATCGCCCAAGTTGAAACTAAGATCTTCGTTCGCTTCGCTCACTCGATCAATAATGAAGACAATTGTCGTCGGAGTATTTTGTATTACATAATTTTTTTTTGCTACGGTTGGGGCATAAATAGTACCACAATTATTGCTAGAACTGGCTCCTAGCGTTAAATATATAAGTTTAGAAATTTTAATAATTATTTTCGTGAGTCCTAATTCGGCCCTGGATTTTTATGTTTGGCTACTATTTGGCTGCCAGTTTCAGCTTCATATGTATTTTGCGCTTAGCTGTAACCCCTCATATTAAAATAATACAGTATTCATCGTCGAAATAAATTTAATTGTATGATCCAGTTTCTACCTAAAATAATATTATTCAGAGAAAAGGTAACTAAAATATTTCGTGCTATTTTTATTTCTGTTCATTTAATTAAAGCCTGCATGAAAAACCATTAATTGAAAGCTCCAAATACGTATAGTTAGGGAGCTGGCGAGCAATTTCTATAAGATTTGCTAATGAGCAAAATAAAACATCTGCTAATGTAGCAGATGTTATATTATGAGAAACATTATGAACAGAGTCTGCCCCCACAGCGTTTTTAATTAAAAAAAAGAGGTGCTATATTGTTTTGTTCAACTCAGGCAGCCATCTACTCTGACTTTTCAGTAATAAAGTTTTATGGTATTGGTCGCTGAGCGCTCCATTAGCTTATCGGACCGATAAGTCTGTTGCTGTCTCTTTTCGTTGGCATGAAAGTGAAAGTGACAAGTATACTCTATAGAGCCGCTAATAGAAAATGGCAGGTAATATGAATAAGGGCCTAAATGTTTATTTTTTTCGGCAACATCAAAGTTAGTTGAAGTAAAAATGTAATATTCTCGACTTTTTAATAAACAGCAACATTGACCGTGTGTTGTCTTTTGAATGTGATTGTCTTTATAGGTACATATTTAAGTTTTGTCTGTCACGCTAGAGCGTCTTTATCATTATTAGACATTTTCCATAATGTTATACTGGTTTTAATAAACTGAATTTGAATTTGATTATATTATTTTGTAACAAGGACCATACAAATGAACGAAAGGAACCAAGCCGTAAGTTTGTTGCCTGTTTTTCTAGGCTTGGTCGGGTAGAGCTGGCACCTAGATTCACCTAGCTTTATGACGTTTTAAAGTGTTCCATGTTTGAATTTGACTCATATAAACAAGAGCAAATCAAATAAAAAATGTACGCCAGCTTCCTTACTAGGAAAAATATACATTATGGTGGGATTTCTGAGTAAATTGTTCTGCCTTTCCAAAAATTAATATTAATTCTTTGTACATATTCGTCAATTATACGTGGATGTATGCCTCCACTCGGAAGCTGTATGGCGATATTCTCCCACACAGATTCCTTACAAATTTATGTTTAAACACAAAAATGAAAACGTATAACCAAAAAGACGACTACGATGACGATGACGATAATCTACACTAATATTATAAAGAGAAAACATTTGTATTTTTGTATGTAACGAATAGGCTCAAAAACTACTGGTCCGATTTCAAAAATTCTTTCACCATTAGAATGCTACATTATCTCTGAGTAACATAGGCTATAATCTATTTTCAAAAAAATCAGGGATGCTTACTAAAACTTCAATAATGTAACCCAAGGTGGAAAACAAAAACCTTACATCGCGTGCGCTGCGAAAACTATTGAAGATAGAACAAAATAGTGTGATTATGATTATGATTATGATTATGATTATGATTATGATTATGATTATGATTATGATTATGATTATGATTATGATTATGATTATGATTATGATTATGATTATGATTATGATTATGATTATGATTATGATTATGATTATGATTATTATTATGATTATGATTATGATTATGATTATGATTATGATTATGATTATGATTATGATTATGATTATGATTATTATTATGATTATGATTAGGATTATGATTATGATTATGATTATGATTATGATTATGATTATGATTATGATTATGATTATGATTATGATTATGATTATGATTATGATTATGATTATGATTATGATGACGGTGTCAGTCGAATTTAGCACTTAGAACAGAGTACGTATACGTACCAACAAAGTAGTGTATCCATGAAACTTATTATAAGTCTCAACAACCTCCCTGAAGTCGCCCGCGCAGTAGCTCCAGCAGGCATCAGCGCTCTCCTGCGCGGGCCCGAGCCGGTCCTGCGCGTCTCTCATCATCTTCACGAGCATGGACTCCAGGTCCGCGCTGCCGTTGGAGCTGGATGCCTGCTCGCGCAGCACCGACACGATCTGCGTCTCATTGATGCTCTCCGAAGAGTTCCCGGATGCAGCGAAAATTTCTTTGAATATATTCAGAAGGGTCAGCGATTTGTTCGACATCTTAACTCGCTGTTGTTGCCCGGGGATTTTTAAGGAGCGCTCATTATTCCAATCGTGTTTTCTTACTGTAACAAAACGTTAAGATCAGCTTATTTTCTACGTAAATAATCATCACCGTCATCAGCCTGCAGAAGTACACTGCTGAACAAGGACCTCCCCATATATTTTAGGAAGAACGATTTGAGCCATCCCTTATACTTTATTATTTACTAGTGGCCTGTCCCAGCTTCGCATGGGTGGTCATAAATTTTTTGAACATTTTACGATAAACTTAGACCGTGGGTTCGAGCCTCGCGTCTACTTATTTCATACATTTGCACGCGCTTCTCCTTGAGTGAGTGAAATCGCACCCCGCGCGTGTCCCGTGGACCCGTTAACATTTTTAATTTCGTCATATCTTTTGAATGGAATGTCCGATTTGAAAAATTTAAGAAGTAATCTTAAGGTATTGAAACCGTCTTAATTATGAAATGATTTATTTGGATAAGGATTAATACCAAGGTACAAATAAAGACCCTTTTCTAGCGGAGGCATTTCAATTAATTTTTTATAATAAAAGAACACTTATTGTGACATAACTATAATAGTTAGACATATGCTGTCGCGACATTTTTTGTAGATGATGACGTGTTCTACAAAATCGTAGTACATTATATTGTTCTATCTTCAATAGTTTTCGCAGCGCACGCGATGTAAGGTTTTTGTTTTCCACCTTGGGTTACATTATTGGAGTTTTAGTAAGGATCCCTGATTTTTTTGAAAATATAATATAGCCTATGTTACTCAGGGATAATGTAGCATTCTAATGGTGAAAGAATTTTTGAAATCGGACCAGTAGTTTTTGAGCCTATTCGTTACATACAAAAATACAAAAATACAAATGTTTCCTCTTTATAATATTAGTGTAGATGTAGATTATGTCGCTTGCTCAGGATGGGTGACGGACGAGTAATGACTTTGACAGATTATAAATTGGCTGGCTGGCACTTTGCCTTAAAGTATTCTGGGCTTTTTGTATTTTATTTGGTAATAAATAATATTATTATGTATTGTATTATGCTATTAATGCTATTATATTCCATATTTTTTATATATGTTCCTCTTATCATTTGTCTATTATAATTATATATTTTCTTATTCTCTCCTGCCTACCTACACATGCAGACAGATGCATGCACACAGCAGACGTGAGGTCACCCAGATTGGTCTAAACTGAAAACCAACGCTGCGTCGTCGTCGCCTTGGCGGCGGCGGCTTCCGTGATTTTTACAATATCATCGGTTAATCGGGTGTTCATACTCTTCTCTCCTCGGGTCTTCCGGTTCGCGGTCCCGATTCAATAACCTTTTTAGATTCATAATAATTGTATTAAGTATCTACTAGCTCTCGCCCGCGGCCTCACTCGAGTATGTATTTTCCTTTCCAACGTTTCCGGTAATTTTCACCCCTACAGGTTCAAATCGGAACAAACATCGTAACTTTCGCATGAATATATAAGTAGGATATGATAGTATTTTTGTCGGAATCTTGTCGGATCTTTGTCTCCTCCAGTTATCTAATAAATCTACCGATACTTCAAATTACGCATACATTGATTTCCGGGAACCTCAGATAAGAGAATATGTACTAGTAGTATAACCTATATCAGTTTGCAAAGTAATTTATTAATACCGAGAACGGCGCATCCGATATCTGGGAACTATAGTTATGAACCTACTTCCGTCCTATTAAGCCGTATGTATAATAAGCACACATAGTAACTAGCGAGAGTAATAGTAGTGCTCTTTGTGTGTGGCTCGTCTAGGGAAGTACTACCACCATGCTTAGGCTTCTAGGCTATATTTTATTATATTTTTTATTAGGTACTAGTGGCTTCCCGCGGCTTCGCACGCGTTGAAGTGGTGAGCCGTGATGGGGCCACAAACATCCAAACATCGTAACTTTCGCATTGATTTGTATATTATTAGGGTAGGATTTTAAATACCTACTGTAGTGTCTAACATTATACTATGCGCGCTGACTGGGAAGGCAAGCGTGGGCGGGTAGCTATTAAACACGCGGTCGTCGTGTGGCACTCAATTCCAGCCAGCCGAACCAAGCAGACGTTAGCGTTATTATAACTATTGTGTGTATTATTTGGTACCCAAGCAACCTGTACAGTACAAGTGGCGACCCTGCCAGTGGTCAAAACCATTACAGTAAGTACCAAAAAAATACAAAAAAAAAAAGTGTAAAAAGAGTAAATGAGTCGGTTTTGTTCTGCAAACGAACGCTAGCTAATGCATTTTTATAGAACTTACGTACCTAGTTACGAAACACCTGAGTTGGCAGGTAGTAACCTTTTTTCGGCTGGGTTAACTTTCATAACATTCGTTTATGAAGTAAGATAAAACAACATCAATTTATGTACAAGTAGCAAGTACTACCCACTTGTTCGGGTAAAATATTTAACAAAATTTAAATCAATACGCTACCGACTTTTTGATGTTCGTACTTTATGGGACAATGCTGGTTTTTATCACTGATTGTACCTACAAACAGGCCTGTCGCCGTTGCGTTTGCAGAAAGTAAGCTTTAGTACTCACATACAAAAAACAGTGTAACATCAAGTTAATTGTTGACAAATAGACAAATACTCTATACTAATAAACCAGTTACAGAAATACTCAGATATATTCTGTTTATTGAAAAAAATGAATTGCACAAGTAAATAACTACCTACACTAATACACTGAGTAAAATGTGTGAATGTTACCTAAGTGAGCGAATTTACTTTTGCTAATTTGCTAATAGTTCTAGAAAGTACTATTTGTGACGAGAACTAAGAACTTAAGGTTCCACTGGAGAGGTAGTTTGATATAACAAACGATAGTACCTATAAAATTGCTGTTACAATTGATAGTTTGATAAAATTTTGAACGGTATCAGAACAAAAAGGTAGTTTGGAGAAATCTAAACGTTACCTAAATGTTGTTATATACAAGAGATAGTTTGACAAAATGTTGAACGGTATCAGAATCAAGAGGTAGTTTGGAGAAATCTGAACGGTACCTAAATGTTGTTATAATTGATAGTTTGACAAAAGGTTGAACGGTATCAGATTTATGTTTTCAAGAGACAGTTTGGAGAAATCTGAACGGTACTTAAAAGTTGTTAAAGCAAATGATAGTTTAAGAAAACGTTGAATAAGTAGTATCTGAATTAAAAAGTTTAAAGGGTAGTTTGGAAAAATCTGAACGGTACCTAAACGTTGTTATAAAATGACAGTTTCAGAATACGTTGAATAGTATCTGAATTATTAATTTTAAAGGGTAGTTTGGAAAATCCGAACGGTACCTAAAGTTCTTACAAAATTACAGTTTGTGAATACGTTGAATAGTATCTGAATTATGAATTTTAAAGGTTAGTTTGGAAAAACAGAATGGTACCTAAAGTTTTAACAAAATGACAGTTTGAGAATACGTTGAAAAGCATCAGAATTATGTTTTCTAAACTGTAGTTTTGATAAATCTGACCAGTACCTAAAAGGGAATTACTATCTTTAAGTAGCCCAATTAGAAATGATATGATATGATAAATATTGGTGGACATTCCACACAGTTCTATCACTAAATGATGACAGAAAATGAACATGTATCAAAAACCCCCATTAGAGCCTTTACCTACTTATCTCCATTATAGTCTAGTTTGTTGGAGTGAGTCAGCTTTAGAAGTTGGTAGAAATGTAAAAGGGCGCTTCAGCTGTATCTGATCGGAATGTATATTACTGAGTCAGCGGACAACGATGTTTTGGCATGGGTGGAATCACGGTACAATAAGCTCGGTACATATACCTACCGACCTCATAATATTTGCGGGTACGCATATAAGTAACAGCTGAGTCGGGTGTTGCAATACCTAACCAAGCCAGACAAGTATTTTTCAAGAAAGACATTTTGAAATGTATTTAAATGTACCAACAATTATGAGGATAAATCATTATTATGGTATTTAGTAACCAGTATCACACAGAAAAAAAACGGTATGAACAAAGTCGTAACTTTGTTGCCTGTTCTTCTAGACTTTGCGTGGATCTGACGTACTGACTGATTCACATAGCTTTCAAAGTAATTTTTCGATATTGAGTTTGAAAAAAAAAGTACCTGTGCTATGAAGAAACCAATGGTGGTTTTAATATAGGTAATATCTCTTACGAGTATGAAATCATAACATTGTGTTGTACACCATAGCTTGGATTTAACAGAGGTCAATAAACGACTGTTGCTATGTTGGTAATATTTTGGTACATGATCTTTGAACACTACAAAAAGAGTTGGGGATTAAAGCGAAGTGTCGAAAAATTAAAAAAAAAAACATTATGTTGGTTAGTGAAACTAAAACACTATAGCATCCTAAACCAGGTCATTGACCCTTACATTGACAGTTTTACTAAACGTAAAATAGTGCATGGTAGGGTGTGTTCCTATCGTGCGTGGCTTGCGTGGCGGTGCTTTGTTGTGGGTAGTGTTCTCACTTGAAAGCAGGTGGGCCGTCTGTTTGTCTGGTCACAAGGAAAAAAAAATACTTAACTGGCTCACCCGTTGTTAATAATGATTTTGTTAATATCAAGAAAACGAATTGAATTTAATTTACCTTGCAAAACGTGATACTTTATTAAATGAGGAGTCAGTAAACCTTGCCGATTCTAATATTTTCTTTGGACTTAAAGTTGATGCAATATTGCAGTAAGTACACACATTGAAACACTTTCTGGTAGACTGTAGCAGATAGTACAATAAGATGGTTGCTAACTTGCTGATGATGCTAACAGCTATTTATTTTATTTACTTCTATGGTATACCTAATAATGATGTTACGTAAACTTTCTCTGGGAGTCAGCAGTTGCCATATATGCAAACCGTATTGTTTTTTCAATATACATGCCATAAATGCCTTTTAGTTTTTGAAAATGGAACTTTGTTACTCTTATATAAGTGGTTTATTAAAACATAGATAGCTTTACGGAAAAGATAATATTAACAATAGAAACATTAAAAATAATGATACTCCTAGATTTATGCTAAATTCACATTTACGAAAAAACTAAAAGATATTATAACTATTAGATAGGTATTACTAGACGAAAGTGTTACATATTTACAAAAGCAGGAAAGGGGAGCCATCTAAAAAATTTAGTACCAACTACAATTGTGGAGAGTTTGATGCAGGTTTTCCATGAACTGATAGCTTTAACTAAACTTTACTTATAGGTGTGCTATTGCTTCACTAGCAATATCTAACATTACCTATGAAGGCAAAGGTAATGTTTGTTAATGAGTCTCTTGTCAGCTGTGCGAACTCAGAATGTAAAAACCTTGACCAGACCGATAGAACTATCCCACTACCAAGAGTATGCTGATATTTCGTTATGACGTCATAAGAAGATGTGCTACAAAGAGTAAAATTGGAATCGGTAACTAGTTAAAAAAGGTATAAAGGTAAAGGAAAGTCGAAGGTCTGAAGAAAATGGAAGGACTGTTTGGATGAAAATGATACAAGTAGATATATAGATGGAGAAATTTATTTAGTATAGTTTCATGGTTGTGAGATGCGACCTGCTACAATATTGTAATAGCATTCTACTAGGCTACTATATCCTGAAATTAAATGAGGTTTAAAAATGAGGTTTAAACTTATGCGATTGGGCTATTAGTAACTTGTAACTTATTAATTGGGCACTTCGTTATCACTGCCACTAATAGTTAAAACTAAGTATGAATTGTATGAATATATCTTGAAGCTAGTACAACTGCTAATGAATATTGCTTACTGTGATTCTTAACGAATTATGAACTAGATGTGTTTTATAAAGTTTATATTACCTACTTCATAAGTTCCTAAATTAATATTTTGTTTTTGTAAAAGGTAGATGTAGTGTCTAACATTATACTATGCGCGCTGACTGGGAAGGCAAGCGTGGGCTATTAAAAACGCGGTCGTCGTGTGGCACTCAATTCCAGCCAGCCGAACCAAGCAGACGTTAGCGTTGTTATAACTATTGTGTGTATTATTTGGTACCCAAGCAACCTGTACAGTACACCTACGTAGGTATAAGAGATACCTATAGGCGTACATTACCTATATTAGGTAGGTAGGTATAGGTACTGAGCTTAGCACAAACATGACAAATACAACAAAGACAACCTTACACGGAAAATATGTACTTATTTGTTCCTAGTTTCTACCCCAAAAACAAACGAAACGAAACAGCTTCAAGACTTTGATCCCCAGGCACGGTAGATACCCTCAGATCTCTTCGTAACAACTCAAGATTCCCGTTTTTAGAATGTCCCTTACAAACATTGACGCCTCGTTGTATCCTTTTTACTCGAGCGCAACGAAGGAGGGTAACGTTTTAGGCGGTGTTTTTTAAAATCATACTGTCTTTTTATATATTTACTTCAAGTTTGAAATCAATCACACTATGCGTTTAAAACCTCCCATACTAACTTTTACAGTCATTTGCACCCTTTGCAGGGGTATCTATCAAAAATTAAAAGTGTAATTCTTAATTATTTATTTCTTAGTATATTACCCCAAGTTTTAAGTCAATCGCGCCACTCGTTACAAAACTCCCATACAAACTTTGACATCCCTTTGCACACTTATTAAGGGTAGTTCTAAAAAACTATAAATGATTTTCCTATTTTTTAGCCTTGGAGTACATCTGCTTCAAGTTTCAAGTTTGTAGGTTCAATGAATACTATTTTTCATACCAACGTTTTCAACCCTTTTTACACCTTGAGGGGATGAATTTCCAAAAATTCCTTCCTCTACGCCATAAGACATATGTATTCCTCAAATTTCAAGTGTCTAGGACCAGCGGTCAAAAAACTCCCATACAAAATTTTACATCCCTTTGCACACTTATTAAGGGTAGTTCTAAAAAACTATAAATGATTTTCCTATTTTTTAGCCTTGGAGTACATCTACTTCAAGTTTCAAGTTTGTAGGTTCAAGGAATACTATTTTTCATACCAGCGTTTTCAACCCTTTTTACACCTTGAGGGGATGAATTTCCAAAAATTCCTTCCTCTACGCCATAAGACATATGTATTCCTCAAATTTCAAGTCTCTAGGACCAGCGGTCAAAAAACTCCCATACAAAATTTTACATCCCTTTGCACACTTATTAAGGGTAGTTTTAAAAAACTAAAAATGCTTTTCCTATTTTTTAGCCTTGGAGTACATCTACTTCAAGTTTCAAGTTTGTAGGTTCAAGGAATACAATTTTTCATACCAACGTATTCATCCCTTTTTACACCCTTAGGGGTTGAATTTTCAAAAATCCCTTCTTAGTACACCTCTACGCCATAAGAACTATGTACTTTACAAATTGCAAGTCTCTAGGAACAGCGGTCAAAAAACTCCAATACAAACTTTTACATCCCTTTGCACACTTATTAAGGGTAGTTTTAAAAAACTAAAAATGCCTTTCCTATTTTTTAGCATTGAAGTACATGTACTCCAAGTTTCAAGTTTGTAGGTTCAAGGAATACAATTTTTCATACAAACGTTTTCATCCCTTATTACACCCTTAGAGATTGAATTTCCAAAAATCCTTTCTTAGTACACCTCCACGCCATAAGACCTATGTACTTTTCAAATTTCAAGTCTGTAGGACCAGCGGTCAAAAAACTCCCATACAAACTTTTACATCCCTTTGCACACTTATTAAGGGTAGTTTTAAAAACTAAAAATGTTTTTCCTATTTTTTTGTCTTGAAGTATATGTACTCCAAGTTTCAAGTTTGTAGGTTCAAGGAATACAATTTTTCATACAAACGTTTTCATCCCTTTTACACCCTTAGGGGTTGAATTTCCAAAAATCCCTTCTTAGTACACCTCTACGCCATAAGACCTATGTACTCCTCAAATTTCAAGTCTCTAGGACCAGCGGCTTAGGCTGTGCGTTGTCTATATGTCAGTCAGTCAGTCAGTCAGTCAGTCAGTCAGTCAGGACTTTGATTCTTATAGTATTAGAGATTAGGTTATTAGCTTTAAGACGTTTCAAAGTGATCCTTGTAATTTTATTGAATAAATACCTTTTGACTTTGACTTTGACTTTGACTATTTCTGCCGCTAAGCATCATTGCATGTTTCGGTCTGAAGGTTGTGGTTACATGAGGCTTATGCGTATGCCTCAAGTTGTTGGACCTAGGGCAGAGCACCGTAGGGCATATTGAAAATAACCCCGTTTTCCGATCTAAGTACCGGAAAGCGGGGTTATTACTATATAGATCATCGTAGGTTGTATTCCGGTCGTGCACCTGTGAATATTACAATTCGCAAAATGTATGTGCGCAATGCTAGTGCTCTAACAGTGAAGAATAACATTAAGAGGAAGCCTTTTACAAAGAGCCATACTTCTACACTAATCTACACTTCTACATCTACATCTACACTAACTACACTAATATTATAAAGAGGAACGATTTGTATTTTTAAAAATATTAAAAATATTATTAGCGAACGTGCGGGGCTACGGGGCGCGTTTTCACTCACTCAGGGAGAACGGCGTGCAAATATATGAAATAAGTAAATGCGAGACTCGAACCTACGGTCCTATAACGTTAAAAAAATGTATATCCACCCATGCGAAGCTGGGACAGGCCGCTAGTTTCTTATTAAAATAAATGTCCAAGAATTATTTATTTATCACAGCCTCGTGAATTTAAGTTTCATGAATGATGGCCTTTTGTGTCTACACAAAAGGGTTCTTTTTACAGTAACAATAGGTAATCTAATCTCCCATCATGTCCGGGTTTCAAGTCGGACAGAAACATACTTTATGTGTCTGTTGCAATGTGATTGCACACAAGATGGTTGATTGCGATTTTTCGAAAATGAGTTTAGTGAATTTATATCTTTCAACATGTCGAAACGTGCGAGCGAGAGTCACATTAGCACTTGTCTTCGCCTTAAGTTTAACAGAATAGATTATTGCTCACCACACATAAACATAATACCGGGTTGAAGCATAAATTTAGGCAAAACAATGGGCGACCTTATCGCTGAGAGCGATCTCTTACAGGCAACCTTGAAGTAGTGATACAGTATGTTACTTCCAAAAATGGCTTACAATCAATCAACCGAGAGAGCGGTAAAATTAATCCCCCACACTATACATCACGCACGCTCAAAAGCTATGACTTTATAAGCCGAAAGCGTAATGATTAATTTCTAGCCAATGTTTATCTTTCCTCAATCCTATCTCGAGTGCTATGGTCGAACGGAAGCAACAAAAGTAAATATTATTTAATCTATTTCCTTGGCAGTGGGCCAAAGCTATGCTATCTATAAACTAGGAAATATTTCATTACGAATTTTGGGAGAAAAGCGAGATTTAATTGACACCTATTAACCTAAGCATAAGGTAGCTTTTGGCTTCATGATACAAAATTCTCGCCTACCTAAATCGATCTCACTGACCTACCTACCTAAACAATTTTATTTGAAGTAGGCATCGTACGATCTAATACGGTGACCAACATATTGGCATTGTGCTACCAAATTTTGTTTTTTTTTTCATATTTTTTGTGTATTTTTTTGTTCTTATAGTATTTCATCCCAGTTAGTAGTAGTGGAGGCATACGTTGAGTTGACTCTTCTGCTAATTGTCTTTTTTATTCTCTCATTTACTCAACCTTTCTTTCTTCGACTTTAAATTATTTTGTATGTGTTTTTTTTAGCAAGTAAATGTTATGTATATGTCTAGTTAAATCGTTATTATATTGTATAATGAACTGTCTACTGTAACACAGTTTTTAAACTGAAATAGAAGACAGACCGCCGGTTTCTGAAAGCCCGATCAAAACTAATCGCATGTTAAGTCACTATCTCTATCTAATTCGATGTAATAGCTGAAATGGCGAGTGACTTGACATCCGATTAGTTTTGATCGAGCTTTCAGAAACCGGCGGAGAGTCTGCATTTTGTTGCATGCTGCATGTTTCTTTTTGTAATTAATTCATCATCATCATCCACAGCCTGACTTTACCCACTGCTGGGTGTAGGCCTTCCTTAGTTTGTGCCATCTACCACGATCCTGTGCCAATCTATCCCATTTCCGACCTGCGATTTTCGTTATGTCGTCCACACGTCTCGCTACAGTAATTAAGGCGAATACAAGAGCTAATGTGACTCTCGCTCGCACGTTTCGACATGTTGATTTTGATCGATAGGTACCTACATGTTTTTCTATTCAAAAGTTTGCTTTACTAGTTTTCGTACATAAGCAAGCTTTTAACTTGTATCGATCAAATTTAAGTTTTTACTAAACTGTGTGCAATGTGATTGCACATTGCGTTTGATGTATGGGAGCCAGCTTCAATACTTGATTTATTTTAATTTAATTATTTATTTTTAATGTGAATATATGTATAACTAAATATTCTGTGAATATTTCAAGTGTCTACCTGTGGCCATTATCAATATCGAGCAAAAACGAGCAAAAAAATCACTTTTGTTGTATGGCAGACCCCTTAAATATTTATTTTATTCTGTTTTTTAGTTTTTATTATTTTAGCGGCAAAAGAAATACATCGTCTGTTTAAATTTTAACTATCTAACTATCACGGTGTATGAGTTACAGCCTTGTGACAGACGGACAGACAGACAGACAGACGGAGAGAGGAGTCTTAGGTAATAGGGTCCCGTTTTACCCTTTGGGTATGGAACCCTAATGTGTGCGTGTGCATTGAGTGAACACCCTCTGAAAATCCGCTAAGTGAAATGGTAGTTATTTAGTTTAAACTTTTAAATAAATGCTTATACATCTTAATTTGCTGTAACGATCACAAACCTAACGCCATGAATTTTTTTAAATTTCCAAAAACATGTGGATTGAGTGAACACATAAAACATTTTATTTCTCAAATACGTAACATGATAGAGGTTCGTTTAGTATTTTACAAAAGCCTGTTGGTCATAAGCTTAAGCTAGAAATACAATAAAGTTTATTAAAATGGTTAGTTAGAAAAAATCGGGCTTTCTGAAAGTGGAGGGTGAAAGTGGAGTGAACACAGTAATTTAATTGTTAATCTTCAAATACGGCACTAGGTGACCTGAAACTTTAGACCATAAACTCTTCACAAGTTTAATTAAATACTAGCATACTAATATTTTGAGTAAATTCAATACAAAACTTTTGTTTTATGCTTTAACAAATTGCCATATTGGCTTATTAAATTGTTTCAGAGTTTTAACTAACTATCTAACTATCGAGCCAGTATATTTATTTCTTATACGTATAAACTAAAAACATATAAATTAATAACAATATAAACTAAAAAATTCTTCAGCCAAACGTGATCCAACGATCACGTTTGCCTGCCAGCACACCTGGTGGAAAATGAATGCAGCCTAAAATGGGGCACGCTTTGCTTTGATCCACCTCTTCCTCACTCTGACTTGAAAATTCCTGTATTGTAGCGATCCGGCAATACTGACAATGGTAGACGTGACTTTGACAGTGTAGCACGTAGTACTTTTCAAATAGGCAAGTAATTAAGGCATTCGTTTTCAGACATTTTGGGAAGCAACATAGCTTTTTCATTTTAATTGTTTTTATAGTGTTATTTTGAGTTGTGTTGTGTAATTTCGGTGGTATTTAAACCAACATTACTTGAGGTCTTAGCACAAAGTGTAAGCATTTGGAATGAAAGTGTATTATGTGATATCCTGATTTGACTGAAAATGTTTCGAATGTTTTGAAGAAAACCGCCACCATTTTCTTCAAGACAAATGACGGCCGACTTGACTATGGACTGACTTGACTAAAAAGTATTAATTCAATACAAATCACTTGACACTGGCAAGATTGTCTGTCGAATGACAGACAGGAGCCATAAATGGAGAGAAGAAGAAGTAATTAAGGCGAAGACAAAAGCTAATGCGACTCTCGCTCGCACGTTTCGATATGTTGAAAGATATAAAATCACTAAACTCATTTTCGATACTCGACACTCATATCTTAATATAATAAATACTTTGTTTCAGACTATTATTATTTTATGTTCCATATTATTATTATTATATGTAAGAGACAGACATACGGGCTAGTGGTCCACTAGATGGTAAGTGGTCACCGTCGCCCATAGACACCAACAACACTATATTGATATTATTATCATGGATAGTTAAAGATCATTGCACCTTTAATTCTTATAATTAATTAATTTTAGAATGTAACACTGTTTGTTTTCCGAATAATATAAAATAAAGTATGCACTTTTCTATATCATAGTAGTATATACTCTCATGGGTCATATAAATTTCCAGACGGTATCTCAAGATAGCTGAACCCCGAAACATCTTATTCAAAATTCTATCATCAACTCTGTGTTTCTTATTTAAAATATACAATGACCAAGTAGTAAAGGACAGGTTTATTCTGGGTCTGGTCTATGTACCGCACATAGAAAAATTTGAAAAAAATTGAAGATTACCATTCAAATGCAATTTTATTAAAAATGTAGGTTAATAAAGTGTTCATCACTAAATGTTGATCTGTTAGAATTTCTTACTATGTGCACATTTTAGAGCCGCCATGACAGTCTGTAATTGACGTTTGACATAACGTTTGATATGACGCATTGCATTTTTTTATTTTTTGACAGATTTGTTGTTTTTTTTGACGGTAATGACTTTCACTCTCAAGCTTGACTAATGCAACAGTTGTCAAAATGACATTCACGCATGTCAGTCCGCCATATTTTTAGTGCATTGTGTTGCTCTCCTTGACCAATAAAATCTTGATGAGCAAGAAAACGAAGTAAAAATAAAGCAAATTAAAACAGTTACTATATTGCTAAGCGATAATTATATAAACTGTACACAGATATCAATATATGGAGCCGGGGTCGGGCCCCGGCTCCATATATTGATGAAACAACGCCTTTGTACACTGGATATTTTATTTTTCATTTTAAAGTAAGTACAGTATTCTCTTGTCCTTATTATATCGAGGAGTCACCGACCGTTTCATCCATAGACATATTGAACTGGATACCGCAAGTGGCTCTCTTTGTCACTATTTATCCCTCGAGTAAGTGCATTGCACTCGGTCGTACGCTCTCAGTCGTGAGATAGGTTCAACTACACACACCTGTACCCCATGTATGAGTTTTGTTTACCATATTTGATTTTTCGTTTTTCATTTTTGTTCCGTTTTCATTGCGGGTTTTGTATGAAGACGCGATACAGATACCGATACGTAACGTTATGTTCTACTGCTAATTTTCATCATACTTGCAACATAAAGTTCCGTATCGATATCTCTATCGCGTCTTCATACAAAACCCGCAATGAACACGGAACAAAAGCGAAAAACCAAATATAGTGAACAAAACTCATACTGAGGGTACTGGTTTCAAATATCTACAAATTTTTTTTATCCTGTGTCCATCAACTTGAGGTATACAGATGTTAAGCTTCATGTGCCTGTAATTACACCGGCAACCACACCCTTCAAACCGAAACACAGCAACGCTGCTTGGCGGCAGAAATAAGCATTGTGGTAGTACTTCCCCGGACGAGCCACACACATAGAGCTCTACTACTCTTAGTACCATTATGTAAGTCTTAGTACCATTATGTAAGTAAGATTACGCCTTTTTCTGCCGCCAAGCAGCGTTGCTGTGTTTCGGTTTGAAGAGTGTGGTTGCCGGTGTAATTACAGGCACATGAGGCTTAACATCTGTATGCCTCAAGTTGATGGACGCAGGGCAGTGCATCGTAGGGCACGTTCCTATCGTGCGTGACTTACGAGGCAATGCTTTGTTATAGGTGATGGTTACCACTTAACATCAGGTGGGCCATCTGCTTATTCCATTAGCTCATGGTATAAAAAAAAAATGTATCAACTGTTTTTTTTTAATTCCTAATAAAGTAAAAAAAAAATATCTATATCTGTGTTTTCAACCCTATTTAAGAGTCTTCATTGGGGTGGATGCGAGAAGCTCTCGCCTCGTCTTACTCATCTTTATTATTCATGCTCTTCGTTGCGATTATGCTAAGCTGCCTTTATTTTCGCAATGTAGGTTTATCTAGCTTGGACTAGTTAGTACTTAGATCTAGTTACGACAAACCTTTTGTACAGCGAAAATAAATAAATAAAAACAATAGTCTTCATTCCCTTCCCTGAAATAATTTGTATTGTATTAAAATTTTAGTTGTATTCTTGTAATTAGGTTAGTATATTTTTGGTCTGCGTGCCGTTCTAATTAATTAAATAAATAAATAATAAATACATTTTGTATCAAAATATTATTTCAAAAAAAATTGCAACTTTTCACTTTGTAAATGTAAATGATACTGAAAACAGCGTCACGACTTTGATCCCCAGGCACGGTAGATTTCCCTTAAATATAATTAAGTTAATTTTATAACTAAAGATGAATAAATAAATACATATTGGTGGACATTTCACACTGCACTAAAGCCACATACCTAACTATAGCCCCAAGTAATCTTGTAAATACGTGCTATCAATATTTTACCTCTATAACGCCCAAACAGAGAACAAAAATAATTTTCTATGAAGGCAGAGGTTATTCAATGGTATCAATAAATTGCCACAATTTTAACTAAGTGTGTCTAATAATCTAGTTAACTGTGCCTTATGGCTTTATTGCACCATTAATGACTATAGTAAAATAATATCAGCCTTAACAAATTACCTAACAAAGTAGTGACACATCTTTTATAGTCTTTCGTGTAACTTAACGGCATAATGGAGCACCCACCCATAATAGACGAACAAGATTTATGAGTATATTACTTAATATTTTAGTTAGGCGCTAACTGATTAGAATTTTTTGTATGTTGGTGTATTTAAAAGTGTAGTTTCTTCCCCGCTGTGCGAGGCAGCATGGGCACTATTCACTTTAGTTTACAACATTACGTCGTTGGTAGTTTATTGCAAGCTGTAACACGAATGAATACTGACATTTGTGGCGTTAATGTAGCCTAGCGATATTCGACCTTATTCTGTTGCTGTTAGGGATACGTTTACGGGACTAGCGTCAAATTCGTTCGAGGTTAGGCCACTGGGCTGACATAGACGCTCAGAGCTCTCTTAAAAATGAAAAAATAAAAAAATCGTTACGTAACATCTCTCTCGCACCTTTACTGGTTATATGCTACTTCATACTTTGAAAATAGAACGAGGCACATTAAATGCACGATGATAATGAAGTACTTACAATCTTTTTATCAAATCCTTATTTGATCGAGTGAGCGAAGCGAACGAAGATCTTTAGTTTCAACTTGGGCGATTTGGCATTTTATGTATGTATGTATGTATGTATGTTTGTCTGGCCATAACTTTCGAACCGTTGATCCGATCTGCATGAAATTTGATAAGTCGATAGCTTGTGCTTGAGAAATTTACTGGTAAGTATATGAGTAAAATCGGATGAAGGGTTATTAAGATATGGGGGTTTTTAAGGGGGCAAAACTAAAAAAAGTTACATAAATCAAGTTACATGTCATATGAAAGAGCTTTGTTTGGACATTACAAAACAATTTTTAATTTTTTTCTGGAACGCTCGGTTTTTGAGATACAATAAAAAAGTTAAATTAAGATAACCGCGATCCAAGAGCTCCCATCTCTAAGAGTTTCGTTGGCATCAAGGTTTTTCTACTGGTCGGCCAGTTACTTTGTTTTTTCTTATTTTTTTTTCTTGAAATATATTAAGGAGGTACTCAGTTCTCATAAAATGGTCAACACCAGGTCTGATGATGGAGCCAAGGTCTGTTCAACGGAACTCTTCAATAAATAGGCCAATAGAGTTGAAACTTGGTTACCGTACCAAGTTAGTAGGCGGTAGTCAGAAAAAAGTCAAAGCATAATGTTTGGACTTGCCTCTGACTACCACCTACTCAAAGTTTAGGTGCGTTCGTCGGGTCGCATCACGAGATCTCAGTTCGGGGCGAACTACTAGTTTATATTTAAAAATGGAACGACAAAAGCTCACTTATAAACAAAAACAAGGTGGTTAAGTGGGAACTCAAATGTTGTTATTGGCAACATTGGCGCATCCACAATATGGCTATGGCGCCATGCCATCGCACTGGGCAAAGCCGATGCGATGGCAGGGTCTTTTGGATGCGACATTAGAAACTATGAGTGACGAAGAAATAAATTTTTTGTTGTTGTGTTGTTCTCAGATACAATTAAACACCCTTGAAGTGTCTAAATATCTCAGGATTGTGATTAATAGCTTACGACCCCTGGTATAACAATACACTATTGTTCTTTATTCAAGTCTTTTGTCTACTGTAACTTGATCGTTTAATGGAGAAACACATTGGTAAATATTAATGCGGCCAGCCTACTAACCTATATTTACAATAGATATAAGAGGTAAAAAATAAAATTATCACATGAATTGTGTCCATTATATCTGCGTAGTAACTATGCTGACAGAAATATACATATTGTAACAAAAGGTACAAGGAATACGACACTAAAACGAATTATTTTTGATTTTATGTAGGTACCTGTTCAAACACCTCACTTTTATTTTCTATCACTCTTGCGAGATTTCAACACTTCGCAGGATGACGATGTCTTTGACGACTCCATAAAGTTTACGGGATTACTTTCAATAAGAAAGGATGTTATATGAATTCTTTAAATTCGATGTTGGGACTATAGTATAGAGTCTTTATTATAGTAGTCTATACTATAGACTAAAGTATCATTATTCACAGTAAAATTTGCGGTCGCGCCAATTTTATGTACAAAGTGTTCTATTCCAAATTCAAATATTGCAGTTTTTTTTTCTTTATACTATAGACTATCATTATTCACAGTAAGCGGTTGCACCAATTTTATATACAAAGTGTTCTTTTCCAAATTCAAATTTAACAGACTTTTTTTTAATGAGTCGAAATAATGAAACCAGCAACTCTGCCTAATATTACGAACTTTAACTATATTATTTGTTTATCTGTAGCAACACTGTCTAGTGAACTATCATGTCAACCGTCTATACTCCAAAGAAGCTATAACTCGCCTTCCCAACTAGGTACATCTCTAATACTATAAGACTCAAAGTCCTGACTGACTGACTGACTGACTGACTGACTGACTGACATATAGACAACGCACAGCCTAAACCGCTGGTCCTAGAGACTTGAAATTTGAGGAGTACATAGCTCTTATGGCGTAGAGGTGCACTAAGAAGGGATTTTTGGAAATTCAACCCCTAAGGGTGTAAAAAGGGATGAAAACGTTTGTATGAAAAATAGTATTCCTTGAACCTACAAACTTGAAACTTGGAGAACATATACCTCAAAGCAAAAAAATAGGAAAGGCATTTTTAGTTTTTTAAAACTACCCTTAATAAGTGTGCAAAGGGATGTAAAAGTTTGTATGGGAGTTTTTTGACCGATGGTCCTAGAGACTTGAAATTTGAAGAGTACATTGGTCTTATGACGTAGAGGTGTACTAAGAAGGGGTTTTTGGAAATTCAACCCCTAAGGGTGTAAAAAGGGATGAAAGCGTTTGTATGAAAAATTGTATTCCTTGAACCTACAAACTTGAAACTTGGAGTACATATACTTCAAAGCAAAAAAATAGGAAAGGCATTTTTAGTTTGGTAAAACTACCCTTAATAAATGTGCAAAGGGATGTAAAAGTTTGTAAAGGAGTTTTTTGACCGATGGTCCTAGAGACTTGAAATTTGAAGAGTACATAGGTCTTATGACGTAGAGGTGTACTAAGAAAGGGTTTTTGGAAATTCAACCCCTAAGGGTGTAAAAAGGGATGAAAGCGTTTGTATGAAAAATTGTATTCCTTGAACCTACAAACTTGAAACTTGGAGTACATATACTTCAAAGCAAAAAAATAGGAAAGGCGTTATTAGTTTTTTTAAACTACCCTTAATAAGTGTGCAAAGGGATGTAAAAGTTTGTATGGGAGTTTTTTGACCGATGGTCCTAGAGACTTGACATTTGAAGAGTACATAGGTCTTATGACGTAGAGGTGTACTAAGAAGGGGGTTTTGGAAATTCAACCCCAAGGGGTGTAAAAGTGTTGAAAACGTTTGCATGAAAAATAGTATACCTTGAACCTACAAACTTGAAACTTGGAGTATATGAACTTTTAGGCAAAAAAATAGGAAAGGCTTTTTTAATTTTTTAAAACTACCCATAATAAGCGTGCAAAGGGATGTCAAAGTTTGTATGGGAGTTTTTTAACGCATAGTGCGATTGATTTCAAACTCGAAGTAAATATACTCCACAATAAATAATTTAAAATCACGTTTTCAATATTTTAAAACTACCCCTGCAAAGTTTCAAGGTTTGTATGGGAGATTTTTAACTGTAACTGTGTAATTAACTTCAAACTAAAAGAAAATGTGTTCTGTGGATAAATAACATAAAGACGTTACCCTCCTTCGTTGCGCTCGAGTAAAAAGAATACCTACAACGAGGCGTCAATGTTCTAAAAACGGGAATTTTGAGTTGGTACGAAGAGATCTGAGGGTACCTATCTACCGTGCCTGAGGATCAATGTCGTGAAGCTGTTTCGTTTCGTTTGCTTTTGGGGTAGAAACTAGGAACAAATAAGTACATATTTTCCGTGTAAGGTTGTCTTTGTTGTATTTGTCATGTTTGTGCTAAACTCAGTACCTATACCTACCTACCTAATATAGGTAATGTACGCCTATAGGTATCCCTTATACCTACGTAGGTATTTAAAATCCTACCCTAATAATATACAAATCAATGCGAAAGTTACGATATTTGGATGTTTGTGGTTCAATCACGGTTCACCACTTCAACGCGTGCGAAGCCGCGGGAAGCCACTAGTATAATAATAAAAAAGAAGAGATCAATCCGTAATTTTATTGATCTATTCCTTTCTAATACCAAAAACTAATACCAATGGTATTTGTTTTTGTCGTACTTAATAAATTTTCTGTTCCTGACGAATACCAAATTTCAAATTGCAAATAAAGGTATGTTATTTATAATGTTACCAACCACATAATTAAATTATTTTTATGTCAGTCAGTTTTTGATATGTTATTTTTGGTGAACACATCACCTATAACAATTTCATTATCTCACAGAGTGTAGTGTAATGCAGTACAAGTCCACATAGGGCACGTCTACAAAAGACGTGCCCTATGTGGACTTGTACTGCATCTATTATTCTGAGACGTAGATAGATAAAACATCTTTATTGAATAAAACATAGAAAAACTCAAAACTATTTGCTAATTAAAATAGGCGGTCATATCGCTTAACAGCGACCTCTACCAGACAACCGTTGGAACTGGACTCACGTTATTAAGAAGGGGTGCTTGTGTGCGTGGAGATAATAAATTATTTTTAAGTGGAATTTGGACGTAAAAGTGACTGTCATCCATGTGATTTAATGGATGACAGATAATAATGATGTTAATGATAATAATGTTATGACTTTCAATCAAACGAGGTATATATGACGGCGCTTGCGAATATTGTCGTCGTTTTTTGGAAGCCAAAGCTTTGTATAGGTACCTATTCTATTTTCAATATGTATTTGTTGGTACTCTACTTAGATACAGCGTCTCTTATATCGCAAGGAAAGGAAAAATATTCACCGAACGTATGGCCATTATGTTCCTTACAAGGTTTTCAAAGAAACATTTTTATAAATCGAGAGCTGATTTTTGTTGTGATAATTTTGATTTTTACAAGCAAAGATTCCAATTCTCGTACTTCAACAGTCAAAATGTAGCTTAATTCGCCATAGTACCTACAGATCTATTTAGGAACTATTCTAAATTAAATAAAAAAACTTTCCATAACATATATTTTTGCATTGTTTGAAACCATATGAAGCGAGAATAAAGAACAACAATTTTACAAAAGTGGCCAACTCAACCCAACGGAGTTTCTAGACCGTCCAAAGGCCTCCATCATTTCTTTCAAAGGTCCCTGTCATGGCTTAACAACTGCATGACTCGTTAAGCCAACAGCGGACCAACAGCTAAACAGTCCCTCGGCCACTAGCGGCCACCGAAATAGTGAACGCGCAGTACGTTCGATGGGAATGCAAACAACGCCACGACCGATTCATGGCGCTTGACAGCTTAAGAGCTGATTTCACCAAGCTCTGTTAGTTACTAATCAAGGATTAACAGGCCGTTAGATCTAACCTTAGATGTCAAACGGGTACATTTTGACATATTTAACGGCCCTTTAATCCTTTGTTAATCTAACACAGCCTGGTGAAATCAGAGCTAAAGTTCGAAGGTCGTTTAAGAGTATATAATATCTAGAAAAACTTTTATTAATTCATGGAATTCTAGATCAAGTATTATTGGCAAAGTAAGTAAGCGTGTTAGCTTATACGATATTCCAAGAATTCCAGGAAATATTCTCCAATAACATATCACTGTTAGGGATTTATATTGAGGGTAGATTGAAAACCAGCCCTGCATGGTATATTACGCAGCCTTAATGGTACCTATTATGCTTCTGCTTCGCATTAGTAGCCACATTCTGTTATTTCTATTTTTTGATCGACTGACGAAGCGAACGAAGATCTTAGTGACAACTTGAACGATTTGGCATTGTATTTATGCATGTGTGTGAGGGTGTGTGTATGAATGTATGTCCGAGCATAACATTCGAACCGTTTAACCGATCTGCATGAAATTCGGTAGGTCGATAGGTTGTTCTTGAGATATTTACTGGTAAGGTGTATAAGTTTGATCAGGTAAAGGATTTTTGAGACTGAGGTTTTTCAAGAGTGCGAAAAAAAATTAGTTACACAAAGATATGAAATGAGGTGTCATATGAAAGGGGTTTGTTTGCAGGTACATTTAAAAACAAGTTTAGATTTTATTCTGGGACGAATGGTTTTTGTGATAAAATCCGTGAATTATCTTAATATTTTTTTTGTAATAAATTAAGTAGGTCATTTGTAAATATACAACGAGTTACTTAATATAAAATGCATTGTAGCAACGAGCTGGTCTGATGATGGAGCCAAGATCTTTTCAAAGGAACTCTTAAACAAATAGGCCAAAATAATTGAAACTTGGTTACTTAGACGTTTACTTGGTAACGTAAACTAAGAAAATACTTTACTGCACACAACTTATGTATATAACAAAAAAAACAGACTTAAAACTACAAAGTACAATGGGCGGTCTTATCGCTAAATAGCGATCTCTACCGTTGGATGAAGTGGACTCATTAGATTTAGAAGGGGTGCTTGTGTGAGTGGAGATAAAAAATAGTTTGTGTGAAAAAATATAGCTACATACATACAAAAGAAAATAATTAGACACAAATATATAACAATCCCTTCTAAAACTTCAATAATGTAACCAAAGGTGTAAAAAAATTGGCCATATTTTGGCTTTCATCGCATGCGCTGCGAAAACTATTGACAATAGAACACAAAAATATGTTCTACAATATTAAACAACACATCAATATCTACAAAAAACTCAGCAATATCAAATGTTTAACTATCGTAGTTATAATAATAATAATAATAATAAATCTTTATTGCAGACACGTGGGTCCATAGTAAATGGTACACAAATTATACACATTGTAAATATAAAATAAAATAAAGATAAAAACACAAATTTAGAAATAAAAAATAAAAAATGCAGAATATACATATATATTGCTGCTTGTCTAGTTTAGGTGGCAATTTCCACCCATCGTCGGTACGTTGCCGTCAGCATCAGCCTGTCTGCCAAACTACTAATAATAGAGTTGCGACAACTGGTAACTCTGTCTATAAAGGACGCGATTCTCTTTCTCTGGATGGCGTTAAACGTGTCAACTCTGGCTTCCGCAAACATGCCAGAAGCGCTACAGTAGCGCTTTAGACCCATAAGGTGCCTAAATATGTTATTGTAGGCCACCCTTATACCATCGTGCGACTTCTTGGTATAGTTTGTCCAGAGTTGACACGTGTAAAACGTTTGGCAAAAGGAACCGAACAGAGTTATTTTCACCTCAGGCGAAGCCTTGCCAAACTTTCGCGCGATCATGTTGCCTACTACACATAGTGCTCTACGTTGCCGTTCTATGTGCGCGTCATCCTTGAGACTGGATGTAACGATATGGCCAAGGTACTTGAAATGCTCTACAATTTTGACAGGCTGACCGTTAAGGCGTACTTCTGGTACGTTTTCCGGTCCCTTTCCCGATCTGAAAATCACCATTTCGGTCTTTCCAACGTTGTATGTTAAGCCGTGGTCATTGGCAAAAGACTCACAGATCTTCAACAGTTTTCTCAAGCCTTTGATTGAAGGGCTGAGCAGCACCATGTCATCAGCATAACTCAAGTTGTTGACATATCTGTCATCCAGCCGGAGCCCTACTGGGGTGCCACTCAGCTCTACGATCAACTCATTCACGTAGGTGTTAAAAAGATCGGGAGAGGTGAGCCCTCCTTGCCGCACGCCACAAGAAAGCTGGTAACTATCCAACAGCTGAGAGCCCCACCTGACGTTGTTGATCTGATTTTGATACCAGTACGCGAGGAGATCAACAACATCATCCGGGACGCTCGCATCTACACGCAGCTTTCGCCACAGCTTATCATGACTTATTGTGTCAAAGGCACGACTCAGATCCAGGAAACACCCATACACAGTAGTATTACATTGCTTATAGTAACTGACAACCTGTTTAAGAGAGAATATTGCCATATCAGTTGAAACCTGAGGACGGAAACCAAATTGTCCATCATCGTTACTCAAGTTGCATAAGTGTTGTTACTATAACTTCTTTTTTACATATTAAAAGTTGATAGAAATGCCGAAATCAAACCATGTTATCCACACCTTTATATTAATCCTTATCCAAATTAATCATTTAATATTCAAGACTGTTTCAATACCTATAGATTACTTCTTGAATTTTTCAAATCGGACATTCTATTCATAAGATATTACGAAATTAAAATTTTTAGTTCGCTTTAAAAATATTAGCGAACGCGGTAGCGGGCCTCGGGGCGCGCTCTCACTCACTCAGTGAGAAGGGCGTGCAAATGTATGAAAGAAGTGACGCGAGACTCTAACTAAGTTTAGTCTAAGTTTATCCTAAAATGTTCAAAAAATTTATATCCACTCATGCGAAGCTGGGACAGGCCGTGTAAAATAATATTGTTGTATGGTATCGAAATGATTTATACATGGTACCTACTCATAATTTCGTTGTCTGCAAAAAGTACAAAACCCTGACATGACTGTATACAATACTGACTGTTTTGTGAGGACACAAAACCACAAAAATGCTATTCTGGGTGCGGCATCAGCGCGTAATGGTGAAATATAAGTAAACTAATAATGATGTAGCCAATGGCTATAACGAGGATTAGGTTTCAGGGCGGCTCTGCCAACATCCCGAGAGTAGGGCGAGGGCCCACACCGGCCACGTAATTCTAAACTGTAACTGTACAGGAAAGAGTTTCAAATCGAAGGTAGGCACAGGCAGGTACTAGGTACACGATTTTATTTTTGGGAAAAATATTCTTAGCGTCTTGATATTATAGAGATTTATCTGTTTTAACATTGGTTATACTCTTTCGTAAAACATGAGGATGCAAATATTACAGTTTCTTAGAAAAAGTTATTCATATTGATGGGTACTTTAGCCCACACAAGTATTGGAACACCTTGTACCTATAGGCATGGCGGTACCATGGCTATTTCTGCTGCCAGCGTTGCTGTGTTTCGGTTTGAATGGTGTGGTTGCACATCTGTATGCCTCAAGTTGATGGACGCAGGACTCTGCCGTTATTCTTACGACCGCAGCAAGGTAAATAAAGTAGTTAGTATAGTTTTATACTCTTCTCATTATGAAAACAATACTTTTTTCTAAAAGTCGGTGAAAGGAACGTACAAAACGCGGAAGTAGGTTTAGGTTGGAACACATTTTAGGTTGGGTCCAGCTTTTAGATTTTACCTAGTAAGTAATATTTTTCTACTGATCATTAACCTCTACGGTCTAGGAAAAAAATATAAAAATATTAAAAAAACAAAAAATGTTTTATTAAAGCAGTAAAACACGCCTGTCTTAAGTCTAGGCAGTCTAACAAGTTAAGTACAGGCACTGAGTTTTCTGTGAGTACAGGTGTAGGTCTACCTTTCATACCGAAGTAGATACTACAAACGTGCAAATATCGGTGCAAACACCGTGGGTATTTTTGAAATACAAATTGTCTATCATCCCGTGTCGACCTTTGAATCGACGCATTGCATTGCACCGCGCTATTTTTCGATACGAAAACTGGTTACGAAATTTACTTCGCTACATTTTTAAAACTAGAAAATAAAGTTGGTTGGTTCCGTACCTGTCGTAAAATTAAAAAAGTAACACTGTGTTCCAACACAATAGCTTTCTTTGTGGTCCGACTGTCGCTTCTCCCATTGTGCTGTAAGACAATCAGGATAAATTGAGGAACTGTGTCATGCCGATCTATTAACCTCTTGTATGATGGGATTCCAGACACAATAGAAAATTAAAAGTGTCTCGCGTGGATCTACGTTCCGACATGTGAGAGGTTAAAAAAGCCTAGTAAGGTGATGCGAAAATCTACAATCACCGAGTAGCTTCTATGAAATTATTTTATGCAAATACGGTTCTTTATAACAATATTCATGAAAATGCTGCTTATGAAAGTGAAATGGCAAGTCTCCTCGACAGAATGGAAAGGATCAGTGCGGAGCTGGGTCTCAAAATCAACCACGCCAAAACCAGGCTGATGGTGATAGACCGCACTAACAAACTAAAACAAAATAGCACTCTATCAATCGAAAGGGTCAGTGACTTTGTCTACCTAGGCGCTAACATCAGCAACACTGGCTCTTGTGAGAAAGAAGTCAGAAGGTGTATAGGAATGGCCAAAAATTCAATGTCTATTGTGCAAAGAATATGGACCGATCGCAGCATTTCACGGAAAACCAAGATGAAACTGGCCAACACTTTGGTGTTTTCCATATTCAGCTACGGTTCGGAAACGTGGACGTTGAAGAATCAGATCGTGACCGCATCGATGCTTTTGAGATGTGATGCTGGCGGAAACTGCTGCAAATACCATGGACGGCATTCCGGACCAATGTATCCATACTCCATGAACTAAATATTAGCACCAGGCTTTCCACACCTGCCTGCGTCGAATACTGGAGTTTTTCTGCCACATCGCTCGGAAAGAAGGCAACAAGCTTGAACAGCTTATGGTTACTGGAAAGGTTGACGGTAAGCGTCCGAGAGATCGAAGTCCACTTAGATGGTCTGACCAAATCCGCTCATTAGTAAACACCAAGCTTCACGATGCTTTTCACAATGCCAAAGACAGCCATAGATGGCGAACCATCGTTAAGGCGAAGACAAGAGCTAATGTGACTCTCGCTCGCACGTTTCGACATGTTGAAAGATATAAATAAATAAATATTTGGTGGACATTTCCCACTCAAAAGTTTGCTTTACTAGTTTTCGTACATAAGCAAACTTTTAAGTAGGAAAACTTGTATCGATGAAAATGAAATTTTTACTAAACTGTGTGCAATTTTATTGCACACAAAATGGTTGATTGCGATTTTTCGAAAATGAGTTTAGTTATTTTATATCTTTCAACATGTCGAAACGTGCGAGCGAGAAGTTGTTTGATAGTTGTCAGCCCCTTAAAACTATGATAGCTCAACGTCGGGGGAATCACGACCCTCAGTAATGAGGAACACGACGCGAGGAAGAGGATAACAATACTCGCATTGTGCAAAGCATATTGTGATTGCAGCTTTGTGTGACATCTGCACATAATTAATTTTGTGAAAAGGAACCAACACCAACTACCATTATATAGTCGTACGGAAACGAGACATCTATTCATCGTTGACATACCTACCTACTACCCGCACCAAGCTCTTTGACTTTAATAATGCGGACACTGAGTCGAATTCCTTGCCTACCAGTGTCTGTGTTTCTGAATACCTGAAATTTGATTGTCATTTGACATTTTCAACCCCTACTATATATACCTCTATAGTCCTCCTCATCGATTTCGATGACGGCGATCCTAACTAAAAGCTATTTTTTAATAGCTAGGGTCATCTGCGCGTGAAATTATTTATAGTGGACAGACAGTTGCGCGGGTGCAAGTCCACTCCCTCGTCCCACCCTCTGTTGTCCAATGGGCCGGAAGACCGATACGATCGGCAGAGGTAAGGATGCAGCGAAAGACCGCAGGTCACAACATGGATCCCGACAAGCGCCCTTATGGTGTTTCGCGTTACCTTGCCGCATCGGTAGTAAGTATGAAGTGCAGTACCGATGAAGACTTTGTGTTACAAGGATCATTCACTAGCTACTCTACAGATGTTTGTAGATGTAGCCCCCTTCTCTAGGTTTAGCCCACTAACGTGGTTTACCAGGGTGTGGCCGCTGTGACTACAGCTTCTTGGAGCCACTAGAGAAGAGATTGTGGAGGCTAGTCGCACGGAACACTCCACTACACCCCTACTATAATATTATACTCAACCTCTATAAATGTTCAGTAACTCTATAGGTAGGTATAGTATATTCAGCACGCGTAAAAATCCAACAATGTTTCAATCCTCCTTCGAACAAGTGCTCCAATTAGGGTTAGGTTTAATTCAAATTGAATAAATTCTCTTTGTTTTATGTAATTTTAGGTTATTTTTATGTTATAGTTGTTGTTTGCTGCTAATTAGCATTTAGTTCGCCTATGTACCTTATTTATGTGCAATAAAGAATTTTCTTATCTTATCTTATCTTATGTAATTTGGTCTGACTGCTTCCACTGTTTCGAAATTAAAAACAAAACAAACAAAAGTCTATCCAATATTTTTATTTTAAAAAATGTGAGTCATAATAAAAAAATTACGTGATATACCTACGAGACTTAATTTAATAGTCGTCAAAACGCTAATGATTGCATAAAGATTAAAAAAGTCGACAGTATGCGAAAGACATCGATAAGCGATTAATTGCATAGAAATTTCCTAAAGTCGGCACTCCTCTATTACTTGTATTGAATACTGCAAAAGTCGGAAAACTACGAATGTCGGCACTAAGCTCCGAAATCGATTGTTACGCAAGTAGTTAAAGTAAAGTGACTTATTTTAAATCCAGAAAGAAACGATAAATCCAGAAAGAAAAATTATTACCATCGTCAGTAGGTATAATTGAAAAATTATGCGCGATACATTCTCTGGCCCGAGAAAAAAATGACTTCCACGTAACACTGCCTTTTTTCATACGTAACTACGAAGAAAAGAGCAATTTTCCAATCTGAAATAGCCCTAAATAACTTCCTAACAAAAAACTTTCGCGCCTTGTTAAAAAATCTTCTATTGTTACGTTCTAAGTTGGTTGAACAGTGATAGTGCCTGTTACAATAACATTACCTTCGTGAAAAAAAATACGTAGGTAAAACAACAATTTGCTCTCTTTCAGGGATTTGAGTCACGTTCGCAAATGTAGACTTATTGCGAGTCGGAACATGTTTGCATTAAAAGAAGGTTTCACGCCTAGATTAGTTTAAAACGCATGGATTGACTGAAAGTAGGTTTAGGTACCAATAAATGAAATATAATTAAACATATGAAATTGGCGTTTGGTTTTGAGAAAGCAAAACTCTTTTTTTAAAATGAGATTATTTTAAATTAATCAATCAAAGTATGCACCATTATTATCAATTTACTTTCGCCATTTTATCGGTAGTTTAGTTCATTCGTTTGAAAAGTGGTAATCTGTTAGAGCAAGGTCCGGAGAGTACAGTGGGTGTCGGAGACATTCCAATCGCAGCTCCTCTAATTTAGCGATCGTCTGTTGTGCAGTGTATAGTCTATCGTTGTCCTGAACAGTGTGCTAGAGCAATTCACCAGTCTCGGGTGTTTAACGGCTAGCTTTTCCGTGATTTGGTTTGCAATTGTTTACAATACAGATTTGCCGTAATCGTCTGGCCAGATCTTAGGAACCTGTAGTGGATGACACGAGCACTGGTCCACCAGTCACTTACCAGTACCTTCTTCTGAGCCAACTTTCGCTTGGGGCAGGATTTGGCCGGTTCTCCTGAGTTCAGTAGTGCTAAAACCATCACGGTCCACGGGGTTTATTCTGTAGGTCAAAATTACCAGAACGAAAACGTTGGTACCAAAATCGTATCGTATTTTCTTTTACGGCGTTTCTGCGGCGCTCGTATTCGTAAATAACCTGATATTTTAAGTTTCCCATATTGTGAACAGAACGATGTCAAAAATCAAATGGCGCAAAAACAAATGAATCGCTAAATTCAATACACAAATACACAAGCCTAAATTTTAAATAATTTGGAATTCCTAATCAAACGCCAGATATTTGAGATCAAAGTGGCCAGTTTGACAAAACGCCAATTTCATAATGAGCCTAATATAGAAACTGTAAACACATTATTCGGCACAAACTAAATTTATTTTTTATTTATTTAATAATTAGCACGGCTTAAAACCAATTACACTAAGTAAAGGAGGCCTATATCCAGCAGTGGGTGCAAGTTAAGTCGGTGGGTGGGACAAGTCGGGCTGTGGATGATGATGAGGATAATATAAACAACCACGTAAGAAACTTCAGCAAAATGTTGTCAAATGTAAGTTTGGACGTTCCTTTGACTGCCTAAGACGTGGTTTCAACTATCGGCCTCTTACAAAATCTGAAACTTGCACTACGAGCTATATATAGAGATAGCTATGTTGTATGTACATAATAGAATCAAAAATTAGAATATCCACAGAAACGAGTCGTTCGGCAACTCACACCCATCTTGTCCCAACTGAGGGCTTATTACGAGTTTAGTGCCGATCGTCGATCGTTACGATACACCGAATTTTCTATGAAAATAAATCAACGGCATCTAGCGTATTCTTTGAGAACCGGTTTTTTTTTCATAGAAAATTCGGTGTATCGTAACAATCGACGATCGGCATTCGATCGGCACTAAACTCGTAATAAGCCCCCTGGTGTGAGTTGACGAATCGTAAAATAAATATTATTTTCGTTCTGCAACGCACACCACCCTTTGTTTCCATTGAATTTATGCGTCGAGAACAGTCACCAAAAAAAGCAAACTCCAGGATCATTTTTTTTTTATACAACCACCTGATGGAACAAGCAGATGGCCCACCTGATGTTAAGTCGTAACCATCACCTATAACAAGGCATTGCCTCGTAAGTCACGCACGATAGGAACGTGCCCTACGATGCACTGCCCTGCGTCCATCAGCTTGAGGCATACAGATATTAAGCCTCATGTGCCTGTAATTACACCGGCAACCGAAACACAGCGTTGCTGCTTGGCGGCAGAAAAAGGCGTGGTGGTAGTACTTCCCCGGACGAGCCCTATTATTGCTCTATTACCGCCATTGTTTGTAAACCTCGTTGTTTTAAGAGATCATAAGTTGAAAATAAAAAAACAGACTACTACCACATATCAGACGTAAATAATGAAGATGATGACTCTATGACAAAAGTAAGTGACAGCTTTCTGTAAATACTAATTTGACTGGTTGTAAAAGTTACTCAAAGCTAGCTTTTAGAGTCTAATATTTAAAAAAAAAAAAAGTTTTTTATCCGTGAAAACCTTTAATTGGCTCTCTCGTTTCTATATCATGTATGTTATTTAAGTTATAATAAGCTGTTGGTTTTCCAATAAATAAATAAACAGGTCACATGTACCTCATCATCATCATCCATCGACCATGTTAGTCCAGGCTGCTGGTCGTATACGACCAGTATATCAAAATAGATGGAGTAGCTATAAAATTATTATATCGCTATCCTGCTTTCCGTGTGAATGTAGCCCGAACAACTGAATTCCACATAAAACAAATTATTAAAAAATATTTTCTATTAGACACAAAATGAAATATCTCAATTGTTCTAACAGTACTTATTTAGCGTTAGATTTCTACAATATTTCGTTTCTTAGAAAAGGCAAACACAAAAATAGGCAAAAATACCTAATAAAAATATTTTACAAGAACAGCTTCACTTCTTTGATCCCCAGGCGCAAAAGGTATCGCCTCAGGTCTTTTTAGGGTTCCATACCCAAAGGAAAAAACGGTGTTATTTATGTAACAAAATAATAACAAATCAGTACTAGTAACGCCATCTAGTGTGAGAATGTAGTCAATCCATATTTGTATGTCTTTAACATTACTGTACAAAAAAAATTGTCAGACTGTTTAAAGTACCTTCCGTGTTTTATAAAGCCGGCGCCAGACAGATAGGTTCACTTGTTTGAATACTTGTTTGATCACTGTGTGTGACACGGAGACTATGAATACAATGACTTTGAATTTGAATGATGTTTGACTTTGATCAAACAAGTGAAACTATGTCTGGCGCCGGAGTTAAAAACGGGACCCTATTACTTAGACTCCGCTGTCCGTCCGTCTGTCACCAGGCTGTATCTAATGAAGCGTGATAGTCAGACAGTTCAAATTTTCGTTCAGATGATGTATTTCTGTTGCCGCTATAACAAAACATACTAACAAAAAGAATAAAATAAATATTTAAAGGAGCTCCCATACAAGAAACGTGATTTTTTGCCGTTTTTATAGATAATGGTACGGAACCCTTCGAGCGCGAGTCTGACTCGCACTTGGCCAGTTTTATTTACCAAGTTCTAACTCATGACTCTTTGTGGATTTCTAAAGGTCAGACATACGTCAAAATATTACATGTTAAATTTCTATAACAAGCAAAGATAATAGCCCTGTTTTAGTCACCATTTCTATTATCCAGTGATCAACTGACCCGGCTCACGATAAAGAAAGATAAAACTTTCGAAGTACGTAATATAAATAATTTATTTTTCCTTGCAATGACCATCCATTTCACTTTTATCATATTTAGAGCTGATTTCACCATTCTCTGTTAGATTAACAAAGAATTAAAGGGCTGTTAAGGCCTAATCTAACAAAGCATGGTGAAATTAGGCCTTAACGGCCCTAGGTTAGAAAGATGTAAAACAAGATAGCAAAATAGGTAACCATGTAATTTTTTTTTTTATGTAAAATAGTATGTAAGTTACTAAATAACCCCGCCTCTTTATTTCAACCCCCGAAAAGAAAGAATAGGCTCTGTAGATCGAAAGGAAGATAAAATAGTAAGTTTATTACCAGCCCCCCATGAACAAGAAAGAGTAGGCTAAACATTGTAAATTAGAAAGAAATATTAGAAGCTATACCTCCATCCCCCCAGATTTAGAAAAAGAAGGCAAAAACTGTAAAGTAGGCGAAAATAGGCTCTGATCAAGTCAGAGGGACGAAATAGTACCGTTTCGAGACGGAAAAAAAAAATGTGATAAAAGTGAAATGGATGGCAAGGAAAAATAAATTAAAATGACATCGAACATAAAAACTCTTTCGTTAGAATGCAGTATGGATTGGATCTACTTCACTCATTTTTTTTTGGCTAATTCATGTTTTTTATTTTTACTCTCCTTGTATTCGTAATGAAAAGCACAGTGTTTACCTCGGGCTAAAGACTTATTTAGTCCCTACTTACATGACCCTACCCCCCCCCCCCCAATCGTAAACGTCAAACTGAAAAATCGACAAAAATTTTAAAAAGAAGATATTTTTTGGCCCCAGCCGCGATGCATTTTATGTTTTGCTGACATCTAACGGTGCTTGTTATTGTGCAATAAAGTCTAATTTACTCGACACATTGTATTATTATTAGTGACCCCTACAAAATTTCAGCCTGCGATTTTAATAATATCTAAAATATTAATATCTTTTCAATATATTTTTAAAGCAGACCTCTGGCACAGTTTTGCGTAGAGATACCCCTTTTAGGACGCTGAGCTTAAAATATATTTGAACATTTCTAAACCCCATCCTTCTGGCCTAGTTCTAAAAAAACGCATTAAGATGATGCCATTTTTTACATGTGTAAGTTTTTTTTTACCATGAAAAAAACACAATGTTTAGTGAGTAGGAATTATTTTACCTTATTAATTTTACCATTTGGAAGTTGAATTTCGGGAATTTTTCTGCACGTAGCATGCGTTAAGGCGAAGACAAGCGCTAATGTTACTCTCACGTTTCGACATGTTGAAATATATAAAATCACTAAACTCATTTTCGAAATATCAACTTGTGTGCAATCACATTGCACACAGTTAGTAAAAATTTCATTTTGATCGATAAATGTTTTCCTACTCAAAAGTTTGCTTTTCTAGTTTTCGTACTTATGCAAACTTTTAAGTAGGAAAACTTGTATCGATCAAAATGAAATTTTTACTAAACTGTGTGCGATGGGATTGCACACAAAATGGATCATTGCGATTTTTCGAAAATGAGTTACGTGATTTTATATCTTTCAACATGTCGAAACGTGCGAGCGAGAAGTTGTTTGATAGTTGTCAGCCCCTCACGTCATAAGCTCACAGCTACTATCTCATAATCACTTTTCTCACAAAAAAAGCTTTTCTTCTAACTGATATACTGATTTGCATGTTATGGTCACTGCATGTCTTTTTTTATATTCACCGGCATTCATTTCAATGGTTTTAAAAACCGACTCTTGAAAAAATTGGTGAAGTGGCCCTGGCTGGCTGTGGCATTATCTGTCAGTCAGTCAATCACTAACGATTTTATGTATGTGGAATGATTGATTGCTTTTAACGATAATAGTGGATGGTCGATGCGATGATGGCACTCTCGTCGTCAAAGCGAGTTTGATTGGATTTTCGTTCATTCAATCACCCATCAACCCAAACACATCTGATTATGAAAACAAAAAATCTACTGTACTAATAATACTGTACTGTAGCTAATGTGTTTCCCGGTCGTACATTTCAACTTTTTGATAGATATACCTAAAGTCACTGAACTTATTTATGAAACAATCTAAACAAAGTCTGATACTGAAAACAATAGTAGATTAGTAGCCAAGGGCTGTAAGGCATCAATTGCAGCCCGAGATATTTAGGCGCACGAGCGCAGCGAGGGCGCCTATAGTTCGAGGGTGCAATTGGTGCTTACACCCGAGCTAACTATTCTGCTTTACATCTCGATTGTGAGGTAAGTAAAAAAAAACCGGCATTACAAGAATAAACAATATTTAAAGTAAAAGTTTTCTATTCCCGCCTTTTTTCATTTTAAAGAATCTAGTAAAGAACTTTTTTTTTTCAAGATCGAAATTGAGCTTCGCCGTTCGATATTTAAAATTGATGACTATTATACTCACACGAAGACAAGGCTGAATAGCAAAGCGACCTCTTTGGTCATTGGGCTGAATGCATGATGTATATTGCCAGTATGATGGTTAGATGTACGCGAACTTTTTGAAAGAAAGAAGTGTTTTTTTTTAATTACTTACCGCCTTAGGGCTTTTCTAGCTACATTATTACCCTAGAGCGCTAATTAGTCACCTACAAACCCCATTTGGAGGTAATAAGAACCTACTTACCGAACATGAGAGATGTAAAAAACTATAAAAAACCTACGCAAGTCTGAGCAATGTTTAAGGGGATGACATCTGCTAATGCACTTCTCGCTAGCACATTTAAACATTTTGGTAGATATAAAATCACAGAAATTATTAATGAACAATTGCGTACAACTGTATGCGATCACAATATACACACAGTTTCTCTAAAATATAATTTTATTAATATCCCTACTAATTTTTCCTACTAAAAAGTTTGCTTTACTAGTTTTCGTACTAATGCAAACTTTTTAGTAGAAATACTTGTTTGGTTTGTAAACAAAGCAAAACAAAATTGTATAACAAAGATGATTTCTAAAGACGAACGAATAGAAAATAAACTTTTTAATGTTTCCCTAATTTTTGTTAAAAAAAACAAGCAAAATGGCAAAGGCACCAAAAGTGCGACGCCAAAAAAAACTGACTACTTTTATTGTTTTTTTCTTTGTCTTAGAGATATTCTGCTAAGATTTATTTGGTTACCATTTTAATAAAATTAAGAACTAGGTTTAAGACAAGTCCATCTTCAAATAGTGACATCTTATTTTTCAAAAGTAATCTATGTATTTTTCAGTACTGTTCTATGGAGTTTCAAAAACTGTTTACTTAATATATTTTATACAAGGTGTTCCATAAGTTGTGTATAAAAACTTCAGGGGGCTAAAGTACCCATCAATATGAACAACTTTTTCTAAGGAACCAACACTGTGAACGCGAAAAAAAAAACTGCTGTTTCATACAAAAGTTCAATACCTACCAGGCTAAAATGTATGAAGCAGCTGTTTTTTTTTTCGCGTTCACAGTGTTGGTTCCTTAGAAAAAGTGGTTCATATTGATGGGTACTTTAGCCCCCTGAAGTTTATATACACAACTTATGGAACACCTTGTATACATAATGGTTGATTGCGATTTTTCGAAAATTAGTTTAGTGATTTTATATCTTTCAACATGTCGAAACGTGCGAGCGAGAGGTACTTAAGCTCTAGTATTCGCCTTAAAAGCAATAAGGTAAACATGCTGCGTTATTATCGCAACAATATCCCAATAACGCACCTGTGTTGGGGATTGAGCTGTAAAATAATCAATTTGTGCCAGCACCTGCTTTTTCCGATACCCATTCCCTGAAAAACTGAATCTGAAACAGCTTTATGGCTTTGATCCCCAGGCACGGTAAATATCCACTCATATCTCTTTGTACCAAGAAAGATTATTTGAGGATGACAGAGGTACGTCCAAATATTGCTTTTGGCACATACCTACATTTTGCAGGAGTTGGTATTTCATATGTGACAGGTTGCAAGCCCAAAGCCGCTGTTAGTTACTAACTGGTTGAGAACACTAAATATTGCGTAAATATTTTTTTCCAGGCAAATATCCATTGATGCACGACTGGGTTCGAAGCCACGACCCTATACGAGCAGAAAGTGGCGTCACTCACTCCCACTAGACCAACGGTGCTCTTCCAGCGGGTAGGATAAATTATTCTATAAGTAAATTATCCTATAAGTGCAGGCAAACGCCTTTTGAAAATCAATATAAAAAACCGACCAAGTGCGAGTCGGACTCGCTCACGTAGGTTCCGTACCATTATCTATAAAAACGGGAAAAAAAAACAGGTTTGTTGGATGGCCCCCTTAAATACTTATTTATTTTATGCTGTTTTTAGTATTTGTTGTGATAGCGGCAACAGAAATAAATCATCTGTGAAAATTTAAACTGTCTAACTATCACGATTCATGAGATACAGCCAGGTGACAGACGGACCGACAGACACACGAACGGACAGCGGAGTCTTAGTAATAGGTTCCCGTTTTACCCTTTGGGTACGGAACCCTAATAAAAAATGTTCATAACATTTTTGACATGCTCATTTATTATAAACATATATCTACTCAAAATATTATATCATAAGGTAGGTATATTTTATATGTCAAAAAAACCAATACTAAAAATATCAAAAGAATGTAGAGAAAAATTACTTCTTGAGCCAATGCTCTACAGGTGAAGGAAAATATCGTGAGGAAACTAGTTAGTATCTTAACAGCGGCGATGGGCTTGCAACCTGTGACGTAATACTATATAATCCAAAATATGGGTATGTTCCAAACTTAATGTCTGGATGTACCTGTGACTACCCGCTGAGACATCCTTATAAATAATCTGGAGTTCGTATACTTGATACTAAGAGATCTTCTCTTTATGTGTCGTGCCTGGGATTAGAGTCGTGAAGCTGTCTCAGTTTTAGATGGAACAAGCAGATGGCCCACCTGATATTAAGTGGTAACCATCACCTATAACAAAGCATTGCCTCGTAAGTCACGCACGATAAGATCGTGCCCTACGATGCACTGCCCTGCGTCCATCAACTTGAAACATACAGATGTTAAGCCTCATGTGCCTGTAATTAATACATGCAACCACACTCTTCAAACCGAAACACAGCGTTGCTGCTTGGCGGCAGAAAAAGGCGTGGTGGTAGTTACTTCCCCGGACGAGCCCTTCACAAAGAGCCTACTCTTAAAATCTTAGTACTTAGAACTAGTTAAGACAAACCTTTTGTGAAGAGAGAATAAATACATTTTCATTTCATTTCATTCCTAGTTAAAAGAAGCTAACGTAATATTTTTTAGCTTGACTATTTTGGTCGTCTCTCAAAAACAATATGCACAATTGCACACCTTACTTGATACTGTTGTTATACTTTTGTTCCTTATGTTCCCTTAGTCCAATTAAACTCTAATGCACGTAGGTATCAACCTATGTATAATATCTATTCTATCGACCTGAATTTCATGCAAATCGGATTAACAGTTCGAAAGTTATGCTCGAACAAACATAAATTCATGCAAACATGCAACGTCAAATCGCCTCAGTTGCCACTAAGATCTTAGCTTGTGCTAACATTATCAAAAACTATTTCTTTTTGTCCAAATAAACTAAATAAGAAGAAACGGTTTTCGTCTTCTTATTTTGTCAACCAAAATAAAACAATAACAGCACTTACCGGCAAACTGAAAAGTTCATCAAAGTTCTCAACTTTCCACAATTCAAAACGTTCATTCACAAATCACTTAAGCGGCGTCTCACTCATTGTTATAAAAGTCATTTAGAAGTCCGGTACTTTGAAGTGGCACGTAGTTCGGATAGAAATTTGCGAACTCGGGAAATGTGCGCCTCGGCCGCGGATCGGATAGCGACTGGGACAGACTGGGACTGACTGAAAGCGGCTGCTTGTTACTTGCTAGGGCCGCGACACACTGTGCTGAGGGGAATAATAAAGCTGGCACCTTCTATTTTGGTCTGCCTACGCTTTACCAAGTTGAAATGGTACCGCACTGGGATTTATCATATCTACTGAAACCTCTACTTAATATCCAATCGGATGTAACAACTAGTATAGTTCACGAAGATGTCAGTGACACAGTTTTTCAACACCTGCAGATATCATCGTTTTCTATATATAATCATGTGCAAACTGTTTTCCGTTCATAACAAAGCATTATTTTTTCAAAAACATTGGCCATATAATTACTATTTTGTAAAGATTTTGATCATACAAATAAAGACGTACCTAGGTAAGTTTATTGTCTGTTCTTCTAGACTTATTTATTAGTCACGTGGCACTATTGCTCAGATTAACTTAGTTCATACGACGTTTCAATGCAATCCTTGTGATTTTATAAAAACTTTTCTATTCAATAAAATATTACTGAAAACTGCGGTGAAAAAAAAGGTTAGGACCACTTTTCATCTCACGTACTTCGACAAAAATGATTGATTGAAAAAGCAATGACTGAGTAAAAATATTTTCATATAACACAAAATTCTAGACAAATGTAATTATTTTCGTTTCGTTGCTGAGCATTTGTGAAAATTTTCATTTATTGACTTACCTCGTTTTAACTTACCTCGTACTACAACAAGAAGATTATTTGCAAATGGTGGCGGTGGACTGTGTCCCTCTCTCTTCTCTTGTCGTGTCACTAGTTTCTATCGAAACAGTGTGGTGAAAGGATTTTAAGTGCGCCTCAAGAGGCTCCTTTCGACCACTAGCCAAACTACTACTGTACTGGGTACTGGGTACTGTGTCCCTTAAAGTCTAGCCAAAGGTTTGATAAAATACACCTTTAGATATTTATTTTTGGTAAAGCAAGATATTGACATTGTATGCTGGCGCTAAACAAAATTGTTTAATATTCTATTCAAAATGAACGCAGTGTACTTTAGTTTGCATGTTATTGTAAACAATGACCTTTATTGACTTTGACATTGTACCTTTCATGTAAGTACCAGTACATACTGAAATTCGATGTATCAATAACATAACCAGTTGAATGGAAATGTCGCGGTAAATTCATTCGCACTTTAAGCCTATCATAATAACGTCTGCACGTTTTTCGTTTAATGCTTCAATGTGAAGTAGTACCACAGAATATATAAGTAGGTAGGTAGGTAGTTTGATTAAGCTACAAGCTATACAACATATTAATGATCAGATTTTCTTAAATGATAGCTTTAAAAATCAGTTGTCTGAATCCCATAGCTTGTTAGCGCTGTGTGAAAATGTCCAGCAATATTTATAAGATATTTCTAATATATAAGTTTTATTAATATAATTAGAACGGTAATTAGGACCGAACAATTGCAAATTACTGTGTTGATTGATCTCTAGGTTATTATGTAGCTTTGTAATTATGAGCTACGATATATTAAGCACTACAATTTCTTATAGTTAAGTAGGTAACTTTTATACAATTAACATCAGGTGGGCAATCTGCTTGTTCCATCAGCTAATTGTATAAAAGTTACCTACTTAACTATAAGAAATTGTTATAACAAAGCATTGCCTCGTAAGTCACGCACGATAGGAACGTGCGTACGAAGCACTGCCCTGCGTCCATCAACTTGTTGCATACAGATGTTAAGCCTCATGTGCCTGTAATTACACCGGCAACCACACTCTTCATACCGAAACACAGCAACGCTGCTTGGCGGTAGAAAAAGGCCTGGTGGTAGTACTTCCCCGGACGAGCCCTTCACAAAGAGCTCTACTACTCTTGCAAGATAAGAGTACCTCTATGGTTTTCCATTCTCATAAAATGTTTCATGTTTTCATCTACAAGCACACACAGAAACAGGAGGATTTTCGACAAACTACAATGTCGGCAGCAAGGCATTCCACACATTGAATGCTTTGTCGTGTCTATACGTGCATTTACCTACGTGCCCGTAATTCAGTCTTTCATTCGGATCTTGATCCGATAGTCTCATATGAGACTATGGGTCTGGTACCGAAATAAAGCCACGCAACGACATTAGGTGTCTGAAATGTATAACGTGTCTTTAAAAAAAAATACGAACATAATAACATAGCTAATAAAGTTAGCCTGTAAGTTTACTAATAAAATATGGACAAATATATATAAGTTTCATTAATATTCATTCAGTAGTTTTTACGTGAAAGAGTAACAAACATCCATACCTACAAACTTTCGCGTTTATAATATCAAAACTTCACTACTTTACCAAACTAATATGATTCCATTGTGGGCTCTTATTAAACCGAGTTAGTTATCTAGTTCCCATAGTACAAGCTTTGCTTTGCCAAGTTTTGCCAGATAGCGTTTTATATAATGTTCGCTAATATTTGTTTTTTATTAGGTACTAGCGGCCTGTCCCAGCTTCGCATGGGTGGTCATAATTTTTTTGAACATTTTAGGATAAACTTATACCGTGGGTTCGAGCCTCGCGTCTACTTATTTCATACATTTGCACGCCCTTCTTCTTGAGTGAGTGAAATCGCACCCCGTGCGTGACCCGTGGACCCGTTTACATTTTTAATTTCGTCATATCTTTTAAATGGATAGTCCGATTTGAAAAAAATTAAGAAGTAATCTATAGGTATTGAAACCGTCTTGAACATGAAATGATTTATTTGGATAAGGATTAATACTAAGGTACAAATAAAGACCCTTTTCTAGCGGCGGCATTTCAATTAAATTTTTATAATAAAAGAACACTTATTGTGTCATAACTGTAATAGTTAGATATACGCTGTCGCGACATTTTTTGTAGATGATGACGTGTTCTGCAAAGTCGTAGTACATTATTTTGTTCTATCATCAATAGTTTTCGCAGCGCACGCGATGTAAGGTTTTTGTTTTCCACCTTGGGTTACATTATTGGAGTTTTAGTAAGGATCCCTAATTTGTTTTGAAAATATAATATAACCTATGTTACTCAGGGATAATGTAGCAGTCTAATGGTGAAAGAATTTTTGAAATCGGACCAGTAGTTTTAGAGCCTATTCGTTACATACAAAAATACAAATCTTTCCTCTTTATAATATTAGTGTAGATGTAGATAGATGTAGATACGGGGTGTGCGGCAGAACGTGTTTAGGTGGACCGTAGGACTCTTTGTTTATTTATTTATTTAACAGTACGATACAAACTATAGTCGCGTTAAACTCTCGCTGCGAACTCGGTCAGTGCTCAACCTATAGTCGCGTTAAACTCCCGCTCCAAACTCGGTCATAAATCATCTTAACACACGCTTGAACAAAAGGATCGTCCGTTCTCCTAAGTGCAAGAGAGAGAGAGCAATATTGCTGTCTCGTTCCGATAACTTATGACCGAGCCTGCAGCGAAAAAAAACGTAAAACGAAAAACCAAATATGGTAAGCAAAACTCATACTTGGGGTACAGTTTTGTTTTTCGTTTTATGTATCGTCTGGGGGTTTTTGCATGGAGACACGATAAGTGGCTCTATCGGGCGTGCTGAGAACTAACTAGTCTTCATACTTCATACAAAAACGGCCTGACGATACAGAAAACCAAAAACAAGACTCAGACTTCGGGTACTGTTAACCTTCAGCCTCAGGCTAGCTAACAAGACTCAAGAGTAGTAGAGCTCTTTGTGATGGGCTCGTCCGTGGAAGAACTACCACCACGTCTTTTTCTGCCGCCAAGCAGCAACACTGTGTTTCGGTTTGAAGAGTGTGGTTGCCGGTGTAATTACAGGCACATGAGGCTTAACATCTGTATGCCTCAAGTTGATGGACGCAGGGCAGTGCATCGTAGGGCACGTTCTTATTGTGCATGACTTACGAGGCAATGCTTTGTTATAGGTGATGGTTACCACTTAACATCAGCTGGGCCATCTGTTTGTTCCATCAACTAGTTGTATAAAAAAAACTATTTTTTTTTTTTTTTATTATTTGGAGAATTTTCCGAAAGATGTTGATATAACTTTTTAATTAGCTATGTAATAGCTCAAAATTATTTTTGTTCGTGTCTGTAATATGTCTCTTCCACCGAAAAATTCATAGTTCATTTAAATAATGAAGAAAGGAAAGTGTCGAATGAAAATAAGAATTGCATTCTTTAATGTTAAGTCTAGGGACGCAACATACAAAAAAACTGTAGGTGACTTAGCTCTTGCAATGCTCTTAAATTCTCTGACACAGCCATTCAACATTATGCCACATACGTACAAACTGCAAAAGTTACCTCATAAAACAATGATACACTCATTTCAGTCATCCTCATACAAACACAATGGAAATCCCCTAAGAGTATTAAGCATGTAAACCCCCATCTTTAGCATATAGGTACAGGTTCTGTCGAACATCCTGTATAACTATAGGTACCATCAGTATCTACGTAGAAATTCAGATACAATTCTGAATTTGGTTAGAAGTAATGTACCTATATTTTACATTGAAATTCGGCCAAGTCTGGTTTGGACTAGTTTTATTTTTATTTTATTGTAAAAGTTAAACGGTAGTGTGCCAACAGTGCCAAGTCAAAACGATAAATATACGTAGATACTGAGAGAAGTCCAATCCACTCACACTGCTTGAACTCTACTATGACTGCTATGACTTGAATCTATATTCTCACAAATTCGCGCGAAATCACGAACACACACGAATTCTATTACATTCGTGTTTTGTAAGTTTATGTTACCTGCCTACTTAATATATATATATATATGTAAGAGACAGACAAACGGGCTTACGGCCCACCTGATGTTAAGTGGTCACCGTCGCCCATATACACCAACAACACTTGGGGTGTTGTCGTTGCGTTGCCTGTCCTGAAGGACTTTATTAATTTTTTTCTTGAAGCTATTCATGTTATAACTGAGCGGAAAAACCTCCGGTGGTAGCGCATTCCACAGTTTGTGAGGGGAGAAAAGATCTCGAAAAGCGAGCAGAAACCCAAGGATCTGTTATATACAGGGTGTCCCAGAAATCAACGTCAAGCCGAAAACGGTCGATGGGCCAAGTCATGACAGTTATCAAAAACATATAAAAAAAAATATTTGTCATGTACTTTTCGAATTAAGAGTTTTTTTTAAAATACAGAAAAGCTGACGCCCTGTGATGATCTTTTAAGTCCTGTGACTACAAATATGAACTATTCTTGAAACTTTTTTCTGTAATGTAACCATAAATAACCCCTCAGTAAAATACAATTCAAAGTTAAATCATAACTGTCTCAGTTTTAAATAAAATGTTGATTTTTGGCCAACATTTAATTTAAAATAATTACATCACCCATCTTTAACCGACTGTACCGTAAAAAAAATGTACTACACTATTTTGGCAAGTAACTTTAAAAGATGTCGCATTTAGTCAAGATTCCAAAATGGTATGATACTTGCTATAGTACTCCTTAATTTTGGAAAAACAAATTGTTTTCTTAACTAAACCGGATTTCATGACAATTTTATTTAAAAAGATAAAATGTTTGTAACCTTTAAATTATGGACTTAAAAATGCCTGTGCTGCGTTTTTAAGTCGCTCACTATTCACAGGTACAAGTACATACCATTTCGACAATGTAAGTGAAACAGATAGAGCCGCCATCTTGTCGAAAGAGTAATAACCATGGGTTATCAAGTAATTTGTTAGTTGATTGATTTTAATTTAATTACATCAAGGATTTACAGCAAATGTTCAAACTGTTTGCCTTCAGCAATTAGGTTTGGAATTTAATCACGAGGTATACAAGTACTACCGAAGTCATATCAAGGAACTAGTTGATGACGCTTATCGCCAGTACATAAGGTCAGTAGGATCTAATATCGGTCGCGATCCTGCGCAATTTTGGAATTATGTGAGAGATAGACGTAAGGTCAGGAGTCAGTCAAACAGCTATACAGTCGATGGGAGAGTAGTAGTAGAACAAGATGCAGCTACTGCATTCGCTGAATATTTTAGCTCCGTCTTCCTTGAAGATGTTCCCGAGTTGGATGCCGAAGCGGCAGAGAAGAGCGCGGGTTGCTCTGGAAGTAAGGATGCACGTTTAGTGTGCGTGGAATGCGTCTCAGAGGCTGATGTGCGTCGCGCCGTCCGTCGCCTCAAGCCATCTTCAGCGGCAGGCCCTGACGCTATACCTCCCTTCGTCGCCAAAGACTGCATAAATGCCTTAGAGAAGCCGCTAATGTATTTATATAATCTTTCCTTACTTACATGCCGTTATCCTGCCAGATGGAAAATATCTAGAGTTACACCTGTCCCGAAAACGAGTACATCAACCGAAGTTAGCAATTTCAGACCTATAGCGGTGTTATCAGTCTTTGCTAAGATATTTGAATCCATTTTAAATGACCACCTAACTCGTCAATTGGAGGGAAGCTTTGATGATTCGCAACATGGTTTTCGTATTGCCAGATCTACAACTACGAATCACACAACATTCGTAGATTATTTAGCGACTCAGATGGACGCTGGTAGACAGGTTGACTCTATATTCCTAGATTTTAGGTGAGCGTTTGACATGGTGGATAACGACATATTATTAGTGAAACTATCGGCACTAGGTGCCTCACCTAGGTTACTGAGTTTTTTTGCGAATTACCTCTGTGATCGCAGGCAGTATGTGCAGCTGAAAAGCTTTAGATCCCACGAGTTTTACACTAGATCTGGGGTCAGTCAAGGTAGCACGCTTGGACCGACCCTCTTTTTGGCAATGATCAATGACCTACCAGCAGTACTGAGCGCGGCTCGATGTTTAATGTTTGCAGATGATTTAAAAGTCTACAAAGCAGTAGATTCAGACTCGGACTGCGTGCGGCTGCAGCTGGACATTGATTCAGTTGAAAGGTGGAGTCGGTCAAACAGGCTTGCATTCAATGTCGAAAAATGCAAGGTAATAACATTTACTAGGTTGCAAGTGCCAAAAATACTGGATTACTCTATTGGCGGCTCTAGCTTGGAAAGGGTAGATAAAATCCGTGACTTGGGAATTATTGAGGACACCCGTATTAATTTTCGGGACCACATTATGTGCATGTGTAAAAAAACCAACAAGACATTAGGTTTTATAATGAGAACGGCATCTCAGTTTAGGGACATAGGTGTTGCGATAATGCTTTATAATGCATTCGTCCGCAGCAAACTCGAATTCAGCTCAATTGGTTGGGATCCGCGAGAGGCTAAGTATGCGGTTATGATAGAAAGGCTTCAGCGTAAATTTGCTAGATACATCTATAAGCGTATGTACGGCTATTATCCGTATCTTTTCCCCTCTCTATTCGTATCAGGTATGGTTGGTTTGGATACTTTGGAACTTAGGCGGAAACTGCAGTTAGCTATGCACTACTACGTCACAAAGCCTTATACTACGTCACAAAGTTAACAATCCTGCCATATTGAGCAGTATGACTTTATATGTACCTAACAACTACATACGATGCGGCCGTCGTCGACACCAGTTATTTTCGTGTCACATAGCGCGAACCCAGCATGCTAACAACGCACCGACTCTACGGGCGCTCACACTTTTAAACGATTTTCTACATGAGTTCCAACATGTCGACATTTTTAGTGATAGCCTTAGTTCTATTTATAAGTCCATAAGAACATATTTAAGTTTTAATCATTAATTAAGATAGTCAGCGTTTTGGTGTTATACTGTAAGCTTACTGTCAAACTTGAAATAAATATTCTATTCTATTCTATTCTATTCTATTCAGCTGTAATGCAAACTCTAAATTAACTCGAGAAGATACGCCCGTCTTAATACACGGTCATTTTTAAGGAGATGTAGAGCTTGCATTACAGCTGAAGGCAAACAGTTAGAAATTTGCTGTAAATCCTTGATGTAATTAAATTAAAATCATGACTGAAGAAATCCAATGACTGAATTTTATTTCAAACTTGCTTAACATGGTTAATACTCTTTCGACAAGATGGCGGCTCTATCTGTTTCACTTACATTATCGAAATGGTATGTACTTGTACCTGTGAATTGTGAGCGACTTAAAAACGCAGCATAGGCATTTTCAAGTCCATAATTTAAAGGTTACAAACATTTTATCTTTTCAACTAAATTGTCATGAAATCCGGTTTAGTTAAGAAAACATTTTTTTATTCCAAAATTAAGGAGTACTCTAGCAAGTATCATACTATTTTGGAATCCTGACTAAATGCGCCATCTTTTAAAGTTACTTGCCAAAATAATGTAGTACATTTTTTTTACGGTACAGTCGGTTAAAGATGGGTGATGTAATTATTTTAAATTAAATGTTGGCCAAAAATCAATATTTTATTTAAAACTGAGGCAGTTATGATTTAATTTTGAATTGTATTTTACAGAAGGGTTATTCATGGTTACATAACAGAAAAAAGTTTCACGAATAGTTCATATTTGTAGTCACAGGACTTAAAAGATCATCACAGGGTGTCAGTTTTTTTGTATTTTTTTAAAAACTCATAATTTGAAAAGTACATGACAAATATATTTTTTTATATTTTTATGATAACTGTCATGACTTGGCCCATCGACCGTTTTCGGCTTGACGTTGATTTCTGGGACACCCTGTATATACAAGGTGTTCCATAAGTTGTGTATATAAACTTCAGGGGGCTAAAGTACCCATCAATATGAACAACTTTTTCTAAGGAACCAACACTGAGAACGCGAAAAAAAAAACAGCTGTTTCATACAAAAGTTCAATACCTACCAGGCTAAAATGTATGAAACAGCTGTTTTTTTTTCGCGTTCACAGTGTTGGTTCCTTAGAAAAAGTTGTTCATATTGATGGGTACTTTAGCCCCCTGAAGTTTATATACACAACTTATGGAACACCTTGTATATAAATTCTGTTTTTTTTTTTTTTTTTTTAATAACACCACCTTATGGAACAAGCAGATGGCACACCTGATGTTAAGTGGTAACCATCACCTATAACAAACCTGTATAATGCAGTCGTAAGCTAGTCTCTATCCAAGTATTTACCTCGTACTGAGCCAAATGTTATGCAGATAACCCTAATCCAGAAATTATTATAATGGAGGTTATCTATTTGTAATAAACATTTTTTACTTTTTCGTGCACCATTTTTTGGCCGCTCACTTCTACCTCGCATACATGAGGGTAGAATGGTCCTGCTCATAAAACCATTTTTTAGAGACTAAAGAAATAATTTTGATGATACCCATTTTGGAGACAAAGCCTCGCATGTCATTCATCTACCACAGAGGGTCTCAAACTTAATTCGTCTTGAAAAACATTTATCTTCTAGCGCCTCCTAATTTTTTTAGCTTTACCACATGTTGAGATGCTGTCAACAGTCAAACAACTTCACATTACAACATTTTTGTAAATATAAAATCACAGAATGTAGTTCTGAAAATTCGCAACTAAGTTTCTATGAATAACATTACCTAATCACAAAGTTTCAGCTAAAATACTATTTTGATTCAATCAAGTTTTACTAGCAAAAAAAGTGATAAAATACTATTTCCTCAGGACCCTTTACCGCCAACCTAGCGTCCACAAGGGTTCGTTATCGCCCACTTTGAGAAAGACTAGTCTACCAGAAAGACATCGGAAGGCAGGGTCCTTGGAGGGAGAAAAGTCAAAGTCAAAGTCAAAAGGTATTTATTCAATAAAATCACAAGGATCACTTTGAAACATCTTAAGGCTGGTGACTCTAGGTGCCAGTTCCACGCGACCAAAGCCTAGAAGAACAGGCAACAAACTTACGGCTTGGTTCCTACCGTTCTTTTGTATGATCCTTTTACAAAGTAATATAATACAATATTGAAGTTTAGTGAGGCGTAGGAAACCAACCCATTACCGACGCGCGACGGCGCCGAACACACACTTCTTAAAACCACAGACCCCAGCAGACTCTGAAGTTAATTAAACTATATTAATTGTCCAATAGAACCAGTTATTAATCTATGTAAGTGACGGTGTAATGTTACTGTTGGCATTTTCTCAATAAAAAAATAGGTACTAAAGTTATACAGGCTACTTGTATTTTATTTAATACCTACCAGTCATTCTAGGGGTTAAAATTCTAGTTACGAGTGCCAATGTTTTCTTTGTTTTCCTTAAATTCAATTTCATTCATTTGCAGATTCGGTTGTCCCCTTTGGAAAAGTGAGCAGTGTTTACTAAGTAGAGGTACATGGTAAGTAGGTAGGTAAGTATTGAACACGTTTCAAGCGTAGACGCTTAGCTAATGTATTTTTATTGCAATGACGCTAAAAGGGAATAACGCGGGCGCGTAGCTGCCTTTACTTCGTTTAATTTTATGCCATTTTCTCGTAGTTGGGTGCTTGTGTGCGCAAAAATATCACCAACGCGAGATAATTAAACAGTTCTCGCCTCCGTAAGCATGTCGTTAGACAATCTTTATACAACAACTCTGAGATAATTATACATAATTACCAAGCTTAGATGTTTTCAGGGAGTGGTGACTCAAGTCTCAGGTATATTTTGCTTGGTATGGAGATTTATAGAGGTCAAACCAACTATTCCTGTAGGTTTCAGTGTTGTGATACTGACTGAGGTAGTTGTTCAAAGTTCAATGTTTTTGGATATTATTAAAAGAATCTGGAGTTAGTACTTGGTACTAAGGGATCTTAGGGGATATCTACCGTGCATGGGGATCAAAGTCGTGAAGCTTTTTCAGTTTTTAGTTTCAGTTTATTATATATAGGCACGTATATACACGTAAATACTATAATACTATGTACCTTCATGGCACGGCCTTCTAGGTAAATACGAAAATTAGTACATTTCTGAAAATTGATACAAAGGGCCTGAATTGGAAAAATCTTAGGTAATTTATTTGGAGGTAGTTACTACTTAACAAACCGATAAAGAATCGGATTTGCTCTCAAGTATTAGATAATTTATTTACCTTTATTGATTCCAGACTATTCATTCAGACATAACTGTTCAGCCACCAACTATGTAGATATTTCCTGTTGATCTAAGAGCGAGTCTCACCATCTCTGAGTGACGCTCTTCGTCAAATACAAAGTAAAGGTGGAAATATTTTGTGTCTGGCAGACAGCGTACCTGACCAGCAAACACACACTTAATAAATTTAATAATCTTACCAAATTCGTAATATTCGTATGCATAATATCCTACTAATATTATAAACGCGAAAGTTTGTAAGGATGGATTTGTTACTCTTTCACGTAAAAACTACTGAAATGGATTTTAATGAAACTTTACAATAACATAGCTTATACATCAGAATAACACATAGGCTACAATTTATAAAGATATTGTGTGACTAATCCTAGCTTGTAGGTAATATATAATCGTGAGTGACTTACGAAGTAATGCTTTATTATAGATGATTTTTTACCACTTAACATCGGGTGGTTCATCTGCTTGTTCCATCAGCAAGTAATATAAAAAATAAAAATAAAATAATTAATAATCTCAACAAAAAAAGCCCTGAATAAACTTATTAAAACTGCCAAACATTAAAAAAGCGACCGGTATCTCTAAACAGTTAACATGAATATTATGCAACCTTCAGAAGGTACCTAAGTAAAGAAACTTTGAGCGTCTTCATAACCACATAAAAGAAACACGTTACACGGTCAGTTAATCACAGCAATGGTTTATTACAATAATGTACGCTATTCAAATTCTTAAGTACTTATTAAATCTAACAGTAAATTCTTTAATCAAGAAGAATCATACAATAAATAATCATACTTCAAATAACTGAATACTTATTCTTTTTTTTATACAATGCTCAGCTTAGAGCTGTGTTATCTAGTCGGCGGATAGCAACAAAGTGAGCTCGTCCCCTCCGTTCCGTCGCTCACCCGACGTCCAACCGTCGGTAGTCATTGTCCGTGGTCGCCGTCCATGGTCGGTTGCCGTGGTCGGTGTCACCGGAAACGGAAATACGGGTGCGACAACATCCGGCCGTCCTGCTCACGCATTCGTCCTCGAACTGCGTCCTGGTCTGATGCGAAAACTGAAAACATTATACAGTTAAATCCAATTTCATAAATGCTAGGTTACAGTTTACACATTCTTCTTTACTATAGGCCCCACATAGAGTGTCTGATCATATTATAGCATGTTATCCCATCGGCGGTCAACATGTGTATGTGGCTTAAACTAGATGATGTTCACTCAGGATCAACTAGCTGTGTATCACCACATACACTACAACAGTTTTCACATTGGATGTCTGTTGCAACTTATCCAAACTCAAACACTCTACCAGGCTCCTACAATGTTTGAAGAAGTAGCATTAGACATTTTAAGATTCACACAGATTAACACATCAGACTCAAGCTACTTTAAGTAAAATATTAATGTTAACAAATAATACTAATAAAAGAATAGTTACGTACTTTTTTTTTGTATACCTTTCGACAACATCCGGTCTTAATCAGAAATCTGGATCAATAGTTTCATATTTTTCACGCATGCTATGCCATCATATTGTTTCAAAGATCTTTCAGCTTCTCGATATCTATCGTGACCCAAAATGTTAGTAACTTGAAACGGACCTTTGTAGAGAGGAATTAGTTTTGTACTTTGGCCAGCATCGTTCGAGTGACTTGGAATTTTAAGTACCACCAAGTCTCCAACGTTATAAATAGTCGCGTCTTTCCTTTTAGCTTTCCAACCGTTTTTCTCAATGCAGTCATGTCAACAGAGCATTCCGTGTAAGTCGTTGTTCATACGAATTCTGGACCCAAAGAAAACCTCACTCGGTACGGCGGATGTGGTTTTATTAATCGTGCTATTGATACCCTGCTGTATACTTTTTATGTGTTGATCCCATTTATTATTTTCCATTTATTATTTTACCATTTATTATTTTACCATTTATTATATTGTCTGGTTATATCGTTCTCCCTGTCCGTTTGAGCGTGGTACAGCAGTGGCAATTAAATGTGCTCTAATATTACGATCTTTGCAATAGCTGCTGAATAGTTTTGATGTAAATGCGCTACCAGCGTTGCATATTTAACGCTTTGGATTTCTAAAAACTTTAAATATTTTATTTTATTCGTTTATTACATTACTTTTAGTGTGTTTTTACAGCCGCAATAAATACAAATTTGGTGAAGGAGTCTAACCAGTAACCAAGAGATAACTATTTCCCAGAGTAGTTTCGGATACAATTGACCTGGTTTTTTGCCATGAATATTTTTGAAATAAATGTAATTTAAACAGTTTTTTTATGTATTTTGTAACAATTTTCTTCAAATGGGGAAACCAATATTTTGATCTAATTCTTTCAAAAGTTTTATCTACAGCGAAATGACCACAGTCATCATGATTAGCTCGAATAAAGTACCATACGTATTTCTTTGGTACCACCCAACGTCTTCCGAATTTTGTTCTACGGTATACTTTATTTCCCAACAAATCGTAGCTTTTTGATTCAACCTTAACAATGTTACCCATAATTCTAATATAAAAATAAATATCACCTGTTCACTACCCACTACTAAAAACGTCAAATTGTACATGTAATATTAGGTACCTACGTACTACTTCTCTGTAATAAATTGCAAGTAGATGTATTACCTTTAATAACCATATTAGCTAACGAGTGCCTATCTACTTGATAAGAACCTACCTACTTATAACTTATAATTTTAAGCAAGGCGCTTGATTGTAACAGACGTTTGGTTTTAAATAAATATTTAATTTCATTTCATTTCATCGTACTCATTAAATATCAGTTTCTTTGTCTCGGCCTCACCTGACTGTAAAATGTCTCGAATACTACATATACTGGGGACTCGTAACTGGACAGAGAGCAACCAGTCCTCCTCAGAAACAGTTATTGCTAACGCAGTCAGTATATAAATTGACCTGCAATTTAGGATCAAATACTTTAAGCAACGCATTTTTAATCAGGGCATCTTTCACCGTTATTACTGCCTGATCTTGTGGAGGGCCTCATTGCCAGATCCTTTTTTTTTTGTAAGCTAGTTAGTGATTTGCAAAGACAAGCACAGTTTCGTATAAATTTCCGAAATAATAGATTAGCCGCAAAAATTTACGAAGCTGGTGAACTGTTTTTTGAGGTCAGCAATTTTGTAATGGCATCGAGTTTACGGGCACTTGGACGAACTCCTTCTCCAGAAATGTCATAACCCAAAAACGTAACACGTGCCTTGAAAAATAAACATTTTTTAGAATGATAGTAAGCCCATTTTTTTTAACGAGTATTTCTAGAGTATTTCTTCGACTTATTTTATTTAGCTACCTATAGTCCACACACAACCTTTTGGCCCCCGACGTTTTGTCAACTAAAAGCGCTGGGCTCGCATACGCAGAATTACTGATTCGAGTAGTACCTACCATTCTTTAAAAGGTCGTCTGTTATTTCCCGCGTTACTGCCCTTTCAGACTGTGACGTATAGAATTATACGGCCGCTGGCAAATTGGCTTACTAGTTGTTAACTGTATCTCTAATTTTAAACAAGAAGTTTTTCCTACACTCGACAAATCTTCAGAAAAAGATAGAGGGTATTTTGATAAAACATTCTTCAAAATACTTTCATGTTGCCTGGAATCTGTATCCAATACCTCAATACTGCTAACAATGTTGTTTTTTTTTTTTTTTCATCGATTAAAAGGTATCTCCTACGTGAACATACATGATGTTTTTATCTTCGGTAAAATTACTGCCGATTTGAATGTCGCAGTTAGACAGCGAATCAATAGCGTAAAATGTTATATTAGATTAGACTGAATCGACCCGGAGCGTGGTAGCGACAGCCTCTGTCACTTCAGTAGATAAATTACTTATAAAGCCTACTAGATTAACGGATTGATTTAAAAGAAAAGGTTTTAAATTATATTTATTTACTAGAGCGGTTGTTATAAGCGAGCAGTCACTGCCCATGTCGAAAAAAAAACTTTATAATCAAAACCACAAGAAAAACAGACTTTTAAAATTTTTGTTTATTTAAATAAATGAAAATAAATTTGTTTTGGATCAGAGATTATTTTCACTTCGAAAATTCACGATTTTTTTCTCGACCTTTGTCGTCGATTTAGATTTACACGCAGCCTCTAAATGGCCTAATTGAAGAAGAACACCTTACGTTGTCTTAATACGTGCTGTTGTTTCTTCGGTGACCTACCTCCCCACAGCGGTAACAAGTAACATTAGAGTTTTCCACATTATTTGCATAAGCAGAATGCCCAAACTTGTTCTGCAATTTACTGATATTATTTTGGTACCCAGACTGCGTTGGTCGAAAAGATTATTTTTGTGGTAGCGGATTCTTTTGGGAATTTTCTGTTTCGGTGGGAAATCTACCAAGATTTTACCGTGTAAAAAGGATGCAAAATCGTCACAATATTCGATCGAACCCACAAAAATCGAACCTACTATGACTGATATTATTTATATCTTGTTCCCGAAAACCTAGCTGCAGACGATCTAGTTTAGCTTTTTGTTGAAAAAAGAATGCGTATAGCAACTGTTTAGCTACAGGCCTTATATCTATTAACTCTTTATGCGACCTGTACATATTTCGTTTTACTTGAAATGACAGCTTATGACGCCATTCTTACACCGCCACGAGGTCTAACTTGTTTCGTTTTTTTTGTTTAAAGAATCGAGCCACGTTTTTGCGATATTGCGTAATTTTTGAAGAGCTTGATACTTAATCATATTATCGGACCAACCAAATGCACGAGAGCTAGCCTCTACTACGTTTAACCATATATCAACACTGTCTACGAGTGGGTCGAATTCTGGTATCACTGACGATAATACAGCATATTTTGACTCACGGTTTGCGATGCTTTCCGATGACTACTACTTTTTTTTTTTTTTCGCCTTCGATCACTGCCACTACTGCTACTGGCACTGGAACTGCTGCTCGAACTAGATGATGGTTCCCGCCTCGATCTTCGTTTGCGCTTACGTGGCGGCATCTTGTGGGCGTAGCACAATTTAGCACTTCTGATAAAAGAAACACGTTACACGGTCAGTTAATCACAGCAATGGTTTATTACAATAATGTACGCTATTCAAATTCTTAAGTACTTATTAAATCTAACAGTAAATTCTTTAATCAAGAAGAATCATACAATAAATAATCATACTTCAAATAACTGAATACTTATTCTTTTTTTTATACAATGCTCAGCTTAGAGCTGTGTTATCTAGTCGGCGGATAGCAACAAAGTGAGCTCGTCCCCTCCGTTCCGTCGCTCACCCGACGTCCAACCGTCGGTAGTCATTGTCCGTGGTCGCCGTCCATGGTCGGTTGCCGTGGTCGGTGTCACCGGAAACGGAAATACGGGTGCGACAACACACACGTTCAAATCAAACATCCGATTTCTCCGAACGCTGGCTAATTAGTCCCTAGCGTAAAGCTTTGACCACGGCGCAGCTAAACTGTAAAGTGTATCTGAGAGGTTTGGTGAAAGTCAACCAAACCCGCCTCATAGTAAAAAAAAATTAAACAACTTTGATCCCCAGGTACGGTATATATCCCCTTAGATCTCTTTGTACCCTCAGCGAAAAAGCCTTAAAAAAAAACTCTTTGACCAAGTAGGAACTCCAGATTCATTGAGGACGAGAACGTCAGAGGTACGTCCAAACATTACATTAGGCACATGAGATGGGAGATGGTCTAGTGGTAGCGGCCCCGCCTTCCGATCCTAAGGTGGTAGGTTCGAAACCGGTCGTTGCACCAATGCGTTTTTCTGTTCGAAAATTTATGTGCACAATGCCAGTACCCTCAAACGGTGAAGGAAAACATCGAGGAAACCGGCATGTCGTAGAACTTAAAAAGTTCTATAACTTGTGTCAAGTGCTCTAAAGGAGCCTCTAAAAACGCACTTAAAATCCTTTCACCACACTGTTTCGAAAGAAACTAGTGACACGACAAGAGAGAGATTTGGCACATACCCACATTTTGCAGTATTCCATACCTCTTATTAGAGATAGAAAAACTACACAAAGCTTTCGCGCCTCAGGAAATTTGTTTTTCTGTAAACACCCGAACTTGCGATGTGACCCTCGGGGTAATCTCAACTTCAGGCTTTACGTGGCTCTAAGAAAACGCAATTTAATTCACGCCATATCAGTCGGTCGCAAATAGAGATGCGAAAGTGTAGAAGTACTCACAAGTACTAGTGGGTTCTCGCGAAATTGGTTGGTCCAATTTAATAGCAATCAATTAGTGAAGCCTCGGCGTGAATACTAATTAGGTATCATACTTTGACGAGTGCTTTTAACTTCACTCTGTTTATTTTTAGTTTCATCCACTGATTGTAAATATGAACACGCCAGTGCATTTGCAAGCTTCAGAGGTCAAACGCATTAGGCGGCCATAGTCGTGCAGCTCGGATATTTATCTTATCTTTTCTTATTTCCCAACGATTCCTATGTAGAAATAGTAGAAGATTCGAAATGATGAGCCTAGCCTTTATTCATTTCCTATGCCATTGCAATGGGCGGCAAGAGCGGCAATTCTTCACGACAGATTCAATTACTTTTATACTGTAGTGATACAGACCATAAATCGCACTTGTTTTGGCTCATTACTTTATGATACTTAGCAATCCTGAATATGAGCTCCTGTAAAAATTACATATAGGGTCGCGACTCAATCCAAGTAGGATTGAGTCGCGGCGACCAGCCGCATCACGACCTAGCAATGCAAGTAGCCTAATGCGTTCGAGCTCTTAGGCCCAGTTTCACCATGCTCTGTTAGTTACTTATCAAGGATTAACAGGCCGTTAAATCTAACCTTAGCTGTCAAACGCGTACATTTTGACATATTTAACGGCCCTTTAATCCTTTGTTAATCTAACAGAGCATGGTAAAACCGGCCCTTAGTATTCAATGTACCTGAAACAGTAGGATTTTAACTCACTGTTTCCGACTAACGTTCATGCTCGATAAATGTAATTTGCATAGGTACAAAAATCTTTTTTTACAAAAAAATATTATTATTTATGATTTTATGCTAAGTACATACATGCTGCTGGATGAAGCAGATGGACCACCCGATGGTAAATGATAACCAGCACCTAAAACAAAGCATTGTCTCGTAGGTCACGTAGTTTTTATACTTAAGTTATATACTGAATTATGTTTATTTTATAACACTATTTTCAAAGAACTAGTGAGACGACAAGAAGAAGAAGCTTCAAACTTTACACTCACTAAACCTTATGATGTCTGTGACAACTAGTAAGTAGGTACTTAAGCATCGCTTCAAACATTTTTGTATCAAAATTCGTAGAAAAATAATCCAATACACTGAAATAAACTATGAAAATTCAGAGAAAGGAAGAATAGTTGCCATCAAAGGCTTAATTTATTTACCTGTGGTTGTAAACTTCAGCAATATAGTCTAGACCCTGTCTAGACAAATCTAAAGACGCTGCATCCGTACAAATTGATATTCTAAAAATAATTTACAGTCGTGATGGTGAAGAATACAAAATAAATTGAAACTGCAATAAAATTAAAGGTTGCTCAGCATTTTAAGATTTCCTACTTGTTTTTATTCAGAACAGTATATATTCCGTGAGCGTAGGAAACTAGTCTAGACTAATCTAGCTGCTGGAATAACTTCCTAAGCAATATTATATCTTGCAGCATCTTAAATTACTCATAGCAGGTACCAATACTATCAGTAATTTGAGATGCTACAAGATGCCGTAAAAAAGACAGCACACTGATTCTAGAACAGGTACCTATAGAGGTAGTCGGGTCAAAGTCAAAGTATGTATTCAATTGAATCACAAGGATCAACATGAAACGTCTTAAAGCTAGGTAAATCTAGGTGACAGTTCCACGCGACCAAGTCTAGAAGACAGTCAACAAACTTACGGCTTGGTTTCTACCGTTCTTATAGAAGAACAGATGAACTATCTGTTTCGATTACAAAAAATATGTATATCAGTAGATTATATCAGCTATCTGGTTATAATAGAAAAAGTTGTGCTTAGTTTGGGGCTAGAGGGCGTTGTGTAAAATGTACGAAAATCTACAATTTACAAAAATATTTTTTTATATTTCGTGGCAGCACCGAATGGCTCTGACCAACACGTGGAAGACCAGCGGTGTTAGCAAGCAATCGAATTAAGCCGATTCAGAGTCCGTTTTGCGATTTCAGTTTTAAAATTTTAGTGTTTGTGTCGCAAATAAATAGATTTTCTTAATCTCATTCTAAAACATTAAGGTTTGTTTTCTGCACTAATAAAGAGGAATAAATCCTGTGTTGTTTTTGAGCGAAGATTTGCGATGGAGTCTCGATACGATTTCATAACGGTTCAGTCGGTCGGCGGTTTAAGCAAACGAGATTTGCGCAGACAATTTACGACCTTACTGCAGTGACACAAAACCATATTTGTATTGTACTATTCCAAACACGTTTTCATTAAAAACATTTGGGTGGTAAGTACAACACTATTACGTAATCCTCACTCTCACGATTACTCGCCCACTCCTATATTCTTATCCCTGCCTGGTTAAATCCGGCGAGCTGTGATCCGTACCCGATTGCTTTCTGCGCAATGTAACGTAAACAGAATCCTTCGAAAGCCCAGTGATGTCCATCATCATAACATTCAACCTACCTATATTATGTTTTGTGGATTTTATGTAGGTACGTAAGTACGAATTAGCAAGCTAAAGTGGACAGGTCATTTAGCTCGAGGAACTGACAACCGCTGGGGAAAAAATGTTCGCTGGAAGTCGGTGGATGGAGAGGCCTCGGAATCATTCTTCCTAAAAAAAAAGTCTATCTATCAAAAAATAAAAAAGTATGCCTATGTTCAGCAGTGGAATTCTTCAGATGGTACAGTCAGTCGTATGCACATCAGTTTCAGGAAGCATTTTAAAGATGCGAAAGGATGCGAAAGGATGCGAAAGGATACGAAAGGAGCCGTAAGGATCCGGAACGATGCGAAAGGTAATTTTATTCATATCCGTGGAGTAGAATTAGTTTTATTATTAAAGGATGCGAAAGGATGCGGACAATGGTGCGGACATCCAAATCTCACCTGAATCGTTAACATTTTAGTATCGGAACCCTAAACGCCAACAAATAAAAATGGTCCACGATAGCGTTTCTTCTAAACTCCAACGGACACCCCGCTGGGCCTCGGCGCGACGCTTGAAATTGCTCTCCAGACACTTATTTAATAATCACGTTGGAACCACTTCACGACTACTCTCTCGTTGACTGGGACTGCGGGTCTACTCTGAAAACACTAAAACGTTCGTATTGATAGTTTAAGTTACACTGCACCATTGACAGCCAAAAAGCTTAAGGCGAAAACTACGGCTAATGTACTCGCTGGCACATTTCAATATTTTGAAAGATATAAAATCACTAAATAAATAAATATTGGTGGACATTCCTCACAGCATTATCTCAACCCAAACTAAGCCAAAGCTTTATATAGGAACCAGAAAGCTGAAACACTAAACTTATTCAGCCTCTTAACGGGACTTGTGATATCAAGAGAACTCTCAGTAACATACACAAACTCACCATCACACCTGGATACTCCTGAATCACCCATGCTCACTACATACACACCCCAATTCACAAACACATATCTCAATCACAGTATAAAATATAAAAGCGTTCATAGATAAATATGTAATTTTTTTACTTAATATAGGACGTATACCTAACCAATAGGTATACGTCCTATATTATATAAATTTATTCTTTGTATAGACATATTTATTGTATTTCTATTTTAAATACATAAATAGTTTTTTTTGTTTGTTTTCTGTAAGCCCCCTGTTTTGTGTTCCAAATAAGTATATATGATTTGAACGTTAATTCGATTGCGGAACCTATGGTGGTGGGTTGAAAACAAGGCGTACACTAATTAGTTTTTCTATTCAAAAATGTATGTGCACAGTGCCAGTGAGGAACCGGCATGTTGTAGAACCCATTTAAGGCGAAGACAAGAGCTAATGTGACTCTCGCTCGCACGTTTCGACATGTTGAAAGATATAAAATCACTAAACTCATTTTCGAAAAATCGCTATCAATCATTTTGTGTGCAATCACATTGCACAAAGTTTAGTAAAAATTTCATTTTGATCGATACAAGTATTCCTACTTAAAAATTAGCTTATGTACGAAAACGAGTAAAGCAAACTTTTGAGTAGGAAAACATGTATCGATCAAAATGAAATTTTCACTAAACTCTGTGCAATGTGATTGCACACAAAATGGTTGATTGCGATTTTTCGAAAATGAGTTAAGTGATTTTATATCTTTCAACATGTCGAAACGTGCGAGCGAGAAGTTGTTTGATAGTTGTCAGCCCCTTAAGTTCTAAGACATGGGTCAAGTGCCCGAAAAGAGCATATTTGAGGCTCACTTAAAATCCTTTCACTACACTGTTTCGAAAGTTACTAGTGACACGACAAGAAGCAACTGTGGTCTCGTTACCGCGTAGTGTAACTCAAAATGTCAATAATCTCGAATCTTCGTTTATGCTTTTGCAGAGTAGACGAGACTAGTTTTCGGTTACGTCATGTAAACATAGTAATGAAGGGAACGGGTTCATTCTATTGGGAATCGCAATTGATGACGGTTAGATGAGATTTTCTGTGTGCAAACAAAAAAGTGGAAAATCTATTTATTGTAGTCCGTGGTGTTTCCACGCTATAAAGGCACGAAAACACTCTTTGTAAACACTTTTTACCAATTAATTATTTCCCTGTAATGTTAGTTGTTTTATATTTGAAGCAATTTAAAACAATTTACTACTACGTAGTATTATTATATTCTGTGGGTATATTACTGAATTTTTTTGTGGCTTAAAATGAGTACACATAAATCGCTTTCAGCGATAAGGCCGTACATTGTACTTTATTAAGTTACTCCTTGATTTTTATTCTTTTATTTATCCTGTTTAAGAATAAAGAGTTAAAACTTCCATCTATCAAAATGACCGACTAATTAATTATACGACAATTTCATATCGTTCTCAAAATAACATTGAAAAGTGCTCCTCGAAATATATTAATTTAAGTGAAAAATTTACGGTCAAGGATAACATATTATAAATGTGACCTAATTTTATTACCTTATTTTCTTAAAAGATTAAATATTGAAGTTTCAAAATATATTTTGTGATACCCGAATAGAGTATCTAATTAAGGTTTAGGTGCAGTGCCTTCTACTTATCAGAACTTGTTGACACTTCTTGTCTTGTTAGTTTCTTTCAAAACAGGTGTGGTGAAAGGATTAATAACATTATTTATTTATTTATGACACTCATTTATGCAAATAAACATCTTGTATCTACCTCACCCATAAATTTCTGAAGCTAGTCAATGGCAATCGATCATCGCTTCTGAAAGAGTATTCGATGTTTCGTCGCTCAATTGCCCTTGTTTGAACGCAGCGCAGCTCTTAAAAATAAAATAAAAATGTGTTTACTCTAACGCTGAGCGAGGCGGGCGGTATTGAGGCAACAAATCAGATTATTAGTTTGTGGTCGCGTGGAACTGGCGCGTAGATTCACCTAGCTTTAAGACTGCTAAAGGTCCTGTGATTTAATGGAATAACTAATAAGCGTAACCTACTATTTACAAAGTAATAATTACGCATATTGTTACTTTGACATATGATTAAATAAATATATGAAATAAATTATACCTTTTCACTTTGACTTTGATTTGAGTTTTAAACTCAGATCAAAGTCTAAATTAGAAGAGATGTGTATTTCAATTAATTAGTCGTACCCGGGCCAACTCCGCACCGCTCCGCTACGCGTCAGTGGAAACGAACTCGTAGTGCGTTTGTCCACCGCCACCGTCACCGAGACGTCATGTCACCGAGAACGAGGTGACGACCGACGCGACGTGCCGAAGGTGTTATTTATTTATTCAATCACCATAAAGTGTTCACGGTTACATTAGTTCGCGAAGCAGGTTAATAATTAAATGCCACCGCAGTTACAGGCGAAGACAAAAACTTACTAAAAACATAAATATAAAAAGCTGTTTCATGTACATCGCACGTCCAATTGAGTTCCTCAATTTAATAAAGTAGGAATGACAACTGTTCTTTTACCTCGACGACATTATCCATTGCTTTGGCATTCAATTATGTTATTGTAAACCTGTTTCTCGAACTAATGTGAAATGAGTGAACACTTTGTTGGTGATTGAATAAATAAATAACAACTTCGGCGCCTTCATCTCATTTTCGGTGACGTCATATGGACGCCCCGGTGGCGGCGACGGTGGTCAAACGCTTCTAGAAACTCTGATTAATAATTACGAATGAAAACTGTCTAGTTCTTTTACCTCGACGACATTATCCATTGCTTTGGCATTCAATTATGTTATTGTAAACCTGTTTCTCGAACTAATGTGAAATGAGTGAACACTTTGTTGGTGATTGAATAAATAAATAACAACTTCGGCGCCTTCATCTCGTTATCGGTGACGTCATAAGGACGTCCCGGTGACGGCGACGGTGGTCAAACGCTTCCGCTTCTAGAAACTCTGATTAATAATTACGAATGAAAACTGTCTGGTTCTCTTATCTCGACGACATTATCCATGTCAACTAAGTATCTACAAAGTTGGCTAACTTTATTAAGAAAAGTTATTTTCGTCTCTAATGATGAGTATTGTATTTCATTTTGATAGCTATCTCATAATATTGCTATCAAAATGTTTTCTTACGACTTTTGAATAGAACCTATTTGTGATCATAACAAGAGTTTCTACGTTCCTATGCAAGGCTGTACTTGGAAAAGCCTATATTTTTATCAATATTGTTTTTTTTTCTTTTTAAAATTTTTAATGATATATTTTTATTATTTTGTAAAACTACAGCAAAATAAAATCGCTAAGGATTTTATTTTGCTGTAAGTACATCATTTATGGTTTTTGCTGCGTGACGCTTACCCAAGATCCGTTCCTACGGATCTTGGCCACCACTTGCCTCCGACTAGACCTCCTGGTCTAGTCGGAGGCAAGTGGTGGCATGATAAATATTACAGTTGGCCATTTTTTTTATTTTGATCGAGTGAGCGAAGCGAACGAAGATCTTTAGTTTCAACTTGGGCGATTTGGCATTTTATGTATGTATGTATGTATGTATGTATGTATGTATGTTTGTCTGGCCATAACTTTCGAACCGTTGATCCGATCTGCATGAAATTTTATAAGTCGATAGCTTGTACTTGAGAAATTTACTGGTAAGCATATTTGAGTAAAATCAGATGAAGGGTTATTAAGATATGGGGTTTAATAAGGGGCCAAAAATAAAAAAGTTACATAAAAAAATCAAGTTATATGTCATATAAAAGGGCTTTGTTTGGACATTCCAACACAATTTTTTCTTTTTTTCTAGGACTCTCGGTTTTTGAGATACAACAAAAAAGTTAAATTAAGATAACCACCAATCCAAGAGCTCTTATCTCTAAGAGTTTCGTTGGCATCAAGGTTTTTCTACTGGTCGGCCAGTTACTTTGCTTTTTCTTATTTTTTTTTCTTGAAATAAATTAAGGAGGTACTCAGTTCTCATAAAATGGTGACAACGACCAGGTCTGATGATGGAGCCAAGGTCTGTTCAACGAAACTCTTCAATAAATAGGCCAATAGAGTTGAAACTTTGTTAACGTACCAAGTTAGTATGCAGTAGTCAGAAAAAAGTCCAAAGATAATGTTTGGACTTGCCTCTGACTACTACCTCCTCAAAGTTTTGATGCGTTCGTCGGGTCGCATCACGAGATCTCAGTTCGGGGCGAACTACTAGTTTTATTAATGTTGCATAAAATGATGTACACAGTTATGGGCAAATATAGTCAAAAACGCCACGAACTTGTTAGGATCAAATTAATTTTTACTAAATTTTTGTATTGTTATTCTTCGAATCTTGGTTAGGTGTTTGCGATTTTTCATAACAACATTTAGTGATTTTATATCTTCAAAATGTTGAACTGTGTAGCAGTAGATAGTAGTATTTTTTTATTAAACAACTACCTGGTGGAACAAGCAGATGGCCCACCTGATGTTAAGTGGTAATCATAACCTATAACAAAGCATTGCCTCGTAAGTCACGCACGATAAGGAACATGCCCTACGATGCACTGCCCTACGTCCATCAACCTGAGGCATATATTAGGCCTCATATGCCTGTAATTTCATCGGCAACCACAAGAGTGTGGTTGCCAGGTATTGGAAGAGTCCAACCAAAACACAGCAAAGCTGCTTGGCGACAGAAAAAGGCACGGTGGTAGTACTTCCCCGGACGAGCCCTTCAAAAAGATCTATACTACTGTTAAAAGTAGTCTGCGTCTCAAATATCAAAGCTGTCAAAAAAATATTTTCAAATAAAAATACGCATTGCAAAGCCACAGGACGTTGTTATTTGAATATGCGAACGGAACCTACGTTATTTAATATTTCTACATGAAAAAAAACTAGCCCAAAAATTTCTACATAAACCAGTTACTCGTATACTATGTCCCTGTTCCCGTAACAATGGTCCGGTCAGGATGCCATTCTGGCTGTTTTCAGAATATTACACAATGAAGGATGCTAAACGAGAATGCTCTTACAAAATGGGTATCTTTTTCTTTTGTTAGTAAAACTCTTTTGAGGATTCCTCCATAGTTTTATGTAGTAAATACATACATTGTCTCTTTATCAATATTTTTTAATAGGTAATATCATTATCCTCCTTTGAAAACGCTATGAAAGCCCGGTGATATTGTAAAGCTTGGCATTTTACGGAAGCTACGAATAAAATTCATATAAATACTTGAGTGAAATGAATGAATGAAAATGCTTTGTTGTACACCAAACAAAACAACAGTAGACTAAAAAATTAAATAATAACTGTACAATGGGCGGTGTTAGGTATCGCTGAGATCGATCTCTTCCAGACAACCTTTGTTTGTATGTAATAAATAAAAATAATAAATAAATATTGGAGGACTTTCCACACAGCACTATCTAGCCCCAAACTAAGCCAATGCTTGTAACATGGGAACCAGATAGCTGATATAATACATATATACTTTTTTTTTTTGTAAATACATACTTATAATATTATATAACACCCAGACAGAGAACAAACATCAATGTTCACTACACAAATGTTTATTCTCGGTGGGGATCGAACCCACGGCCTACGGCGCAGAAGGCAGAGCTACTACCAACGAGCTGTGAAGGTGTGTACTTTTGTTTGGATTAAAATTATATTTTCGCTGAACCTTTTTAATGTTATTCGAGTTGTTTCTAAGTCTTCATAACCACATTCAGTGATTTTATGTGTCCAAAAAAGTAGAAAAATGCTAGGGAGAACTTGTTTGACGATTGTCTGTGTGTAGGTAAGTTATCTTCAAATAGAGGAGAGCACTGGTGGTCTAGTGGTAGCGGCCCCGCCTTCCGATCCCAAAGTCGTGGGTTCCAAACCAGTCGTGTACAAATGAGTTTTTCTGTTCAAAAAATTATGTGCACCGTGCCAGTACGCACAAACGGTGTAGGAAAATATCGTGAGGTAACCAGCATGTCGTAGAACCTAAAAAGTTCTACATGTGTCAAGTGCTTGAAAGGAGCCTCTTGAGGCGCACTTAAAATCCTCTCACCACAATTTTTCGAAAGAAACTAGTGATCTAGAAAATAATCTTCAAATATAGGGCTCTAGGTTTTACTAATTCTGGACAGCAAAAGTAGCTATGTAGATTTCAAATACAAGCTTGAAAATAGCTGAATTAAACTCATACCTACTGAATGCAGAAGCGGTGGTCAAGTGGAAGTGACTTCGCCTTTTGGTCGTAAGGTCATGGGCTTGAATCCGGTGGTACACCAATGGATTTTTCTATTTAAAAAAGTATGTGCGCAATACCAGTGCTCTCAATCGGTGGAGGAAAACATAATGAGGAAACCAGTTAGTACTCTAGCGGAGGCGATGGGATTGCAGCCTGTCACATATAGAATACCAACCTACCTACCTACTGCAAAATTTGGGTACTTACGTGCGAAATCTAATACTTAGTACTAAGAAATCTGAAGGCATATCTACCATGCCTGGAATCATAGTAGCGAGGTTTTTTTACCTATTTCTGTTTTTCCTTCTGAATTGACAATCAAGATACTTTCTTAAATAAATAGTACATTTTCATTAAAATTAAAAAAATTGAAAAGTCTCACAAGTAAAACGACAACGCTGACGGTCGATTACGTTCCTTCGTTCATTTGTTTCGACCATTTCTAAGCGTAGGTCGAACCATTTATTTTTTCATTAAGTACGAAGCAATCTCATCTCGCTCATTGTTGTTGGTGGTAGATTGTGATTTTATTACCAAGCTTTACAGTTTAAAAGTTCAGTTATACTTCATGAAGTCTTCACGAATGAAATGAGGAGTCATAATGAATGCCATTAGACATAAATAAATAATTATTATACAGGGTATTAAAATACCACTCCTGAAAACTTCAGGGGCTAAAGTACCTACCCATCAATATGAATAACTTTTTCTAAGGAACCAACACTGTGTACGCGAAAAAAAAAACAGCTATGTCATGCAAAAGTTCAATACCTACGTGGCGAAAATTTATGAAAAAGTTTGAATATATTTATCGTGCAGGAAATAAGAACGATTTTTAACTGTTCTAAATAATCTTCATGAAATTGCGTGAACATGTAAGTTTTATCATGCGATTTTCTATCACAATCCATGCCGAAGGAGTTTGCAATTGAAGTAATGCTTTCATGTTTTATGTGAGTTTACTGTATTACACCCAAAACAACAAATATACACAGAAGGTAGAGCTATCAACGAGCTATGAAGCCATGTTTAATTTTATTCATTTAAAATATTATTTTTCTATTTCTTTTGTTACCTCTTTGTTATAAAAAGTCTTAATATTTGTTATATTGGTTGGCAACATTCCCGTCGCTCCTCAGATTAGTTGGGAAAGTTTGCTAGCTTTTGAAGAGTTGTAGGTATTTCTTCAATGCACTGGTGCAGTTTTATTGCTCGTCTGAGGTTTCTAAGACAAAAGGATGGCTCGCTCGAGTGTTTCTCGCCAACAATTTGGAAAACTACCATTTAAATAAAACTTTAGCGGATAGAACAAACAGCATTGGCTTCAAAGTTTTATGACTCGAGAAGTTTGAGATTAAAATTGTGTGAAATATTTTGCAGTTTCGCTTTCGTCGAAGCCAACGAAGCAAATAAACAGGAATAAACAGGAATGAATATTTCCACGAATTAAAAAACTGGTTTTATTGAGTTTCCTGGTATGTTTCAAAATTAATATATTAAATTGACCCTGAATAATATCAATCCACCGCCCTACCCTCTTAGATTTTTCTAACGACCGAACACTCCTTGCAGTAGGAACAAGTATGAACCTATAGGTTCATACCTGTCTGTATTATAGTAGCAGCAGTGGTATAGCTATCCTATTGCTGCTACTAAAATACAGACTAAAAATAACAGTACCAAATACCTAAATCCAATCAGGAATTTGTTGAACTTCTACCTAAGTTTCCTAATTTGTTGAACTAGAATACACACTAAAAATAACAGCAGAAAATACCAAAATCCCAATTAGGAAGTTGTTGAACTTCCGATGAAACCGTTCTTGAATCCTGTTTTGGCAAAATATAAAAAACAAAAACAGATAAAGAGGATCATCGCGAATATTCGCACTTCTCTGAGAATGATAATAAGTTTAATTGAGTTCGATAACATCTTCCGAAGAGTGCAAGAGTTTCGTTCAAAACAATACTATTTTGTTTACCTAAAATGTTAGCCAGTAATTCAAAGGATTATTACCTAAGAACTTGCAAACTTTGCATATTTCAAAGAGCCATGGAAAGGAGCATTTTAAACACAAATAAGAAATATAGAGTCAAATGTCGGTAATACCCAAGAAAACTGAGACCTTGGACGTTCTTCAATCCTATTGAAAGCTGGCGTTGCGAACATTTTGATCAGTTCAACGGAGATGTCCTACTAAAACGTTTGCAATAAGTACGAAAACTAGTCAAGCAAAATTTTAAGTAGGAAAACTTGTTTGTAACAAAGTTATATAAGTTTGCTGAACTGTGTGTAATGATTGGACACAATTTGGTTGATAGCGATTTTGCATTAATAAATTCAGTGATATTGTATCTTTCAAAATGTTGGAATGTGCGAGTGAGAGGTACATTAGCAGTTGTCACAGCTTTAAACAAAATGTTCGGTCTAAAAAACCTGCCAACGTTTGCCCCCTCACTGAACCGGCGCCGCGCCGCCGGACACGAACACCGGCAATCCGGCACGTTTTTTCTTATTTTAAATCATAATATTAATTGTTAAGTTGAAGAGAAAAGCCCCTCTATCATCAACACAAATCTTGCAAGCAAGGATTCATTTAACCGTTTCTGCTATTGCTTGTTCTTTGGTTGATACTTTTATCCATCCCTCCTCCTAAAGATCCCTCGCTGATGTTTTCGACAACTTTGATTCCAGGACGACACGATCGAAGTAAGGAAATGATAATTTCTTTTTTTTATTATAAGATGAAATAAAAAACGAGACATTTTCTACACTAAGAAATTTTCCGACGACCTTGAAATATGATCGTCATATGAGGTAAATTACCTAAATACTTCCTACAACAGTATTAAGAAGGTAGATGTGACTACATAATTTTTTTTTTATGAAAAATTCCTATCAAGTGTAATTAGGCGTACTCTCTGGAGTCCCACTCTTACCGGCTTATAAACGCCTGATTTTCTAAAACATTTCACAAAATAGCCTGAAAATAATTCTCTGAATACCCAAAAAATAATCCTCTCAAGAGACGCATTACATTACATGGAGCATTAGGTACCTAAGTAATTATTTTATTTTTGCAAATATTTAAACAAACAAAATAACCTAACGTATTTCACTAAGCTTATGTTGCTATGCAAAGTCAAATCTTATACTGTTTTCGCTCACAGCAAATCTCTGGCACTCAATAGAACTGAAACTAGCTTGCCTCAAAACGTCAATATGAAACTTCGCTTATTATTTTCAGTAGTGAACCAGCTGTGCTTTTCTATGACTTCGCTCACTCACAGACTCTGTGAGACCACGACAATGATGTATGGCATGCGATGGGTTTTCTAAAGCTTGGGGAGCGAGTACTAGCCTTTCTTTTGCGGTACTTTTTTTACAGTGAATAGACTACCCTTTGACTACGATGCCACGTGATGATGGGTGACAATGTTGCCGACGTTGGAGCACATCCTCTCTTATTCTCCTCGAGTGGGAGGCATGCATTTTCCCCTATAAAAACAAAAAATGACGGGCTGGAGACACGTATTCACTCTTGCCTTGAAAAGATTCAGATTGTAGCTAGTCGGGAAAAACAGACGACGATAATGATTTTCACTTCACGCTTGGTGCGAATAATGATGCTAACCAGGTATGGATGGTACTGAGGCATGCGTCTACTAGTGGAAAAGAGATGGTGTTACTATACGATATTCTGTGCTTATAGCCGACAAAAAGCAATAACATGTCTATCCACGGATCGGAAAAAACGGTGCGACACCTCGGGTGGCTTTCCTCGCATATTAAAGTGCTGAACATGTCTTTGGACAGAGGCTAACACAATCGACCCAGGGGAAATAAGCTTTATAGAAAAACCAATAGAATTTAAATTAAAATGAAAGAAAATGGTTCAGATTGTAGAAGATTTCTAAAGGTGTAGTGAGAGGCACTTCTAATTAGTACTATTTGATCCATGGCCACATTTTGTCGTATTAACAATTGTAACTACTAACAAATCAAAAGTGATCGTTTAATTTTAAATACTGAACTGATGATTTTAATTATAAATTCAAAAGCATTTGTATTTACGATATTTAGTTAAGCAATTCCTACGTGTTTGGATTTTCCGATATTGACAATTTTTTTTTTTAAACTAAGTATAAATTAACCTTGGGGCCTATTAGTATTGCAGAACAACAAAAATTGCTACTATTATTTTCTTGTTCTTGACTAAAATGTTTCGAAACTTTTCTTTCACCGTAAACCAAAATCAACAGTTTATCAAGGTGTTGTCTTGGCTCTTGAGAGAAGCAAAGCCACCCTAATATTTTAATCTCAAAGATACTTTCCAGGCCTGAATGCTGTCTTCCATATATCCGTAAGCCGTGACATTGTTGATTTAAGCTATGAGATTAAATGCTCCCGTGGATTGAGTTAGCTAAGACGTAATGGTTGGACGGAGATAACGGAAATTAAACTCTGAATTGTATGATAAAGGACCTTTTTCATTATGGGTCTGGTCTATGTACACCACATAGAAACAGTTACTATATTGCTAAGCTATATTTATATTATACTGTACACAGACCCGACCCCGGCTCCATATAGGTATTGATGAAACAGCTCCCTTATTTTTATTAATTTGTTTAAAAAGTTTATGTTTTACAAACTTAGAAATAGGTATAGGTAGAGCCATAGATGAATCACGAGCAAGTGAAGGATGAATGGGCAATTGCTAGGCGGAACGGAGTAATCTAGTCTAGCTATCCACTAAGAATGAGTTTCACTTTTAAAGCTCGATAGAGAAAGAAAAAATAAAAGTATTTATTTATACAAACTACACGACAAAGCCTTGAGCTCAGCACGAACTGGGAACAAGTTCACGGCGAGCAAGCTGGGTGAGATGCATCCTCACATTGACGTGTTTGCGGATGGACGAAAAGTTATTTAGGAAATATGTTTAAGTATTTGTGATATCATAGGAGATGTAGAAAAACATTGTCTATGAATACTACAATTATTGTATAAATAGGTATCTAGGTCATTAGTTTTATTAGCAGTATTCCTTCAATAATCTGTCTTTTTTATTTTTAATACGTTTTAATTTTACTAGCAGATGTTTATTTGTTTTATTAATTATTATTTTGAATTTTATTGGTGTTGTTTGTGTAAATATTTGTTTCCTGTTACAAAGTTTTTTTTTAGTATATTTTGATTTCAATAATTTAATATTTGTTAAAAGTTTTAACTTAACTAGTATAACGCATTCGACGCGGTCTGTAATGTTGTACAGATTACAATACACCGAATTTTCTATGAAAATAAATCAACAGCATCTAGCGTATTCTTTGAGAAGCTGATTTATATTCATAGAAAATTCGGTGTATCGCAACGATCGACGATCGGCACTAAACTCGTAATAAGCCCTCAGTTATTAATAAATTGAATTTGACTAGATTTGCGACTGTTTTAGTCGTAGCCAAAGTAATTTTAGATGGCTCCACTGCTACAAATGGTTTAAATAACGAGTATGAGGCGTTGTGAGACTATATTTTGTGTTATATTAGGACCATATCAAAAACTTGATGATCGGCAGCTACCAATTATAAAAGACCTCATTAAATTTATTTTATTTGTTAAGAATAAACAGAAATTTAAGGATAAATAATCCATCCGATTCAGATATACCTTCTGGGTGAAAAACTTCAGGGGGCTAAAGTACCCATCAATATGAATAACTTTTTCTAAGGAACCAACACTGTGAACACGAAAAAAAACCAGCTGTTTCATACATTTTAGCCAGGTGAACTTTTGCATGAAACAGCTGCTTTTTTTCACGTTCACTTTGTGGTTCCTTAGAAAAAGTTATTCATATTGATGGGTACTTTACCCCCCCTGAAGTTTTCAGGAGTGGTATTTTAACACCTTTTATATGCGATCAACAAAATTTAAACCAAAGCTTTGATTCCAATCGTAACTAAAAATCGAGTTATTCAATAATTTCTCTTCAAAAATTGAATTTCAAAAAGAACCTGAATTTATGCCTAGATTTATGATGTATATTTGTGTACCTACAATAGACTATTGTCAATATGTTATCTATCTATCTAAGGTGAGCATTATACATTACAAGCTGGTGCCCGCGATAAATGCGGCCCGCAAAAAATGTGAAGGCGACAGCCTTCACAGCTCAGTTGGTAGTAGCTCTGCCTTCTGTGCCGTAGGCCGTGGGTTCGATCCCCACCGAGAACAAACATTTGTGTGATGAACATAGATGTTTGTTCTCTGTCTGGGTGTTATATAATATTATAAGTATGTATTTACAAAAAAAAAAGTATATAAGTAGTATATCAGCTATCTGGTTCCCATATCACAAGCTTTGGCTTAGTTTGGGGCGAGATAGTGCTGTGTGGAATGTCCACCAATTTTTATTTATTTATAAATATAAATTGTAGTCTATGTGTTATTCTGATGTATAAGCTATATTATTGTAAAGTTTTATTAAAATCCATTCGGTAGTTTTTACGTGAAAAAGTAACAAACATCCATCCATCCCTCCATCCATACTTACAATCTTTCGCGTTTATAATATTAGTAGGAAGTAGGATAGGATACTATAACCTCCGTTATTAATACATATAAAATATATCATATTATTTGAATTTATAAACCTAATATTTATTATATTACTAGCTGTTCCCTGCCACGCTTCGCTGTGGCACATTGTGATTGAATGGTATAAAAACAATCCTTGATACGGATTATATATCATGCTAAATGTCTAAAATCTCTATCGGTGCAGAACTTTTTGAGTTTTTGAAGCGTACACAAACCAACATAACATTTATATATATATGTATAGATTATTCATAGCTTTTCGTTTGACTGCCATCGCACCTTGATTAAAAGTGAAGACGCACCTAAGTTGGAGCACGCTTATCTCGATGCTGAAAACCAATGATTTTCCTACTATTGAATAATGACGAACAGGGAATTTATCTGGATGATTTACTGCCACGCCCTGCTTTTTTCACGATTAAGCTTTACCAACTAATAACAAATAATGTATGAAAATCCTGAAGTTCATTTTAATATAATCATTCAAAAAAATTGTGAATTCAGTCGAATAGCCAATCAATATTTAGAACATTATAGTATAACTTACACTTTTGTCCTCAATAAATTAGAAAGATAAACCATTATTTTAAGAGAGTACGAGTAGCATTTGTGAAGGATTCTAACGACTGAATCACGAGCGTAGCGAGTGATTCAAGTGTTAGAATCCTGAGCGACGCGAGTGATTCATGGCCCTCGATATAAATCCGTTTTATTCAAGAGTTGCATACTATACTTTATACCATGACAGCGAGAAAAAGAAAGATTTAAGCGAAAATTGACATTTAATGAAGAAAAAAGGAAGAATAAATTAATTAAAATAGAACACAAAACAATTTTTATTCTAATGTCGACCAATCCAATCTCGAGGAGATATTTTCCAAAGGAGTTTGTATGTCGAGTATTTTTTGCACAAGGAATTTGTATCTAGTATTTTTTTGCACAAGAAGGTTGTATAGCATTGAGTTGGAGGACGAATGTATTGGTGTGTTCTAAATTCAAACAACAAAACAGTGATTAAAAGGCCTTTTTATTCACTGTTTTCAGTGAATAAAATAAGCTTTTTAGAGGGGCAATGGTATAAACATTGTTTTGATTTAAAATTAAAACCTCTCACACCCTCTACGATCCGCAGCCGCTGCGCTACGCCGTAGCACTGTTTGCTACGCATAGTTTTATTTTCAGTTTGTAGTGCAGTAATTAGTATCGAGCGATAGTAGATAATTAAGTTTGTTATGATTAATTTTTCTACTTGCTGATGGAACAAGCATATAGCCACCGACCTGATGTTAAATGGTCTTGATGTTAACCATCACCTATAATAAAGCATTGCCTATAGAAAAACTTTAGAATAAGACCTAAATGTATGATTACATGTTTTTGTTGGAAATAAACATTATATTATATCTTCCGACGCACGATAGATATGTGCCCTACTACGATACACTGCGCTGCGTTTATCTACCTACTTGAGGCATAAAAGATGTTAAACCATGTGCCTGAAATTTCATCGAAACTTCGAACCGAAATGCAGCAACGCTCGTACTTCCCGCACGAGCCCTTACTACAACTAGTTATTTTATTTTCGTACCTTTATTATATTCGGCCGTCAATTGCTATATTTCGAGCATGGGCAGTAATATAGGTACGTGTGTATGTCGATGAACTAGTCACCTATATGTACATAAGCCACGTCGAATTCTAATGAATAATTAATTCATCGACCTCAACCCAGGCTGTATCGACATTATCATTCCTGTAAGTCAAAAATAGGCTCGTATAATATCAAGGTTCTTACATTCTCTCAATAAATTAATTTACGGAAGTTTCCGTTGATTTAGACTCGAGATAATTAGATCACCGATCGTCCTGAAAAGGTAGAGCTCAAGTACTCCGAGAAGGAAGGTACACACAAATTGTAGATTCTTATCCAGTTACGAACTTACCTTGTTAGCACTTAGTTACCTAGTTAAGAAGCGTAGGTATCGTAGCACCCAGGAGATCGACTCCTTCCCAAAGAACTCTGTGTGCAAAACGTTACGTTTGTAACTTGACGATATTCCTGTGACCAATTAAGATATGTACACACAACATGAACGTAATAATATCTATATTTTTTTTGACACTTCATGCTGATGGCACAAGCATTATGGACTTGATGCCAATTAGTAACCATCTCCCTCAGAGCATTGCCTCGTATATCACGCACGATAGGAACGAATTAATCATTTGAATTTCCCCAACCAAACCATACCGGTTAAGCACATACCGCGCTCGCCATTGTTCGGTAATGTGCATTGTGTCCCCATTGCGCTGTAAGAATCGTTAGACGGTCAACATCATAGTCGAGTCGAAAAAAGATTTTTTCAACTAACCATTTGCATTTTTCCTGAGCACCTTCCGCGCACGCCATGGTTCGGTAATGCGCATTAGTAGCGCTGTAAGAATATTAAGACAGTCCCTAGCATTTAGTTAATTCGAAAAAAACTTTTTTCATGGCGTAAGGTGGCATTTACCTACGTATCGTAGAGTATCGTCGGCACGTGTCGCATGGTCGCGCACAGTTCGCTGCACTGTCATGTCAGCGTTGATAGATGGCAAGCTCGAGTGAGCTGCACCGGAACAGTGTTCTAGCTTACAGGACGTGACGTGCTGTCAGGTAGACGAGCAATGCATCACAGGTAGGTATACCTAGTACGACAGGAGAGAATAAGTGCACGTAGGTTGGCAAAGGTTCCTTTAGTGACTTATTTACCGTACGCTTATGTCAATAGGGGACGTATTGAGGTTGATGATGATGTACCAACGAATCACATTCGGTACCTAAAAGGTCCATCCATAGGTATAATTTCTGCGACGTAGGAAAGTTTTCGACGTAGGTTATTTTTATGTAAATAATTATTTGTACCAAAACTAAACCATGTGTAAGCAATAAATGTATTGAGTATTGAGTATTGTACCTATCAATACTGGATAATGTGAATAAGGTATAAAGCGAATCTCGTTTTTGAATTTTAGGCTGAGGTGCATTCGTATCTGGTTTGTAATTAAATAAGATCGCCCAACAAATTGCTCTTTTGTAAATTTAGATATTTAAGAGATAAAATAAAGATTTTTCTACACACAATTCACCTTAGTTCTCGCTTCACTATTGTAAAAATAAGGTTAACTTCAGGAATTCTTTAGGTACCCATTTTATATCTGTAAATCGAATAGAGGAAAATCGAATTTTCTGCAACGGTCCTTAACGATTTCTATTTCCAAGTCTCCTAACGCTGAGAAAACTTTTTCGATTAGCTTAGGGAGAAGACTGGATTAAGAGATCAAGTATGCGTAGAATTGGACCCCTCCATCACCTCCCGTGGATGTCGTAAAAGGCGACTAAGGGAACACACCAGGAAATGGGCAGCAGCATTTCCAGAGTAAACATCATCAACACTGCGGTCACCAATCCGCCTGCCAAGCGTGGTGACTATGGCAAACCCCCCCCCCCAATGATGAACACGATAGATAGACGGCCCCCAGTCCCCGGCAGTTCCGTTATTCCTGGCACAGGTGGCGATCATGGTAACGGCGGAACAGGGGGTGCTAAGAATCACCGGCAGAGACCCAGCTACCACTCCCAAAAACGACCCTTGGCCCTGGCAACATATAACGCGCGCACATTGAGGTCTGACGAGAAGTTGATAGAGCTGGAAGAAGTGGTTAGTAAGTTGCGCTGGGATATCATAGGATTATCAGAAGTCCGAAGAGAGGGGGAGGACACGATAATTCTGAATTCCGGCAACTTATTGTACTACCGGGAGGGAGATCAGCTGTCCCAGCACGGTGTCGGGTTTCTCGTTCACAAGTCCCTTGTCAACAACATTGTAAAGGTCGAAAGCGTTTCGAGCAGGGTGATATACCTTATACTCAGAATCACCAAACGGTATTCGCTTAAGGTCATACAGGTATACGCCCCTCACTCAAAACGCCCGGACGAGGAAGTGGAGGCTATGTATGATGACATTTCAAATGCCATACAAGCCTCGAAAACACACTTTACGGTTGTGATGGGGGACTTCAACGCGCGGCTAGGCATGAGGAACGGCGATGAACTGAGAGTGGGGCAATTTGGATTTGGACAGCGGAACCAACGGGGTCAGCGATTGGCTGACTTTATGGAGAAAGAGGGACTCTTCATGATGAACTCTTTTTTCAAAAAGCGGTCGTCCAGGAAATGGACGTGGCTTCACCCCGGTGGACACAAACGCGAGATAGACTTCATTTTGACGACCAAGAAACATATATTCAATGATGTCTCTGTGATCAACAGGGTGAAAACCGGAAGTGATCACCGCATGGTAAGAGGCTCATTGAATATCAATGTTAAGCTTGAACGGTCCCGTCTGATGAAGTCTACTCTTCGCCCAAGTCCTGTTCAAATCCAAAACCCCGAGAGCTTTCAGTTGGAACTCGAAAATCGCTTCCAATGCCTCACCGAATGCGAAACTGTGGACGATTTAAACAACGGGCTGGTGGAAATTGTCCAAGATGTTGGGTCTAAGTACTATAAGACTCAACGCAAAAATAGACCCCAAAAACTCTCTGAGCACACTCTCAAACTCCTAGCAGATCGCAGCGAAATGAGACTGCAGTCTTCAGTGGACATGTCGATATACGGCGTGCTCAATAAACAGATCTCCAAGTCCATGCGACACGACTTGCGGCTTTTTAATACAAATTGTATTAAAAACGAGATAGAGCGCAACAAAGGCTCGAAAGTGTTCGCAAGAGATCTGTCTATTGGGCAAAGTCAGTTGACAAAACTGAAGACTGATAGTGGCAGTATCGTTTCCTCGAAGCCGGAAGTTTTAAGAGAGCTCGAGAAGTTCTATGGACAATTATACACCTCATCGCAAAGTCCTGCTGCAAGCACGTCTAGCGATACAAGAGCCCGTTTAACTCGACACTACACGGAAGACATCCCGGACGTCAGCCTATACGAGATCCGAACGGCTCTCAAGCAGCTTAAGAACAACAAGGCACCGGGAGAAGACGGAATAACGACAGAGCTTCTGAAAGCGGGCGGAACGCCGTTACTTAAAGTCCTTCAGAAGCTATTTAATTCTGTTATCTCCGAGGGTACGACGCCAGAGGCATGGGGCAGGAGCGTGGTGGTACTTTTCTTTAAGAAAGGTGATAACACCCTCTTAAAGAATTATAGGCCCATCTCGCTGCTAAGCCATGTCTATAAGCTGTTTTCGAGAGTAGTTACCAATCGTCTCGCTCGTAGGTTTGACGACTTCCAGCCTCCCGAACAAGCCGGGTTCCGAAAAGGCTTTAGCACCATAGACCACATCCACACGCTCCGGCAGGTTATGCAGAAAACCGAAGAGTATAACCAGCCACTTTGTTTAGCGTTTGTGGACTATGAGAAAGCCTTTGATTCAGTCGAAACCTGGGCAGTCCTAAGGTCACTCCAGCGATGTCAAATTGACTATCGGTATATCGAAGTGTTGAAATGTCTATACAGTAAAGCCACAATGTCTATCCGACTCCAGGACCAAAGCACGGATCCTATCCAACTGCAAAAAGGGGTGAGACAGGGAGATGTAATTTCTCCGAAACTGTTCACCTCGGCACTGGAGGATGTTTTCAAGCTGCTGTCCTGGAATAGGTATGGCATCAACGTCAATGGCGAATACATCACTCACCTTCGATTTGCCGACGACATAGTCATAATGGCGGAATCGCTGGAAGATCTAGGCACGATGCTCAGAGACCTCGATATTGTCTCCCAACAGGTGGGTCTTAAGATGAACATGAGCAAGACGAAAATCATGTCTAACGCTCATGTCGCACCCGTGCCGGTATATGTTGGGAGCGATATCATCGAAGTTGTAGACCACTATGTGTATCTGGGTCAGACGATCCAACTAGGTAGGTCCAACTTCGATAAAGAGGTCAGCCGACGAATCCAACTCGGATGGGCAGCGTTCGGGAAGTTACGCCGCATCTTCTCGTCACAGATACCGCAGAGCCTCAAGACGAAAGTCTTCAACCAGTGTATGTTGCCAGTGATGACGTATGGAACTGAGACGTGGTCGCTCACTATTGGCCTCATCAATAAGCTCAAAGTCGCTCAACGGGCTATGGAGAGAGCTATGCTGGGAGTTTCACTACGAGATAGAATCAGAAATGAGGAAATCCGTAGGAGAACCAAGGTAGCCGACATAGCTCGCAGAATCAGCAGGTTGAAGTGGCAATGGGCAGGTCATATAGCTCGAAGGACTGATAACCGATGGGGAATAAAGGTCCTCGAATGGCGACCACGAACAGGAAAACGAAGCGTGGGACGCCCTCCCACCCGATGGACTGACGACATTGTTAGGATCGCGGGTGGTCGGTGGATGGAGAGGGCACGGAATCGTTCTTCCTGGAAATGTATAGGGGAGGCCTATGTCCAGCAGTGGACTTCTTTGGGCTGATGATGATGATGATGATGTATGCTTGGGACCCAAATCGAGTCCATCCATCGATCCATTTACCATAAAACTGATCACAAGAAACAAAAGTACCTGCGGACTTACTTCCTAAGTGACTCTTATCGTCGTGGTTGAACCATAATAATCAATCAAGCTGCCAGATTTTGATGCAAAAAAGCACACTCGTTCGGTTAGTTCGGTTTTTACCCCGAATGTAAAAGGGAAAACGCCATAAATAATTAAGTAAGCTAAGAGTTGCGGGTAGTTAAGTATTATATCATATGAATCGTCTTTTATAAGCCCATGATTCCCATCTCATCATTATGTCAATTTTCAGTGTCAAGAAAACAACCGTGGGTTAGGTATGAAGTTCCTGATGTGCGTGACTCACGAGGCAATACTTTGTTAGGTGATGGTTACCACTTAAAGTCAAAGTCAAAAGGTAAAACGTTGAAACGTCGTCGTAAAGCTAGGTGACTCCCGGTGCCAGTTCCACGCGACCAAAGCCTAGAAGAACAGACAACAAACTTACGGCTTGGTTCCTAACGTTCTTTTGTATGATCCTTGTTACAATGTAATATAATACAATATTGAAGCTCCAGTGTGGTGCCAATCGAATTTAGTGAGGAGTAGGCATCAAGTTCACATCAAGTGGGTCATTTACTCGTTCCATCAGCAAGTTCGCGTCTGTCTATTTCTGTACAGTGTTTATGTTTCTCCCATTCCCCTTAGAAATACTTTCTTCGATTCAATTACGATGATTGTTAGGTCAAGAGTCGTACAATGAAATACGTTAAATAGAGACAATAATTATTTATTTAAAAATTAATGGCAAATAACACGAGTGTTGTATTCTCTTTCAATGTAAAACATTGTTACCGAACAGTGATATACAAACTTAGTTATGTTTTCGGAAAAAAAAAATACCCAGATACTTATCAACGTCGTATTCATTTTAAATATCACTTATAATTAGTCCTGTCATTGTTTGTTACCAGAAGAGGAAAGATAAAGCCAACAAGCAACGATACAATAAAAATAAGACAATTAATACAGATTAAAATATTATAATACAGGGTGTTACAGAGACACCTACAGTTCGGACGGCGGATTTAACAATGTTGAAGTTAGCCGATTGGCTCTGCGACAGACAACTTACGACCTTAAACAGTGACACAAAGCCATGTTTGCGATCCCTTCACGATTGCTTCCCACAACCGCACTGTAACGTTACAACGAAGTAGAAAGCACCTTTTATTTTTACAATGCCTTTACTTATACAAAACACATACCATAATTAATAATCAAGAACATACAATACACACGCAAGTTACACATATATTTGAATGTCCATCTATAATTTCATCTTTGCATAGAATGCATCGATTGTGCGATGCTTGCATAAACTTTAAATAATTAAATTCATACCAAAATGCAATTGTAATTTCGGGGTTAACAAACTTTACCATACATCGTGCTAGAACAGGTCTATAATAAAATGTAGTAGGCAGATTCAAACAATATCTGTTTTTAGTGAAACCATGGGTGATGAACAGGGGTCGGAATAGGTAGAGTTTTTAAGTACCAAATGACGTCAAATACGCTACTACGAAATCTAAATATGGATATGCCTTTTTTAATCCCCGTGTCGGAAATGATTCGAGTTCGAAATCAATTGTTATAAAAACTGACGTTTCCGATTAGAAACCTTTCCGAATGTTTTAAAAAAGCCCTGCTTTACGTGTCTTCTTAACATCAGGTGGGCCATCTGCTTGTTCCATCAGCTAGTTGTTTATAAAAAACCCATAAGTTTTAGAAAACAATTTTTATCAATCCCCAATTCCTGGTTTAAAAGACATATCCATGTTAAGATTGCGTAGGTAATTTTACGGCATTTGGTACTTAAAAACTCTACCTATTCCGACCCCTGGTGATGAACATCAATCAAATCTACATTAGGGTGAATTTATAGAATCACTTCCACCGAGCTATAAGCAACTCCAGGTCACGAATTATATTTATAGCAATTTAAATCCAAACTGGTCCACTCGTTGCAAAGTTTTATAACAACAAACGTCGAAACAAACTATCACATCGCGTGAATAGCGGAATTTTACCTAGCTCGAAATATGCAGTTATTGTTCCGAAGTGAATTATGGTGGTAATAAAGATTCCGTTCGCGTAGATAACTTCTGATTAGGTACTCAATTATCTTTATAACGCTATACATCAAAACGTATCGGTGACGCAGAGCCACTGGCCAGACGAACGGACGACCTTTCTAAAAGGTCATGACGTCACCATTTCAGGTTTTGTTAAAAAAAACAGGTTCACGATTTGATCCCCATTCACGATATCCCCTCAGATGTCTTAGTACCAAGTACCTTAGTACTAACTTAAGAAGATTGGAGTATGTCTAAGGGACAGCCAGAGGTACGTCCGAATATCACATTGTGCACATACTCAAATTTTGCACTAGATGAGTTGGTATAAAGCCGGCGCCAGACATAGTTTCACTTATTTGAACACTATGTGTGGCACGAGACTTTGTATTCAAAGTCTCGTGCCACACATAGCAATCAAACAAGTGTTCAAATAAGTGAAGCTATGTATGGCGCCGGCTTTATAACAACTCATCTAGTGCAAAATTTAAGCATGTGCACAATTTTTTTGATTGCTATGTGTGGCACGAGACTTTGAATACAAAGTCTCGCGCCACATATAGTGTTCAAACAAGTGAAACTATGTCTGGCGCCGGGGTCACATACGTGACAGGTTGTAAGCCCATCGCCGCAGCAGAATACTAACTGGTTTCCGCGATTTTTTCCTTAACCGAGGTTTTCTATTGAGATAAAGTGCATGTTACGACTTACAAAAAGGATTTCGAGGTCCAAAGCAGAGCTATTGTGTGAACGTGAAAGAGAACAACAATAGGCAAATTACCCTATAATTATGCTGAACGGAAGTAGTTTCTGCAAATTAGCTTTATTGTTCAACCACTTGCACCAAACCAAAATGGTGTACTGCTGTGAAGTATTTGTCTATTTTGTAGCAAGTTTAACATCTATATAAATTCTTAAAGAGTGATTTTTGAGTGAAAACCTTGAGCTTTACAAAACTGAATTATTTTAAAAAAGCTCTCTCTTACTATATTTTTTCTTTTTCAAATGAATTCAATTCTAAACAGTACGAACAAAAGTACTCGTAACATGTTATAGTAAATAATAGTAAGTAATAATGTTCCATAACACGTGTCAAGTGCTCGAAAGGAGGCGCACTTAAAATCCTTTCACCACACTGTTTCGAAAGAGACACGACAAGAGAAGAGAGAGTAAATAATACGAATTATTACACAAAATAAACTACAATAATAAAAACCCGTAAATACTTATTTATTAATTAAAATATACAAACGATAGACTTCATTGAAATTATATGAGGACTTTTGTCTTCGATATTGTTGTAGGTAATTGATTTTAATTTTAATTGATAATTACGTATTTTATAATGATAATTACCCTGTAAACATTGATCGAAAATACAACACATTTATCCAGTCTTAAAATTACGATAAAACGATTCCCATCTCAATTTATAAAACATAACTAATATATACAGCAACATCTTAACACAACAACTATATGATAAGATAAAGATAAAAGATGTAGAAGGTTTATTTTCTCTTAAATTTACAACATTACAATATAACACCAGATTTCAATTTATTATTTATTACTCCATGGACTTTGTTTTGGTTTATGAACGTATGCACAACGAAATATTAAAAAAAAATCGGCATTTATGATGTCACAAGAAAAAAATAGACGTGAAAACGTGTTGACGATAGTCTGTGAAATTATTACATCAGAGAGACATCAGTGTCTATTCAGGCTTTTGACAAATAGATTTTTGTATTTCGGATTTAGTATTTCCAGCGGGTTTTGAATTAAGAGGCAATAAGTGCCGCTGAAAAAATGGAATCCGAATCCGAAAAACGAAAAAAACTAGTTAAAAAGTCAAACACACTTACTTTCGTGATAGTACATAAAAGAACTACAGAGACTAGACAGTTCGTGGTACTTCGCATGAACCACTTTTTACTACTTAGTGAGTCATTTGTAAGGTATCGATGATACTCCATTTATTTAATCTACTGCTTTTTACAAAGATTATATCTACTTAGAACAGTTACGTATGAATAAAAAGTTGCCTCTTAACGCTGTATTATCATCTAGAACAGTAAGTAAAGGCTGTTTTTATAGTATGAAACTATACAACGTGTAATATTGTATATTGTATAATATGCAAGAACGTACGTTTTATGTTGTGAACAAATGAAAATGTGAATTTCAATTTTTTTTTAATTTTTTTGGCAACCCTAAGTTTTTCGACCGATTTCGGCTTTCATACGTCCGGAAGCTAAGGGCTTTTACTCATTGTTACTTTTTTTTATGACAGACATTATTCTATGTTCACACAGTTCAAGTGACCCCTTTCCATAGATGATAAAATAATGAAACGCTGTGTATAATATTTTTCATAAATTATGAATTAAATTACAGAAAAAAACTTAGCTAGTAAGAGCTGAATAATTCTGAATTATTAATTATTACCTTTTTGTTTTTATTTATTTCTAGGAAAACTATTGCTAGATGTTTTGATCATCATCCTTACTTTTACTGTTTAAAAAATGTAAGCTCTCAAAACAGATACAAATATTATATCAGGCCATTATCTTCCCTTTAGCACCGAGTCGTTTCTAATTTCAGTCTCAGTACTTTCGTTATCTAACCCAGTATCAGATGTTGCCATTCTTAATCGCACTTAAACAACCTATAAACTATATATTTACGATAGTTATCTTAAAACAACTTATAATAATAAAAACTCTAATATTTTCTTCTAAAATATAAGTAGGTATATAAGTAGTCATAAGAGTAAATTAAAACATAAAAATACATAAGAATAAACGCTTAATAAAATTGTATTCTTAAAATAAATCGATTTCTAGATATCAGGATAATGTTTGTATAATATCATCTTTGGTTTTATCATCAAATAATGCAATAAGCATTATTTAATATTTAGATTTTAATGCGACTGTTCCGCCATGTCACGGAATTATTCGTAGATTCTTCACAAATTTAAAACTTCATAATTTAATATGTAACAATTGCATAATGGCCTCGTCATGCTACTGTAGACCAAACTGATTTTAAATTTGACATTCAATATGTATTTAAATTTATTTTGTTTTGTTTCGACTGCTAACAGTCTCTCCTACAATAGTATTGTCGCATTGAATTTTACTCATTGTGTGAAGAAGCCATTAAACTTACTTTGTATTAATTTCAATTCTATTATCTGCTGAAAAAAATCATTTCACAATAACCAAAATTAAATATGCAACATGTCGATATTTACAGCCAAAAAATTCAGTAATATTCATTCATTTACTTATTAAAATTGTGAATAGTGGCACTTTACAAATTGCGTACAAATGGGGACTAGCAAACTTCTGACAGATAAAAAATTAATTATTTAAATAATTATCATATACCTACATTATAACTAAGTCTGATTTAGCACAAAAACTCTGTAACGTAATTCGGCAAGTAAAATTGTCGTTCAAACATACCATAAACCTAACATCTATATTAATAAACTTGAGAGTGATCTATTTCTTTGATTGCACGATAACACACTTAGATTCAACTGAGATATGATTTGATTGCTTATTACTTGATATTTACAATAAAACTTAATAGTTAAAACTAAGAGTTCCTTTGCGCTAGCGTTAGTCTGACGTAAGCGTTCGTTGAAAGCATAATTACGTAGAGTTGAAAAAAAAATCGTGCTTATATATAAATAATTATCGGTGGACATTCCACACATTACTATCTAGCCCCAAACTAAGCAAAGCTTGTAAAATGAGAACCAGATAGCTGATATAAAACTTACAGTTTTTTTTGACTGGATGTCTGGATGTTATATTAAGAATGTAACAAACATCCATGTTTTCACAAATTTCAGTTATTTATTATTTATTTATTAACAACACTATAATATTACATAAGGAGCAATTACAGTCAACTACATGTTTCAACTGCTCGAAACGCACTTAAAATCCTTTCACCACACTGTTTCGAAATAAACTAGTGACCCGACAAGAAGACGAAGTACCTACACTTATACACGTTTGAACTCAAAGTTAGCGTTCAACGACTAAGCCAGACGAACGCTAAAGCGTAGGAACTCTGAGGCAAATGCTTTGAGGAACCACAAAAACTAACAAGACCCTAGTTAGCAAAAGCAATGTATGTGCATAACAAAATTGACATCTTTCACTACAACATTAAGGTAGATTTTGCTTCGATAAAAATTCTAAACTTTTCACGTTACTATACTCATGGAGAGATTTTATACATTAAATTGACGATTTTTCAATACAAATACCAGAATAAGTAGGTAGAGTTATACCATCCAATGAACTACTAAAAACTCATTAAACCATTTGCTTTCTGTATCTAAGACTTCTCTCGCTTTTACACTTCATAATTTTCTAAACTTTTTTTGTACCAGCTGATGGATCAAGAAGATGGCCCACCTGATGGTAAGTGGTAACCATCAACAAACCATTAACAAAGCATTACATCGCAAGTAACGCACAGTGGGTAAGTGCGCTACGATGCACTGCCCTGCGTCCATCAACTTGAAGCATACAGATGTTAATCCTCATATGTCTGTAGTTTAATCGGCACCCTTCGATCCGAGACACAGCAATACTGCTTGGCGGATATAGGCATGGTGGTATAGACTTCCCCGACTGAGGCACACACAAAGAGCTCTACTACTCTTAAAGCAACGTCATATCTAGAGTTCGGATAATCGGATGCATATTTACGTAAAGTTAATTTTTGGCTAACAAATTATGGAAGCGGCTTTTAGGATACTTTTATTAAAATTAAAATCCCGGGATTGATTCTGGGCTATAAAAGGGCAATAATTGCCCTGAATTACAATTACATGAATGACAATTATTGTCAAAATTTTAATTTCCCGAAACCCCGGGATTTTTTTGATAAAAAGTGCTTTCCATAATAACCAACATCTCAACTTTAGGTAAATATGCATCCGAATATCCGATCTCTAGTCATATAACTCATTTGTATTCTATCTAGTAGATCTAACAAAAGAACACAAAACAATTTTGAAAATTATGAAGCGTATCTTGCATCGTAGCGCAAGCGCAATAACATTAATCAAGAACAATGAAACATCCTTCACCAATGTACTGTGTTGGGTGACTTTAGATTTTACTTTCCTGGATAGTAGTAGTACACTTTCGCATTCAAATATTTCTATTTTACAAAAGAAACTCTTGTGGCTAAGACTAAGCTCCCGGCTACAACAAGCCATGACGACAAGCCATGAGGCTCTTGCGACGTAATCACCAAGGCCATGCTTACTAAAACACGTAAAAGTCTTCATAATGTTGACTAATTGTATTCATCCATGAACTGTTTGCATTTGAGTACAAGATCTATGAACTTGGGGCGATGCTGCGGCTCCAGGTTCCAGCAGTCTTTCATGAGATGCCTGAATATCTCCGATGGACAGCCTTCGGGGATTTGGAAGCTGGAATAAAACAAATAAGCTTAGTTTTAGCAAACTTAGTTTTTAGTTTTGCGTTGAAGCAAAGTGCATCAACCGCATCATCACTTAAGTGATATTAATATCAGGTGAGATTGCGGTCAAACGTTTTACCTATAAGTTGTAAAAAAAAAAACTAAATCCTCAGTTTATAAGGTTTTTTTCGTACCATTTATATTTATAGGGTTCCGCACCCAAAGGGAATATAGTAATAGGGTCCCGATTACTAAGACTCCGCTGTCCGTCTGTCTGTCTGTTAGTCCGTTTGTCAACAGGCTGTATCTCATGAACCGTTATAGTAAGAAAGTTGAAATTTCACAGATGATGTATTTCTGTTGCCGCTATAACAACAATTACTATAAAACAATAAAATAAATATTGAAGGGGGCTCCCATACAACAAACATGATTTTTTTGCCGTTTTTATAGATGGTACTTTCGGAACCCTTCGTGCGCGAGTCCGACTCGCACTTGGCCGGTTTTTTTATACAAGGTGTTCCAATAATTGTGTATATAAACTTCAGGGGGCTAAAGTACCCATCAATATGAATAACTTTTTCTAAGGAACCAACACTGTGAACGCGAAAAAAAAAACAGCTGTTTCATAAATCTTAGCCAGATAGGTATTGAACTTTTGTATGAAACAGCTGTATTTTTTTCGCGTTCACATTGTTGGTTCCTTAGGAAAAGTTATTCATATTGATGGGTACTTTAGCCCCATGAAGTTTATATACACAATTAAAGGAACACCTTGTATACTTGCTGATTGAACAATCATAGATATAGATTGATAACTCTTTATTTTTACCACACAGAAACATAGTACAGCATATATTTAGGTAAAACAATGGGCGACCTTATCGCTGAGAGCGATCTCTTCCAGAAAACCTTAGATCATATTATTATGGCCAACCTAATAAATTTCGAGCGAATTATTTGCCTTTAACTGATAATAATGGCATAAAGGCACTGATAATTATAAAAAACATATATTAATATTACCAGAAGACTTACTCTGGTAATATTAATATATGTTTTTTATAATACAATTAACTGATGGAACAAGCAGATGGCCCACCTGATGTTAAGTGGTAACCATCACCTATAACAAAGCATTGCCTCGTATGTCACGCACGATAGGAACGTGCCCTACGATGCACTGCCCTGCGTCCATCAACTTGAGGCATACAGATGTAAGGCCTCATGTACCTGTGATTACATCGGCGACCACACTCTTCAAGCCGAAACACAGCAACGCTGCTTGGCGGCAGAAAAAGGCGAGCTCTACTACTCTTATTTGGGTGTTTTCTTTTATTTCTACAGATTCAATGTCATTTTGGCACTTACCATGATGCGCGTTCCCTGGGCCGTTCGTCGTCAAACTTAGGGACTTCATCCCGCGCGCGCGTGAATATCTCCCACGCTGTGACGCCGTACGACCAAACGTCGCTTTTCGTCGTGAAATGCCACGGCGCTACTGCTGATTCTGGTGCGTACCTGAATATTTTATAACATATTGTAGCCGAGAAATGAACACACATCTCTGATTATTTATTACAATAGTGTTGTTTTAACTCTCCGAGACATGAACACTGTACATTTACTCGTACCTATTTGCTAATATAAAACAAATATGTACTATTTATTTACAAAAAGTCAAGTTTACTACTATGGGAATATCGATAGGACACGTTACAAAATTCATTCGTGATTAGGCCTATGTTGTAGTTAGGGGTACGATACGTTCGAGTCAAATTCTTTCGTGATTAAGCCACAGGAACTTGCCAAGTTGTAGACGAATATGAAACGTAATATTATTTTTTAACATCATGCATCATAGGCAAAAAAAATTACTTATTACTAACAATTAGGTTAATCTACTACTTACTAACACAATGGATTGTATACTTGTCCGAAATAAAAACTTTTGATTTGATTTCTTTGATTTTTTATATTATGTAAAAAAATAAAAGAGAGGGGGCTACCCTCTCTCTTATTTTTTTACGTAATTTTTTTTTTATAATACCATAGACAAACAAGGGATCTTAATAATTATAGGCCTATACATTCATATTTCAAAACCCACAACTGTAAAGGGTCCCCTTGAGGTATGATTTTCCTTAAAATTATTTCTTAGTGAGCACTTCCATTCAAAAAGGGCCCAATGTAGTTTCGAAGATTCGTGACAATTGTTTTTTTTTTTAATACAACTAGCTGATGGAACAAGCCAAGGCCCACCTGATGTTAAGTGGTAACCATCACCTATAACAAAGCATTGCCTCGTAAGTCACACACGATAGGAACATGCCCTACGATGCACTGCCCTGCGTCCATCAACTTGAGGCATACAGATGTTAAGCCTTATGTGCCTGTAATTACACCGGCAACCACGCTCTTCAAACCGAAACACATCAACGCTGCTTGGCGGCAGAAAAAGGTGTGGTGGTAGTACTTCCCCGGACGAGCCCTTCACAAAGCTTTACTACTCTATAAATTGTATGATTGATTGTGTGGATAAAGTTACATAACATACCAGTTAACAGGCAAAAGGCGTGCGGTTTTCAGTCTGTACGAATCCTCTTCCCTGGGAATGATCCGCGCGAGTCCAAAGTCCGATATCTTCACGTGGTACTTGTTGACCACTAGGATGTTACGTGTGGCTAGATCTCGGTGCACTACGTTCTTGGCCGATACGTGGTCCATACCCTAAAAAAATTATACAGATCTAATAAAAAATATTTTATTTTGTTAGAATTTTAGTCTTCATTAAATTATTAGTCTCACTAAAATCCTACCAATACAGGCGTACAAAATTGTTTTTGTTGTAAAAGAAACACCCCAAACTGGAAGAGGAAGGACGTGGGTCGCCCTTCTATGTTAAGCTTTGTGAATTTTATGGAGGTAAGAAAGAACGAGTTATCAAGCTTATGTGGCAATGGACAGGTCATTTAGCTCGAAGAACTGACAAATGCTGGGGAAAAAAGGTTTTTTTTTTTTGTTCTATTTGTATCTGCGATCAGTCTCTTGACTTTAAGCAGGTTTTCAGCCTTCTAGGGTAGCTTATGGCGGGGAAGAAAGGTTTAAAAAAAAATTGTTTGTGGTGTAAGTATACATTTAATTTTATCGTTGTGTTTACAAGTTAAATGTGTTTTCTTACTCAATGTCTACTATATGGCCTAACGCCATATAGACGTTGTGTAAGAGTATGTTTGCCGGTGAAATTACACACATGTGGCTTAACATTTGTATGCCTCAAGTTGATGGACGCAGGACAGTGCATCGTAAGGCACGTCCCTGTCGTGCGTGACTTGCGAGGCAATGCTTTATCAGTGATGGTTACCACTAACATCAGGTCCATCTGCTTGTTTTATTAGCATGTAATATAAAAAAATACATACCGTGGCAATATCTTTGGCGTATTTGAGGAGATGTGAGATGCGAAGCTTGTCTCCGCTGAACTTGAGAAAGTAATTGAGGGAGCCTTCTTCTAGATACTCCATCACTATCAGCACATCCGAGCCGTGGTCCCACGAGTAGCCGAGGATTTCCACTATGTTGATGTGTTGCAACGACTAAAACAAAATAAATAATAAATATATTGGCACAGCACTATACAGTACCCGGCAATTAAAATAGAAAAGAAATGAAATGTTTATTTGCGAAATTGCGATTATATTGCACATCGACATGGTTTGTGTATTTTATACAACGAATAAAAAAAGTAGTAGAGCTCTTTGTGAAGGGTTCGTCCGGGGAAGTACTACCACCACGCCTTTTTCTGCCGCCAAGCAGCAACGCTGTGTTTCGGTTTGAAGAGTGTGGTCGCCGGTGTAATTACAGGCACATGAGGCTTAACATCTGTATGCCTCAAGTTGATGGACGCAGGGCAGTGCATCGTAGGGCACGTTTCTATCGTGCGTGACTTACGAGGCAATGCTTTGTTATAGGTGATGGTTATCACTTAACATCAGGTGGGCCATCTGCTTGTTCCATCAGCTAATTGTATTAAAAAAAAAACAAAGGAAGCAAATCATAGTTGTTTTAATAGCTCCTAATAAATACCGGACTGTTAGTATTTCATGCGACAGAGATAACGCTCTACGAAGCCGAAATTAGCCGATTGTCTCTGTCCAAAGCTCGATGTGCAAAATTTCTCGCCGGGTACTATAATCGATAGTATACTATATTTTTCATTCTGGAAATCTAGATTTTTTAGGCTGTTGATGATGATGAAGAATTACCATGCATAAACACTAACATTACGAACTTTAATTTCATTATTTTAAATCCGACCAGCCTGTCGTATTTAGATCGTTACCAGAGTTTCAACAAGTATCTAGGCTAGATGATTTAGTGAAAGTACCTTCATAATTTCCAACTCGTTTTTGAAATCTTCATACAGAGTCCCATTTTTCTCAGACGCCTGTCTCGTCAATTTCTTCACAGCCACCTCCTTCCTTTGAGATTCTTGGTTATCGCGCTCCATCCATCCTTTGAAGACATGCCCATAGTTACCCTGTCAACAAAACGCGCCCTGTTTAGTTATACAATGATGGGTAACCAAACTTCGAACTATTAACTACAGTTAGTAGTTAAAGGCGGGAATACACATGACTGTAGATGGCACATTTGCATAAAAGCTACTTGCACATGCCACTTATTTTCATGTGTATACGCTAACTGGCATGCCTGTATCTACCACGCAAGTAGTTAGCCCAACATGATTTACTGTCAGCTACTGGCATGCAACGTGAGGGAGGGATCGCGGGGGGTTACGAAACCGGCAAATACAGGCATGCGACGCAAACTAAACTAACTTGCAAACTTGTTTAACTTGCAAATCTATCCACATTGCGCCAGTAACTTCTATATGCCGTTAACAAGCATACCCGGTACTGTTCCATTTTACAGGCATATGTACAGCCGCCTTAATAGTTCGAAGTTCGGCTCGCTTCGCTTACGCTTATAAGTTTAAGCGAAGCGAGCCACATAGGCGCTGCGCAAACATAGTATAGTTCAAACAACTGTAATTTCTAACAAGTTTCTTAGAGTTACGGAGGTTCATGTTTTTGTTATTAGAACTGCTCAATTAAAACAAAAGTTCGGAGCGGTGTATGAGTAGCGCCTTCAACTTTGTGAATAAAATATTCAGCTTAAAGCCAAGATGCAATAATTTGATTGAACCACAAGGATGACTAGCAGTTTGTGAGCGAGTAAATTAATTCATTAATTAACACGCAGACTACCGTCTAACAACTTCTCGCTTCATCAATTCATAATTTTTGGTAGGAAAATATGTTTGGATTAAAATTGTAGTTTTTCTGATCTTTTATAATCATATTCTCCAAAACTTGGTTGTTTGCGATTTTAATAACATTATACAGTGATTAAATATCTTCAAAAATATTGTTAAATGCGAGCGAAACATTGTTTGACGATTGTCGAGCCTCTGAATAGATGACCTAGTATTTACTATCGTACTTGAGAGCAGTGGTGGCCTAGTGGTAGCGGCCCTGCCTTCCGATCCTAAGGTCGTGGGTTCGCGACCTGTCGTGCACCAATGAGTTTTTCTGTTCAAAAATGTATGTGCACAATGCCAGTACTTTCAAACGGTGAAGGAAAACATCGCGAGGAAACCGGCATGCCGTAGAACCTAAAAAGTTTTATAACATGTGTCAAGTGCTCGAAAGGATCCTCTTGAGGCGCGCTTTAAATCCTTTCACCACACTGATTCGAAAGAAACTAGTGACACGACAATAGAGAGACTATCGTACTCACGCTGCCTATCTTCTTAGTGATGGTGACGAGATAGGTCTTCCCCTGTGAGACGATGGACTCCATGAGACGAGGTGCTGCGATGGCGCAATCGTCTACTCCGTCGTCGAGTGCGTTTCCTCCCGCGAGGCTGCTAGTGCGGCCCTCGTTGTTGCGGAGTGCGTATGTCAACGCGTTCATACTCTCTAGGGAGTTGGAGCTTTTGTTGTCGGCGAACTGTGAACACACATAGATGTTTACATGAAGATTAACCATAGATTTAACAAAATAAATATTGGTGGACATTCCATACAGTACGGTCGATAGGAGCCAAGCCGTATGTTTGTTGCTTGGGGCCTTATTCTCACTTCGAGCGAGATTATCTCACGGTGGAGATGACGTCATATCTCGTTCAATAACTCGTTGACGTTGCGTCTCGCATGAACTTTGAATAAGAAAATTGGGGAGCGAGATGGTGAGAATGGGGATTAATAGTTATCGAACGAGATATGACGTCATCTCAACCGTGAGATAATCTCGCTCGAAGTGAGCATAAGGCCTCTGTTCTTCTAGGCTTGGTCGCGTGGAACTGGCACCTAGACGTGTCAAAGTGATCCTTGATATTTATTCAACTGAATAAATACTTTTTGACTTTGACTTTGACTCTCACTCTTAAATTTGGCTTTGACTTGACTTTGCAGCCTATATTATGATGTTCTGTTTCACCAACTTTTATCTATTCCGTGTTTCATCCAAATCGCGTTACGACGTGATTAATTGATAAATAAATTTATGCATGTGAATTTGTTTTGCCTTCTGCGTCGTAGGCCGTGGGTTCGATCTCCACGGAGAACAAACATTTGTGTGATGTACATAGATGTTTGTTCTCAGTCTGGATATTGTTATATTTGATAGAGTGAGCGAAGCGAACGAAGATCTTAGTTTCAACTTGGGTAATTTGGCATTTTATGTATGTATGTATGTATGTATGTATGTATGTATGTATGTTTGTCTGGCGATAACTTTAGAACCGTTGATCCGATCTGCATGAAATTTGATATGTCGAAAGCTTGTACTTGAGAAATTTACTGGTAAGTATATGAGTAAAATCGGGTGAAGGGGTTTTGAGATATGGGGTTTTTTACGGGGGCATAAATAAAAAGTTACATAAAAAAATCAAGTTACATGTCATATGAAAGGGCTTTGTTTGGACATTCCAAAACGATTTTTACTTTTTTTTTGTGAGGCTCGGTTATTGAGATAAAATAATAAAAGCTAAATTAAGATAACCAGCGATCTAAGAGCTCCCATCTCTAAGAGTTTCGTTGACATCAAGGTTTTTCTACTGGTCGGCCAGTTCCTTTGCTTTTTCTTATTTTTTTTTCTTGAAATAAATTAAGGAGGTACTCAGCTCTCATAAAATCGTGACGATGACCAGGTCTGATGATGGAGCCAAGGTCTGTTCAACGGAACTCTTCAATAAATAGTCCAATAGAGTTGAAACTTGGTTACCATACCAAGTTAGTAGGCGGTAGTCAGAAAAAAGTCCAAAGATTATGTTTGGACTTGCCTCTGACTACTACCTACTCAAAGTTTTGATGCGTTCGTCGGGTCGCATCACGAGATCTCAGTTCGGGGCGAACTACTAGTATAAGTATGTATTTACAAAAAAAAGGATAGATGTATTGTATCAAATTATTTAGTCAAAGTCAAAAGGTATTTATTCAATAAAATCACCAGAATCACTTTGAAACGTCTTAAAGCTAGGTGACTCTAGGTGCCAGTTCCACGCGACCAAAGCCTAGAAGAACAGGCAACAAACTTACGGCTTGGGTCCTACCGTTTCTATCCGGGTTGTATCCGAACGACAGCTAGTAGTACTTACAGGATTGTCATATGTATCCGACATGGTACCGTTGGTAGATAGGACGCTGCTATCCGATATGAGGGACTTATTACTGCCTGCGTCACTCAGCTCACTAGGTATGAATCGGTCACCTGGAACATTCATTATAATGCAGTCTAAGTATTATCCACACAAACGTGTTGTAGAACTAGAAAGTCTTAACTAAAAATAACACATCACCAAGTTTCGCTATCAATAAATGGTTAATGTTTACAAACATAGATTTTTTCAACCCTTATCACTCACTGATGGGCAAAAGTACTCCCCCCCTCCCCAAATCTTTCCAACCGTCTCTTCTTTTACTTTTTCCCACCATTGTCTTGAAAGTCGAGATCGTCCCTCCAACGCTTTCCTGTTCGAACCTATTTTTATGTAACGACAATAAACAAGATTAATTAAACGCAATATGATGGAACAGATACCGCAGAGCCTCAAGACGAAAGTCTTCAACCAGTGTGTGTTGCCAGTGATGACGTACGGAACTGAGACGTGGTCGCTCACTATTGGCCTCATCAACAAGCTCAAAGTCGCTCAACGGGCTATGGAGAGAGCTATGCTGGGAGTTTCACTACGGGATAGAATCAGAAATGAGGAAATCCGTAGGAGAACCAAGGTAGCCGCAGAATCAGCAGGTTGAAGTGGCAATGGGCAGGTCATAAAGCTCGAAGGACTGATAACCGTTGGGGAATAAAGATTCTCGAATGGCGACCACGAACAGGAAAACGAAGCGTGGGACGCCCTCCTACCCGATGGACTGACGACATTGTCAGGATCGCGGGAAGTCGGTGGATGGAGAGGGCTCGGAATCGTTCTTCCTGGAAATGTATAGGGCCTATGTCCAGCAGTGGACTTCTTTGGGCTGATCATGATGATGATGAATATGCTGGATCTATTTAGTCAGAGATCTAAGAAAAAATACTAAATCAAACATAGCTATTCTGTCCGGTTTCCAACTTTTTGTAAGCCACACACCGATCAGCGCCATCTATCGACCCAGTTCAAAGTTTATTTTTACATAAAACCAAAGCCCTCTTTGAATAACATTTTGTAGATGGGTCGAAAGCAATTAACATACTTGAAACTGTGTCCGTATGTTCCCTGTGGTCTAGAGATATCTTTGGTTCTTCGTAATCGTGCATCGGGACGTATTCTGAAAAGAAAAAACAAGACTAAAAACGACGATATTTTGCTGAAGTATGCAGACAAATTCTAATGGCGATAAACCAACAGCGCAGCGGGTTCGATTCCCGTTTATCTTTCTATACTTTTACCCTCTTATTCATCCCTGACACGTTATAGCGGCTCTATAAAGTATTCGTGTCAGTGTCACTTTCATCGAAATAAAAAGAGATAGCAACTGACTTGGCGAACATTTAAGCTAGTGGAGCGCTCAGCGATCAATAAGAATAAGGACAGACTTTTTTTTTGTAACGAAATAATAAGAGAGACAGACTTAGCGAACATTTAAGCTAGTGGAGCGCTGAGCGACCAATAAGAATAAGGACCGACTTTTTTTTGTAAATAAATGATATTGTATTGCATGGAATATTACTGTAATGAATATTATTGTACTGATTATTAATAACTTTTTTTATTGTTAATTGTTAGATTTAAATATTTATAATATTTGTGTTTTTTTAAAGTAAGTGATATTCAAATATAATTTACAAATAATTATGACTGAATAAATGAAATGATATGAATTAATACTACCAACTGAGTTGTAAGGGCTGTCAACAATGTATGTGTATAACAAGTACCTGTGTGCAGCATATGATTCATGTCTCGCATGATCTCCTGCGGCCGCAGCGGGTCGGATTGCCAGCATTGCCGCATCAGCGCCCACACCTCGGTCGGACAGCGCGCCGGCCGTAATAAACGATCGCCCATCTCGTAACTCTAAAATGTAATGGATAAGCTATTAAGGCTTGATAAAAATAATAAAAATGTTCACATATTGTTATCAATAAATATTTATTTATTATTAACAAAAGTACAGTTAAGCGAGGCTCTGTATTCTTAGATGTGGTCCAGAAGAGATAACTCCAGAAGAGTGTCTGAATAGATAGCTAATAGCGATAAGACCGCACATTGTACTTTGCTGTAGTTTTTTTTATTTTTATTATACAACTAGCTGATGGAACAAGCAGATGGCCCACCTGATGTTAAGTGGTAACAATCACCTATAACAAAGCATTGCCTCGTAAGTCACGCACAATAGGAACGTGCCCTACGATACACTGCCCTGCGTCCATCAACTAGAGGCATACAGATATTAAGCCTCATGTGCCTATAGTTACACCAGCAACCACACTCCGGAAACCGAAACACAGCAACGCTGCTTGGCGGCAGAAAAACGGCGTGGTGGTAGTACTTCCCCGGACGAGCCCTTTACAAAGCTCTATTACTCTAAAAAGTTTTAGTTGTAGTTTTTAGTAGTTTGTAGTTTTAGTTAAGTCATATAATGCAATTTTATTTTCTTGCGGTGAACATTAAAGAGGTTTCTATTTATCTACTCTCCCGGATGACATTTTTATGTAGATACTTTATATAATTTTTTTATAACAGTTTTTTAAAGCCATGTAAGCTTGGTGATGTTTTTTCACTTTAATCAATTTTCGAAGCTTATTTCTAAGACTATTAATGAAAACCGTTACGTTAAACTAGGCACTGTAAACATGGGGTGCTAGGTCGGGTAACCTCCTCGCGGTGCGTCCTGGTAACACCATGGAACACGTCCGCAGTACTCTGCGGGCGTGTCTCATGGCTAATAACCCGACACGGTGGGCCTCTCCGCGTGTCCCTCTGTCTAGCAGAGGGCACAGTGTGATGAGGCAGGGTAGACCTACGGGTCTACCCAGGCGGTAGAGCGCGCGCGAGAGACGCGGAACTTCTCGCGCCGCTCATGGTGGTGAATAGCGGGAGAAGACCTGGAGGGGCCTTCTCCCGCATTGCACATATTCACCACCCCGTCGGGCGGGAACGGCCTGAAAAGGCTCTGCCAGTTTCCCAGTTCCCCTCCATATAGGCGACGCGGGAGTGTCACTGGGTTGTTTAGTGGGTATACCGGGAGCGGAAAACCGGGGAGTCCCACATATCCCCTCCATCCTCCAATGGGGGGGAATGCGTAAAGCATTTTTCCCAGCGTCAAAAAAAAAAAAAAAAAAAAACACTGTAAACATCCCCCTGATCTCATTGTTCTGAAGTGTATCATAAGATCTTGAGGTTAATGAAAGCTATAGTGGTTGGGAATCAATTTATATGATTATCTACTTTTAGGTCCAAAATTAAGTTCCATACACACAAAAACACTAACACAACGCCAAATCGTCCAAGTTATTCCGTCGATTAACTACCAACTTACCCTCGCCGTCAGAACAGGGTTAGTGTCTGTAGGTGACTGTCCGTACGAGAAGACCTCCCACAGCGTAGTGGCAAACGCCCAGATGTCGCCCACCACGGACCGCTTCGCGACACTCATGTCGGAGAAGAATTCCACCGGCACCCAATGGACACTGAAAGTAACACCAAAAATAAGAAACAAATACTATTGAAATAATACTTTTGAAGATGATGTCCATACCAAATCACAATTACGAATGTCTCCATTCGTAAAATTCGGGAGATTCCAACGATCCTAAGTTCGCAGGATTACGCAGTACATACATGCAGCCGTCCTTACCCAGACCTTTTTTTTTTTTATACAACTAGTCGTTATACAACTAGTAGTAGTGGTAACCATCACCTAATTCATATTCCAACTTTCTCTCTTGTCGTGTCACTAGTTACTTTCGAAACAGTGTGGTGAAAGGATTTTAAGTGCGCCTCAAGAGGCTCCTTTCGAGCACTTGACACATGCTAAAGAACTTTTTAGATTCTACGACATGCCGGTTTCCTCACGATGTTTTCCTTCACCGTTTGAGAGTACTGGCAAATTACATATAGGCATATTACAACGAATAGTACATACTCATCATGCGTGTAGTTCCGTAGAGTGGGTCCGGACAGCTTCACCACGATTCTGTCGGCGTCTACAGCGGCCACAAGCAGCCGTCTGCACCGAATGTATCCGTGGACCACGCTCGCCTCTGATAGATCCCACAGCGCCCGCGCTAGACCAGCGGCCACTTTCTTTAAGTGCAGCGGTTTTATTTTGTCTTCGTTTTTTCTGTAAAATATAATTGTAGTCATAATAATGTACTTACTAATTGTTTTATTAGAGGCAGTTTGAAAGTGGCGCGGTGACTGAGAAAACGAGAAGCAATAGGTTAGAGTGGTATGGGCATGTAATGCGATGGAAAGAATGTCATGTAACGTTAAGAGGTATGAACGTGTATACAAGGTGTTCCAATACTTGTACTTAAAACAGCAGGGGGCTAAAGTACTCATCAATAAGAATAACTTATAAGGAACCGACACTGTGAACGCGAAAAAAAAACAGCTGTTTCATACAAAAGTTCAATACCAACCAGGCTAAAATGTATTAAACAGCTGTTTTTTTTTCGCGTTCAGTGTTTTAAGTACAAGTATTGGAACACCTTGTATAATATCTTTTTTTGTTTTGTCTAGTGTTGTAGTACCTAATTAAATTGTTTCTTTTTGTATATTTTATGTGTAAACATCATTGGAAGAATGCACTGTCTACTGTTTCAGTATTTTTTAAACTAAAACTGGACACTTAACGCCTTTACGTAGCAGAATGATGAACGCAGTGCAATGCCACATAGGCAGAGTAACCACTTAACATTTTTCGTATTTTTTTCTCTACTTTAATAGATTGTATGTATGTATGCATCAGGTATTATTAGTTTGAAGCGTAGCGTGTGCTGTTTTATGAATATGATTACCTTTACCATTTTCTGTTATACCTACGCCTCACTAAATTCGATTGGCACCACACTGGAGCTTCAATATCTACACTAATATTATAAAGAGGAAAGCTTTGTATTTTTGTATTTTTGTATGTAACGAATAGGCTCAAAAACTACTGGCCCGATTTCAAAAATTCTTTCACCATTAGAATGCTACATTATCCCTGAGTAACATAGGCTATATTATATTTTCAAAAAAATCAGGGATCCTTACTAAAACTCCAATAATGTAACCCAAGGTGGAAACCAAAAACCTTAAATCGCGTGCGTTGCGAAAACTATTGATGATAGAACAAAATAATGTACTACGATTTTGTAGAACACGTCATCATCTACAAAAAATGTCGCAACAGCATATGTCTAACTATTATAGTTATGTCACAATAAGTGTTCTTTTATTACAAAAAAATAATTAAAATGCCGCCGCTAGAAAAGGGTCTTTATTTGTACCTTGGTATTAATCCTTATCCAAATAAATCTTTTCATAATTAAGACGGTTTCAATACCTATAGATTACTTCTTAAATTTTTGAAATCGGACATTCCATTCAAAAGAGATGACGAAATTAAAAACGTTAACGGGTCCACGGGTCGCGCTCGGGGTGATTTCACTCTCTGGCGTGCAAATGTATGAAATAAGTAGACGCGAGGCTTGAACCCACGGTCTAAGTTTATCCTAAAATGTTCAAAAAATTTATGACCACCCATGCGAAGCTGGGACAGGCCGCTAGTTGTATTATAAAGGCTTTAATACACTATAACAAGGATCATACAAAAGAGTGGTAGGAACCAAACCATAAGTTTATTGCCTGTTCTTCTAGGCTTTGGTCGCGTGGAACTGGCCTAGAGTCACCTAGCTTTAAGACGTTTCAAAGTGATCCTTGTGATTTTATTGAATAAATACCTTTTTTTTTGTACACACGTTATATGGAAATAAATATTTGTATCTGTAGGATGTTTTCCCACTAGCTTCAAATTACCTGAGGTAGTCGTCGAAAGGTCCGTACGGCAAGTACTCTAGAACCATTGCAGTTGGCGAACTCAACGTTACTCCGTACAAGCGAACTATAGAACTGGACTGTACACATGCCCATTTACTTGCCAAATCTACGAAATCCTGCAACAAATAAGGAGTATAAAATATTTATTTCGGAATAGGAACGTAACATATAAATATTTTAAAATTAATATTCTTTGATATTTTTTTTTTTATACTACTAGCTGATGGAACAATGTTAAGCGGCAACCATCACCTATAACAAAGCATTGCCTCGTAAGTCACGCACGATAGGAACGCGCCCTACGATGCACCGCCCTGCGTCCATCAACCCGAGGCATACAGATGTTAAGCCTCATGTGCCTGTAATTACACCGACAACCACACTCTTCGAACCGAAACACAGCAACGCTGCTTGGCGGCAGAAAAAGGCGTGGTGGTAGTACTTCCCCGGACGAGCCCTTCACAAAGAGCTCTACTACTCTTAAATAGAATTTATACGAATAAACAGATATATACTCGTATAAAAACATTACTTTTAAAATAATTCATCTATAAATCTCTAATACTATAAGAATCAAAGTCCTGACTGACTGACTGACTGACTGACTGACATATAGACAACGCACAGCCTAAACCGCTGGTCCTAGAGACTTGAAATTTGAGGAGTATATAGGTCTTATAGCGTAGAGGTGTACTAAGAAGGGATTTTTGGAAATTCAACCCCTAAGGGTGTAAAAAGGGTTGAAAACGTTTGTATGAAAAATTATATTCCTTGAACCTACAAACTTGAAACTTGGAGTACATGTACTCCAAGGCTAAAAAATAGGAAAGTCATTTTTAGTTTTTTAAAACTACCCTTAATAAGTGTGCAAAGGGATGTCAAAGTTTGTATCGGAGTTTTTTGACGCGTGGTGCGATTGACTTAAAACTTGGGGTAAATAAACCCCAGAATAAATAATTTAGAATCACGATTTCAATATTTGAAAACTACCCCTGCCAAAGGTGCAATAGGCGGCTCATGGCTCACCACTTTAACGCGTGTGAAGCCGCGAGAAGCTGCTAGTTAAAAAGTATTTGGTTAGGGCGTGATTGAGCCACAAACATCTTAACATTCAAACATCGTAATTTTCAGGAAGTAGCCTACTTACCAATATTACGCAATAAATAATTTGTCTTGATTTAAAATATATTAATTATACATACCTTCAAATGGTCATTAGCTTTCTCTCGTTGTAGCGTCTTGAAGGCAACCAGTAGCTTCTTAGTCTCATCTAACTTCCAAAGAGCTTTAAACGTAGCTGTTATATTTTCTGAGCCTACTTTTTCAGATCCTGTAAAAACAATAAACAAAATTCATAACAATACTTATAATAAAACTTGTGACCATGTGATCTTCATTCCAACGATAGTAAAACTATGATAGTCATAAATAGTCATAAAATGGATGATAAAGCTATTGCCATCTCTTTTCGTTGACATGAATGTGACAGTGACAAGTATACCTTATACAACTATGATAGTCGACTAGCTAAAATGGACGATAAAGCTATTGCCATCTCTTTTCGTTGACATGAATGTGACGGTGACAAGTATACCTTATACATAACAGACAAGTAGACAAATATTAGGGATTCGTTTTCTGACATTTTGGGAAGCAGCATAGCTTTTTAATTTTAATTGTTTTTTCTGCTGTTATTTTAAGTTGTGTTGTGTAATTTCGGTGGTATTTTAACCAACATTACTTGAGGTCTTAGCACAAAGTGTAAACATTTGCAATAAAAGTATTTGTGATATCCCGATTTGACCGAAAATGTTTCGAATGTTTTGAAGAAAACTGCCATCATTTTCTTCAAAACAAATGACGGCCGACTTGACTATGGACTGACTTGACTATAAAGTATTTTTTATCACATCAATTCGAAAATAGATAGTTTGCTCTTCGAAAACAGGTAGCAAAATAGCACTTTGATCCCAAGGGCGGTAAAGTACTTTACCGCCCAAGGGCGGTAATGTGATTTGAATTTGGAATGTGCTTATTGAGTAAAAGTTCCAATCACCAAAGAGATCACGAACACTGTATGAACAAGCAGGCTTTATGATTAAAAAAAAAGTGCCTGAACTAAATAAAAATAAACAAAAACACGTGAAACGCGCATTCCACCTTTGTTCATAATTGTTTACTCAAATTCTGATTTTACTTAGTTTTATGAAAATAAATAAAATTACAATAAATACATGATTATGACTATGAGATTATGTGACATTGTGACAATGTGGCTATGTGACTATGTGACTATGTGACTATGTGACTATGTGACTATGTGACTATGTGACTATGTGACTACGTGACTACGTGACTCCGTGACTCCGTGACTTTGTGACTTTGTGACTTTGTGACTTTGTGACTTTGTGACTTTGTGACTTTGTGACTTTGTGACTTTGTGACTTTGTGACTTTGTGACTTTGTGACTTTGTGACTTTGTGACTTTGTGACTTTGTGACTTTGTGACTTTGTGACTTTGTGACTTTGTGACTTTGTGACTTTGTGACTTTGTGACTTTGTGACTTTGTGACTTTGTGACTTTGTGACTTTGTGACTTTGTGACTTTGTGACTTTGTGACTTTGTGACTTTGTGACTTTGTGACTTTGTGACTTTGTGACTTTGTGACTTTGTGACTTTGTGACTTTGTGACTTTGTGACTTTGTGACTTTGTGACTTTGTGACTTTGTGACTTTGTGACTTTGTGACTTTGTGACTTTGTGACTTTGTGACTTTGTGACTTTGTGACTTTGTGACTTTGTGACTTTGTGACTTTGTGACTTTGTGACTTTGTGACTTTGTGACTTTGTGACTTCGTGACTTCGTGAATTTGTGACTATGATTATGATTATTCATAAGTTGCACTAAGTTATTTTCTCATAGAGGGTGATAAAAAGTAGAGTGTCCACCTCGGGAGCAACACTATTTTAAGCTCGAGTGAAGTACTTTGAATCCCTCGCTACGCTTAGGATTCTACTTTAGAATCCCTCGCTACGCTCGGGATTCTACTCTAGAATCCTTCGCTCCGCTCTGGATTCAAAAAACACTCTCGCCATAAAAATAGTTGTTTGCTCCCTTGGTAAACAATCTACTATTATCTATATCACTTGACACTGCCAAAATTGTCTATAGAATTTATTGATTTATGAACATAGAACATAGGAGACAAATTAATAAGAGAACACTGAAAACTGCTTAAGTAAAACTTGTGTCGCAGTTTCCAGCACCCAACCTTCGGCTAAGAAGAGATAGTCGTTCACAATTTAAAGTACTTACCTAAGTAAAAAAAAAAACTAAAAGCTAGGTAAAAGGTAAAATTTAAAAAGAATGACGGACAGGTGCCATAAACAAAGAAAAGAAGAAGACAATAAATATAAGTAGAAAAAATCGTTTCGTGAACTAGGATAGCATAGTATTTTTAATTGAATTGCCACACATACAAAGCTATGAATATTAATTACCCATGTATAGAAGAATATCCTTGTTCGGTAAACACCGAGGGCTCTTGTTGTCTTTGAGCATCTCCTGCAGTTCCGCTTGGTCTATTCTCACGCCTTTCTTCACTGGCTCGCCACACAGTAACAGTTGTGACTTGTCTGCAAAAAAAAACAAAACATTACCCACAAACATTACATCTGATTTACGTACACATACGTGTACGTATCTCACTGAGCGTGGGATAAGGGCAGGAAGATGATGATGACGTACATACGTATATAATACCACTAGCTGGTGCCCGCGACTTCGTCTGCGCAGGATTAGTATTTCGAGTAGCTTATATTAGCGTGGCGTACATTTGCGTAACTCTAGCGGTTTTGGCAGCGCACGCCAGAATAGCTCGCAGATGGTAGATTTTTTTCTACTTACTTACTTATCGTCATATTTTGGACCATTCACACAATATCTTTATAAATTGTAGCCTATGTCTTATTCTGATGTATTAGCTATATTATTGTAAAGTTTCATCTAATCCATTCAGTAGTTTTTACGTGAAAGAGTAACAAACATCCATCCATCCATCCATCCATCCATACAAACTTTCGCGTTTATAATATTAGTAGGATGTACGTACGTATCTCACTTAGCGTGAGATAAGGGCAGAAAGATGATGATGACGTACATACGTACATAATACCATGTATGTATGTGGTAAACAAGAAAATATTAAAAAACTAATACAGAACAAAAACCAATTCATTCATTCAATTAAAAGCCTTCACTTACCATACTCAGAAGGTGGTATACATTCGTTTAGATAAATCCTGCCCTCTGGGTTCATGTGACAGCTGACTAGCCTCTCTAGAGAAAAATACTCTTCCTGGTTGAATATGTAGCAATGTCCTTTGAACTCCATTCTATAACTTTGTGTTGTGCTGAAAAACAAAATTTAATTTAAAACAATGACTCGATATCGAATTTAGAATACTAGTATCTTCTAGACTAGGAATACATATTTAGAATTCGGGTTTTCTACAAGAGTTAGTGGCTCGTTCGGATGGCCACATTTTTATTAGTGTTATAAATAAATAAATATAAATATTGGTGGACTATAACTATCTAGCCTCGAACTAAGCAAAGCTTGTTATATGAGAACTAGATAGCTGATATAATACTTACATAGTTTTTTTTTGTAAATACATAATTATAATATACAAGGTGTTACATAAGTTAAATACCTACCTGGCTAAAATGTATGAAACAGCTGTTTTTTTTTTCGCATTCACAGTGTTGATTCCTTAGTAAAAGTTATTCATATTGATGGGTACTTTAGCCCCCTGAAGTTTTTGACACAAGTATTGGAACACCTTGTATAATAACACCCAAACAGAGAACAAACATCTATGTTCATCACACAAACATTTGTTCTCGGTGGGGATCGAACCCACGGCCTACGGCGACCAAGCCTAGAATAAAAACCGGCAATAAACTTACGACTTGGTTCCTACTATTTTTATTCAGTATGATTGTTTTACAAAATAATATTACAATAAAAGTATCCTCAGTCAACCCAATATTTACCTATTTTTGGTGCAAGTATCGAAATAATATACATTGTACTCGTCTTGACACTGTCTTAGGATATAACAGCCGTGTTTCTTTCCGCGTTTCTCTTCCAATTTTCTATACGAGAATGCACCTCTGAAACCAAATAAAATTAATCTCTAATACTATAAGAATCAAAGTCCTGACTGACTGACTGACTGACTGACTGACTGACTGACATATAGACAACGCACAGCCTAAACCGCTGGTCCTAGAGACTTGAAATTTGAGGAGTACATAGGTCTTATGGCGTAGAGGTGTACTAAGAAGGGATTTTTGGAAATTCAACCCCTAAGGGTGTAAAAAGGGATGAAAACGTTTGTATGAAAAATTGTATTCCTTGAACCTACAAACTTGAAACTTGGAATACATATACTTCAAGACAAAAAAATAGGAAATACATTTTTAGTTTTTTAAAACTACCCTTAATAAGTGTGCTAAGGGATGTAAAAGTATGTATGGGAGTTTTTTGACCGCTGGTCCTAGAGACTTGAAATTTGAAGAGTACATAGGTCTTATGGCGTAGAGGTGTACTAAGAAGGGATTTTTGGAAATTCAACCCCTAAGGGTGTAAAAAGGGTTGAAAACGTTTGTATGAAAAATTGTATTCCTTGAACCTACAAACTTGAAACTTGGAGTACATATACTTCAAGACAAAAAAGTAGGAAATACATTTTTAGTTTTTTAAAACTACCCTTAATAAGTGTGCTAAGGGATGTAAAAGTATGTATGGGAGTTTTTTGACCGCTGGTCCTAGAGACTTAAAACTTGAAAAGTACATAGGTCTTAATACTATAAGAATCAAAGTCCTGACTGACTGACTGACTGACTGACTGACTGACTGACATATAGACAACGCACAGCCTAAACCGCTGGTCCTAGAGACTTGAAATTTGAGGAGTACATAGGTCTTATGGCGTAGAGGTGTACTAAGAAGGGATTTTTGGAAATTCAACCCCTAAGGGTGTAAAAAGGGATGAAAACGTTTGTATGAAAAATTGTATTCCTTGAACCTACAAACTTGAAACTTGGAATACATATACTTCAAGACAAAAAAATAGGAAATACATTTTTAGTTTTTTAAAACTACCCTTAATAAGTGTGCTAAGGGATGTAAAAGTATGTATGGGAGTTTTTTGACCGCTGGTCCTAGAGACTTGAAATTTGAAGAGTACATAGGTCTTATGGCGTAGAGGTGTACTAAGAAGGGATTTTTGGAAATTCAACCCCTAAGGGTGTAAAAAGGGTTGAAAACGTTTGTATGAAAAATTGTATTCCTTGAACCTACAAACTTGAAACTTGGAGTACATATACTTCAAGACAAAAAAGTAGGAAATACATTTTTAGTTTTTTAAAACTACCCTTAATAAGTGTGCTAAGGGATGTAAAAGTATGTATGGGAGTTTTTTGACCGCTGGTCCTAGAGACTTAAAACTTGAAAAGTACATAGGTCTTATGGCGTAGAGGTGTACTATGAAGGTATTTTTGGAAATTCAACCTTTAAGGGTGTAAAAAGGGATGAAAACGTTTGTATGTAATACTATAAGAATCAAAGTCCTGACTGACTGACTGACTGACTGACTGACTGACTGACATATAGACAACGCACAGCCTAAACCGCTGGTCCTAGAGACTTGAAATTTGAGGAGTACATAGGTCTTATGGCGTAGAGGTGTACTAAGAAGGGATTTTTGGAAATTCAACCCCTAAGGGTGTAAAAAGGGATGAAAACGTTTGTATGAAAAATTGTATTCCTTGAACCTACAAACTTGAAACTTGGAATACATATACTTCAAGACAAAAAAATAGGAAATACATTTTTAGTTTTTTAAAACTACCCTTAATAAGTGTGCTAAGGGATGTAAAAGTATGTATGGGAGTTTTTTGACCGCTGGTCCTAGAGACTTGAAATTTGAAGAGTACATAGGTCTTATGGCGTAGAGGTGTACTAAGAAGGGATTTTTGGAAATTCAACCCCTAAGGGTGTAAAAAGGGTTGAAAACGTTTGTATGAAAAATTGTATTCCTTGAACCTACAAACTTGAAACTTGGAGTACATATACTTCAAGACAAAAAAGTAGGAAATACATTTTTAGTTTTTTAAAACTACCCTTAATAAGTGTGCTAAGGGATGTAAAAGTATGTATGGGAGTTTTTTGACCGCTGGTCCTAGAGACTTAAAACTTGAAAAGTACATAGGTCTTATGGCGTAGAGGTGTACTATGAAGGTATTTTTGGAAATTCAACCTTTAAGGGTGTAAAAAGGGATGAAAACGTTTGTATGAGAAATAGTATTCCTTGAACCTACAAACTTGAAACTTGGAGTATTTATATTTCAAGGCAAAAAAATAGGAAAGGCATTTGAAGTTTTTTAAAACTACCCTTGATAAGTGTGCAAAGGGATGTAAAAGTTTGTATGGGAGTTTTTTGACCGCTGGTCCTAGAGACTTGAAATTTGAAGAGTACATAGGTCTTATGGCGTAGAAATGTACTAAGAAGAGGTTTTTGGAAATTCAACCCCTAAGGGTGTAAAAGGGTTGAAACCGTTTGCATGAAAAATAGTATTCCTTGAACCTACAAACTTGAAACTTGGAGTACATGTACTCCAAGGCAAAAAATAGGAAAGGCATTTTTCGTTTTTTAGAACTACCCTTAATAAGTGTGCAAAGGGATGAAAAAGTTTGTATGGGAGTTTTTTGACCGCTGGTCCTAGAGACTTGAAATTTGAAGAGTACATAGGTCTTATGGCGTAGAGATGTACTAAGAAGAGGTTTTTGGAAATTCAACCCCTAAGGGTGTAAAAGGGTTGAAAACGTTTGTATGAGAAATAGTATTCCTTGAACCTACAAACTTGAAACTTGGAGTATTTATATTTCAAAGCAAAAAAATAGGAAAGACATTTGAAGTTTTTTAAAACTACCCTTGATAAGTGTGCAAAGGGATGTAAAAGTTTGTATGGGAGTTTTTTGACCGCTGGTCCTAGAGACTTGAAATTTGAAGAGTACATAGGTCTTATGGCGTAGAGATGTACTAAGAAGAGGTTTTTGGAAATTCAACCCCTAAGAGTGTAAAAGGGTTGAAAACGTTTGCATGAAAAATAGTATTCCTTGAACCTACAAACTTGAAACTTAGAGTACATGTACTCCAAGGCTAAAAAACAGGAAAGGCATTTTTAGTTTTTTTTAAACTACCCTTAATAAGTGTGCAAAGGGATGTCAATGTTTGTATGGGAGTTTTTTAACGCGTGGTGCGATTGATTTAAAACTTGAAGTAAAATAATTTAAAATCACGTTTTCAATATTTTAAAACCACCCCTGCAAAGGGTGCAAAAGACTGACAAAGTTTCAAGGTTTGTATGGGAGATTTTTAAAGCGTAGTGTAATTAACTTAAAACTTAAAGAAAATGTGTTCTGTGGATAAATAACAAAAAGATAGTTTGATTTTCGAAAACAACCCCTAAAACGTTACCCTCCTTCGTTGCGCTCAAGTAAAAAGGATACAACAAGGCGTCAATGTTTGTAAGGAACATTCTAAAACGGGAATCTTGAGTTGGTACGATGAAGAGATCTTAGGGTATCTACCGTGCCTGGGGATCAAAGTCGTGAAGCTGTTTCGTTTCGTTTGTTTTTGGGGTAGAAACTAGGAACAAATAAGTACATATTTTCCGTATAAGAATGTCTTTGTTGTATTTGTCATGTTTGTGCTAAACTCAGTACCTATACCTACCTACCTACCTAATATAGGTAATGTACGCCTATAGGTATATACCTGCGTAGGTATCCTACCCTAATAATATACAAATCAATGCGAAAGTTACGATGTTTGGATGTTTGTGGCTCAATTACGGCTCACCACTTCAACGCGTGCGAAGCCGCGGGAAGCCACTAGTAATAAGATATTAAGGTAAGTCTGTAAACAAAGTCGCTGGTCAGTTAAGTATATCCGTACTAGTTTGCACTGTATGACGGTAGGATGTTGTTGCTCTTCCAAACTGGGCTCTGTGTTAACAAGATACAGTCTAGAATGGTGTAAAGATGTCGAAAATATTCGAAGCAAGAATAGTGTTGTACACGTATTATGTTGTTCGAAGTTTAGGTGCAATGAGAAACAGGTGGAATAGGTTTATTGGAATAGGTCTGGTCCGCATATCTAGGCAATGGTGAAGTTAGCCGTGAGTGGCAAAATAATTATTTGCGGGCAAATAATTATTTTGCCACTGCCAAATTGTCTACCGCTCAGCCAAACGGGTAACTTTACTTTTGCACAGATGCCCGCCGAAAAAATCATACAATAAACTTGCTTACCCAACTGGGCCGTGGCATTTGATTCTCTGCAGCTCCTTCAATGAGGGTGACTCATCATCTTTAGAGAGATTGAATGTATACTTAACCATTAACCTGTTGAAGATAGACAGAAAGGCGTTAAAATATGAAATGGGATCATACAAACAGAAAAAACATAAACAGCTTCACGTCTGATCCCCGGATACGGTAGATCTCTCTGCTGGCTGATCACATAACTTCGTTGCAATCAATTTCTGTATGAAACCCATAAGTATATAAAACAATATGAAAGTTTTGCGATTATCTATCTATAGAAACACCAGTTGTAATCTAACTTTATCAGCAACTGCAGCTAAAATGTAACCGTATAGCCGTCATATTTACTTATTACAAACAGAAGCTGATTGAAACTGATTGCAACAAAGTTATGTGATCAGCCAGCAGATCTTTTCGAATTTTACAAGTTTATCAATATAATGGATTTACCTAGCTATAAGACATTTCAAAGTAATCTTTGAGATTCAACTGAATATGTTTTTTGATTTTGACTTTAGATGCGAAGTTTTCTTTTTCAGTGATAAAATACAAAACATTTTTGAAATAATAACTAAGTTCTATATTGTTTGTTCTTTGTTGCAATTTTATTACGATGGGCAAGCATCAATCAAGTCTCATTTTGAATTTTGACTCTATAAAATTCATCTCATTCATTCAAATTTGAGTTTAGTCCAGTACCCCGACTCTGTTCAAGTCTAGGCGTAGTTGAATCTGTGTACCTACTGATTGAGTCACTGTTTTTTGTGTAATATGAGCCAGTTTTCTGAGAGGGTTTTGTAACGAGGAATACACAAGTTTGGACACACGAGAATTGGTCAACCAAAATTCATTCGGTAAAATGGTACACATAATATTCATAGTAATACATACCTATAATAACCATCACAAACTGAGATAAAAGATGAAAGTATTTCTTCTGACTTGAATTTGAAGAATAATGGCGTCCCTCGTCTCGATACTTCCAATGAATGATCCCCATTTCTCGTCAAATATATTAATTCTTCTATTGTGCATACATGAAACCACTGCAAAAGGTAAAATTATTAAATAACACTAATACATAATAAGGTTTTACCTAGGCCGACCGAAAGCGCGACCACGACATCGTGAAGGTCGCAGGAAACACCTGGACGAGAGACGCACAGGACAGAGGAGGCTGGCAAAAAATGAAGGAGTACCACTATACAAGGTGTTCCATAAGTTGTGTATGTAAACTTCAGGGGGCTAAAGTACCCATCAATATGAACAACTTTTTCTAAGGAACCAACACTGTGAACGCGAAAAAAAAAACAGCTGTTTCATACATTTTAGCCTGGTAGGTATTGAACTTTTGTATGAAACAGCTGTTTTTTTTTTCGCGTTCACAGTGTTGGTTCCTTAGAAAAAGTTGTTCATATTGATGGGTACTTTAGCCCCCTGAAGTTTACATACACAACTTATGGAACACCTTGTATATACAGGGTGTCCCAGAAATCAACGTCAAGCCGAAAACGGGCGATGGGCCAAGTCATGATAGTTATCAGAGAAATATAAAAAAAAAATATTTGTCATGTACCTTTCGAATTATGAGTATTACAAAAAATAACAGAAAAACTGACGCCCTGTGACGATCTTTTAAGTCCTGTGACTACAAATATTAACTTTTCGTGAAACTTTTGTCTGTAATATAACCATGAATAACCCTTCTGTAAAATACAATTTAAAGTTAAATCATAACTGCCTCAGTTTTTAATAAAATGTTCAATTTTTGGCCAACATTTAATTTAAAATAATTACATCACCCAACTTTAACTGACTGTACCATAAAAAAAAAACTACAATATTTTGGCAAGTAACTTTAAAAGATGGCGCTTTAGTCAGGATTCCAAAATGGTATGATACTTGCTAGAGTACTCCTTCATTTTGGAAGAAAAATATTTTTTTTGAACTAAACCGGATTTCATGACAATTTTATTTAATTAGATAAAAATTTTGTACCCTTTAAATTATGGACTTAAAAATGCCTATGCTTCGTTTTTAAGTCGCTCACAATTCACAGGTACAAGTACATACCATTTCGATAATGTAAGTGAAACAGATAGAGCCATCTTTTCGAAAGAGTAATAACCATGGGTTAGGTTAGGTTAGGTTAGGTTAGGTGCAAGTTTGAAATAAAATTTAGTCATTGGATTTCTTTAGTCTGATGATGATGATGAAGGTTTTACCTAAAGTATTTAAGTATAGAGTAGTATACAGGGTGTCCCAGAAATCAACGTCAAGCCGAAAATGGGCGATGGGCCATTACTCTTTCGACAAGATGGCGACTCTATCTGTTTCAATTACACTGTCGAAATGGTATGTACTTGTACCTATAAATTGTGAGCGACTTAAAAACGCAGCATAGGCATTTTTAAGTCCATAATTTGAAGGTTACAAACATTTTATCTAATTAAATAAAATTGTCATGAAATCCGGTTTAGCTCAAACAAAATATTTTTCTTCCAAAATTAAGGAGTACTCTAGCAAGTATCGTACCATTTTGGAATCTTGACTAAATACACTATCTTTTAAAGTTACTTGCCAAAATAGTGTAGTACATTTTTTTTACGGTACAGTCGGTTAAAGTTGGGTGATGTAATTATTTTAAATTAAATGTTGGCCAAACATCTAACATTTTATTTAAAACTGAGGCAGTTATGATTTAATTTTGGTTTGTATTTTACAGAAGGGTTATCCATGGTTACATTACAGAAAAAAGTTTCACGAAAAGTTAATATTTGTAGTCACAGGACTTAAAAGATCATCACAGGGTGTCAGTTTTTCTGTAATTTTTTGTAATACTCATAATTCGAAAGGTACATGACAAATATTTTTTTTTATATTTTTCTGATAACTATCATGACTTGGCCCATCGCCCGTTTTCGGCTTGACGTTGATTTCTGGGACACCCTGTATATAGTAGTAGATAGTGGTATAATATAAACCACCAATACCAATAAAAACCTTTACAGATTATGATAAAAGTTTAAACTAAATTAATTTATAATATATCTTGTGTAACTAACTATATTGTAATCTGTTTCTTTTTGCGAAAATAAATATTCTTATAAACTTTATTTCAGAAAACTTAGAAACTACAATTCAGGTCCATATTGAAATGAAATGAAATGAAATAAAATTTATTAAAATCAGTAACAAACATTACAGTATCTTAAGAGCTGATTTCACCATACTCTGTTAGTTACTAATCAAGGATTAACAGGATTTAACAGGCCGTTAAATTTAACGTTAGATGTCAAACACGTACATTTTGACATATTTAACGGCCCTTTAATCCTTTGTTATTCTAACAGAACATGGTGAAATCAGCTCTAAATGTATTAGTAATAATAGTAATATTAATGTATTAGTTAACACGGTTTGTCGCAAGCACCCACGGAAGCGTCTGTAGCAGTGACTAGAGTGCATTTTTAAAACCCATATTACACAGTATAAAAAAGAAAGAGACAGAACTCCTTGCCACTTGCTTCATACTGCTATAAATACAGCTAGAAAAAAGAAATAAACAACTTCTTACCTCTCGCTTCACGTTGTTATAAAGCCGTATGCCCGGCTGGTGGGGGTGGAAAGGCGCCACTACGATCCGCACAGGTATGACGTCACTGCCGTTCTGCCAGAGAACATTATCGTACTCCTCGGCTAAGTAGTTCGGGGCTAGTGTGTACAGTTGTTGGAGGTATGCGTTTTTTACGTAGCTGTAATGAAGATAGTAGAAACAATTAAAAAAAAAATACTTTTAGTCAGTTTTCTGTTTAAAAATATATTGGCAAACATTTCACACAGCATTCATTTATTTTTAGATTTCTAGCCCCAGACTAAGAAGAATTTTTACAGTGGGAATCAGATAACAGATAAATATGTCAAATCGATGAATAATCAAATACTTTTCTATTTCACACCTAGAGTGCAGAGAGAAAACCCACTGAGTTGTGTGGTGATTCAAGGTGATTTTGTTTTTTATTTAATATAGTTTCCCTGGCAGAAAAACGTGAAGGAGAGATATAGGCACTTACTTAACATTGTGTTCCACTTTCTCGAGTACCGGGAGATAGTCATGTGCATGTTTCTTGATAAAGGGGCCATGTCTGCGCAATATGATCTTAGGTACGTATTTCTTGTAGTTCCTTAGGACATCATTAAGATCCAGTTCCTTTTCGGCAATGACACGAGTCCTAAGAAAAAAAATAGATTGTTATGGAAGGGTAAGGTCTTTTTGCAAAATTTTAGCAACAGGGTCAAAAAAAGAAGTCAAGATTTGAAGAAAGATTTCAAGATGTCAAAAAAAAAGGTCATTTCTCAATGGTAAAATATTGAATCCAAGGAGTAAATAATGATTGCAAGGAGTAAACAATAGGAAAATCAGCCACCCAGTGTTGACCACACTGGGTAGCCTTTTGGAGGTGTTTGGAGGTGGTGTGGAGCTCCCATGATAAATAGTATATAAATCCAATCCCTTAATGAAATTACTAGTATATTTAAATTTAATGATCACCAAAAAATTTGTTCATTTCATAGTTTTTGAGTTGTAAAAATTTATATTGCATACGGAATTTTGGGTCTCACTTCACCTTAACATAGAACTTCAGTATCCTACAATAATAATGTAAATAATGAGACACTATAGAAGCTGAACACAAAGTCCCAATGTTGTTTGTCTCAGATATCATTACAGATTACAAGATAATTGAGCAGTTATAATGGCTATAATTTTCTTATAAAAACACCAATTAAAATTTTGCAGTCCATTGTTATTTGCACCAGTTCATACTATATCATATGATCAATTTACTTAGATCATAATTAAGTTGAATAGCAGAGATTAAGAAGGTTCTTTCTAATACACTAGTAGTTCGCCCCGAACTGTGATCTCGTGATGCGACCCGACGAACGCAACTAAACTTTGAGTAGGTGGTAGTCAGAGGCAAGTCCAAACATTATGCTTGGACTTTTTTCTGACTACCGCCTACTAACTTGGTACGGTAACCAAGTTTCAATTCTATTGGCCTATTTATTGAAGAGTTCCATTGAACAGACCTTGTCTCCATCATCAGACCTGGTCGTTGTCACCATTTTATGAGAACTGAGTACCTCCTTAATATATTTCAAGAAAAAAAAATAAGAAAAAGCAAAGTAACTGGCCGACCAGTAGAAAAACCTTGATGCCAACGAAACTCTTAGAGATGGGAGCTCTTGGATCGCTGGTTATCTTTATTTAACTTTTTTATTGTATCTCAAAAACCGAGCGTTCCAGAAAAAATGTAAAAATTGTTTTGGAATGTCCAAACAAAGCCCTTTCATATGACATGTAACTTGATTTTTTTATGTAACTTTTTTTATTTTTGCCCCCTTAAAAACCCCCATATCTTAATAACTATTCATCCGATTTTACTCATATACTTACCAGTAAATTTCTCAAGCACAAGCTATCGACTTATCAAATTTCATGCAGATCGGATCAACGGTTCGAAAGTTATGGCCAGACAAACATACATACATACATACATACATAAAATGCCAAATCGCCCAAGTTGAAACTAAAGATCTTCGTTCGCTTCGCTCACTCGATCAATTAAAAGAGCTATATTAGGGTGCAAGAGGTGCTATCTGAGGGTCTGAGGAACTCTTGTCAGGTCATCTTGATACATATATAATTTAAAAGCCTACAGCAGGGGTGTCAAACCTTTTTTATACAACATGCCATTTTTATTATAAAATAAAATATGAAGCCATAGACATGCCGCAAATAATTTTGACTTAGTTATTATGGGGAGCTCTAGAGTCCTTACTACACCTTGCTCCTAGACTGCTGCACTGCTTGTAGCAGATAGTTTGAACTAAACATCCAAGCCGTTTTGATCTGTATTGTGCCCAAAATATTGTGTCCCGTGCCATGGATGGCATGGCAACCAATGGTGCCATTGGTTCGCCATCCCTGGCCTACAGTGTTGTATCACCAAGTAAGCCATTAGAACCAGTTGTAACTACTGATTAGGTGTGATATATACTTACATGTCTGCAATTCCCAATCCAAGTAATTCTTGTTTGTGTTCAGGATACTTAATTTCAGGTATTTTGTTTTCATTTACATCATTCCGTGCTTGTTGGAAGTAATAATCGTAAGTTGTTTCATCTAGTGTTATCAATAATCCCAATCGTGGTACCTAAATTACAAATAGTTACAGAATTTTTAATGTGACAGAGAATTCCTTGTTTGTATATAAATCAACTGAAATCTCACACACAAGTTTTCAGCTGGTACGTAACTTACTTTAAAACGGATTCTCAGTTCATATTCCCTCGAGCCAGAGACAGAGAGAACCCTTGAATTATCTTTTAGGAAGTAATCAGAACCTTTAACTCGTAATGCAAACAATGTACGTGTTAGGGGAGGTATGTTGTACTTCTTACACAAAATTATACACAATTCCTCGGCTGTAGATGTACTCGAACATCGTATTGTGTTAGGAGTACGGTCAGTTACCACTGAAACCTTTACAGTCTCCTCGGTTGATGCCATCATGAACTTGAACTATAAAAACCAACCAGAGGACGCCAACAGATAAGACTCAATCACCCATTGATAAACAATTTCATAGATCACTACCGCGTTTATGTCGGTAACGCATTCATTTTGGTTACAATTATATTAAAATTTGTTATATCACATAAAAAAAGAACACACAGACACGGAAAAGTTTATTTTTATCCACAATGCACTTGCTTTGATCGGTGGCGTAGAATTAAAATGTTTTCTTTGCTTGCTTCTTCTTCTTAGCTAATTCTTCTTCTTTTATTTTATTTGTGGTTGTTTGCTTTTCTGTCATTTTGACAGAAGCTTGCTAATTTCAAGTAACTGGCATGCCTGTATCTGCCACGCAAGTAGTAAGTTTGATTTTTTGTCATTATTGCTTCGATCAACAACAACTTATTGATTTTTGATCGAAGATCTACTGGCATGCAACGTGAGAGAAGGGTCATCACGGGGTCTACGAAACCGGTATGTGTAAACGTCGCGAAATGTACCGGCATGCTAGTACCTGACGTGTAGCGCGTTTATTGTGTTTTGTATTGTATTGTATTCCGTATTGTTCATCATATCACGATGGGGAGATGAAAAGAGTACATTCATTTGTATCGAGTATACGAATGTCTTTGGAATACTAATAGTTTTCTTTTTTTCTCTCATTAATTTGGCCACGCATTGTACTGCTAATTGCAATACGATGCTATCTAATTCACTTCGAATGTTTTCCATTGAAAAAAAGCATAAAAAAAATCGTTTTCATCTATTGGTTCCCCTTTATCCCATGGGTAGGGATGAATCGATACTACCAAGTACTCATATGGTATCGATACCTATCATTCGATACTACTACTAGTAGTACATACCATCAAAATTCGATACTGAGTACTGGTATCGAAAGAAAACAATGGTATCGTTTCACTCCCGCCCGGGCCGGCCGGTCGGTTGACTCGATTGACCAATAGCGGCGTTGCTGGTGCACGGGGACGCATGACGCGGGCGCGGGGAGTATGAAGGCTGGTTCATTTTCAATTTAATTGTCATTTGGCTTATCAGACTTAGGCCCAGTTTCACCATGCTCTGTTAGATTAACAAAGGATAAAACGACCGTTAAAACTGACAAAATGTACGCGTTTGACATCTAAGGTTAGATTTAACGGTCTATTAATCCTTGATTAGTAACTAACAGAGCATGGTTAAGGGCCGGTTTCACCATGCTCTGTTAGATTAACAAAAGATTAAAGGGCCGTTAAATATATCAAAATGTACGCGTTTGACAGCTAAGGTTAGATTTAACGGTCTGTTAATCCTTGATTAGCAACTAACAGAGAATGGTGAAATCAGCTCTTAACTGGGCCTTACAAGCAAACATTTGGACAAGTTGCTGTTCTTGGGTGGAGCTACTCTTATATAATTTTTTGGTTAAATTTAATAATTTGTGTCAATAATATGTAATAAACGATTCGTTAATAAACTACTTTTTAATTTTGTACTCAGCGTATCTGGCATTATTATATACAGTGGTGGTCATATAATTAGAAACACTTGGTCACTTGGTTCTCTTTTATTGTTACCCACATTATTAAATGAATTAATAGGAGGTTAAAGGTTAATTTACCAAATCACAATGTACTCTCATATCTCTGGTATAATAATAAGCAATTACATTGAGACAAGCAATACAATAATTATAAAAAATTACAATTTATACAAAAGTATAAAATATCCTTAATACTGGCAGTCAACTAATTAGAAACAAAGTATGACTGTGTTTAAAATTGAATTGTGAAACTAAAGTACCTACAGCTTTCATTAAGTCATATCATTGTGCATTTTTCCACCTTTCTTATTTATTATGTTTTGTTAATTTTCGTCAGATTTAGTTAATAAAAATGGGTAAAAACAAGAGCTGTGATGCAGCAGCAAGTAAAATTATAGTCAATTTTCATTTCAAACGAAAATGGTCTTACAGAAAGATCGCCGTTCATTTAGAGTGTTCTATAAAGATGGTATTAACGCCATTGCACATTACAAACAACATGAAACATCCGATAGGGTGCCTAGAAAAGTTCGGCCAAGGAAGACCCACCTTCAAGAAGATAGGCTTATGATTCGTTTGGCTAAGATGGATCCTTTCTAAAGGTTATAATGTTATACGAAAAGCAGTATTTACACAAGATGACCCTCGAAACGTGTCCGCAAGAATAGTGCGTACGCGGTTGGTTGAAGGAAATTTGTTTGGAAGACTTGCTAGGAAAGTGCCAATTCTCACCAGGCAACATAGAGAAAATCGTCTAGCCTTCGCTAGAAAATTTGGCAGTTGGACTGTTTATCAATGGAGGAAAGTATTGTTTTCAGATAAAACTAAAATCAATTTGATAAATTCCGACGGAAAACGATACGTAGGACGACCAATCAATAAGGCTTTGAATAACAAGTACCTACACTAAAAAGACTGTTATGCACGGCGGTGGAATTTTAAAGGGTGGGGATTTCGGGATTCGGGGTTGGTCCCGTCAGAAAGATTGAAGGGCTGATGGATCAGTTTCAATACAAAAAATCTTAGAGGAGACAATGATCCCATATTCAGATGATTTGCCAGTAACTTTGATTTTTCAGCACGATAATGACCCAAAGCATACTGCAAACAGCGTTAGAGCGTTTCTCAGAGAACAAAATCGGTGTCAGTGTTAGAGTGGCCTGCTAATAGCCCGGATTTAAATCCGACAGAGAATTTGTGGCACGCTGTAAAGAAAACATTGTCGGATAAACAGATCACCAATATTAATCAACTTTACGAAGCATTTGTAGAGGCTTAAAGATGTATTCCTTTGGAAACTTGTGAAATGACAACAGACGTTACCTTATCAAGTACTAACAGTTCTTATCGGTTATGGATGCAGTATTTTATAATATTTATTCAAATGATTTGTGGTTTTGTTAATTTTATTTATGTTTATACTGTTGTTTTTTTTTTGTTTCTAATTAGTTGTCCGTTGCAGTCCATGCATTTTAATAGATATTTTAATAAAACGTTAAATTTTTATAAAAATATTGTTGTTTGTTATTACTTAACTCGTATAATAATACTTTAAACGAACTGATACATTAATATTAATAAGTGGGAAGTCTCTATGACACATAAAAAAATGTTATGATGTTAATTTGCAATGAAAATAAGAGTCGCGGTAGATGTTTCTAATTATATGACCACCACTGTATATATAATGTTTAAAAAAAATAATGAGTACTCACAAGTATCTATATACTTTCATATGGTATCGATACTTTGATTCGATACTACTTTCGAGTACTAGTATCGAAGAAAGAGTGTAATTGATTCATCCCTACCCATGGGTATTCTCATATCTGTGCCCATAAGTATTTTAAATCTATGGTGCCCATGGATACAAGCTTTACTCAGTTTGGAGATATGATGGTGCTGTATGAAGAGAATGCCAATATTTTTAATCAATGACATGCCAATATTTTTAACGAAAGATGTTCTTCTGCCATCCTAGAGGGCAGTATTGGGTGATTTTATTGGTGCTATCACAATGAAGTTATGTTGGTAACATGGATATTATGTTTACGGTTGATCTCACTAATTGTTGGTTGGTTCACTAATTGTATCATATAGACGGAGTGTTTCGGTTTTTGGCGTGTCCGTTTTTTGTTAGTTTGTATGTATTCGCGTGAGTGACTAGAGAAGGGACAACATTGACTAACCTATCGATAGAATAAGAAATGGATGAAAAAGGCGTTTTAATTGGAATTCAACTTTTTAATTTTAACTGGTTGCTGACTTTTATTGCGAAAGCCCAAAACCACTATAGACACTGAAACACTATCATCGTCAATAATTTTTCCCACATTGACCTAACCGTGAGAGCGATGTCCATCCCACTCGATACACTTTCTTATGGAAATTTCGTCCATGCATAAGAAAATTTTGTAGTCTATCAGTTTTCACGCCTAACTGCTTTTATCCACTCCCGTCTTCATTCTGGGCATTTATAAGAACCTAAAAAAATTATGTAAAATTTAAGAAAAATTGAGCCGTCGCGAGACGCCTATAAGGTGTGAAAAATTGAAACTACAACAGAACAGCCGGTCTGACCCACTGCATTAGATGTTTCATATCAAAAACGGAAAATTAAATATTATCGATAAAGCTAAATTGGTCGGTGGACGTACATCACTAGAACAGATGACTAACACAATGATTTTTATTTTGCAAATATTAATGGGTTTACATCATTTTCACATAGGAAAATATGACTAGTACTAATAAAATGTAATTCCTACAGTCTTTATGGGAGAAAAAACGTATTTTTTAGCATGAAAATAGAAAAAGATTGATACGTGATATGGTATCAAATGACAATTCCGGGTCCTAACTAAAAGTAGGGTAGTTTAACTCCTCCTTATGTTGTTTTTGATACACAAAACACAGCTTCACAAGACATACTTTCACCTTTTCAAATATATTTTGCCTAGACAATAATAATTCTTTAGATTTTTCACAATTTCTTTCGCTTCATTGCAATGTTGCTACCGACTTTTTCTAGAACATCAAAACAAGATCAAAACATTGCATCAACTGACGGACACGATTTACTCAGGCAGTGAGTGAGTGAGATGGAGTGAGTGAAGTTACATCTTCTTTTCTTTTACTCGTAGCTAGGCTACATGGGAAGAACAAAGATAGATGATCACTGTTTGATACACAGTTGTAAAAGGATGTAAGTCTTTAGGCTCCCTCCAGTATATACTACCTCCATGGTTGATCTGCATACAAACAGGAAATGCATTTTGTAAAATTATCTGTGGTAGATCAACTTTAGAAAAAAAAATTTAGTTCCGGTACCTTAAATATTTTTTTTTACTTGAGTTGGCCCAACTCACTCAGCCTCTTTGGTGGTGCCTAGATCTAGCCATACTTAGTCTAAGAGCCAATCAATCGTTTAATTGTCTAGCACTAAATTTAGTCCTATTTAGCATTACTAACGGTCATGCTACTTTAAAAAGTGGCGTGGGTATAAAGGTGCCAAATGTCATAGTTGGACGTAGGTACTTTTAACTACCCCGCTTATTTTAATGAGTCGTAGCTGCTATAGAGTAAGCACTTGCATTTATCAAACACAACGGGTTGTTTTTATGTGATTAAAGTGGAACATGTATTAAATAGTGATCTAGCATAATAACGGAACAGTACCCCAAGTATGAGTTTTGCTTACCACATTAATCCGCAATGAACACGGAACAAAAACGTAAAACGAAAAACCAAATATGGTAAGCAAAACTCATACTTGGGGTACAGAAACATCAGAATAAAGTCAAAAAGTAACGATGTTTGATATGAAATATTGTGTTCTGTGGTATGATATAGTCCAAACCAAAGATAATTGAAAATTTATCACATCCCTACTCTACCGTCTACGTTCTATGACCAACAGAGCAAAAAAAACAGCGCCATTTTCGCCTGCCAAACTAAGAATTCTTGTCTTTGTCTTCCGTTCCGTCTTCTGCCAGCGAATTTTGTAAAAAACTGTTATTTTTATCAACTGCAGAATAAGTAAGTTTTCCTCTGTTTTTGTTAGATTAGCACATAGTTTTGTCTAGTATAATTTTTTTCCATTCACACTTCTGATAGTTAGTGCAATTTTGCTAAGGTTGCTAAAGCCGGCAAGACACGCGCCGCGCCGGCGCGCCGCATTTTTGTGGTCACTCCATTCCCATCCCCTGAAATTTACAAACAACACAAATCGTTGTACCTTGTTGTTCTGTTCTACTACTTATATATTCGATTCGTACTAATTACATTTCTTGCGGAGTCTGATCTGAAGAAAGAATTGTGTAAGTCAGCACGAAAATTCACAATGAAGTCTTACTTTTCTGATAAGGACTGAAAGAGTTTCCTTATCTGAAGCCTGTGCCTTTGAACTACATGTTCTTTCGAAGGCTGCAAAAAGTATAGTCAATATTTATGTAGATACTCCCATCCAATCCAATTCAGATGAGAATAATAATAATTCCAATACGATCAATTATTTTGTGTTAGTGTATTTTGCCATTCTAATGCAAAACTCATTAAATTTTCAGGCTACAAGAAGTATAAGCATGGACGATGATTGGGATGATTCGGGTGATGTGGTAAGTCAATACCTATTTATGAATTTGTTACTTCAATGTTCTTCTTTGCTATATCATTACAGGAGTAGTACAATCCAATGAAGGCCGGAATTAAGTGTGCTCAAATGGGCCACCTGATGTTAAGTGGTAACAAGCATTGCATCGTACTTCGCACTTGTAACAGATGTCAAGCCTCATGTGCCTGTAATTTCACCGGACACCACACTCTTCAAACCGAAACACAGCAACACTGCTTGGTGGTAGAAAAAGGCATGGTGTTAGTACTTCCCCAGACGACAACCTTCACAAAGAGCTATTACTCTAATTCATGCAATTTGTTTAGCATTGAAGGTAGATTTGATTTTTCTGTAATTATCTCTGATCTAAACATTACATTCTTACAGGTGCAGCCTGCATATAATAATTCAGTGGATGAAGGCCACAGTTTATCGGCAGGAAGAGGCTTTGAGTCATTCAAAAATGATGGTAAGTTCAAACAAACTGATGTTTTTAGGATTCATATTTAAAAAGCCTTTGTCTTAGGCACAGCGACTGAATAACAAATAAGTAATATTATTATTCACCACACTTTTTATTAATATATCAGTAATATCTTAATGCCTTATGCTCTCATAGAGATCTAGGTATGTATTCATATTTATTTTCATTATTCCAAGTGTCATTTTAACCTACTTGAGTTTTTAACTACTTTACCCAGATATTAATACCTACTTGGGTTTGATATGTGGCCAACCTTTGAAACTTACTCATATAAACTTTGATTGACATGTGTGAAGTGGAGTGGACTAAATAAATGAGCCTTGTGCAACAATAAAAGATTTCTTTCACACCATGTGGCTAGTAAAAACTCTGGCCACAGAGGCACAGTGATAGTTTACAAAATTTTTATCAAATTTTAGTATTAGGAGGGCTTCCCTGTGGATGCCTTGGATTCCATTGTACCTATGTTGGCATAGCCACATAATCCAGTAAAATTAAGTACTCAGAAATTCTATACAAGTAAAAAAGCCACTTATCTCTAGAAAAAGGCATGTCGTGAACATATGCAGTGGCAAGGTGTACCAGAAAATCCAAAGTCAGCCTCATGTTTCTTGGATTGTCAACATTAGGTTAAAGACGAAATTTATTGTAGTTGCACATAGAATTCACTATGGAGACAAGCCATTACATATTTTTAAATTCTTGTTTAGCATAAAATTCCTAGTTGAAGAACCTGTAGGCTGAAGAAGGATTTATATAATAATTTTACGAGTGTGTCGGATAAAAACTAAGAGAGAGTTTAAAGGTACCAATCCTGATATGGGCCTGTTTTAGAGTATGTTAGTCTCGCCCCCATCTGATATAGCTAATTGGTCCATTTAGAAGTTGATTAGTGAGTCTTGAGACAAAAACAAAGTTACAATTGGCATGTTTCCTTTTAGTATCAAGAACAATAAACAAGAACTTTAGACAGACCTTGGTGTTTTGTTGCTAAGTAGCAGCCTACCTATTCTGCAGAGTAGGGTGAAATAATGTGAACATCCTTTGTTTAATGATTATTGAGATAAACATTTGCAAGTAATGGAAATTTGAGCCCTATAACCATAGAGTACTGTTTTGTTTTATTTAACCTAATTGTTTTGACAGAAGGTGAAACTATGGTGTTCATGAGAGCAGAACTAAACTTATAACCAGATGTAAATTGGCCAAGTCTTGAAATTCTAAAAAAGAACTACTAAACAATTTTTTTATTCTGAAAAGTCACTGATGTTAACTGCACATACCTCAAATAAAATACATATTGTTAGACATATAGCCTAAACCAAACTAAGAAAAGCTTATTATGGGAACTTTTGAATAAACTACAAAAGAATGCTTCCATGTAAATTTCTTATAATTATTTAATATTATTGTTATTAAACATCATTTTGTTATGGCCAAAAAAATAATTTCGACCTATTCATATCAGCATCAAGATATTGCATGATAAAATATGCGTAAGTATTATACCTACTTAGATTAAGTTGTTCAAGGCTGAGATGAAAAAAACCAACTTGTTGACTAGTAGGTAGGTAGGTACTTTTGTACTGATACATAACCAACCTTAATCTTACTTTTTATTGGCGTTGTCTATTGTATGTCCAAGATGGACGAGTTATGGAACCTTGAACTTCATTTTTTAACGTTTTTGTGTAGTCAGCATGTTGGTTTGAGCAATTAACCTATATGCCTAGCGACAGTAGCGACTGCCGCGATATAAACAAATTTTGAGGATTACCGACTTACTTTTGTGGGATGATCACAATTTTATTTAGATATTTGTTCTGTGTCTGGGTGTTATAATGTAATTTTTTATATTTTTCTGGGTGTTATAATTAGATTAGCTACCAAGCAATTACTGCATGTATTTAAAAATAAAAAATGTAGTATTGACAACCTAGGCGATTTCGGTATTATATGTTTGTAGTTTTTTTTAATACATCTAGCTGATGGAACAAGCAGATGGTCCACCTGATGTTAAGTGGTAACCATCACCTATAACAAAGCATTGCCTCGTAAGTCACGCACGATAGGAACGTGCCCTACGATGCACTCACTGCCCTGCGTCCATTAACTTGAGGCATACAGATGTTAAGCCTCATGTGCCTGTAATTACACCGGCAACCAAACTCTTCAAACCGAAACACAGCAACGCTGCTTTTATTGCTCGCACTTCAAGCCAAGCCTAGACCAAGACGCATTGATTTAAAATACAAAACCCCATGCTTGAATTTTAGTTTTTTATTTTTAGCTGATACGAATGGGTATGGCGAAAGGCGCGGGCGAGGTGGACGCGGGGGTAGGGGCGGTCGCGGGGGCAGAGGTGGACGCGGGGGCTATCGTGGGGACTTCGAGTCCAATGGCGGTGAGTACTGAATGTCTTTCTATTTGTGCAATTATTCAAACCCAAAGTGTATTTATTTGTTTAATTTCATGAGGTACTTACAATGGATTTTTTTTTGTATATCCAATTTCAAAAAAAAAATTGTCAACATAAACAAAACAAACATATTGAATAATTTGAGGACTGGGTGAAAAAATATTTTTTGAAGATTTTCCTCAGCTCTGTTTTTTATCTCTAATTGGTGCTTTTATTTAAGCTTAACATAATTTAATATTGCTATACCAAGTTTACAAATAACACTACAGGCGACGACGATGAAGAACGCGGCGACCGGGATCGTGGCGAGCGAGGGCGTGGCCGCGGACGCGGCGGTCGCGGCGGCGGAAGGGGGGGCTTCGGAGACAGAGACCATCGCGGTGACAGAGACGAAGATGGCAATAACAAGGAGGTTGAACTGGACGAGAACGGTGAACCTAAGAAACCGCCAGTAACCTACGTACCTCCGGAACCCTCCAATGATGAATCGGAAATTTTCAACACCAACATCCAGACAGGCGTCAACTTTGATAAGTTCGATAACACGCCTATAAAAGTGAGTTGTTCGAATGTCAAAAATAAAGACCTTTAAATAACTGGCGTCAGGAGTAACTTTTTCATGCATGCCACTCGCGCTGCTGTCGTATGATTAAAACAAGTTTCGAGCATAATAATTATGTTGTGAAGTTATTTGTATTCTCCTCTTGCTCGATCAACATAACCGTAACTATAATAAACTATTATTTTTTTGTAGTTTAGCTAAAACGAAATTTGTAAAGATTGCTAAACCAATTTAAAGTAAGCCCTCATATGTCAAAGTTAAAATGACTTCGTAGTTCCGGTAAAATAGAATATTCTATAATGAACATGCGAAATATCAGTTCGGGGTTAGCTAGTACAACTACATACTAAAATAATATTGATAACACGTTTCGATGCCTAATCTCGTTGTATTATTTAGGTAACTGGTGAAAATCCGCCGGAAAGAATAAGCAGCTTCGAGCACGCCAACCTACGTAAATACGTGTTGGAGAATGTCCAAAAGGCAGATTACAAAAAACCCACACCAATTCAGAAATGCGCCATTCCCATCATTATGGGAGGAAGAGATCTTATGGGCTGCGCCCAGACTGGCTCCGGGAAAACTGTAAGCATATCGTGACCATTTAAACAGCAATGTATTCAAATAGTATAAAAATATTGGCTAAAATATCTTTGTGTTTACAGGCGGCATTTTTGATTCCAATCATCCACTGCTTGCTGCAAGATCCTCGTGAGTTAGTAATAGGACCTGGCCAGTTTGGCTGTGCTGAACCACAGGTATAGTATATCATGAACTACTGCATCATACATACTAGTCTCAGTTTTGTGATTGTTATTTTAATCTTTTCTTCAAACAGGTGGTGATAGTGTCGCCTACGCGAGAACTGACGTTGCAAATCTTCACGGAAGCGCGGAAGTTTGCTTTTGGCTCCGTGCTGAAAATCTGCGTTGCGTACGGAGGCACGGCTGTACGCCACCAGGGTGATAACATTGCTGTAAGTTTTTTCATTATAGGCTGTAACACTGATTTATACTAGTGATAATCCACATATATGCCAAAGCCACTGATATTATTCTGTTTAAGCAGTTCAAAGATTTTTGTTTTCTAAATTGTGATAAAATATAGAATTCCACCTTTATTTACACAGAGAGGCTGTCACATACTAGTTGCTACGCCCGGCCGTCTCCAAGATTTCGTTGACCGGAACCGCGTGTCGTTTGGCAGCATTCGCTTCGTAGTCCTTGACGAGGCCGATCGTATGCTTGACATGGGCTTCTTGGGGAGCATTGAGAAGATGATGGAACATCCTACGATGACGCCAATGGTGAGCCTTTTTATTTAATCTCGATGAGCGCGGCCCCCATAGAATAAGAATTTACAATCTTATTATAGCAGTAGATGGCTAATTTGACGCAAACTGCATATACCTATTATACAAGAAGTATAATAGGTATATGCAGTGTGATTGCTATGCAAAATATTTGTAGTCTCATTGTTGATGCCACGCGTCCATATTGTTGTCGTGTTATTTTTATCTAATTATCTTTTAAGACTTCCTTAGATAGATCTCTGATCTTTCATTCTGTACAGCTAACGCCAATGTGCTATATGCAAATGTATGGACTGCCCACCTATTACGAGAAGCTATTTTACAAAACTTGAATAACACATTAATTAAACATTATTTTTAATCAGAGCGATCGCCAAACCCTAATGTTTTCTGCAACATTCCCTGAGGACATCCAACATTTGGCGGGTAAATTCTTGAACAACTATTTGTTCGTCGCCATCGGAATCGTGGGAGGCGCTAGTGCTGACGTCGAACAGATATTCTACGAGGTGGCAAAGTATGAGAAGCAGAATAAACTCAAAAAGCTCGTTGAAGAGAATGGTATGCTATGCTATGCTTTTTTTGTACTTGTTTGTTTAATGGATGTACATACATGAATTCTAATAAATGTTATCTTACTACAGACAAGAAACGCATATTGGTGTTTGTTGAAACGAAGCGTAACGCAGACTTTATCGCGGCTATGTTGTCTGAACAGCAAATGTTGACTTCTTCTATCCACGGCGACCGAATGCAGAAGGAGCGAGAAGAAGCCCTTGCTAATTTCAAGAATGGACGTCACTTACTACTCGTTGCTACAGCAGTTGCCGCGCGCGGACTTGGTACTTATTTCTTTTCTAATCTTCAGGTTTAGAAGAAGAAATTTCTTCCACATTTTCGTTAAAATATACGAGTATGATCATCATCAATTAAAGAGTGGATCACTTTTTTTACAGATATAAAAAATGTTGACATAGTTGTCAACTATGATATGCCAAAAAGCATTGATGAATACGTCCACCGAATCGGAAGGACTGGTCGTGTAGGAAACCGAGGCATGGCTGTCTCATTCTTTGATGCTGATCAGGTAAGTCTAATGATTTTTAAATCAATACTACTAATGATTTTATTTGCATTTTTCAAGAACTTTCAGTTGAGTGAATAACTTTTTACAGGATGGTGGATTATCAGCAGATTTAGCAAAAATACTAAAGCAAGCTGACCAGCCTGTACCTGACTTCCTGCAAAGTGGAGGCACTGCCACATACAAGGGCAACAAATATGGAGGCAGCGATATCCGAGTAAGTCATCAAAATCAAATCAAATCATTTAAATATTCACAATCAGTCTGGTTTATTGTACTCAAGCAAAATATAGTTTTATATTTAAGAATTATTTACTGTTTAACTCTTCTTTCCTTTTTGTCTGCTTACTAAAGTGGACTGGACAAAGGGTATGTAAAAGAGAGTACTTATCTACCTAGTAAAACAAAATCCATAACCTATAAATAGGAAATTTACTAAGAATTATAATATTCATAAAAACAGCTTCAGAATAATAATATTCATGCTCAGTATTTGCTGCACGAGCAATGGCACTGTAATGTAATGGCAATGCCTTTCAGTGGTGTGTCATGTGTATCTGTATTATTGCTTTATTTTTCAGAGCTTCAATAACGCAAGTTCTTCTGGCAATCAAGGAGCAGTACAGGAGGAAGAAGAAGAGTGGTAGTTCTGTAAGTTGAACTTAAAAGTACACATTGTGATTGTTTAAGACAAAATTGTTTTTATAATTTAGCTGTCTGGGGGTTGATGCATATTATGCAATGTCTAGCATACATACTCACAGTGCTTTCTCGTTTATAAAACTTCGCAAACCTTTGATGATCGTCTTGTATGTTTTTGTATTTAGATTATAATTTTCTTAGATTTTTTTAGTTCAGTCACATCTGTTAAAAAAAAGAAACGTAACGTTTTCATTGTTGATCCTCGCTCAAAAGACTGTAGCCTTTAACTAATAACAACAGGTATTCTAGTATAAGCTTTTATTGTGAAGACAGTTTTCATCAGCATGCATCTGAACAACGATGGCCCACAACATTGTACAATGTACATGCCTTACATGACTTTAATACAACTCAAATTTTTTGTTGGGTTGTTTTGATAATGTTAGCCTATTTGACAGACTTGTTTTCATTCTTCTAGTTTTATTAATTGTTTACGTTTTTTGCGTTATTAGTCGACGTCCGATTGCTTTGAAATATTTGAACTAATAGCCATAAGAAAGCATAATGTGATTAGTTAATGCTCAGATAAATCTATAATTTTTAAGTGTTTTTTTCCATACCATCGTTTTGCATCACATTCTGTAGATGACAACACCTATATAATAATATTTCCATAATAATATTGCTAGCTTTTGAATCTCAAATTAAGTACATACTTAACTTCATTGTATAGTTATAGTTAACGCCACTGATTCTTGGTTCGCTAATGATAGTATATTATAATGTACATAGCATAACACAAACAAATTTTTCATCTAGTAGGTATGATAAATATTGTAATCTGTGATGACTATTCTAAGTAAAGTAAGGGCAGGCGCCGACCCACCCCAAACGGTTTTTGGTCTACGCCTGCCCTAACAAAGCCATAGTGTAAGTTCAAAATAACTAGATTTTACTTTGACCAATTCACATTTGGATCATATTAAGTTGGAAAATGAAAGCAGGGGATAATTTTATTCGGCCTTACCTTTTCAAAAGGTAAAAAATATTCAATAGGGATATAATATGACTAAGAAAAGATGTCGTCGGTGGCGTTGTTTTGGAAAAACTAAGCGCCTCTTAACACGTAGTTTTAAGTGTTACCTCTGTTCCATTAGTTTTGTTTTGCTGTTCTTTTATTTTTTGTACTCTAATCGCTGGATGATTAGAAAATTTTTTGATTAAAAAAGTACGTACAAGCTGTGGTTTTCTTTAAATATTCCCAAGCAGGTTAAATAAATTTGTATTATAATGAATTTAATCTTAATAATCGAGTAAGCGCAGCAAACGAAGATCTTAGTAACAACTTGGCGATTTGGCATTGTATGTTTGTCCGAGCATAACTTTAGAACCGTTGGTTGATCTGATCTGCATGAAATTGGTAGCTATGTCGAAAAGTTTTATTTGAGGAATTAACTGGAAATATGTTCGTTTAATCGGACAGAGGGTTATTGAGATATGGGGATTTTCAATAGGACAAATTATCAACTATCTGGTTCCCATATTACAAGCTTTGTTTAGTTTGGGGCTAGATAGTGCTGTGTGTTAAGTCCACCAATATTTATTTATTTTTAACGCGCTTTTAGCTTAGCTTCACCTGTATCTGTCTATCTATGCTACATCATGTAATTGTCTTATCGAAGTGAAAATTAATATGTATCATGTAATTTGGATTTTAGCATTTGCTATCTTGGAACTGATCAGGATGATGGAGATGGATAGTGGAACTCTTCAGTAACTTCTGGTAAACCCCTCGAGTTGGGCTCATATTTTATTCATATCTAGGAAGTATATTTTTAGAGACACAATTAAAACAAAAAAATAGATAACCATTGATCCGTGACCTCCCATCTCCTCAGGTTTAGCTGACCACGTAGTTCTACTGGTTAAGTTCTTTTGCTTTTTCTTTTTTTTTATAATAACTTTACCTATAGGTATTTAGTAAATATAAAATGGTGACAGCGAGCTCGTCTGATGATGGAGGCAAGATGCCGCCGTATCAGTAGTTCTACTAAGAAGTACAACTGGTAGTACAAATGACACACCTTTGTATCTCTAGTACTACTACAATCTGTTCAAAGGCACTCTTCATCAAGTAGGGCGATAGAGCTGAAACATACTTACCATACCATGTAGGGGGTAGTCAGAGGCGAACTATTGTGATTGGTATCAATGTAAGACTAGAGTTGATATCAGGAGATCTCATTTCGGGCGCACCACTAGGTAGTTATCTTCTATCTACTTAAATATACTAAGACGTAGAATGTTACGTTCTCGACACGTCTGAAATACCATAAAAAACTATGTTTTTACGCTATGTGTGTAAAACATTTTATTTACTTTAATCAAACATTACATATTATAGGTAAAAGTAAAGCACCACCGTGGTGGCAAACTTAATTAGTTCGTCACAAAACCACTATCCTTTAAGGCTTTGTATACAATAGTAGTTTTTAAACTCTCGCGATCATAACACATATTTAAAAGTATTACACGGGTAGATTCTGCCCGCGACCACGGCTATTGCAACATAGCCGAAACGTCGGGAAAATAATAAAGGTAAACGCGATAAATACCTGTGAAATACTTTTAAATATGCTTTGTATACAAATTTTCAAAGACGTTGCACAGGTTTTTATGTTGACATGTGAACATCACGCTTCGAGTTCATAGTAAAGTTTGATCAATACCTATAGTCGCGTTAAACTCTCGCTGCAGGCTCGGTCATAAGTTATCGGAACGAGACAGCAATATTGTTCTCTCTCTTTCTCTCGCACATAAGAGAACGGACGATCCTTTTGTTTAAGCGTGTGTTATGATGATTTATGACAGAGTTTGCAGCGGGAGTTTAACGCGACTATAGGTTGAGCACTGACCGAGCCTGCAGCGAGAGTTTAACGCGGCTATAGTAATAATAAGAAAACGAAATAAAAAACATACAATTGTTTTGTAATATTTTTAAATGGACATCATGTACATGCATGATGAACAAGCTAAGAACTACGCTACTTGCTGATGGAACAAGCAGATGGCCCACCTGATGTTAAGTGGTAACCATCACTTATAATAAAGCATTGCCTCGCAAGTCACACCCAATAGGAATGTGCCATACGATACTTACTATAGACTAACAGTGAATATTTTTATATTAATATCCAGTGTCGTTACCAGGTTAACCGTAAGACATTGGTGTGGATTTTTGTAAAAACCATTAGGTAGGTACATTTTATACCGATGTGAACATACGGTTATATCGTATACCTACCTAACCTAGGGTGCATTTGTGTATTCACTGGAGTCAAATAACAGCATTGCATACAAAAATTGATACTTATATCTATTTCATTCAGCGAATTGAAGGCCTTGAAAAGTACTGACTATTTTTGATTACTTACCCTAATAAATTGGCCACCACTGTATAATATAATTACGTACTAACATAAGGCACTTACAAATAAAATTAAGACCTGTACAAAATTTTGTATGAAAAGTTACAAGTTTTAAAATTATAAGTTACCTACATATTTGGTAACTTACAGTATTCAGTACACTTAAATCTACTTAAGGTAACCCCGACGACGATATACTGCGTTGCTTCCACAAATGGTTATGTTTACAAACATAGTTATTTTAACATTAGATATAATTTCAACTAATTTCGTTTCTCTAATTGTTTTAAGTACCTATGTACATACAAATTTAACTGTCATATTATCACAGATTAGTGCTAAACTTTAATTAGGCAAATTATCACATTCGTCCCTAAGGATTCCACCTCAACGAGGAGTAAAGAAAAATATCGAAAATCGAACTACATTATATATTAGGTAGGTTGTCCTACATTATTTACCTACCAGCTAGTGAAACTAAATTTATGTTACAGAAGCTGTTTTGAACGTTAGAACTGTAATGAATTCTAATCTGTTTTAGGTTATGGTAAAAACAAAAACATAGAGCATTGTTTTTATTTACTTAATTAAGCTTACTTTGTCCCAAGCCGTGTTATATTGTATTAGCAACCGTATATTTAGAATTTTTGTGTGTGACCAGCATCATGCCACTGAAAATAAAACTGATTCGCAAACAAGATATTTATTCGCAGAAATGTGTCGCAACGCGGGGTCCTTTATAACAAAACAGTTTAACCTCTTGTTATCCGTCATTTTCATAAAATTTTAAACAGAAAGGATACAAGATTTCATACAGTTTTTACGCTTAAAACAGCTTCATATAGGAATTTGTTTCGTGCTGGAAAGGGGTAGGTATATAAAAGTTACAAAATAGCATTTTTGTCGATGAGCCGTAATAATATCCATCCGAATACTCGGGGGTTAGGTCTAGGTTAGGGATATACTTAAGTACTTTATGTATAGGTAGGTAATACTATATAAAAATATTAAGTTACTGCTTTTCATAAAAAATCCGCTTGTCTGATAAGTACATTCAATTTTTTGTTCTGTCTGTTAAGAACATGTCTCCCGTTGTCTAGGTATACATCTTTTTGAAGTTGTTTGTGTTCATCAACATCGATATTGCTACATTTCACTCAGACGTTCATACGGAGCAGTGACATTCCACCTGTGGTACTGCACAATGCTGTAAAATAAAAAAAACATGCTATTATAATTGGTGGACTTTCCACACAGCACTATCTAGCCCCAAACTAAGCCAAAGCTTGTAATATGGGAACCAGATAGCTGATAGAATACATATATACTTTTTTTTGTAAATACATACTTATAATATTATATAACACCCAGACAGAACAAACATCTATGTTCATCACACAAATGTTTGTTCTCGGTGGGGATCGAACCCACGGCCTACGGCACAGAAGGCAGAGCTACTACCAACCGAGCTGTGAAGGCTGTCACAGCTCAGTTGTTAAGTAGGTATAATTAAAGAAAAACACATGCAATTTTTTTTTTTTCAAATCTAATTTTTAGGTAATCATTTACCCTGTAATCTTTCAGCATAATACGGTTAAGTAGGTACTAATAAAAGGGCTTGCCAAAGTATAGAAAGACATGAAGACGAGATGAAAGAGACGAGGCGAAACAACAAGGGATCCTTGTCTAACTTCGGAACCCGTAAATAAACTGTCATGGGAATATACAAAAATATAGGCACAAATATCTCATCTTGTTTACGCGAAATGATGTCAACGACCAGTGCACTGGTTGTTGACATCATTTCGCACATTTGAAAGGACAAGGTCATCACATCTAAACAATTTAGTTTTAAAATTAGTTTGAATATTGCAATATAAACAAGTAGTTATAGGACGGCACAGCCGGTTAGTGAGATAACGCAAGTTTGCGCTAGATTGATTGGTCAGTCGATAGTGTCCGAGTCAGCTAGTGAGTCAATGTGTTTACGATGTCATAGATCTGTCATTAATTTGTATCACGTTCGGTACATGGCGTGTCAATTTATATTTTTTTTTAATTATGAAGTTTAGGTAACTAATTAAGTGCAGGTGACTGTACTATACTTAGTAACGTTTTATCGGGATTTATTGGACTTGATTCATTTGTTTACATAATAACTCTGTTTGCAAATCGTTATGGCTCAAGGCGGATTCTTTGAAATAAGATCAAATTGAGCTGGTTAAAAAAACTGTTACAACTTTGCAAATCAGAATTGATGATTCTTCGATGATTCTCCCTTTCACTTCCAATTAAATAAGGTATTTCTGACTGGTTACAAGCTTTTAAGGCGAAGACAAGAGCTAATGTGACTCTTTGTTTTTCGAAAATGAGTTAAGTGATTTTATATCTTTCAATATGTCAAAACGTGCGAGCGAGAGTGACATTAGCTCTTGTCTTCGCTTTAAGTAAACAAACCACCTGTTAGACGTAGTTAGAACTTACCCAGTGAAAATAACACATATCAAAGTAATTCCCATACTCAATACATAGATAGACGCCGGGAAACTAAATATCGTGATTTGGTACAAAGAGTTGTACATGACTGGGGCGAAAAGTGGGCAGATGCCTTCAATTGCGGACATCAGCGCAAACACTTTGGCTATGTCTGTCACCGGCAAGATCTTGGATAGCAGTGAACGCAACATCGGAGCCGAGAGACCTCGGAACAATGCTATCGATGATCCTGAAAACAAATATTCAATGCCTTATCAAAATCATTCAAAAAATCTGTGTTTTATCTATAGCCATCTCAAGTCAGTGTTTAAACCATCTTAGTCTAAGGTTTAAACTCTAGGTATCCTACCTATGACACATGTACCTTACCTAAGACACAGATAAGAGAATACAAGGTAGTCCTATTGAGTAATGACAAACAGAGACATGGCACGGCTGACTTTTAAGCAATGTTTCAAAATAAGTAACATTTAGGAAAACGAAAAACGCTCTTACATAAAGCGTTTTCCCTTTTTAGATGCCTTTTCTGCCGCCAAGAAGAGTTGCTGTGTTTCGGTTTGAAGGATATTGTTGCCGGTGAAATTACAGCAAGTTGATGGACGTAGGGCACGTTCCTGTCGTGCATAATTGCTAGTTTTCATCTTTATAGGACTTTTGAAACTTTGAACATAAATCTATATCTATATCGTTGTAAATAAATTTATAAAAAACGTTTTGTTAGTTTGTGGGTTACCCCTAGGCTTCGTCAGGCCCACAGTTATTTATTTATTCGAAGGAAAACCAACAGCTCAATAAAACAGAAAGAAGTAACACGATATCTTATGACCAGAAACAGGTTTTTACGAATAGAACAGGAAATTCGTAAATAAATACCTACATAAAAAGTGTGAACAAAACATAGTAGGTAAATTACTAATACAAGAATTCAAATATAGAATAGAAAAGTCGAGATAAACTACTACTTATAAATAGATATTACTAAGAAAAGAATTGGCTACTTAGCCGCCGAGCCGTCTCGCGGTTTCTACAGGAGAGATCTAGGTCCATTTTCTTCATGTACCTAGGTACCTACGGTGGTAAACCATTGGAACGGTCCATAGATATTATTACAAAGGATATCATTATGTGTGTAATCAAATTGCGTAGTTACCTACGTAATATGATACAAGATTAAATGTATAATTAGGGTAGGTATAGGTAGGTACAGTGTAAAATTATTATAAGTAATTTCTTACCCAAGTACATGTGCCACGAAGTTGTAGACAACGCTTTAGCCAAGAATTCAATAGCGCTTGATAAGAGAGCTATTATTGCGAACGGCAAATCTCCTATTTTCAGTATTTTCTGTCCAACGACTACTCCCAAACCGGACCCCACAAACGCTATAGCCGTGCTCGAAGCAGAGAATATGGTGTAGTCTTTCAAAGTCCAGTGGAGTTTCTCTCTCGTGTACAAGTATTCTAAAGACATCAGCCCGTACAGAATAAAGATTGATAAGCTGTTTGCTATAGTGATTAGGAGGATCTGAGCACGTCCGAAGTGGGGTCGGCGTCTAAAGCATTCTCGAACCATTTCTTTTACAAGTAGGATATCTAGGACGCTGAATATGCTTCCCTGAAAGAGAATAGTAGGTTGTATTACAAGGAGCACGTCTGGGGAAGTACTACCACCATGCCTATCTTTCCGCCAAGCGGCTTTGCTGAGTTTCGGTTTGAAGGATGAGGGGTGCCGTTGATATTGGCATTAAAACAAATAACCAGTAATTTAAACGAACTCGCGAGTAGGTATTCTCTTAATTTTGTATCAGTTAGTTGACAATTTTGCTGACGAGAGTTTCTAGGCCAAGCAGAGAACCTTGATTTTACGGCTAATAAAGAAACCTTGTAAGTACTATGTTGATGTATAAATTACCTTTTTTATGTTAGTTTAATCCTACTAATATTATAAACGTGAAAGTTTGTAAGTATGGATAGATGGATGGATGGATGGATGGATGGATGTTTGTTATTCTTTCACGTAAAAACTACTGAATGGATTTTAATGAAACTTTACAATAATATAGCATATACATCAGCATAACACATAGGCTACAATTTATAAAGATATTGTGTGAATTGTCCAAAATATGACGATAAGTGTCAAGTAAGTAGGAAAAAATCTACCATCTGAGAGCTATTCTGGCGTGCGCTGCCAAAACCGCTAGAGTTACACATATGTACTAGGTACGCCACGCTACGCTGTAGCTACTCGAAATACTATAATCCTGCGCAGACGAAGTCGCGGCCACCAGCTAGTGCCTAATATTGCAGAAATTGAAATTGGATTTACGACCTAAGTACTTATGTCTAATAAGTGGCAAGGGATTGGAAATCACCACATGACATGCATAAGATGTGTGCAACACAAAATATTTTAGAAATTAATTAAGTTAATCGTGTTTACATTTTAGTACTGTTGATTGGTACCTTACAACACAATTATAGATATTCATTTAAATATTCATGTACTTAATGATAAGTACCTACCTGTATCTTTTATAATGCATCATATTATTGTATCCTATCTACTTATCATTTATCATAAATACAAAACCTAATCTAAAGATTGTGAGTAACGTGGTTAAATAGGGTTGAGTCATATTAATAATATAATAATAATAATTTGTGTTATGTAAAACCGGCTGAGTATGAAAATGGCGAAAGCCTTAGGAGATTTCTTCCATAACAATTTTCTAACGCTGATTTAAATAAAATAGTACTGCGTGCAGGGCACGATAAATTGCAGTCGTTGCAATTTACAGTAAGTAATAAAGCCAAGGCTGTATATTAAACCTTTTACATTTAGGTATAAGTATTGTTTAAATCCGTAGAGGCGACGGCTGCTGAGGAAGAGGAGATAGTTATTAGATTAAATAGTGTAGAATTAAGTTAGTAGTCATCTAGAGTACCTAATCGTAAAATAGTAAGTAATTGTCAAAGGCAGCTGAATAAAAGCTTCAAGAAATCTTCCAGCTTAGTACCTTACATGTAATTATGAAATAAAATAGCAGAGTATTAGTTTACGTATTCTGTTTTCTGATTTCTAGGGTTTTTTTTTATTTAGTGACCTTTTTTTAGGCAGGTTCCGTTGAAACGGGACTTTCAAGTTAACTTTAAACTTTATTGAAAACTAGCAGCTTCTCGCGGCTTCGCACGCTTTAAAGTGGTGAGCGTGATTTGTAGGGGTAATTATCAGAAATTAAAAGTGTCATTATTAATTATTTATTTCGTAGTATATTTACCCCAAGTTTTAAGTCAATCGCACCACGCGTCAATAAACTCCCATACAAACTTTGACATCCCTTTGCACACTTATTAAGGGTAGTTTTAAAAAACTAAAAATGCCTTTCCTATTTTTTAGCCTTGGAGTACATGTACTCCAAGTTTCAAGTTTGTAGGTTCAAGGAATACTATTTTTCATACAACCGTTTTCAACCCTTTTTACACACTTAGGGGTTGAATTTCCAAAAATCCCTTCTTAGTACACCTCTAAGTCATAAGACCTATGTACTCCTCAAATTTCAAGCCTCTAGGACCAGCGGTTTAGGCTGTGCGTTGTCTATATGTCAGTCAGTCAGTCAGTCAGTCAGGACTTTGAGTCTTATAGTATTAGAGATTAGAGATAGAGATAAATAGTGAACTTGAGGAATATTATTAGGATTGTAAGTCAATGAACTTAGTTGGGCCTAAGGGTTCGATAATGTGATTCCATCAATTGTAATAAAATCATGTTTCTTTTTAATATCGCCCGGTTTTTTGCGGTCAGCTCAGTCCCTATGATAAATACAAATAAGTTATTAACTTTAAAACCCTGTTCCTACCTTTCTGAGGTATTTTGTAGGTACATTGTACCAATAGCCTGTGAACAACATCATGATTCATACAACATAATCTTTGCTGGTTCATAAACTTATTTATTTTAGTAGGAATAATTGTGAAATAAAGCATTACTTGGTTTATTAGTATAAACGAGAGAGCTATGCTGGGAGTTTCACTACGGGATAGAATCAGAAATGAGGAAATCCGTAGAACCAAAGTAGCCGACATGACTCGCAGAACCAGAAAGTTGAAGTAGCAATGGGCAGGTCATTATAGCTCGAATGACTGATAACCGTTGGGGAATAAAGGTTCTCGAATGGCGACCACGAACAGGAAAACAAAGCGTGGGACGCCCTCCAACCCGATGGACTGACGACATTATCAGGATCGCGGGAAGTCGGTGGATGGAGAGGGCTCGGAATCGTTCTTCCTGGAAATGTATAGGCCTATGTCCAGCAGTGGACTTCTTTAGGCTGATGATGATGATGATTAGTATAAACAAGCATTACACATACATAAGCATAATAATAAGATATGATTATGTTTGGTGATAGAGACACCTATTTTAGTAGCGATAACGTTCAAAATAATATTGGTATTTGTACCTTAACAGCTCCAACCAAAGACTCCTTGATCCAAACATTGGTATAAGCATACGAGATCACGTCCATAGTTGCAACAATAAGCAGAAGGTAAGTATTGCCAACAGCTCTCAGTATATACGAGCTGAGCATCGAACCCAAGACGCTTCCGACACTGACTGCAGCTTCCAGGATGGTCATTCTGGAATAAATACCACCACAAAGTATACGGTGCGTTTGGGCAATGACGAGAACTCACAGACAATTCTAAGCAGAAATTACACGCACATGAGGCATCTGTATGCCTCAAATTGATAGATGCAGGACAGTGCAACGTAGGGCACGTTCTTATCTTGCGTGACTTACGAGGCAATGCTTCGTTGGCTGATAGTTAACACTTAACAGGTGGGCCATCTGCTTGTTCCATCAGCAAGACTTAGTATAAAAAAAAGCCCGATACGCTTATCTCATGGGTGACCTGTCACGCGCTCTTTTGTTCTCAAACTTCCCCTGTACTACTAGGGTTTAATGGAAACCTCTCCACGACGCGACACGAGCCCAAAGTGCCCAAAGTATAGTGCTCGAGATTCTAGCTTGTATAATACTGCGTTTACATTTAGACATTCGCGCTGCCAATCGCGTGGACGGAAATGTTGCCGTCCATATGTCTGCGGCAGCGTCGCCGGCAATGTGTGTTCACGCAACACGGGCAACGCGAGCAGCAACGCGAGTGGACATGGAAGTGGCCTGTTTACATTCTCGCATTGCCCAAGTCCCTGCCGATGTCTCTGCACATTTCCACGGATATGAGCTGAGTGTAAACGTGGTATAAAATCCTATGAACGAAGGAAGTGCACACGCAAACTGTTCTATTACCTAATAGTTCGTTGCTCCTCCGAAGTAATGTCGCAGAAGTAGCAGAAAGCTCCAGTGAACAGCACAGTGAACCCTCCGGACAGGGAATAAGGCACTATAGTCAAAATGTACCACCATGGACCAAGGTTGTTGAACATGCAGTATACTACTTTCAGCATGGAGCTTATAGCAATACCTGAAATAAAATATATATTTATTTAAATAAATAGATAAATATTGGTGGACATTCTACACAGCACTATCTCGCCCCAAACTAAGCCAAAGCTTGTGATATGGGAACCAGATAGCTGATATACTGCTTATATACTTTTTTTTTGTAAATACATACTTATAATATTATATAACACCCAGACAGAGAACAAACATCTATGTTCATCACACAAATGTTTGTTCTCGGTGGGGATCGAACCCACGGCCTACGGCGCAGAAGGCAGAGCTACTACCAACTGAGATGTGAAGGCTGTCATCATTTACACGTAGACTGACGTTACAAATTACTCGAGTATAAAATTAGTAAATCTGACAATATTTTAAAATTATAGCAGCCACCCCCGGCTTCTTTCGTATATTACTAACATTAACATTTAAGGCGTTTTTCTTTTATTGTGTTCGTTCATGTTTTCTATCCAGTTTTCGATTTTATTTATCGTGATAAAAAGTAGCCTATAATCCAAGTGACGAAATGCACATTTGGCGTGAAATTAGCTTCCAAAATGCTAACATCCAAACATCGTAACTTTTGAGTTTGTAGGTATAAGTAGAAAGTCGGATGCTTATGCTCACTGTAGTTCTTTAGTTCTTGTATGGAGTTAATTATTCCTATATAAGACCTTCCTATATAGGACTTCAAGATCCTGTTGTATGAAGGCGGTAGTCAAAGGCACGTCAATGCCCAAATCATGGTAAGTAATTGTTGTTCTACAGTTTAAATTTAGATACTACAGAAGGAATACTTTAGAAACATGATTCAAATGCTCATTACGACATTTAGAAATAATAATTTAGTTTTTATTCGGATGTGATAAAAACAATTATTTATTTCGTTTTGGCGGAGAATTAAACAGATTTTAGATTGGTAGTAGATTTTAGCCAGTCATTGAAATGAACTGTTTAGGTATTCTATGGTTATGTATGACATATGAGTAATTGAGATAACAAATTATTATTGGTAAACATTTCACACAGCCAACTATACAAAGCATGAAACAATGGAAAGATAACGCAGATTTAAAACTGAAACCCCGACTAATTACCAAACACCATACCGTGTTATAATTACGTAAGGTAGATTTGTTTGCAAATAATAAAAAAAATTTTTTTACGTTTATTAAGTTTCCTTACTTTTTTATGTGTGTGTATGTACCTACTATGTACCTACCTACTGACAACTTTGCATGTTCCTCAATTTGTCAATGCTGTAGGTACACGCCATTAGTGACAGCGCATATAGTTCATACATAGTTCATACCTTTTTTATAATTTACTTAGGTACCTACTCTAGTGTTTTGTTTTATACAACTAGCTAATGAAACAAGCAGATGGCCCACCTGATGTTAAGTGGTAACCATCACCTATAATAAAGAACCTATGTATCTGTCGTTGGTGTGTATTTACGAATTGAAACAATTCGCCATACATGTGCCTAGATAGGTTCAACCGAGTACCTAGGTATTTATTCGAAAATGGCGTTCCTTTTAAAAATAAGTAATGTACTTATGTGACTCACTGCGCTCATCAAAGCGGACAATGAAAATTATGTTTTATAGTAGGCTAAGTATAGTGCTTAGTGATTGTATACAAGGTGTTCCATAAGTTGTGTATATAAACTTCAGGGGGCTAAAGTACCCATCAATATGAACCACTTTTTCTAAGGAACCAACACTGTGAACGCGAAAAAAAACAGCTGTTTAATACAAAAGTTTTATACCTACCAGGCTAAAATGTATGAAACAGCTGTTTTTTTTTTCGCGTTCACAGTGTTGGTTCCTTAGAAAAAGTTGTTCATATTGATGGGTACTTTAGCCCCCTGAAGTTTATATACACAACTTATGGAACAACTTGTATATCGAACAAAGAATATACCTACCGCAGCGAGTATATTTTGTTCGAGTATTTTTTGCAAACTGTCTGTCTGATAGATAATACTTTTTTGATTAGGTATGTTTTATTTATTCTCGTCACATGCATTAATACCTACTATGATTATTATCATTATTTCCATATACTTAATGTAGAATGATCATCAATCATTTACCTACTTACAAAAAAAACCTTTTTCTAACCGTAAAATAGATAACTACATAATAAAGCGTCCAAGTTGGTCTTGTTTTAGTACACCAAACTCACTCAATAACCGAATTTACTTTTGTATATTATTAATTAGGTGAGGTACAGTCAGCGACAAAAGTAGACGAACATTTCTGATTAGTCAAGAATATTATGCTTAATCCAACCACAGATAAGAGAATACACATTTTTTATCAAATTTTGTATAAGTATAGGTACATAGTTAGTTTATAGAATTCTTGAGCCATAACTATCTGAGGTTGACATTTGTTGATAAATCCTGACAAATTGGGCGATGAATAATTTGAATTGTTAATCAACTTTTCACCGATTCTTTGTACGTAGGTAGCAATTTAAACAAAATCAAATGTTCTACTCGCATTTACGCGGGTTTTGTAATGAGTTTATCAAGGTAACACTTGAAAGAATCAATTTAAATACCATCCAAAATTAACTATCGTAATTCGTGAACGAAAATTAACATAATATCTACCTATCTACATAGGTAGGTACTTAAATTGAATAATTTTTATGGTAGCACTTCACATGACCTACTCGTGTTCGTGTTTTTATTTGCGTCTCCGTCTTGCTCGTTAAATATAGGCGAATAGGGTTACTAGGTACCTACCTACATTATCGTCGTTTTGTGTAAAATACGACGAATATCCATTCGAAGTGCCACCTTAAGGGGCTGACAACTATCAAACAACTTCTCGCTCGCACGTTTCGACATGTTGAAAGATATAAAATGACTAAACTCATTTTCGAAAAATCGCAATCAACCATTTTGTGTGCAATCACATTGCACACAGTTTAGTAAAATTTCATTAGCAACAGTCACATTAGCTCTTGTCTTCGCCTTAAGAAGAAGGGAAATTGTATCATTGTAATTTTGACGATCTTTGCGGCAGCGGCAGTTGCGGTCGTTGCTAGGTATGTAGGTAAGTAGGTTCAATTCTCGTAATCGTAAATTATCTTAAAATAAAAAATTTTAATGTTTCATTTAGTCTCTCTCTTGTCGCGTCACTAGTTTCTTTCGAAATAGTGTGGTGAAAGGATTTTAAGTGCGCCTCAAGAGTCTCCTATCGAGCACTTGACACATGTTATAGAACTTTTTAGGTTCTACGACATGCCAGTTCCCTCACGATGTTTTCCTTCACCGTTGGAGAGTACCGGCATTGTGCACATAAATTTTTGAACAGAAAAACTCATTGGTGCACGACCGGTTTCGATCCCACGACCTCATGATCGGAAGGCGGGGCCGCTACCACTAAACCGCCAGTGCTCTCATGTATCATTTAGTGAAAATGATTTATTGGAAAAGGTCAACTTTCAATGGTATTTTAATCGATTTCATGTAAAAAAGTTGGTAGAATTAATATTTAAACATACCTATTAACGTAATTTAAGAAACTATTTTGTAAAAAAAATATCATTCTAATTTGCATTGTGTTAGAAAAAAAATATTTTAGGAAGTTAGAACAGGGTATAGGACAAAATCTGTTAGACAAAGATTAAATAGATTGATGAAATGGGTGGCAAACAAAGTAGGCCATGTGGTATCTCGTTCATGCCATGAGGAATTATAATATTTATACTTAGTTATTTATCAAGTGATAAGAAATATTATATTAAAATACCTACCTAACTAATGGTGGCACTTCACATCGCTATTTGGTATTTTCGTTATTATTTGCGTTTTATTCGGCTTTATTGTGTAGAAACCCAAATAACTGAGCACTCGTGCGTGCCTGTAATTGGCACACATTTTTTTGTTGCTTTTGACGACAAATATGACGAATGTATACTGTATTGTGCTGTTGGCCTTGTCTAATAAATATACATACCTAGATAAATACACAGTGTTCGTGTCTTGATCGTGAAAAATAGGAAAATGTAGGCGAATAGTCACTAGACATCGTCGTATTTGGGTAAATAAGATGAATACGCGAACACGAATAGCGATGTGAAGCGCCACTATGAAATGTTTGAAATTGAAACTTTGAATGGGGGATATACTTTATTGGTACCGTCAAACACCCTAACTTCGCCTACTTTTTGAATAATTTTCATTTGCTATTCTAGATCTATGTAGTTTACAAGAAAATCAAATATATCAGTCAATTACATTTACTTCTAATAATAATGCTATCTAATAATAATAAAAAAAGAAAATATGTTAATAATTTTCATACTAAAATGGCCCGCGATGATGCCAGACGAAGTTAGGCACAAGTGCTTGAATTCGCCTACCTTCATTATTTCAGTCCCTGTAAGTCGTGGGAATTGCGTTGTTAGAGAAGTTTCGTATAATAGTTGTGCTTTTTACGAATTTAAACTCAAATTTCTCATCAACAAAGACAAATTCACAAAAATGGGGTAGGCGAACTCAGGAACACTTTGAAAACTGCGCAGATCAGCTCCATACATTGAGCGAGCGAGTAAGCGAAAAATATTATTAATTCACCACCGTGCGATACAATCATTGTACACTTGTAATGCAACATGCGACAAAATTCTACCCTTCATTTGAAGTCGGGTAAGGAAAGCAAGTGACAACAAAGTGGCGAAGTTTGAAACTACATGTAAGAAATTGTACCTCAAATTATCTAAATGTATTTTTTGCCGCCGCAACTACATAACTTAGCATGCAAATTAATTAGAGATTATATTGTTAGAAAGCCGACGAAAATTCTGGTTTAGATTAATACAGTGCTAATGGTAGGTATTACCTCTTATTTTATTTAGTTTATAGATGAAGTTTTGCAGTCCACCAAAAAAAACCGCCTCTTTCGACATCAAGTTATCGACTATCTACTAAATGGTAATATTAGGAACCGGTATCTATATAATAGTCCATTTCATGACCATAAAAAAAAGCAGTATGGAACCCGGCGAAGTATGGAACACTAGGCGAAGTTAGGGAGTTTGATGGTACCTATAAGCCTTTGAATACTATTTTATAAATACATATTCAATAAATATATGGAATACTGTTAATTCAACATCAGCCATGGCAAAAATGATTTTTGGCCTAAACAAAACTATAAAAGCTCTGAGTAGCTTGTAGCTCAGTTAGAGCCATAGCAGATTAGACAGAATTAGTTAGTGTAGATTATGGATTTGTTTCCCCACCAAGAACATACCTAGTACCTATATGTATAGGATTGCGCTGTGTGAAATGTCTGCCAATTTTTATTTATTTCAAGACAAAAAACAAACAGGAGGAACCTACCTAAACCGTATTTATTTATAAGTGGAACAACCTACAGGAAGTTAAGGAATATTAACGTTATGGATCATAAAATCTTTGTAAAAACCACTTACCAAATAGAGGCCAGACCAACAATGGCTTCCTCCCATGAGTATCCGACCAAACAGCTAAAAATGAAGTCATAATAGCTGGCGCTACTGACTCTATCACACTTTTCACACTATTCACAAATGTTGCATACTTCTGTACTTCTTTCTCAAGCTCATGAGTTTGGTTTGTCTTGTCTAGGGACAGGAAGCCGATGCATTCATCATTTGTGTGATTCAGTGCATGGAGACATGTTCGGTAAAGTAGTATGTTGCTTATTGCTGCACCTGTGAATTAAAAAGTGCTACAATATTAAAATAACTACTAAGTATGTAATATAGATACATTAAATTCCATATGCATAGGAACATGATGTAAACTGAACCTGGGTGCCCGCTTCAAAGACTTTAATTTTTTTAAATTAAATTAATTCTTACAATAATTCTTACTCAAGAAAAGCATAGTAACCTAGGTTGGTATTTTTTTTTCTTGTATAGGTAAATATACCTACCAGAAAGGGATGTAGTCATTATAGCCATAAACAAAGGAAATTCCACTGTTATTCTGAACGGTCGGGCCGGTGTTCCTGATACTTCCGCGTCGGAAGTGTCAGCGTCCGTTGGACTAGTTTGGACATTGGGGTGCAGTTGTTCCTCATCTTGAATCATTTTAGCTGCAGCTGCAAAAATCTAACAAAGTTTATAAGCAAGTAGGTATTTCTATTATTGCTACCACCGCAGTCTGTTCATACATTACGTCTCTGTAATTTACAATCTAATTTAAAACACAAATCGCACTTACTTTTAAACAAGTCAGCAAGACCTAAAATTAATATTTTGTTATAAGTGTTGCGTACTTAGTAATAACAAAACACGACAGCCAACTTCACCCATCACGCGCTCGTTTTGCACTAAAAATTTGAAATCTATTATGTAGTATTCCCCCCCTCCCCTCACCCCCACTCCCACTGACACTTGACAGCAGAGCAGACTTCATTTCATTCCTTCCTTTTGAATCTAATCAGGAATTAGGTCCTGTTATTGTTCGACAATGGAACAAACAACCCGAAAATTAAAAACTATGGAAATCCCAGCTATCAATGTCCAAATGTACATGAAATCTATGGCCGTACATTGAATTTCCAACTATGGAATGTATAATCCTAGAAAAGAACAGAGAAGAGTTTTTTGAAATAGGAGAGTCTCTACCGTAGGTAGGTACAGGTACTATAAGACCACGTAGAGTTGAGGTCTCAATTATATGTAATATAAATAAAAAAAAATGTCATGTAACGAGAAGAATGCTAGGGATGAATGTGGATATAGGAGTAGAGGTAGGCCAAAGAAAAGATGGATGGAATGTGTGAAAGAGGACATGAGTAAGAAAGGAGTGATTGCTGAGATGACGGCTGATAGAGGACAGTGGAGGGAAAAAACCTGTTGTGCCGACCCCACATGAAGTGGGATAAGGACAGGAAAAAAAAAAAAAAAAAAAAAAAAAAAAGGTGCTCTCTGTTGTTTCTGTGACTCATTTATATCCTACTCAAGTCCGTGTTCATCAGAAGTACACAAAGTAAGTGGTGATTCTATAGTCCAGACTCACCACATACTGTCTCTATACGAAGAATTTTAAATTTATTAATGCTGATAATGTTGTCAAAACATTTAAATCCTTAAATATTAAAAATACTGAAGATCTATGGGGAATGTCTACAAAAGTATTAGGCGCTATTATAACTGATATTGCACCATGTCTAGCATACATTTTTAATAGATGTGTTGATGAGGGCGTTTTCCCTGATTTAATGAAACACAGTAAACTCATTCCCCTGTACAAGTCTGGAAATGAACAAGATCCTGCCAACTACAGGCCTATTTCGGTACTATTTCAAAAATTTTACTTAACGTAGGTATAAGTAAAATTTTTGAAAAAGTTGTTCTTAATCAGTTAATATCACATTTTAACGGCAACGGCATACTTCATAGTCATCAATTTGGATTTACTAAAGGTCGATCACCGACTGATGCCGGCTCGACGCTCCTGAAAAACATATATGATGCTTGGGAACACTCACAAGATGCGATTGGGGTATTCTGCGATCTGTCCAAAGCTTTTGACTGTGTAAGTCATGCCACTTTATTATCTAAACTGAAACACTACGGCATCCTAAACCGGGCTATTGATCTTATACAGTCTTACTTAACCAATAGAATCCAAAAAGTTGATGTTGGCGGTGAGAGGTCTTCTGGATCGGTCATTGATATAGGGGTGCCTCAGGGTTCGATATTAGGTCCTTTCTTATTTCTAGTTTTAGTTTACGTAAATGACCTTCCACCTTTTGTAAAAGATTTATGTGAAATAGTTCTATTTACTGACGATACCTCTTTAATTTTTAAAGTCGACAGATTGAAGACTAACTTCGATGACGTTAATGCATCTCTGTCGCAAGTACTTAACTGGTTTACTGTTAATAATCTTTTGCTCAATGCTGGGAAAACGAAATGCATTAAATTTACTTTGCCAAATGTGGTTCTGCGACCAACCAATATTAAATTAAATTGTGAATCACTTACCCTTGTCAATTCTACTATTTTTTTAGGACTTAATATTGATGCAAAATTGCAGTGGGGTCCACACATAAAATCACTTGCTGGTAGACTGAGTTCGGCTGCATACGCAGTTCGCACAATAAGATGGCTTACAGATGAAGCTACAGCTAGGCTAGTATATTTTAGCTACTTCCATAGTGTAATGACTTATGGTATTTTGCTCTGGGGGAAAGCTGCTGATATACAAAGTATATTTGTACTTCAAAAACGGGCGATACGTGCCATTTATAAAATGAAACCACGTGACTCATTAAAGGGGGGCGATTTAAAGAAATTAATATTCTCACAGTCATTTCACAGTATATTTATGAAAATCTATTATACACTCATAAACACATAACACAGCTTTAAGAAAAAGAGTGATGCACATAACGTTAACACTAGAAATAAAAACAAATTATGTATACCTAAATTTCGACTTCAAAAGGTAAATGGCTCGTTTATGGGGAACGGTATTCGCTTCTATAATAAACTTCCAGAAAGTACCACTGGGCTTCCTATTAGAAAATTTAAAGTGTACATTAAGAATAATCTAATAAGGAAAGCTTATTGTACTTTAGATAGTTATATTGTTGATAAAAATGCGTGGCCCGATGTCCCGGTCGCTCTGCCCATCGGCAGCTAACATGTCTGCAATGTCTGTACTGTACCTACTATTGTGTGTTTTTTTTATTTTTCTCTGATTTTATAGATTATATTTATGCATTAGGTATTATTAGTTTGAGGCGTAGCGTGTGCTGTCTTATAAATTTGATTATGTTTACCTTTTTCTGTATGCCTACGCCTCACTAAACTTCAATAATATATTAAATTATTATTGCATTGTAAAAGGACGCTTGTTCGCTGTTGGACAGATTCTGGATTGGACAGATTCGAAATTCGGCAGATTCTGTACTCGACAGATTCTGGATTGGACAGATTCTTGGATTCGACAGATTAGCTATACGGCAGAAAATGGACACTTGAGCACAGAATACTGATCAATGCAAAAGCTGAACTAATCAAACTACAACATATTAGAAAATCATCACAAATTTAAAAAAATACAATACATTAGAATAATCTAATAGAAAAATAAAAAATAAATTTTGACAGCTGTCAAAAATAACACTTTGATAGCTGCCATCAAAAGGTTGATTTTTAATTTAGTGACAGATAAAATTTTGACAGCTGTCAAAAATAACACTTTGATAGCTGTCATCAAAAGGTTGATTTTTAATTTAGTGACATAAATAAAATTTTGATTGCTGGCAAAAATAACACTTTGATAGCTGTCATCAAAAAGTTGATTTTTAATTTAGTGACATAAATAAAATTTTGACAGCTGTCAAAAATAAAACTTTGACTGTGTCATCAAAAAATATTTTTCATTTATTGACAGAAATAAAATTTTGGCAGCTATCAAAAATAACGTTTTGACAGCTGTCATTTAAGTAACCGCGGGCTAGTTTTATGAAAAGATGTTTTGTTATGAATTCTTATTTTAATTAATCCAAAATGCGAGTAAACCCAGGCGTCATCCTAGTTATATTTATCATGGTACAATTGGGACAAATCAGTGCCAATTGTACCATCAATGGTACTGCCTAATGGTACAAGTGGTCCGGCGGCGAAGATGCGTGATTCAAAGTTATTGGATTGCTTAAAACGGCAAAGTAAATTTTATATTTAAAACTAAAAAAAAATGGGTTCCACTTGCTATTTTATTTACACCTGTACTTCTGTCGAGTAGCGAATATGCCGAATTACGAATCTGTCCAATCCAGAATCTGTCGAGTACAGAATCTGCCGAATTACGAATCTGTCCAATCCAGAATCTGTCCAACAGCGAACAAGCCTAAAAGGATCATACAAAAGAACGGTAGGAACCAAGCCGTAAGTTTGTTGCCTGTTCTTCTAGGCTTTGGTCGCGTGGAACTGGCACCTAGAGTCACCTAGCTTTAAGACGTTTCAAAGTGATCCTTGCATGGAGGTACTATATACATGACATAAAATTCGATGGTTGTGTTTTATGAAAATTAACAGCGTTTTTCATGGTTATGTTTTCCAATATTTACAACTTGGAAAGCACAAACTTGGTGAAAACAGCCGTTTCTAACAAACCAAAATGTATACATTAATTCCGGGCTGCGTTTTCCAAGGTTGTGCTTTCCTTGGTCATATATTCCGGTCACCCAAAATATTTTAATCTTTTTGATTGAATTTGAACTTGAAATTGAATGAACTAAAAAAATGGGTGCAACCTAGTCTAAGGTGCAACCGGAAGCTTAGATCGCACCGAAGTTAGCGTTTATCAAAGTTGCTAGTGTAAAAAAGGACCCGCCATAGGCACCTCGACTACTTTTTTGTTTGGTTAAACTTTAACAAGCAACACTACTCTCTGTTTGTCTCTTAGATCAAGTATACAATAGATAGAGCATCAAATAATAATACCAAGAGTAAGAGAGACGCAATAATACAAATTATACCTATGAGTGAGAGAAATATAATATAAATGTTCTGTCCCTTTCTGCGTATACGTTTTTGATTGTTTAGCACCAAGTTTGGTGCTAAACAAACCGCTTGGTGCTTGTGAGTTTACAGGTGTTTAGTGCCAAAGTTCTTTGAAAATAGTGTGTGCCTAGGTCCCAGTATATGTAGAGTTAAGTTTATAATGTGGTGCATTGTAGTATTTTAGGCTGTGATAATGATACAGCTCGGAAAACTGAAAATTAAGCTTCCTTCGGTAAGTAGCACTTTTATGTTCTATTTGTCAATTAAACTATAAAACGGAGAGTGCACAGAGTCCACAATTAATCATTTAACGGTTGTGTTTACTTTCTTTCGCATATCATAGTAGATTTCTAGAATTTAATTATTTTGTAAAATTGAGTATAGGTTACTATAAACCACACAAATGACATGGCTATTCAAACCGATACAGTTCTATAGAAACATAATTTGGCTGGGTTATACGATCTTTCGGGATGCCAACTAAAACAAAATCTATTTGCCAAAAATGTTGGGAAACGAACCACTTTAGGGTGGATTCGACTCTGATATGTTAGGATAAGTTAATACACACAATAATCTAGAAAAAAATGACAATGTCGCAACTTATTATTACCTTATTCAAAGAAATAAGGTTTTTTTGACTTAAGTACATAATGAAAAAAAATATGGTATAGGTAGTAGGTACATATATTTTAATTTAATTTAATTTATTTTTTTAGCTTTGCGTTACATTTTAATAATTTAAGTCTTCTCACGATTTTCATATGAGAAGTTGGTAGTTATTTTATGTCTGAGACCACCATCGCGTAGTATGATTAAATACCTACATATACCTAATAATAACACTTTTGTTTTACAGATTTCCCAAAGATGCAACTACTTTGGGCTGGTGGGTTAAAGCTACGGGTTACCAAGCTCCAGGTCACCAAGCTCCAAAATCAAAATCAAAACGGTCTTTATTCAGTACAATCATATGGATCTCTTTGAAACGTCTTAAATTGGTACTAGGTGAATGTACCGCCAGTTCCTCGCGGGCGACCAAAGCCTAGAAGAACAGGCAAGAAACTTACGGACTAAAAAACTTTTGGGCTATTTCAACATAAACGGTATCTCCACTTTTTTTTCTGGATATAAAAAGTATGTTCAAAAATCTTGCTTTAAAAAGTGTGAATTAAGAAAATATTCTCATCTGAAATTGTTATGTACAAACTATTAAATATTTATCGTCTAATAAATAAATACGTACTTACACGTGATATATTTTGATGTATTTATGACATATTCATAGTGATGTTCTGAGGATAGCTGTATTCATATTCCACTAAATAAATTGTTTTTTATTCATAAAAATTTTACCTAGCTGGTGCAGTAACATAGTTAAACTATTGGTAGGTGGTAGAATGTGAAGAATAGCACCACTAGCTAGCTCTGTCCCCCTCACTAGGAAAATCCAGGACTCTAGCTCGCGGGGCCTAGGGTTCTGATGTCAATGTCTAAAATGCCAGCTTAGTGCCAGTTCGCCCTGTTTTTTTTATTTTATTTTTTATAAATATTGGTGGACGCTCCACAAAGCACTATATAGCCCCAAAATAAGCCAAATCACAACCACCCAGGCAGAGAACAAACATTTGTGTGATGTGATACTCACACAAATGTTTGTTCTCGGTAGGATTGAACCCACGGCCTACGGCGCAGAAGGCTACCAACTGAGCTGTGTAGGCTTTTTTCTAGCTCATTCCTTAGAAGATGTTAAAATGGCGTAACCTAGAGGAGGGTACAAACTATTAAACTGCAGAAACTAGCTTTAATTAAACATCATTAAACAAACAACTGGAGCCGCGGCGACATCATAGCTTATGCTTGGTCGGGTGAAAATAGTATGATGTGGCAACCCATAAATTGTATGTACTTGTTGTCCGTCTTGCTCGGGTATACGCTCGTAGGCAATCTATAGTATTATAAATCTATGGTTTGTCTCGTTTGTTTGTCTTGGTTTGTCTGCACTTGTTCCGTTCGCCACAAAAAAAAAAAGTAATCGTCTGGTTTGGTTGTCTATGAATTTACGGAAAGTTGAGAAAAGGCGAGTAATTTTATCAAAAATCTTGTAATTTATTCAGCGTTCTAGGCAAAATTGTGATAAGTTGTCGTCCCGAAACCCAAATAACAAAGGTAAATAGCGAAGTTAAACGAAGCGCCTAGTGTGTTTATTGATGGTATTCACATTCACACGTCGAGCTATTGAACTCGAACTCGATGAGTCGCCCGCCTCTCGACATATCACCACACCACATCCGCTTGTACATTGAACGATACTGTTATTTTTTGCAGTTACATTGCTTTTGTATCGTTAAATTTACCAGAATGTCTTCTGTCCTTTAGATGCGCTTGAATTACATCATATAAGTGTTTTGCGGTACGTTGAGTGTACTGTCCACGACCTATTTTTAGATCGGCTTTCTTTTTTCCGTACCGCTTTCCTAATAGCCGGTCTCGGTAAATTCCCATCTTATTGTATTGATATACCTTTTCAGAGTATATCGAAGACGCTGTGAAGATGGCGGTGAACGTTTATTCCACTAATGTAACTTCTGAGAATTTATCACGACATGACATGTTGGCGTGGGTGAATGACTGTCTTCAATCCAACTTCGCGAAGATAGAAGAGTTGTGCACAGGCGCCGCATATTGCCAATTCATGGACATGCTCTTTCCAGGCAGTGTGCCCATGAAAAGAATAAAGTTCAAGACAAACCTAGAGCATGAGTACATACAAAATTTCAAAGTACTACAGGCAGCTTTCAAAAAAATGGGAGTTGATAAGGTAAGCCATAATATTATGCTCTGAATTATTATAAATATAAATGTTTTGGGTATATGCTTTCTAAAAGTATAAACAATTTTGAAAACACCTGTTCAATGTTTATTCATATTATTATAGTTGTTCGAAGTTATCTTATTCAACACTATCATTGATGTCCTTGGTAATATAATCAGATCTGTCAATCAATCTTTCATCATAAGATATAAAACTGTATTATGGTCTGTATAATTTCATAAACTTAACATTTCTGAAAGTAGAGACAAAAACCTGTGTCAATATACAGTAGGTTTACACTATTATATATTTGTTCACCTTATTAGGTATATACATACATAGTTGATGTCTGTTTCCATTGGTTCTATACAATAGAGTAGTTGCTCACCAAGCTAGTCTAGTTTTAGTTTACAGCTAATACCTACTCGTTTACATTTAAAAATGCCTGTCTAATAATAACAATTGAATTGCCCAAATAGTTGGGGCTAGGCAGGGCTGGCTGAGGTGAGGTCAGAAAGAGGACAATGTACAATACACCCCATTGCGAGACGTCAGTGCAGATCTTATTCCACCACATTGAATTTGATCATCCAAATGAATCTCAGTGTCTTTTATTAGGAGTTCTAAGACTTGTTCAAATGTAACTTTATAGGTAATCCCTGTGGACAAGCTGACTAAAGGGAGGTTTCAAGACAACTTTGAATTTTTACAATGGTTTAAAAAGTTTTTTGATGCAAACTATGACGGGCGCGAGTATGACGCGTATGAGGCTCGCGGCAGCTTCACAATCGGTTCTGGAGCGTGCGAATCTGGCGTCCCGCTGTGCGGGGCTATGGCCGTGGCTATGGCGGCCCCGCCAGCGCCCCGCGTCCGCCGAGCCGTGCCTACTCACCAGTCCGGCAGTACGCATCCGCCATCACTTTGCACGTTAACTATTCATCACACTCAGAAACTCCTCTCCAGCCATCGCATGAACGCATGGACAAAAAGCGGATGCAAACACCATCCTTGTTTCTCAGTGTGTTGAACTTGTTCCTCCTACGCAGCAAGCACTTATGATTTGATTCTGTTTTATTTACATTTCACTTTTTCTTTTGTAGATAGTACCAATTGACAAACTGGTGAAGGGTCGCTTTCAAGATAACTTTGAGTTTTTGCAATGGTTCAAGAAGTTCTTTGATGCCAACTATGGAGGCATGGAGTATGACGCGGTGGCGCAGCGCGAAGGCCTGCCGATGGGGCACGGGGGCTCCTCCGCGCCCCGAGGTCACGCCGCCTCGGCTAAGAAGCCTGCAGCACCAGTCGCCAAAGTAGCGGCTAGACCCCAAACCAGTACTGTTTTGTTTTATTTTCCATTTCAGTGTTGTGTCGTTGCTTTAAAGTTTATCTGCTTGAGGAAAATTTAGAACCTTAATCGTTTGTTTGTAGAACCATTGCATTATTCATATTATTTTTGTTTAAGTACCAAGATCATTTTAGAAACATTAACTTATTGGTTAATCGGAGACAAAGTTATTATTTAAAATGTGCACCTGCATGTCATAAATATTCTTAATGTGAAGATCTTCTGTTAGTGGAAATTTAGTGACCTTTTAGGTCAGAGGTTTGAAAACATCAAAGGATTCATTCAGGAAAATATTACATGCAGTAAAAATTTATGCAGTATAATATATTTCAGATAGAAAACTAGATAAATAAACTAAAGTTCATTTGTTTCCCTAAACACGCAAACTATACACATAATAATATATTCACAACAACAAAATTAATTAATCACTGGTCACCTCTCTGATTCACAATAAATTGTTATGTACGAACTATCTGAAATATGACACGACAAATGTATTTGATATAAAAAAAATACTAATCAATGACTCTTTAAAATAAGACATCTAATCTAAAGATAATATTGCAGATATTTATTCATTTTTCTTGTTTTTACAGTTGGCAAAGCTCCTACCACAGTGAGGTCACCACCTGTGAACCTAGCAAGAATAAACCAGACTGGAAAAGGAGACTCTAAAGTAATTGATGAGTTAAACCTTCAGGTAAGTAGGGATAGTTATTATCATGGAACCAAGCAGAAGTCATGGTCATCCTACATTTTGAAATCATCTTTGTAACTATTCTAGGCATCCAATGGCCTCCGAAGGCCTCCAATTGGTCAGTTCCATTTCACAAACTTCACTTCAGTCTAATCATGATGTTAATGAGAGGAAATCTAGAATTAAAACGACTGCTTTCATTGGCTGAGGTGATACTATTCTCAGTGCGCGGTGATTTATTACCGCGCGGTGGAAATAAGCTTCGGCAAAAGGTCACGCTTTGTACAATCAGCCTATATACTCATAACTACGCTACATACAATAAAGATATTTCAAACGAAATAAAATATCGCAACCTCGAGCACGATTCGCAGCGTCCAGCTTGAGAAACGGGTATTTTTGTACGGCCATTACAACAAACGGACTGTACTTGTAAAAGCAAAATTTCCCGATAAAGCCTTACTCATTTCGAAACAGCACAATCTTCTTTTTCAATTTTTATTCGCGATCAGATATTGTTCGATTAGAAATTGTTTTTACAATGTGTTAAACACGCAACGTAACATGCGCTAATGCCTATTGGCTAGTATTCTAAAGCACTGCTCTATCTTGCACGAATCAAGGTTCACAAATTCATTTAACGGTATTAAATTAATAAAAGTTTTAACTCGCAAATACACTGAGAAAACATCATTTCATTATTAATTTATTTAATAAATATTGTCTGACTTTGCCATCTACACTAATAATAAAAAGAGGAAAGATTTGTTATTTGAATGTTTGTAACGAATAAACACAAAAACTACTGGTCCGATTTCCAAAATTCTTTCACCATCACTATGCTACATTATCCCTGAGTAACATAGGCTATATTTAAATGTTTTAATTGTCTACCTGTGCGAAGCCAGGACGAGCCTCTAATAATATAGGAATATCTAATTATAAAACCTAAGCGCCGAAGCTGGAGTACCATATCGCCAATTGAAAGCAGTAATGGACTGAAACTCATTATACTTTATATCTCTCTAGGTGAACGAGTTGAAGGCGACGGTAGACGGCCTAGAGAAGGAGCGAGACTTCTATTTCGGCAAACTACGGGACATAGAAGTGATCTGTCAGGAAATGGAGGAACAACAAAACGGTCCTATTGTACAGAAGATTCTGGATATTTTATATGCAACTGAGGTAAGACCACAGATAAAAGTTAACCACTAGAGTATAGCTGCACGCCTTGAGTTGAGTTTCAGGAATTTATTTGTTAGTACCCAATACCCATATGCATAAAGTCACCAAGTGTTTTCATGCGCATTGCGAATCAGCACTCCAGTACAACATCCTCGCAAGAAGGCTGAAGTTTTGACACTACTTAGAGCTTTAAATGTGACGACGACGAGTGTAGGCCACAACAATACAAATTCAAATTAAAAGTTATTACTCATATTTATGCAAAATGGCAACCAATGTCTTATTCAATAATTTAATGATTTTTCTGCTTTTCTGTGGTGGTCAGTTAATATTCAGACTGCGGCGATGGGCTTGCACTTGTCACGATTATAATACCAATAATAAATAATAATAAGCTAGATGTAATACTTGGACGTACCGCTGCTTACCCCCAAATAATCTTCAGTTGGTAATCTTGGTACTTGGTAGCTCTGAGGGTATATCTACAGTGCCTGAGAACAAAGTCGGGAAGTTAATTCTGATTTCTGCAATTTGCTTCGTTTCAGGATGGATTTGCGCCACCAGAAGAAATCGACGGTGACGCCCCCCATCCGCCAGAAGAAGACGAGTATTGAGTAATCGTGACGTCACACGCGTATCATAGTGCTCTTTGTATATTATAATATCTAAATTGAAATTTCATCGCTTACAATCGACAGTGTCAAGTGCTTAGTATTTCACAGCCAATATGTTTGAAAATGACGAGTGTTTGCAACCTTTGTCTGATATGCCATTCAATACCAGTCTAAATTGTTGTAAAGCAACTATCATTCTGTGATACCAAAACCAGTGCTATATAGCCTTAGCCAGTGCTTATTAGCCTGTAAATATGAATATTATACACATAATTCACATTACTCTTTGGTCAAACTGTAATATCAGACCTAGGTTATGAACACTAAGCTTTGGTTAAAATAGTGGCTCTTGAAACTACCCTCAACACTCAGGCGCGTTTACAGTCTACAAAAGTATTTAAACAATTTTAGTTATATAATTCATTGAACATTCATCCAATGAATTATGCAAATAAATTGCAACTTCGGTTTGTTATAGATATCTAGCTTATTATTATTTATTACATGGCTGGAGTCTTGTAATATAGTTCAAAACTTTGATCAAAAGTATGCTGGATTAAAAAAAAACAACTTTAAAAACTAGAATTGTTAATCTTCTTTTGGCAGTGACTGCACATATCTAGCAAATATCTAAATGTTAATTTACAAGCTTTCACGTTAATGTTATGCATTAGTTCCTATTTTAGTGATTTTAAACCATTTAGGGGTTAATTTTGAAGTGATCAATGTTAGAATCTAATCTAACCCTAGAAGGTACATTTAGGTAAACTTGCGTTTTTAGTCGTACTGGTTTATTGTTTCATCACGAAGCACATAAATGTAAATGAAATCTATCAGCTATGAATTTTAACTACAGCTTTTTATACTACCACATAGCACATGGCTGTGTCATATCTAAGTACATTCCTATTATAAAACGGAGCGTGATTTCTTGACTGATTAACTCTATTTCTGTATGTTCAATGTAATCATTCGTCTCGTTTCGGGATCGGCAGACGTGCAACTCTATTCGTGTCGATCGATCGCGCCACGCGTTTTCAAAGTGCATTTAATAGGTTGTTAAATTTATTGGAATATTTACTGTTAATTGTTTAATTCTGTTATAATTAACGCATGTCTAAATATAATTCGGCTAATTACTTGTGAATAAAATTTAATTGAAAGTAAGATCTGATAAGTTTTGTATTGCCGCTTTCATATTGTTATTGGAGGTAATTATTTCCGGTTTCCGCGTAGTTAGTATGATAATCCAATGACCATGTTTTAGGATAGTCAACTTAAAAGACTTGACAATGTATCGCACGTACTAACCATAGCTATGTATTATACTAATATTATGATCAAACATTATAAAGTAGAGCTTACTACGCGTCAAATGACATAAGTGCTAACTTGTTGGCAAGGGAAATGATGTTATCGCAAGTTCAAATACATACAAATAGATAATTTATTTACTTTAGCGTTCATATTGCCTAACATCAAATATTAAGCCCGATTTTCAGATTGTGAAGTCTTATCGAATAAAATAATAACTTTATTATGATTTGTTTCATTTTGATGCTTAGAGCGTTCGGGGTTGACGGTGCTGACAAAAGAGTTGAGTGAGGTATTATAACGACAAGTATCCGCCGCCAGCACCTGAGGAGCTCGCTTGTAAGCGCTATCTAACTGAGGTGATAGTACTAAAGAGAGTAGTGATAAATCTTCTGCTGTCACCACAACAAGTGTATTGTATAGCACTATGTACAGCATAGTGGAAGAAGAAGCATAGTTTTTTTATTTTATTCAAATAGCTCATGGAACAAGCCGATAGCCCACCTGATGTTAAGCGGCATCACTTATAACAAAGCATTGCCTCGCAAGTCACGCACAATACGTGCCCTACGATGCACTGCCTGCGTCCATCAACTTGAAGCATAGATGTAAAGCCTCATCAGCCTGTAATTTCACCGGCAACCACACATTGATGCCTGATACAATGTTTGGTCTCCAACTATCCCCAACTTGGTATGATTATGGTGACCAAGTTTTAGCTCAATCGGCCTATTTTTTTTAAGTGTCCCGTTGACCAGATCTTGGCTCAGTCATCACACCAGCTCGCTGTCACCCATTATAGGTACTTTTACTAAGAACCTACCCCTTCAGCCGTCTACGAAACCAGTTACGAACTAAATATAATTCGCTCTCGTACGATAACAGTTACGAGAAAACACGTATTTTTCCTTACAGGAAACTAGGTTTTGAATTCATAACCCAGTTACAGCGTAACGTAACCTATTCGTAATTTATTACAAACAAAATACCTGAAACGTCTTCAAAGCTAGATGAATGTATCTACTAGATGCCAGCAGACAACAAACTTAAAAACTGATAATCTACAAATTAAAAAGACTGTGTTTTGGGGAACTACTAAATCTTGGCACAGAATCGTCTCTAGCTCGCGAGGCCTAGATAAAAATACGAATTGTTTTGGAAATCTATTTATTTGTGTGACTTATTTTTCTCGTCTGCCTTTGGAACCTCATAACTCAACCCTTTAATTAGTGGATTTGGAATAGAAAGAAGTATTTCAAACATTCAATATTTATTTTACTCATAATTTGTGATACTTAATTATAAACATTTATTAAATTAACCTAATATTAACACATTTACTTAAACATAATTAGTTATTTTTTCGTGCCTGATATGATAACTGACCTGAAAATATTTTATAAATGCAATTTGTATCAATCAAGAGACATCAAAAATACCTGAAAACATCATAACATTATGATATTGATAGAATTATTAGGTACAAAAACCGAATAAGAAATTACAAACAGCGAACTAGCAGTAATGTAACCTAGTCAGATCATCATAATCATTTTTACATAGAAAACAAGAAGTCCTGACATTAATATGTCACTCACTGCCCAAACAGCAAAAACCGAAAAAATTTCGACAGCATAGATTCTTCGTGGCACTTATCAAACCACCCACTGCATCTAAGATTGTTTTATACGACCCGTTTGACAAGAGTCAACAAATGATAAGACGGGCCCCGCATTGTTTGGATTTTTTGATTAGATTTTCTGATTGTTTGATTTTTGTCAACAAGTTATCTTAACAAAAAACTTATATGGAACAAAAATTTTTCTTATAAATAGAATTTTTTTTATATCTTCTTAATGTTGAAATGTAGAAGAGAGAAGTTGTTTGACGGTTGACATGAACATAATAAAATAAATTATGTTATTGGATATTGTGAAATGAATATTAAATTATCCTACTAAAGTTTGTAAGTATGGATGGATGGATGTTTGTTACTCTTTCACGTAAAAACTACTGAATGGATTTAAATGAAACTTTACAATAATATAGCTTAAACATCAGAATAACACATAGGCTACAATTTATTGTGTGAATTGTCCAAAATATGACGATAAGTGTCAAGTAAGTAGGAAAAAATCTACCATCTGCGAGCTATTCTGGCTAGCGCTGTCAAAACCGCTAGAGTTACACCACGCTAATATAAGCTACTCGAAATACTAATCCTGCGCAGACGAAGTCGCGGGCACCAGCTAGTTTTAAATAATTAATTCATTGTATCTTACTTGTATAGTTTTTTGCAAGTAGGCCTTGACTTGTGTAAATATATTTTTAGGAATAAATCTTGTCTCTTGTCACAGTGTGTTACGAATAATTCGATATTTATTATTAAATTCAGTGAGCTTTATAATGTCGCGTATGAAATTTATTCAACACATCCGTCAAGTAATTCATAAAAAAAAAACATTATTTAATTGACTCCCCTGAGTTACACCTGGTAGCATAGATTGGCTATGCGTAGATTGCGTAGTGAGTTTAATAAATAAATAAATATTGGTAGAATAAGTAGGTGCTTTTCATTTGTAAATATATACTTATTACATTATAACACCCATACAGATCAAACATTTACAGACACAAAATAAACGTGTGTTCTCGGTGGGAATCTAACTGAACCCACAATCAACAGCAAGAAAATACTAGTAATAGTACATTACTATTTAGTTTTATTCTGTTCAGCCAGTTACATATTGGTTTGTGGCTTAGCGGGAATATCCACTCTCATTCTGTCCGGAATACCGACATGACCTAACTGGACGAATGCTTCTATTCATGTTGTTGGTTTGCTTAGAATTCCTACATGACCTCACTGGAGTTATTCTTTTATTATTGTTGGTTTCCGACAACGATTTCTTGAAGAACATGTAATCAGGTACTCTCGAAATTGTGATTTTGGCTATTCTAAGGTTTTTATTGCTATCTACAGCAGTAGTATCAATTTGGGTAGAACCTCCTTTAGGATCTTTAGTTTTTCTATTGCTTTGTTTTTTAATAGTCGTGTCTGATGTTTTATTACTTTGTGGTTTACTAGTTATATTGTTTTTAGGTGATTTCATTTCTTTCTTATTTTGTACGCCGCTCGACTTTTTTCGTGGTTTGTTTACAACAGTACTGTTGTCAGAGGGCTCTTTCTTTTTAAGTGATTTACTTTGAACAGTTTCGGTTTTTTTCTTTTGCGCTTTGAGTTTTTCGGGGGTTCTAAGTATTCTTCCGTATTTACTGGTTTGTTCCACAGGTTCCTTTTCCGTGGCCTTATTTGGGGTATCTTTATTTATTTTTAGCTTTTTCGGTGATGGCTTTTTGTTTCCTTCTTTCGGTTTTGCTTGTTTATTGTTTTCAGTTATTTTTTTGACTGATAGATCAAGACAACTGCTAGCTTTGATAGTTTTCTGCTTTTTACTTTGTGGTTCAATGCAAGGTTTTGCACCAGCTTTTCTTTTTTCTTGTGCAGTTATTATAGCAATTGGTTTATTATTTCTGTGTGAGCATAATCTAAAACTTTTGTTCGTATTGTTAAATTTCTGAACACTGTCGACGGTGTTGTTCATTATAGATGTCTTGTTTGCAGAAAACATGCTAAAATTTCCCCCGAATTTTGCTTTCGACGTCACATTCTGCGCTATAATTTCTGAAATAAATTTCATGTTATTAGGTACAATCACGAAATAAATATATACCTAGTAAATATAATGAGAGGATCATGAACTGACAATATTTTGGTTACCTGTTTTTTTGTTTTCTTTTAGCACTGCTTTTCGTGGAATTGGCGTCCTTTCTGCATCACTTTCAAAATCAGTATCCCAAAATGTTATTACGTTTTTCTGAAGGGTTTTCATTGGTGTGCCTGGAATTATTAAAACATGAGTTTTTAAATGCTGTTGCAGACACTGCGATATAAATGACATACGAACAAAATAGATGATGAAAATTTACCATTTTTGTCTACAAGAACTTTTTGAGTGATTTTTTCTTTTGCTTTCTTTTCAGTAACAAGCTTTGGTGGTGTTTTTTGTTTCCGAACCATTTTTGGAGATGGTTTTCCATTATTAGCAAGTACCGAGTCCTCATCTGTGAATGTGTCACTAACATCTTCATCCTTGTTTCTTATTGATGTGACAGGTTTTTTATTACGTTTATCATCATCACCTGACACCTTAATCCGTGCAGCCTTTTTGTTAGTTTCATTTGAAGGGTTTACTATCTCTGCAGGCACGGGTTTTTTGATTACATCTGCTAAATTGTTGACATCCAATTGTATATCACCCTTTTTAGCGTTTTTATTTTTGTTGGTAAATTTCTGGAAGTTGATCGTATTGTTTGTTATAGATGTCTTGTTTGCAGTAAACATGCTTGAAAATCCCTGATATTTAACCGACGACTCCACATAGTGTGTGTTTTCTGAAAGTAAGTAATTGCATTAAAATATGTAAATAATTATGTACCTAAGTAAATATAAGAGATATAGTTTGATGACGAAATCTCTTCTCTCTTGTCGTGTCACTAGTTTCTTTTCGAAAAAGTGTGGTGAAAGGATTTTAAGTGCGCCTTTAGAGGCTCCTTTCGAGCACTTGACCCATGTTATAGAACTTTTTTTTTAGGTTCTACGACATGCCGGTTTCCTCACAATGTTTTCCTTCACCGTTTGAGAGGCCTTGTGCACATAAATTTTGAACAGACAAACTCATTGGTGCACGACCGATTTCGAACCCACGACCTTAGGATCGGAAGGCGGGGCCGCTACCACTAGACCACCAGTGCTCATATGATGATGAAATATAAGAGTTTCATAGTAGAGTGACAATATTTCATGTAAGTTACCTGTTGTTTTGTTTTCTTTCAACTTTGCTTTTCGTAAGTTTGGCGTCCTATCAGCATCACTTTCGCAATCAGTGCCCCAAAACGTGATTACGTTTTTCTGTATTGGTTTTATTGATGAACCTGTAAAAAATGTATTAAAGTATACATCTTTGTATCTATTGTAGATTGTAAATGATTTATACAATATCAGGTGCAGGTAACTTTTTTATCTCATGCCCCAACTAGCAGCATGTTACAGTGACAGTAGTGAGCTTGCCCAGCACTTATACTATACTCACAGCTTAGTTTGCCTAATCTACAGGAAAGACATGGTCAATAATTGCGGAGCAGACTGAGCCGTAGTTTCCTTGCGATTCTAATTCTAATTCGTGGTGATCCTTGCGATGCTTTAACGAACAAACTCATGCTATTGTATCAATGAGCTTACCTATTATTGTACCCATATTAGTATGAATTGTACCTACCTTATATCTACATAATTTGCAGCGCCCTACAGGGTACGTGTAATAGCTACCTTAGACCTAAGCTATATAACTGTATGTACATGTTGGCAATCAATAAATCTGAAATTATAATATTTTATTATGTACTACAGAAATCGCTCTGAGAAAAGGGCTCGTCCAGGGAATTACTACCACCACGCCTTTTACTGCCGCCAAGGAGCGTTGCTGTGTTTCGATTTGAAGAGTGTCGTTGCCGATGTAATTTCAGGCACATGAGGCTTAACATCTGTATGCCTCAAGTTGATGGACGCAGGGCAGTTTTCGTGGGGCACGTTCATATCGTGCGTGACTTGCGAGGCAATACTGTTATAGGTGATGGTAACCACTTAACATCAGGGCCATCTGCTTGTTCCATCAGCTAGTTGTATAAAAAAAAAATTGAAACTTACCGTTTTTCTCTACAAGAACTTTTTGAATGATTTGATCTTTTTGTTTCTTTTCAGGAACCAACATAGGTGGTGTTTGTTTTCGAGACAGTTGTACTGTTCCATTATCAGCAATCGTTGTGTCTTCATCTGTGAATGTATCACTGACATTTTCATCATTGTTTCTTACTGATATAATAGATGTTACATCCCATTTATCATCATCATCATCTTCAGACACATTATTTTGCACAGATATTTTATTTGTTTGATTTGTAGCATTCATTCTTTCTGCAGGCACTATTTTGTGGATTAAATCTAAGAAGTTGTTATTTTCCGGCTGTATATCTCGTTTTAAACAGTTTTGAGATGTGATTAACTTCCTAGCTTTATTTCTTTCCTTTTGTATGGAACCGTAAACACTGTTTTGTGGGCTGTTTGCTGCTAATATTTCAGTTTTTTTAGTCACATCCATATTTTGTGTGAAAAGCTTTCTTTTGATGAAACTTGGCCTCATAGAGATGTCTGATGTATTCTGAGATATTGTAGACATCTCTTTACTGTCATCTTTTTCAGTTAGCTCTGTTTCAACTTCTTTTGACTGTGAAATGGTGTTGACTTGTTTTGGAAGTGATGTGGGTTGTAAAATACTATCAGATAGAGGCCCTCTTGACTTGCATATTAACTTTTCAGTAATGTTCATATTAGCAGATTTTGAATGGATTATTTCTTTAGATTTTAGATTAGCCGATTTCCTAACAGGGAATGCTGGTTTAGCAAATTCAAAGTCATTTTTTACATTCTCTATTACTGTGGAGTTCTTGAAGGTGTGTATCATATTTTTACAGGGTGAGGCTACTTTTGGCTTTTTTTGTAAAGGCAAACAGATACCATCATCATCACTGTCAACACTTCTTTTTCTTTGGTTTATTGCAGGTTGTTCAATGGCAGTCACATCTGGGAATATTTCTTCATCATCACTATTTACTTCTTGAGGACTTTTTGAAAGATCTCTGTTACTGGATTTCACATTTTGTTTATTTCTTGAAGAATTATGGGGTTTTTCTACAGCTTCAGGTATTGATAACCCAGCAACAGACTTGTTAAATCTTTGTGATGGTAATACATAACCATTTTTGAATCTATCTTGTTGCGTCTTCAAATTTTGACTGTATGCTTTGCTGAAGTTTTGGGGAGGGGGCATTGATTTTGTAGAAGATCTTGATGCATTAAGATTGGCAACCATACCTTGCATTTTGTTTTGTTTGAAATTGTCTGTACAGTCATTAAACATATTGCTTTCTTTGATGGTCCTTCTGAAGTCTGCAACATCTGTCTTAGTTGATCTACAACTTGACATGTTGAATTTGTAATTTGTGGTCCTAGTAGACCTGTCGTCATCACTACTGATCGAAGAGTTACTTGCCAGCTCCCCTGAGTCATAGCCTGATTTCCTTCTATAGCCTTTAAGAAACTGCTTCAGGTTTCTTTTCTTCTCTATTCTCTTTCTTGCTTTTTTTTTTGCAAACTTATTGAGGGCCTCTTGTATTATCCTTCTGTCATGTTTATTGAACTGATTGGTTTTGAGAGCCATTGCAATGTCCATTGAACTCATTGTTGCATTGGAATCTGAAAGTAAGATGTCTATGAGAGGGACTAGTAAATAACGCCACAAGGCAAAATTGGACCTTTACTCCACAATGGCACACTAAAAGTAAATGCTCAATATTATATTTGGATGTGCCTCTGCCTCTGACTACCGTCTTAGATATCCATAATCTTGAGCCAGTACTAGGTTAGTACCAAGAGATCTGAGGGGGATATCTACCAGTTTAAACAGATAAAATTTGTGATCTTATTTATTTTAACAACTACCTAGATTTATTTTTATTATTATGTGTTTTGGATTCATATGTCAATTTACATACTTAAGAAATAGGTAGGTTAGGTACATATTTTTACATTTATTTAACTTTTTTTCTAACTTCCAATATAATATTGGTGGTGGCCAGTGGGGGTAACGTCACTGGCCATGACACGATTTTTTGATTGAATGTTTAAGGATTTGCTTGTCTAGTTCCTTACAGTTCAATAACAATGTTAGTTTACATACCAATGCTCCTCATAGACATGGGTGATCCACCCCGCCCATTATACACTGATCTCTGAGAACTCATTCCCCTGGCGTAGATCGAGCGGTTGAAATTTCTCTGCCTCGCATCACAAGCACTGGCTATAGACATCGGAGAAGTCTCCCTTCTATATCCAATGCTTCTTTGATCGTAGTTTGATTCTGCCCACCTTTGCCGTTCGTAATTTTTAGGCATATTCATCGTGGAAGTTAGGAAGTTGTGTCGGAAGCTTATTCCGGTGATATTACTTGTATTTATGTTAGGCCCTCTGGCACTAACAGTCTGGAAAGTCAATATAGAGTAATAAATTTACATAATATTGAATGATTAGTTATTATAAACGAGCTAATTAGATGATCTGTCTGTATCGTATCTTATAGTTACTACTTACCGTGCTCTCATTTTGGAAGGCGAATACTCGGTTTGTTGTTAGAAGTTCACTATCACTGTCACTCATTTTTTAGGATTTAAAGTGCAAATATTCAGTAAGTAATACACTAAGCATTAACTTACATCGTCGATCAGAAACAGATCTGTAGAATAAATCAAAATAAATAAAGTTTGTTTCGTAACGGACGCAATGCATTTCGTATTCAGTGCTGCCAGACGGTTGAGTGAATTTTAGCCGTGGGTAGAAGGAGTCGGACGTACGCGTTTGGAGCGGCTCATACCGTAGTAAGCGCGTCAGTACCGGCTCAATTTCTTTAGGGGCGGCTCAACAGCTCTCATGCCAGCCTAATATAAGTTTTATTCCTAGAAAGGTAGGGTCTATATTAGAAAAAAGATATCCAGCTCAAAATTTTTGCTAAATGAATTTGAATTGTTTCGTCTAGATAATAAGATCTAATTTCCAATGCTGCATTTTTGGAGCCGCTCATATGTGGAGCGGTTCTCAGGTCTACTCATAAAATGTGATATACAACTCAAACGGTTCAAAGATTGGTTTTATGATAAACAGAACCCTGAACCGTTTGAGTAGAATATTTATTTTGATTCATTGGGAGGTTTACTACGTACTCGAACCGTTGAATCGTTTGAAGTAATATCTGCGCGGGTGAGTGAGTGGAGTTAGGATGAATTGAAGGATTATGGTTCTTTTTAGAAAAGCATGTTTTTAAATGGTACGGGTTACAAATTTGAATTATTAACTTGAGTTGTTTTAGCAACAGCCCGTGGATGCCCTCGCGTTTTAGCATACATATTTAAGGATATTTTGCGTTCTAGGCTCGTCATAATTTGCATAAATATTTTCCGTTTTATCGTTTAATCAAGTAAGGTTCATTTTGAATAGTAGAACTTTTACTTTAATTTTTTTTCATTCCGTCGTTCATTGTTAGCAATATTTATTAGTTATTGCTAACATACAAATTCTCGGATTTTTTCCTGTTTATTTTCCGCTAGACTCGTTTATTTTTCTACAAAATTATTTTTATCGTAGTATTTTTTTGTTTTGGCGTCTAGTCCTTTTGCCAAGTCTTATCGGTGCTTGCTTGAAGTCTTTGAAGGTACCATGAAAATAAATTGGTCCTGAAATTCTGAGCCGTTTGAACCGCGGCTCGGCTCCGGCTCGAGACTGTAAATGAGCTGATGCGCTGCAGATCATGTTTTTTGAGTGAGTTACCCATGGCTAGTGAATTTCCCTCCAAACTTCGTATGAAATTTTCCCGAAATATAGGTAGGTATTTTGAAAAAAATAACCTTAAGCAAGCAGACATCGAATTTAAAAATTGACATCAATAAAAAATGTTCCCTGACTGAACGACTACGATCATCAAATATGAAATTATTCTTTTATTGCTAGCTATTGATTGATTCACAAAACGTCAATAATCAACGATGCGATCTAAAAACCAGTAAAATAACTTTTTATTATGTTACCCTCAATAATCTCACAAAAATTCTCCCCAGCGGAGGACGTTTCCATGGGTAATAAACTAGTTTTTAACAATCCGTCAATCGTCATCCAGCCTGGGAGAATAATTGTCCCATCCCATGGCTATCGACATGGATAATTAAATGAAATATATCGAGATGCCATCTCGATAATATTTTAATTATTTTCCCCAAAGCAATACTATTTCACAAAAAATATTATTAGATTATGTATTCATCTTTGCAACAAAAATTATTTATTAGGTTATTTTTATAAGATAATTAAGAATAGAATCCTATCTCTCAACTTCATATAATTTGTATGAAGTTGTTAGAGTAGACTGACAAATTACTAAAACCATAAACATTGGAGAGAACCAAATTAACCATGATTTATTATCATCAATAAATTAACCCAACACCAATTCCCACAAAAATCCGCAAAAAAGGATTTTCCCTCAGTTTTGTGAAAAAACTTAAAATCTGGCAACAGCCACATTTTAATCTATGGTGGGCGGGGAAAGCGTGGTACTTAGACCTAAGTATCATACCTCCATGGCGTGTTAGTTATTTTAATCTGTGGTGCCGCCGGACTGCGCATCATTAAATAACTTGATAGGGATGTTTAAAACAAGACGTATTTTTGTTGCAGCTATCAAAACAATAGTTTATCCAGGTATATGTATGTTGAGTATTATTATCAAAATGTTTTTGGGTGAAAACTTTAAGAAAACAACAATGCCTTTTTGGTGTAAACAAACTGTTAAAATAAAACTGTACCTAACCATAGCTATGATCTTTTTTGTACTATAAATAAACATTATTTATTAACGGATTTCTAAAGGTTACGCGCACCACGCACGCCGCACGACCGTTGCGACGCGGGCCGGGCGCGGCGCCGACGCATTGGAGGAAATAAGAATTCATGGGATGAAAAACGAACTTCTCTTCCAATATCCTCTGTAGCAAACTGAGCGTCCGGTCCGTCTCCGTCGGCCACAGTTGACACTGCAAGATTATCCGTCGAAATGACAGAAAGGATAGGAAACGTAAGAAGAACCAAGGAGCGAAAAAAAAAAACTAACCACAGACCCACAGACAGATGATGAGATGACCACAGTATTGCTAGCTAGGTTAGGTTAGGTCTGTCCGAGTCAGTTTAAAAATCAGCAGAAAGTTCGGAATTATGTAGAAGAAAAATGGTTCTATGAAAGTATATAAATTTGATGGGCCAAAATGTCTTTTGTCAGCCTAAAACTACTATTGCCATTGTCTAAGTCTTACATACACTTAAAAAATGCAATTGTGCCGACCATCAGGTATAGCACGAGCACAACATCTAGTGGTGATAATGTTCTCAATAATCTATCAGATTGGGAAATGTTGTGCAAAAAGAAGAAAATAAGCAAAGCCATGAAAGCATATTTAGAGAGGGCTAAAGAACACGATGATTTCATGAAAAAGCAGCAATTGGAATACAACATAGGCAAGCGCCACTTAGCTAACATGATGGGTGAGGATCCAGAAACTTTTACGCAAAAAGATGTTGATCGTTCCATCGAATACCTATTTCCTAGTGGCATCTACGATCCTGCTGCACGTCCACTTATGAAACCACCAGAAGAAGTGTTTCCATCCCGCAAGGCAGCAGAATTTGACGAGGCAGGTCGCCCTCATCATTTCTTGTTCTACACTGGAAAGCCAAACTTTTTTAAACTCATGTTTGATGCTGCAGAAAACATTCAGCAATTGTATAGTTTCCAAGACAAAGTGATAAGAAAGAAGGCATCACCACATCCTGATGCAGTTTTGCAACTGGATGGTAATGTCTGGCTTTCAAAGGAACAGCTTGAAAATACTCTAGTTGAAGCAATAACTGATTTAGAATATGACAATTTCAAGCTGGTCATGGACAGGATAACTTTATTGCCTTATGCATACAGATGCAAGGAGTTTATTGAAAAATATCGAAAGCCACTTGCAATGCAAAAGTTTTCCTTGGAAATACCAAAACCAAGCTATGATGATGAGGGCCGTGCATTTATAACCACTTATGAATGTTTACGAAAGAAAGCCAGAGGTGATGTGACAATTAGATTGCCAGGCACTGGGAAGGTTACAATCAATGGCAAAGACATCACATACTTTGAAGATGTTCAGTCAAGAGAACAAGTTATGTTTCCCCTTATATTTACAGATATGCACAATCGTGTAGATGTCGAGTGTAACATTGAAGGCGGTGGCCCATCAGGTCAATCAGGAGCTATCAGATGGGGAATAGCATGGGGTCTCCGTAGCTTTGTAGACAAAGCTACTATGGAGAAAATGCAGGTAGCTGGGTTGCTAACTAGAGACTACAGAAAGCGGGAACGTAAGAAGCCTGGTCAACCTGGTGCCAGGAAGATGCCTACATGGAAGAAGAGATAATTTAGTAATCTTGTATCCTAATGAGGAAATAAACATAATAGAACTGATAAAACATATTTTATTTTTAACTATAATGTTTATGCTTTCTTCCTAAAACTCTTTTTCATCATCTTCCTTCTACCACCAATTTTCTTTTGGAACATCTGGTTTTTCCTCTCCTTGTTATAAATTCGTTTTTTCACAAGAGATTTCAATTCTCGTCTCTCTTTAAGAGCCTCTTCTGTGGAGCTGGTGAAGAACGCTAATCCTTCTGAAAACAAGCATTTCAACTAGTAAATACTTCTAAAATAGACAGCTATTCAGGGATTATTCATGCACACTACCTTGGTTTGTAGTTTGAAAAAAAAAAACGATAACAGCTTCAAGACTTTGATCCCCAGGCAAGGTAGATATCCCCCTCAGATCTCGCCTACCAAGTACTAACCTAATATTATTCTTTAGGATGTCTAAGGGGGGTGTTCAGAGATATTTATATTACATTTGACACATAATATGTAGTTAGACTGCGTGAATGTATTAGGGTGCATTTTTAATAGAGTAACAAAATAGTTAGAACATGAGTTATTCAACTTGTCAGTTTTGCTTTGAAGCTAACAGGGTAGTACCCTGAGCCAGAAGCTGACTACTCTGCTTTGCTAGTTAGTGTATACAATGATCAAACATTATGGATTAGCTTACCTTTAAGCCTATTATCAGCATCACAAAAGAACAAATTTTCTTTCCAAACTGCTTTAGTTTCACTGACTACTGGCATGGCTTCAGCAGCTTTTCTGTCGGGTTCCTCTTCATTTTCAGACTCTGATGAATCATACACAAATGGATTCTTCTCCTTAGCCTCAAAAGGATTTTTCACCTTGTTTTTTTTAGGAGGCTCTAAGGGTATGTAATTTGGGTCTTCATTTGATTCTGAAACATAAGATTATAATCTCAACATGAAAAGATTAAAAGCATTCTCACGGCCGGTTTCTGAAAGCCCGATCAACACTAATGTATGAGTTGTGCTTACCATATTTGGTTTTTCGTTCTTATTCCGTGTTTGGAACAGTATGTTGCAAGTATGATGAAAATTAGTAGTAGAACATAAAGTTCCGTATCGGTATCTCTATCGCGTCTTGACAAAACCCGCAATGAACACGGAACAAAAAAGAAAAACCAAATATGGTAAACACAACTCGTACTTGGGGTACTGATGATGATGTCAAGTCACTCGCCATTTCAGCTATTATATCGAATGAGATAGAGATAGCAGGTGACTTGATATACGATTAGTTTTGATCGGGCTTTCAGAAACCGGCCGTCAGGCCACTATGGGAGTATGGCCTGCACCTGTAGCAAAGTCCCACTATACTTGCATTCTATAAGATGATAGTAGAAATAGTAAAGTCAAAAATATATGGAGAAAGAAATTTGTATCATGCACCCAAAATATGTATCATGTTTTTGACATTATGCTAAACAAAATGTTATTTCACCATCTCTGAGTAGGTAATGTTCTCCGTCAGATAAAATATTCCCCTCTTTACTTTTAGACTTATCGAAAACAACGATGTAAATATTTTTATCTTGAATAACGTTAGGTACTCAAAGACTACTCAAAGATCTTGAAACAGGCATTTAGTATAGCAGCCTAGTTTAATGTCCAACTGGGTACTAAAATTTAAAACAATATGTAAATTGAATGCAACTTAAACATAACCAACATCATTCAGCGAATTTACCTTCTTCAACAACTTGATTATTGCCAAACAAGCTTCTCAAGCTAAAAGTATTGGGTTGGGCTATAGCTTCCTTCAGTGTATCACTGACTTTATAGAACTGCTCCTTTGAAACTTCGGGCCTCACATCCTCAGGTCTTGGTTCTTCAGTGTTTTCTTCTTTTTCTTTTAATTTATTTTTGCCTTTTTTTGTAGGTTCCTGCTTTTTATGTTCAACTGGTGCTAGGTATCTGGCATGCTCAGGTTGACTGGGGTCGAATCTCAACATTCCTATCTTGGGTCTAAAATATCGATCAATAGTTATTAAAAATATTTTTATGTAGGTAGGTAAATCAAATCAAGAACACAAGAACAAAGTGTCTTTGCCTTAAATAGAGACAGTAAGAAAAGTGTTTGGACTCATTCTTAGATCTAGCTTACTTTGAAAAATTAGGTCAGTGTTAAATTACCTATTAGCCGTAAATAAGGCTTGATTGTAATATTTTGAGAGTATGTTATAAAAAATAACGTACAGTAAAAAAAATATATGTAGATATAGTATAATAATAGAGATTCAATTAGCATGACTGATTCAAAAGAACATATTTCATTTTGGGTTGGGCCTATGTACACTATATAAATAATAAAAAAAAAAATTAGATTAGAAAAATTCGATTAATTTGTAGTTGACTTACTTGTTTTTCATGTCTTCTAGAGGAATTTTACGCTTCAGTGTTATCCCAAGCACATCTTGGAGTATGTCTAGTTGTTTATTCTTTTCATCTTTTTGTTCTAATTCAACATTTTCATTTTCTTCACCTTGCTCATTTTTACTTTCTTCCTCAATGAATCTTTCATCTAAGGTGAAACGTTTGTCAGATTTGTATCTCGATTGCAAATCCAAAACCTAATGTAGGTACAAAAAATAATGATGAAACTAAAATGTATGTATGTAAAAAAAACAAATGTAAGTACTCACTTTCTAAAAAATATACAGTAATTTTTACAGACTAATGATTCACAATATTGTACTTTTATTGCTATCAGAATGGCATGTATTTACAAAAGGAGTGGGTAAGAGCAATAGCCTATAGGCAATTGTACTACATTAGGCACTATGTTTATCTATACAAACAAATAAAAGGGCCTAAAAACCTATTATGTTAGATATGGTTTTAATCACTTACCTTTTGGCCTTGCCTGCCTTCAAATTGCTCCTTGATAGCAAAGTCAACTTCATCGCCACTGTCTTCATCATCAAACAAGGTTCCTTTTCTTTTACTTGCATGGCCATTACTTTTTGGTGCATCCTCAGATCCATCATTGTCAGAGAATACAATCTTTTTGTTTTGCACTTTATCCTAAACATACAATTATGTAAATAAATAAAGGTGGGGCAGTTGAATTTTTTAGAGTACTTTTAACAGAAACAGCTTCACAAATTAGATTCACAGGTACCCATGGTAGATATCCCCTCAGATCTCATAGAAGAATCTAAACAAGATTTTTAGATTCTTGGCAAATTCCCACATTTTGCATTAGATGGGATTCCAAAGGGATATAATTTTAAGAATGTACATTTGCCAAACAAAATGGCCAAGAAACAACAAAAATGTTGAACTTTTCTTTAGGGGGGCTTGCATTATACAGCCGACTCAGTTGTTCATATTGATGTGTACTAACTTGAAAAAGCAAACAGTCGAGCACACCTACGACCAAGCCCTGGAATATAGACTCAAAATTGAAATAAGAATACATACAACAGCAGTAAGTCCAGTTTTGATGATCAGTTTTTTATTTTTATACTCCTGTTGTTTTTTTTTCATAGATTCCATTCTCTTAATTTCAGAATCATGTTTTTTCTTATCCCGCACTGGATCTGGTATGACTTTGATTCCATCAACCCTTGGAATGGCTTGTGTGCTGATAAATGGCTTTGGTTTTTCAGTGTAAGCAGTATATTTCTTGAACTCATTAGTATAATTTTCAGAATGCTCAGTTTTTTTGATAGGAAATGTTTCCATTCTCTCCTGCTTGATTGGTTGTTTTTGATAGTCATCTTGCGTGTCAAATGTTCTTTTTCTAGGATTCAGTTTTTCATTCAGTTTTATAACTGGATTTTTCTTAGGCAATTCCTGGGGCTCATGCTGGAAATCATAAATTAAATTATTTAAGATAGTTATTTTTTAATATAATGGGACAAACAACAAATGAACTGACTAAGTTAAGGAACTCAATGTGTGTACTACTACTACCCATCTTCTACTTATGGACCTACCTTTTCAATTTCCTTTTTTTGTGCCTGATCCCGTTCTCTTTGGAGTCTTTCGAGGAAACTTTCACGAGCTCGAGTGACATAGAGATGGTTGCCATTGAAGTCTTCGTTTGTAAAATGTTTAATACCTGTAGCATAAATAGCAACATGATAATTGAACCATGTTTGAATTTACTTGAAGATTTATTAAATGGTGGTTTCAGGAGGTATTCTAACAACGTTATTAGTTTTAAATGAGTTAGGTTCATAAACAATTATACTCACATGCCTCAATATCATAATTTGAGCCAGAAATGGACACAAATGCAAACTTTTTACTTTCATTGCCAGTAGCAGTTTTGGTTTTCAAATCTAAGGTGGTGATTGTGCCATACGATGAAAAAGCTGAACGCAAATCATTTTCTGTCGTGTTTTCTGGTAGATTTCCAACAAACAATCGCGTGGCCATTTCTTTGTAAGAGACTTTTTTGATAAAACTAGAATGCAAAACAATACAAGCTGGTAATGGCAAAGGCAAGGAAAGTTTATTTCTAGGTTAGCTGTCAGCTGTCACTGTCCGACCGAATACTTTTATTTTTCTGGCGTTGGAATATAGTCCTTTCGCCGCAAGTTTTATTTGTTATGTCATCAATACCAATTGCCTGACTCCAACTGATTCAATTCTGACAAAAATAAGGTAGATTACGATATTTTTTACGAAAATTACGCATACGTAATTTAATTAAAATGAATAAAAAAATCTTAGGAACCCTATTACAAAGGTAGATTACGATTGTAATAGGGTTCCTAAGATTTTTTTATTCATTTTAATTAAATTACGTATGCGTAATTTTATTATAAAACTATTGTTTTTAATACTACCCCATATTTGTACAGCATGTTAAATCTAGCTAATATTTTTTTCAAATCTTTCATCTTCATCTAGTGTCTTTTTAAACGTAATACAGGGTGTCCTAGCAAGTAGTGTAAACAAAAAGTAAACTGACATAGTGTTGGTTAGTAAATATGATTGATTACATATTTACATTTATTTGTTATGGTATACATTTTTTCAGTAGGTACATAGATTACATGAAATCGGTCACATAGGTACCTACTATTGTTTAGATACGAGTCAATGGGCGCCGATTTATTTTGAGGGATTAATATGTAAGTAATAAGTACACTGCTGGACATAGGCCTCCCTCACAATTGGAAGGGTTTGCCGTCGTTTTCACGCTTGTCAGGTGAATGGTGACCGCAGTTGGTGTGTGTACTTATAAGATGGTGCTGTCATTACATGTGATGCATTCCATTAGTTGCCTTTTCAACATCCACGAGACGCTGGCATGGAGGGGTTATTCAGACATCCACGACGGACGCCCATACATGAGTCATGTCTAAACAAAGGTACTTTCATTACTTCTACGAAATGACTACCCAATAATTTACAAAGTCATTATGAATTAGTGTTTTTTATATAATATTAAGTACATACTACTTTTACAAATAAATTACATAAAATGTTCAAATAATATAACAAACACTCAAAATGTAGGTAATATTGGAATGGTGACGGTCTACTTAAATATATTCATATTTTTATAAATGCTACATCTACTAAGACTAGGAATTATACTACACAGTGTACACGCAAATCCAGGGTGCATTAAGATAGATACTTTAAGATAGACTTACAATAACAATCATTTTCGATATTCTAATTGGACTAACAATTTGCCTCTAGGAGCGACAGCCGTGACTCCATACAAAATCCACCATGAATAGACCACTCTGATAGAATATTGAAAACGGCAGTAAGTCAGCTCACATAGTGCTAATACGTTTCATTGCTAGAGTACCTAGTCTTTCAATCCAATAAATTATTTGTAATAATAAAATTTAAACGATGAATCTACTTCAGTACCCCAAGTCTTAGTTTTGTTTACCATTATTTCGTATTTCGTTTTTCGTAACGTCAGGCCTTTTTTGTATGGGGACTTGTGACTCAGCATTCCTCATAGAGGTGCTTATCGAATATCCATACAAAAAAAGACATGACGTCACGAAAAACGAAATATCTTAAAAAAAACTCAGACTTGGGGTACTGTTCTAACGATTATGTAGGTAGTACAACAAAGCATTTAATATAAAATATTTAAAAATATAACTAACATATCTTGAAGAACTAACAAATTCTTGAATCAACGTTTGACCAAGTTCATCAGTAATATTGTCAATATTGCTATTATTATTCTTTTGGTGGGCCATATGCTTGTTCCATCAGCTAGTTGTATAAAAAAAAATCCTCTTCTTGTCATGTAACTTAGGTTGGATTCGTCCAAACTTGTACATGTCTTTCACTTAGTATTTCATAATAACGTCTAAAATGTAGACGGTATTATGAAATACTAATGAATTTAGATTCAAAATTAACTGATTCTAAATTAAAAACAGTAATACTTTTAACTAAAGTATGGCGTCACACTGAGATGGTCGATCATGTCCTTAGAGTTATACCCTCATACTTGAAAATATTGCGGCCTTGACAGACTATTAGAAGTGGCCCATTACTACACATACTACCTCGGAAAATTGGAAACGCCTAGGAGACATAAGTCTATCCGTCACGCTAAAAGGGCTCCCCAGTATGAGTTGAGAAGTATGAGTTGTGTTTACCATATTTGGTTTTTCGTTTTTCGTTTATGTTACGTGTTCATTGTGGGTTTTGTATGAAGACACGATAGAGATACCGATACGGAACTTTATGTTGCAAGTATGATGAAAATGGGTCCGGTTAATTTACGACCAAGTATTACACAGCCCGAGAATGTACAACCAGGAAAGCACGGGCAGGAAAACGCAGCCAGGAATTCATGTACAAAATGTACATGAAATCCGGGCCGTGTTTTCCAGGCTGTGCTTTCCCAGCACAGTCGGGATTGTACAGCCAGGATTACACGACCATGGATTTTGTGACCATTGCTCTGATTGGTCGAAAGCCTATGCTCTGTTTAGATGCACTACACAGTAAGTATTTTAATATCCCATTCTCAATTAGGCAAGTAGCACAGATTAAATAAGAGAATTATTCAGAGATTAGTGTAAGAAAAAAATAAAATTTTGACACTTCGGTAAACTTTTTGTAAACAAAACTCATACTTGGGGTACAGAGGTCTTATTGCGGAAACCAGTCCACTCACCAAGTACCCATCCCTACATACATATTTAAACACGGGCAAGTCCAGCTCACTTCATTTGTTTAGTCAACAGCAAAACACGAATCACGTAAAATAAATTAGTTTAAACATTGCTCATATAGTCCTGTCACTGTTTGTCATTACCTATTGGTAAGAGATGCCAATAGTTTAATATATTTTGATAGATTTCACGAGTAAGGCCATTAGTGTAGTAAGCTGCCTCTAAATATAGGGTGAGGAAAACTATCAGAAAACATTGCGAAGTAAATCTACGCACCCACGGGGCTTTTATGTAAATTTGCTATAAGCGTAAATTGCATAATCACTAACAACACTTATTGTTTCATCTAAATGCCTAACAGCAACAGCAATCGACTGACGACTGGTACTCTGGTGGACAATTGATGTACTAAAAAGTTTCCTCCACATACACTGCCGTCTTTTTAGTCAAAATCTCAATCTACGTCATCGAAATGAGAATTGTGGCAACAAGAGGACAGGCCTGATAGGCGCGTATTATTTTTTACTTTATGCGTTTGACCATACCCTTACATTGCCGTTGCTGTCAAAATTTAACACAGTCAAGTAACATTACACTACCTTAACATTGTCTCTTCACATCCTGACTCTAATACTCCAAGCATGTATGTATCGCTAAAAATCAATATATTACTTTTTTACTTAACTTGAAATATACTATTTTAATACATAGCTACAATGCATTTAAAATCCAATATTTTTGATACTTTTGATCGGTTATTTATGGAGAAGCATTATGACGTATTCAGTGGCGTAGCTAGGTGGACAAGGGCCTCGGTGCATAGAGAAAGAATCGGGCCCTCACCCCCTTTTTCCACATAGCTTTAACTTATATTGAGCCATAAAATAAATCATAAAAAAAATTGTGAGCAGGCTCAAGGTTTTCAAGCTTTGGGAGCTGGCTGACCCTCTCTTTTAAAAGCTTAGGTTAGAGGGCCCCCTGAGCTCCGGGCCCTGGTGCACTGGCCCTACGATAGCTACGCCACTGGACGAATTCGTTTGAAATCGAATTTGAATTAATCGTTTTTAAATAAAAAATCGCAACATCAATCCCATGACCCCGTCTCAGCTCGATAAACAACTGGTAATCGTATTTTTAGTTGCCGAGTCGCTTCGCAGTAGTAACACAACATTTTTATACGAACCAGTAACCATTTAACCATTTTGTAGAGCTAGTAGATCCCTAATTAATCTAATTTGGATGAATAATAAGCTAAAGATCAGTCGTGAGCTTAATAAAGTCAGTATTTTTTATCGATACACACACACTTGCTCGGCAATACTGAGTAGGTACACCTTCATAAGTTGTGACATTCACTAGATTGAGCTGATGAGCTGTGCCAACACAGCTCAGAGTTAAAAGACAACTTATTATATAATGTGGATGGTGCTACGTAGGCTCGTCTGACGACATTAGCGCTTCCGACTGCTCGTCTAGATCAGGAATGTTTCTTATCACGCTGAAATAAAAAAAAAACTACATTTTGATTTATTTACTAGCGGCCGCTCGCAGCTGCTTTTGCGTGGTAGCAGCGGTGGTTGCAACATATTTAAAGTAGCTTCTCTTTGCAGCCACGTAATTTTTTTCTAGTCCGTTCCTGTAATTTTTTTTTGGGAATAACCGGTACACCGGTAGACCGGTAAAAACCGGTTTGGGTAGACCGTTTTATCTGCCAATAACATTTGTTTTCTTACTCGTTTTGACTTCAGTTCGACCCGTGATCATGGTGCCGAAGTATCGGGAAACAATCAAACTCACAAATCATGGTAAATATCCCGTTTTAAATGAAAATTAAGTTCATAACCATGATAGTTTCAAAAATTATATGTACCTATCAGATAGCTAACAAACTTACGTAAACCCCTCAGCCGCTCGCATCTTGTTCGTGATGAAACTCAGCGGCAGGTCCACTGGCACATCGAGCGCGGCCGCCGTCCACCCCACGCCGACGAGCGCGGCCGCCAGAGTGCGCCAGATCGAGCCGCCAGCGCGGTACGTGTCCACGCACGCCGCCAGTGGAGCCGTCAGACCCAGGATACCGGTGGCGGTCGTTGATGACGTCAGAGACACGCCCCTGTACGAGACAGCGGTATAGTTACGCGTCGAATGCAACAAGAAAGAGGGAGACCTCAGAGACACGCTCCTGTAGGCCGCCAGCGTGGTATGTGTCCACGCATGTCGCCAATGGAGCCGTCAGACCCAGTATACCTACATGACGTCGTTGATGACGTCAGAGACACGCCCCTGTACGAAATAGCGGTATAGTTACGCGTCGAATGCAACAAGAAAGAGGGAGACCTCAGAGACACGCTCCTGTAGGCCGCCAGCGTGGTATGTGTCCACGCATGTCGCCAATGGAGCCGTCAGACCCAGTATACCTACATGACGTCGTTGATGACGTCAGAGACACGCCCCTGTACGAAATAGCGGTATAGTTACACGTCGAATGCAACACGAGAGAGGGAGACGGCAGAGACACACCCCTGTAGGTTAAAGACAACGGTATCGTAACGCTTTAAATGCAACAAGAGATATGTCGCCGCCGGCGAGGTACGTGTCCAAGCACGGCGCTAGTGGAGCCGTCTGACCCAATTTGCCGGTGGCGGTCGTTGTAGACGTCAGAGACACGCCCCTGTACGAGATAGCGGTATAGTTTTTCGCGTGAAATGCAACAAGAGAGATAGAGGGAGAGAAGGCTTCTTAGACTAAGAAGACGTTGATAACTGTCGATCTCGCTTGCACATTACAAAATTTATGAAGATACAAAATCGCTGAATGTAGAGAAAAATCGGTAAAAACCAAGTTCTAAAGTAAAGTAGTTACTAATTGAAGCAATGTACAAAACAGTTACTAATTGAGTAATCGCTTGGTGTCACTCTCGATTGTCTTATGTACTGACAAAGTATTTTTTTTTTTAAGTTCTTTTTCGATTTGACAATTTTATCTGGCATAATGTAAGCCGGTCCTTACCATAGCCACAACGAGTCTAGCAGTATTGGTCCCAGCGCCGCATCTAGCAGCAGATAGGTCCATAGTTTGGGCGATGGCAGCTCTGCTTGTTCCACGCCAACAGCGCTCAGTACGCCGCCCATAGCCCACGATACGCATCCACAAGCACATCCCACTAAACCTGACGACAATATTAAATCATTAGATCGATAGAAAGAGTTCATCAAGAGTAGTAGAGCTCTTTGTGAAGGGCTCGTCCGGGGAAGAACTACCACCACGCCTTTTTCGCGTTGCTGTGTTTTGGTTTGAAGAGTGTGGTTGCCGGTGTAATTACAGCAACATGAGGCTTAATAATATTCCTCAAGTTGATGGACGCAGGGCAGTGCATCGTAGGGCACGTTTCTATTGTGCGTGACTTACGAGGCAATGCTTTGCTATAGGCGGTGGTTACCACTTAACATCAGGTGGGCTATCTGCTTCTTCCATCAGCTAGATGTCTAAAAAAAACATCCGATTAGTTTTGATCGGGCTTTCATAAACCGGCCGGTAGTCTCCATAAAATACCTGAGAAACGAGCGCATTTCAAACTTAGAGTGCGAGAGAGAAAGTTCCTCTGAAACCGAAACATCTTTGAATTCATAATACTCACCAACTAACAGAGGGGAGTTAATGCCGTCTCCTTTCCTCATTTCCTGTCGGAAAAGGACGAGATGAACCGAATAGCACAGCGCCGAGCCGAGCGCTGATAGAACTGCTATCCAGTTGCTCTGGTGACTCTCTGATATACCTAATGTGACCTGGAAATATTGGTACTGCTTTAAATGATGGTAAATTAATATTGGCGGAAATTCCACATAGCACCATCTAGCCCCAAACTAAGCAAAGCTTGTATGATTGTTAATTATTATTGATATTGCTCGCTGAGGGCTCCCTTATCTCAAATGACAGATACGGATCTGTTGCAATCTCTTTACATTGACATGATTGTATACGGGATGTCCCAGAATCCGACGTCAGTGATAGGCCAACTCAAAATAGTAATCAGAAAAAAATTGAAACCAACTGCTATTTTGGAAGAAAATATCCCTTTTTGCCCAACTAACGGCCGGTTTCTGAAAGATCGATCAAAACTAATCGGATGTCAAGTCACTCGACATTTCAGCTATTACATCGAATTAGATAGACAAAGCAAGTGACTTGACATGCGATTAGTTTTGATCGGGCTTTCAGAAACTGGCCGTAAGTATTCAAATTAATACTTCACCTATCTTTAACTGATAGCACTGAAAAAAAAATGTATTACGATAGTTTGGCAAGTAAGTTTAAAAGTTGGTGTATTTCATAAGGATTCCAAAATTGTATGATACTTGCTAGATTAATTCTTGAACATATATTTTTTTGTCATATTTCTATTTTTTATGTTTGCGATAGGTACATACTACATACTAACCTAACTATATTAGTATAGACCAGGGGTGGCAAACCTTTTCAAAATAAGTGCCATTTAAAAAAAAATGAGGGCGTCAACATGCAAATATTTTCAATCAGAATATAACAATTTTTATGATTATTATAATAATTTCAACATAAATTCCAACAGTGCCCCACTATTTAGCCAAGTAGTCACTGACCCGGATCGGGTAGGCGGGTGAAGTAGCTGATAGTTTGAACTAAAAATGTAAACTGTTTTGATCCGTGGCGTGCCCAAAATATTGTGTCGCGTGCCACTGGTTCGCCATCCCTGCTATAGACTAATTGGAAACCTTCTTTTGAAAATTAATTATATTGTTATTATTATAATAAGGAATAAAGTAAGGTACTCACTAGTCCCGCCGCAGTGAGCAGTACAGCTATACTCTTCGAGACCGTGAATCTATCGGCAGGTGCTTGCGCGAACAGCGCGCCGAACGACAAAGCTATGGCGCCCGAAGTCGACGTGTAAATAGTGGCGGAGCTCGTCGAAGTGTGCAGTAAACTCAGCCGGTACAGGTAATTTGATATGAACCACTGGAACATGAAAGAAAGGGTTTATAATACCATGTTAAGTTGAATATGAAACAGAAAAAAACAGCTTTAGAGCGCGTTCACACGACGCGATTTCGCTTCCTCCTCAAGAAACTTTTGAATTTACAGTTTATGTCATTCACATAAAGTACATATTTATTTACGCGCCCTAGTCGCGTAAGCGAAATCGCGTCAATGTGAACGCGCCCTTCACGGCTTTGATCCCCAGACAGGTTAGATAATTCCCTCAGATCTTTTAGGACCACTTAATACCGCGTTTACATTTAGACATTCGCGCTGCCATTCGCGTGGACGGAAACGTGGCCGGCCATATGTCCGCGGCAGCGTATTTAGTCCAGACACTTATATATATATAACAAAGCATTGTCACGCATGACAGGAACACGCTCTACGATGCACTGCACTGCATCCACCTATTTGAGGCATACAGATGTTAAACCTCATGTGCCTGTAATAACACCTGCAACCACACTCTTCAAACCGAAACACAGCAACGCTGCTTGGCGGCAGAAAAAGGCGTGGTGGTAGTACTTCCTCAGACGAGCCCTCCACAAAGAGCTCGTCTACTCTCTCTCTCTCTTCTCTCTCTTGTCGTGTCACTAGTTTCTTTTGAAACAGTGTGTTGAAAGGATTTTAAGTGCGCCTCAAGAGGCTCCTTTCGAGCACTTGACACATGTTATAGAACTTTTTCGGTTCTACGACATGCCGGTTTCCTCACGATGTTTTCCTTCACCGTTTGAGAGTTGGCATTGTGCACATACATTTTTGAACAGAAAAACTCATTGGTGCACGACCGGTTTCGAACCCACGACCTTAGGATCGGAACGCGGGGCCACTACCACTAGACCACCAGTACACCAGTCCCATAATGTGTTCGTTCTTACCGGTAGACAGAAGAACATGGCTAGCCTGAGATGGCGCCTAGTCGCCGCAGCGGCCGCCCGTCGCTGTGCATGTTCCGTCGCTCGCACTGACGCCGCCCATGAAAGCCGCGCCAGTAGGGCTTCGCCGGCCATTGACGCTGACATTACTCGCACCTGTTACCATTATGGCGGATATAAGAGCTAATTTATCTTAAACTAGTAAAGCAAACTTTTGAGTAACTGGCAAATATAGGCGAATAGGGTCAGTATAGTACCTACCTACATCGTCGTATTTGAGAAAATACGACGAATACGCCTGTTAATCCTTGATTAGTAACTAACGGAGCATGGTGAAATCAGCTCGTAAGTTTGTGGCTCTGAAAATCTGTGTCATCCTCGTGACCAGAAGAGCAGTTTTAAAATATTTGGAAAGGGAACGGAAAAGTAATGGCAGTTCATATCGCTACTCGTGTTTGCATACGACGATTAAAAACGCGAATACCGAATAGCCATGTTAAGTGCCACTGAGAATTTGCTCATTAACAAAAAGACAAAACTGACGTTTTCTATCGATAAAGTTTCCGGATATTATAAAATATAGTTGAATTCTTTCTTTCGTCGGTGGCACTACCTATTATTTATTCTGTCATGCATTTGTCTATGCGTAATGTGAATTCTATTTATAAACAAGAAATCCACTCCTCATCACGAAATCTCCGAAACCACAGGGCCTAGGTCTTCAATTTGGCACAGGCACTCTCAGAGGGATGTAGGTGATTTGAAGAAATTATTTTTTAAAATCTGGTGAAGAAGAGATCGCCTCTTGATAAAGTTTGTATTAAAGACTACGCGAACAAACCCGTGCAACTTTCTTCTAGTATGGTTTATAACGCGAATTGAGTCTTGAAGATGTTTACCATGAGCCGATTAGAAATGTTTTAATGTTACCTCAGCGACTTTGTTGAATCGCACAGCTCTAGGCGCTGCATCGTCACTATCGGTAGTTTCGCCAGCACGCACTGGTACAAATGTCGAGTCTCCCTGAAAAGTATTAATACATTTTATATGCAACTTCATTTGTAGTTATCATGTTCATTTGTAGTGGAACAGAAATTCTTAAAATGCCAAGATGGCGGCTCTGTCGGTCAGTCCTCTAATGGTTCGTTCGTTTTGTCGGTCAGTGCCCTATCGGTTTGTCAGTCGTCTCGACCTTTACCCCAGCGTAATTTGAAACACATTCAGTACCCCAAGTCTGAGTTAAGTTTATCGTCGCCTTTTTTGTATGGAGGCTCGCCCGATACAGCGCTTAACGAATCTCAAAAACCAACAAAGTCCTGAACTAAATAGAAAAACAAAATTCAGACTTGGGGTAGAGAAAGAGAAATTAACGTTGGACGACGGCCCATGCAGCGATCTTTATACGTGAGGCATATATATTTTTTTTGTTATAGAACTAGCTAAAGGAACAAACAGATGGCCCACCGGATGTTAAGTGGTAATCATCACCTATAACAAAGCATTGCCTCGTAAGTCACGCACGATAAGAACGTGCCCTACGATGCACTGCCCTGCGTACATCAACTTGAGGCAAACAGATGTTAAGCCTCATGTGCCTGTAATTACACCGGCAACCACACTCACGCTTGGTGGCAGAAAAAGGCGTGGTGGTAGTACTTCCCCGGTAGTACTTAACTATTATACATATATTGTAACTTTTGTTGCATAGTTTATTTTACAAATCAAACTTACCAAGCTGCTGGTTGCCTGGTTGAAGTAGCTTTCTTCATCAGTTTCAGCTGTGGGTTCTATTAATTGCTGCAAATAATAAAATATTTAGTAATGCTTTTCAATGTGTTTCTTGGCTTTTTTATCTACAGCTTTGTGATGGTTACTACTTAATATCGGGTAGGTCATAGACTTCTAATTCTAATTCGTGCTGGGCACGGACATCCCGCATTGGGGTGTATTGTGCATTATCCCCCCTGCTATCCTCACCCCAGCCAGCCCAACTCCTTAAAATAGCGGAGAAGGACCTTGGGCTGGAGGCAGCAATGTTCAAGCATCCCCGGTGGTGATTTGGATGCTGAGGAGAAAGACCCATAGAAAGAGGTCATGGACTTGTCATATCAGCAAGTAGTATGAAAAAAAATGTTACTTACGGTATAATCAGCTGGTCTACAAGGGTCTCTTGTGGGCGGTGTGAAGCACAGAACCAGTAAATAAATAAACAGAAATGAACTTCTGATGTAGGTCACAAGGAATGGTTTCTCTATGTGCTTCTCTGCATACAAATACTGTAAACACACAAGACTGTTAGTGGAGGCACAGTATAAATATAAAGTAGGTAACTGGCACCAGTAAATAATCTAATATGGCAGTGCTAATTCTATACCTCTCACAAGTATGAGTGAATGGTAACTAATGTCAGCAGTAGCAGTAGTGTATGAGAGAGAGGCAATCATCATCATGTTCTTGCCCTTATCCAACTTCATACCTCCCACATAGAATCGGCACAAAAGGTTCTTTCTCTCTACTTTCTTTACAGTGAGTAATGTTTAGTGTTATTTAGTTACCCCAATAAAAAAAATGATATAATATTATAGAATTCTTAGTTAGTTTGCATTATGGAATATTTCAAAATGATCCTGTTTAGAAAATTACTGTTAAGATTCCTTAGAACATACAACACTAGCTCGTGTTTATTTAGATACCTACTTTGTTATTATATAATTAGATTTGATAAAGAAATGGAACAATTTACATAGGTTAATCACAAATGAACATGAAAGATATAATACATATTTACTCTAATAATTTAGAGTTAATAACCTCAGGGCACACATTTTAAGGCATGGTAGGATGAATGTAGTAATGATTGTCTGAGTAAAAATGAATAGTTCTTTCCATACAAAATAATATAATCAAAGTCCTACACAAGGGTACACATGACAGTGTGTATATGAAACCTTTTACGGTTTCATATACACACAGTCATGTGTACCCTTGTGTAGGACTTATACTTAGGATCTATGTCAAGACTGGAAAACATGCCTGATTATGCATAGACCCTAAGCCGGAACTACAATAATAAATAAAATATACTGAGTTGTCTTAAAACCCCAGCTGAAGTGGCTGCATACATATTTATCATGTCTATCCTGGGTATTATTTTATCAATAACTAGCGGCCTGTCCCAGCTTCGCATGGGTGGTCATACATTTTTCCTTCTCCCTGAGTGAGTAAAATTGCATCCCGTGCGTGACCCGTGGACCCATTAACATTTTTAATTTCGTCATATCTTTTGAATGGAATGTCTGATTTGAAAAATTCAAGAAGTAATCTATAGGTATTGAAACCGTCTTGAATATGAAATGATTTATTTGGATAAGGATTAATACCAAGGTACAAATAAAGACCCTTTTCTAGCGGCGATATTTCAATTAAATTTTTATAATAAAAGAACACTTATTGTGACATAACTATAATAGTTAGACATATGCTGTCGCGACATTTTTTGTAGATGATGACGTGTTCTGTAAAGTCGTAGTACATTATTTTGTTCTATCATCAATAGTTTTCGCAGCGCACGCGATGTAAGGATTATTTTTTCCACCTTGGGCTACCTAATTGGAGTTTTAGTAAGGATCCCTAATTTTTTTGAAAATATAAATAGCCTATGTTAATCAGGGATAATGTAGCATTCTAATGGTGAAAGAATTTTTGAAATCGGACCAGTAGTTTTTGAGCCTATTCTTTACATACAAAACAACAAAAATACAAATCTTTCCTCTTTATAATATTAGTGTAGATAAAATATTTCATATTTTATTTCAAACTAGTGGCTTCCCGCGGCTTCGCACGCGTTGAAGTGGTGAACCGTGATTGAACCACAAACATCCAAACATCGTTACTTTCGCATTGATTTGTATATTATTAGGGTAGGATTTTAAATACGTACTATTATTAGGGTAGGATTTTAAATACCTACGTAGGTATAAGGGATACCTATAGGCGTACATTACCTACCTATATTAGGTAGGTAGGTATAGGTACTGAGTTTAGCACAAACATGACAAATACAACAAAGACAACCTTACACGGAAAATATGTACTTATTTGTTCCTAGTTTCTAACCCAAAAGCAAACGAAACTAAACAGCTTCACGACATTGATCCACAGGCACGGTAGATAGGTACCCTCAGATCTCTTCGTACCAACTCAAGATTCCCGTTTTTAGAACATTGACGCCTCGTTGTAGGTATACTTTTTACTCGAGCGCAACGAAGGAGGGTAACGTCTTTATGTTATTTATCCACAGAACACATTTTCTTTTAGTTTGAAATTAATTACACAGTTACAGTTAAAAATCTCCCATACAAACCTTGAAACTTTGCAGGGGTAGTTTTAAAATATTGAAAACGTGATTTTAAATTATTTATTGTGGAGTATATTTACTTCAAGTTTGAAATCAATCGCACTATGCGTTAAAAAACTCCCATACAAACTTTGACATCCCTTTGCACGCTTATTATGGGTATTTTTAAAAAATTAAAAAAGCCTTTCCTATTTTTTTGCCTAAAAGTTCATATACTCCAAGTTTCAAGTTTGTAGGTTCAAGGTACACAATTTTTCATGCAAACGTTTTCAACCCTTTTACACCCCTTGGGGTTGAATTTCCAAAACCCCCTTCTTAGTACACCTCTACGTCATAAGACCTATGTACTCTTCAAATTTCAAGTCTCTAGGACCATCGGTCAAAAAACTCCCATACAAACTTTTACATCCCTTTGCACACTTATTAAGGGTAGTTTAAAAAAACTAATAACGCCTTTCCTATTTTTTTGCTTTGAAGTATATGTACTCCAAGTTTCATGTTTGTAGGTTCAAGGAATACAATTTTTCATACAAACGCTTTCATCCCTTTTTACACCCTTAGGGGTTGAATTTCCAAAAACCCTTTCTTAGTACACCTCTACGTCATAAGACCTATGTACTCTTCAAATTTCAATTCTCTAGGACCATCGGTCAAAAAACTCCCTTACAAACTTTTACATCCCTTTGCACATATATTAAGGGTAGTTTTACAAAACTAAAAATGCCTTTCCTATTTTTTTGCGTTGAAGTATATGTACTCCAAGTTTCAAGTTTGTAGGTTCAAGGAATACAATTTTTCATACAAACGCTTTCATCCCTTTTTACACCCTTAGGGTTGAATTTTCAAAAACCCCTTCTTAGTACACCTCTACGTCATAAGACCTATGTACTCTTCAAATTTCAAGTCTCTAGGACCATCGGTCAAAAAACTCCCTTACAAACTTTTACATCCCTTTGCACATTTATTATGGGTAGTTTTAAAAAATTAAAAAGCCTTTCCTATTTTTTTGCCTAAAAGTTCATATACTCCAAGTTTCAAGTTTGTAGGTTCAAGGTATACTATTTTTCATGCAAACGTTTTCAACCCTTTTACACCCCTTGGGGTTGAATTTCCAAAACCCCCTTCTTAGTACACCTCTACGTCATAAGACCTATGTACTCTTCAAATTTCAAGTCTCTAGGACCATCGGTCAAAAAACTCCCATACAAACTTTTACATCCCTTTGCACACTTATTAAGAGTAGTTTAAAAAAACGAATAACGCCTTTCCTATTTTTTTGCTTTGAAGTATATGTACTCCAAATTTCATGTTTGTAGGTTCAAGGAATACAATTTTTCATACAAACGCTTTCATCCCTTTTTACACCCTTAGGGGTTGAATTTCCAAAAACCCTTTCTTAGTACACCTCTACGTCATAAGACCTATGTACTCTTCAAATTTCAAGTCTCTAGGACCATCGGTCAAAAAACTCCCATACAAACTTTTACATCCCTTTGCACACTTATTAAGGGTAGTTTTAAAAAACTAAAAATGCCTTTCTTATTTTTTTGCTTTGAGGTATATGTTCTCCAAGTTTCAAGTTTGTAGGTTCAAGGAATACTATTTTTCATACAAACGTTTTCATCCCTTTTTACACCCTTAGGGGTTGAATTTCCAAAAATCCCTTCTTAGTGCACCTCTACGCCATAAGAGCTATGTACTCCTCAAATTTCAAGTCTCTAGGACCAGCGGTTTAGGCTGTGCATTGTCTATATGTCAGTCAGTCAGTCAGTCAGTCAGGACTTTGAGTCTTATAGTATTAGAGATAAAATGAATGGATTCAAATAAAATAAAAGATGAAATATTTTAGTCTTGAAAATTGCTATGTGAGAATATAATGCTTGCAGTGTGGCACCACATATGCATTTTAATTTTGGTAATTAATAGTGCAGATAATACTTACTTTGGTCACCTCAGAAGAAGGTATCCACAATACAACAACCAGTAGGAGGATGAATACTCCAAGTGCATACTTCCTTCTATCAGACTGCTGAACCACATCCTTGTTGGCTCTATTGATGGGCGTTACACTAAAGTAGTTATGGCACAAAGGCAACATGAAGATGGTTATTGTTTCTCTTGAAAAACTACTATCACATCAAATGAATCCGTAGGTTCATAGTTTTACGATGCGGTTACCGAAGTGTTTTGGTTTATGGCTAGCAGTAGCACAGCATATCAGTCAGCGCAATCGAAAAAACCTTTGCAACACTCATATTATTATCTATTGTTTTTAACTGTTATCAATCAATAATGAGTTTGGAAACTATGCAAAATAAAACAGTGAAAGAAACTAGCTAGCCGAAGCTGAATCAAACTACAATACATACAACAAAAAAACTTTGTTGTTTTTTGACATAGATTTATAATACTATAGATTGCCTACGAGCGTATACCCGAGCAAGACGGACAACAAGTACATACAATTTATGGGTTGCCACATCTTACTATTTTCACCCAACCAAGCATAAGCTATGATGTCGCCGCGGCTCCAGTTGTTTGTTTAATTATGTTTAATTAAAGCTAGTTTCTGCAGTTTAATAGTTTGTACCCTGCTCTAGGTTACGCCATTTTAATATCTTCTAAGGAATGAGCTAGAAAAAAGCCTACACAGCTCAGTTGGTAGCCTTCTGCGCCGTAGGCCGTGGGTTCAATCCTACCGAGAACAAACATTTGTGTGATGTGATACTAGACGTTTGTTCTCTGACTGGGTGGTTGTGATTTGGCTTATTTTGGGGCTATATAGTGCTGTGTGGAGCGTCCACCAATATTTATAAAAAATAAAATAAAAAAAACAGGGCGAACTGGCACTAAGCTGGCATTTTAGACATTGACATCAGAACCCTAGGCCCCGCGAGCTAGAGTTCTGGATTTTCCTAGTGAGGGGGACAGAGCTAGCTAGTGGTGCTATTCTTCACATTCTACCACCTACCAATAGTTTAACTATGTTACTGCACCAGCTAGGTAAAATTTTTATGAATAAAAAACAATTTATTTATTTATCATTGATTTATTTATTCTACATCCCTACTCATCAGAAACCGTAATTCAAAAGGTTAATTTATAACGCGTGCTTCAATTTTAAATTAAGTAGGTATAAACAATACATCTTAACAGGAGGAAGCCAGCTTATATTAGAGCTGACCATAAGCCTGAGCAATGCCACCACTTTGCCCTGAAGCGCGAAGTGATGGCATTATGAATACAGCTATCCTCAGAACATCACTATATGTCATAAATACATTAAAATATATCACGTGTAAGTACGTATTTATTTATTAGACGATAAATATTTAATAGTTTGTACATAACAATTTCAGATGAGAATATTTTCTTAATTCTCACTTTTTAAAGCAAGATTTTAGAACATACTTTTTATATCCAGAAAAAAAAGCGGAGATACCGTTTATGTTGAAATAGCCCAAAAGTTTTTTAGTCCGTAAGTTTCTTGCCTGTTCTTCTAGGCTTTGGTCGCGCGCGAGGAACTGGCGGTACATTCACCTAGTACCAATTTAAGACGTTTCAAAGAGATCCTTGTGATTGTACTGAATAAAGACCGTTTTGATTTTGGAGCTTGGTGACCTGGAGCTTGGTAACCCGTAGCTTTAACCCACCAGCCCAAAGTAGTTGCATCTTTGGGAAATCTGTAAAACAAACATGTTATTATTAGGCATATGTAGGTATTTAATCATACTACGCGATGGTGGTCTCAGACATAAAATAACTACCAACTTCTCATATGAAAATCGTGAGGAGACTTAAATTATTAAAATGTGACGCAAAGCTAAAAAAATTAATTAAATGAAATTAAAATATATGTACCTACTACCTATACCTATATTATATTTTTTTTTCAATATGTACTTAAGTCAAACAAACCTTATTTCTTTGAATAAGGTAATAATAAGTTGCGACATTGTCATTTGTTTTCTAGATTATTGTGTGTATTTGAACTTATCCTAAGCTAAGTCCATACGTATCAGAGTCGAATCCACCCTAAAGTTGTTCGTTTCCCAACATTTTTGGCAAATAGATTTTGTTTTTGTTGGCAGCCCGAAAGATCGTATAACCCAGCCAAATTATGTTTCTATAGAACTGTATCGGTTTGAATAGCCATGTCATTTGTGTGGTTTATAGTAACCTATACTCAATTTTACAAAATAATTAAATTCTAGAAATCTACTATGATATGCGATAGAAAGTAAACACAACCGTTAAATGATTAATTGTGGACACTGTGCATTCTCCGTTTTATAGTTTAATTGACAAATAGAACATAAAAGTGCTACTTACAGAAGGAAGCTTAATTTTCAGTTTTCCGAGCTGTATCATTGTCACAGCCTAAAATACTACAATGCACCACATTGTAAACTTAACTCTACGTATACTGGGACCTAGGCACACACTATTTTCAAAGAACTTTGGCACTAAACACCTGTAAACTCACAAGCACCAAGCGGTTTGTTTAGCACCAAACTTGGTGCTAAACAATCAAAAACGTATACGCAGAAAGGGACAAAACATTTATATTATATTTCTCTCACTCATAGGTATAATTTGTATTATTGCGTCTCTCTTACTCTTGGTATTATTATTTGATGCTCTATCTATTGTATTCTTGATCTAAGTTTTTTGACAAATACCGATTGATTGACTTGATTGTCTGACTGACATAGACATTTCCTTTCATATTCTGTCATCCATCACATCCTCTTTTCTTGTGATGTCATTGCCAGTCAACTCATAATGTCATTGTCAAATTTGAGATAGGTTATGTTTTATACCATGGAGGTATTTTTATACCGTTCTACCGTATGTAAGAAGAAGAGAGACAGAAGACTAATTGAAAAGAAAAATAATTGGAAACAAATTATTTATTTTGTATTTTGCATTTATGAATGAAAATTTTGATAAAACTCTAATTTCTCCATCGTAAATTATTGCAACAATGAGTGCGTGTAACGTAGAAGTTATTAAATTAGTAGGAAAATACTATAATGCTCCAGTGGGGAATGTTTGTTACAATACCGACAGGGTATGTTCAAAATATTATCAACTTTTTAGCCTATAATTTGTACCTTATAAAAGACTACTTGAAGTACTTTTGATGATTGCCACAACTGGATATTTTTCATAAAAGCTTAAGCAGCCAGATATAAACCTAGACATATTACTAAAAGAACTTTGCTGCTAAGAAAATATATGACGAAGAGGTCTTTTTTTGCAGGTTTTAACTACCATACTCGATAAGCAGAGTGTTGAGGGCTTTGCCAGTATTATCCTGAGACTGGCTGCCAAGACAAAGCTAAGTCATGAACAGTCATTGCTTTGCTACCAGTGGCTGGAACATGCTGCCGTGTTTGGGAATCAAGCAGCCAGTAGTCCTGTTTTTGCTAAAGCATTTTTAGAGGTAAATTTCCACCTTTTTATTGAAAGTTGAAATTTTTTGAATATTTTATTCAAACTTCAAGGCTTACCTTCTATTGCATTCTTGGATAGAGTGGAAAGTTAAGTTTAAAGGAGTAATTTCCATCATCTGAGAACTATGCAGAATTTTTACTGATATGCTTAATATGTGAGTGTGCAATGAAGAATATGAGGACTTATATTATTTTGTATAAAAAATGAGTTTAAAATAAATCAATAATATTTTCAACATTATAGCTTTCCCTTCTATTTTCAGGATATCAATGGTGCGCTAGAAAACAATTCCTACTTAACGGGACAGTTTCTAACAGTGGCAGATATTGCATTCTATTATGCTTTATACCCAGTCTTGGTAACTATGAAAATGAATACTTAATAAAAAAAATTAAGAGTAGTATAGCTCATTGTGAAAGGCTAGTCCAGAGAAGTATTACCACCATGCCTTTTCATGCCCAAGCAGTATTGTTGTGTCTAGGTTTGAAGAGTGTGGTTTCCGGTGAAATTTCATGCCCATGAAACTTAACATCTGTATGCCAAAAACAACATTGAAATCAAAATATGTTTAAAAAGCTCCAAATTGGATAAATATGTATTAGTAAATTAACAAAGTGAACTTTTCTATTAGGCTCAACAAGAAGTAGCAAGCAAATAACTATTTAAATAAAAAACACTTATGTCTTACCTGTATACAATAAGTAATTTTTGTATTGGTTTCAGGAGCGTCTTTCTGTATTAGAAAAGGAATCTTTCATCCATGTCTGCAGATGGTCAAAGCATATCCAAGCCCAACCACAAGTGTGTTCGAGTCGGCCTCCACTACAGCTTAACACTTTGACTCTAAGTACCCTGGCACCAGTGTCACACTAACTTGTACTTCATTCATTAAATTATTTTACCAAAATAATAAGCTAAAAAATATTTTTTTTTCTCAACATCATTATGTACATCATTCCATAGAGTTTAGTAGGTACTATTTTGGCTGTAAAATTGTATTTGATACTGTATTGTATGAAAATGGTGCCCAAGATGAGTTGGGAACCTAAAATTCACCCTAGGACCATAATTGTTTGGAATAACAATTAAAAGTCTTATTTATGTCGCAAGGCAGTAGTTGCCTACTTTTATGGCATCATAAAATTATATTGTAACTGCAGATTCAGTAGAAGCAAAATTTTATAGCTATTTTAATGAGGTTCTCAAGAAGTTGTGTTTTATGTGCTATGCTGACTGTTGCTGGGATTTCCATCGTAAAAGTAAGTATTTTTAAATACACCTGAGGCCTAAAACCATATTCTTTCTTTTATGTTTATAGTTATTGAATGTTCCTTTCTCAAAACGATATAGGTACCTACACTAAAATAGGTAGGTACTAAAATACCTCGTTTTCCGTAGGTAGGTACTAGGTACTTACGTCCTTTACCCATGGAACAGGAAAATAACGTGAGAATAGAAAAACCGGCAATGAACTTACCTTGCCTTGTCAACCTGTCACGTAAAGGTACCTACTATTTGCCTACTGCAAAATTAGGGCTATTTATTCAATGGTCTCTAAAGTCATAGTAATCTTTTTTTTACTTTACTTTAGTTTTTACTTTTACTTTTAAATTTACAGACAAATTCAGCGCGGACTGCAAAGCTTTTCCCGCTTCCAAGGCAAATATTACCCCATGAGCTCAAGAATATGAGTCTAGATAAACCCGTGGTTTATCACCCTCAGCCTTTTTCATATCCCGGATATCCTGTCATCCTTTATTTATAAATTTTATGCAAGTGAGTATTGGTTCGTTTATATTATAAAATACCTATTGCCAGCAAAACACGGTTTGTGGCATGGCGCTATGCGCGAGATATGTTTTGCGCGCAAACTACAACCAACGTTGCGTTCGGCACTCACCGAGCCAGCTAGTTTGTTTGACGCTGTCTGTACCTAACCTACCCCTACAGGTGCCGGGTACAGACAGCGTCAAACCCCCCCCCCCCCCCCAAACTAGGTTCTACCTTACAACTGAAATAAAAGTCATCTTTACTAGCTCAGATTTAATTCTGATTTGCAACCTAACGAAACTGTTGAGACTGACATCACTAGCTACTCGTATATGATAGGAACTTAGGTATAGGTACCTACTTAATTACTAGTTTAGTCCTCGTTATATCCTTTTTAGAATAGCCATGGGTTGTCGGGATAGATAAAACGACTTATTAACATAAATTGCCATAAATCCTTGTAATAGTTATGCCGCATCCAGTGCCCCAAGTCTGAGTTTTGTTTTTCGTGTTTCGTTATTAAGACTTTCAGGCCTTTTTTTGTATGGAGACTCTGAGTTCTCAGAATGTCGATAGAGGCGCTTATCGAATCTCCATACAAAAAAGGCCTGACGTTACGAAAAACGCAAAACAAAACTCAGACTTGCAGTACCTACAGATTCCAGATCAAAATACGATGGCCTGAGAACTTCGCACTTTTCTTGCTTATAAATTCAGAGATCAAAGGTGAACTTATACCGTCATTTGTCACATCATTTTTACACATCGATAGATAGTACCTCCATGATAGATTCGTTTCTCCGTTTGCTTGTCATCTAGTCATTCACGCCACCAAAAACTATAATCAGTTTAAAGTAATCCTTTGGGTTCTACTGAATCCTTTTTAGAATTAGATTCCATTCTTTCGCTTCAGTCTGGAACGTATTACACAATTTACACATTGGCCATGTTTCGAATTCGGCCGCAAGATAAAACGCGGTCTTATTATTTCTATCAAAGGATATTCAGGCGTTCATTTGTATTAAACTAATCTGGTTTAGGTTTTGGGTGTACTGTCGGTTTGTGGTTTTCGATCGGAGAAGCGCAGCATCAAACATCTTTCCAGCTTGTTCGAATATGAACAGCCGTTGTCTTCCGCCTCTGTTGAAAAATAATTTAGTACCTTATGAGCTGATTTCACCATGCTGTGTTAGTTACTAATCAAGGATTGACAGGCCGTTAAATCTAACGTTAAATGTCAAACACGTACATTTTGACATATTTAACGGCTCTTTAATCCTTTGTTAATCTAACAGAGCATGGTGAAATCAGCTCTAAGCTTCATAAAGATTTTATTTTCACGATAGGAACATGCCCGACCAACCGACCATGCACTGCGCTGCGTCCATCAACTTGAGGCATACAGATGTTAAGCCTCATGTGCCTGTAATTTCACCAGGATTGGTCAGAGGTAGTAAAGTAGTCAGTGGAATAGATGCAGTGCTGTTGGACCGTTGGTCGCTTTAAAACACCGACCAACTAAAAGCTTTTTGAGGTTTGAGGCTCTTCACTCTCATTCTCTACTTTAAAACTGTCTTTTCATTATGCTCTATAGGTACCTTATAAATATCGAAGTAGGCACAGGAATTGTGTCAACATACCTAAGTAGGTACATAAAAAATGCGGATCTACTGATGTTCGCATTCCACTGCTATGTATCTAATTTGGAATCCTCACAATAACAGCTTTTCTTCAGACAAGAAAATGGCTCTAAGGAGCCCATGTCGACATCGTGAAGGTTGTCATTCGATGCTATTGTCAAAATTGGGCAATTTTGGCAAAAGCATCGAATTTTGAATCGTTACCTGACTGCAACTCTTGGAAGCAGGCCCCTACTTGGTCTCTCAACGCGGCTCTAGACTGCTGAGACGTCACTGATGATTGGACCTTCGACCACAGTTCTGCCTCACGGGGAATTCCTCTGGAGTCCACCTTAGGGTTTTATTATAAGGTTTTAGAATTTATACCATATAAACGCTACCGTAGGTATTAGGTATATGTCCAAAGTTAAGCATGTTATCGAATTGTCTTGTGGTTTCTAATACTTGTAACTATATTTCAAGGTAGGTACAATATACATAATATAGTATAGGTACATACTTAATACAAGAAGTGTTTATGCGTGTAGCTTTTTACTGCACATCACCAAGTAATGTAAGGTGAGATGATTAGGTAGGTACATTGTTTCTGCAATTTATAGCCTTGTCCATCGACGATTTCGCGTCGGTGTAAAAAGTACTTACAACTTGCAAATTGGCGAACACGCACTGACTCAGGCACTGAAAATAAATAAAAAGTCTCAGGTTTAAAACAAAAAAATGTACGTCTGCAATAAAACAAAGGATATATAATATATTTGATTAGGATATTTTATGGCTCTTAATTTAATATTTTTCGCTCCGCGTATTCTTAGTTTTGTGGACTGGTCTGATTGATAAGTATAGGACGATGACTTCAATGAGACGGGCAACTAAAGCCACGTAGATATGTTGCAGTAGGTACTGTAGTTACTTTATGGTAGGTACTGGTTTTTCTAGCGTTCCTACCTGATCACTATCTGCTTTGACCAACGGTTCACTTCTTCTGGTTCGGTTCATGTTGTTCCCATTCGCGTCCACATCCGGATAGCTCCCGCCTTCTGCAGCCCTGGGCATAGAATTCATCAGCTTCTCCCCTCCTTTACCCGATCCGTACCCTTCATAGTCGTAATCAGTTGCATTGATAACAAACATTTGGTCTTGCACATCGGTAGTGTTTCGACGCTCATGGCTGTATTGGTTGGATCCTTTACTTTCGTCAAATCGTGGCGAGTCGTCAGCGGATCGCTTTTGTTTCTGCGTTTCTTTGATTGGATTCTCGCCTATTGAGCAGGATTTCAACGCGGCTGCTACTTCATCTTCAAGCAGTCGGATGTTACCATCACCAGAGGAATATACCAGTGTCGGGATTAGCGTGACAACCAAGGCTACTACGCCGGCCACCATTGCAATGTTACTGAAGATGGACTCTACATTATTCAGTTTAAATTGGTTTTACACAGGAAGTGGAATAGATTTCGCTGTCAGCTGAGTGTCAGTTAGGTGCAATTGATCTCAGTCAGTTCCGGCATTTCTATAATAGCCTGTGAATGAGAACATCCCATCCCAACTGCAAATTAGGTGACGTCAAATTTGGTTTTGTTGAGCGCAGTCTCTATTTCTTTACTGCAGTCTAATTGTGCTGCATTATTGTAACCTAAGTACCATCAAACATACCTAATACCTTAATTCCTACGACGCACCTAATCACCTGTGCATTCCATTCCAACTGGGTAATAAAACAGGGGAAGTACCTTAGCACAGAAACTAAACAAATCTTAGAGAAAAGCTACCGGCTGGATATATAAGGTACCTGACCTACCTATAAATACTTAACCTTAGGTAATAGTTTTATACCCGTAAATACTTAAGGGTCGAATTCACTATTACTAAAATAAATATAGAAACAGTTCACGACTTCGATCCCCAGGCACGGTGCATATCCCCTCCGATCTCTCAGTATCATGTACCAACTCAATATTCTTTGAGGATTTCTAAGGGGATAGTCAAAGATACGTTCAAATGTTATATTTGATCGAGTGAGCGAAGCGAACGAAGATCTTAGTTTCAACTTGGGCGATTTGGCATTTTATGTATGTATGTATGTATGTATGTATGTTTGTCTGGCGATAACTTTAGAACCGTTGATCCGATCTGCATGAAATTTGATATGTCGATAGCTTGTACTTGAGAAATTTACTGGTAAGTATATGAGTAAAATCGGATGAAGGGTTTTTGAGATATGGGGTTTTTGAGGGGGCAAAAATAAAAAAAGTTACATAAAAAAATCAAGTTACATGTCATATGAAAGGGCTTTGTTCGGACATACCAAAACAATTTTTACTTTTTTTTTGGGACGCTCGGTTTTTGAGATAAAACGAAAAAAGTTAAATTAAGATAACCACCGATCGAAGAGCTCCCATCTCTAAGAGTTTCGTTGACATCAAGGTTTTTCTACTGGTCGGCCAGTTCCTTTGCTTTTTCTTATTTTTTTTTCTTGAAATACATTCAGGAGGTACTCAGTTCTCATAAAATGGTGACGACGACCAGGTCTGATGATGGAGCCAAGGTCTGTTCAACGGAACTCTTCAATAGATAGGCCAATAGAGTTGAAACTTGGTTACCATACCAAGTTAGTAGGCGGTAGTCAAAAGAAAGTCCAAAGATAATGTTTGGACTTGCCTCTGACTACTACCTACTCAAAGTTTTGATGCGTTCGTCGGTTCGCATCACGAGATCTCAGTTCGGGGCGAACTACTAGTTTAGCGTAGGTTTTTATAGTAGTTGGTATTCCATGCATGGCAGGTTGCAAGCCCATCGCCGCTGCTAGAATCATAACTGGTTCCCTTTAGTATTCCACTTATTCTATTTAAGGAATACCATGTTTTCCTTCACCGAATGAGAGCACTGGCATTGCGCATATTTTTCGGATCGAGAAATCTATGGGGCACGTCTGGATTCAAACCCACGACCTTACGATCAGTAGGTGGGGTCACGCCCGCTAGACCATCACTGAAGCTAGTTCGTGCGATGTTTTTAAATTTAACTAGTAGTTCGCCCCGAACTGAGATCTCGTGATGCAACCCAACGAACGCATCAAAACTTTGAGTAGGTGGTAGTCAGAGGCAAGTCCAAACATTATGTTTGGACTTGCCTCTGACTACCGCCTACTAACTTGGTACGGTAACCAAGTTTCAACTCGATTGGCCTATTTATTGAAGAGTTCCGTTAAACAGACCTTGGCTCCATCATCAGACCTGGTCGTTGTCACCATTTTATGAGAACAGAGTACCTCCATAATTTATTTCATGAAAAAAAAATAAGGAAAAGCAAAGGAACTGGCCGACCAGTAGAAAAACCTTGATGCCAACGAAACTCTTAGAGATGGGAGCTCTTGGATCGCTGGTTTTCTTAATTTAACTTTTTTATTGTATCTCAAAAACCGAGCGTCCCAAAAAAAAAGTAAAAATTGTTTTGGAATGTCCAAACAAAGCCCTTTCATATGACATGTAACTTGATTTTTTTATGTCACTTTTTTTATTTTTGGCCTCTTAAAAAACCCCATATCTCAAAAACCCTTCATCCGATTTTACTCATATACTTACCAGTAAATTTCTCAAGTACAAGCTATCGACATATCAAATTTCATGCAGATCGGATCAACGGTTCTAAAGTTATCGCCAGACAAACATACATACATACATACATACATACATACATACATACATAAAATGCCAAATCGCCCAAGTTGAAACTAAAATCTTCGTTCGCTTCGCTCACTCGATCAAAAATCTTCGTTCGCTTCGCTCACTCGATCAAAAATAATCTCGTCGTAAAATCATCTCGTGATTATAAAATTATTAATTTGATGCTTGCTGACATTTCCGACAGGTAAAACTTGTGGACATTGTAGGTAACATCATTCATAGGTGGGTAGGTAGGTAAGGCTTAGGTGGTACCGTAGTAGGACCTGTAGTACAGTCGCCTGCATTAAAATGGTAAAATAAGAGCTCTTTGTGAATGGCTCGTCCGGGGAAGTACCTAGAGTACCTACTACCACCATGCCTTTTTCTGCCGCCAAGCAGCATTGCTGTGTGTTTGAGTGTGGTTGCTGGTGAAATTACAGGCACATGAGGCTTGACATCTGTATGCCTCAAGTTGATGGACGTAGGGCAGTGCATCGTAGGGTACGTTCCTATAGAGCGTGACTTACGATGCAATGTTTTTTACTACTTAACATCAGGCGTAACGCGATATAGTCTCACTACGAATTAGGTAAGTATACAAAGATGAAGCGGTTTTTAGTAGTGTCCGACCGGAGTTTCGATTTCGGTTTCTGCCAGTTTATGCCAATCAATGCAAATGCAATGATTTTTTTATTTTTGCCCCCTTAAAAACCTTATATTTCAAAAACCCTTCATCCGATTTTACTCATATACTACCTACTTGCCAAAAGACCGAGTTTCGGCCATAGTTTCGGTGCCGGCCAAAAACCGGTATGACCTACCTATCTACCATCTTAGTGAAGGTGAGTGTACCTATCTAGGCTGCTTAGTTTTATACCTACCAACGGATGATAAATAACTGCCTAGGAGCGTAGGCGTAGTGTATCTAATGGCTAGGTAAGGTACTTATTACAGCTTATATGTAAATTATTTATCAATAGTGCTCATATGAGGTCACAAATTCAAGGAAGATACTAATAATAACATTAAAAACTTTACAAGGTCCTAACAACTTCTAGGTAGGTAGTTCTTGATGTTATGTTTATACTTACTATACATACCTCTCTAAAAACAAACCTCAATTCTAGGTGCCTATTTACAATAACAATACAAATCATTTATTTATGACACCGATAAACACATTTGCCGCTACGTAGCATGCTCCGCTACAATAACGCTGGTCTATCGTGACCGATTTAAAAAGTTACGTAAGTACCTACTACGTTAAAAAAGGCTAAATTTAGGCCAAACCATACGTATTACAAGTAAATATTTTTTTATTTTCCTAAGTAGGTTATTAATACAATAGTAAACTAAAAGAAAAACAAAACTTTTGCTCTACGACTTTATTACCCTTTTCCATAATGCCCCCATTTGCCATTCCCCCAGCCACTCCAACTCGCAGCACTATCCCCGCCGAACACCCTCACACTGGGAGCTATGCCATAGGTCCCATAACCGCTACCAGCCAATGCTGATCTCCCATAAGTCCCGTACACACTAGTGCTACCGACTGCAGTTTGACCCAGCAGGCTCGACCCTAACCCTCCTAACTGTCCAAGGCCTCTAATGCTGGTGTAAGAGCTACCGATGACTCCAGTTGGAAGGGCCGATTTCCCATAGGATCCAGAGAGGCTGAACGTTAGAGGTATGTTGATGCCCAAAGCGGGTTGAGGAGCGCTGAATCTTGGCCAGAACATTCTCCCAGTTTCGACGGCTTCTGGTTTTTCGTAAGCGTTTTCAGCTGAAATATTAAAAAAGTTTAGTAAATCGCGTCTGAAAAAACTAAACGCCTTTTCATGTGTAAGGTTTTGCTTTTATTTTTACTATATGCATACAATAATATGAGTTCTGTTATGAAAAGGTATAAAAGGACCCGGTTTTTTATTATTTTAGGGTTTTTTAATAATAATAATAGAAAAAAAACTGTCAGTTTCCGGTTCACTCATTGGGTAAGCTTATGTTAGATTTGGGGATTACGACAATAAACCGATTTAAGTATCTTGGAACCTTTATAGGTGCGTTTTAGTAACTAAAATCGGACTGAACTATAACAGCTTACCTTTCATTACACCTTCTCTCGCGACTCGTACGGCCCTGTCTTCCAAGCTCTGTGACCATATCTCCTCTGGCGGTATACTGTCACTCGTCAGCACCAATGGGGGACTTGGAGCTAAATACAAAGCAGGATCCAGTACTATGCTCTCTGCTGCCAAAGCCAGAGCAGTCAATATGGTCAAAGATAGTGTGGTAATCTGTAAAATAAAGAAATATAAGGAACTATGCTAGAGAATACTGTAAGATATATAAAAAAAGCAACCGTTTTTTAATCTTTTTTTGCAACTTTATAATTTTTTCATTGGAAACCACACTCTTCAACGCAACGCCACGCAATGCTCGCAACGCTGCTGGGCGGCAGAAAAAAGCATGGTAATAGTTCTTCCCCGGATGAGCCCTTCACAAAGAGCTCTTCTACTCTAAAATAACATTAAACAAACATCACCAAAGAATCTTGAGTGGACAGTAAGGTACACTTGGAACGAAATAAGGTAAATCTACGTTTATGGGCAATTCGTCCCTCGCATTTTTGAAGTATGTCAATACCTTCGGTTTTCAAGTAGTGCATGATATTTTTTTTCCAATAATCTTAATTAAGAAGAAATATATAAGATTTAGATCATTATATTATTATGATACCTACTCAGGTAGCATATAATGTAAACACCGATTACACTCGGATATTATTATTTAAATACTAAGTTATAAAATAACCCTACTAATATTTTAAACGCGAAAGTCTGTTAGTATGGATGGATGGATGTTTGTTACTCTTTCACGTAAAAACTACTGAATGGATTTTAATGAAACTTTGCAATAATATAGCTTATACATCAGAATAACACATAGGCTACAATTTATAAAGATATTGTGTGAATTGTCCAAAATATGACGATAAGTGTCAAGTAAGTAGAAAAAAATCTACCATCTGCGAGCTATTCTGGCGTGCGCTGCCAAAACCGCTAGAGTTACACATATGTAATGTATGATGGAAATGTGTATCATAAATAGTCCTACAAAAAAGCACGCCACAGTACGAGTATATATCTATATCTTATGTGTAAGCCATTATAGCTAATACTAATCCTGCGCAGACGAAGTCGCGGGCACCAGCTAGTACATTTATACATTTAAGTGATGTAATATGATAGGCGTACAATTATTATCCGCTTACCTATAAGGATAACCTAGGACAATAATTTATCTCAGATACCATTAAGATTATGATGAATCTTTAATATTTATGTTGTGTTTGAATACTATAATAATACGTTCTACTCTACCTAATAGCTCTTTAATCGATTTAGATTTTCCTGATGGGGCGTTAATCTTCACATTACGAATAACTGGTTTAACTACATCGCTATTTGAAATAGGAGATTGATTAATTCAATAAAGTTTAACTTATCAGGTTATAAGCGTTATTAATAAAAACTTTGAAGTTTTTATTCAAGCCGAAGTTTTAGTTTGAATGAATGAATGAATTTTTATTTAACACGCAGAGAAAACGACTGACACAGATAAAAACAAGAAATTAAAAAGAACTTACAACTAAATATAATTTTAAGGAAACTATACATAGGTATAAAAAGCAAAAACAAAGTTGATAAAAAAAAAAAGTAAGATGTGCCAGCAAGTTGTCCCTGTGTGTTTCGCGCTAAAGTGACTGAATTAATTAGAAACCAGTTCTTGACACACTAGGTAAGTAAACATACATACACAGAAAAAGCCAAGAGCATAATGTCAAATACTATGCACTTCTCAATATTGATTTAGATCCTAACTTTCGGGCAAAAGAGGACATTAACCTTATCAAACAACCAAAATCACCAAAAAACACAGCAAAAAACATGAACTCACCATCATCAAAACACTTCGAAGAACAATGTTGACTCAATAGTGGTGTCACACAGAATGCTCGAATTGGGATGATTGGGATCAGGAGAAAGCCTTTCTCCCACTCTCAGAAGCTGCGGTCACGGTCAAGGCCGCACTTGAAAGTGAACGATCATAAAATGGGTAATATTACACAATAATCATAATATAACGTAACGATCGAGTTTAGAAAGTTGGATATGGGTGTTTTAAGAATGAAAAATTTGACCCTTGAGGATAGACGGTAAACTTGTGGATAGGGAAGGTACTATTCAGTAGGTACTATTATTTTATTCATTCAGTAGGTACTACAACGGAGTAAACCGTTCAAAACAATGTATGGATTCCTAGCTCCTATTACAATCCTAGGTGTTTTAAGTGTTTCCGTACCGATACTGTAGTGTGGTGCAGTTTTTCCATCTCCCGAATCCCCCTCATGTGAAGGGTTCGAATCTAACTACAATAATATTTTTTTTTATATTCTTTTCACTGGCGGCAGAGTAACATATTAAAAAACATATAGGTACCTACCTAGTCGAAAGTTTTCTTAATGTCAAAGATTGCTTATAATGAGAGAATTACCTGCTTTTTTTATAGTAAAAGTCAAAAGAAAATTATATTTGACCATCTCCGATACTCTTATAATATTCCCGTCTCTACATTAGACTTCTCAAAAACAAAGACGAAAATATTTTTATCTGACAGATAGCGTTACATACTCAACGACTTTTCCTGGTATTTTGCTTATTACTATTATTATTATCAGTGGTTTTATGTTAAACATGCAACATTAGATTAGCATTTAAAATGTAACTCAATTAAAATAAAAGACCTTCACGGGTTTTCCTTATTAGCAAAAACAAAGCTACGTAAATTCATAATTGACTAATCTCAATAAATGATATAAACAAATGAACAATGTCAACGATAATCGAGGACTCTGCAGTCAAGTTATTAGTTGTTGCATTAATGATCGAGTGAGCGAAGCGAACGAAGATCTTAGTTTCAACTTGGGCGATTTGGCATTTTATGTACCTATGTATGTTTGTCTGGCTATAACTTTAGAACCGTTGATCCGATCTGCATGAAATTTGATGTCGATAGCTTTTACTTGAGAAATTTACTGGTAAGTATATGAGTAAAATCGGATGAAGGGTTTTTGAGATATGGGGTTTTTTAAGGGGGCAAAATTTAAAAAAGTTACATAAAAATATCAAGTTACATGTCATATGAAAGGGCTTTGTTTGGACATTCCAAAACCGTTTTTACTTTTTTTTTAGGACGCCTGGTATTTGAGATACAACAATAAAGTAATATTAAGATAACCAACGATCCATGAGCTCTCTAAGAGTTTCGTTGAAATCAAGGTTTTTCTACTGGTCGGCCAGTTCCTTTGCTTTTTCTTATTTCTTTTTCTTGAAATAAATTAAGGCTCGTATATTAAATGCTAGAAAAAAGGTTAGGTTTTGATTAAAATGGCGGATACCGCAATTTTTGTTTTCCAGATTATGGTTTTTTGCTATGTTTTTGATCTCATCTATGGTCGATATTTTGAAAAGATGGTATTTGATAGCCAACATGTTCAGACCTCATCTGTGCCTACGTCGTAGCATGCTAGTGCATACAGCAAAGCAGCACAGCAGTGACGGCAGCACGATATCTATCGACATCACCGATCAAAAACCATCTCTAATACTATAAGAATCAAAGTCCTGACTGACTGACTGACTGACTGACTGACTGACTGACTGACATATAGACAACGCACAGCCTAAACCGCTGGTCCTAGAGACTTGAAATTTTAGGAGTACATAGGTCTTATGGCGTAGAGGTGTATTAAGAAGGGATTTTTAGAAATTCAACCCCCTAAGGGTGTAAAAGGGTTGAAAACGTTTGCATGAAAAATAGTATTCCTTGAACCTACAAACTTGAAACTTGAAGTAAATGGACTCCAAGGCTAAAAATTATGAAAGGCATTTTTAGTTTTTTACAACTACCCTTAAAAAGCGTGCAAAGGGATGTCAAAGTTTGTATGGGACTTTTTTGACCGCTGGTCCTAGAGACTTGAAATTTGAGGAGTACATAGGTCTTATGGCGTAGAGGTGTGCTAAGAAAGGATTTTTTGAAATTCAACCCCTAAGGGTGTAAAAAGGGATGAAAATGTTGGTATGAAAAATTGTATTTCTTGAATCTACAAACTTGAAACTTGAAATAAATGTACTCCAATGTAAGGCAAAAAAATAGGAAAGGCATTTTTATTTTTTTAAAACTACCCTTAATAAGTGTGCAAAGGGATGTCAAAGTTTGTATTGGAGTTTTTTAACGTGTGGTGCGATTGACTTAAAACTCGTAGTAAATATACTGAGAAATAAATAATTAAGAATGACGCTTTTTACTTTTGATAATTACCCCTGCAAAGGATGCAAATGACTGTAAAAGTTAGTATGGGAGATTTTTAACGCATAGTGCGATTGATTTCAAACTTAAAGTAAATATACTCCACAATAAATAATTTAAAATCACGTTGCAAGGTTTTTATGGGAGATATTTAACGCGTATTGTAATTAACTTCAAACTAAAAGAAAATGTTCTGTGGATAAATAACAAAAAGGCAGTTTGATTTTCGAAAACAACCCCTAAACCGTTACCCTCCATCGTTGCGCTCGAGTAAAAAGGATACAACGAGGCGTCAATGTTTGTAAGGGATATTCTAAAATCAGGAATCTTGTGTTGGTACAAAGAGATCTGAGGGTATCTACCGTACCTGGGGATCAGTCGTGAAGCTGTTTCATTTCGTTTGTTTTTGGGGTAGAAACTAGAAACAAATAACTACATATTTTCCGTGTAAGGTTGCCTTTGTTGTATTTTGTGTTGTATTTTGTGTCATGTTTGTGCTAAACTCAGTACCTATACCTACCTACCTACCTTATATAGGTAATGTACGCCTATAGGTATCCCTTATACCTACGTAGGTATTTAAAATCCTACCCTAATAATATACAAATCAATGCGAAAGTTACGATGTTTGGATGTTTGTGGCTCAATCACGGTTCACCACTTCAACGCGTGCGAAGCCGCTGGAAGCCACTAGTCTAAAATAAAAGTTATACTCACCAGCATAAACATTCAACAGTTTACAAAAAGATTATTCTGATTCTGATATAAAGTTGTCATTTTTAGCGATGCGTTATAATAAGGCGACATTTGGCGATTCGGCGACGAAAAGAATGGTAGGTATATTATACGCAGGTAAGTATTTAAATAATGGTCATTTATTTTATTTTATTTTATTTATTTTTGAACAAAATCCACAGCTCTTAAGATACAATGTAAATACTTAGGTTTCTAACATACAGCCAATAAACGATTTACATTTTTAGAAAATAAAATGATAAGTAGTTTGTGATGATCGGTCGCACGTTTTGGCTACACACGCAGATTGGAATCAACACCGTGCAGGGTCAAGACATCATAATCATCACTAACCTGAGAAAGTTCATTGTTAGATTGCATCTTCCTTATCTGAAAGGTTTGCCGTTGTCACCACGCTTGTCAAGCGGATTGGTGACCCCAGTATTATATAGTAGGTACTATAGTATACCTACTAAGGGGCGACTATGAATATGGTAAGGCACTAACGAATTAAAAGAAAAATAACCTTAATTTTTAAGTAGGTATTACTATTTACACCACCCTACTCTATACCTTAGCTTTTGAAAGTTCATGCAGTTTTCAAAGACGCGTCACGTGTGGTTTAAATAATTTATTTGAAAAATCATCAATCTCTTGCTTTTATCCAAAAAAATAAAATGATACGAAATATTTTATTTCACCCTTTTTCGAGTATGCATGAACTAATTGTGATTTACCCCACCCGCGATAATGATGATGTGGACGGGGAAGTTTGTTTGGATGAAAAAAAATACCTGATTAATTAGTAATGGTGCGATTGGTACAACGCAGGTCGTCTTAAAAATTTAAATACCTGCTTAGAGGTAAATCCCCGCATTTATTTAAATAAGGTATATGTATGTATGAAAGTACCCACACATGCGAAAGTAAAACAAAATATTTATACGAGCTGAACTTACCCACTTACCTAAATATATAAGTTTTTAAGCTAGTTTCAATACCGTTTTTTTAGCTACCAATTGGCTAAAGGCTTTATTTTACTTAGGTATCTTTTTCATTATCCTAAAGAAGTCCACTGCTCCCCTTGTTTGCATAGGCCTCCCCCGTGTTTTCAGGGAGACCAATTTCGAACCCTCTCCATGAAATGATATCCCGTGAAATTCTAGGGACCGACCTATACTCGCTGTGTCCTCGTCCGGTTCGTGGTCGCTATAAAAGAGCCTATATCTAATGTAATGTAATGTAGTGTATCTTCTTATATTATTAGATACTAGCGGCCTGTCCCAGCTTCGCATGGGTGGTCATAAATTTTTTGAACATTTTAGGATAAACTTAGACCGTGGGTTCGAGCCTCGCGTCTACTTCTACACTATTATTATATATTTCATACATTTGCACGCCAGAGAGTGAAATCGCACCCCGGGCGTGACCCGTGGACCCGTTAACGTTTTTAATTTCGTCATATCTTTTGAATGGAATGTCCGATTTGAAAAATTTAAGAAGTAATCTATAGGTATTGAAACCATCTTAATTATGAAAAGATTTATTTGGATAAGGATTAATACCATGGTACAAATAAAGACCCTTTTCTAGCGGCGGCATTTCAATTAATTTTATAATAAAAGAACACTTATTGTGACATAACTATAATAGTTAGACATATGCTGTCGATTTTTTTGTAGATGATGACGTGTTCTACAAAATCGTAGTACATTGTTTTGTTCTATCATCAATAGTTTTCGCAGCGCACGCGATGTAAGGTTTTTGGTTTCCACCTTGGGTTACATTATTGGAGTTTTAGTAAGGATCCCTGATTTTTTTGAAAATATAATATAGCCTATGTTACTCAGGGATAATGTAGCATTCTAAAGGTGAAAGAATTTTTGAAATCGGACCAGTAGTTTTTGAGCCTATTCGTTACATACAAAAATACAAAAATACAAAGCTTTCCTCTTTATAATATTAGTGTAGACTAGCGGCCTGTCCCAGCTTCGCATGGGTGGTCATAAATTTTTTGAACATTTTAGGATAAACTTAGAGCGTGGGTTCGAGCCTCGCGTCTACTTATTTCATACATTTGCACGCGCTTCTCCTTGAGTGAATGAAATCGCACCCCGAGGGTGACCCGTGGACCCGTTAACATTTTTAATTTCGTCATATCTTTTGAATGGAATGTCCGATTTGAAAAATTTAAGAAGTAATCTATAGGTATTGAAACCGTCTTAATTATGAAATGATTTATTTGGATAAGGATTAATACCAAGGTACAAATAAAGACCCTTTTCTGGCGGCGGCATTTCAATTAATTTTTTATAATAAAAGAACACTTATTGTGACATAACTATAATAGTTAGACATATGCTGTCGCGACATTTTTTGTAGATGATGACGTGTTCTACAAAATCGTAGTACATTATTTTGTTCTATCATCAATAGTTTTCGCAGCGCACGCGATGTAAGGTTTTTGTATTCCACCTTGGGTTACATTATTGAAGTTTTAGTAAGGATCCCTGATTTTTTTGAAAATATAATATAGCCTATGTTACTCAGGGATAATGTAGCATTCTAATGGTGAAAGAATTTTTGAAATCGGACCAGTAGTTTTTGAGCCTATTCGTTACATACAAAAATACAAACATACAAAAATACAAAAATACAAAAATACAAAGGTTTCCTCTTTATAATATTATTAGTGTAGATGTATATTCGGGGCTGTAGCCCAAGTCTGAGTTTTTTTTCCGATTTTCGTATGGTCGGTCTCTTTGTGACTGGGTGTTATGGAGATATGGAGACTCGTGAGTTTTCAGCACGCCCGAAAGAGATACTCTTCTTTTTTTATTTTTTTTATACAACTTGCTGATGCAACAAGCAGATGGCCCACCTTATGTTAAGTGGTAACCATCACCTATAACAAAGCATTGGCTTGTAAGTCACGCACGATAGGAACGTGCCCTACGATGCACTGCCCTGCGTCCATCAACTTGAGGCATACAGATGTTAAGCCTCATGTGCCTGTAATTTCACCGGCAACCACACTCTTTAAACCGAAACACAGCAACGCTGCTTGGCGGCAGAAAAGGCGTGGTGGTAGTACTTCCCCGGACGAGCCCTTCACAAAGAACTCTGCTACTCTTAAACTATTTCATTTTCATTTGACTACTGACTGTAATAGGCACCTACTTGCATGTTACTCTAACAGCGGCGATGGGCTTGCAACCTGTCACGTATGGACTACCAACTACTGCAAAGTGTGGGTATGTGCCAAATTTAATGTTTGGACGTACCTCTGACTACCGCCCTTAGACATCCTCAAAAAAATCTGGAGTTATTACTTGGTACTAAGAGATCCGATGGGATACCTATCGTGCCTGGGGATTAAAATCGTGAAGCTGTTTCAGTTTCAGTTTACCCCCCTACTTACATGTTAATTGGATATAGAAAAATGGAGGTGTTATGTGCAAAAGTTTATTTCTTTAAGTAATATTATCCTAATAAAGTGTTTTCCATTACAGACGCTTATGTAATAATTTTATAATCGTAGATTTATTTTATTTGCCGTAATGGCCGCCGCCGTGGTGGCCGCCGCCGCCGTGGTGGCCGCCGCCGCCGTGATGGCCACCGCCGTGGTGGCCGCCGCCGTGGCCGCTATTGTACCCAGCGCGGTAATGTCTGCTCTCCTCAGCCTGGAAGATCTCACCAGCAGGCTCGCCCACCACAGCGGAACTGGGCCCTTCAGCACCGGGGATGGCTGACGCGTATGCCATGGTGGCGCACACAACCAAAACAGCAATAGTTAGCTGAAACAAATATGTATATGTCATTAATAAACTTGGTTTAAAAGAGGTCGCTGTCATGTTGTCTAAGGAAGGCAAGGAGCATTGGAGGCTAGGAGGCTGCATTGTTGTAAAGAATCAAGAATCAATTGGAGAAAACTGCATCAGAACCCCAACAAGAGCCAAGCTCTTAAATTTAAGAAGATAATATAGGTACTTGGTATGGACTTCTCTGTAAAAGAGCCCTTCAGTAAGATATATTTTCGAAAGACATATTTTATTCTAAATTTATAAGGCCCTCTCAACGAGTAAAGGCGTAATTACCTATAATCAAAAATCTAATCTAAAAATTTATCGTAATTTAATTGTTATTTAAATTAAATTTAATTGTTTTAATTTATAGAATTGTACCAAATTATTATATCAAATTTTGTTAATATTTTATCTTAGTTAATAACGAAATAGAAGAGGTTTATTATTATTATTTTATTGTAATTTGTGCCCGTGATAGGCTAGCAACCTGTATTCTACTGGTCACCATTTTCGTCTGTACGTACATACAATTAGGTGTCTGCCAATATACGTATATTCAAAAACAAAATCAAAACGGTCTCCATTCATTTCAGTCACAAAGATGCCTGATCACTTTGAATTTTGTTCTGGAGATGGAGTACTAGCACTAAGTTAGGTAGGTACCTTAATCGACCTAATTCCATAAATACCAGGTTTTCTTACAGAATACTAACGAGTTACGAACTAAGTTTATTAATAAAAAATTATAATTTAATAATAATAATTTATAAAATACATAAAAATTTAAATTTGTAAGAAGCTTTACTTACAGTGTTCATTCTAGATGATCTTGCTGGATATTGTTTGAGATCTTTTGAGACCCGTATATAAATATGATGACCACTGACGCGCGAAAGGTCCTAACTGCAAGGAAATATGATAGCGTTCATAGAAAATTGAACGTTAGGGCTTGAAAGAGGTCATAATATAAACACAGGAAAATGTTACTTAAAAAAACTGCAATAACATCAAAAACCTGACTTTCGGGACAGACAACTATTGCCAATACAAATTGGAAGTGCCTAACTTATTTAATTACAGTCTACCTGAATCAGAAGTTTATCCTAAGCTTTGCGGTTGTCAGAAGGAGGTAAACATACTTTTTAATGAAATGCGTGTTTCATGTACGCAGCTTAGATTTGAAACATAATAATAAAAAGAACCTACTTAATAAAATAATCTACTTAATCTTAGTTTTTTTTATTCCAGCCACGTTAGTTACCAACCAGCGTTAACCAGCGTTAGTTGCTAGCCAGGGTCAGGACCCTGGCTAGCAACTAACGCTGGTCTTCCGTCAGGACAGTGCAGTAATGCCACGGACAATCTACACACATATTATAAAAAAAATATAAAAGAGAACGACATCAACAGAAAAATAGCACAAGAGTAAAATTAAAAATAAATAAATTTAAAAGGTTAGAACAAATATAGAAATGAGGCAAACGAAGGAATACCTACATACAGGAAAAATAAGTGTTAACATGTAGGTACATGATTGTATCAAGAACTATGAAACCAAGAGCGAAGTAAGAAAATTTATCTGTAGCAGTTGTTTTAAAAAAATATGATACTTATTGCTAAGTATATAATTGAGAGCTAAGTCAAAAACTACGTCAGTGTAGTTCAGTTTGGATAAGACATGTGATTCGACGAGCAGAACACGCAGGTCTCGCCTTTATGTGAGGTCTTATGCTTTTACAGAATTTTAGAGCTGATTTCACCATACTCTGTTAGTTGCAAATCAAGGATTAACAGGCCGTTAAATCTAACCTTAGATGTCTAACGCGTACATTTTGACATATTTAACCGCCCTTTAATCCTTTTTAATCTGACAGAGCATGGTAAAATCAGGCATTAAAGCTGAGTTCACCATGCTCTGTTAGTTGCTAATCAAGGATTAACAAGCCGTTAAATCTAACTTAAGCTGTCAAACGCGTACATTTTAACATATTTAACGGCCCTTTAATCCTTTGTTAATCTAACAAGAGTAAAGAGTCTTTTAAGAGTAGTAGAGCTCTTTGTGAAGGGCTCGTCCGGGGAAGTTCTACCACCACGCCTTTTTCTGCCGCCAAGCAGCGTTGCTGTGTTTCGGTATGAAAAGTGTGGTTGCCGGTGTATTTACAGGCACATGAGGCTTAACATCTGTATGCCTCAAGTTGATGGACGCAGGGCAGTGCATCGTACAAATAAAGACCCTTTTCTAGCAGCGGCATTTTAATTATTTTTTTGTAATAAAAGAACATTTATTGTGACATAACTATAATAGTTAGACATATGCTGTCGCGACATTTTTTGTAGATGATGACGTGTTCTACAAAATCGTAGTACATTATTTTGTTCTATCATCAATAGTTTTCGCAGCGCACGCAATATAAGGTTTTTGGTTTCCACCTTGGGTTACATTATTGGAGTTTTAGTAAAGATCCCTGATTTTTTTGAAAATATAATATAGCCTATGTTACTCAGGGATAATGTAGCATTCTAATGGTGAAAGAATTTTTGAAATCGGACCAGTAGTTTTTGAGCCTATTCGTTACATACAAAAATACAAAAATACAAAGCTTTCCTCTTTATAATATTAGTGTAGAAAAGCAAAATGACATACGAATCAAAGTCAATTCATGATTGGCGGAGTAATTGAGTAACAAACACACAAAATAAAAAAACATAGGTACGACGAATTGAGAACCCCCTTTTAGGATTCGTTTTCTGACATTTTGGGAAGCAACATAGCTTTTTCATTTTAATTGTTTGTCTTGTGTTATTTTGAGTAGTTTTGTGTAATTTCGGTGGTATTTTATCCAACATTACCTACTTGAAGTCTTAGCACAAAGTGTAAGCATTTGGAATGAAAGTGTAATATCCTGATTTGACTGAAAATGTTTCGAATGTTTTGAAGAAAACCGCCACCATTTTCTTCAAAACAAATGACGGCCGACTTGACTATGGACTGACTTGACTAAAAAGTATTCATTCAATACAAATTACTTGACACTGGCTAGATTGTCTGTCGAATGACAGACAGAAGCCAATAAATGGATAGAAGAAGAACCCCCTTTTAAATTTAACAACTAACTTGGTACATTACAGGACATCATAGACGGTGACTCTCAATTTCGTGGATAATCTTTTTAGAATTCGTTTCGACTTTGTTTAGTAGTAGCTAATACTCCTAGTTATGTAAATTGTGTCTCGTTATTCACCTATCTACAATAAAAAACGAGTTTTTGAAAAAGAACCATAATCCAAACGGGTTCCCGTACCCGCCCTACCTTTGCCAACAACTTTTTGTTACAAAAACTTTAGTTATACAATATAGGTCTTATGGTCCCCAAAAAAAAAAAACGTTAAGAGGCTGACAACCGTTAAACAACTTTCTAAGCCTCATGTGCCTGTAATTAATTTGAGTAATTACAGGCACATGAGGCTTAGAGTCCGCGCCACCACTGAAGTCCGATAGACGCGGCACTGCAATCGCAGAATTAAATGTTCTAGAACTAAATTTAGTATAGGAATAAATTTAGTTCCCGCTTTTGCCGTAAGACTTCAGTGGTGGCGCGAACTCTAACATCTGTATGCCTCAAATTGATGGACGCAGGGCAGTGCATCGTAGAGCATGTTCCTATCGTGCGTGAATTACGAGGCAATGTTTTGTTATAGGAGATGGTTACCGCTTGTTTTAGTAAGGATCCCTGAGTGCAATTTATATGTGTGCAATTTATAACATGGGTCCCAGAGAATCGTTACGAAATAAGTTTAAAGAAATAAATGTAATGACTTTACCCTGTCAGTACATATACGAAAATTTAATGTATGTTAGAAAAAATATTAATTTATATGCCAAAAAGAGTGACCATCATAATGTTAACACTAGAAATAAAGATAAGCTCGCTGTTCCCACTACTAGGCTCACTAAAGTAAGCAAATCGTTTGCAGGACAATGTGTACGCTTCTTTAACAAAGTCCCAAGTGAGATTCACCAGTTGTCGATTAACAAATTCAAAAACATAATAAAAAGAAAACTTTGTACAAAAGCTTACTATAAAATTTCTGATTATATAGATGACAAAAAAGCTTGGGACTGATCTATGCTCCAACTCATAAAAAACACTAAACAATTAAGTAGATACCATAATAAAATTGTAAAAAGGATCATACAAAAAAACGCTAGGAACCAAGCCGTTAGTTTCTTGCCCGTTCTTCTAGGCTTTGGTCGCGAGGAACTGGCGATAGATTCACCTAGTATATAAGACGTTTCAAAGTGATCCTTGTGATTGTACTGAATAAAGACCGTTTTGATTTTTGATTTTGATTTTGCTTAACATCAGGTGGGCCATCTGCTTGTTCCATCAGCTAGTTGTATAAAAAAAAAGTTTTAATAGTTACAAAAACTAGTAAAAAAAATTTGTTTTAACTTTTAGGTAGGAAAACTTGTTAGGATCAAAATTATATTTTTGTTGAACCTTTGTAATGGTAATATTCACCTAAACTTTTTAACTAAGCGATTTTTCATAACTACCATCAGTAATTTATTTCTTCGAAACTGTATAAATATGCGAGCGAAAGTTGTTTAACGGTTGTCAGCCTCTTAACGTTTTTTTTTTTGGGGGACCATAAGACCTATATTGTATAACTAAAGTTTTTGTAACAAAAAGTTGTTGGCAAAGGTAGGGCGGGTACGGGAACCCGTTTGGATTATGGTTCTTTTTCAAAAACTCGTTTTTTATTGTAGATAGGTGAATAACGAGACACAATTTACATAACTAGGAGTATTAGCTACTACTAAACAAAGTCGAAACGAATTCTAAAAAGATTATCCACGAAATTGAGAGTCACCGTCTATGATGTCCTGTAATGTACCAAGTTAGTTGTTTATATTTAAAAGGGGGTTCTTCTTCTATCCATTTATTGGCTTCTGTCTGTCATTCGACAGACAATCTAGCCAGTGTCAAGTAATTTGTATTCAATGAATACTTTTTAGTCGGAATTTTGTTTTCCGTAGTTGTTTGACGATGGCCTGCGTCTAAAATCGTCAGCGCACGGAGATTTTATATTTATATTTATTGATACTTTCCTTCAGGAACAAAAAGTTGGATTCCTAAAATGTTGAATTTACAAATGTTGCATTTGCAGCATGCAGCGATTAACGATTCGTGATTAGCTAGATAAACCCGACTTTTCAAAGACAAGGTTACAATTAGGGTTGCCAGATGGCCGGGATTTCCTGGAAAGTCCCGGAATTTTACGTGTGGTCCCGTGTCCAGTAATTACACTTTACTGTCCCAATTCATGATCACTAGTTTTTTTCCAAAAAAAGTAACGACACCAAGGGGCGGCGCGCATACTCGTACCTCGGACGAGCCGAGACGATTTTAATTGAAAGACTAGTTTAATTTTTAATTGGAACTAAAAATTCTAATACATAATATGTGATTGTGTATGGTATGAATACAAATTACAGTGTGTTAATTAATATCTACATATAGATTTTATAAAAAATAAATATGTTTTTAGACATTTGTTTTTTCCTTTTAAAATAAGTACCAAACTAGTATTTTTGTAATATTTTTTGTATTGCCCGTCCAACAGCAAACATTTTGTTCCGTATCTGCATGTAGGTATGTTATAATGTTTTATATTATTTTTTATTACTTAGGTATATTTATTATTTGAACTAGTGGTTTCCCGCGGCTTCGCACGCGTTGAAGTGGTGAGACGTGATTGAGCCACAAACATCCAAATATCGTAACTTTCGCATTGATTTGTATATTATTAGGGTAGGATTTTAAATACCTACGTAGGCATAAGAGATACCTATAAGCGTACATTACCTAAATTAGGTAGGTAGGTAGATATAGTTACTGAGTTTAGCACAAACATGACAAATACAACAAAGACAGCTTTACACGGAACATATGTACTTATTTGTTCCTAGTTTCTACCCCAAAAACAAACGAAAAGAAACAGCTTCACGACTTTGATCCCCAGGCACGGTAGATAGCCTCAGATCTCTTCGTACCAACTCAAGATTCCCGTTTTTAGAATGTCCCTTACAAACATTGACGCCTCGTTGTATCCTTTTTACTCGAGCGCAACGAAGGAGGGTAACGTCTTAGGGGTTGTTTTCGAAAATCAAACTGTATTTTTGTTATTTATCCACAGAACACATTGTCTTTTAGTTTAAAGTTAATTACACTACGCGTTAAAAATCTCCCATACAAACCTTGATACTTTGGCAGTCTTTTGCACCCTATGCAGGGGTGGTTTTAAAATATTGAGAACGTGGTTTAAAATTATTTACTGTGGACTGTATTTACTTCAAGTTTAAAATCAATCGCACTATGCGTTAAAAATCTCCCATACTAACTTTTACAGTCATTTGCACCCTTTGCAGGGGTAATATTTTATCAAAAGTTATAATATTTATAAGTCAATAAAAGTTTTAAGTCAATCGCACCACGCGTAAAAAAACTCCAATACAAACTTTGACATCCCTTTGCACACTTATTAAGGGTAGTTTTAAAAAACTAAAACTACATTTCCTACTTTTTTGGCTTAAAGTACATGTACTCCAAGTTTTAAGTTTGTAGGTTAAAGGAATACTATTTTTCATACCAACGTTTTCAACCCTTTTAACATCCTTAGTGGTTGAATTTCCGAAAATCCCTTCTTAGTACACCTTTAGGCCATAAAACCTATGTACTCTTCAAATTTCAAGTCTCTAGGACCAGCGGTAAAAAAACTCCCATACAAACTTTTACATCCCTTTGCACACTTATAAAGGGTAGTTTAAAAAAACTAAAAAAGCCTTTCCTTTTTTTAACCCTGGAGTACATCTACTTCAAGTTTCTAGTTTGCAGGTTCAAGGAATACAATTTTTCATACCAACTTTTTCAACCCTTTTTACACCCCTAGTGGTTGAATTTCCAAAAATTCCTTCTTAGTACACCTCTACGCCATAAAACCTATGTACTTTTCAAATTTCAAGTCTCTAGGACCAGCGGTCAAAAAACTCCCATACAAACTTTTACAACCCTTTGCACACTTAATAAGGGTAGTTTTAAAAAACTAAAAATGCCTTTTCTTTTTTTTTGCCTTGAAGTATATGTACTCCAAGTTTCAAGTTTGTAGGTTCAAGGAATACAATTTTTCATACAAACGTTTTCATCCCTTTTACACCCTTAGGGGTTGAATTTCCAAAAATCCCTTCTTAGTACACCTCTACGCCATAAGACCTATGTACTCCTCAAATTTCAAGTCTCTAGGACCAGCGGTTTAGGCTGTGCGTTGTCTATATGTCAGTCAGTCAGTCAGTCAGTCAGGACTTTGATTCTTATAGTATTAGAGATTTGGTTCCCATCGTCAAGGATTTACTTTGGTAAGGCGTATTAAAATGACCACCTATAATTTACTCATTATTTTTATGTAGGTACAGGTAGGTATGTACGTTAGGTATATAGGTACAGTGTTGTCCTGGTTTTGAAAAAACCGGTGTCTATCAAAGTTAAAGTCAAAAGGTATTTATTCAATAAAATCACAAGGATCACTTTGAAGGTCTTAAAGTTAGGTGACTCTAGGTGCCAGTTCCACGCTACCAAAGCCTAGAAGAACAGGCAACAAACTTACGGCTTGTTTCCTACCGCTCTTTTGTATGATCTTATCTTTATAGCTCCCGACGCCATCTTGGAATAGGTAATTGTAATATGTAAGTAGTTTGATAGAATAATGTTCTATGTGGAAATAATAATATGGGATCAATTTGGATATCGAATGAAAATTTGAGAAAAACAATCACATAATTTGTTATTTTATTTAAAAGAAAATACTTTCACGCGGAGTGCGTTTGTGTCTTTTGTAGGAAAAAGTTTTTGATTAAATTTGTGTTATTATGTATGTAAGTATGTTTTTTCTTTTCGCTAGATCCATTTTTAACGTAGGTGCTCTAATCAAAAGATCTTATTCAAAGTGATCCTTGTGATTTTATTGCATACAGAAGAAGCACCGACTGAAAAAAAAACCATATTTGGACCTAAACTAATTGTGTAATTTTTGTATGTATAGGGTTTATATTACTTGCTGATGGAACAGCAGATGTCCCACGTACGATCATGTAAATTGGTAACCATCACCACCACGCATGGCCTCGCAAGCCCCGCATGATAGGAACGTGAACTATGATACACTGCCCTGCATTCAACAACTTGATTAAGCATCATGTGCCTGTAATTCGTCACACTTTTTAAACCGATATTCAGCAACGCTGCTTGCCGCCACAAATCAGTAAGGTACCTACTCCTGCGAAAGAGCCCTTCACAAAGAACTCTGCAACTCTTAAACTATTTCATTTAATATGACTACTGACTGTACCTTAACTTCCTATAATACCTACTTACTTGTTAATTGGATATAAAAAAACCTAGTGTAATGTGCAAAATTTTATTTCATGTTAAATATTATTCTAATAAAGTGTTCTTTTTCATCACAGACGCTTATATAATAATGTTATCATCGTAGATTTATTTTATTTGCCCCAATGTTATCAGCCATGGCGGCCGCCGCCGCCGCGGTAGTAGCCGCCGCCGCGGCCGGGGTTGAAGCCGCCGCCGCCGCCGCCGCCGCGGTAGTTACCGCCTCCACCGCCGCCGCGGTAGTAGCCGCCGCCGTTGTGCCTGCTCTCCTCAGCCTGAAAGATCTCACCAGCAGGCTCGCCTACCACAGCGGAACCGGGCCCTTCAGCACCGGGGATGGCTGACGCGTATGCCATGGTGGCACACACAACCAAAACAGCAATAGTTAGCTGAAACAAATGTATGCTTGCTTTAAGGCGACGACAAGAGCTAATGTGACTCTCGCTCGCACGTTTCGACATGTGGAAAGATATAAAATCACTTAACTCATTTTCGAAAACTGTGAGCAATCACATTGCACACAGTTTAGTAAAAAAATCATTATGATCGATACATGTTTTCCTACTCAAAAGTTTGCTTTACCAGTTTTAAGAAAACTTAAAATGGTTGATTGCGATTTTTCGAAAATGAGTTTAGTGGTCTTATATCTTTCAACAAGTCGAAACGTGCGAGCGAGAGTCACATTCGCTCTTGTCATCGTCTTAAAAGAGGTCGCTGTCATGTCGTATACCTAAGGAAGGCAAGGAGGCCGCATTGGAAAACTCAATTGGAGGAACTGCATCAGAACCCTGACAAGAACTAAGCTTTTAAATTTAAGAAGATACTAATTAGAGTAATTAGAGTTACCTACCTACTTGGTAGTACTTCTCCGGAAAAGAACCCTTCAGGAAGGGATATTTTATTAATTACTAGCGGCCTGTCCCAGCTTCGCATGGGTGGACATAATTTTTTTTCAATATGTAAGGATAAACTTAGACCGTGGATTCGATTCTCGCGGCTACTTATTTCATACATTTGCATGCCCTTCTCCCTCGCTGCGTTGCCCGCTGGCACGTGGCCAGGCCCCGCGCGTTCTCTTATATTTTTAAAGCGAACTAAAGATATGGTATCGCTGAGTTTTTTGTAGACTTGATGTGTTCTTTAATATTGTAGAACATTTTTGTGTCTTTAATAGTTTCCGCAGTGCATGCGATGAAAGACATTTTATGGCCAATTTTTTTACATCTACATTACATACCTACACTACATTATTGAAGTTTTAGAAGGGATCCCTAATTATTTCTAGTAATAAATACATGTTACTCTATCTTACTCAGAGATAATGTAGCATTCTAATGGTGAAAGAATTTTTGAAATCGGATCAGTAGTTTTTGAGCCTATTCGTTACATACAAAACAACAAAAATACAAATCTTTCCTCTTTATAATATCAGTGTAGATGTAGATGTAGATTTTATTGTAATTTGTGCCCGTGATAGGCTAGAAACCTGTACTCTACTGGTCACCATTTCCATCTGTACCTACAATTAAGTGCCTGCCAATATATCATCTACTCCCACCTGTTCTGTTGATAATTCTGTCGGTAAAACTACTGGGATTTTTTCCCATTAGTTCTGTTCACAGAACAAATAGGAAATCAGAGCCGGATTTAGAGGTCCAGAGGCCCCGGGGCAACAAAGGAGCGGAGGCCCCCTCGACCCAAATTATTTTCCAAATAAAGTGAACAATTTTTTTCAGTCGAGATTAATATAATCAAATGAATCGTCTATTCCCACCTGTTCCGTTGAGTAGTTCTGTCGGCAGAAACGAAATCAAAACGGTCTTCATTCAGTTCAGTCTCAAGGATCACTTTGAATATTGTTTTGGAGATGGAGTAGGTACTAACACTAAGTTAGGTACCCTAATAAACCTAATTCCTTAAATACCAGGTTTTCTTATACAGAATACAAACGAGTTACGATGTTTAGTAATAAAAAGTAATGCATTAGTTAGTTACGGCAATCCCCATCAGTATTTGGTAAGTAAAGTACCAATTATAATACAGTATAATATACATATAAGTAGAATACATTTATATCACTACATAGTATAAAACAAAGTCGCTTCCCGCTGTCTGTCTGTCCCTATGTATGCTTAGATCTTTTAAACTACTCAACGGATTTTGATGCAGTTTTTTTAAAAGATAGAGTGATTTAAGAGGAAGGTTTATATAATACATGCGTAATATAGTAAAGAAACACTGATAATTTTAGAGGTTTCTAATTTGATGACGTAAATAAGCACATTTTTTTGCGCTTACATTGCAAAACCTACGAGATAGATCAAAATAATGTAGGTACTATAGTATAGTACTCCTTAAAAAGGTCTACAAAAAAATCCGCATTGGTATATGCCTATCTCTTAGGGATAACTCACAATAAAGGTGCGAAGCCGGGGCGGGTCGCTTGTAAAACATAAAACAATTAATTAGTAAGAAGCTGTACTCACAGTGTTCATTGTAGATGTTCTTGCTGAATAATGATTGAGATCTTTTGAAGCCCAAGCCCTTATATAAATATGATGACCAGTGACGCGCGAAAGGTCCTAAGTGCGAGGAAATATGATAGCGTTAATAGCAAATTGAACGTTAGGGCTTGAAAGAGGAAATAATAATATTACACACAGGAAAATTACTACAGGAAATAATATTTCTAATAGAGCTCTTTGTGGAGGGCTCATCCGGGGAAGTACTACCAACACGCCTTTTTCTGCCGCCAAGCAGCGTTGCTGTGTTTCGGTTTGAAGAGTGGTCGCTCTCGCCGGTGAAGTGAGGCACATGAGACGTCCGTAGGCCATATTCCTACGTGCGTGACTTACGAAGCATTGCTTTGTTCTAGGTGATGGTTACCACTTAACATCAGGTGGGCCTAGGCCAGTTGCTTGTTCCATGAGCTAGTTGTATTAAAAAAAAAATACGTAAAAAAACGTACAGTCTACCTGTTTTGAGCAGACCTTTTCGATATCGACGGATTCATTCAATAAAACAAATATCTTGAACTAGGTAGATAACTAAATTTTTATTTATTTATTTATTTTTCGAATGGACTAAATGCTGGTGATCGTCTGACGATTCTTACAGCGCTGCCGAACAATGGCGAGCGCGGAAGGCGCTCAACCGGTAAAATTAGGTTGGGGCAACAAACGCAAGGGCACCGCTTCGGTACGACCTCGACTTGGGCTTTTGCCAGGGTGGGGGTTTAAATCTAGTTTAGGCCCCGAGTGGGCTGGTTCTAAGGGACGTCTTTGACCTCGCCGGCGAGGTCGGTGAATCTGTATAGTGTTTACTCTGTCCGAATCGGATGACTCGATCGCTTCCGCGTTAGCGGTTGCGATCTCATCATCGGGATCACCAAGGATATGCCTTGGTCTACGGAGGGATGCTAAATTTTCATAACACAGGCTTTGGCTTATACAAAACCCAAAACGCATCGATAGCGCGTTTTAGGATCGGACACTTTTACTAGTGCCATATAGTTCTGACAATCGAACTAATTTATCTTAAGCTTAACTTAAACATTCATCCCACGAAGGACATTAAGTGAAATGTCCTTAAAAAAAAAAGATTTCCATTAGGTTCCTGGTGGGTCAGAACTTAACGCTAAATTTTTTTTTTTTTTTTTTTTTTTTTTTTATACAACCAGCTGATGGAACAAGCAGATGGCCCACCTGATGTTAAGTGGTAACCATCACCTATAACAAAGCATTGCCTCGTAAGTCACGCACGATAGGAACGTGCCCTACGATGCACTGCCCTGCGTCCATCAGCTTGAGGCATACAGATGTTAAGCCTCATGTGCCTCATTTTACACTAGCAGCGAAACCCGGCGTTGCTCGGGTTAAAATACATCACATGTACTGACGAAAAGTCACTAGATTTCGGTTTATATATCGTCAAATATCGAAATTACAATACAATTAGTACCAAAACACTCTAGAATATTCAAATCGTTCGGTCGTTTTCGTTTCTCGGAATTACTTGAATTTGTTTAATTACTGTTCACTCGAACTTTGAGTGATCTTCAGGTTGTAGGCATTTTGGAAGTTTCTAGATCATTTCAGAAAAGGTCAATCACACACTTCGATCAATCCGAAGAACAGTTTAACAGTTAAAGACATTTTTGAACTTTTTAGGTCATTCCAGAAATTAAAAAACAAACGTTCTAGGACATTTCGGATCGATTTAAACAGTTGTAGGCATTTTAAATCATTCCAGAAAATTTTAGAACGTCTGTAACTGTTCAAATCGATCCAAAATAGATTATTTTGGATCGATTTGAACAGTTACACTCATTTTGGAACTTTCTAGATCATTTCTGAAAATTTTGGAATTGCCTAGAAAATTTCGGATCGATTTTACCAGTTGCAGATCTTTGGAACTTTCTAGATCTTTCCAGAAGCTTTCTAAAACATTCTAGATCGATTACAACAATTGAAACCATTTTGGAACTTTCTAGATCATTTCAGAAATTTTTAGAATGTTCTAGACCATTTTGGACTAATTTTATGGATTGCACACATTTTGGAACTTTCTAGATCATTCCAGATGCTTTCTGAAATATTCTAGATCGATTACAATAATTGCACGGCTTTTTGGAACTTTTTAGATCATTTCAGAAAGCTTTAGAACTTTCTAGATTGATTTCATCAGTTGCACACATTCTGGAACTTTCTAGATAATTCCCGAGATTCCCGAGATTTTAAGAATTTTACAAAAGTTTTCTGTCCTTCTCTAACATGTATAGTTAGAGAAGGACAGATATATATTATTCCACATTTTCGCCACCCCCGACCAAACTCTCTTATGCACACCAGGAGACCAATGGGTATTTGCCATCCCAACGGGAAGTTGATCGAAGTTGCGGATCATAGAGAAAACCGTGGACACACGTACGAACATTAGCATTTTATATAATACTAGCAGCGAAACCCGGCGTTGCTCGGGTTAAAATACATCGCATGTACCTACTGACGAAAAGTCACTGGATTTCGGTTTATATATCGTCAAATATCGAAATCATCAAATCAAATCTAGTACCAAAACACTCTAGAATATTCAAATAGTTCGGTCGTTTTTGTTTCTCGGAATTACATGAATTTGTTTAATTACTGTTCACTCGAACTTTGGATGATCTTCAAGTTGTAGGCATTTTGGAAGTTTCTAGATCATTTCAGAAATTTTTAGAATTTTCTAGATAATTTCAGAAACTTTCTACAACATTCTAGTTCGATTACAACAATTGAAACTATTTTAGAATTTTCTAGATCATTTCAGAAATTTTTAGAATATTCTAGATAATTTCAGAAACTTTCTACAACATTCTAGTTCGATTACAACAATTGCAACCATTTGGGAACTTTCTAGATCATTTCAGAAATTTTTAGAATTTTCTAGACCATTTCGGATCAATTTTATCGATTGCACACATTTTGGATCTTTCTAGATCATTCCAGAAGCTTTCTGAAATATTCTAGATCGATTACAATAATTGCACGGCTTTTTGAAACTTTCTAGATCATTCCAGAAAGCTCTAGAACTTTCTAGATTGATTACATCAGTTGCACACATTCTGGAACTATCTAGATCATTCCCGAGATTCCCGAGATTTTAAGAATTGTACAAAAGTTTTCTGTCCTTCTCTAACATGTATAGTTAGAGAAGGAATATTATTCCACATTTTCGCCACCCACAACCACCCACTTCCACCTACCCCGACCAAACTCCCTTATGCACATCAGGAGACCAAGGGGTATTTGCCATCCCAACGGGAAGTTGATCGAAGTTGCGGATCATAGAGAAAATCGTGGACACACGTACGAACATTAGCATTTTATATAATACTAGCGGCCTGTCCCAGCTTCGCATGGGTGGTCATAAATTTTTTGAACATTTTAGGATAATTTTAGACCGTGGGTTCGAGCCTACTACCGTCTACTTATTTCATACATTTGCACGCGCTTCTCCTTGAGTGAGTGAAATCGCACCCCGCGCGTGACCCGTGGACCCGTTAACATTTTTAATTTCGTCATATCTTTTGAATGGAATGTCCGATTTGAAAAATTTAAGAAGTAATCTATAGGTATTGAAACCGTCTTTTTATTTGGATAAGGATTAATACCAAGGTAGAAATAAAGACCCTTTTCTAGCGGCGATATTTCCATTAATTTTTTATAATAAAAGAACACTTATTGTGACATAACTATAATAATTAGACATATGCTGTCGCGACATTTTTTGTAGACGATGACGTGTTCTACAAAATCGTAGTACATTATTTTGTTCTATCTTCAATAGTTTTCGCAGCGCACGCGATGTAAGGTTTTTGTTTTCCACCTTGGGTTACATTATTGAAGTTTTAGTAAGGATCCCTGATTTTTTTGAAAATATAATATAGCCTATGTTACTCAGGGATAATGTAGCATTCTAATGGTGAAAGAATTTTTGAAATCGGACCAGTAGTTTTTGAGCCTATTCGTTACATACAAAAATACAAAAATACAAATGTTTCCTCTTTATAATATTATTATTATTATTATATATTATATATAGTGTAGATGTAGAAGTGTAGATATTAAGATTCAATAATTAATTAATATTAATTAATTAATTAAGATATTAAGACTAGCGGCCTGTCCCAGCTTCGCATGGGTGGACATAAATTTTTTCAATGATTTAATAGATTGTATTTAATTTTATGCATTAGGTATTATTAGTTTGAAGCGTAGCGTGTGCTGTCTTATAAATTTGATTATGTTTACCTTTTTCTGTATGCCTACGCCTCACTTAACTTCAATAATATATTATATTACATTGTAAAAGGATCATACAAAAGAACGGTAGGAACCAAGCCGTAAGTTTGTTGCCTGTTCTTCTAGGCTTTGGTCGCGTGGAACTGGCACCTAGAGTCACCTAGCTTTAAGACGTTTCAAAGTGGTCCTTGTGATTTTATTGAATAAATACCTATTGACTTTGACAACGTTTTAGGATAAACTTAGACCGTGGTGGGTTCGAGTCACTTCTAACTCGCGCCTTGCCCGGGCCCGCGCTGGGTGAGAACGCGCCCCGTGACCTTATATTTTTAAAATCTTTTGAATGGAATGTCCGATTTGAAAAATTCAAGAAGTAATGTATAGGTATTGAACCAGTCTTGAATATGAAAAGATTTATTTGGATAAGGATTAATACCAAGGTACAAATAAAGACCCTTTTCTATCGGCGGCATTTCAATTAAATTTTTATAATAAAAGAACACTTATTGTGACATAACTATAATAGTTAGACATATGCTGTCGCGACATTTTTTGTAGATAATGACGTGTTCTACAAAATCGTAGTACATACATTATTTTGTTCTATCATCAATAGTTTTCGCAGCGCACGCGATGTTAGGTTTTTGTTTTTCACCTTGGGTTACATTATTGGAGTTTTAGTAATTGAAAATATAATATAGCCTATGCTACTCAGGGATAATGTAGCATTCTAATGGTGAAAGAATTTTTGAAATCGGACCAGTAGTTTTTGAGCCTATTCGTTACATACAAAAATACAAAAATACAAATCTTTTTCTTTATAATATTAGTGTAGATTAAGATTAAGATATTAAAATTACAACAACTCGTAAGCTTAACCTCTTTCGAACTTTATTACTAGTAGTTCGCCCCGAACTGAGATCTCGTGATGCGACCCGACGAACGCACCAAAACTTTGAGCAGGTGGTAGTCAAAGGCAAGTCCAAACATTATGTTTGGACTTTTTTCTGACTACCGCCTACTAACTAGGTACGGTAACCAAGTTTCAACTCTATTGGCCTATTTATTGAAGAATTCCGTTGAACAGACCTTGGCTCCATCATCAGACCTGGTCGTTGTCACCATTTTATGAGAACTGAGTACCTCCTTAATTTATTTCAAGAAAAAAAAAATAAGAAAAAGCAAAGTAACTGGCCGACCAGTAGAAAAACCTTGATGCCAACGAAACTCTTAGAGATGGGAGCTCTTGGGTCGCTGGTTATCTTAATTTAACTTTTTTGTTGTATCTCAAAAACCGAGCGTCTCAGAAAAAAAGTAAAAATGATGTTCGTATGACATGTAACTTGATTTTTTAAGTCACTTTTTTTATTTTTGCCCCCTTAAAAAACCCTATATCTTAAAAACCCTTCATCCGATTTTACTCATATACTTACCAGTAAATTTCTCAAGTACAAGCTGTCGTTTTATCAAATTTCATGCAGATCGGATCAACGGTTCGAAAGTTATGGCCAGACAAACATACATACATACATACATACATACATACATATATACATACATAAAATGCCAAATCGCCCAAGTTGAAACTAGAATCTTCGTTCGCTTCGCTCACTCGATCAATAACATACTTAGATAAAAACACTTCACACATTTATGAGATCATTAATGTAATCTTCATATTTATTGTTCTTTTTTAAATGATGCAATGCTAAAAAGGAGCATAAAACATAATATTTTATGGAACAAAGTTTTGCGGAGCACTATAAATGCATCAAATTCGTTATCATAGCGTATTGTAGAATAGGTTTATAACTTACTGAAATGTGTAGCGATCCAAAGTTGTGACTCATAATTAGTGACTTGTTTTTACTTTTAAACGACTTCTTTTTATAGTATTGATGACCGGCACTTAGAAGCACTTGACCACCCCGCCTCTGTTTATAAATGAACTAGCGGCCTGTCCCGGCTTCGCATGGGTGGTCATAAATTTTTTGAACATTTTAGGATAAACTTAGACCGTGGGTTCGAGCCTCGCGTCTACTTATTTCATACATCCCTTACAAACTGTAAAATTCTTGCATATGCTGACGACACTGCCCTGCTAGTTGCTGGGAATACCTGGGATGATGCAAAAATACATGCGGAGAATGCCATACGCAATGTGTCTTCCTGGCTCTCAAGCAACCTGTTGACCCTTAATGTAAAAAAAACCAGCTACATGACCCTAGCCCCAACAAACTCATCGCAACCTCCTACCGAGTATAGTATTAGGTCTCACGTTTGCCACATAACTAGCTCTCAACTAGTTGGATGTAAATGCGCTCCCATAGATCGTACTGAATGCACCAGGTACCTAGGCGTTTTAATAGACAGCACACATAATTGGAGGCCCCAAATAAATCTAACAGCTAATAAAGTACGAAAGTTAATATACATTTTTAAAAAACTAAGACCAAGCGCAGATCTTCGCACCCTCCGAACTGTGTATTTCGCATTGGCACAATCGGTTATATCCTATTGCATTGCTTCGTGGGGGGGGGCGCACCGAAGACGACGCTGATCCGATTGGAAAGAGCGCAACGAGCCCTTCTGAAAGTTATTCATCGGAAGGCAATGCTCTTCCCCACTGAAGAACTATATACACTGAGTGGTGTGATGTCTGTTCGTAAAATATTTATATTGAATATTACCATGCGAGTGCATCGCACCCAGACTTGTGTAGCTAAGACGACAACCACAAGCCGGAGAATAAAAAGTGTTTTCACTAACAGACCATGCAGGACAGCACGGTCCTGCATGGTCCGTCCGTCTTAATTTCCGTCTTAATTATGAAATGATTTATTTGGATAAGGATTAATACCAAGGTACAAATAAAGACCCTTTTCTAGCGGAGGCATTTCAATTATTTTTTCATAATTAAGACGGTTTCAATACCTATAGATTACTTCATAAATTTTTCAAATCGGACATTCCATTCAAAAGATATGACGAAATTAAAAACGTTAACGGGTCCACGGGTCGCGCTCGGGGTGCGATTTCACTCTCTAGACGCGAGGCTTGAACCCACGGTCTAAGTTTAATCTAAAATGTTCAAAAAATTTATGACCACCCATGCGAAGCTGGGACAGGCCGCTAGTATCTCATAAATGCAGTGAAATGCCACTAACCAGATTATTATTGTTAGCTAAATTTTGATGATCTTATCTCAAACCGCTTTCTTTCAAATCTAATCAATGTGTGTGTGTCAACTTTCAGTAGTGTGCCGGTGTGCTATAGTTTTATATTTATTGGGGCACAGATTGGAATCAATAGTTATATCCGTCCCCTGAATGTGACGAAGGGGAGTTCGATCCGTCCCCTATTTACCAACTGGGTGACAGATCGAACTTTTAAAGATTTAAAAAGTTCGATCCGTCACCCAGTTGGTAAAAAGGTGACGAATCGAACATTTTCTTCCCATCCGTCACCTGTAGCACAGATAAGAGAATACTAGTACCTGTAGGTGACAGAAATGGGTGACAGATGGGAATAATCCAACGCATGCATGTTTACGCTATGTTTTATTACATTTTGTGTTAGAATATTAGAAACCTGCTGCTTGTTGTTTTTTTAAATTAAAAAAAAAAGGATATAAAACAAATTAAGGTACCTAGCAAACTAACAATGTTTTGGAACCTTAGAAAAATTCAGCATAAATATAATTTTGACTCAAACAAGTTTTCCTAAAAAAATGTTTTTGATCGAGTGATTCGCTCACTCTGTCAAACGCTCACGATGTATGTATGTATGTATGTTTGTCTGGCCATAACTTTCGAACCGTTGATCCGATCTGCATGAAATCTGATAAGTCGATAGCTTGTACTTGAGAAATTTACTGGTAAGTATATGATATGAGTAAAATCGGATGAAGGGGGTTTCTTATGGGGGCAAAAATAAAAAAGTTATCCTTAAAAATTAAGTTAGGTACATGTCATATGAAAAGGCTTTGTTTGAACATTCCAAAACAATTATTTCTTTTTTTTGGGACGCTTGGTTGTTGAGATACAGCAAAACAGTTAAATTATAATAACCAGCGCTTGGATCGCTGACTCCCACCTCTAAGCGTTTCGTTGATATCAAGGTTTTTGTACTGGTCGGCCAGTTCCTTTGCTATTTCTTATTTTTTTCTTGAAATAAATTATGGAGGTACACAGTTCTCATAAAATGGTGACAACGACCAGGTCTGATCATGGAGCCGAGGTCTGTGCAACGGAACTCTTCAATAAATAGGCCAATAGAGTTGAAACTTGGTTACCATACCAAGTTGGTAGGCGGTAGTCAGAAAAAAGTCCAAACATAATGTTTGGACTTGCCTCTGACTATCACCTATTCAAAGTTTTGATGCGTTCGTCGGGTCGCATCATGAGATCTCATTTTGGGCGCACCACTAGTTTATTTAAAGTGTTTTCCTTGCTGATGGAACAAGCAGATGGCCCACCTGATGTTAAGTGATAACCATCACCACCACCAAGCATGGCCTCGCAAGTCTCGCACGATAGGAACGTGCACTATGATACACTGCCCTGCGTTCATCAACTTGAGGCATCAAGTTGAGCCTCATGTGCCTGTAATTCGTCACACTTTTCAAACTAATATTCGGCAACTCTGCTTGGCGCCAGAAATCGATAAGAACTCTGCTACTCACAAACTATTTCATTATCATTTGACTACTGAGTGTACCTTAACTTCCTTTAATACCTACTTAAATGTTAATTGGATATAGAAAAACGTAGGTGTTATGTGCAAAAGTTTATTTAATGTTAAATATCCTAATAAAGTGTTTGCAATCACAGACGCTTATATAATAATGTTATTATCGTAGATTTATTTTATTTGCCCCAACGTCCGCCGCCGTGGTGGCCACCGCCGTGGTGGCCGCCGCCGTGGTGTCCGCCACCATAGTGCCCAGCGCGGAAATGCCTGCTCTCCTCAGCCTGGAAGATCTCACCAGCAGGCTCGCCTACCACAGCGGAATCGGGCCCTTCAGCACCGGGGATAGCTGACGCGTATGCCATAGTGGCGCACACAACCAAAATAGCAATAGTTAGCTGAAACAAATAATTGACATTAATATACTTGGTTTAAAAGAGGTCGCTGTCATGTCGTATAACAAAGGCAAGGAGGCCGCATTGGAAAGAGTCAATTGGAGGAAACTGCAACAGAACCCCGACAAGAGCCAAGCTCTTCAATTGGAGAAGATAATATAATATAGGTACTTAGTATGTAAGCACTTCTCCGGAAAAGAGCCCTTCAGAATGAAATATTTTAGAAATATAGGTATATTTTATTGTAATTTGTGCCCGTGATAGGCTAGAAACCAGTACTCTACAGGTCACCATTTCCGTCTGTATCTACAATTAGGTGCCAATATATATTCAAAAACAAAATAAAAACGGTCTTCAGTCACAAGGATCACTTTGAATATTGTTCTGGAGATAGAGTACTAGCAGATGGAGTATTAGCAAGTTAGGTACCCTAATCGACCTTATTCCTTAATTACCAGGTTTTTTTACAGACTAACAGAATACTAACGAGTTACGAACTATGTTTAATACTCATAGTTTGTCCCGAACTGAGATCTCGTGATGCGACCCGAAGAACGCATCAAAACTTTGAGTAGGTAGTAGTCAGAGGCAAGTCCAAACATTATCTTTGGACTTTGTTCTGACTACCGCCTACTAACTTGGTATGGAAACCAAGTTTCAACTCTATTGGCCTATTTATTGAAGAGTTCCGTTGAACAAACCTTGGCTCCATCATCAGACCAGGTCGTCGTCACCATTTTATGAGAACTGAGCCTTCTTAATTTATTTCAAGAAAAAAAAATAAGAAAAAGCAAAGGAACTGGCCGACCAGTAGAAAAACCTTGATGTCAACGAAACTCTTAGAGATGGGAGCTCTTGGATCGCTGGTTATCTTAATTTAACTTATTTTGTTTTATCTCAAAAAACGAGCGTCCCAAAACAAAAGTTAAAATTGTTTTGGAATGTCCAAACAAAACTCTTTCATATGACATGTAACTTGATTTTTTTATGTAACTCTTTTTATTTTTGCCCTCTTAAAAAACTCCATATTTCAAAAACCCTTCATCCGATTTTACTCATATACTTACCAGTAAATTTCTCAAGTACAAGCTATCCACTTATCAAATTTCATGCAGATCGGATCAACGGTTCTAAAGTTATCGCCAGACAAACATACATACATACATAAAATGCCAAATCGTCCAAGTTGAAACTAAGATCTTCGTTCGCTTCGCTCACTCGATCAAATATTTAAAAATGCTTGTAGGTAGTTACGGCAATCCCCAACTGTATTTGGTAAGTAAAGTACCAATTAAAATACTAATAGGTATAATTTACATGTAGAATTTATATAATACATAAAAATTATAATTATTAAGAAGCTTTACTTACAGTGTTCATTGTAGATGATCTCGCTGTATAATGTTTGAGATTTTTTGAAGCCCGTATATAAATATGATGCCCACTGACGCGCGAAAGGTCCTAAGTGCAAGGAAAAATGATAGCGTTCATAGAAAATTGAACGTTAGGGTTTGAAAGAGGTAATAATATTAAACACAGGAAAATGTTATTTAAAAATGCAATGCAATAACATCAAAAACCTGATTTTCGCGACAGATTACCAATACAAATTGGAAGTGCCTAACTTATTTTATTACAGTCTACCTGAATCAGAAGTTTATCCTAAGCTTTGCGATTGTCAGAAGGATGTAAAAATGCTTTTGAATGAAATGCGTGTTTCATGTTTGGGAAATTAGACTTACTTACATAGGTGTGTTATTTTGCGTGCGATATTGACGCATGCATGTTTACGCTATGTTTCATTAAAATTTGTGTTAGAATGCATGCATCATAGGTATATATAGGAACCGGCTGGGATAATGCTTCAAAAAAATTTAAATCAGCGACAAAAAAGGTATAGATGAGGAGAAGTAGAGACAGGCAGCCCCGGTTCCTGAATTTTTTCTAGGTTGGGCAAAAACTAAAAATGCCGCCCGCGCCCGCCTATATTTTTACCTAGCTGAAGTGGAATTGGTCTGGGGCCTTATGTTCACTTCGAGCGAGATTATCTCACGGTGGAGATGACGTCATATCTCGTTCGATAACTATTTATCCCCATTCTCACCATCCTACTCCCCAATTTTCTCATTCAAAGTTCATGCGAGATGCTACGTCAACGAGTTATTGAACGAGATTTGAGGTCATCTCCACCGTGAGATAATCTCGCTCGAAGTGATCATAAGGCCCCTGGTCATGTCTGCCGTATGCCAGGTGAGCTGTGGGCAAAGATAGCCACTGATTGGAATCCTGACCCAGTGAGGAGGCGACGCGGCCGACCAAAGCGGAGATGGCGGGACGAGCTGGATGTTTTCCTGACGGACTGGGCAAACATAGCCCAGGATCGCGACGTGTGGAAGGAATGGGGGAGGCCTTTGCCCAGCAGTGGGACCCGGAGGGCTCATAATAATAATAATATATCATCATAATTTCAGCCATTTTTATATGCACTGATAGATATGGGCCTCCCGGAAAGAACGCCACAACGATCGGTCTAGCGCTGTGTTAAGCCTATTTTTTTGGGTTCCGTACTCAAACGGTAAAACGGGACCCTATTACTAAGACTCCGCTGTACGTCCGTCTGTCTGTCCGTCTGTCCGTCTGTCACCAGGCTGTATCTCATGAACCGTGAAAGTTAGACAGTTGAAATTTTCACAGATAATGTATTTGCTGCTATAACAACAAATACTAAAAAACAGAATAAAACAACTATTTATGGGGGCTCCCATACAAAAAACGTGGTTTTTTCAAAATATTCATACATGGATGTGTCATTATATTTTACCCTCCACTCTGTGCGATCATGTGCTGTGCTGTGTGTGTTTTTTTTGAGAATAATATATATCATAAAAATTAATTTAAAAAATAATTAATGCTGAAGGAGTTCTTGATTTTATTATTTCATCCGTTGTTGATTTTAAATCACTCGTGTTGCTATAAAAACTACTGAGCGAGAGAGAAATAAAGAGATCGTTTTTCTTTTTCAAGCATATCTACGTTTGATTAAGAGGCATAGGACTGTCGATAAAAAAAAAAGTTTTACTAGTTTTTGTAACTAGTACTAGTGGTTCTAGTCAGAGCAAAGTCCAAACATTATGTTTGAACTTTTTTCTGACTACCGCCTACTAACTTGGTATGGTAACCAAGTTTCAACTCTATTGGCCTATTTATTGAAAAGTTCCGTTAAACAGACCTTGGCTCCATCATCAGACCTGGTCATTGTCACCATTTTATGAGAACTCAGTTCCTCCTTAATTTATTTCAAGAAAAAAAAAATAAGAAAAAGCAAAGGAACTGTACCCCAAGTATGAGATTTGCTTACGATATTTCGTTTTTCGTTTTACGTTTTTGTTCCGTGTTCATTGCAGGTTTTGTAAAGTTCCATATCGGTATCCCTATCGCGTCTTCATACAAAACCCGCAATGAAAGGAGCGAATCTATCGATCAAAAACATTTTTTTTTGGAAAACATGCTTGGGTCAAAATTATACTAATGCTGAATTTTTCTATGGTTCCAAAACTTTGTTAGTTTGCTATTTTTCATAACTACCTTAGTCTGTTTTAATATCTTATTTTTTTTTAAATATCCTAGTGGGTAGTTGTTTGACGGTGGTCTGCGTCTAAAATCGTCAGTGCACCATAGGAGTACGCATCAGACTAAACAGTTTGGACTATGATCTGTTTGAGGTAGAACCACAAAATTAAAATTACTATATGAACCAAGATATGAACGCTACGAATCTGACGAGGAGGTGAGATAATGTTTATGTTGTCTCGTTCCCTTTCCTACGATTATCTGTATTGTACGTAGCGTAGTTGATGGATAAATAGGGTGTGTAACTGTGTAATGATGTGCATTGGACTATACGAAGTATCGACTAACGCTTTTCATTGTAGACCAGCTGTTTACGAATGAATTTGGACATTTGTGGCTTTAACGTTTCCTAGCGATATTCGACCTTATTATTTTATAGTTAGGGCTTTGATACTTTTACGCGACTAACATCGAATTCGTTCGTGATTAGCTAGATAAAACGACTTTTCAAAGTCAAGGTAATTTAAGTAATTTCAAGTGCAAAAAGTTCAAACGGGTCTCGTCAGTGACGCGACGTGCCATAAATTAACTGCGCATAGCATTTACGAAATATTTAGTTTGTTTACAAATTATTTTTTTTGCGAGTTCTAGGTTCAATCACCGCTTGGTGATTGCTTGAGACGTTATCAAACAAACATGAACCGGTGCGCTAGTGGGAGTGAACCTGCCCTGTGATCGCAAAATCGTGAACCCAGTCGTGCACCAATCTATACCTATTTCTCTTCGAAATCTAGGAAAAACATTTTTGTGATCATAATTTTCAGTTAAAACGGAATATTTACCATGATTTGTGAGTTTGATTGTTTCTCGATATTTCGGCACAGTTGCTTGCACCATGATCACGGGTCGAACCCATGATCAACCCATGATCATGATGTGTTCATCAGGAAATTATGTTCATAACCATGATAGGTAGTTGGTTGGTTGGTGGGTTGGTATAAAAATGACGGCCCATATTTATTATTATGTAGGTACAGGTACATTAGGTATATAGGTACAGTGTTCGAGTCCTGGTTTTGAAAAAACCGGTGTCTATCTTTATAGCTCTTGACGCCATCTTGGAATAATTATAATAGTTTCATCATTCATGTCCGTTTTTCCTGATCGCTACAATTTGGGTATCTTCAAGGCAAGAGTGAATAGGTGTCTTCTAGACCGTTCTGCTCCATCTTCGGCTACATCGTCGCTTACCACCAGGTGAGATTGTAGCCAAAGGACAGTCTATGCAATCATTAAAAAAAAAAATTGTTTGATAGAATAATGTTCTAAGTGGAAATAATAATATCGGATGAAGTTGGATATCGAATGAAAATTTGAGAGTAATGAAAACATCCACATTATTTGTTATTTTATTTAAATAAAAAAAACTTTCACGCGGAGCGCTTTTGTGTCTTTTGTGGAAAAAAGTTTCTGATATTTAAAAGTTTTTGTTGAGTAAGCTTGTGTTAAGTAGGTACATAATTATGTCAGTATGTCTTTGTTTTCGCTAGATCCATTTTACACGTAGGTGCTCTAATGCTAAATCAAAAGATCTTATTCAAACTTACACTGCCCTGCATTCAACAACTTGGGGTATCATGTTAAGCCTCATGTGCCTGTAATTCGTCACACTTTTTAAACCAATATTCAGCAACGCAGCTTGGCGCCAGAAATCGGTACACACAAAGAACTCCGGTACTCTTAAACTATTTCATTTTCATTTGACTACTGACTGTACCTTAACTTCATATAATACCTACTTATGTTAGTTGGATATAGACAAACCTAGTGTTATGTGCAAAAATTTATTTAATGTTAAATATTATTCTATAGAGGGTTTTCCCATCACAGATGCTTATATTAGTAATAATGTTATCATCGTAGATTTATTTTATTTGCCCCAATGTCCGCCGCCATGGCGGCCGCCGCCGCCGCGGTAGTAGCCGCCGCCGCCGCCGCGGTAGTAGCCGCCGCCGCCGCCGCGGTAGTAGCCGCCGCCGCCGTGGCGCCTGCTCTCCTCAGCCTGAAAGATCTCACCAGCAGGCTCGCCTACCACAGCGGACCTGGGCTCTTCAGCACCGGGGATGGCTGACGCGTATGCCATGGTGGCGCACACAACCAAAACAGCAATAGTCAGCTGAAACAAATGTATACTTGCTTTAAAAGAGGTCGCTGCCATGTCGTATAAGGAAGTCAAGGAGGCTGCGTTGGAAAGACTCAATTGGAGGAACTGCATCAGAACCCTGATAAGAGCTAAGCTCTTTAATTTAAGAATAGAATAATTATAGGTACTTGGTAGTACTTCTCCAGAAAAGAGCCCTTTGGAAAGAGATATTTTATTTATTATTTGTAAAATTTGTGCCTGTGGTAGGTTAGAAACCTGTACTCTACTGGTCACCATTTCCGTCTGTACCTACTATTAGGAGCCTGTCAATATATCGTCTACTCCCGCCTGTTCTGTTGAGTAGTTCTGTCGGCATAAACAAAATCAAAACGGTCTTCATTCAGTTCAGCCACAAGGATCACTTTGAATATTGTTTTAGAGTTGGAGCACTAAGTTAGGTACCATAATAGACCTAATTCCTTAAATACCAGGTTTTATTACAGAATACTAACGAGTTAAGATGTTTAATAATAATAAAAAATGCATTACGTCAATCCCCAACAGTATTTGGTAAGTAAATTACAGATTAAAATACTAGTATAATTTACATATAAATTGAATAAATTTATCTAATAAATCAAAAAACTTAGTAAGAAGCTGTACTTACAGTGTTCATTGTAGACGATCTTGCTGAATAATGATTGAGATCTTTTGAAGCTCGTATATAAATATGATGACCAGTGACGCGCGAATGGTCCTAAGTGCGAGGAAATATAATAGCGTCCATAGCAAATTGAACGTTAGGGCTTGAAAAAGGTAATAATTTTAAGGAAATAATATTTATTACGTAGGTATAAAAACGTACAGTCTACCTACCTTAATCAGAAGTTTATCCTAAGCCAGGATTTAAACATGCTTTTAAATCAGATGCTTGTTTCATGTTCGAGAAATTTGATTAGGTACCCCCATATGTGTTATTGCGTGCGATCGATATTGACTCATGCATGTGTACGCTATGTTTTATTACATTTTGTGTTAGAATGCATGAATTATAGGTATACAAGGTGTTAAAATACTTGTACCTACTTAAAACTTCAGGGGGCTAGTACCCATCAATATGAATAACTTTTTCTAAGGAACCAACACTGACGTGTTGGTTCCTCAGAAAAAGTTGTTGAAGTTTTAAGTACAAGTATTTTAACACCTTGTATAGCACACTGCTGGGATAATACTTCTAAAAATTTACAATTAGCAACAAAAGTGGTAGATGAGGAGAAGTAGAGACAGGCAAAAAGCTCTGCTGGTAGCTTTTTTTGAAGGGGAAGTACTACCACCATACCTATTTCTGCCGCCAAGAAGCTTTGCTTTGTTTCGTTTTGAAGGGTATAGTTGCCGGTAAAATTACAGGAACATGAGGCTTAACATCTGTAGGTTTGCCTCAAATTGATGGACGTAGGGCAGTGCATCGTAGGGCATGTTCCTATCGTGCGTGACTTACGAGGTAATGCTTCGTGACTTACGAGGTGATACCACTTAACATCAGGTGAGCTATCTGCTTGTTCCATCAGCTAGTTGTATAATAAAAAATACGATATTGCTTCAATTTAACACTCTATGCAGAATAAATATATTGCTAATTGGTAAATAAATAAACACATTATACCTATTGTATTTAGCACTAGCGGCCTGTCCCAGCTTCGCATGGGTGGTCATAAATTTTTTGAACATTTTAGGACAAACTTAGACCCCCACGGTCTAAGTTCGAGCCTCGCGTCTACTAATTTCATACATTTGCACGTCCTTCTCCTTGAGTGAGTGAAATCGCACCCCGAGCGTGATCCGTGGACCCGTTAACATTTTTAATTTCGTCATATCTTTTGAATGGAATGTCCGATTTGAAAAATTTAAGAAGTAATCTATAGGTATTGAAACCGTCTTAATTATGAAATGATTTATTTTGATAAGGATTAATACCAAGGTACAAATAAACACCCTTTTCTAGCGGCGGCATTTCAATTAAATTTTTATAATAAAAGAACACTTATTGTGACATAACTATAATAGTTAGACATATGCTGTCGCGATATTTTTTGTAGATAATGATGTGTTCTGCAAAGTCGTAGTACATTATTTTGTTCTATCATCAATAGTTTTCGCAGCGCACGCGATGTAAGGTTTTCTTTTTCCACCTTGGGTTACATTATTGGAGTTTTAGTAAGGATCCCTGATTTTTTTGAAAAAATAATATAGCCTATGTTACTCAGGGATAATGTAGCATTTTAATCGTGAAAGAATTTTTGAAATCGGACCAGTAGTTTTTGAGCCTATTCGTTACATACAAAACAACAAAACAACAAAAATACAAATCTTTTCTCTTTATAATATTAGTGTAGATTAAAAAAAATATGTACCTCTATATAGGTAAAAGATTTCTGTATCGTCTCCGTCGCCCAAAAATGTATGGTTGCCTTCTTTTTTTAGAAACACCATAGTCTAAGATCCGAACTAGAAACGACCTTCACCCATCAGTGTTTGATATCAAATTTAATATACATTCGAAAATATATCTTGAGTAGGTTGTTTAAAAAAATCCTGGCCAGACTTTGATTCATTTTTATTAAATATTGCACTCATGAGTTTAACGAATAAATATGATTAATTATAAATTAAAGTCATTTTTTAATTTATAATTAATCATAGTTTGGCCAGGATTTTTTTAGACAACCCACTCAAGATATATTTTCTAATATATTAAATTTGATATCAAATACTTTTCATCCATTAAACAGATGGGTGAAGGTCATTACTAGTTCGGATCCTCTACTACCACCTCAACGGCTGGCCTCTGACCCATGCATGGTATATTCTACCAAGTTGACATTTTAATAGGTACTCCTCCTCAATCACTTCCAATATTTTTTTTCCACATTTATTATATTTTTGAAATTATAGTGACGACAGCTTAACTAACCATAACTTAACATAATCATTACTTCACAGTATCCTAGTTGTCAAAAAGATCTCTCCATATTTTTTTATCGAACATCGTGTATGACCTATTCTCCAATGCACCTTAAGATATGGTAAAAAATACGGTATTACCCCAATCGGCCTGTAAATCAATGTACCCACCGCATGAAAGGTAAGTAACCTATGAGTAATGTTTGCCCCTGTATCCAATATTTAGGTACCTAAATATTGGATACACGTGTATCGCTAAGTGCGGTCGATTTACAAGCTCAAATATCGCAGCTATACAGGGTGTTTTTTTTAAGAGATGGAAAAAATAATTCTATTTATAATAATAATCTGAAATGGTACCACCAAATAAAAATGAAGTTTATTTTACTTGTTTTTGTAGGTACAAAAACAAGTAAAACAAACTTCATTTGTATTTAAAACATTTGTCAAAAGTTTGCATAAGTAGGTACTTATGCAATCTTTTGAGTAGGAAATCGTTTTTACTCTATGTGCAATGTGTTTTTTTTTTTTTTTTTCCTACCCGTACCACCATCTAGAAATGGCACTATGGCGAAGGCTATCTTTCCTCTAACTGGATCAGAGACTTTTCTCATGGGTATAAAGGATTGGGAGACAGATTCTTTATTGAGGTAAAACCCTTTATGGGTAAGTCTTACTTTTCTAATTTTTACATTTTTGTTTTCTTAAGCTATAGTTACAATATTATCTATTCTATCTTACTTTTAATCTCCTTAGTCTAGTTTACATTATGTGTTTATACTTTATCTATAACAATTTTAGCTTTATGCTGAATTTTAGATATATTGTATTTAATATATTTTTCAGTCAAACTTATCTAACCTTATTTATTTCTTACTATGACCTTACTTGCTACGTTTACACAGTATACAGTGAATATATCCCTAACGTTTTTATTACTCATCAGCTCATGTGCTGTATCAGGTTTTAATTTTACATTTGCTTCTTGCTCAAATTCATATCTCTCTCTACCGTGGGATGGACATTCAAATAGAATATGCTGGACTGTTTCGGGTTTATTAGGTTCGCAGATGCATGATGGGTTTTCCTTGCACTTGAATCGATTCAAGTACTCTGAAAACCCACCATGCCCCGTCAATACTTGCGTCAGCACTCCAGCCGGTTCCACCTTTCTTATTATTTTAAAAGCTTGGACTGCGTCCGGGAAATATAGTTTCGTGATGGCCGCTGTTTCGCCTTTTTTATATCTCCGATTCCATTCCTCAAGCGTTCCCAGACGGATTTGTCGCTTGATGAATGAGATCGGACATTTGTCATACACGGGTCGGGTTTTGACTTTTAGGGCTGCATCCTTAGCTAGTTGGTCTGCTCGTTCGTTTTCCTCTATCCCTGCATGAGCCTTTATCCAAAATAAAGAAACATCTTTACTCTGTTGCTTACTAGCTTTTAAATTCATTTTGATTTCTACTGCTAGGGGATGGGTGGAGCCCTGGTTAGTTATTGTCTCAAGCGACGACCTAGAGTCGCTGTAAATACCGAAGCTTGTTTCAGGGCTCTTGAGGATTTCCATCGTTGCTTTCCATATTGCCAGCAATTCCGCTTGATAAACGGTGCAGTAGGACGGCATGTTAAATTTGAGGGATTTGGTTTCGGCTTCATTGTTCCATAGGGACAATGCTGCTCCAACCTTCCCTCCAATTTTACTGCCGTCCGTGAATATCCTTACTGTTTGACTGTTGTGGTTATTCACCTGCTCGGGTTCATCAAGGCACATGAATTGCAGGTCAATATGTTCAGCTGGATGCGGTATGTTTGCGAACGGGGTCATTAGTTCCATCTCCCTATCTCCTAGCTCTGGCCGGGGTACCCCCTTTCTTGCCTCATACAGAGCGGCTGCTTCCTGTATTCGGAGGTCAAGAGGGAGTATTCCGGCCAGAACCAGTGCCAAGTTGAGGGAGACGGTACGATAGGCTCTACAAAGTTTCTGTGCAAACCCTCTCTGAATAACGTTTAGCTGCTTTTGAACGCCTATTTTCCTTGCCGCTGGTGCCCAGACGCTAGCCGCATACAAAACTATTGGCTCGACCACTGCCACGTAAATGGTTCGTATGACCTCGGGATGTAGGCCCCAGCTGACCCTTGCTGCTGTAGATAAGCGCTTGTAAAGGCTTAAGGCCTTCTGGCAGACATTCACCACATGGCCATTCAAGGTCAGCCTATCGTCTATAGTCAGCCCCAGGATCTTAAATTCCCTCGACATGTTTATTGCGATCCCGCCCATGTTCAGGTGTGGGGTGTCGTATTTAAGTTTCCGCGTTAAAGTCATCGCATTCGTTTTGTGCGGTGCGAACTTCAATTTATTTAATACACCCCACTCCTGAACATAGGCGAGAGCAGCGTTAGCACGTCGCTGTACCTCCATTGCCGTGTTCCCGTCAAATACCATAACAACGTCGTCAGCAAATGCTTGGCAATAGTCACCACGTTCTTCGAGTCCTTTGAGTAAAGGATCGAGGAGCAAATTCCAAAGAATTGGACCCCCGATCGAACCCTGGACACATCCTTTGGACGTTTCCCTGATGACCTCCTCTCCCGCATATCTGACCTTGACTTTTCTGTTTTCCAGGTAGCTGTCCATCATCCTTCGTAAGTTTACTGGACACTTTTCGTCAGCAAGTCGGACTCTGATTGCAGGCCACCAAGCGTTGTCGAAAGCTCCCTCTATGTCTAATGATACCATTGTTATCAGTTTCTTTTGTTCCAGTTTTTCACGTAAGTGTCTAATCAGGACATAGAGGGAGTCTTCAGTGCTTCGTTGGGGCATAAATCCGTACTGGCGCTTGCTGAGTTTTGGGAGTAAGTGCCATTTTATTCGACTAACAACCATCTTTTCCAGTATCTTCCCCATCACTGGCAACAGTCCGATTGGCCTATAGGATTTGGGATTTGTGTAATTTTCTTTCCCTGGCTTCCTTAGTATGATGACAGTTGCCTCCTTCCAGCTGTTAGGGAAGTGGCTCAGTTCTAGGCACTTGTTTGCCAGTGACAGGAATATTTCGGGATCCTGTAATATTGTGTGCTTGCAGATATCTGCCGTCAATCCATCTGCACCCGGGGCTTTTTTGGGGCTAAAACTATTCACCGCGTATTTTAGCTCCTCAAGAGTAAACAGCGGATCATGGTTCTCATCATGATCCTGCCTGTTTACTTGTTTAGCCGATTCTCTTATTCGCTGGTGATCTGTGTTGTCCTCCTCTTTTTTGTCCTCAGGGTAGAATGTCTCTGCTAGCAGTTTTGCAGGCTCCTTTTGGTCCAGTACTTTCCCTTCTTTTACCAGGAGCAGGTCTTCCTGTCTCTTTGTCGTTCTACCTATAACCCGATAAATGCCCTCCCACATTCCTTCCTTTTCCTGTTTCCCGCAGAACCCCTTCCAACTTTTTATTTGGGCCTTCTTGGCTTCTTTCTCATAATTCTCTTTTGCTTTCAGGTACTCATCGATGGTCTTCTCTCTTCGGATCGGCGCTGCGCAACGGATTCTTCTCTTCCTGGTGGTGACATCTTTCTTCAGTTTGGCGAGTTCTTCAGACCACCACGGTAAGGTAAGTTTGCTATTATTTTTCTTTTTAGGTATGTTTTCATTACTAGTTTGTGTTATTAGCTCGATGTATGATTCTATATGCTTTTCAAGTTCTATTTTGTCTTTTATTTGTTTGATATTTACTTTGTTAAATTTTTTCTCTTCCAGCAATTGGGTCAGTTTCTCATGAAACTGACTCCAATTTGCTTTCTTGCTATTATATATTCTGGTTGTTCTACTGATATTTATGCCTGTCGCTTTTGTTAGTCTTATTTTGAATGTGATCGCGTTGTGGTCTGAACTCGTCATGCCAGTGTCAACTCTCCAGTCTTCCACCAGGTTGAGCATCTCTACCGTGCAGATCGTGATGTCTACAACGCTAGTGTATCTCTTGTTTCCTCTGATCGTATCAAAAGTTGGAGTGTCACCATCGTTGAGTACCTGCATGCCCATTTCTTCTATGGTTCCAGCCATTTCTTCACCCCTTTTGTCCACTATTCCGCTTCCCCACCAGGTGCTCTTTGCGTTTGCGTCGCCTCCCATTACTATTTTAGGTGATCTGGCATTCTGCGCTATTTTCTTCAGCTGCTCCAGATATGGCTCTATCTGCTGTGGCTCCGGCTCTAGGTAGAATGAGACCACTACGATCTCCCAGGCACTTGATCTTATTTTTACCACTACGATGTTGGTCGTGGTAAGGTCCGTACATTGTATAACGTCCATGTCATCGTCGAAGACCGCGATTGCCGCCTTTATGGTTCCGTCACCTGGATTCGTACACTGGTATATCCTCACCCCTCTGTAGTCTTTCATTCTACCTATTGCTCCAACGTATGGCTCTTGTAGTAGCGCGAAGGTTGCTTTCTTTTCAGTAGCCTCTAGTAATAGTTCCTGTGTTGCCAGTTCCTTTCTTTGCAAATTCACTTGGATAACTGAGTAAGCCTTCGCGCTATTTGGTGCAGCTGATGTTTTGCCAGGGACCACTTTAGCAATAGGCTATTGTGGATCTAGCCAATGCCTCCCACCTTCGTCTGATTGTACATTCCTGGCTAAAGGCACTGTGGTCTGTCTTTTCCATCTTGGCGCGTGTGCAGTTGCAGCACGCTGGGGTCGTGCCAGTAAGCCAGTCCGCGCACTCTGACTTCATGTGCGGTCCCCCGCAATGGCTACACAGTTCTGCGGTCTCTTTGCAGAAACGTCTGCCGTGTCCGTACCCCAGGCAGAGAGAGCACTGGACCAGTGGTGACTGGTCTGCTACCCTCACCCGCTGGAGGTCGATGAGGACAGATCCCGTTTCTACCATCCGCTGCCATATTTTGGGAGACACCCTCAGAATAATATGGTTTGTGTGGGGGTTCCTGGTGCGCTTCTTATATGCTATCTCTATCTTGGTGTCCTCTTTTTTCCCTTTTGCAATGTGATTGCACACAAGTTGGTTAATTGCGATTTTTCAAAAATTAGTTTAGTGATTTTATATCTTTCAACATATCAAAACGTGCGAGGGAGAGGTACATTATCTTGTCTTCGATAACTTTCGCTTTAGTACCTATATTAATTTGTGTTTGTGGTAACGATGCTATACGATATAGATTCTGTACGCTGTCTCCAACACCTGGGATATCCTAACAGGCTACTAAAGGAACGCACCAGACGCAGGGCAGTAACATCTTCTGAGTAGGTACTAAACAATATCAAGAGTAGTAGAGTCCTTTGTAAAGGGCTCGTCCGAGGACAAAATAAAAAATAAAACACCAGTATAAGAGCACTTGTGGCGTACGATAGCGGCCCGTCTGCTTCCGATCAGTCGTACACCAAAGAGTTTTTCTGTTCAAAATTGTGTGTCTATTCTCAAACGGTGAAGGAAAACATCGTGAGAAAACCGGCATTTCGTAGAACTTAAAATGTTTTTCTCTGAAATACTTCGACTTTCAGCCAAATGGTATTCTTTGGGTGGATGTTACAAATAGCTACAAGTTCGATGAATAATCGGGAGATGAATTTTTATTATTAATTATTTTACTTAATTTACTATTTTATTATCATCTTTAAAATATTTAACATAAAAATTTGTAAATTAGTTTTTAAGGAAAATGTTTTGTTTACCTAAATGGCAGGACATCATTCATCATTCACCTCTAACCATGGGCCTTATGCTCACTTCGAGCGAGATTATCTCACGGTGGAGATGACGTCATATCTCGTTCGATAACTATTTATCCCCATTCTCACCATCCTACTCCCCAATTTTCTCATTGAAAGTTCATGCGAGACGCAACGTCAACGAGTTATTGAACGAGATATGACGTCATCTCCACCGTGAGATAATCTCGCCCGAAGTGAGCATAAGGCCCCATGACATCTGTTTTTTGCCATACCAACCGAGATTCACAGACAATAAATTATTAATGATTCATGATAGTACACCCGGTATGTAGGTAAAATAAACCTGACAAACTTAATTACTTCATTTATTTTCGCCAAGCTAGATGCTCGCATTGATGTTTTCCAATTTGAAGTCATAGTCAAAAGGTATTTATTCAATAAAATCACAAGGATCACTTTGAAACGCTTTAAAGCTAAGTGACTCTAGGTGCCAGTTCCACGCGACCAAAGCCTAGAAGAACAGGCAACAAACTTACGGCTTGGTTCCTACCGCTCTTTTGTACGTGCTCTGTGAGGTAATCTTCAGGTCATCCGATTGTCCCATCACTCGATTTCATAAAAAACCACTGCTGGACATATGCCTCCGCTGCACATTTCCAGGAAGAATGATTCTGAGCCCTCTCCATACAGACTTCCCGCGATCTCAACAATGTCGTCAGTCCAGGATAGGAGGGCCTCCCACGCTTCAATTTCCTGTTCGTGGTCGCCATTCGAGAACCTTTATTCCCCAGTGGTTGTCAGTTCTTCGAGCTATAGGTATGACCTGCCCACTTCAACTTGCTAGTTCTGCGAGCTATGTCGGCTCCCTTGGTTCTCCTAAGGATTTCCTCATTTCTGTTTCTATGCCGTAATGAAACTCCCAGCATAGATAGATCTCTCCATAGTCCATTGTGCAACTTTAAGCTTGTTGATGAGGCCAATAGTAAGCGACCACGTCTCCGTTCCATTCGTCATCACTGGCAACACACACTGTACTGTGAAGAGGATATGTGGCGTAACTTCCCGAACGCTGCCCGTCCGAGTTGGATTCGTCGGATGACCTCTTTATCAGTACCTAGTTTGTTCGTCTAATAATAATAAAAAAAAACATAGTTGAGGTATAGGTACGTATAATAGTTTACACCATAACCCACTGGAGAAGTTTATAAACATGGCCCTAACCCCTCCCCCCTCGCATGAGGGAGAGAAGTCTGCGTGCGTTCTTCTCATAAAAAAGGTAGTACCTGACCTGCCTTGAAAGGTTCCAATAATTATTTCAGAAGGTATTAAGTGAGGGTATTGGGAGGTTCTGTACCTTACCCTATGTTTTGGGTACTTACTTTTTAATCTTTTATTTTGTGGGCTTGGTTTATAGGGTCAAATGCAAGTAAAGTGTCGGTCACCTTGAAATAAACAGGTCTTGAATAATACACTTACGTAGAACACAACCTACATGTTTTTCTAAAATGGTAGGTAAAATAAACATTAAATTTGTGCAGAGTTTTGTAATTGTGTTCTCCAAAAAATAAAGTTATGAATTTTTTTTATTGATTTTTTATCTTCTTAAATATTAAAATGTCCAAGCGAGAAGTGGTTTGACGGTTGTCAGCCTCTTAATAACTAGTAGTTCGGACCGAACTGAGATCTCGTGAAGCGACCCGACGAACGCACCAAAACTTTGAGTAGGTGGTAGTTAGAGGCAAGTCCAAACATTATGTTTGGACTTGCCTCTGACTACCGCTTACTACCTTGGCACGGTAACCAAGTTTCAACTCTATTGCCCTATTTATTGAAGAGTTCCGTTGAACAAACCTTGGCTCCATCATCAGTCCTGGTCGTTGTCACCATTTTATGAGAACTGAGTACCTCCTTAATTTATTTCAAGAAAAAAAATTATAAAAAGCAAAGGAACTGACCGACCAGTAGAAAAACCTTGATGCCAACGAAACTCTTAGAGATGGGAGCTCTTGGATCGCTGGTTATCTTAATTTAACTTTTTTGTTGTATCTCAAAAACCGAGCGTCGCGTAATAAAAGTAAAAATTGTTTTGGAATGTCCAAATAAAGCTCTTTCATATGACATGTAACTTGATTTTTTTATGTAACTTTTTTTATTTTTACCCTCGTAAAAAACCCCATATCTCAAAAACCCTTCATCCGATTTTACTCATATACTTACCAGTAAATTTCTCAAGTACAAGCTATCGACATATCAAATTTCATGCAGATCGGATCAACGGTTCTAAAGTTATCGCCAGACAAACATACATACATACATACATACATACATACATACATACATACATACATACATACATACATACATACATAAAATGCCAAATCGCCCAAGTTGAAACTAAGATCTTTGTTCGCTTCGCTCACTCGATCAATTAAATATGTCCACCAATGAATACTCAAATAAAATACTCTACAAAACCATTATTTTTACGTTGATAATCCATTTAGGCATAGAATGAACAGGATTCGAGATACATAAAGTGCTGCGCAGCTTTCTGATTCAAGTTTGTATTATTCATTTCAGTCCATTGAAGAGTAGTAGAGCTCTTTGTGAAGGGCTTGTCCGGAGGCGAACTACCACCATGCCTTTTTCTGGCGCCAAGAAGCGTTGCTGTGTTTCGGCTTGAAGTGTGCGGTGAAATTACAGACACATCAAGCTTAACATCTGTATGCCTCAAGCTGATGGATGCAGGGCAGTGCATCGCAGGGCACGTTCCTATCGTTCAAGACTTACGAGGCAATGCTTTGTTATAGGCTATGGTTACCACTTAACATCAGGTGTGCCAACTTGTTCTAACAGCAAGTAGTATAAAAAAAACCCGCTCTTTTATTCGTTTCATACGACTGTACATTATCGAGCTTTGTATTCAATAAACAGTCCCTTCCAACAGGCACTATTAGCGTCCCGTATTTAGGGTTTGAGTAAAGAGTTGCTCTGAAGCATTGTACACATCATCTGTAATAGATGCAAAGGCTTACTTTTCTACTGTTTATTTTGAATAAGGCCCTCACAGCTCAGTCGGTAGTAGCTCCGCCTGTAGGTCAAGAGTTCGATACCCACCGAAAAAAAAATTGTTTGTAAAGAACATAGCTTTTTGTTGTCTGTCTGGGTATTATATTATATTATACTAGTAGTTCGCCCCGAACTGAGATCTCGTGATGCGACCCGACGAACGCATCAAAACTTTGAGTAGGTAGTAGTCAGGGGCAAGTCCAAACATTATTTTTGGACTTTTTTCTGACTACCGCCTACTTACTTGGTATGGTAACCAAGTTTCAACTCTATTGGCCTATTTATTGAAGAGTTCCGTTGAACAGACCTTGGCTCCATCATCAGACCTGGTCGTCGTCACCATTTTATGAGAACTGAGTACCTCCTTAATTTTTTTCAAGAAAAAAAAATAAGAAAAAGCAAAGAAACTGGCCGACCAGTAGAAAAACCTTGATGTCAACGAAACTCTTACAGATGGGAGCTCTTGGATCGCTGGTTGTCTTAATTTAACTTTTTTTGATTTATCTCAAAAATCGAGCGTCTCAAAAAAAAAGTAAAAATTTTTTTGGAATGTCCAGACAAAGCCCTATCATATGACATGTAACTTGATTTTTTTATGTAACTTTTTTTATTTTTGCCCCCTTAAAAAACCCCATATCTCAAAAACCCTTCATCCGATTTTACTCATATACTTACCAGTAAATTTCTCAAGTACAAGCTATCGACATATGAAATTTCATGCAGATCGGATCAACGGTTCTAAAGTTATCGCCAGACAAACATACATACATACATACATACATACATACATACATACATACATACATAAAATGCCAAATCGCCCAAGTTGAAACTAAGATCTTCGTTCGCTTCGCTCACTCGATCAATTATACGTACCTATGTATTTATTTTAGTTCAAGCATTGCTTAGTTTGAGGCTGTACAGATGTTTTTTACTTTTTATCATCGTACAGTAACTGTACAGCCCATAATAAGCAAGTGCGTGACTTACGAGGCAATGCTTTGTTATAGAAGATGGTTACCACTTAACATCAGGTGGCCATCCGTTGTATAAAAAAACAGTTTTGTGTGGAATGTCCACCAATATTAGTTATTATACCTACATTTTAAGTTAGGTATTGTATTGTCGGTGCAACAGAAGCTCCTCGTTATTCACACTTAGTTCACATACTCGTAAAAACAGGGAAAAACCTCTTTTGACGACGTCAATCATGCTTATGTATTCATTAAACTTAGTTTAAGTAGGTACCTAAGCAATCTGACACTCATCACATCCCACCATGTAAATTATGGTAGTTTGTTATTCTAATTCGAAATAATATTTAGTTCTCTCTCTTGTCGTGTCACTAGTTTCTTTCGAAACCGTGTGGTGAAAGGATTTTAAGTGCGCCTCAAGAGGCTCCTTTCGAGCACTTAACACGTGTTATAGAATGAATGAATGAATGAAAAGATTTAATGTACACCAAACAAAACAATAGTAAAAATAAAACAAAAATAAAATAATAAATGTTCAATGGGCGGTCTTATCGCCGAAAGCGATCTCTTCCAGACAGCCTTTGGATGGAGAGGATTATAAGAGTACCTAAGGAAGATTGGTCGCAGGTGCACGCGAAAAATAGCAAGATAGTAATTATAAAAATCAAATTACACTATAAATAAGTAAGAAGATACTTACTAATTAGGTTCTACGACATGCCGGTTTCCTCACGATGTTTTCCTTCACCGAAAATATTTTTTTCGAAGAGATAAATAAACCAATTCGTGCACCAATTGCTCTAACCCACGACCTTACGATCAAGGCGGGGCTATTACGACTAGACCACCGGTACTCTATATTACGTATTATCCAGTTAGTATTCTAATTTGACAGCCTTCACAGCTTAGTTGGTAGTAGATCTGCCTTCTGTGCCGTAGGCCGTGGGTTCGATCCCCACCGAGAACAAACATTTGTGTGATGTACATCGATGTTTGTTCTCTTTCTGGGTGTTATATAATATATTATAAGTATGTATTTACAAAAAAAAAGTATATAAGTAATATATCAGTTATCTGGTTCCCATATCACAAGCTTTGGCTTAGTTTGGGGCGAGATAGTGCTGTGTGGAATGTCCACCAATATTTATTTATTTATTTATTAATAGCGACGATGGGCTTGCAACATTCACGTATGGAATACAACCACTTATTGCAAAATGTGGGTGTGTGTATAACAACACTTAGGGTGTTGAATAACATTTGGTATAGGTAACAAATGTTATTGAACACCCTAAGTGTTGTTGGAGTATATGGGCGACGGTGACCACTTAACATCAGGTGGGACGTAAGTTTCTCTGTCTCTTATGTAAAAAAAGAAGTGTAACATAATACCCTTATAAGGCCAAAGACTAAGTTATCAGACCAAGCACTGAAATACTTTGACGTGTGCAAAATTTGAATACTTCTTGAGTTTTTGAAATTCACAAACTAAACAAAAGAAAAATTTATATTGTCTCAGAAATTTGCAACAACCATAATGTGTACGTGGCCTTGGTACACGCTACTTGCGTTTCTTAATTGGTGGCAGTTCTGTTACCTATTCTAACTACAGTTCACAATTAAAGTTAAAAAAAACAGCTGTATTTAGGGCTGCGTCATGTTGTGTTAGTTTTGGAAGAAAGTTTAAGAGGCATTTATTTTATTAATGAAAAACTTCGTCACAAGTCTTATAACTACAGTTTTTCGCCATGACCTGTAGAATATCCTGCTTCCGGGGTTATTAGGGTATTATGTTACACGTTTCTTTTCTTGTTACATGTTTCTTTTCTTTTTAGGTGATCGAGTGAGCGAAGCGAACGAAGATTTTAGTTTCAACTTGGGCGATTTGGCATTTTATGTATGTATATATGTATGTATGTATGTATGTATGTATGTATGTATGTTTGTCTGGCGATAACTTAAGAACCGTTGATCCGATCTGCATGAAATTTTATATGTCGATAGCTTATTCTTGAGAAATTTACTGGTAAGTATATGAGTAAAATCGGATGAAGGGTTTTTGAGATATGGGGTTTTTTAGGGGGGCAAAAATAAAAAATGTTACATAAAAAAATCAAGTTACATGTCATATGAAAGAGCTTTGTTTGTACATTCCAAAACAAGTTTTACTTTTTTTCTGGGGCGCTCGGTTTTTGAGATACAACAAAAAAGTTAAATTAAGATAACCAGCAATCCAAGAGCTCCCATCTCTAAGAGTTTCGTTGGCATCAAGGTTTTTCAACTGGTCGCTTAGTTCCTTTGATTTTTCTTATTTTTTTTTCTTGAAATAAATTAAGGAGGTACTTAGTTCTCATAAAATGGTGACAACGACCAGGTCTGATGATGGAGCCAAGGTCTGTTCAACGGAACTCTTCAATAAATAGGCCAATAGAGTTGAAACTTGGTTACCGTACCAAGTTAGTAGGCGGTAGTCAGAAAAAAGTCCAAACATAATGTTTGGACTTGCCTCTGACTACCACCTACTCAAAGTTTTGGTGCGTCCGTCGGTTCGCATCACGAGATCTCAGTTCGGGGCGAACCACTAGTTATATCTTCTTCTACACTGCGGTCACGAGTTCACTAGCCAAGCGTGGTGATTTTGGCATTTCATTCCCCAAGCGATAAATACACCAATCCTGGCAATAACGGTTACGTCCCGCTTCTTCAGACCAATGATGATCTCGAAACTGGTCTTTTGGTAAAAAGCCTGTATGTCGTGAATAAGGTAAAGGTCATAAGTAGGGGAAGCTGGTGACCTTCAGTTTATGAGAGCTCTTGTTACACCAGTCAAACGACTTTATTCAAAACACGAGCTTCGCATAATTATCATTTATTATCGTTCAACTTATATTCACGAAAGACGGACGGTAGGTAACTAGGTATTTAGGTATACTTAAGTGATTCATATCAAAACATCCTGTGCTGTGCATTTTATAAGACTGGTTATTTTATGATCTGTAGTTACCTACTTTCATAGTTGGAACCATCGAGATGAAATCGTTGGCTGGTCCTTTGATAAATTAATAACAAATTCTAGAAGAATAAAGAAGGCTCTTTACCTCAAGTCTGAGTTTTTTTATACAAGTAGCTGTTGGAACAAGCAGATGGCCCACCTTATGTTAAGTGGTAACCATCACCTATAACAAAGCATTGCCTCGTAAGTCACGCACGATAGGAACGTGGCCAACGGTGCACTGCCCTGCGTCCATCAACTTGAGGCATACAGATGTTAAGCCTCATGTGCCTGTAATTACACCGGCAACCACACTCTTCAAACCGAAACACAGCAACGCTGCTTGGCGGCAGAAACAGGCGTGGTGGTAGTACTTCCCCGGACGAGCCCTTCACAAAGAGCTCTAACTACTCTATCGGGCGTGCTGAGAACTGACGAGTTTCCATAAACGGCCTGACGATACTAAAAAACAAAACTCAGACTTGAAGTACTGGTCATGATCGCATGACCAGTACTTCAAGTCTGAGTTTTGTTTTTTAGTATCGTCAGGCACTGTCAAGTAAAAGTAAAAAAAACATTTTTCAATAAAATCACTCTAGGATCATTTTGTTTCCAACGAAAGTTTGTATTTTCTTTTAAATTACTGTACAAATTCTCATCACAGATTGCAATACCGGTATCCATCGTTTCTTAGCGCCTCCATCCACCGTATCCTCCATAGCCGCCGATGACGCCAACGCCAATGCCGTATCCGCCGTAACCACCATATCCGTGGCGACGTCCGCCGTATCCGTGGCCGTATCCGTGGCCGTATCCACCGTGTCCGTATCCGCCGTATCCACGGTGTCCACCGTATCCGCCGTATCCACTGTATCCACCGTATCCACCGTATCCGCCGTATCCACCGTAGCCCCAGCCGGTCTCCGAAGCCTGGAGGTCGTCGGCTGCAGCCACTGACTCCACCTCAGGGATAGCTGCTCCGTACGCCATGCAGACGCACATTAGGAGACCCGCGCATAAAATCTAGAAAAAAAAGGTTATAGATAAAGTAAACAGAACCACAATATCCTATGCCTATGCCTAGTCCTGAAAAGTACAAGTAGTTTACAATTAGTCCTGAAAAGCGTACAAAATAATATACGGACCCAAGATTTGCAAGAAGGAGGAAGCAACCTCTAACTTCTTAAAAAATCAAGAATATTATAATACCTTGTTTTTAAATTATAATAAATAATAAAAACCATGTATTAACTTTGTACCATTACCATATTTTTTTTTACAACCTTTTTTTTTATTTTTATATGCCAAATTAGGTATTCTACTTTACAAAGTTTGCATAAAAAATAAAATATCAAAAATAAATAAACAAAAAGGTTTACGTTCGTAAATTTAAATGTCTCAACCTTGCCTTCCTACTTACAGTGTTCATTGTGACAGTTTCTGTTGTGAAATGCTTGGTGTGGCTGGTCGGGGAGACCTATTTATACGTTGTTGAATCTTCCTATATGACTAAGCGCGGTCTTACCGCTGGCGAGCCCGTGGTAGCCAGGGTGATAAGAGTTGTTGGCCAAGGTATACATGGTGGCTTTTTAAACTAAAGCGCGGTGCAGAATGCATTCACATTCTGCATTTGCACGTATAAATTATCTTTATATCCGTTATATTTTCCTATTAAAAAATATTGTGCAATTTATGTTTTTTTGGTTGAAATAGGCCAAGTAGCCAGTAAAACTTGCTTTATAGTGTTCTGGGTGAAAGAATCAGTCTATAAAATAAGTACATAGATAAAAAATGCCTTGTGCGAGCCAGACTCGCGCACGATGGGTTCCGTACCATTATCTATTAAAACGGCAAAAAAAAACCTTATTTTTATTTTTATACACCAAACATTTATTTTATTCAGTTTTTTAGTAGTCTTGTTATAGCGGCAACAGAAATACATCTTCTGTGAAAATTTCAACTGTCTAACTATGACGGTTCATGAGATATAGGTTCAATTCAGGTTAAGCTGGTTAAATAATTTTGAATATTATTTTTAATTTAATTAATACCAAAAAGCTACAATTTAAAAATCTTGAGCAGCTGCGATTTGAAAATTACAAAATTTTGTTATTTTAGCTTTTTAGGGTTCGGAACCAAAATGGCGAAACGGAATTTTTATGTGTTTGTCTGTCCATCCGCCTGTCACGGCTGGTTATTTCAGGAATCAGGAATCTATCGATTTAAAAGGGGCCCTAATTTATTTATAATTTCCTAAATTATGTTGTATAATAAAACTTATAAAAATGAATTAAAGACCTCACTTAAACAAATGATGTGTCACGTTTCCTAGATTATATAAAATAAATATAATTTACCTTCCAAGTTACTCTTTGCAATAAAAAAACTAAAATAAACTAATAAATTATAAAAGTATATGTAGATATTACAGGAAAAAGTAAAATAACTGTCAAAGTGATGGGGACAGCCTCCATAGCTCAGTTGGTAGTAGCTCTGCCTTCTGCGCCGTAGGCCGTGGGTTCAATCCCCACCGAGAACTAACATTTGTGTGATGAACATAGACGTTTGTTCTCCCTCTGGGTGTTATATAATATTATAAGTATGTATTTACAAAAAAAAAAGTACTTATATAAGTAGTAGATCAGCTATCTGGTTCCCATATCACAAGCTTTAGTTTAATGCGAGATAGTGCTGTGTGGAATGTCCACCAGTATTTATTTATTTTAATTTTATTTTATTTTTTCAATCTAACTTTTTATTTCCATGAATAGCACATAACTTTTAAATTGTGATACATTTTTAATTGTAGTTTGGAACCTTCGGTAAGCGATTGAACTCGCACTTGACCAGTCTCGTTTCCATGAGATCATCATGATACACGTTCTTAAAAATATATTTTGCATAATTACCTACCTATATCGTAATAAAACTCCTTTCGCTGTTCAATCTAATCTGTAGCAAATCAATAAATAAATATTGGTGGACTTTTTACGCAGTCTAGCCCCAAAATAAGTGGGAATCCCATCCACGGCCAACAGCGCAGAAGGCAGAGTTACCAACTGAGCTGTGAGGGTGTCAACATAAGATAAGATAATTATTTATTTTCACACTTATATTATAATGTACAATATAACAGTTTCCTTATGGTAATGGCTTATACATTTAATAATTTATATGACAGAACGACTTGTGTTGTAGGTCCTGCGTTTTCTCCTTCCAGGAGAATTCAATTGCGCGATACTTATTATTATATTTTTTTTTTTATATATTATTATTATAGCTATTTAAGATTAAGATGATTATAAATAATTAATTTGTAAGGAATATTTAAATAATATGTGAAAGGATGCATTTAATTGTGTGTTTGGAGAGTACCCAGGTACCTGCTACATAACATATCTCTCTCTTGTCGTGTCACTAGTTTCTTTCGAAACAGTGTGGTGAAAGGAATTTAAGTGCGCCTCAAGAGGCTCCTTTCGAGCACTTGACACATGTTATAGAACTTTTTAGGTACTATGATATGCCGGTTTCCTCACGATGTTTTCCTTCACCGTTTGAGAGTACTGGCACTGTGCACATACATTTTTGAACAGAAAAATCATTGGTGCGTGACCGGTTTCAAACCCACGACCTTAGAATCGGAAGGCAGGGCCACCAGTGCTACATAACATAATGCATAATATCAAATATTATAATCAGCTATCTGGTTCCCATGGTAGAGGCTTTGCTTAGTTTGGAGCTACGAGTGAGCTAACAGTGGAGTAGGATTCTTTGTTTTTAGAATGTTTTTTTTTTACGGATGGATAGCTGCATAGAAGGACATGACGAAAGCATTACCTTGTAGTTTCGTCATGTCTTTGTTTTGCCATACACAGTTCCGTTTAGCTCATTCGGCTTTGAAACCGGAACCTAACAAATATACCATCACTAGCCAGGATTTATTTATTCAAACTTATTTTATGGCAATAATATTATTGTCAAAAAGATCAAGGTTCCAACATCCGTAAGGTAGTGTTCTGAGTGAAATAAATTAATAATAAGGGTCACCACTATTTTTAATTTATCTCACTCTGATTTAGGCTGATTTTTTAGGGTTCCGTACCCAAAGGGTAAAACGGGATCCTATTACTAAGACTCTGTTGTTCGTCCGTCTGTCTGTCTGCCTGTCTGTCCGTCTGTCACCAGACTGTATCTCATAAACCGTGATAGTTAGACAGTTTAAATTTTCACTGATGATGTAGGTACCCATTTCTGTTGCCGCTATAACAACAAATACTAAAAAACCTTTCGTACGCGAGTCTGACTCGCACTTGGCCGTTTTTTTAACATCAACCTGAAGAAGTGTAGACATAGGCCTTCCTTATATTATATTCCCTTGAATAACGATTTCGCGCGTTCTCCATCCCCCGACTTCCCCCGCTTCACCTCTGGTTTAGGGGTCTAATCACGAACAAATTTGACGTTAGTCGCGTAAACGTATCGTATCCATAACTACAGCAAAATAAGGTTGGATATCGGTAAGATTCGTTAGCGCCACAAATGTTTTCGAGAACCTTTATTACACAAATGTAAAACATTTACAAATAACAAAAAAAAACAATTTATTTTTACATTTACAATTTGACAGTCTCCACAGCTCAGTTGGTAGTAGCTCTGCCTTCTGCGCCGTAGGCCGTTGGTTCGATCCCCACCGAGAACAAACATTTGTGTGATGAACATAGATGTTTCTTCTCTGTCTGGGTGTTATACATATAATATTATAAGTATGTAATTACAAAACAAAAGTATATAATGTATTATATCATCTATCTGGTTTCCAATATACAAGCTTTGGCTTAGTTTGGGGCTCGATAGTCTGGTGTGGAATGTCCACCAATTATTTATTTATTTATATTAATATGATTTATAATGTACCTAATGAAGATACAGTTCTGGTATGTACTACTATTATTTAGGTATTATGTGGTTCGTTAGATTAGATCAAGTTGTTGGTTTTATTTGATTGTCAATATTTACTAACAATTTTAATGATACATATTAGATTTATTCCGTAAGGTCACCATTATACATTTCCTGCATTTAATAATGAATAATCATGGTATATTATTATTTTGGATTAATATTTACCTACTTTAGAAAATATTCGCCCAACTGGTTATAAGTTATTATATATATTTGTTATATATTTATATTTATAGCCAAGGGCGTCGCCAAGGGGGGGGGGGGGGCTGGGAGGGCCAGCTGCCCCTCCTAGAGTTTAAAAAAATGTAGCCAACTGCAAAGAAACCAAAGTCCTAAGGCCTAAGTTGGAACCATTCTTATTACAATCGCCATAGAGGTAAAGACTCGCGCTACAAGCTTCATGCTCTTGACTGTATCTACAATTCATATTTTTCTCATCCTCCTTAATATTAACTGGCTCCCCTGGGGGCTGGCGACGCCCTCGTTTATAGCTATCGAGATTGATGTACGGATTCGGTATAAATATTTGTATACCTTCATCAGCATTTAATTTTTTGATAATTCATGCTCATGGAACAAGCAGATGGCCCCTATAACAAAGCATTGCCTCGTAAGTCACGTTCCATAGGAAGGTGCCCTACGATGCACTGCCCTGCGTCCATCAACTTAAAGCATACAGATGTGAAGTCTCATGTGCCTGTAATTTCACCGGCAACCACACCCAAACCGAAACACAGAAACACTACTTGGTGTCAGAAAAAGGCATGGTGGTAGTAACTTCGGACGGGCCCTTCACAAAGAGCTCAATATGTTGCTAACTGGTAATAAAGAAAAAGAAGAAGATCTCCAGGGGCCTTCTTGCTTAATTGCTAATTGGAGGTAGGCTTTTGACCTCGTACAGATTAGGGGTTAGCATCGCCCGTCCAGGACGGAAACACGGGGCGAGTGGGTACGAATTGTTTGCTAAATGCACCTACTTATTTATACTATAAGTTCATGCCCGCCTTCGCTTGTTTGCACTGGACTAAGTCTTGGGCCTTGGGTTTTTCCAAACGTCACACGGATCTGGCTCAAGGGAATAACCGCGAACATAGTACCTTAATCTACCCTTCTACCATGTAGGTAGATCAAGTTACCAACGTGACCTTTCTTATAAAGATTATGTCAAGAGATATAATGATTAAACTATTGCCATCTCTTACCAGTTAGTAGTGACAAACAGTGACAGGGCTAATTTTAAGCAATATATGTATACTAATATTTTAATATAAAATAAAATGCGAGTACGAGAATAACATATTACCACAGAATAAATAATAGTTACTAACTTTAAAAATCGAGCACCAAATCAATTTTTGATTTCTAGTCTATTAGTGCTTGCTTCTTCTGCTCGTGGAGTCTTTCCCTCTCTCTTGTCTTCTCATTCTAAGATCCTTTTAAGAGCCTGATAGATAGACACTCAAAACGCAGCCTAAGCCATGGGAGGCTGCGTTTTGAGTGTCTGTCTATCAGGCTCTTAACAGCTTTATCTTTCTGATAATCTTCAGAATGTCAGTAGGTAAAGTCAATAAAAAGTCCTAGATCTTAAAAGGCCAAATAAAAGTGCATCATAATTTACAGATTTTAATGTACGACTTGTAACGATTTTTTAATTACTTAAATACCTTTCATTTTTGTTTTTAATCACGAATGACATTGAAAGGGTCAAAATGGAGTAATTTGGGTCAACGGGTGTCTCATTCAACAGGTTTGTCCACCCATCAATCATGTACATTAAACCAGACCAATTAAAAGACATAATGTAGTTTTAACTGATGATTATCTTTAAGAGTAGTAGAGCTCTTTGTGAAGGGCTCGTCCAGCGAAGTACTACCACCACGCCTTTTTCTGCCGCCAAGCAGCGTTGCTGTGTTTCGATTTGAAGAGTGAGCTTGCCGGTGAAATTACAGGCACATGAGGTGCAACATGTGTATGTCTCAAGTTGATGGACGCAAGGCAGTGCATCGCATCGTAGGTCACGTTGCGTGGCATACGAGGTAGTACAGACCTAATACCTCGCACGTCAATCATCATAATGCATGCCTGCCTTCCCAAAGATCATTGATCTTAATTTTGAAACCATAAAAATCATCATACTGGGTCTCGATTCTCTAACCATCAAAATCACGAGAGTTTCATCTAGTGGATCAGCGTCTACTTCGATAACGAGCATCGCCCTACCTCACGTTGGCACTGGCCGTAAAACTCACGCAAGTGGCGCTAATGATGTGTGATTGTACACAGAATGTCAAATCACTGCAGATTTCGCGGCCACTCGGGTGAATGTTTATAACGGAATCGCACTGCTGTACAGTAATAGGTACTTAACCTACAGATCGTCTTCTTGTAACTGAACCCTAAGGGTTCTGAACGAAGGTCAACATTTCAAACCGATACCTCTACGAGGAGGAGGAGGGTTTGATATACAATACAAAAGATATAAAAAATACAGTTTCCTTATCTTATTTGAAGTTTGCAATACAAAATTCGAATACATATTTGTTATACTCATCATCATCTGCCTGAGAAAGTCCATTCCTGGTGATAGGCTTCCCTTATACAAGGTGTTCCAATAATTGGTTTTAAAACTTCAGGGGGCTAAAGTACCCGTCAATATGAATAACTTTTTCTAAGGAACCAACACTGTGAACGCGAAAAAAAACAGCTGTTTCATACAAAAGTTCAATACCTAGCTGGCTAAAATGTATGACTATGACAGGTTTTCATTTTGAATTGATGAGCTAAATAAATAAATATTGGTGGACATTCCACACAACACCTAGCCTTAAGACGTTCCAAAGTGATTTGTGATAATACTTGTGATTTTATTGCATAAATACCTTATGACTTTGACATTGACTTGATAGCTGATATATAAGTATATCTACACTAATATTATAAAGACGAAATATTTGTATTTTTGTATGTAAAGAATAGGCTCAAAAACTACTGGACCGATTTCATAATTTTACACCATTCGAAAGCTACATTATCGTTATAATTTTACACCATTCGAATGCTACATTGACGATAGATCACAAAAATGTTCTATGATATTAAAGAACACATCAATATCTACAGAAAACTCAGCGATGCCACATTTTATGTCTAGTTATGTTACTTTAACTTGTTTTTTACATTTTAAAAGTTGATAGAAATTCCGACCAAAATCAGACCATGTTATCCATAGCTTTATATTAATCCTTATCCAAATTAATCATTTCGTATTCAAGACTTTTTCAATACCTATAGATAACTTCTTCAATTTTTCAAATCGGACATTCCATTCAAAAGATATCACAAAATAAAAAAATTTAGTCCGCTTAAAAATATAAGCTTACGCGCGGGGCGCGTTCTCACTCAGCGCTGCGGACAAAACGCGGCGAGGGAGAAGGGCGTGCAAATGTATAAAATAACTAGCCGCGGGACTCGAACCCACGGTCTTAGTTTATCCTAAAATGTTGAAAAAAATATGTCCATCCATGAGAAGCTGGGACAGGCCGCTAGTAATTTAAATATAGATAATAATCTACCTTTATTTTGTAAAAACATACTTACTTATGGTATAGGTATTGTTTATGGTATAACATCTAGGCAGAGTTTCAACATCTATGTTCATTACATAAATGTTTTAAATGTTTGTTCTCGGTGGGGATCGAACCCAGACGGTCTAATACATCGTAGAAGGCAGGGCTTCTAAAATCTGAGCTTTGTGTACGCAGGTTGTACACATCATTTACTTTGGGTACAGAACCCTTGTTAAGCGCGAAGCGAGTCGACTCGCACTTGTTTATTTACAAAAATGAGAATTACCTACCTCAGTTTAATTTAAATAGGCAGTTACCATTCCTAGGGCGTAGAAGTGTATTACCTACCATAAACATGTTTGCAAAAATACCCGTTATTTTTAACAGGATATAAAACAGGTTTTTTGAAAGCGGTAGACTTGATATCTTCTAAAGACGTTATTTTGTAACGAATTGTTTTGGTTTGTTATGGTTTGGAGTCATTAGTTAGGGTAACGTATATTTCGCAACAAAAAAACTGAAATTTCGCATAAATATAAATTCAAAATTTCGCATTTATTAGCATAAAAACGAAAAATATTTAAATACTCGTATTTATTCTGGCCAAAGTTATATTTTTCTGAACTGTGTGCATCAGTGTGCATTGTGACTGCACACAACTTGTTTTACATCTTTCAAAATGTTTAAATGTCATCATGAATTATCTACAGTTTTGCCCATGGAGGTATGTTTTGCCTATGCCTGTTTATTGTAAACAGGGCCTTGATCACAAATAAATTTGTGGCGTTAACGTATCGTACCGATATTCAACCTTTTTTTGTTGTAGTTAGGGATACGATACGTTTACGCGACTAACGTCAAATTCGTTCGTGATTAGGCCACAGGCCTTTGCATCCATTGTAGATCTTTGGGTAAATTTTGATTGTCTTTATATTTATGAACGCGTTTTTACCCGTACATTCTCCAACTAATAACATAATGTATATTTTGATCACTGGATCGCGATGTCGAACTTTTGTTTAAATTTCATAGAACGCAAACAGCCTCGGGCTAGTGTGTATACACGTGTGTTTACACAATTAAACAAAGCAATCAATAATAATTTTTAGTATAGTAGCACACTATACGATCGCCCTTTTCAACACAATATCTCTTAGCTTTTTTATTGGTATTGCTACGCGTCTTAGGCTTATTAACTTCAGCGATAGACATACTTGCAAATCTATCTGGAGGCAATAACACTTCTCGTTTTACTTTAGCTATGCCTTGAGCCTCGGCATTTGATGTTACTGGAATTGTTGATGGCACTACATCTTTTGTAGTTTCTGCTGGCGTTGTTGATTTTAGTTCGGGTGCAGAATATGTTGTTATATTGTTTGTTTCTTTGTTATCTTCTTCAGCCTGATGATGATGAGGATATGTTATTTGCTGTGTGGTTATTTTGGGTATATTTTCTGTTATTTGCTCAGTTGCTGTGAACAAATCTGGCGTGGATTTAGTTGTAGGTTCAGTTGTTGTCACTGACTTTGGTGTTGAGTCATTTACCACTTTAGTTGCTGTCTCCAATTCTGTTGTTATATCAGCTGTTACTTGAGTGTTTGTAACGATTTTATTTACAGTGGCACATGTTTTTTTACCAGGTTTGGATATAACTGTGGCCACTTCTTTAGAAGATCTATTTTCTTGGGTTTGTAGTTTAAGAACTGATGCATCATCAGGGATAGAAGACAAAATTTCGTCCACGTCTGGAGTTTCATCTTGTGGTGGAGGCCTTCTAAGACTCTCATTCCACTGTCCTTTTTCATATCCACACTCAATCCTTCCATTACGTGCACGACAGTCATTACCCATATCAGTAACGTCATCTTGTTTTAATATTCCTTTATTTTTATTATATCCACACAACAGCCTATTATTAATAACTTTGCAGAGTTTTCCATTGTATTCGTATTCAAAACAGGGCTCTTTGGGTTCTGCTTCTGTGAATTCATGAGCTCGTAAGGATTTCAACGGACTTTTCTGTCGTCTGAAACCTTTCCATGCGTTTTCTAATATTTTGAGAACATCTGCTAGTTTTTCGGGTTGATTTGAGTCGCCATTCCCATCCGGTATTATTACATTTACAGATGGTATAGTATTAATGGTTTCAGTGATTGGTTGTGTAGCGATTTCTTCATGGATGATGCTGGTAGCTTTCTGTTGCTGGGTAACAGAGACCATTTCTTTTAAGAGAGCGTTTAATTGTTCAAATTTTTCTGCCTCATATGATAATGGATCGAAAAATACATGGCCTAGCTTAGGAGCACATTTTACTACAATCACAGCTTCTATTAATAAAAATATCTGTAATAAAAAATACAATAAGCTCTGGTCTAACGAATTCCCTATAATATGAAACAATCCCTAGTATTTATAATAATGTTTAAATGAGAATATCACACCAAGTATTTGAGTGCTTACCTACCCATATTGGCATTAACATCTTTGAATTATAAAACCTGATATTTGATTGAAAGTCGTTATTAACCGCGAATTTCTCTGATTAATTTATTCAAGTAGGTACAGTCTGCAAAAGCATTTTCGTTAACTTTTTTATGAGAAAAACCGATGTCCTCTATGACCACCAAGAACGGACCTTATATGGCATTGCACGGAACGGGATGGGATGAGATGTAAGTGAGTAACAATTGTGGTATATCTACTACATAATCTATCATCGGTGATCACTACTTTAGTTGATATTCTGAACGTATTGTTTACTTTATCTGTGCTTGTCTGTCATTGATGATACACTACTGTTGTCTGTAAAAATGTCAAAACCTTGGACTAAGTATCATAGTCAAAACGATTTCATAACCATAATATAAAATGCATTAAATCATAATATGGGTAATAACTAGCACAATATAGTTACAACGAAATTGTTAAAATGTAGTCTAATGTTACTGGGCCTGCTTTCTTTATTATGAGCTTAAAATGTGCCTTCGCCGCAGTTCAAGTAAGCATTATGGGTTACCTTAACATTATATAATTGTATTGTTATAGTATAATAGCAGTACATATTTGTTTGTTCTAAGCTTTTGAACATAAGTATTTAAAAAAATACAAATTAAACATGAAACAGTTAAGCTATCTGCAGGCCGTTACGAATACGATCTAGCAGTACTAAATTATCATCTATATCATTACAGAGTTTGAGAGCACTATTGGTCTAGCGGTAGCGGCCCCGCCTTCCGATCCTAAGTTCGTGGGTTCGAAACCGGTCGTGCTTTTCTGCCAGTACTCTCAAACGGTGAAGGAAAACATCGTGAGGAAACTGGCATGTCGTAGAACCTCAAAAGTTCTATAACATGTGTCAAGTGCTCGAAAGGAGCCTCTTGAGGCGCACTTAAAATCCTTTCACCTCATTGTTTCGAAAGAAACTAGTGACACTACAAGAGAGAGAGAGATATTACAAAGTATATTTTATAAGTATCTATCTAGACAGGGTAAATGTGCATCAAGTAATAATAGACCTACAGAGATGCTTGCTTCATTTAATTCAGGGCACCCAAGAAACAAACGTAAGAAAAACAAAACTACTCAAACTGGAAAAAAGAAGCAATCTTGCTGCAAGCGATGCATACGAAAGATTGGACGTTTTTGCTACAGAAGAATCAAAAGATGCATCAAGAAAAAAATATTTGGCACTGCAAATCCAGCGTTAGAGCACTATGAAGTAGCTGGGTATAATCTCGGCAGCCTGAAAAGCAAATTAAATTTTAATAAAGAGCGTTCTTCTGAGAAAAAAAAATCTGTAAATATATTATTCAAACAAAATCTAAGAAAATCCAAGTTGTCATTGAAAAACATCGACTTGATAGAAGGATTCAGTGCAAAAGACTTAAGAAAGAAGTTCTCTATTTCGGGCTCCAAACAAAATGTCTTGGAGAATATGGTCAACGATTACAAAAAAGGGAATTTATCTTTGTCTCGTCTTCCGAACAAATCTAAGTTTGATGTTCGCAAACTTGATAAAGATAAAATGAACACGATGCTAGAAGATTATGAGATGATACAAAAAAGAATAAAGGGAAACGCGGACCTCAATGCCGATGACATAAAAATAAAATTTTCTATTACTGGGTCTAGAGGGAAAGTTTTAGAAAAAATGGTAGCCGACTATAAAATGGGAAAAGCTTCTGCAACTGGCCTATCAATTAAAAGTAAATTTGATCCAAACAAGTTCAATAAAGAACAAATTACAGACATGTTGAAAAAGTACGAAGCTACCCAGAAAGATAGAAAACGAGTATCATTCATGGAGAAATCAAAAACGAAATTTCAGAACTTAATCGATGAAGTGAAAAAAACAAACATTTCATTTTCTGGTTTACCTAAGAACTGGTTTTAATAGATAAACTTTGACATATATTACACTGTGTATGTAAATACGCGTTGGTCTATCATAATCCTTATCTTGTTTGATGCTTTACCTTACTTAATAATACAGTAGGTATTAATCAGTATTATGACTATAATATCTGCCTACAACATTTAGATCGAAGCAGAAACATTAAATATTTTAATAAATTAAGTCTAAGTTTTTAATTTATTTTGTCTACAGGTTCAGAATACGCAGCAGCATGTCCTTGACAGAGTTTATCATCAAAAATATCCTGTTTTTTAGTAAGAGCTCGGGTGCCAAACAATTGTCTTCCATGAGTAATGATAATGACGGTAATCAAGATAGTACGAAAAGAATCATTTTCAAGGCTACGACACAAAGTGTGGTTATTGAACCTAAAAGTTCCGTTAATTATACAAGAAACAAGCTTATTATGAGAATTAGTAATAAAATATGGCAGTGCGTAAATAACTCTTAGTACTCCGACTGATCCATTAGACTAACTGAACATAGATGATGCCGTTGTTAAAAATTATATAATACCTAAGTAAAGTCAATTTGGATAAATTAAAAAATTGGGATTCACTGCAAAAACCAGAAACCAGTCAGCCAGGTCACTAGTTATGTGCAACGTGGTAATTTACTTAAGGATACTCAGAAGGGCAATAAAAAAGTACACCGAAACTAAAAGTAAGGCGTCAGCTTTGGGAATGGTCAAAAGCGCCATAAAAGGAAACCCGCACTGGAGTTCGTTGTTGGCAGAAAACGACATTGATATAGATAACGTAAATATTGAAGAAGTTGATCTCGGCCATAATGACGTCGATAAACTAGGGATTGAGAACAAATTATTAAAACGCACAATCACATGGTTAGTGAAATAAATCGAACCGCGACAATGTATGCGGACTGTACATTATAATTCAACTTGCATAGTTAATTGAAATGCATTATGTAGTTTTGGTGATAAGGGAGATGCTGAGCTGCTGCGTCTCATTTATTGTGGTTAGTTTATAACGAAATGTCAAATATTTGTGATATTTTCGTGTATCTCTAGGCGCTCATGAATAATTGTCGCGCACAGAGAAGTGTTCCAATGTTGACAGTACGATTTGGAATTTCTTTTAATACGACAGTAAGGACAAAAAATAACACAAAACAATAATGACTAGGTACTACAAAAGATTAATTACAGAACGTTTAAGATAGCAGTGTTGTTTAAATAATTTTATGAACCATATTTTTTTTTCCAAGACTTTTTCGATGACTAGACCCCATACAATAAGATGAAGAAAATCAACCCCACAGCATGGGGGGATAAATACTAGAAATATACTTTCTCAAAAGAAAATTGCAAATATTTAGCATGTTGGTACTAATTACCGCTCTAGCTAAGGATGGTCTGGATAGATGGACATACATGACAAAACTAAAGGTTTCTTGTCGGTCTTTGGCATCCTAAAGTCATCTGCATATTTTAGCAATTCGTAATTTACAGTAATTCTGAAAAAGTAAACATACTGTTCCTACAAAAAAAATGTTTGACCGTGCTTCTGACTTTTTATATTTTTTAGATTCATGTAGTTACTTTAGCTGATGGAAGAAATTGTTTCGGAGATCAAATGGAAAAGCCATCACATACAATTCACAACCAGGATTCGAACCAATTGTCTGGACCAGGCGAGCGAGGCATCCCGGGGTGCCAGAGCGGCTCAGGCTGTCAGGGTGGTCAAGGTAGTGGGGCCAATCACATAGCCGACCTTCCTCGACCGCGAAACCGTTGTTGCCCGTACGATTTTGATAGCAAGCTGTGCCAAGTTGTCAACGATAGATTGCTATGTGGCTATAACAGGAATGTTGGAAAGCCTGCCAGCAACGACAGAGGCGTCAGCTTAAGTGGAGGATGCAGACTACGAGGTGATAGGTTGGAATGTGGCTATGCACATGGGCCTTTTACGAACGCAAGGAGACCTAGTTGGGACGAGGCGCATAATGCAGAATCGGATGATGATCATATAATTGTAGATGATAAAAGCTCACCCAGCATCCAGACATCATCAGAAGAAACCGATAGACAGTCAGTAGTAGTATTCAAAGATGAACCTGAAAAAGAATTACTGAAACTTACGATCCCACCACAAAAAAATATGTTCAAAGATAGCACTAAAAAGCATAGATCAGCGACGAGATGTGTTGAAATACGTGAGCGTGTTATTTGTAAAAAAGTATAACCAATAATAGATGAATAAATTATATTTGAAAATATAAATGACTATGATTATTATAAGACGTTTGCATTGTTCAGCTCGTTGTTTTAAATCCTGAAGCTCAGACAGATGGTTCAAAGTTGCTAAAGTACCTATATTAATTACTTAGCAAAGCGCATATTGTCTTGCCCGTTTATACTCAAAACCCCCAAAATATTTAGTATTTATCTACAGTAATAATTATTAAAATTAATCTATAATCTGAGACGAAATAAAAAAAACATGAAATTTATAAATTTACTAAAATAAATACTTAATATTATATAATTTTAAGAATCGAATACATATTCCAATCCTGAAATATTGTCTTGAATGTTTGGAAGCCCTTCGTTACTGAACATCATGAATATCTGTTTCATTATCCTGGACTCCTTGTCATCTTTCGGGTAGAACAGATCTAGGAGATGACCGATTACGTCAGATAGGCTTCTTTTCTCATTCTGCTCGACAAATGAACGTTGGAGCCAATCTCCTACAAAATTTGCTCGGCACGATATTACTACGGTGGCTAAGAAGATTGCTATTAATATTATCCTCACAGACATTGCCGAGTGTTGCCAGTGCCTGAAACAAATAGAAAGCAATTGTTTAAACTAGTTGTTATTGTAAAAATGGATGGATGAAAGGTGATTAACCAAGACCAGAATGGGACTGTTGGGAGGGGACGGCCTCGGCGAACATACCTGGATCAAATAAAAGATATTTTGGAGAAAAGCCAGGTCAAGAATACCCTAAACTAAACCGACGAGCATGTATGAAGAATGCATTAAGAGAGTGAATGAAGCGAAAGGTATGTCAGGATCATAGCAAGTGGAAATCCGTGATCTCTGCCTACCCCTATGGGAAATAGGAGTGATTTTATGTATATATGTAGGTATGTTATTGTAATCAATGCTGTAATTCTCAGAAACTTATTTAGGCTGATGACGTGACAGGTTGCAAGCCCGTTGCCACTGCTAGAATATTTACTGGTTTCCTCACGATAATATCCTTCACCGATTGAGAGCACAGGCATTGCGCACATATTTTTTCCTAAGAGAAAAATCTTTTGTTGCACGACCGGATACGAACCGAATGAATTTACGATTAGAAGGCAGGGCCACTCCCATTAGACCACCATTAAATTAATTCACTCTGAGTTTAGTTGATCTCTCTGGTATAATTTACCTAGCATTTCAACTTTTCTCCATCAAAACACCAGTTACTGAGAGCTATTCTTTACCATAGAACACTCATAAAACTTTAACACCCAGTAATCTATGTTTTCGAAATGAGCTCGTAAACAGTTCTATCCACCTTCTGTCTAGTGTAGCTATACATTATATACCTAGGTAGTTATGTAGATGTATGTTAATTAGGTACGTAGTAAATATTTTTTTAACTTTCACATAATGCTAACCGGTAAATCATCGAAATTCATCAACATATAGGTACATATTTTGGGGCAGGAGAGATGAGGCGTCTCACGCTTCGACTCGGTTTAACTAGTGGTTCGCCCCGAACTGAGATCTCGTGATGCGACCCGACGAATGCACCAAAACGTTGAGTAGGGAGTCAGAGGCAAGTCCAAACATTATGTTTGGACTTTTTTCTGACTACCGCCTATTAACTTGGTACGGTAACCAAGTTTCAACTCTCTTGGCCTATTCATTGAAGAGTTCCGTGAACAGACCTTGGCTCCATCATCAGACCTGGTCGTTGTCACCATTTTATGAGAACTGAGTACCTCCATAATTTATTTCAAGAAAAAAAAATAAGAAAAAGTAAAGGAACGGGCCGACCAGTAGAAAAACCTTGATGTCAACGAAACTCTTAGAGATGGGAGCTCTTGGATCGCTGGTTATCTTAATTTAACTTTATTGTTGTATCTCAAAAACCGAACGTCCCAGAAAAAAAGTAAAAATTGTTTTGGAATGCAAAAAAAGCAAAAGCAAAGCCCTTTCATATGACATGTAACTTGATTTTTTAATGTAACTTTTTTTATTTTTGCCCCCTTAAAAAACCCCATATCATAATAACCCTTCATTCGATTTAACTCATATACTTACCAGTAAATTTCTCAAGTACAAGCTATCGTCTTATCAAATTTCATGCAGATCGGATCAACGGTTCGAAAGTTATCGCCAGACAAACATACATACATACATACATACATACATACATACATACATACATATATACATACATAAAATGCCAAATCGCCCAAGTTGAAACTAAGATCTTCGTTCGCTTCGCTCACTCGATCAATAATTTCACAACAATTATTATTTATATGTATTGTCTATCTCTAATACTATAAGAATCAAAGTCCTGACTGACTGACTGACTGACTGACTGACTGACATTTAGACAACGCACAGCCTAAACCGCTGGTAATATAATATATAAGTACGTACAAAAACTTAATAGGCTCGATCGTAAATAGACGGAAAGTGCCTTAGGTCAGGTTTTGAATGAAAGAAAACACATTTATTTGTAATGGATGGATGACAATAACGGGACACACAAACAAAAATAAACAACACCCGGAAAACAGAAATAAAACACATGAAACATAAAAAAATCAAATAAATAAACAAAACCATTAAAAAAAAAAAAAAAAATGTGTAGGTTAGGTACTATCTTCCGGCACAGTCTAATGCTCCATCCATGCTAAAAATCGCCGTCCATCGGAATTTGCTGTTAAGCAAAAACACTACTAACACTACGCTGGTCTTCCATTGGAACCTTATATCTACTGTATACTATACTTTTGGTTTGATACGTTGACCCAAAAGAGAGCACCCACATTGTCGTCAGTCACTTAGATTTTAGAATTATTAGAATCATGACAGCCTTCACGGCTCAGTTGGTAGTATCTCTGCCTTCTGCGCCGGAGGCCGTGGGTTCGATCCCCACTGAAAACAAACATTTGTATGATGAACATAGATTTTTGTTCTCTGTCTGGGTGTTATTATATATTATGAGTATGTATAAACAAAAAAAATTATATATGTATGATATCAGCTATCTGGTTCCCATATTACGAGCTTTGGCTTAGTTTGGGGCTAGGTGTCCTAGTGGCTTGACCTGCTTTTTATATACCAATCCTTATAAGAACATACTTACACTATCTATGTCTACGAGTAGTACCTAGAGTTCTTTGTGTGTGGCTCGTCCGGGGAAGAACTAACACCATGCCTTTTTCTGCCGCCAAGCAGCGTTGCTGTGTTTCGGTTTGAAGAGTGTGGTTACCTGTGAAACTACAGGCACATGAGGCTTAACATCTGTTTGCCTCAAGTTGATGGACGCAAGGCAGTGCATCGAAGGGCACGTTCCTATCGTGCGTGACTTACGAGGCTATGCTTTGTTATAGGTGATGGTTACCACTTAACATCAGGTGAGCCATCTGCTAGTTCCATGAGCTAATTGTATAACGAATACAATATATATATATATATATATAGCCAACTGACTTATGCTGAGTCAAGGTTCGTTTTGCAGCTCTTAGGTTTTTATTTTATTAATTTAGTTCTCTTTAGTTTTAAATCTAAGTTGCGTGCAAATAAATATGTTTTCTTTCTTTCTTTCTTTCAATATTACTATTGTAGGTATTCAAGTTCAGATACGTAGCTTAGTGTTTATGATATCACCTAATTAGTTTCGCTAACAATGACCAAATTGACATGCGACGCGCGAAGTCCTTCTTTCTAGTTAATAATTACTTAGAGAATTAATAGGTTTTCTAAGCCATTGCCATCGCCATTAATTTGCAAACAATGGAAAGTCCGAAGACACGCAATGATAAATCAATAGGTTGCGTTGATTCACAAAACATTGCACAATTCGTTCAAGCCTAATGGTGGAACATCGATATTCGCGTATTTATTTGCTCTTTATTCGGCTTTATTATACAACGTGTAACATAATACCCCTATAACTCCGGAAGCAGGGTATTCTACAGGTCATGGCAAACAACTGTTGTTATAAGACTTCTGAAATTTCGAAGTTTTTTATTAATAAAATGTCTCTTAAACTTTCCAAAATAAAACTAAGACAACATGACGCAGCCCTATTTACAGCAGATTTTAGAACTTTAATTGAACTGTAGAGAACGCAAATAGCGTATGTACCAAGGTCACGTACACATCAGGGTTGTTGCAAATTTCTGAGACAATATAATTTTTTCTTTTGTATGCGAATTTTGGAAAAAAGTATTCTTTGGCACACGTCAAATTATTCCAGTGCTTGATCTGATCTCTTGGTCTTTGGCCAGGGAAATTATGTTACACATTGTATAGAAGTCTCTATAACTCGAACGACCATACATTGTCACGAACAATGGTATTTTTTATATTTACGTAAAAAAAGGCGAACAAAGTCGCTACACATCGTCGTATTCGGGAAAATAAGACGAATAATCGAACACTTAAGAATAGCCAAGTGCCATCATAAGATTATATATACAACACGCGAATTAAGGGAATTCTACAAGTGTCTTTTGAATTACGTGAACCACCGAACCATGCCTAGAAAAACTGGTAACAAACTTGCGATAAAAAAATTGATGTGAAGTTTTTTTAGATAGGATAGATCGTGGATCGTGCTTGTTTATAACATTAATTCATGGGAGTTACGACACGAACGTGACATATGAAATACCGTGTCCGTATCAATTGATTATATATATGCACGCACATATATACGTGTGTAGGGCTATGGGCTATCGTTTTATTTACGTGAGAGTGTTATTGCGAGCTGGGCATTATCAGACTCTTTCTCTAATTAAAACGTTGACTCCTCTTAAATTTACATGGGGAGGGTAGTCTAATAAGATACACGATTTATCAGTCCTCGTAAACGAATAGTACCGATTGGAGGCGACATCTGCTAAAATCCAAAATTCTGAAGGTCAAACGAAGGTCTGCTTACCTTAGCTGGCTCTCTGAAATCCTTATCACAATTTTCCGGCAGTTTCCATCAATTAGCAAGTCGATAAAGTACCATTTACAGTATTTTATCTCCAATATCCTTCACATTTATTACAGATCACAGTTCAAACATAGGCTTGCAAAAGACAGATGTAAAAGTTGACAACTAAAAAGAAAAAAAAGAGCAATGTTTACAACAAGAATAATATTCTTATTTATGTTATTATTATGTTATTTTCGTCTTATTTATGAATGTGAATGAGGCCTATTAGCAACACTAGCTTTAGCTTGAAACTGACCCTCACTTCCTAGCTATGCGGTTCTACCATCCACCACCTCCACCACAAGTCCACTTTCTTTTATAAATACTTCCAAGATACGTTCGTTAAGGCGAGGAAAATCTTTAGCTTGCCGGCTGTTTACCTATAGGCATAGTCTTACGTAAAAATTACGTCATCCGAGTTTCGTCGAAGAAAGAATCCAGTTTGCTAAATAATATTATTATGGTCTTGTGTCATCTTGCACCTATATGTTTTGTAAAATTCGTATGAAAAAACATGTAGGTATTTAATGATTGCTAGTTTGAAAATTTAAATAGCTAACGTAATAAAATCGTTCAGACACTTGATAAAACATTTAGGTTGTAGATTCGTATCTGTCTGTACCAATTTTGAAGTAAAAAAGGGATAAGTTTATTGAACATCTGAAATAAATTCCTTCTGAAAAGTACAACTTTATCAGGTTGTAACTTAAATAAAGAAATAAATATTGATAGACTTTCCACACAACACTATCTAGCCCCAAGCTAAGCCAAAGCTTGTTATATGGGAACCAGATAGCTGATATAATACATATGTACTTTTTTTTTGTAAATACATACTTCTAATTTATAATCACACCCAAACAGAGAACAAACATCTATGTTCATCACACAAATGTTTGTTCTGTGTGGGGATCGAACCCACGGCCTACGGCGCAAAAGGCAGAGCTACTACCAACTGAGCTGTGAAGGCTGTTAACTTGGTAGTACTCTTTGTACCAAGCCTAAGGAAAATAGTACCGAATATATTATTGGAAAATAAATCACTTGGTTTAGTAGGTGTATCAGGTATTTTTTACTACATACAGGCGTTCCTGATTAGTTTTTATAAGGCACCAAACCCAACCTTGTCATGCAGAACACATTTCGGAAACCAGTAATACCGCTTTCAAAGGAGTCGTTTGTATGCACGTCACGTTGTTATGCCATATAATTAATAACGTATGTGTTTTTTACTTGTTACTTTATCACATTAGCCTTTCACATTAGGCCCAGGTAATTCTAAAGCTAAGCATAATTTTTGCTGAATTTAACTTTCTCATCATGACTGATATTTATCGGTTAACAGCTCAGTTAAAAATGGAATAGGTACCCAATACGGCCTACGCCAGAACGGCGACTACAAATTTTAATGAAATGACATGTTATAAACATTGCAAATATAGTAATAATAAACGATTTGTATGCATAAATTAATATCTCTAATACTATAAGAATCAAAGTCCTGACTGACTGACTGACTGACTGACATATAGACAACGCACAGCCTAAACCGCTGGTCCTAGAGACTTGAAATTTGAGGAGTACATAGGTCTTATGGCGTAGAGGTGTACTAAGAAGGGATTTTTGGAAATTCAACCCCTAAGGGTGTAAAAAGGGATGAAAACGTTTGTATGAAAAATTGTATTCCTTGAACCTACAAACTTGAAACTTGGAGTACATATACTTCAAGACAAAAAAATAGGAAATACATTTTTAGTTTTTAAAAACTACCCTTAATAAATGTGCTAAGGGATGTAAAAGTATGTATGGGAGTTTTTTGACCGCTGGTCCTAGAGACTTGAAATTTGAAGAGTACATAGGTCTTATGGCGTAGAGGTGTACTAAGAAGGGATTTTTTGGAAATTCAACCCCTAAGGGTGTAAAAAGGGATGAAAACGTTTGTATGAAAAATTGTATTCCTTGAACCTACAAACTTGAAACTTGGAGTACATATACTTCAAGACAAAAAAATAGGAAATACATTTTTAGTTTTTTAAAACTACCCTTGATAAGTGTGCAAAGGGATGTAAAAGTATGTATGGGAGTTTTTTGACCGCTGGTCCTAGAGACTTAAAACTTGAAAAGTACATAGGTCTTATGGCGTAGAGGTGTACTAAGAAGATATTTTTGGAAATTCAACCCCTAAGGGTGTAAAAAGGGATGAAAACGTTTGTATGAGAAATAGTATTCCTTGAACCTACGAACTTGAAACTTGGAGTATTTATATTTCAAGGCAAAAAAATAGGAAATACATTTTTAGTTTTTTAAAACTACCCTTGATAAGTGTGCAAAGGGATGTAAAACTTTGTATGGGAGTTTTTTGACCGCAGGTCCTAGAGACTTGAAATTTGAAGAGTACATAGGTCTTATGGCGTAGAGGTGTACTAAGAAGAGGTTTTTGGAAATTCAACCCCTAAGGGATTAAAAGGGTTGAAAACGTTTGCATGAAAAATAGTATTCCTTGAACCTACAAACTTGATACTCCAAGGCAAAAACTAGGAAAGGCATTTTTAGTTTTTTAGAACTACCCTTAATAAGTGTGCAAAGGGATGTAAAAATTTGTATGGGAGGTTATTGACCGCTGGTCCTAGAGACTTGAAATTTGAAGAGTATATAGGTCTTATGGCGTAGAGGTGTATTAAGAAGGGATTTTTGGAAATTCAACCCCTGAGGATGTATAAATTTTGACAGTCTTCACAGCTCAGTTGGCAGTAGCTCTGCCTTCTGCGCCGTAGGCCGTGAGTTCGATCCCCACCGAGAACAAACATTTGTGTGATGAACATAGATGTTTGTTCTCTGTCTGGGTGTTATATAGTATTATAAGTATGTATTTACAAAAAAACAGTATATAAGTAGTATATCAGCTATCTGGTTCCCATATCACAAGCTTTGGCTTAGTTTGGGGCGAGATAGTGCTGTGTGGAATGTCCACTAATATTTATTATTATTATTATTTTATAAAGGGTTGAAAACGTTGGTATGAAAAATTGTATTCCTTGAACCTACAAACTTGAAACTTGAGGTAGATGTACTCCAAGACTAAAAACAGGAAAGGCATTTTTTTTTTTTAAACTACCCTTAACAAGTGTGCAAAGGGATGTCAAAGTTTGTATGTGAGTTTTTTAACGCGTGGTGTGATTGATTTAAAACCTGAGGTAAATATACTAAGAAATAAATAATTAAGAATGACGCTTTTAACTTTTGATAATTACCCCTGCAAAGGGTGCAAATGGCTGGTAAAAGTGAGTATGGGAGATTTTTAACGCATAGTGCTATTGATTTCAAACTTGAAGTTAATATACTCCACAATAAATAATTTAAAATCACGTTTTCAATATTTTAAAATTACCCCTGCAAAGGGTGCAAAAGACTGACAAAGTTTCAAGGTTTGTATGAGAGATTTTTAAAGCGTAGTGTAATTAACTTCAAACTAAAAGAAAATGTGTTCTGTGTTTCGAAAATCAAACTGTCTTTTTGTTATTTATCATAACAAAAAGACAGTTTGATTTTCGAAAACAACCCCTAAAACGTTACCCTCCTTCGTTGCGCTCAAGTAAAAAGGATACAACAAGGCGACAATGTTTGTAAGGGACATTCTAAAACGGGAATCTTGAGTTGGTATGAAGAGATCTTAGGGTATCTACCGTGCCTGGGGATCAAAGTGGTGAAGCTGTTTCGTTTTTTTTAGGATAGAAACTAGGAACCAATAAGTACATATTTTCCGTGTAAGGTTGTCTTTGTTGTATTTGTCATGTTTGTGCTAAACTCAGTACCTATACCTACCTACCTACCTAATATAGGTAGGTAGGTAGGTATCTCTTATAGGTACCTGCGTAGGTATCCTACCCTAATAATATACAAATCAATGCGAAAGTTTCGATGTTTGGATGTTTGTGGCTCAATACGGCTCACCACTTCAACGCGTGCGAAGCCGCGGGAAGCCACTAGTCATTAATAATACAATAAATTTAATTAGATTTAATAACAAATAATAGAATTGTAATGTTATACCTATGTTAAATTAATCTGATTTTAGTATTATGCATGTTTAATGGAAAGTGTTTTAATTTAATTTTATTTTTTTTAGAATAAATGGCTTTTTTACTTTTACTTTAGGTACCCAATACCTTTGCTCTGCTGAATCGTCATCTCATTGTGAGCTCAGTTAAATGAACTGAGTTTTCTAGGTCATACTATGATTTGTACCTTAACCTAGATCCATAAGCTATCTACGTTTCAACAATAGGGTTTATTATAATTAGGTTTTTTATAAGTATAATTGTCGATTGTTTCATAAAATTATTAATAGTAAGTTCTTGGAATATAAACAAAAGACATCTCTGTTTCAAAGATTTTAATCATCAATGTTGTACCAGAATGCCGTGCTTTCAGGTAAAGATAAGTTACTGAAGGCGAATGGATACCCCGATACTGGCGCCACTACATATTTTATTTAATCATTACATTATACAATGAAATTATCAAAAATTCGGACCGCGCGTAGACGATACATATTACAAACTTTTTTTAATGTATCTGTAATAGTTTTGTTTTGTATTACTCAGTCAGATACCTTGGTGGCCACCAGTAGGAACTAAACTCTTGAAACAAGTATCTGCCTAAATAATACAATACAAAACTATTACAGATACATTAATAAAAAACTTGTGATAGGTATCGTGTACGCTCGGTCCGATTTTTTGATAATTCTTTTGTATAACGTAATGATAAAATAAAATATGTAGTGGCGCTAATATCGGGGTATCCATTCGCCTTAAATAGTTTGTGAACCTTATGATTACTAATAAGTGTGATTTTTTTTAGATCCTGGTGGTTTTCATTATTGCACAGTGCTGTGGTCACCATATCCATATACTAAAAGCTTTTAATTTGGAGCACAATGGCAAGCCTTTTAAACTCATGGCATACATTCAGAAAAAGTGGATACCGTTTGCCGAAATAGAAACAAAAAGTGGTATACATAAACGGGAACTAGAAAGTGGTGTTGAAATTCCACTGGCGGAAGAAAAACCGCCAGCACCGGTCATAGAACATATAGAAGAGAAGGAAAATTTGGAAGCTGCATCGACTTTCTTTGGGTTCGAGCGACCAGGGCTCGGCTTGGCCAGAACTCCTCTGACAAGAAGCATTGAACCAGGATTGAATACTAATATCCAAGAAAGTCTACCTCCAGCTTTTAATTCCGCTCAGATACCACCTAACCTAGTACCACAGGGAATGGGAGAAATTTTCGAGGGTCTACCACCTCGTCCTGTAGGGCCAATCCCTGCTGAGCCTGTTGCCGAAGTAGTGATCCGTCCACCAAACAACCCTGCGATATCTCCTCCCCCAGTTCAAACCCCTGTGCCAGTAGAGGCACCGCCATCACTATTCAACAGGGTGAGAGTAAGACAGTATGCTGTTTACGCAGGAGATGTGATTTTGAAGTATTTATCTCAGTTCTTCAATCGTGCTCGTCTAACATTTAATCGTTTCACGAGCCCTCCGCCGCCGACCCCTGTGTTTGAAAATTGAGAGGTCAGTTATACAAAAAACCCACGTATTTATACTTTATGCATTATTCATCCACTAAGTGGATGCTTTATAATAATAACCTTTCTAGTATAATGACGAGTTTGATTCCAATACTCGTTTATTTATTTTATGACGTAGGTAGTAATTTAGTTTTTAGGTTAAAATAAAACTGTCTGGTTCTGTATGTTCAGTTTTCCATTTATTTTAATATATACAAGGCGTTCCAATACTTGTGTCTAAAACTTCAGGGGGCTAAAGTACCCATCAATATGAATATTTTTTTCTAAGGAACCAACACTGTAAACGCGAAAAAAAACTGCTGCTTCATACAAAAGTTCAATACCTTGCTGGCTAAAATATACACTAAAGTAATTATCACAGGTAGGTGTTGAGTTCAAACTTATCGTCCAGACCCATCCTATCTGCTACCAAAACCGTCTCCGTAACCTCCTTATCTTCATCCCAAACCTAGTCCCCCAAAGCCGCCTTATCCTCTTCCAAAGCCTTGTCCTCTTCCAAAGCCTTGTCCTCCGAAACCGCCTCGACGTCCTCCGAAATACCTTTGTTCTCCGAAATCACCATATCCAAAACCGCCTTGTCCAAAACCGATTTGTCCACCATAACCGCCATCATAACCACCATAATCGCCATAACTACCATAACCGCCTGGTCTTCCTCCGAAACTCCCTTGTCCTCTACCGAATTGGCCGACAGCGATACTTAGGACAGCCAAGAATATAAATGCAAGGATAATCTGAAATAAATAATATATAATTAATAATAGAATAAATAATAGTACTACGCTAGAACTATCTAAAGCAATAGACTGTTAAACATCGATCAAATCACGATATATTCGATAGGGCGAGGAAAGCTAGCGAGGATCTTACTTCCAATTATTGATCGAGCGAAATGACGTTAACTCAATATAGCTGCGATTGTCTCAATATCGTTCAATGTTGGGAGATTGACATATCGGGCGGTTGGGTGGTTTATAGCAAGATTATTGTTTTTATATGTTTTCACACTTGACAAGATGGTATCTACTTCAATAATTTAATGTACTGTTAATTCGGCTGAATAATCCCATCATTGTCCCCCAAGGAACCTGATTTTACTGCTTTCTAACTTGTCTCGTAATTGACTTGCCTTATCACTGTTTGTAAGAGAATTATAAGAGATGGCATTAACATTGTTAATGTTCTGATATATTTGTATAAGGAATAGCCTAACTTTTGAGAGCTCTTTGTGAAGGCCTCGTCCGGGGAAGTACTACCACCACGCCTTTTTCTGCCGCCAAGCAGCGTTGCTGTGTTTCGGTTTGAAGAGTGTGGTATCCGGTGTAATTACAGGCACATGAGGCTTAACATCTTATTATGCCTCAAGTTGATGGACGCAGGGCAATGCAGCGTAGGGCACGTTCCTATCGTGCGAGACTTACGAGACAAATGCTTTGTTATAGGAGATGTTTACCTCTTTACATCAGGTCTGCTTGTTCCATGAGCTAATTGTATAAAAAAAACAATAGTAGCTCTTTATGAAGGGCCACCACCACCACCATTCCTATTTCTGCCGCCAAGCGCTGCTTTATTTCGATTTGAAGGGTGTGGTTGCGGGTAAAATTACACGCACTTAGGGCTTTGCATATGTATACCTCATGGAACAGGCACCACCTGATGTTAAGTGGCATAAGGTGTCTAGCTGTAAGGCTAGACTGTAATATTATTAGAGCGCGTTATGAAACTATACATACTCTATAAATAAAATAAAAACTTGTGACTTGAAGTTGTAGTAATCAACCACACATGCGTAAAATCAAAGATTCTTACTTTAGATACGGCCATTTTTCGGTTTCACGTTTGTAGATGCTTCTTTCGAAATAGACAAGATGGACTGAATTGATTCATAGCAATAATCATATTTATACCTACCAAGGTATTCTTATTCAACAATACCAAACCCAATCAAATACATTCATTTGCTCAAAATAATATGTTTGTCAAACTTGTCTGACTTTTGGCACATTACTGCTACGCAGGGTTCGGAATAGGTAGAGTTTTTAAGTACCAAATGACGTCAAATACGCTACTACGAAATCTAGACATGGATATGCCTTTTTTAATCCCCGTTACGAAAACGATTCGGGTTCAAAATCAAATGTAATAAAAGCTAACGTTACCGATTACGAAACCTTTCAAAATGTTTTAAAATAGCCCTGTTTAACAAATAGAAAAAAAAAGTTTAGGAAGACAATAATATCAATCTTAACATCAGGTGGGCCATCTGCTTGTTCCATCAGCTAGTCTAGGTACATCTACACTAATATTATAAAGACGAAAAATTTGTATTTTTGTTGTTTTGTTGTTTTGTATGTAACGAATAGGCTCAGAAACTACTGGTCCGATTTCAAAAATTCTTTCACCATTAGAATGCTACATTATCCCTGAGTAACATAGGCTATATTATATTTTAAAAAAATCAGGGATCCTTACTAAAACTCCAATAATGTAACCCAAGGTGGAAAACAAAAACCTTACATCGCGTGCGCTGCGAAAACTATTGATGATAGAACAAAATAGTGTACTACGATTTCGTAGAACACGGCATCATCTACAAAAAAGGTCGTGACAGCATATGTTTATAGTTATGTCACAATTAGTGTTCTTTTATTATAAAAAAATAATTGAAATGCCGCCGCTAGAAAAGGGTCTTTATTTGTACCTTGGTATTAATCCTTATCCAAATAAATCATTTCATTATTAAAACGATTTCAATTCATAGTGGTATAGATTACTTCTTAAATTTTTCAAATCGGACATTCCATTCAAAAGATATGACGAAATTAAAAATGTTAACGGGTCCACGGGTCACGCACGGGGTGCGTTTTCACTCGCTCAAGGAGAAGGGCGCTGAATATGTATGAAATGAGTAGACGCGAGGCTCGAACCCACGGTCTAAGTTTATCCTAAAATGTTCAAAAAATTTATGACCACCCATGCGAACCTGGGACAGGCCGCTAGTTTTATATAAAAAAACCCATAAGTTTTAGAAAACAATTTTTATTAATCCCCGATTCCGGGTTTAAATGGCATATCCATATGTTAAGATTGCGTAGGTACTACGTCATTTACTGCTGTTAAGGGACGCTATACCTACTTACACACAGTAAGGCAGATTCTGAGAAAAAAAACAAAACAGCTTTCCGACTTTGATCCCCAGACATGGTAGATTTCCCCTCAGATTTCTTATGTACGAACTCAATATTCTATCAGGGTGTCTAAGGGGGGAGATGTCACCACCACCACTTGACTCATATACTTACCAGTAAATTTATCAAGTACAAGCTATTGAATTACCAAATTTCATGCAGATTGGATCAAGGGTTCGAAAGTTATAGCCCGACAAACATACATACCCGCACAAAATGAGAAGCGAAACATTATTTTGTGTATTCTTTTAGTATATCTTATACTTAAAAGCCTTAGAAAAGGTTGAGAAGCCCTTGCTGCTTAATTTTTACACAAACAAAAACGTATTCTTGCTACGGTAATTATTTTGATTTAGTATAGGTATATAGCGATCATCTCGCGTGTGTGGCTTGGTTCATTATTTTTTTTCCTAATGAATGTAAAAAATATATAAAGTTAAAGTCAAAAGGTTTTCAATAAAATCGAAAGGATCACTTTGAAACGTCCTATAGTTAGGTGACTCTAGGAGCCAGTTCCACGCGACCAAAGCCTAGAAGAACAGGCAGCAAAGTTTATCATGATACTATTTTATACTATTGTGTCTCAATCACGGCCTTACTACTGAACAGATTGGATTGAAACTTAGTTCGTAAAACACACAAACATAGTTCGTAACGGGATTAGCTTAAAGGTTGCTTTTGATTCCAAAAATACCGGGAACTGGGTGCAAAAATGAACCGAATAAAGGCAAAACGCCTAATGTTAGCAATCACTATGCGTGAATTATAAATGTCCAAGCATATCGTGACGTTTATCCACCTATCTTGGACATGAGACAATAGAGTCGGGACTCTGGAGCCTATCATCTGCAGGAATATTGGCTCTCGCCCACCCCTGCTTCTGCAAACGATGTGCTTTAGTCCTGAAAACTGAATGTCAGAAATAGGCATTTCTGTCGTAATTTTTTTTATATAATTATCTGATGGAACAAGCAGATGGCCCACCTGATGTTAAGTGGTAACCAGCACCTATAAGTAAAGCATTGCCTCGTAAGTCACGCACGATAGGAACGTGCCCTACGATGCACTGCCTTGCGTCCATCAACTTGAGGCATACAGATTTTAAGCCTCATATGCCTGTAATAACACCGGCAACCATACTAGCCAAACCGAAACACAGCAAAGCTGCTTGGCGGCAGAAAAAGGCTTGGTGGTAGTACTTCCCCCGTCATGCAGTACCTAACTTAGTACCACAGGGAATGGTATAAATTTTCGAGGGTCTACCACCCCGTCCTGTAAGCGTCATTCTTTGGCTTTGCTTTTTGTAGCTTGACCTGTATTCACGTTACCTTTCTATGTAGTTTAATGAAGAGTTTGATTACAATACTCGTTTATTTATTTGATGTCGTAGTAATTTAGTTTTTAGGTTTAAATAAAAATGTCTGGTTCTATGTTCTGTTTTCCGTTTATTTTAATATTTCATCAGTCAGAGCTTTATCAGCCCATAGGCCACTAAAGTAATTATCACAGGTAGGTGTCGAGTTCAAGCTTGTGGTCCAAACCCATCCTATCTGCAACCAAAAGCGTCTCTGTAACCTCCTTATTTTCTACCCCAACCTTGTCCCCCTCCGTAACCACCTTGTCCTCCTCCGTAACCACCTTGTCCCCCTCCGAAACCACCTTGTCCTCCAAAACCACCTTGGCCTAAATAAAAAATATATATAGAAAAATAAATGTAAGAAATAAAATGATAATTTTAAACGGAAGGAATGAGTTGAAATGTTGTTGCAAAATAAATTTTAAGTTAATGGTATTTCAAGAAAATTAAATATTAAAAATATTTAAAAAAATTAAAAATAAACACCTTGGCCTCCTCCGAAGCCCCCTTGTCCTTGTCCGAAACCGCCTTGTCTACCATAGCCGCCTTGTCCGAAACCACCTTGTCCGAAACCGCCTTGTCTACCATAACCGCCTTGTCCTCCACCGAATTGGCCGACAGCGATACTTAGGACAGCCAAGAATATAAATGCAAGGATAATCTGAAAAAAGAAATAACCCTGATTTTACTGCTTTCGAACTTGTCTCGTAATTGAATTGCCTTATCACTGTTTGTAAGAGAATTTTTAGTAAAAGATGGCATTAACATTGTTTATGTTCTGATATTTTTTTTTAAGGAATAGATATACTCGTGTCTATTTTTACTTTCTTGTAAATTATTTTCTAGAGAAGTACAGTTTTTTTGAATGGCTCGTCCGGGGAAGTACTACCAGCATGCCTATTTCTGTGGGTGTGGTTGCCGGTGAAATTACAGGCACTTGGGGCTTAGCATATGTATGCCTCGAGTTGATGCAGAGCAGAGCAGTAAATTACTTTAGCCGTCATTATGGCTAGACTTTAATATTATTAGAGCGTGTTATGAAACTTAGCGTATTTTAAAAACCTCAACCAACATGCGTTAAATCAAATATTCTTACTTTAGATACTGCCATTTTTCGGGTTAACTTTGTGGGTGCTACTTTTGAAATAGACGAGATGAACTGAATCGATTCATGACAATAATCATATTTATACCTACCGAGGTACTCCTATTCAACAATAGGTCCACCCATTCATTTCCTCGAAATAATGTGTTTGTCAAACTTGTCTGATTTTTGGCACATAACTGATAAGGAACAGCGTTAGTATAAAACGTTTCTCCTTACGAAAAGAGTAAGGCAAGTTAATGTTCTGCGAAAAAAAACGAAACAGCTTAACGACTTTGATCCCTAAACATGAATATCCCCTCAGATTTCTAAGTGCTAAGTACAAATTCAATATTCTTTGAGGGTGTCTAAGAGATGTCAGCAATACAATATTGCTACAAGCCTGTCCAGTGGCATAGCTTGTATAATCCTAAAATCATACGCAATAATCCAGCGTGGCTAAACAAGCAACAAATCGCATCGCTATCGCTGTCTGCTGTGCTATAGTGGATTGCCGTGCTGTCATTTTTTTAAATAATTTTAGCTAGTAAATCGTTGTTTTTTCGATATTTAATCGATGTTCCAACAGGCTAGTCAATTGACGATGAGGTCTAAATGAAATAAAATGAAATGAAATACGATTATTTAACACACACATTAGAGAGGAAAACAGAACAGTTAACAGATTAATATAAAACAAGATAAAAAGAAAGAGGTAACAAAAATAAACAAAATATGTCAATTAGTCCTGCTCTGTGCCTGGTGAGGTTAAATTGGTTCTATCTCAGCGTGATGCTACCCCGTGCATGAACCATGTAAGGGGTCTCTGTTGGAACATCGATTAAATATCGAAAGAACAACGATTTACTAGCTATTTAAAAAAATGACAGCGTAAAATGAGCCGTTGCTTGATCTGATGATCAAGCAACGGCTCATTTTACGCCTACTGCTAGTAGGTACCTATTGTTATCGCTACTTCTTGTTTTTAGAAAATATTTCTACAGATTTGTAATCAAAATAAAGTTTTTATAAAATGAGTACTTAGCGAAACATTACACATTTGACAGCCTTCACAGCTCAGTTGGTAGCAGCTCTGCCTTTTGCACCGTAGGCCGTGGGTTCGATCCCACCGAGAACAAACATTTGTGTGAGGAACATAGATGTTTGTTCTTTGTCTGGATGTTATTATCTACATCTACACTAATATTATAAAGAGGAAAGCTTTGTATTTTTGTATGTAACGAATAGGCTCAAAAACTACTGGTCCGATTTCAAAAATTCTTTCACCATTAGAATGCTACATTATCCCTGAGTAAAATAGGCTATATTTTATTTTCAAAAAAATCAGGGATCCTTACTAAAACTCCAATAATGTAACCCAAGGTGGAAACCAAAAACCTTACATCGCGTGCGCTGCGAAAACTATTGATGATAGAACAAAATAATGTACTACGATTTTGTAGAACACGTCATCATCTACAAAAAATGTTGCGACAGCATATGTCTAACTATTATAGTTATATCACAATAAGTGTTTTTTTATTATAAAAATTTAATTGAAATGCCGCCGCTAGAAAAGGGTCTTTATTTGTACCTTGGTATTAATCCTTATCCAAATAAATCTTTTCATAATTAAGACGGTTTCAATACCTATAGATTACTTCTTAAATTTTTCAAATCGGACATTCCATTCAAAAGATATGACGAAATTAAAAACGTTAACGGGTCCACGGGTCACGCTCGGGATGCGATTTCAGTCTCTGGCGTGCAAATGTATGAAATAAGCGAGGCTCGAACCCACGGTCTAAGTTTATCCTAATATGTTCAAAAAATTTATGACCACCCATGCGAAGCTGGGACAGGCCGCTAGTATATTATTGATCGAGTGAGCGAAGCGAACGAAGATCTTAGTTTCAACTTGGGCGATTTGGCATTTTATGTATGTATGTATGTATGTATGTATGTATGTATGTATGTATGTATGTATGTATGTCTGCATGTCTGCATGAAATTTGATATGTCGATAGCTTGTACTTGAGAAATTTACTGGTAAGTATATGAGTAAAATCGGATGAAGGGTTTTTGAGATATGGGGTTTTTTAAGGGCGCAAAAATAAAAAAAGTAACATAAAAAAATTAAGTTACATGTCATATGAAAGGGCTTTGTTTGGACATTCCAAAACAATTTTTACTTTTTTTTTGGGACGCTCGGTTTTTGAAGTAAAACAAAAAAAGTTAAATTAAGATAACCAGCGATCCAAGAGCTCCCATCTGTAAGAATTTCGTTGACATCAAGGTTTTTCTACTGGTCGGCCAGTTCCTTTGCTTTTTCTTTTTTTTTTTCTTGAAATAAATTAAGGAGGTACACAGTTCTCATAAAATGGTGACGACGACCAGGCCTGATGATGGAGCCAAGGTCTGTTCAACGGAACTCTTCAATAAATAGGCCAATAGAGTTGAAACTTGGTTACCATACCAAGTTAGTAGGCGGTAGTCAGAAAAAAGTCAAAAGATAATGTTTGGACTTGCCTCTGACTACTACTCAAAGTTTTGATGCGTTCGTCGGGTTGCATCACGAGATCTCAGTTCGGGGCGAACTACTAGTAAGTATGTATTTACAAAAAAAACTATTTATGTATTATATCAGCTATCTGGTTCCCATATTACAAGCTCTGGCTTAATTTGGGGCTAGATAGTGTTGTGTGGAAAGTCCACAATTTTTTTATTTTTTTATTATGTTGTATTAAAAAACACAGGCTGTTTTAGAAAAAACACAGGCTGGAGAATTCTGAAAAAAGGTTGAGAAACCCCTGCTGCTAATTTTTTACACAAACAAAAACTTGTGAAAATTAGCGTTTTCTTGCTATGGTAATTATTTTGATTTAGTAGAGTTATATGTATATCGCGATCGAATAATAACATTGTGTGTGGCTCAGTTCATTATTTTGTTTCCTAATGAATGTAAAAAAAACATGAGCCGACCTAAGCACCGGTGGTCGAGTGGGACTGACCCTGCCTTCTAATCGTAAGATCGTAGGTTCGAATCTGGTTGTACAGCAATGGATATTGCCTTGTTATTTTTTTTGTTCGGACGCACTTCCGTAGTCTTTATCTGTCTTATCCGTAGACATATAAAGACTACGGATAAGACACAGACAAAGTGCGTCCTCACAAAAAAAAGGAACAAGGCGTAGTAGTCGGCGTAGTCTTTATCTGTCTACCGACTATAGAACAGAGAAGACAAGACATCACTGAAATATTTTAATTATTATTGTAGTTTGTGAGAAATTTATTAACTTGAATTTTAGATTATTAAATAAATCCTGGATCCATGGTTCCACCGAGTATGTAACTTTACTATTAATTTCATAAATACAATAAAATAAGACAATATTATCCTATGATGTTATGATAAAAGTTATGGTGTTTTTTATACTACTAGGAACTAGCAAATGGCCCGCCCGATGATAAGTGGTCACCAACCATCACCTATAACAAAGCATTGCCTTGTAAATCACCCACGATAGGAACATGCCGATGCACTGCTCTGCGCCTATCAACTTGAGGCATATAGATGTCTCAATGTCTCATGTGCCTGTACTTTCACCGGCAACCACACTCTTCAAACAGAAATAGCGCAACGCTGCTTGGCGGTAGAAAAAGGCGTGGTGATAGTAGGTAGGTACTTCCCCGGACGAATCACACACATAGAGCTCTACTAAAATTGAAGCTTAAAACAAATATAGGTCGTAACTTGATTAGCATATAGGTTACTTTGGATTCCAAAAAAATACCAGGAACTGGGTGCATAAATTAACGAACCGAGTGAAAGGAAAACGCCTTACACATAAATTCACAGCCTTCACAGCTCAGTTGGTAGTAGCTCTGCCTTCTGCGCCGTAGGCCGTGGGTTCGATCCCCACCGAGAACAAGCATTTGTGTGATGAACATAGATGTTTGTTCTCTGTCTCGGTGTAATTATATATCATAAGAATACATTTACAAAAAAAAAGTATATTATGTATTATATCAACTATCTGGTTCCCATATTAGCAGCTTTGGCTTAGTTTTGGGCTAGATAGTGCTGTGTGGAAAGTCCACCAATATTTATTTATTTACAAATGTTACCTAATATTCACTAAGTGTGAAGCCGCAAGGGGTAGGTAGTGATAAATCCTACTAATATTATAAACGCGAAAGTTTGTAAGTATGGATGGATGGATGTTTGTTACTCTTTCACGTAAAAACTACCGAATGGATTTTAATAAAACTTTACAATAATATAGCTTATACATCAGAATAACACATAGGCTACAATTTATAAAGATATTGCGTGACTAATCCTGCGCAGACGAAGTCAAATCATCTGCAATCATCTGTAGGAATATTGGCTCCCGCCCAGACCTGCTTCTGCAAACATCCCCTATAGTGTAGGTACTTTGTAATTGTAAGTCCTGAAAGCTGAATCTCTTCTCTCTTTTCGTGTCACTAGTTTCTTTCGAAACAGTGTGGTGAAAGGAATTTAGGCGCCTCAAGAGGCTCCTTTCGAGCACTTGACACATGTTATAGAAACTTTTAGGTTCTACGACATGCCGGTTTCCTCACGATGTTTTCCTTCACCGTTTGAGAGTACTGGCATTGTGCACATACATTTTTGAAAAGAAAAACTCATTGGTGCACGACAGGTTTCGAACCCACGACCTTAGGATCGGAAGGCGAGGCCGCTACCACTGGACCTCCAGTGCTCTCCTGTAAACTGAATGACAGAAATAGAATGGCAGCGTTGCCGTGTTATGATTTGAAATTTTACCTTCTGGCGGCAACCATAGCCGGTAAAATTTCAGGCACATGAGACAAATCTGTATGCAAAGTCAAAGTCAAAGTCAAAAGGTATTTATTCAATAAAATCACAACGATCACTTTGAAACGTCTTAAAGCTAGGTGACTCTAGGTGCCAGTTCCACGCGACCAAAGCCTAGTAGCAAAGACCAATGCCTCAAGTTGATGGACGCAGGGCAGTGCATCGTAGTACGTTCATACGTGCGTGACTTGCGAGGTTGACCACTTAACATCAGGTGGGCCATCTGCTTGTCCCATGATAAGTAGTATAAAAAAATCCTGCTTATGTACGAAAACTAGTAAAGCAAACTTTTGAGTAGGAACACAAGTATCGATCAAAATGAAATTTTTACTAAACTGTGTGCAATGTGATTGCACACAAAGTGGTTGATTGCGGTTTTTCGATAATTTGTCCATCAAAGCTAATCGCATATGTCAAGTCACTTGCTATCTCTATCTAATTCGTTGTAATAGCTGAAATGGCGAGTGACTTGACATTCCATTGGTTTTGAGCTTTCAGAAGTTAGTTTCGTAGTATGAAATAACAAAAGTTCAGTAAAAATATCTCTTTGATCAATACAGGTTTTCTTATCTAAAAGTGTGCTAAAAGTCTGATTAAGTACGAAAACTAGTTTACCTAAAAAATTAACTTGTTAAAATCAAAATGATGTTTTTTCTGAACTGTGTTCAATGTTATTGAACAAAACATGGCTGATTGCTATAAGTTCAGTGATTTTATATCCTTCAAATTGTTAAAATGTGCGAGCGGTAAGTTGTTTGACTGTTGTCAGCCCCTTAACCCGCAGACTTCACAGCTCTGCCTTTTAGCTCTGCCTTTTGCGCTGTAGGCCGTAATGTAGGTGTAATGAACATAGATGTTTGTTTTCTGTCTGGGAGTTGTTTTATTACAAAAAAAAGATATAAATATTATATCAGTTATCTGATTCCTGTCGTACAGTCGGCTGCACCAGAATGTAGGTATACAATTCGTAAATTATAGGTAGCTAAAAGCTGATTTCACCATGTAAGATTAACAAAGGATTAACGGTTAGATTTAACGGCCTCTTAATCCTTGATTAGGAACTAACGGACCATGGTGAAACTGGGCCTAAATGTCGCAACATTTTTGAAATTAAGTACCTAGCTAAATGTCGCAACATTTGAATTTTTGAAACTCACGAATATACATTCTGGTGCAGCCGATTGTGTAATTTTTGCTTAGTTTGGGTTTGGGGCTAGATAGTGGTGTGTAGTCAAAAAATAAATAACATTCCAGTACATCAATATTTATTCAGGTTCAGATTATGTCGGATCCAATTTCGCACTTATACTTTTAAACAGTTATAGTCATAGTTCCATTTTCATGCCTGTTCAGTCGAAATAGGTTAGGTCTCAGTGATGGCTACCGTAACCACCTCCTCCATGGCTACCGCCCTGGCTACCTCCGTGGCCACTGCCATGGCTACCTCCGTGGCCAGTGCCCTGGCTGCCTCCGTGGCCAGTACCCTGGCTTCCGTGATGGCTACTTTCGTGGCCTTCGTGGCCTCCATGGCTGCTACCGCCACCGCCGTGCTCTTGACCACCATATTGGTTACTGGCGAAAGCCATGGTCATTAGACACATGACTACTCCGAAAACGAACAATGTCTGAAAAGAAGCAAACATGATAATTTTATAATGAATTCACTTAGCATCAGGCCATTGCCAATGAACCAGCAGAGGGCTTAGCTATCCTAGTAAAATGAAATTCATACATAAATATGAAAATTAAGTTGTTTGGATGTTTGTGACACAATCACGCCCTAACCACTGAACTGATCGGAGTGAAACTGAGAACAAATATAGTTTGTTACTTAAATTGGCATGTAGGCTACTTTTTATCGCGAATATCTTCTGGGAACGGGGTAGAACAAATCAACGAACCCAATAAAAGAAATCACCTTAAATATGAATTAAAAAAACGTGGCCATCCCTGTGTCCCGTTTGGGTCATATCTGTGAAGTATTTTCCCTGTCTAAACTGAAAATCTTGGCCGCTTCTGCGTTTAACTAACTGAAACAGCTGCACGACTTTGTTAAATAGTAAATTAATTTAATTCCGTAAACAAAATTCACCCAAGTGACCGCAGAATAAGCAGTGAGCTTTCAATTTGGCATTCTGGTATATTCAGCCATCACTAGCGCCACCCGCGTGTGTGTTTGAGTGTGCCGGAGCTTGTAATAAAAGTGAACACGGATTCATTAGGTGAAATATCCCGACAAACATTCAACACTATTAAAGCATAGCATATAAGAGCTGAGTGACGACCGATTTTGTTGTCTTAACCAATATTGGTCTTTATATTTCGACTGTTTTTGTGACACAAGATAGACGTTTTTTTAGAGAATCGTCATCCAGGTACGGCGATGTCATCTCAGAGTTAATAAATTATTAAATACATTAAAAATAACAAAAAAAAACTCTAAACTATTAAGTACTAACTTAATAATGCGTTTACATTTAGACATTCGCGCTGCCATTCGCGTGGACGGAAATGTTGCCGTCCATATGTCTGCAGCGGCGTCGCCGGCAATGTGTGTTCACGCAACACGGGTATCGCGAGCGCAACGCGAGCGGACATGGAAGTGGCCTGTTTACATTCTCGCAATGACCAAGACCCTTCCCATGTCTCTGCACATTTCCACGGACATGAGCTGAGTGTAAGCGGACTAAGATTCTTTGAAGATGTCTAGTATGTCATGGGATGTCTGAGGTTCATCTAAATATTACATTTGGCACATACCATCATAGTTGGCAGTATTTGATATCAACGAATATAATAAACAAAATCTCTTCCTAAATAGGTACTATAATAAACTTATTAAATGATTATCACAAACCTTGATAGAAGCCATGGTTGCTATGATATGTCGCGTTTGAATGATGCCTACTTCGAAACACTCAGGGCTTTTATAGATCCTAGTTGATTCAAATTTATTCGTTTATTTTCCAAGAATCTATAGGTAATATTTATTAACAGCACACATCACCTTTTGTGTTCTCAACATTTGAATTTATATAAACAACTTATTCAATCGTCTTTTCATCTTTCAACTCGTTATTCGCAGATCTTCAAGTGGAAAATAAACGTAGTCAAATAAAGGTCTGCCTAATAAACCCAGAAGCATTTATTTTGTAATAGCATCATTTGTTTAACTAAAGTTTAAAAAACTTTACTTATAACTAGTAGTTCGCCCCAAACTGAGATCTCGTGATGCGACCCGACGAACGCTCCAAAACTTTGAGCAGGTGGTAGTCAAAGGCAAGTCCAAACATTATGTTTGGACTTTTTTCTGACTACCGCCTACTAACTCAGTACGGTAACCAAGTTTCAACTCTATTGGCCTATTTATTGAAGAGTTCCGTTGAACAGACCTTGGCTCCATCATCAGACCTGGTCGTTGTCACCATTTTATGAGAACTGAGTACCTCCTTAATTTATTTCAAGAAAAAAAAATAAGAAAAAGCAAAGTAACTGGCCGACCAGTAGAAAAACCTTGATGCCAACGAATCTCTTAGAGATGGGAGCTCTTGGGTCGCTGGTTATCTTAATTTAACTTTTTTGTTGTATCTCAAAAACCGAGCGTCCCAGAAAAAAAGTAAAAATTGTTTTGGAATGTCCAAACAAAGCCCTTTTGTATGACATGTAACTTGATTTTTTTTATGTCACTTTTTTTATTTTTGCCCTCTTAAAAAACCCCATATCTCAAAAACCCTTCACCCGATTTTACTCATATACTTACCAGTAAATTTCTCAAGTACAAGCTATCGACTTATCAAATTTCATGCAGATCGGATCAACGGTTCTAAAGTTATCGCCAGACAAACATACATACATACATACATACATACATACATACATGCATACATAAAATGCCAAATCGCCCAAGTTGAAACTAAGATCTTCGTTCGCTTCGCTCACTCGATCAATAAAAAACTTATTTTATAGTCATCATCATCATCATCTGAAGAAGTCCACTGCTGGACATAAGTATCTCCTACACATTTCCAGGGGCCTTATGCTCACTTCGAGCGAGATTATCTCACGGTGGAGATGACGTCATATCTCGTTCAATAACTCGTTGACCTTGCGTCTCGCATGAACTTTGTATGAGAAAATTGGGGAGTTAGATAGTGAGAATGGGGATAAATAGTTATCGAACGAGATATGACGTCATCTCTAACGTGAGATAATCTCTGTCGAAGTGAGCATAAGGCCCCAGGAAGAACAATTATGAGCCCTCTCCATCCATCGACTTCCCGTGATCTTAACAATGTCGTCAGTCCATCGGGTAGGAGGGCGTCCTACGCTTCGTTTTACTGTTTTATTTTGTAACAAAAACGCTTTTTAGAAATATAAAAAAAAAATATCAAAGCTTTAGGTGGAGATTATTTTCGGTAATGATTTCTGCTGCTACACCGTTAGAAGTTCTTAGAGAGGATGGATCATAACCATAGGTAAGCATATTATCAATCTAATAAGATTGTTAATTGCCTGCCAAGGATGAGCGTGTCAATATTTTATGAAACTCAAAATGACCCTTTTTATTTCATCAACCCGTTTTCATTTGCTAAAGTTTAATGTTTCGGCTTCAAAGTTGAATTTGATAACCCGATTTTAAGGTAACAAGGTACTAAATGATATAACGTTAGAAACTATAAAATATGGTAATGGACATATTTTTCATTCAAAACCATGTTTGTCATAAGTTCTGAGTTCCCGATATTTCGGCACAGTTGCACGCACCATGATTACGGGTTGAACGTCTAGAGTAAATAAAATGTTATTGGAAGACAAAACGATCAAACACTTCATGGTAAATACCCCGTTTTAAATGAAAAATAGGTACTAAAAGGTTGAGTATCTCAGTCCGATGAATAGTTAACAAGTTCCTCGCGCACCTAACAACAAAGTGACTTTGATCAAGGTGATAAGAGGTGCTTTAGTGTTCCTGTATAAGTTTGGTAAAACGGAGCACCTTATAAATATCAAAGTCTCACTTCGGTCTGTCAGTCTGCGGTTGGCACATCATGACTGAAAATTGTGATCACCTGAGGATGTCTTTCCTGTACTGGGTGGCTTGTCTCTAGCGCTTTCTGCTGGTGACCATTCTCATCACATCGTAAAACAGCCATCTACCCTCTTTATGCTTATCCGTGTATTTAGCTGGGGATCTATCGCGAGAACGTTACCAATGAACTAAAACTAAATAACTCATAGATCATAAGAAGATAAGCACAGCTTCTTTTTCTTCTTTCGAGTCCATGGCATAAAAACTTTAAATGAAGTGAGCCCAGTAGGAGGCGACCTCGTCCAGTTGCCTGGTTTAGGTCCTGGCGTATGCAGGTAGTCGGGCACGGGGGACAGAAGAGCAGGTGCTCCATCGACTGTATTTCCACAGTTACACTTGCTCTGGGATGGGTCGATGTAACCCCATTCGGCAAGATTTTCTATGCAGCAGCCAACTTGGGTCCTCAGCCGATTGAGATACTTCCAAGTTGCCCACTGCAGTTGCTGCGCCAGCGCACTAATTGATAATAAATATTCGGAGATAGAGCGAGGGGCGTGAACTGCGGTAATGTAGGTACCTTAACGGCTTTTACACCTGAACTACCTCATCTAGGTTTCGCAGACAGTCCTCAAAATTCAGCCGGTAGCTCTGTTTTTTGCGTTGTAAGTTGTAGATTCGATTAAAACATTTGCAAAATGAATCTTAGATGTTTGTTCTGTCTTGGTGTATACGAATAAAAAAAACACCTGTATAGTTTCTATAGTACAAGCTTTGCTTAGTGTTATGTGGAATGTCCACCAATATTTATTTAGTAATTGATTCATAGATGGGATCTTTAATATATAAAGCAGTATTTTCTCGCGACATCAGCGCTCGGACAGTGGCGCTTGTTGCATGGTCATTGGCATCTTCAATACAAGCTGGACTTAGAGGCTCGGTGCTTATCAGCTATCATCACTAGTACACACGGCACAAAGCCTAAGAAAAATGACACTTACCACATGGATATAAAAGCGAGCAATGTATAGCCGATGCGCATCCGGGTCTACGCCTAGACGTACATCTGTGTCTACCTATTTATTTTACTGTTTTCCCATTTTCCCACCTCTCCTCATCTTACTATGTCACATAATGTCATACAAAATCAGCAAAAACAATATCGTTCTGCCTTCTAGTTTTTCAACTGCCTTCTAGTTGACCAAACCAAAATTATAATAAGCTTACTATATAACTGATTATACATTGGCTGTAAAAAGTCTTGGGACTTACAGCTCAAACTCATTCCAAAAACTAAAAGTTAAGTATCGTTATTGTAAGAAGCACTGAACTCATACATTATTATTAACCTCTCTTCTGTATTCTGTCGTAAGAAGGATTGATTTTTCCACACTAGTTCTCTCATCCGGAACACTGGTTTTACTCTACCAAGCTTAGGGAGCACTTTAGCCGTTTTTATGTCGTGTATACTGTGGATTTGTTAGTAGGTAAAGGTGGTATAGGTAATATGTTTGAATTTTAATCTGTAAGACAAATTACGACAGATTATTTTTGTCATCGAGTAGGTAGGTACGAGAAGTACTAATAATACAAAATATTAAAAATAAAATCGTGAGATCAATAAAAATATTGATTGTTAGTTCAGGAATTAACCAATTATATTCGTTTATTATACCTACCAACTTCTTTTTTTATGATTCATGCAAAACAAGATTATCCACTTCAAGGTGTATAAAAAAATTTGTGGGCATTTAATAGATCTACCATAGTAGGTATGAACTAGTTACATAGATACCATACCACTTTATATGATCAAGGTTGCTCTTCTGTGGTAATAATAGTGCTCTTTTTGAATAAATAAATAAATATCTCTGTGTGCTTCATAAATAAATACCATACTGCACTTACTGCATAGCTAAATACCGATTTAAAAGTCGGTACCAAGCAATCAACATCCCATTGCATGGCACCGATTAAAATGGGTACAGGTAATTATGCTGAGCCTAAAAAAAATAGACTATACAAGGTGTTAAAATACTAATACCGAAAACTTCAGGGGGCTAAAGTACCCATCAATATGACTCATACCAACGTACACTCGTTGTACTCGTACTATAACAGCGGCTTAGAGCTGATTTCACCATGCTCTGTTAGTTACTAATAAAGGATTAACAAGCCGTTAAATCTAACCTTAGATGTCAAACTCGTTCATTTTGACATATTTAACAGCCCTTTAATCCTTTGTTAATCTAAGACAGCATGGTACCTGATAAGAAATAAGAATATCTTACAAGACAATGAAAAAAAAACATTACAGATATAAATAAAACTCTTTTTATCATTAAAAACCTTTACTGTTTAACTTTTATAAGTAGGAGTATACTCCTTATTTTCTTTTCTAATGTAGCCACTATACGAACCAGGGTAACCAGGGGTTTGGTATAACGGAGTGACGTCATAACCGTAAGGGCCCGTGTACAACCCTGATGACGTAACGTAGGGAAACGGTAAATACGGATTTGCGTAAATGGAACCACCTTGGAAATATAATTTGTCATCTTTTGGGTTTTTCTTGATTGGCTTCAGGCGATCGTAGGATCCCACTATTGGGTTCCATGACTGGGTACCATAGCATGGTTTGTGGTCGTCTTTTGCTTTTATTGTGTCTTCATCCTTGTCTTTGTCGTACGCTTGGACGTTTAAAACGAGTAGCACTCCTATAACCAGTTGGAAATACATGTTTCTGCGAATGCTAGGACAGGAATGGAGTGTAAAAAAAGAACCTTTTAAATAAGACAAGTAATGGTTTGCAATTAGGTTTATCAGTGCAGAAGTAACAACAATACACTTTGTCCGCTGAAGTGTAAAATTACTACACGACATTAAAATTACCTGCCCTTGTTCTTATTTTACTTTGTTGTTTTACTCAGTACCTACTTGGTAAAACAACATACTTGCGGTTGCTTGCGACTATGCCCGTGTGGTTTTTCCAGCGATATAGGAACACACCGAAAGCCGTACCCTGGAAACAACTTAGACAGTTGATAAAGACCACAAAGTACAGCTATCTATTCCCAAACTAAACGCAAGGCTTGACTAGAAAGAAAGAAAGAAAGTAAATGTACCTATTTATTTGTCACTAGCGGCCTGTCCCAGCTTCGCATGGGTGGTCATAAATTTTTTGAACATTTTAGGATAATTTTAGACCGTGGGTTCGAGCCTCGCGTCTACTTATTTCATACATTTGCACGCGCTTTTCCTTGAGTGAGTGAAATCGCACCCCGCGCGTGACCCGTGGACCCGTTAACATTTTTAATTTCATGGAATATCATATCTTTTGAATGGAATGTCCGATTTGAAAAATTTAAGAAGTAATCTATAGGTATTGAATCCGTCTTAATTATGAAATGATTTATTTGGATAAGGATTAACCAAGGTACAAATAAAGACCCTTTTCTAGCAGAGGCATTTCAATTAATTTTTTATAATAAAATAACACTTATTGTGACATAACTATAATAGTTAGACATATGCTGTCCCGACATTTTTTGTAGATGATGACGTGTTCTAAAAAATCGTAGTACATTATTTTGTTCTATCTTCAATAGTTTTCGCAGCGCACGCGATGTAAGGTTTTTGTTTTCCACCTTGGGTTACATTAATGAAGTTTTAGTAAGGATCCCTAATTTTTTTGAAAATATAATATAGCCTATGTTACTCAGGGAGACCATCCATAGATGGTAAGCAGCGCTGCGCAGCGAGACCCGAGGTTGGCTTCGCGAAGACTAGAAGGTGAAATTACAGGCACATGAGGCACAAAATCTAAATGCCTCAAGATGATGATGGCAGGGCAGTGCGTCGGTGAGCACGCTTTGCAAGACAATGCTTTGTTATTGGTGATGGTTACCACTGAACAACAAATAGGTGTTTCTTCTTCTAAGCAAGTAGTAAAAAAATATGGGAACCAGATAATTGATAAAAAACTTTACAAAACTTTTTTGGCTGTAAGGCAAGTCAAACAGGTTTTGGTTTTCTATTATTTTCTATCATCGACTTAGGAAACTTCTTTGCTGATGGGTTTCTTACCTCTTTGTTTTCTATTGCACTCGCTGATTTCACCACATGATGCAACTATCTCAGAGTCGATACTATTATCACTGGAAAAATAGCTTTTTTTCGTTCATTTAGACAGACCATATTAGTTTCTATAAACTTACCGCAATTATTACTACCACTACTGTGTAAGCAAAAGTCTAGGGAATCCCAAAATTTTCTCAGAAAACATAGTTTCATAATGGACAAAGTAAATACATCTGTAAAGGCGTTGTTGTCGGTTGTAAAGTATATAATTATCTAGTAACCAAAAGTAAGCATTTATCTTCTTCTTCTTGTCGTGTCACTAGTTTCTTTCGAAACATTGTGGTGAAAGGATTTTAAGAGCGCTTCAAAGAGGCTCAAAGCATTTATAAAAACAAGATAATATATTTCCTAGAACTTCTAACAAACCTATGTTAATAAAACATAATTTAGCGTCATCACTATAGCCGTATTCTATCTCGGTGATTGCAATTCTTAATACCTACCTACTCTTATAAGAAAAAAAGGGAAGATAATTATCTATTTAAATTAATTTATAAACAAAAAATTTGTTCGCGTACCTATTAGTTGTGATTGCCACATTATTATTTTAAGTCTCATCAAAATTACTACCTAAGTATAATAATATGTTCTTAGTTTATACCAAACGATTCAGTTTATGGGCGTGATAGAGCCACAAACATACCTACTACTATTTAAACATCATAACTACGCATTAGGAGGAAATAGGATAGGAATTAGGAAGAAGGATCTGATATGAAGTAGAATAAAGTAAGTAAGAGCAAAGATAGCGAACGTTACATACATGCGCCTGTTAAATTGTGAATAGCAAATCGTTTCCCCGATACTTACGTTTAAAGAGTAGGAGAGCTCTTTGTGAAGGGTTCGTCCGGGGAAGTAGCATTAGTAAGTATACCACCACGTATTTTTTCTGCCGCCAAGCAGCATTGTTGTGTTTCGGTTTGAAGAGTGTGATTGCCGGTGTAATTACAGGCACATGAGCCTTAACATCTGTATGCCTCAAGTTGATGGACGCAGGGCAGTGCATCGTAGGACACGTTCCTATCGTGCGTGACTTGCGAGGCAATGCTTTGTTACAGGTGATGGTTACCACTTAACATCAGGTGGGCCATCTACTTGTTCCATCAGCTAATTGTATAAAAAAAACTCATTTTACTCTTCTGCTATCGCTACTGCTTGTGCTTAGAAAATTAAACAGCAAATGGACTGACGATATTGTAAAGGTCGCGGGTTATCGGTAGAGAGAGAAGTTGCTCAAAGTCAAAGTCAAAAGATAGTTATTCAATTGAATCACAAGGATCTGATAGGTAAATCTTGGAGCCAGTTCCACGCAACCAAGCCTAGAAGAATATTTACTGTTCTTTTGTATATGAGTTTATATATGAGTATGTTCCATCAGCGGGTTGTATAAAAAAAAAACTTGCAAACATGTTGCAAAACAAATAAAACAAATGCGTATCAAGTTTCTATGCCACTTTATTTACCGTATCATAGTCAGAGTTAGGCTACAGACACGGATACCTATCCAGAACCTTGCGGAAAACCTGGTATTTTGCCAGCCCAGGACTGCACCTGCTTTATAAAGTCTGTATTCCCATTGGAGCCCACAACCTTAGTTATCTGGGCCCACCACTCTGAAGGGTTACCACTCGTTGTTTCTTTCTCAGGAACTTCTGTCCCAGTCTCTGGCGTTTCCTCTGCCTTTGTGGTAGAGGTTTCCTCACCATCACGCTTTACTCTTGCGCACTGGATGGCGCTAATAACGCAGAGAGCAAGAATCAGGTTGGCTAGATGCATCTGAAATTAAGAGAGGAAATACTACAATACGAGTATAACAATTTTTCACTATACAATTTAGTTGGTAGTAGCTCTGCCAACTGCAGGTTTGATCCCTATTGAGAACATACATTTGTGTAATGCGTAGATATTTTTTCTCTGGCTGGGTGTTATATTAAATTGTACAATACAATACAATACAATACTATAATCATTTATTTGCGAAACACAAGTTATAAAAAGGTGACAAATATAATTTAAGTAAGTTCTGCCATATTCTACTTAAAAGCATGCAAAAATACCTCATTTATAATTAACAATGCAAAAAATTATTTTAGATTTTACAATGCAACAGCTTTAAAATGTTGTGCAGGTATTCATTAAAAAAAACCTATTAATTTAGCTATTTGGGTCTCTTTGGTTTGTGGGGGCTTTGCTTAGTTTGGGGCTGAATAGTGTTGTGTGATAATAATATAAGCCCATTCTTATCCAGTTCACATTATGTATTAAAGAACCTACTAACGACAGCCTTCACAGCTCAGTTGATAGTAACTCTGCCTTCTGCGCCGTAGGCCGTGGGTTCGATCCCCACCGAGAACAAACATTTGTGTGATGAACATAGATGTTTGTTCTCTGTCTGGGTGTTATTATATATAATAAGTATGTATTTAAAAAAAAAAAGTATATATGTATTATATCAGCTATCTGGTTCTCATATTACAAGCTTTGGCTTAGTTTGGGGCTAGATAGTGCTGTGTGGATAGTCCACCAATATTTATTTTATTTATTTATTTACTAGGGGGCATCCATTAATTACCACCCCTCTCCCCTTGGTGAGATGTCGTGAGTGTTTGCTCGACCCCCTCGACCCCTAATCTCTCGTGAGATTTTTAAAATGAGTATTTTTCAAGCTATTAAATGAATATGTGCTTTATTGCATTTATAAAAAAAACATAATTAGCATAGTTTTATTTTCAGTTTGCACATCATGGAAGCAAGTTAATGAATTTAAGATTTCAAACGCACTTATAACACAAAGTCTTACCTTTCTTGGTTTGTTCGAAACTCGATTATGAGTTCAATTTCTCCAACATCCGAATTTATACTAATATGGTACCTAATCTATTTTGGTACCGCAATAATTTAGGGTAAATAATTGGCGTCAGTGATAATCCAAAATTACATTTTCAGTACCTGTAGGGCAAGGTAATTACGACTTATCTGTCCTAACAATTTCCTGTGAAAAAACTTTACCGGCTAAATTCCAAACGCAAAGCATCTTGCGACATGGTAAAACAAAAACAAAATGTTGTTATTGTGTTTCCAAAAAATACATAAAACGATGAAATCTTTTTTTTGTACTTACCAACTTCTGTTATAAAAGAATACTGCCAAGTAGGTATGGTACTACAGTACTCTCAAACGATGAAGGAAAACATCGTCAGGAAACCGGCTTGTCGTAGAACCTAAAAAGTCCTATAACTTGTGTCAAGTGCTCGAAAGGAGCCACTTGAATTGCACACTGAAATTCTTTCACTCACTGTTTCGAAAGAAACTAGTGACACGACAAGAGAGAGATGGCATGGGAGATTTCAGAAACTGCAATAAAGGGCCTATGTTTTAGAAGTAGGAAAAGCAAACTTCAAAAGGTATTTATTCAATTGAATCACATGGATCACTTTGAAACGTCTTAAAGCTAGATGAATCTGGGTGCAAGTTCTACGAGTCTAGAAGAACAGACAATAAACTTACGGCCTAGTTCCTATCCTTCTTTTCAATGATCCATTACAGAATAAGGCATAACAGAAACAGCACAGTACATAGGTAGGTACCTAATAGGTATATTATGTCTTCTGTGGAAATAGGTAGAGGCAATCAAATTCAAAAGACAGCACATCCCTTGGAGGAACTATGCACATCCTGTAACGGTGACAGACAGTTTTTAGATAGGTTGAACTATAAATTAAATTTAGACTTTCACCCTCATACTATATAACGGTGTTGAAATTAAAATAATGCTTAAAATTAGTGATGTCTCTGTTTGCCATTACGCATTGGTAAGAGATGGCAATAGTCACAGATAAGAGAGCAATAGTTTAGTTTGACAAATTTTTTGTAGTAGGGCCGTCATTCTTCACAGAATCAGGTAATTTCATTGTCAACAAAATCGTGACTGAGATTTATCTAAACGCTTATGATAGTACAAGATCCAGATAGGCCACGTGAATACGTGATCTCTTAGGCAATCGATGAATGAAAACCGCTTAAATAAGAGTCATCAAAATATCTGTGCATCTCTTTGTAAGTTTCGACTGAGCTATGAACAAACTAGTGACATCAATATTTTTGGTAAATTTTGTAATTCCATTGAATTTATAGTCTGTGTAATCTTCTACTCACCTACTTACCTACTTGAATTCTAAATAATGCGTTAATTCATTCATTAATTCTTGATATCCAAACTGTTTCAAGTACCAACCAATTTAGTTGAGTAGGTAGGTATGCTTTTTTAAAACTGAGTGAATTTCATACGTATTAATTACTCTATGTGCTGAGTCATCTATCGAACTGACATTTTGATTTTAATAAATAAAAATGTCAATTTTATAAACAAAACAAATCTTTTACAAGGATTTTTTTGTTTCAAAAGACTTTGAAAGACAACTAATGTCTATCCGTGTTTGGAATTATAGCCATGAACTTTTTTTTTATTTTTGTCTTTAGGTATGTTTGTATTTTATTGTTTTTAAAATATTTGTTTTTTACAGGTAATACTCATAAATTCTCTGATCCCGGCGGAGGCGGCTAGAGAGCGCTGGAAAAGAGATACAGTAAAGAACTTCATGGACACTGTAAATGATATAGGGAACAAAGTGGTGGTGACAATGCAGAACGCTGGCTCCGGCATGAAGTCTTTGATGAGTAAAGCTGGAAGGTGGTTCCAGCAGAACTTCAATGTGTAGAAGAATCTATTGTTTAATCCATGACATTCGTTATGACGTAGATATTGGAGATGCTGGGCCGCGTACCTGTTAGCTCGCTACAGGCTCGATAGATACCTATTGTGGAAGAGAAGTTTTCTAGGTAGGCTATTATAATAGTGTACAGAGATAGTTAAAATGTAATTTCTACTGATGAATAATACATAATTATTCATCAGTAGAAATTATACTTTAACTATCTCTGTACACTAAAAAACCGTAGAATACTTCGATCATGTAGAATAAGGTATGTAAAATGTAGAACATAGCAAAGTAATGTTAAAAAACATTGGTTGCCTACTGCAGCTGTGTACATAATAAATAACTTATTTATAGAATATTTCTAAAAATAACTTATTTTAAAACTGTTTATTTTTTTATTAAATATTTAAAATATTTCTTTTTATTCTAATAATATTTATTTAGAGAATTTCATTATTAAATTGTTCAAAGTAAGGCTCTTTGTGAAGCCTTGAAATGTAGTACTACCATTCAATTTGTGCAGGCATGGATGTAGAGCGTGCATCGTAGGACACGTTTTCTGCGTGACCTGTAAGGGAATACTTTGGTATAATAGTTACCACTCAACATCAGGTGGGTTATCTTTTAATGAATAACAACTTTACCAATTCAATTCCAATTTTATAAAGGAGATCTTTAGGGGTCACCAACATGGGACACGCATTTCACCCCAAAATTTTTCTATACAATCCAAATTCAATTTCAAACATTGGTATGGCATCTTAGGAGAGCGACTGACTAATTTTCTATTCTATCTAACTTGTTGAAAATAAAGACAGACATAATTTTTATCTGACGTGTTACTGTAAAATGGTAAAACCCTCCCTTAGTATTAAAACATTTTCTCAGTATTACGCATTTGGCATTGTTAACTGCTACTTGTCAGCTCCGGGCCATTATCCAATTCAGAGATTTATTGGGGAGATCCAAATTGTCGGATGCAGAAGAGGTACCCTGTAGGTATATCTACTTACTAGTGTACACAACTGACACTCGTATTAAGATGATACAGTCAGCACGAAAGTTAACAAAGTTTAATCACATTGATGATTTAAAATCTTGAATAACTTCGGATTCCATAAAAATTGGCCGTAGCTCTAAATATATCTTATAGTCAACTCTTAGGCATCCCGTAGCCATCTCGAAGGTATCCCGTAGCCATCCCGTAGACTACTTGTAGCCATCCGTATACCATACACGTAGCCATGTCGTAAGGATCTCGTAGCCATCTCGTAGTCATCTCGTAGCCATCTCGTAGGCGTCCTGGAGCATTACGTAGCATCCCCTACACATCCCGTAGCCATCTTGTAGCCAGTCTTTAAGCATCCCGTAGTCGTTGGTATCCCGTAGCTGTCCCGTAGGCATCAGGTCAGTTCTTTCATAATCGTGCCGTGCGCAGTTAGAAGAAAGAAAGAAAGTAGTTTAAGAGTAGTAGAGCTCTTTGTGAAGGGCTCGTCCGGGGAAGTACTACTACTACGCTTTTTTCTGCCGCCAAACAGCGTTGCTGTGTTTCTGTTTAATTATTAATATTGCATTCTTCGTTGGTAATAAAATACTACAGAAATATAGAAACATCACACATAACAAAAATATTAAAAAAAAAACAATGGAATCAAAATACAAGAAAAAAAATTACAATAAACTGGCGTTTTTTAAGGAACTTGTGTTGTGTTGTGTTGTTCCTTGTTTGTAACAAGGAACTGGGTTCCTCAAAGTGTAGCTCAAACAGATACTTTCCAGCGTTGGCCAGCGTTGGTTCAAGATTCACTAGAAGAATAGAAGGTCCACTAGACAACCGGGGTGCCCGTTGAAAGATATTGTAGGAAATTCGCATATTTGTACTTGATAACGCGTGTTCCTAATTTGAAATATGCTTTTCAAGGGTTCCGTACCCAAAGGGTAAAACGGGACCCCATTACTGTCTGTCTGTCTGTCCGTCTGTCACCAGGCTGTATCTCATAAACCGTGATAGTTAGACGTTTGAAATTTTCACAGATGATGTATTTCTGTTTCCGCTATAACAACAAATACAAAAAGACAGAATAAAATAAATATTTAAGGGGGCTCCCATACAACAGAAGTGATTTTTCTGCCTTTTTAATAGATAATGGTACGGAACCCTTTGTGCGCGAGTCCGACTCGCACTTGGCCAGTTTTTTTATTGCCATTGTATCAGATCGTCAACAAATGTCAATTTCACGGTGACCCAATAGCTAGTCACCGTTTACTCTGCCCTTGCTGGTGCGTCACCTATTGTCCTGCAATTTTGTCTGCCCGCTTGATTACACGCGTGCGTGATACAAATACGGACTTTCCTGTTGATCCTACGAGTCCAGTGGGAGATACCGATTCGGACTGACCAGACCTCAGTGAAACAATCTGATTTTCTATCTTAGTAGTTCAAGGAAGCAGAATGAAGTACTGGATGACGAGTTTATTGTTCGCTGTGAGTAATTTAGGCTACTTAGCTTGTTTGAATCTACTAGTTTCAATCTAGTTTATTTAAGAGTAGTAGAGCTCTTTGTGAAGGGCTCGTCCGGGAAGTACTACCACTACGCTTTTTTCTGCCGCCAAGCAGCGTTGCTGTGTTTCGGTTTGAAAATTGTGGTTACCAGTGTAATAACTGAAATCTAAAACTTTTTTTTACAACTAACTGATGGAACAAGCAGATGGCCCACCTGATGTTAATTGGTAGCCATCACCTTTAACAAAGCATTGCCTCGTAAGTGACGCACGATAGAAACGTGCCCAACGATGCACTGCCCTGCGTCCATCAACATGAGGCATACAGATGTTAAGCCTCATGTGCTTGTAATTACACCGGCAGCCACACTCTTCAAACCGAAACACAGCAACGCTGCTTGGCGGCAGAAAAAGGCGTGGTGGTAGTACTTCCCCGGACGAGCCCGGGGAAGTACTATCACTTGCCGGTGTAAATACAGGCACATGAGGCTTAACATCTGTATGCCTCAAGTTGATGGTCGCAGGGCAGTGCATCGTAGGGAACTTTCCTATCATGCGTGACGTACGATGCAAAGCTTTGTAATAGGTGATGGTTACCACTTAACATCAGGTGGGCCATCTGCTCGTGCCATGCGAGTTGTATAAAAAAAAGTTTTAGATTTCAGTTATTTAGTATATGCTTTTTTACTTCTTCTTGAGGTGTCATTTGTTCTTTTGAAACAGTGGTTCTTTTTTGGTTCTACGACATGCAGGTTTCCTCCCGATGTTTTCCTTCACTTTGAGAGTACCTACTGGCACTGTGTACATAGGTACATTTTTGAATGGAAAAATTCGTTAGTGCACGACCGGTTTTGAACGCTCGACCTTAGGATCTGAAGGAATGTTACCACTGCTTGTTTTTTTAGACCTTTCGTCTTAGTCGGTAGTAGGTCTGCCTTCTAGATTTTGGGTTCGGTACTTATTGAGGACAATAATTTGGTGTGATGAACATGTTTGCTCTGTGTCTGGGTGATATACCTAATGCAGACTAAGAGCTGATTTCACCATGCTCTGTTAGATTAACAAGGGATTAATAAAGGGCCGTTAAATATGTCAAAATGTACGCGTTTGACATCTAAGGTTAGATTTAACGGCCTGTTAATCCTTGATTAGTAACTAACAGAGCATGGTGAAATCAGCTCGAAGTATTATACAAAAAAAAAAAAATGTACATTAAAAAAAAGGAGTTTATCAACTAACTGTAGGTGAAAGTTTTTCTTAGCTTGGGGCTAGTTAGTGCTGTTATCTAATATCTGTCTATTATCTCTAATTTACGTCTCAAAGTAATGGACGCAGTGCAATGCCAGATAGGGCACGTTCATTTTTCACGTTCCACTGGACATGCTCTGCGAGGTAATGCAATTGTTAGACAGAGGTAACCGCTCAACATCAAGTGGTCATCAACATATTTAGGCATGATACTGCCACACGTCAAAGTATTAAGCTTAATTGAGACTTGATTGGGGTTTATCTCTTATCATGTTTCTAATTAATTTTCGATTTAACAGTTTATGATCGCGGCTGCGTTGTCTATGCCTTCCGAGGCCAACCGCGAGAGGCGTGACGTCATGGACTCCATGAAGGACGCGTGGGGAGACATGGTGAAGACTCTCAGCAACGCTGGAGATGCCGTCGTCCACGTCTTCAAGCCGACGGAGAAGAGCACGCTTGACAAAATGGCAGACGGGATCAAGAGCCTGACGCAATAACCCGTTCTCACTGCATTGCGATCGGTTATTTGATACCTACTGACTGCATTTACCTTGGGTGATTACAGTGTCAGCATGTTATCACATTCTTTTCCAGAAATTAAGTAACTTACATTATGTATTCACAAAATGTGTTCATTTAGAATTGTATTGCAAGGAATCAAATTAACACAATGTAACATTGTTCATGTTTTAATTAAAATGTATCCAAAAATATATGATTATTCAAATTGACTACGATAATACTCAGTGCATCTTTCTAGAACTCTCGATTATGAACAAATCGTATCTTGTGAAATGTTATGTAACTGGGTCGGCTGCAGCTATACATCGGAGTGGTATGGCGCGCGGCTGTCGACCTCATAAATTCCATCCTTATAATAGGCTTCCACTCCATCGTTGAACTCGTCTATCAACTTCTCTCTGCTCGGAGAGACTGGCGCAGGACTCTCAGGGTAGTCAGGCCTGCCTCCATACTCCTCATCTTGTTGCCTGCGGTGAGACGGCAGAAACAAAACCCCTGCCGTCAGTTCCTTCTCAACGTCCCCTTGATTGGCACACAACAGTTGGTTCTTGTATCGAATATCCGATATAGTATACTGGTAATACTCAGACTTATGCCGCTCCCTGATGAACATGCAGTAGGCTATCAACGCGATCACGATGCCAGCCTGCAGAAAATCGTGCCGTAAGTAAGAAGTCGCAATTCAAAAAGTGCATAGTCAGAAATCAACTTACCAGAACCAGAGCACAAATAAACCCAACAATGTAAACACCCATTTTTATCGATGATTTTAAACGATGTCGAGACGAGTGCTGCAAACGAGTTAGATTGGAGTAGTCGCCGGAGATCGGTCCAGATGTCGCATTCAATTAGTGCCAGCCGGTACTTGGGGTCTTTAGCGCATGATGTCATAGGGAATTGGAGGAACCGAGTACAATGGTGTCTATTTTAATGCGGAATCTGGGTGTGAAGTGTCAAGTATAATTTAGTTCGCGTGCACTGGATTGGCGAGTACCGTGCCGTGGATTATCGTGCTAGTCAGGCAGTTGCGGTTCAACTGCATACCTTCTGTGGTGACATCCATCAGAGTGAATATAGCTTCAATCAAGCGTGATAGGTTTGCATCCTTTCAATTGGAGTGTGGGAAGGGATCTTGTTAATTTGTAATGGTCAAAAGAAGGCCGTTTTATTCAGCTGCGTATCATAAAAAAATATAAAACAGCCATTTTGTCCCACTTTATACCTACATGTGAAAGTTTGGATATTTCAATGTTCGTGGATCAATCACGCTGTAGCAGCTGGACTGACTTAGATGAAGACAGTCTTTTTATTTTATATATGTTACTTTTAGGATTTTAAATGTTGATTTTCGGGGATAGAAGCTTTGAGACTACATCTTTATTTGACTAGATAGCATTATGACTAAGTCGCTTTCTGACTAAATCTCGATATGACTACATCGCGTTAGGACTAAACGGCTGTCCGATATATATGCTTACGTCCTGTTATCAAAATGAATTGATATAATGGTGACAAAAGTGAGAAAATTATAATTTAAAAACTTAATGGAAAGGATAGTTTAAAAATTTGCATATAAAAAGGAGGAGGCTGACTCTACATATAAAAAGGAACAAAAACAGCTTCACGATTTTGATCCCCAGGCACGATAGCAACAGATACATTTTGATATATTTGAGATAGATTTTGCATATCTACATCTGCACAAATAATAATCTTCACTAATATTATAATACCATTAAAAAGCAACATTTTTCTTGAGTATATAGGCTATTTATTACATTTTTTTTTTAAATTTCATAATGTTCAATTTCCGAAGGCGGGAAGGACCGCTAGTACCTAATAATAATATTATAAAGAGGAAAGATTTGTATTTTTGTATGTTTATAACGAATAAACTCAATACTATTGGTCCGATTTCAGAAATTCTTTCACCATTAGAATGCTACATTATCCCTAAGCTTATTTAAACTGGTCTGTGCCCTAAGTAACATATGCTATATTATAATGTTTGTTGAAACAAGACAAGGCTCTTTGTTACCTAAGGCCGATTCAATTGGCCATGATCTTGACCTGTTCCATTTATAAATGAGGCGATTTATTTTGATAGCATGATCACTACCTACTCATACACAAAATTAAATGATCTCTCAAATTTGTGCTGTCGAATGTCTGCAAATAGGTACATAACCTAGGTACTTTATGGACCCAAAATATTTGTACCTAAATTTTAACTCAAATTTTGCAGTAGTGGTACATACGTGACAGGTTGCAAGCCCATCGCCGATGTTAGAATACAAACGATTTCCTCACGATGTTATCCTTCACCGTTTAGAATCACTGGCATTGCGCATATGTTTGTAAAGGTGAAATTCTGGTGCACGACTGGATTCGAACCTACGCCCTTACGATCGGAAGGCGGGGGTCACTTCCACTAGAGCCTAGTGACTAGACTGATTTTTGAGATTTAATTTTTGAGAGCACCAGCTCTCAAAAATTCTGAGGAGGTATTTATTAGGTGAGCATTATATCACATTTAATTGATATGGTATTGAAGACGGAAGTGGTAATAACGACAGAATATCTTGAAATAAATTTATTTATTAAATTCTAGCGTTAATCGAAGATAAGCAAGTCAATGCAGTCATCCACCACGAGGTTGAGGTCCTGAAATAAAAAAAAATTAAATGTCAGTGAAAACGGGTGCGATTGACTTCCGCATTGAAGATGGAAAACGGCCATCAAACTACTTGATACAAATCTTGACTTAAATCATAGCACTGATGCCCAAGGATTTATACAGAGATAATCACAAATTTTAATGTTCATTACTGAAAATTATTTTTCATGCAACAACACTATTTTAATTAATATTGTAATAATAACAACACTATTTTCCTTATTAAAATATTGTTGTCGCTCGAGGCCGGTTTATTTTGTTGGTTTTGTCCCTAATGTACAAAAATTATATCGAAAAGGTCTCTAAAGTTTTTTGTAAGAGCTAAAAAACTCTAGGTATGATCTTTTGATATCATGACCGGTACAGAAGTTTTTTATTGAGTGACTTTGAAGTTGGCTTTTCAATTAATCATCAACATACCTGATTGTCCATCAACGACGTTCACTGAAACAAAGCAAGCAGTTCAGAATTACAAAACAAAGGGTTCGTGCGTGCTTCAAGATGTTTCCGGGATGAACTCAAATAGCTACAATGCTAGAGTAACTAAGTAATTACGGTAGGTTTAATGGTGGCACTTCAAAACGCTTTATTTTTTATACTACGAGCTGGTGGAACGAGCAGATGGCATGCCTGATGTTAAGTGGTAACCATCGCTTATAACAAAGCATTGGCTCCTAAGTCACGCACGATAAGAATAATTATAATATAATAATAATTTCTTTATTGAGGACTAAAACATGTAAAAATATGCACTTAGCAGAACGTGCCATGCGATACACTGCCATGCGTCCATCAACCTGAGGCATACAAATGTTAGGCCTCATGTGCCTGTAATTTTACCGTGTAGGCAAACACTATTTTTATACAAGGTGTTCCATAAGTTGTGTATATAAACTTCAGGGGGCTAAAGTATCCATCAATATGAACAACTTTTTCTAAGGAACCAACACTGTGAACGCGAAAAAAAAAACAGCTGTTTCATACAAAAGTTCAATACCTACCAGGCTAAAATGTATGAAACAGCTGTTTTTTTTCGCGTTCACAGTGTTGGTTCCTTAGAAAAAGTTGTTCATATTGATGGATACTTTAGCCCCCTGAAGTTTATATACACAATTTATGGAACACTTTGTATACACATTACTACATTTTTTTTAACGCATTTGGGAAAATAAGACGAATACGCCAACACGAAAAGCGACGTGCCACCATAGATAGTATTGGCAATACCGGTGTAAGAATCCTTAGAACGATCAAGAGCAATACCTGCAGTCATGTATTGTAATTACTACTATAATTTTAAAAGGAGCTGTAGTTAGCTGACATTTTCAAAAATCAAGCTTTTTGTACTATTTGGTTAATTAAAATATATATAAATGTCTCACCTTGGTGTTCTCCGTCAACGACGCTTACTGTAAATTACATAAGCATAATATTATTAACCTTATACAACAAATTATACAATGAATTAAAAAGTCTATTGGAGAAAGAATTAATACCTACTTCTTTATATTGTATTGATAGACCTACACAACACAATACGATAATTCTGGCTATGTATATGGAAACGAGTCTCATAAACCTTATCAAGATTCCTTTTCTACTTGTTAAATACTTGTATTCATCCTAATTGTATTCGTAAATAAATGTATTTCTGTTTACTTTCTAGTTATAGAGAAAATAACAATAACAAAATCTAGAGAAATTAGATAGATGTCCAGGTCTGGATACTGAATTTCCATTTCCACAAGTTTATTATCAAATCAATCAATTTGTTTCCAGAAAAAAAAAATAGAAAAAGCAAAGGAACTGGCCCACCAGTAAAAAACCTTGATGTCAACGAAACTCTTAGAGATGGGAGCTCTTGTATCGTTGGTTATTTTAATTTTACTTTTTTGTAACCGGGCGTCTTAGAAAAAAGGTAAAAATAGTTTTAGAATGTCCAAGCAAAGTCCCTTTACATGTAACTTGATATTTTTATGTACACTCTTTTTATTTTTGCCCCTTTAAAAAAACCCATAACTTAATAACTCGTCATCCGATTTAACTAATATACCTACTTACCAGTAAATTTCTCAACTATAAGCTATCGACTTGCTAGATTTCATGCAGATCGGATCAACGGTTCTAAAGTTATGGCCCGACAAACAAACATACATACATAAAATGCCAAATCGCCCAAGTTAACTGTAAGATTTTCGTTCGCTTCGCGAACTCAATCAAAAAAACAATTGCTGTTTGTTTGTCTTGCTAAAACTCAAGAACAGCTGGACCGATTCAGCTGATTTTAGTTTTGAAATGTTTGTCGTAGTCCAGAGAAGGTTTAAACGGTGAGAAAATATGGAAAAATTTATAGGTGATACGATGTACAACGGGTCATCTAGTAATAAATAAAGAAATAAAATTGCTTGCTGCCATCAGCCTTACTCCGTTACTTTAAGGAGTTAGGCTGGCTGGGGTGAGGTTAGCATGGGGATAATGCACAGTATACCCTAATGCGGAATATGTTATTCTCCCACCACGAATTAGAATTACAATAAAATTATATAGGTAGGTACAAAGGTAACTATGGAATATTTGTTGCCAGCTCCAAATCTTTTATTTGTTGATCGGTTTTAGCATTAGCGTCATTTGATCACGAAGTTTGAGGACTGCGTTTGACCTTGCTCAACGTACAGCAAACAATGTGTATTTAATGTTTATATCCTTACCTCCACCGCCGTCATTGGCAGGTACATTCTCAACCACGGTCACTGAAAAAAAAAACTTGATTATTTTTCTTATAATGTTATTCTAAAGAAGTTTTGATGTTTAGAGGTTTCAAAATGTCTAGCTACACCTGACTAAAAGCCACGCCGTAACGGCTTAGCCGATTCAGATGGAATTCGTAATCTGAAATAGCATAAGATTCTCATCATCTTTATCATCAGTATCATCATCACCCTATACATTTCTAGGAAGAACGATTCTGACCTCTCCTCCACCGACTTCTCGCAATCTCTACAATTTATTTATTTATTTTGATCGAGTGAGCGAAGCGAACGAAGATCTATAGTTTCAACTTGGGCGATTTGGCATTTTATGTATGTATGTATGTATGTATGTATGTATGTATGTATGTATGTATGTTTGTCTGGCCATAACTTTCGAACCGTTGATCCGATCTGCATGAAATTTGATGAGTCGATAGCTTGTGCTTGAGAAATTTACTGGTAAGTATATGAGTAAAATCGGATGAAGGGTTATTAAGATATGGGGGTTTTTAAGGGGGCAAAAATAAAAAAAGTTACATAAAAAAATCAAGTTACATGTCATATGAAAGGGCTTTGTTTGGACATTCCAAAACAATTTTTACATTTTTTCTGGAACGCTCGGTTTTTGAGATACAACAAAAAAGTTAAATTAAGATAACCAGCGATCCAAGAGCTCCCATCTCTAAGAGTTTCGTTGGTATGAAGGTTTTTCTACTGGTCGGCCAGTTACTTTGCTTTTTCTTATTTTTTTTTCTTGAAATATATTAAGGAGGTACTCAGTTCTCATAAAATGGTGACAACGACCAGGTCTGATGATGAAGCCAAGGTCAGTTCAACGGAACTCTTCAATAAATAGGCCAATAGAGTTGAAACTTGGTTACCGTACCAAGTTAGAAGGCGGTAGTCAGAAAAAAGTCCAAGCATAATGTTTGGACTTGCCTTTGACTACCACCTACTCAAAGTTTTGGTGCGTTCGTCGGGTCGCATCACGAGATCTCAGTTCGGGGCGAACTACTAGTTTATCTAAACAGAACGGCATCAGCCAATTACACTTATTAAATTAGACAATCAAAATATTACATTAAAATAGAACAATATAAAAATTAAGACATAGTACAAACAACAAAGGGAATATAATCAAAACAGGGAAAAACAATGGCAGAAACTAAAAATTCTAGGTATTTCAAATATAACAATTATTAAGGGAATAATAAAAATAATGTCAAAAAACTTAAAAAATAATTATGTAATGTATGACATTAACATAAAAAATTTGATCAATAAATTAAATTAGAAAGAAAAGGAGTAAGAATACAATGTAAAAAACTAAAAATAAAATAAAAAGTCTTATATTCATCTCACAGAAACCCATCAAACAATGTTCGTGCTTCATCTTTCGGTTCGTGGTCACCATTCGAGAACCTATTCCATATTCCACAATGGAACAGCAGCAGCAGAACATTACTTGTGAGCTAAGCTGTGAGCGGAATAAAGTAACCCACAATCTACGATCTACTTATTAGTACATTGAACTTACCACCACTAGGGTTGCTGTTATCAGCGGTGTTCACTGCAAAAGAGATAATTATAAATTTTGGGACAAATCACGGTTGTTTTGGATCACATAAAACAGATGTTTTTGTTGTTTAGTTTAAGTTAAATAAATAAATATTGGTGGACATTCCACACAGCACTATCTCGCCCCAAACTAAGCCAAAGCTTGTGATATGGGAACCAGATAGCTGATTTACTACTCATATACTTTTTTTTGTAAATACATACTTATTATGTAACACCCAGACAGATAACAAACATCTATGTTCATCACACAAATAATTGTTCTCGGTGGGGATCGAACCCATGGCCACCGACACAGAAGGCAGAGCTACTACCAACTGAGTTGTGAAGGCTGTCAAGTTTTTGTTTTGTTTAAGCCAAGTTGTTTTGCTTATAAATATGTTAGGATGACGCTGAGTCTCCGTCTTGTCATTTAACCAGTAGTTCACATAATGGTCCATCAGCCCACCTTCCATGCCGAGTACCTACTATAGCAAAAGGTAACCTACCTTGTGGCTTCGCTGAAGCAACAACGATCATCGCGATGACAACCAGGAAAAACTAGAAAAAAATAAAAGAAATATAAAAACCGGCCAAGTGCGAGTCGGACTCCCGCACGAAGGGTTCCGTACCATTATCTATAAAAACGGCAAAAAAATTGATGTATGGGTTGTATGGGTGTCCCCTTAAATATTTATTTTATTCTATTTTTTAGTATTTGTTGTTATAGCGGCAACAGAATACATCATCTGTGAAAATTTCAACTGTGTAACTATCACGGTTCATGAGATCAGCTGGTGATAGACGACAGACCGACGGACGGACAACGGAGTCTTAGTAACAGGGTCCCGTTTTACCCTTTGGGTTCGAAACCCTAAAAATTGAACTTATGCATCATACACCTCTGTACATTTTTCGCATGACTGTAATTTTTTTCCAAAATCTGTGAATGCAGTTTGCAATATCTCAAAAAGTTATGGATGGTCGTAGGAACGTTCTCCTGTAACTATAACGGTTAAGGTACCTGCCCTCACTGACCCGTCTCAAACATCCACCCTGCATAAGAATATACATTCAATTAAAATTACATACATAATACATACATATAAATTAATTTACCGTGATAAGCGAACGAATGTCAATTTTGATAGGTGTGCAATTTTTTTTATTGATGTTCTAAAAAGATATATTTAACTAACTAATTAACTTACTGTGAATTTTGACATGATTGTTTTAACGAACTATAAACTTCCACAACGTAGTTTTTATTGTTTTTGCTCTATAATGATTGAGGAAAATCTTTTATACCAAGAGTCACCAAATATTGATAAAGACGACGATGCGTGCAATATCGTTTCCAGAAAAGCGGTAACCGTCTCTAACACCCGTCATAAAAAATCATTTTATTTAGGGTTGATTTTTTTACAAGACTTTCTGATGGAAGAAGGTGATGGCACCTTACGAAACTGGCAACCATCACCATATCACCATACAAAAAAGCATTGCCTCGCAAGGCACGCACTATAAGAACGTGCCCTCAGATGCACTGCCCTGCGTCAACTTGAGGCATACATGTTAAGCCATGTTAAGCCTCATGTGCATGCAATTTCACCGGCAGCCCCATCCTTCAAACCAAAACACGGCAACTCTGCTTGACGGCAGAAGTAGGCATGATTGTAGTTCTTCCTCGGCGAGCCCGTCACAAAGAGCTCTACTATTCTTATGTGGCCAAAAGTAGTCAACTGACACGTATGACTTGTTTGTAGGGACAATAGCTCAGCCATTCCAACCTCAACCATTGCAGAGTATACTCTCGACAGCCAATTCTTTTTTAATATGAGTTTTCACCTGTTTTCACAAAATAATCTAATCAAATCGAAATAGTGGTTGGAATTAAGTATCGCCAGTAGCCACTTTATTTACAGTATTTTTTAAGCAATGTTACACTAGTAGTTGATGTGAACCTTAGAGCAACGCAGCAACGGGGGTTTGATTCTGGCGGGTGAGAGGGGGCATGACGGAGACGACATCGGCTTTCATAGCCCGAGCCAATTCCCATTAAGCCAGGTGACTGGGCTCGATCTCTGAGAGCTTGTCGTCCCATTGCCGGTTTGTATGGGCTTGAATGCGTTTACTAACTTCACGTTCTAGTACGCGATGCCTATGTCGGTTTAGTTAGGTAGGCCAACTGCTAAATCGACGGATCGCAGCGTTCTTCTCCGTGATAAGTCGTCTCACATCGTCTGGCAGGACCCGACGGCGATCTGTCACCGTCGCGTCGGGACCTGTTTCGACGATCCGCTGACTGCGGAGGTGACATGACTATATAGTCAGAGAGTCGACGGCTACAGCTATGTCATCGGGGGACCTAATGTCGTCGGGGATCCTATCCAAGTCGGGTGAGTTTATGGACTCGAGGGCTTTCCCGAGCTTATGCCATTGAACCACGGTCTTGGTAGGGGGGTAGGGTCGAGTCGGGGGGGAGCCCAGTCGCATGAGGACGGGGCGGTGATCGGATGTCAGTTCGTGGAGCGTCTCTATCGAGTGCAACCAGAGGGCTACATTCTTTAGCAACGCCATGTCTAGTATGTCAGGGGTATGACTTAGGATGTCAGGATAGTGAGTAGGGGTCATCGGAGGGAACGACGGCGCGCGACTGTGAAACCAGCCTTATATAGCACGCCGCAAAGCGGTGGTACTTATAGTAGACTGATTTTAAAAACGATATTATACGCTCACTTTGAATAAGTCATTCATTAATTATGTTTCGTTTCTACTTTCTAAAGTAATAAACGAGCTGGCGAGCAGCGTGAAGCGAGTGTGTGTGTAGTTCTGATAGTTTTGTCGCTTGGCTATAAGCGAGTGTGCGAGTGTGACGGACGATTACCCGCGCCACTACTCGTCGCCGCTGGTTGCTCTCACGGCGTGAGTTAAGCCAAACGAGCATCGTTAAGCAAGTATTACTAAGCGAATATTATCTTTAATAGCTTTTGTCGCTCAGCGACAAACTAGTGGAGTTACTCGCCGGCGGCAGTGTAAACAGTCAGCGATCAACTATTAACATATGCATCTCTTTTCTTTACACAGAATGCATATCGTTTCTTGAGCGAGCCGATACCTACCTAGCCGATACCTACCTAGTTGGTCACTTCCTCGGCGGTGTAGAGTCAGTCAGAAACGTCAATTTGGCCGGCATTTGAAAGCCTTGTGTAAACATACAGAAAATATTTTTGTTCAAATCATAAGGGTGACAAATCAACATCGAGCTATGCTGCGCTGTACTGCGCTGTGCTGTACTGTGTTTCTTAAGCTACGTTTTTTTAAACAATAAACATCAAGCTGTGCTGCGCTTTGCTTAGCTCAGTATAAAAGTAATCAGTAGCTCCATAAAAACCATAGCACAGTACGGCACAGCGCGGCTCAGCACGGCGGGTAGCGCGCCTCGCTCGAGACTGTCTACGTTTTTAAACAGCGTAGCCTCACACAGCGCAGCACAGCATGGTTTGTTTGTATCCTCATTAAAATATTAGACGAGCGAGTTGACCAAACATAGCACAGCGCAGTACAGCGCAGCATAGCTCGATGTTGATTTGTCACCCGACTTACATTCCAACTGCTAAGAAGGTGATCAAAATTATACAGACAAAAAAAAAACAAGAACTACCAAAAGTTATATAAATTAATTCAGACGATGATGTTTTGTTTTTATTTATTTAGGTATACTCGCTTGACATTTTCTCTGGCAAGGTTATATGACAGAAGTCATTAAGACGTAGACAACTGTTGGTATAAAAAAATAAAATTTGGAAAGTATTATTACAAAAGTTCAACAAAAATATCATCGGCTGTTTGCGATTTTTACCCGACTGCCAAAGGTTATGTGTTTGGCGTGTATCTATGTATCTAGATACACGCCATACTATATTATAGGCGTCAGTATACTGCTAGGCCATATATAGGTACACGAGTCTCCGACTGCCTGTGATTATTAAATTGTATCATTCGTCAAGACTGAACAACTGGAGTTCACTATCGAGAAGAAATGTAAAACATAATCTTGTTTCCATCCTTTTAGTTTGGGCAGTCGGGTTTTTGTTTTTTTTTAATAAAGATTTTATACGATTTTATTTTCTATATTAAGTGATATTATATTTTCAAATGTTTCGGTTTCAAAAAATTTAGTCGGTGGATGGAGAGGGCTCAGAATCGTTCTTCCTGGAAATGTATAGGGGAGGCCTATGTCCAGCAGTGGACTTCTTTAGGCTGATGATGATGATGATATTTTCAAAAATGTTGAATTGTGAAAACGGGATCATGTTTGACGGTTGTCATGCTCTTAAGCCACAGTAAAAAGGTATATCCCAAGTTATGACTGTAATATTACGTCTACCGAATCTTTAAGTAGCCTTGGATTAAGATAACCCTTGACTCACGGGCGTACGAGTGTATCTGGCTGTTCGGAAGATAAACAGATACCTAACCGGAATCGGTACATACACAAAGTGATATTTGTTTGCTGAATGTTGTTGTAAACTAGCTCAGCTTCATCCATGATCAATGGCATTTAATAAAGGATTTTCGACAGCCTTCACAGCTCAGTTGGTAGTTAGCTCTGCCTACTGCGGAAAAAAAAAAGTATTTAAGTATTAAATCAGCTATCTGGTTTCCATATTACAAGCTTTGCTTAGTTTGGGGCTGGATAGTGCTGTGTGGACAGTCCATGAATATAAAAAAAAACTAAAATCTGTAACCGTATTCAAAATACATTTGGTAGAGTAGTACGTGTATGCACGCTGTGCAAAATGTGAGTATGTGCGGAATGTGATATTTGGATGTACTTTTGACTATCCAACTCAGATATCTTACTACCCATTGGTACTAAGAATCTGAGGAGATATCTGTGTCGTACCGTGCCTGGAGATTAAAATCTTGCGGCTATTTTTGATTTTATTGGCTAGCCTTTTACAGACTGTTTTGATCACAGCTCAGTTGGTAGTCTCTATGCCTTTTGCGCTGTATGCCGTGGGTTCGATCCCCAACGAACACAAACATTTTGTAAAATATTTGTTTGTTCTCTATCTGGATGATAAAAAAACGATAGGTATATAAAAAAGCATTGCTTAGTTTAAGGCTAGTGACGTGTAGAATGTCCACCATTTTTAGGGTTCCGTACCCAAAGGATAAAACGGGACCCTATTACTAAGACTCCGCTGTCCGTCTGTCAGTCCTGGGGCCTTATGCTCACTTCGAGCGAGATTATCTCACGGTGGAGATGACGTCATATCTCGGTCAATAACTCGTTGACCTTGCGTCTCGCATGAACTTTGAATGAGAAAATTGAGTAGTGAGATGGTGAGAATGGGGATTTAATAGTTATCGAACGAGATATGACGTCATCTCCACCGTGAGATAATCTCGCTTGAAGTGAGCATAAGGCCCCTGACTGTATCTCATGAACCGTGATAGTAAGGCAGTTAAAATTTTGATGACACAGATGATGTATTTCTGTTGCAGCTTTAACAACAAATACTAAAAAACAGAACAAAATAAATATTTAAGGGGGCTCCCATACAACAAACGTACTTTTTTTTCTGTTTTATAGATAATGGTACGGAACCCATCGTGCGCGAGTCCGACTCGCACTTGGCCGGTTTTTTATATGGTTTATAAAATCTGTTACCAAAGTTGGCTTCTATTAGCTCACACTACTGGTAGAAAAGAGTAGGTAGCTCAAATTGCAGTCATCGATGGAAATAATTCAAAGCAGTATAGGTACATATAGCTTAGACGTCAATTTACTAACATGTTAATGTCTTCTTTCAACAGATTTGGATTTAGTAAATATTCAGTAGAGTGGTCCAAATTGGTATATTGAGGTAGATTCGACCAACGCTCCTATCCTACTAATATTATAAACGCGAAAGTTTGTAAGTATGGATGGATGGATGTTTGTTACTCTTTCACGTAAAGACTACTGAATTAATTTTAATGAAACTTTACAATAATATAGTTTATACATCAGAATAACACATAGGCTACAATTTATAAAGATATTGTGTGACTAATCCTGCGCAGACGGAGTCGCGGGCACCAGCTTGTACCAAATATTTCCACTTCGACTTTAGACTTTTAACAAACGTAGACAGTAATATTTGTATCTGACGAAAGCGTTACTCAAAGATGGTAAAACCCACCCCAGGGTGCAAAAAAACAAAACAAAACAAAGTAGGTACCTTGGGTACTTTTTTTGTTTTAGCAATTTGATGTAAGAGGAAAAGTTTACAAAACAATTGACGTAAGCTGCAACTGCGCACATGTTTTTTTTATGTTTATTTCGCGAAATAATAAAAAAGATAACCGCAGACTCTGGGCGTAATCGGCTATGCTTTTGAAGAAAACATTTTTTGGCTATACACTATATTTAATCTTAATTAATTTGGCAAAGATAGTCTATAGATAGATATACAAGGTGTTCCATAAGTTGTGTATATAAACTTCAGGGGGCTAAAGTACCCATCAATATGAACAACTTTTTCTAAGGAACCAACACTGTGAACGCGAAAAAAAAAACAGCTGTTTCATACATTTTAGCCTGGTAGGTATTGAACTTTTGTATGAAACAGCTGTTTTTTTTTTCGCGTTCACAGTGTTGGTTCCTTAGAAAAAGTTGTTCATATTGATGGGTACTTTAGACCCCTGAAGTTTATATACACAACTTATGGAACACCTTGTATATATAATTTAATCTTAACTAGTAGTTCGCCCCGAACTGAGATCTCGTGATGCGACCCGACGAACGCACCAAAACTTTGAATAGGTGGTAGTCAAAGGCAAGTCCAAACATTATGTTTGGACTTTTTTCTGACTACCGCCTACTAACTCAGTACGGTAACCAAGTTTCAACTCTATTGGCCTATTTATTGAAGAGTTCCGTTGAACAGACCTTGGCTCCATCATCAGACCTGGTCGTTGTCACCAATTTATGAGAACTGAGTACCTCCTTAATTTATTTCAAGAAAAAAAAATAAGAAAAAGCAAAGTAACTGGCCGACCAGTAGAAAAACCTTGATGCCAACGAAACTCTTATAGATGGGAGCTCTTGGGTCGCTGGTTATCTTAATTTAACTTTTTTGTTGTATCTCAAAAACCGAGCGTCCCAGAAAAAAAGTAAAAATTGTTTTGGAATGTCCAAACAAAGCCCTTTCGTATGACATGTAACTTGATTTTTTTATGTCACTTTTTTTATTTTTGCCCTCTTAAAAAACCCCATATCTCGAAAACCCTTCACCCGATTTTACTCATATACTTACCAGTAAATTTCTCAAGTACAAGCTATCGACTTATCAAATTTCATGCAGATCGGATCAACGGTTCTAAAGTTATCGCCAGACAAACATACATACATACATACATACATACATACATACATACATACATACATAAAATGCCAAATCGCCCAAGTTGAAACTAAGATCTTCGTTCGCTTCGCTCACTCGATCAATGAACGAAATCTGATGCAACTAGTTGACGTGCAAAAACTGGACGGCAGATCAGTAATACTAAACATGTAGGTATTTATCTTATTCTAATAACAGCTATAAAATATTTTTTATCTTTCGAAAACCGACCTCGTAGCAACTTGAAGCATCGCCGAAGATTTCAACGGACTGTTAAAATGAAATCCTCTTGTTTGATTTGAAAACATTATACTTAAAGTAAGTATTGCGTACAAACCATCAGTCACTGGAATTGTTTCTAATTGTTTCTAAAGAAACTAGTGACACGACAAGAGAGACTCTGGAATTCTGCAGATGGAGTTCTATATTTAGCAGCGGAAGTCGTGAGGAACCCATCGTGTCGTAGAACCAAAAAGTTATAAAACATGTTTCAAGTGTTCGAAAGGAGCCTCTTTGAGGCGCACTTAAAATCCTTTCACCACTCAGTTTCGAATGGAACTAGTGACACAACAAGAAGAAGAAGAAGCAGTGTCGCTGTGTTTCGGTTTGAAGAGTGTGGTCACCGGTGAAATTACAGGCACATGAGGCTTACCATCTGTATGTCTTAAGTTGATGGACGCAGGGCCAAGCGAGGATCCACCTTTGTGCGCACGATGGGCATGCCCATAACCATAATAGCCATGTGACGTCTCACACAGTGTTCGCCCACCACTTAGTCCACGTGGAACTACAACACTGTACAACATTTTGTTCAGACCGTCATATTATAGGTATGTTTAATATTGTGAACATGTCTAATGATGCAGAATGAACTATATAGATCATGAGCGAGTTTAATATCAGACTCGCATTCGCATTTTCGGGTGGCTGTGACCACAACCTTTTTCAAAGGCTGGATTCGCGCATGCGCAGAGCAGTGCGTCGTAGGGCACGTTTCAATCGTGCGTTACTTACGAGGAAATACTTTGCTATAGGTGGTGGTTACCACTAAATACCAGGTGGAATATCTGCTAGTTCCATCAGTACAAGTAGTATAAAAAAAAAGAAGCTGAAATTACTTATTTGCTGAGAGTTACACGCAGAAAACTAAATGTTTGTAGTCACAATACTTTAACCGCTGTGACCCCTAAACTCGTCATTGTCACCTAATGGTAAGCATTAGAGCTCGTTAGGTTAAGTTACATTTGCAACAACAATTAACTATAAACTGGAATCTGTGCATAACTTGCATGATTAGTCTAATACGCTATTATGTCTATAGGTACTTCTACCATTTCGTAACAGTAGTGGAACTCTTTGTGAAGGGCTCGTCTGGGGACGAACTATCACTACATCAGTACGCCTTTCTCTGCCACCAAGCAGCGCGCGTTGCTGTGTATCGGTTGGAAGAGAGTGGTTGCCAGTGAAATTACAGGCACATGAGGATTAACATCTGGCACGCCTCAAGTTGATTAACGTAGGACATCTTTGTTATCGATGGTTACCACCTATAACATTAGGTGCCCATGCCTGTTCAATCAGCAATCAGAGTTAAAAATAGACTTATAGTTTAATAAAAACGACTTATAGCTTAAATAAACGATAAACGATTATTCATCACCTTTTTTTTTTGTTCTAAGTGTAGTTCCGGCAAGTATCAAAGTAAATTAAAAAAAAAACGGTATCAAAGTAGATAGATGGTGAATGCAAACGCGACCCCATCTCGCTACACCTTTGTCGAGGGTGTCTCACAGGGGGGTTTTTAGTGGGTTCGAGCCCCACATACCCCCTACCGTCACCCCATGGCGGAAGGGAAATGCGATGGCATTTTCCCCCCTTCAAAAAAAAAGGGTATCAAAGTGGATCTAGAAATTAAAATAGGAATTAATTTTCCCACAGGTTTTGTTACTTTAATCTGTTATCCTCGAGATATGGAGAGTTTTTGCCTTTGGCGTTGTAGGCCGTGGGTTTGATGCCCACCGAGAACAAACATTTGTGTGACGAACAACAACTAACTACAACTTTTGTATATTATATATTATAACTTTTGTTTTTGGTCTGGGGGTTATTTATAGTATATATAACAAGTATGTATTTATAAAAAAAAACTGCTATCTGGTTCCCATATTACAAGCTTTACTTAGTTTAGGGCTACATAGTGCTGTGTGGTATGTCCACCAATATATTATACTAATTGTATATTTTTTTATTAATCTTGATAACTATGACTATACCTGCTGTTAGCCTTCCTTAAAAAAAAATAAGTATATCAGAATACGGATGACAAAAACAGCCTTATTTAAAAACTGCGACAAAATTCTAGGATTTGTTATCGTCATATGCATCGCCACTACCGGTTGCCGATTGTGGAGGTTTGCACGTTTCATTATTACCAGCGGCGTCAGCACTTTGCCCCTAAGCGTGGGTTCACATGGAGTAGAGTTTTTTTTTAATTTTTTGTTAAATTTTCCCGCAGTTTACTTGATGTTACGTGACGATGTGATCGACGGTACTAATCATTTACCTAGAAGGAAAATTTACAAAGAATCACTTCTCTTAAAACATATGTAAGCTTATACCTAGGTGTACGGATAAAAAAATCGCATAAAAAAATTGGTTTTACGTGTTATTTATATTACCTACTATTTGTTTATGTAGTCCTCTTACCTACTTTCCTTTACTTTTAATGAAACTTTAAATAAATATAGCTCGAAATCTGGATTAGTATGAAGGTTGCTTTTTATCCTGAATAAAAAACCAGTCCTAAGTGCGAGAGAGAGAGAGAGAGAGAGAGGGAGAACAATATTGCTGTCGATAACTTATTCCGATAACTTATGACCGAGCCTGCAGCGAGAGTTTAACGCGACTATAGTATCAATAAAGTTATCCAATAATAATACAATCTAACCTAGTTAACCTTGGCTATAACAAAATACAAAAAAAACTAAATGGTCTTTATTTATGAATATCACAAGAATCACTTTTGAATGTCTTATAAACTAGGTGAATCAATAACTTCAAAGAACACATCCACTGAGAACATGCCTTAAGTGGCATTGCACTAATATTATATATGGAAACGGTCATTTAAATAAGCAAACAATTTACATCAATGCTATTCAAATAAAATGTGCAATGCCACAGCTTATTGGATTTTGGATATCCTGTCAAAGTATTCTCGTGCTACCGTCATGTAAACTTACGCTTAATGTGTTTATTCACGTTCAGTAGGTAAAATATAATTTTCCTTGATAAATTCAATATATAAGAATCTCAGGTGTCGCATGGCGCAGTATCACAACTACTCAGAAACGAGACAGTACAAGTCAGTTCACAATTTATTTACATAATACGAAACCAAATTTTTGAATTTATATTTGTAATTTATTAGTATAATATTGTTTACCTGCATTCAAGAAAATAAGTTTAATAATGCCCCAGAAGTTATTTTCCGATCCCGGATAATAACTTTCAGGACATCATAAATCTTTGCAAAATTAAATTATTTAAGTATACAACGTCACATTAACTTAATTTAAAAAAAAATAACAGAGTGAAAAATGTTAAGGGGCTCGATATAAAGATAAATGGAGGCTGATGGCATTTTGATTTACATAGCATTATCTATCGGTCAGTCCATAGGTCTCGGCAACTGGACAACAGAGATGTTACCACGCAGTGTAACAAAAACATCTCAAAATACCAATACAAACCTCAGTCTGCAAAATCTGAAGAATGAGCTAACTAGAAACTGTTTTTTCAATTCTATAACAAAACCTTTGCAATTCCAGATAACCATGAAGGTCGTATTCATCCTCTGTGCTCTGGTGGCCGTGGTGGTTTCCCGCCCCGGAGATACCTACAACCCTGCGTACGACAGCTTCGATGCCAATGAGCTGGCCGGGAACATCAGGCTCCTGAAGAACTACGCCAAATGCTTCCTGGAAAAAGGACCTTGTACAGCTGAGGGCGCTGATTTTAGAAGTAAGTGTGCTAGCTATCAAGGGACTTAGATCAATTTGATTTTGTCTAAAAAGATTTCTTCAAGATCAAGGCATTTAGTCATATTCCCTGCCACTTTATAGCAATTCTATAAAGAATACTTTCATAATATCAACGAAAATAGACAGCAACAGATTTATCGGTTATTAATAATGACTTCATTAGCTAATATTAATAGAGCGCTCAGCGACCACTATAAATAAGACCAAAATTCCCTCATTTTGAGTAGAAAATAATAATAAAATTGTAAGGATAACAATATCCTGCAAAGCTAAGCTGTGACCAATTTTTCAAAGACCTTGCATCGAAAAAGCTATTCTTAAATCGTGTTATTGTTTACACCGGCACAGGCAGGTAGGTAACTGTGCAAACAACTTTCACGAATGAAATGACAAACATAATCAAGGCGATTACAGATTTGGGGTTTATTAAGGCTATTAAATTACATGAATACGAGAAACGAGCGTAGGAAGGCCGATGGACCGACGATATTGTAAGAGAAGTCGGTCGTTGTAGAACCTTTAGAATTGTTCTTTCTGAAATTATAATAATATGAGGAACGTACCCATCCTTAGACTTCTTCAGGCTGATGACAATGACTCGAAATTGATCAAATAATTTCAATCACATTAATGATATTTTAATATCTTTTAAATTAGCCTGTTATACCAGTTTTACAAACAAAAGACTTAAACGCGCCTCTTTCGCGGTAAGATATTCCGCAATAAATAGTTGACATGACTTTACTTTCCTTCATGCACTCGTATACGTAAGTTTTTTTTAGTCGTATGGCAATGTAAGTGACTATAATCCTACTAATATTATAAAAACGCAAAATTTTGTAAGTATGGATAAAACTATAGCCGTAAGTTTGTTGCCTGATCTTCTAGGCTTTGGTCGCGTGGAACTGGCACCTAGAGTCACCTAGCTTTAAGACGTTTCAAAGTGATCCTTGTGATTTTATTGAATAAATACCTTTTGACTTTGACTAGATGTAAGTTGTGTAGGTTTAAGTTGTTTAACTAGGCGTTGTGTAAAATTTTTTTTTATACTACTCGCTGGTGGAACAACCGGATGGCCCGATGTTTAGTGGTAACCATCACCTATAACAATGCATTGCCTTACAAAGCAAGTCACGTACGATATGAATATCCACTAATATTTATTTTTTCTTTCCAGAGGTGATGCCTGAAGCAATACAGACCAGTTGCGCGAAGTGTTCACCCAAGCAAAGAGAGTTAGTCCGCATCGTGATCAAGGCTCTTCAGGAAAAGCTGCCCGAGTTGTGGGAAGAACTGGTGAAGAAGCAAGACCCCAAAGGCATCTACTCGAAGGACTTCCAGGTGTTCCTCAGCGGCACCAACTAAATAAACAACTGAACGACTCAAGGCGCACGCATTGTGCTTAAAAAGACCTGACAAATCACCACATAATGTTTCTTATGGCTTTGTAGTACGCTATTGTACGCGCTTGTGCGCATCTATAGGCCGTATGTAATATTTTTTGGTGGTTTAAAAATATATTTTTTTAAACGTAATGCGTCCATATGACGCAGTACTGCTTACCGGATTGCCGCAAATGTGCACATCTCTCTGCAAAAAGAAGATGATATCGTTTCAAGACTTGATTTACATGCCTATAATTCAGAGAAATGTCTTGATCCAATAGAGGGCTTTCAGCGGTGAATGGTACCGTGTGCTATCGGCCTAAAACATGTGTAGTTATGAAGAGATCTGTATGGTTAGGGAATGTTTGAAGTCAACGCATTTGTTAGATTATGCTCCTGTAGTAAAATCCATAGCAATGCTTTGCCTTGGGTTTATTTTCATAGACATCACATTATGGTAGGATTATTGGAAGTGTTTTATTTATTGTTTGATATTAAAGTTCGTTTTATTTATGACTGCGTTTTCATTATCTTGAATACCTAACAGGACTACCTACCTAATAAGAAGACGCTGTGCTGCCCAGAAAAAAAAAAAAAAAAAACTGAAACAGCTTCACGAGTTTGATCCCCAGGCACAGTAGACACCCCTCAGATCTCTTGGTACCAAATACGAACCTTGGGTTCTTTGAGGATATCTAAAGGGTGTAGTCAGAGGTATTCCCAAATATAACATCCTCTCATCTCAGCCTAGTCGTCTCCACAAGATAGTAAGGTTATTGCCTACATTCAGAGTTGACGAGATACAGAATTTGACTATTTTCCGCATTAGTGTAGAACTGGATTCAAACCTTAGGATCCTTTAGGAACCTTTGGATCTGAAAGCGGGGACGTTCCTTAATAACAGATCCGACGATTTCTTTTAACGAATAGACTCGAAAGATATTTTCAATAGTTGCTGTTCTTTTTTCGAATGAATGAATACCTAACAAATTTTTTTTTATATAACCAGCTTAAGGAACAAGCAGATGGCCCACCTGATGTCAAGTGGTAACCATCACTTATAATCAAATGACCGCTCAGTTGGTAGTAACTTTGCCTTAGGGTCCGATAGCTACTGATAAAAAAAAAAATAGAACATAATACCATCATACATAATGCATCAAATATACTGAATAGACGTTTGGTCTCTGTCTTGGTGTTAAATTATATAATAAATTTCAATAACAAAGCTTGTATCAGATATCAGGTTCTCAAAGTGCAAACTTTGCTTAGTTTTAGCCTAGATAGTGGTACGGCATGACCACCAAAAAATACAGAAAAATTTATAAAAATCGTTGTTCGTATAAAGTGAATGATCCAATCCGGAAACCATACATATTATGAAATGCCGTGTACCAAGAAACTGTAAAAAAGATTTTGTAACATGCTATGATCGTTGCAAAGTTTTTACGAGTGCAAATCAGGCGAGCCCATGGTATTACGCTTACAGCCAACAATGCATGACGATGTTACGTCATTTCCTGGTGATGTTGACACTCCTCCCAACAAGGAACACTTGACAAGCTCATGTTCTTAGAGATATGATTGATTTCCTAGTTGTACTAGCTTGAAAGGGTTTTTCAATTTGACTTCGGCCTGATATTAGATATGTGTTGTACGATGAACGCCTGGACAAGCCTGAGATCAAACTTCGAGGCGTCGAGACGTTCATCGTGAAAAATAAATTGAAGCTGGATTAAAATTCAGCATAGCACTCTCTAGCCCCAAATTAAGCAAAGCTACATGAGAGCATGGAATTTAAATAGCTGAATAATACTTATATAAGAACTTTTTTTTGTAAATACATACAAACTTTTATCTGGGCAGCCCCGCAAGTACCGATCTTTTTACGAACTATGCGATCGTCAAATTTGACATTTCTATTCGTGATATTTTGACGAATTGTGCGAGTACGGAACTTGGGGTCGCTATCTTTTGACGATCGCATGCGATCGTCAATTTTCGCGATAATTGTAAAATGTCAACTCGGAAACTATCGATTTTGAACACAGTCTATGGATTTGTGAAAATGATTCGTCTAAATTCTGACTGACGACATTGTGATGATCGCGGGAAGTCAGTGGTCAAAATCGTTCTTCGAAAATCCATGACAGATTGTTATGCCTTGTTATGCCCGTCGTGGACTTCCTCAGGCTGACGACGATGATGTAGGTACACTACTTAAGTCAATTAAAGTTGAAACTGGCAATTATATGATATATTTTATTATCGTATACAATCTGGAAGTCCTTGCTGGTACATTGTAGTGAAGGTTGTAGTTTCCTTAATAATACAACTACAAGACAGCCAGCTACCGTGAATAGCTACCGTGAGTAACATTTTAATTTTGCATTTAATATAATATAATGATTTATAATTATTCGGCTGAGGATCTCAAGAGGCGCAAATATGCAGGTGTCGACAGAGCCACAAAGAGCCTACGTATTTGCTCCTCTTGGGGTTGAGACTCTAGGTCCGTGGGGTATCGATGCCTAAACCAGATCATCAGAATTTTATCTGGGCAGATATCTTATCAAGGCGACCCGATGGCTGGTGAGTATCTGGCTCAGCGCATCAGCATTGTTAGTCAGTGCGGTAATGCTGCCAGTGTCTTGGGGACGCTTCCGATTGGCACTGATTTGGATCAGTTGAGCTATCTCTAGATCGTTTGCAACGGTCTGCAGATAGCTCAACTGTTTTATATGTATTTTGTACATTTTGTAAATACTCGTATTCATTGTGATTTTTTTGTTTTTCTTTGTAAATAAATGTTCTTTTACCTACGTTAAAAATAATTATTATTTATAATATTAATAATATGACTGTATTGAATAAGTTTAAGAACCCTCCGAATATTTATAATTACAATGACAGCAAACAGAAGTACAGAGTACAGACGAATACGCATCAGGCTATACAGTATTCGCTTTTATATGTCCTTATTATAGAATATAAGATCTAATTATATAATAATATAATATAATATTATAAGTCTATAATTTCAAAAAAATATATATATATATAAGTAGTATATCAGCTATCTGGTTCCCATATCACAAGCTTTGGCTTAGTTTGGGGCGAGATAGTGCTGTGTGGAATGTCCACCAATATTTATTTATTTATTGAATTTCACCATGCTTAAATGTAATATTAGATGTCAAACGCGTACATTTTGACATATTTAACGGCCGTTTAGTCCTTTGTTAATCTAACAGAGCATTGTGAAAGCTCTAAGCGTCATTTGGCTTTGTGTAGCTTGATCTGTAACTGTGTGTACAAGCCATTCTCTCGCCATGATTCCGAGCAACAGGTAACCTCTAATTTGTAAATGATTTCTAAATTCTTAATAATTTATATAAATTAATTATTAAGAATTATTAAATATATATTTAATAATTCTTAATAATTAATTTTCGTCTCACTGGCACTTTTTCTCCCAAACTTCACCATCCTTATTTTTATTCGTGAGCCCCAGCCATTTTTCGAACTCTCAATCCTGATTTTTAGTTGCATGAGGCCCGTCAATTTTTTAAATTGACTCATAATCCTTTCCATCCGAGGGTTGTCTCGAAGAGATCACTATGTTATCGTTTGTTTATTACTTTCTGTATTTGTTTTTGTTTTAAAAGTTCTTTATTAACAATAATAATACCAAAAACACTTAAAACTAAACACTTTGTTTAGCTAAGTTTTTGAAACTCTTAACTACAACTTAGCAGGCTAAGGCGCCTCTAAAAAAGTTTTTTGACAGAATAATTACTATTTATGGGACATGCACACTTCATAAATCCTAAATTAGCTTCATTTTATTGATCGAGTGAGCGAAGCAAACGAAGATCTTAGTTTCAACTTGGGCGATTTGGCATTTTATGTATGTATGTATGTGTATGTATATGTATATGTATGTATGTTTGTCTGGCCATAACTTTCGAACCGTTGATATGATCTGCATGAAATTTGATATGTCGATAGCTTGTACTTGAGAAATTTACTGGTAAGTATATGAGTAAAATCGGATGAAGGGTTATTAAGATATGGGTTTTTTAAGGGGGTAAAAATAAAAAAAGTTACATAAAAAAATCAAGTTACATGTCATATGAAAGGGCTTTGTGTGGACATTCCAAAACAGTTTTTACTTTTTTCTGGGACGCTCGGTTTTTGAGATACAATAAAAAAGTTAAATTAAGAAACCAACGATCCAAGAGCTCCCATCTAGGAATTACGTTGACATCAAGGTTTTTCTACTGGTTGCCCAGTTACTTTGCTTTTTCTTATTTTTTTTTTTCTTGAAATAAATTAAGAATGTACTTAGTTCTCATAAAATGGTGATAACGACCTCGTCTGATGATGGAGCCAAGGTCTGTTCAACGGAACTCTTTAATAAATAGGCCAATAGAGTTGAAACTTGGTTACCGTACAAAGTTAGTAAGCGGTAGTCAGAAAAAAGTCAAAAGATAATGTTTGGACTTGCCTCTGACTACTACCTCAAAGTTTTGATGCGTTCGTCGGGTCGCATCACGAGATCTCAGTTCGGGGCGAACTACTAGTTTTATTTCAATCTACATTTTTATTCATGAGCTTTTTGTATAAAAGCTCTTTTTATGACTTTCTGTCTGCTGTTGTAGAATAAAGTGTTATTCATTCATTCATTCATCCATCCCTTTTTTTTGGATCATACGAGTTCACTGTCATGTTCACGATGCTTCAATTTTGGAGTCCTCCTTTATTTATGTTCCAAATTACTCGTACATAGTAAGAAAACACCCTAGTTTTTATTTGTTCGTTTTTGCATCTTTTACTTAAAACATACCTTTTTATTTATAGACAACCTGTAATACAATTTTCTTAACAGTTTTTTCACAAAACAAGCGGTACTAAAACAATTGTATTAAGATAACTTAGTACCAGTAAAAAGGCTTTAACAAAGCACATATAGACAGAATAACAAAATATTGAAGGTCATGACAGGATACCTGATAAATAGGTACTTAATATGCATCTATTCAAGTAATCAAAAAGGCAGCATTACATTTTGTATCTTCTTTTTCTTTCCAAACTTTTAAATCGCTTCATTTTATTTACAAGTTTTGTTTTATAATTTTTAATGGTTGCGTAAGAGGGCTCTTACGCCATATTTCGGCCGTCATAATCAGTCAACTGCATCTTCGGAAACAATTTCATGAATGACCAGGCAAAATTTAATGTTCAATCATGCAGTACAGCGATATATTAAAATACTTAGAACTGGGTTCTAAATAAATTCAGCCAAGTCAGAGCCAGTGCTACTCGGGTTATTTTTCTTATTGTGATTCTTTTGATTAAACTGCCTTTTCACTTGTCTTGACCTAAATTAGTGTAAGAAATAAAGAAATAAACCAATCAATAAATCCAACAAAAAAGGTATGGGCGTAAAGCCTACTAGTTTAATAGTTAGTTAGTAGTAAGACTACTAGTTCCGTTTCGCGAAGGAGAAAAAAAAAAGGAATAATATGTGCCAAAGAAAATACTAACACAGCATGTTTGAAAATATCTACAATTTCACAGATCACAGTGGCGAATCAGTTTTTTTTTAAATCGCAAATCTTTTTAACTGTAGTTGAGATACCACCAGCGTTTTTATAACTAAAGCTTTATTCTTAATTGCAGCTGTTTTTTTAAAGTAGTTATTTTCCACAACAATAAAATAGCATTGATTTTCAGTTCAAATAGGTCAGAGTTCTAAGGACCATAATTCAGTTAGAAATATGAACATAATATTCTAGTCGGTGCCTGAGAATTTTTCTTATTGAAACAATTTGAAAATGAACGACAACATAAAAGTTCGTGAATTTTTGAAATGATACAATGAAATGCAATAGAATTTCATGATATTAGCAATAAAAATATACAGTAACATGTCGAAATAAAAAAATAATAATCAAAATCAGTCAAAAAAAAGTTGTTCAGACATATCTTACCATACACAAAGTATACTACTACCGATAACATCCTTTGATAGTCATTCAGACAGACTTCCTAAATAAAACACATGTCATACCAAAACAAAAGTGAAAGAAAGAACAACAAAATGCTAAACATATTTCGATAGCAACAATGGAGGTCTTGATAATGATTGTACAGAACCATAATATTTTTTACAAATGTGCTAGACAATGCTTGACATTCTATACAACACTTATGCATAATATCGGTGGTACAATGCGTTTTTTTTCAAATTTATCTATTAACATCTAAGTAATTCTTTTCGTACGGACAAAAACTACAGATCACATCGAATAAACTGATTAGTATTCATAGTATAAATAGATCTAAAAGCCAAGGAAGCATTCAGTCATCAGATACTGGCGGTAAACCAAGGTATTACTGCAATTTTTATATTTTTGCATAAAAGTTGTATAAATAGCCGTTCCTACTTTTTAAATTCATATCTACACATAAATCAAATAGATACGTAATACACAATACACATGAAGCCGTGGCGCTATCTGCAGAGCGTTACAAACAATCTAGAGATAGCTCAACTTATCCAAATAAATGACAAACAAGCCAGCAATGCCAGTGCTTTCAAACGTTGAAAGAAAACATCGTGAGGAAACCATTCAGTATTCTAGGAGCGGCAATAGGCTTCCAACCTATAAAATACCGAGTACTGCAAAATATATTCCAAATGTACATACTTGGACGTAAAAGTCAAAGTCAAAGTCAAAAGGTATTTATTCAATAAAATCACAAGGATCACTTTGAAACGTCTTAAAGCTAGGTGACTCTAGGTGCCAGTTTACCAACCAAAGCCTAGACGAACCGGCAACAAACTTACGGCTTGGTACCTCTGAATACTCCCTTCAAAGAATTTTGGGTTAATACTTGATACTAAGAAATCTGAGGGGATATAAAGGGGATCCTGGGGATCAAACTCATGCAGCTGTTTTTTTTTATAGTTTACATCATCATGAAATACACTATCGTCCTTGCCGTGGCGTTCTTCGCCGTGGTCTCCTCCAAGGAAATGTACACTACTGAGAACGATGACCTGGACATCGAGGGTGTTATTGATGACCCCGAGAAGCTGAAAGCCTTCTTTGAATGCTTTACCGACACGGGCGATTGCAATGAACTAACGAGCAACTTCAAGAGTAAGTAGTTCTCTTTTATTTTATGTTACTTGCACATTGAACATGTATACAAGGGCCCTAATCAAGCAACCGTGGTTCTTCAGTGAAATAAATAAATAAATAAAATATTGGTGGACTTTCCACACAACACTATCTAACCCCAAACTAAGCCAAAGCTTGTGATATGGGAACCAGATAGCTGATATATGTAATACATAATTATATACTTTTTTTGTAAATAAATACTTATAATATACATATAATAACACCCAGACCGAGAACAAACATCTATGTTCATTACCAAAATGTTTGTTCTCGGTGGGGATCGAACCCACGGCCTACGGCGCAGAAGGCAGAGCTACTAGCAGCCTTCACAACTGAACTGTGAAGGCTGTCAAATAGGACACGTAGCGCAACCAGTCGTGCAACCGTGGTATCTTTAAATTTTCAAAGGAGATAGCGGAGTTGACGTCCTAGAAACTATACATTTAGTGGTTGAGCATCCAGCGTGCCACCAGTTCAATTCCGTGTTAAATACTCGTTGATGATGGTTGCACGACCAAATTGGTTGATAAAATACACTTTGTTGTAACGAGATTGGTTGTGCAACCATGGTCTTCCAGTGAAATTGGGCTCTTAGACCAGTGGTCTTAGAGCCCTGTTTAACTACGCCCTACGCTGTATTGGGCGTAGTTAAATAGGGCTTGTGATAATAACCCTGCTTGGCGGTTTAAATAGGCACAAACGTTTTGACGCTACAGTAAAAACGACTTATAGTTAAAGGTAGCTGGGATCGTTGGGTCAAGTCTGCACAAGGTTGGGTGGTTCTGGAAATATATGGGGGAGAATCCGCTCCGTATCAGAATGACAATCTAGCATTACGCCCTTGTGGGATGAACGACATAAAAGTAAAATGACCTACTAGTAAAACGTCTGGAAATTATTTGGTCATATGATTATTCTAGGGCAGCATTCGTTTAGCAATGTTATGTTAATGTTTATGTTCCTAAGTTCTTTTTGACTTAAATAAGAAGATTCTTTGTTACTTTCTTTCAGAGGACCTGCCAGAAGCAATTCAACAAGCCTGTGCCAAATGCACTGATGCTCAGAAGCACATTCTGAGGCGGTTCATGGAGGGACTCAAGGAGAAGATGCCTGAAGCCTACGAAGCCTTCAAGGCCAAGTTCGATCCTGACAACAAATACTTTGTCCCCCTTATGGCTGCTATCAACAAATAAGAAACCACTGCGAAAGTTAGTTGACTCTTAATCCAAATCTTTGGACCAATCTGATTTAGGACTATTTTTTGGATTTATACGATTTATTTCTGTCGTTTGTTTCTGCAGTAATATGACAACGAGCAAAAAAATTAAGTGCTAATATAATACTGTACTCACACATTCAATAAGTAATATATTTCAGGATTTATTTACCTATGTACTGTGTTTTTTATGAAATAAATAAATTTAATACATGTTGTTGTTTCATATGTGAGTGAACCCTCAAAAAAAACCAAATCTGAAATGTTATATGTGTAGGCGCACTTAAGAAACTATTTTTAAGGCGAAGACAAGAGCTAATGTGACTCTCGCTCGCACGTTTCGACATTTTGAAAGATATGATCGGTACATGTTTTCCTACTCTAAAGTTTGCTTTACTAGTTTTCGTACATAATCAAACATTTAAGTAGGAAAACTTGTATCGATCAAAATGATTTTTTTACTAAACTGTGTGCAATGTGATTGCACACAAAATGGTTGATTGCGATTTTTCGAAAATGAGTTTATAGATTTTATATCTTTCAACATGTTGAAACGTGCGAGCGAGAAGTTGTTTGATAGTTGTCAGCCACTTAAAATTAATTCGTACCATAAGAGATTTGTGGGATTCTTTAGATCCATTAAAACACAAATATATTATTATACGAGGTTATGCCCTCCGCCCGGCCACGCCGTCCAAGCAAGTGTGGCCAGCATGTCGCTAGTGTTGCCAGCGCGACTAGGCTAGACACCACATCCTCATCTTTATTAAAATTTACAAATTTCAGAACACTTACAGTAAACCATATTTGTAAAAGAGTCAGTAATCATGAAAGTATAAGGCACAGTTTAATAGTTATGGATTAGTTTATACTTTATATTATTATACTTTGTATATAACACATTTATAAACAAAGCAAACCACAACTTATACAGGTACACAAAAATGTATAAAACACACATGATGCAATGGAGCATTTGTAGCTCTTTGCAAACGCTATTATTTATTACTTACATTTTAGATTGTATTGTCACCATTGATTTCCTTATTTACTTCATATTATATATATTCAATACATATTGTAGTATGTAAGTACATACCTAAATTATTGGAAATGTAGCATAGGTTGAACAAAGATTAAACACGATGAAATAAATAGTAAGATTAGTTTGTATAACAGTTATAGTATAGGTACAACATTTTAAGTCAACACTAACATTTTCAAATATTTTGGAATAGTTATAGGTATTATAAATAATAACTGATTAACTCTTTCTTCTTACTATCACTACCTATATTCCTTCCCCTTATCCTTTTTTTCTTTATCCTTAACCTTAAACTAATACCAGGTAATAGAATAAAATTTGACCGATTCAAAATGTTGAACGTTCCGTTCGCCATTCTATTAATTTGCGGCCTTTAGTATTGAACATTGATTAACATATGGAATTTTAAAATTTCAAAAAGTTAAACTACTGGTAGAACTTACAGGTTAGTCAAGGCACTAATATTTGTTTATCTGTGGTCAAGGCAATCCATTCGTGCTCTTTGATTGAATTTTACAAATTCATATTCAATAAACTATACTAAAAGGAAACTAGTTAAAATAGTTGGGTGAGACATCATATAGAAATCATGCCGATTTCACCTCTTGTTACTTTTATTTGCTGGTTTAAATCTAAAAGTTCTTACATTGTATCAGCATGAAAGATGCTTTAATTGTTATTATTAACATGAACATTTTTGTAGGTACATTTACATATTTAATAATTGAACGAATAGATTTCAAATTCATCGTATTAGTAGAAGGATATTTCTACAAGAATAAAAGCATAATTCTTCATAACTCATAAATCTTGTCTGATGCACAACAGATTTTATAAAGAAATAGAATAATATCATTATCATAACATTGATTTTGTCAGTCGTTTTCAAATTTGAATGTAACCTCTTTAGTAAGCTGAAAGAACAATTTAGCCTAACTTGGTTCCTAGTAGTTTCTTCATAGCTCAATTCAATTCAACAGGCGATTCGTTTTCTGACAATTTGGGAAGCAACATAGCTTTTTCATTTTAATTATTTTTCTCATCTGCGTCTAAGGTTTTTCTAGTGTTATTTTGAGTTGTGTTGTGTAATTTCAGTGGCATTTTAACCAACATTACTTGAGGTCTTAGCACAAAGTTTAAGCATTTGGAATGAAAGTGTCTGTATATATGATAACCTGATTTGACCGAAAATGTTTCTAATGTTTTGAAGAAAACCGCTAACATTTTCTTCGAAACAAATGATGGCCCACTTGACTATGGACTGACTTGACTAAAAAGTATTCAATACAAATTACTTGACACTGGCATGATTGTCTGTCGAATGACGGACAGGAGCCATACATTGAGAGAAGAAGAAGAATTCAACAGGCAGAACATTTACCTCCATGGGCAGAACAACTCAGCTCTTGGCGTTTGTTTTGTGAAGCATAATCTTTTGTGATTAGCATAATCTAGTTCTTGCCGGAATAGGTACATAACATCAAGAAGAGGTCAATCCACCGGTCTGATCCAAGATCCGTGCGGATACAATCGATCATACTTTGAAGCAGTCTCTAATTACCCAATTATCAATTTACCTAACCCATTGAAGTATGTAATCACTGATTGATTCTGTTACTCAGATACCCCCCATTTTCCAGATAGGCAGGTACACCAAAATTTACAAGTTTATACAGGACCTTTAGAACAGCTAGGGACTAGGGGTATGTAGGTATAAGAACTGACCAAATCTACCACCAATCCAATTGATAATGTTCTCTAGGCTATGTATAACTTTCATTAGGTATCCATGGCAGTATCAAATAGATTATACTTAGGTACTAGTATTCTCTTATCTGTGACTTAGGTCAGGTTTCATCGCCCCTACTGCAGCCGGCAAATATGAAGTATTTTAGATAGCACCTAAAACACACTCAAGGTGAATATAGGTCCGCCCAAGCAGGAGGTGTGAAAAGACGTAAACATTTAAAACAAAGATGAAGATCTAGATTTCATATTTTGTCTCTTCACTCTCAGACCATTAACAGACATATCATGGAAAACCAAGGTTCTTTCAAGATAGGTACAATGTTTAAATTTTCATAATAAAACCTATTATCTCTTTGAACTTCTTGTACTTAGTAATTTTACCTTGTTTTAAGTATGTACCTACCTAGGTAAATAAGTAACATAATTTATTTATTCATCATCATCACCCTTATTCTAATGTAATAATGGTAGTATGTACACTTAGTCAATATACTATATGACTATAAGGTATTGATATAGGTTCAATTCATTAATACAGTTGATATAGCTTTTGGTAGAATCCTTACCAGAAAAAGACACGCTTTGATATATTCAGCTTGTTCATTAGATGTCTCATGCCTTCAAAGAGTCTAGTAACTTTTATAAGTCAGTACGTTCTTTTTACAGTTGCTCACTACCAGTCTGAGTGACCAGTAGATTTTATCAACATTATCAAAATCATACAACACATTGAAAAACTTACTTAGTGACACATTAAGAACTGTGTGCAAGGCCAAAGTTAAGTTTTAGTAGAGATAAAAAGTACTTTTTCTCCATTATCAGATAAAACAGGGTAAAATACCAATTTCTATCAAAATGTTGCTCAAACATTTATTTTTAATTGTTATGTATTACTGATAATTTATTTCTATTCAAAACCAGTTTTTAAACTGTACTTTGTCAAGTTTAGTTAAACCAATGTAATTCTAAAAAATTATGATAATACTCCCAAGATGACATATAATATTAACCATAATAAATCAAATTCCATTTTTCTTACCCCTACTTCCCCTATTGACATATTTAACATTATTAAAACATTAAATAATACTAACAGTGTAGGTTTCGATGAAATTTCAACTAAAGTGATAAAGGATGTAGCTGCTAGTATTTCACCAGTGATGAGTCACATTACTAATTTATGTATTGAACACGGAATTTACCCAGACCTACTTAAATTCACAATTGTTAAACCACTTTACAAGAAAGGCGAAAAATATGAAATTGGGAACTATAGACCTGTAGCTCTTATTCCTGTATTTGCTAAGGTAATTGAAAAAGTGTTCTACAATAAACTGTACAAATATCTGGAACATAATAACGTACTTAACGAAAATCAATATGGGTTCAGGAAAAATATGTCTATTAACAAGGCAATTTATGAATATTTGCGTAAAGTAATGACAAGTAGGGATCAGAATAAAACAGCGATTGCCTTATATATGGACATGACAAAGGCATTTGACCACGTAAACCATAAGACGCTACTTCAGAAACTAGATGGCTACGGAGTTCGAGGCACCGCTAACCATTTAATTCGATCGTATCTTAGCGGCAGGACTCAGGTGACGAGAATCAATAAAATCTGTACAAAAACCCGTGATGATACTCACTTTGAATCTAATACTAGGGTTGTAAGGCAAGGCGTTCCTCAAGGAAGTGTTTTAGGGCCGCTTCTGTTTCTCATTTATATTAATGATTTACCTCTAGTGACTAACCATTCCATGACTTTATTTGCTGATGATAGTACGATTTTATTTGTAAATGACAGATCTCATAATTTTGAATTGGACATTAACTGTACACTAACATCTATCATTAACTGGTTGACATTAAATAATCTAAATATTAACTTGACTAAAACTTTTATAATGAATTTTAAACGTAGAAATTTAACTGATCTTGACATGAATATTAATTATATGGGTACTAAGGTTAGTGAAGTTAACAGTACAAAGTTTTTAGGACTAATAATTGATAATAAGCTAAATTGGAAACTCCACATTGACAACCTCTGTAATAAGCTACATCAGTTCGCGTACGCTCTTTTTAAGTTAAGCAGGGTCACAAACATGTCTGCCGTATTATCAGCCTATCATGGCTATGTCGCATCGAACTTACGCTATGGTATAATGTTTTGGGGCAACTCAACGGACAAGTTAAAAGCTTTTAGGGCTCAGAAGCGGTGCGTCAGAGCCATATGTAATATAAAAAAGCGAGACTCATGCAGGGAACACTTTTCGAACCTGAAAATTCTAACCGTAGCCTCGTTATACATCAGCGAAGTCGCTGTTTTTGTTAAGACCCACCCTGAGTTGTTTGAATGGTTTGCAGTTGGAAGCCGGCTAGAGGGTAAAATGCGCAATGTTTTATGCAAAACACATTTGTTGCGTTCAAGTGTTTTTTGTATGGCACCGAATATTTATAACAAAATACCGCTTTCTGTTCGACTTTTACCAAAAAATGCTTTTAAAAGAGAATTAAATAAACTTTTAGTCAGAAAATCATATTACACAGTTAATAATTTTTTGTGTGACAGTGACATTGAGCTGTGAAATAACAATTGACATTGACATTGTAATACGTTTCTATTTTAATCTGTATTTATAATGGACATCTTATATTTTGACTTTGTAAATTAATTATTATAATTTTTTATCTTTCTTCTAATTCTGTACTCTTGTTTGTATGCTAAACAGCAGGATCTGGAGATTCTTATCTACACATAAACCATCTTATTTTTTGTAAAACCCAGATTCACGAACAATAAATGATTTGATTTGATTTGATTTGATTTGATTCTTTTCCTTTTGTTTACTTGATTATTATATTAATGTCTATTATAAATCTTCATTTAGTTCACTTAGTAATAAATACCAAGGTAGGCAGGTTGAATGTTCTATTGGCTTGTGATAAGCAGATAGGTTATTTAATACTTACTTTCACACATAAAATTGATGCTAATAGCATTCTCTATCAATCATCCAGGAAATACAAGAATATAGTGAGGTATGACTGTCTCTACCTAAGTATATAGGCATCGGTACAATAATTTTACTTTTTACGTGGATGTTCCATCCATACACCATGTTTGAACATAGGCACAAGTCTCTTTTGCTGCTGTAGCTACAGAATGCAAACTCCTACTAACACAATTTCTGCTTTTGTTTCCATCATTCCTGTAATTATTATTTTTTAGAAAATAAATAACCTTTATTTTATTTTCGTAAATGCTGTCGACGTTTCTTTAAATAGACCAACCACTTTTTAAACAGTTTGATTTACGTATGGCTGTTTTGAATTTATATAGTGTTCTACAATGTAGGTAGGTAGCTCAAAAATCTCTGAACAAAATATGCAGTTATGATTACCATTCTATTGATAGTATAAGTATATAGTAAGTATTTATAATAGCTACCAAGCAGGTCGGTCGATTTTTGGAGTGTTCGTACCCGAGTGGGTTTTACCGCCTTGTTTGCTGTAAATGATGATGGTCTATCTTACATATATTATATTAGCAGAGTTATAATAACATAATTAGAATAAATTGTCAAGGCATTTAATTATATTATGTATTCGTGCATATTTATGCATATTCGTGGCGTTATCAACTGTTAACAGTTGCATTGCCGTGTTTGTGTAGGTTAAGTTTCATCTTAATTTCTTGTTACATAATACCTACTCACATTTTAATAATGGGATGTAGTTTGATATTCTATATTATTACGGAACAAATATTTTTATTTCTTTCTAAAGATGCGGTAATATTATTATAAATTGTGAAATTCACAACACACATAAACTTTTGACAGTAAAGCAACCACTACGAATTATCAACGAGGTAGATTATACCCACCCAGTAGATTAATTATAATGATAATGGTAAGTATATAGTATGTTACAAATGAAACGGAAATCGAGATAATACCCAATAATCTTCCTGTGTTTTGCGTGCCACACCTGGCATTGGTATACTATAACACAGGGTTATTCTAGTTTGGGTACAAATGTTGTTCGAACAGGAAATATAGCAAATGTTTAACATAAACCCAATTTAATAAAATACTATAATGTTTGTTAACGATTTTAAATAAATAAATTTCATTTCATCTAAAACACTCAAAAGCTAAGTGTTATTAAGTATGTTTGTGATCCAGTTTCTGATGCATATTTAACAAATACGAATTATTCATGGCCTTTAATTTTTATTATATTGTCACATGTGATCACACACAGTGCATTTGATGATTTTTCATTTCTTTTGCCTTTTTGTCATTTCCGATGACCATTTATTAAATGCATGGCTTTGTTTTCCATCTCTGATGAAATATTTCTTGCATGGCTTTTTGGTTATCTTTAATAACATTATACATAGCCTTTATATCATCTCTGATGACATTAATTACATGGCCTTTACATCATTTCTGATGAGATTAATTACATAGCCTTTCCGTCGTCTCTGATGTGATGACACTTATTGCATGGCCTTTATTTACGTGACCGGTATTTGGAGCCTGTAACATAACATTTTTCATATTAGATATTGTTTATTCATTTTAGGCTGTGGCTCATGCTCAGCGCAACAATAGTATAGCTACTTTGTTGCATTGCCCTTAAAACTGGTGCTGGTTTTTCAGTCTAGATTTCAGTTGCAATAGGTAGGTATAAAAGATATAAAAACCATTCACCTAATTGCTAATAAAAAATAATAGTAAAATAGCAACAGCCTCAAGACTTTGATTCCCAGGCACGGTAAATATCCTCACACATCCCTTAGTACCAAATACTTTTAACATTTGGCACAAACCCAGTACAGGTACAGTAGTTGGTATTCCATACACTGTAGTACCTGGTGACGTGGGTCAAGACGTACAGATATGGTTGATGATGATGTGATGTGTCGTCCAGGCCGATTTTGGCTACGGCAGCATTGTTAATGCTAATAATTTTCAAAACATTTCTACCTTCATAGTGATCAAAGTAAAAATCTTTTCTTTCACAGAAGGTTTTCGTAGGTTAGGGTAGGCAGGTAAAATTATTATGCAGCGATAAATTTTTCTAGATCTTTTTCTAACAGGTATCTCAATTACGTAAGTAATACTTTGATCTAATATACGGTACCCTCGTACTGTACATGTTAGTTCAACGTAGGTTTCGTACCTTGTTTATTGAATTGGAACTTGAACTTCAACTGCAAAATAATTACTTTGGAATGCCATCTATCCCTTCCTTTTCAGTAAAATGAGTTAAATTACTCACGTTCTCCTCAGTCGCCACTTTGTGGGATTCTTTAGATCCATTAAAACACAAATATATTATTATACGAGGTTATGCCCTCCGCCCGGCCACGCCGTCCAAGCAAGTGTGGCCAGCATGTCGCTAGTGTTGCCAGCGCGACTAGGCTAGACACCACAAGATTGAAAAGCCGTGTTAGATTATACTGTATGGAAATAGCTCACTCACTTCACAAATCTACACTAATATAATTATAAAGAGGAAAGATTTGTATTTTTGTTGTTTTGTATGTAACGAATAAACTCTAAAACTACTGATCCGATTTCGAAAATATTATATTTCCAAAAAATCAGGGATCCTTACTAAAACATCAATAATGTAATCCAAGGTGGAAAATAAAAACCTTACATCGCGTGCGCTGCGAAAACTGTTGATGATAGAACAGAATAATGTGCTACGGCCATTGTAGAACACGTCATTATCTACAAAAAATGTCGCGACAGCATATGTCTAGCTATTATAGTTATGTCACAATAAGTGTTCTTTTATTATAAAAAATAATTGAAATGCCGCCGCTAGTAAAGGCTCTTTATTTGTACCTTGGTATTAATCCTTATCCAAATAAATCTTTTCATATTCAAGACTGGTTCAATACCTATACATTACTTCTTGAATTTTTCAAATCAGACATTCCATTCAAAAGATTTTAAAAATATAAGCGACGCGCGGGTTACGGGCTGCGTTCTCACTCAGCGCGGGCCCGGGCAAGGCACGAGGTAGATGGGCGTGCAAATGACTCGAACCCACGGTCTAAGTTTATCCAAAAACGTTGAAAAAAATTATGTCCACGTAATATAATTATGCGAAGCTGGGACAGGCCGCTAGTCTTCTAATAAATCATCTCTTATGCAAGAGTTTTCAATGAATAAAAAATATAGTCTGGCCCCGTTATTTAAACAGAAATAATGTTGATATAGAACTTGTTTTTGAACATTGATAAACATTGGCAATATAACATAGAATGTTGTCTAAGCTTGTACAGCCTATACCTACATTCTTGGGAAAACCCGACTCTTCCGTTCAAAACTATTCACCTATGTACATACATCTCAAGATGAATTCAAAGCTATACATGATTTTGTTTACCACAGACGATTCCAGATAATTTAATAAGGCACTTGGTTTTTTGCGATATCTTCTTCAAGATAATTGAAGGTCAGATAGACTTTTAAATAGCATAGACATTGTTATTTCCCTCATTTGAGATTGAATCTTTAGGAATTTAGTTGTTGCATCTGTGCACTATGTCTGTGATTTTGGTATTTAGTTTATTATTATTAACAGCTGTTCTAGCCGAGGATAAACACTACGATCGGAGGTACGATTACTTCAACGTGGATCAGTTTGTTAATAATCGTAGGTTGTTGAGGAAATATTTGGACTGTTTTCTTGACCAAGGACCGTGTACGCCTATTGGAAGGGTTTTCAAACGTAAGTTATAATAAAATTTATGTTTTAATAGTTGGCTGTCTTTATAGGTACTTTTGAGTGTGGTTATATGGTACCGCCTACAACACAAGTAAATGGATAAAGTGGCATGGGTGCCGGTGCCATAACAGACATAATGTGCAATTACAGTCACATGAGTCTTTACACCTTCTCGACCTTCCGATGGACTCAGTAGGTACATTGTCTTATAGGAAATTAATTAAATCATATTAAGATTCGCAGTTTTTAATAAATTCATAAAACAGATTTTATGGTATTAGAAACTATGATGAACTAAACATTTCCGCAAGATTTTTATTTCATGGGTCTGAATGGCAAAATTTTCAGATACATAAAAATATTTGTGAATTCCTCAAGCGTAAGTAAACACTGTAAAATAAATCTGGTAAAACATGAATTCTTGTACTTCTGTTTGTAAAGTTCAACTATACACGGTGTAACTGGAGGGGTGGATCATCGGTGGCAGAGCGATGGGTGACCTCAATGCCTATCGATTTAACCCCCATGTATGTTCAGCGATATTCAGTCGTTCAAAAGTTATTCAGATTTTTATGAAATTTTTGCCAAATTCCGATTTTAGACTTCTTGTCCCAAGTGTAGCCAAACTGCTACTAGAGGTTAAGCCAGCTCACTTTTCATCAAAGTTTTAGACCCGCTTTTATATCTGTTAGGCGAAGTCGCCATTTTGTAACATTCAGTTACTGATTTATCAATCTACTTTTGTCGTTGACTGTACCACAAAAGGTAGGTACGGGAACCTCAGTGTGGGAACATGTCTGCGAGTATTAGTACCGACCTGTGTAAGTCTTAGACAATTTAAGATGTGTATGTGGTTATTGGGTTGTTTATGACGACCGTGGTTTGAATATAAATTACTAGTGGAAGCTCCGATGGAACTGAGCTTACGATTGTCGACATGTACGACCAAACGATCAAGTCATTCTCAGAGCTCAATAAACAGCTCATTTATTTAAACAGTTTATCACTAGACAATATACAAAATCTACAGACCGAACACTGAAAATCGCAGTAGTAAAAAAACTGTGTCGCGTTTTATAGCGTCCGATCTTGGTACAAAAATAAAAATAAGAAAACAAAAACACAGGACTTAGGGCGATAAACATATAAAATAGTTGGTCGACACTGAAAATCGTAATAGTAAAAACTGTGTCGCGCAAAGTTTTAGGGATGTAAATGGCGATTTTAAGCAAAGTTTGCTGCACATTTCTTCAATCAAAAAATAGATGTATAGTAATAGTTTCTTTTACTTTTTTATCTCTTCGATTTCTGTAAGCTATTGTTAACCAAGATACCAGAAGGGAATATGTGCATGACACTTCAGCATCACTGAAATCAAGTTCGCCTTCCCATTGAAATAAAAACAATTTAGTTAGCTTATAAACGCGAAAATCAATAGAACTTGCCTAACACAAGAACCTGTTATACCCAAGCCATACAGATACAGAACACAGTTTTTTTTACTTCTCTGTGCCCAAGCCTAACGGAGTACCTCCGGACCACTTGCACCATATCCTCCGTGTAATAAAAAAAGAGAAAAAAGAGAAAAAAGAAATTCAAGCATGCATAAGAGTAGTAGAGCTCTTTATGAAGGGCTCGTCCGGGGAAGTAAACTACGCCGGTTTGAAGAGTGTGGTTGCTAGTGTAATTACAGGCACATGAGGCTTAACATCTGTATGGCATCGTGGGGCACGTTCCTATCGTGCGTGACTTGCGAGGCAATACTTTGTTATAGGCGATGGTTGCCACTTAACATCAGGTGGGCCATCTGCTTGTTCCATCAACTAGTTGTATAAAAAAAAATCATAGGTGGGAAATAAATCGTGCCATTTTGTTTTTCTGTGTGTTTTCAGGGTAAGCTTAGATTTTACATGCTTATTCTTTTTCAGAGGTTTTACCTGAAGTCATTATGACAGCGTGTGCAAAATGCACTCCACTGCAAAAAAAGTTCACGAAAAAGGCTTTCGATGCTTTTAAGACGTCTTTACCTGAAAGCCACGCTGCACTGAAGCAGAAATACGACCCTAGAAATAAATACTATGACGCATTCGAAGAATCAATAGCTAATTAGATGTATTTTGTGGTGTTTTCTTAGTTTTATCGGCGGTATTATAGAAGGTAAGCAAACAATGGAACATCGATCCTACTAATATTATAAACGCGAAAGTTTGTAAGTATGGACGTTTGTTACTCTTTCACGTAAAAACTACTGAATGGATTTTAATGAAACTTTACAATAATATAGCTTATACATCAGATCAACACATAGGCACACATTTATAAAGATATTGTGTGACCAATCCATTTATGGGTCCAATCCATTTTTGGTGGTGGTGCGTATTAATCCATTTATGGCTTGTATGCCATAAATGGATTATTATTGTATTAGTTATTCTGACTCACTCTTATTGTTAATCATCCGACGAATATTATCATCATTTGAGTTTCCCTTGGGAAATAACTATTTTCTATAACTGAAATTATTTTTGCATGTTTTTGTTACTTTACACGTTCTTTATAAACAACCTAATTTTTCTGCTCTCGTAGTATAGATAGAAAACATAGTGATCACTCGGTAAGTTATTTATCCCTAAAGTTTCAGGTCTTTGAGGAAGTCGCAAATTGCTCAGTTCTACAGTTATTTGTATATTGACACCTTTGAAAGAATTAACATAGTTCCTTATTTTATTATATTTATTTTTAGTTTTACTACAACAAAAACTACAAATTTACATTGCTTTGCAATGTGTATTTTGTTAAAACAATGTTAACTTCCAGTACCACCATGATAATCAGTCTGAAACAGTCCACGTCTGGACTATACCTTTCGTTAGTTTTCCAAGTTAACACATGTAAATACACTACAATATTACAATAAAATATTTTACACACATAACAATTGCAGCTTTGTTGGTTATCGGCTATGTTGTTTTTTAATTAGAACCTGTGAGTATGGCTCAGTTTTTTATAAATATTATCCTTATTTATTTCTTGATGTAACCGAAAATCCCCAGCATTGCCCAAGTTTCCAGGTATACAGTATGATATGTTTTGGTTATGAGCTGCAAGCGATACATTTGGATTACAACGCACCAAGAGTTCTGTCTTATAATCGAAGCGGTTCATCAAGCTCGTATTTGTTTCGGTAAAAGGTTTAAATTTGTTTGTGCAACCGCCGAGCCGGACCCATGTGCCAACGTTGGTAGTGGGTATACAATATCGTCCATAAAAGCGGCAGTCGCTCTCTGGCACTGCTAGTTCTTTGAGTCTATTATAGAAAGTAAAAGGTGGGTCTGCGAACAAAAACTGAATAACCCTATCGCGTTATTCAATTCTATTATAACTAACTCGAGTTAACCATTTTTTGTGCAAGCAAATGTTCATTTATCTCGGAATTATTCCGTTTAACCTAGATTGTGTGCAAGTAATCCGTGTTTATTGATCTTTGATAAAGTTCTTGTGATCTTGTGTTTACAAAAAAGTGTTACTTCCCTACAATAACAAGTTTCGATTGAATAGCGAAGTATATTTGCGTATGGTTCTGTATAAATACGTCTAACTCACGCCCTATAGAATCAATCTATAATCGTTATTCTCATCACATCGGTTCCTCTGATGTCCATGGGACATTGATCAGTTCTTTGGTATTCGGAACCAGTAACACTTGCGATTCATTTTAAAGGTTGTAGACGTGATTTATAGGTTGTAAAGTAATTTATTTATTTCCAGATTAAAATTATCAATATGAGGGCTCTTTTCGTTCTTGCTTGCCTAGTCGCGGTGGTCTTTGCTGCGGACAAATACAACTCGAAATATGACAATTTTGATGTTGAAACGCTGATCACGAACGACAGATTGCTGAAGGCTTACATCAACTGCTTCCTAGACAAAGGACGGTGCACACCAGAAGGAACAGATTTCAAAAGTAAGTTTACTTACCAAATGTTTCACTCCAAAGCTCAGCAATCAAAAAAAACAGCTGTTTCATACAAAAGTTCAATACCTACCTGGCTAAATGTATGAAACAGCTGTTTTTTTCGCATTCTCAGTGTTGGTCAAGTTATTCATATTGATGGGTACTTTTACCCCCTGAAGTTTTAAATACATGTATTGGAACACCTTGTATACATAGTTATTATTGAAACCATATATTTTTAAGGTTTAGAATGTTATCTTTTTAGATGTTTGTTACTCAATAACGTCGTAAAACTTGAACTGTGATAAAATAATATAGTCTGTGATAGATCGCATATTGTGAGATATTTATCCAGGTACTACGCAGGCAAAACTACGGGGGGCAGCTCGTGTATAATAAGCATCAATAGCCAATTACACAGTTAATATTAATAATATAAAATGTATTTCAGACAAATTAGAAATGCATTACAATTCAGGTCGATATTTTACATTAAACAATTAATTAACGCGGGTTACCTGCCACCGTCCTGTTACGGTGTCTCGTAGGCTCCCTCTGAAACATCTGTAAATAACACCTTTCAGTCAAAACTCATTTTAGAGCACTGTTGGTCTAATGGTAGCGGCCCCGCCTTCCGATCCTAAGGTCGTGTGTTCAAAACCAATGAGTTTTTCTATTCAAAAATGTATATGTTCAGTGCCAGTACTCTCAAACGGTGAAGGAAAACATCGTTTGGAAACCGGCGTGTCGTAGAACCTAAAAAGTTCTATAACATACCTATGCCAAGTGCTCGAAAGGTGCCTCTTGAGGCGCACTTAAAATCCTTTACTTAAATCACCACACTGTTTCGAAAGAAACTAGTGACATGACAAGAAGAAGAAGAGTCAAAACTCTGCATCCATAAAGGTCAAAAGGCTAGCAGTTGATACTCCCACTTTAAAAAACAGTTCATTCGGTTCGAAAGTAGTACAAGCACCTTTGCAAGATGCTCACGTAATTCTGTTTTGGTTGTTACGTATGATAATCGTCCCAATAAGAGGTCGTCGAGTTGCGATCAAGGTTGAGTTATATGGTAATGAAGCATATAAAGCTTGTTAAATATCATCTTCATACAAATATTATATTTGGCAGTTTCCACAAGGTTGCCTTATTTTCCTTAAGACCTGACCTTACAAAGAGTATATTTTTCTTCGTGACAACATTGAGACAGGATAAAAAACCCAGTGTTTTATTAGTTTAATTAGTTATAGGTGTGAAGATACCATCAAAGGTTATTATGAAAAACTAACATAAGCCAATAAATCTTTGCTAATAACAGATTGTTGAGACTTGATTGAGTTGCAAACAGTTTTTGTTCTAGATTAGCAAAAAAATTACATGGTAATATTATTGCTTTTTTTTTTTGACGTGCTGGAATGTACTCTAGTGAGTAAAGATTATTGATTATGATTATTTCATAATCATAATAACTTTATTGCGAATATATGTAAGCAGGTACATGGTTTTCAGATGTTAGGGTTATTGGGTAATAATTTGATCCTCCATGTTCAACATAATAATGCGATAATTTAGGTACTTAGACAATTTAAAATTAATAATGTCATGGATTCAAAAAGATAAAAAAAATAAAAAAAAGATATACAGTGTCATTTTGTGCCTTTGCTTCCAACATAGTAATATTAAGACAAATTTATATCACCTCAAATTAGTATTCTCAAAGAACCTATAGCCTAAATAATATAATAATAATTCATTCTTTGTACTTGGTTATTCTCATAGTTTCCATCTTAGTCATGCTCACCACGTAGGTACTTAAGTATAGGTACGCAATATGAAAATTCTGCGAAAGGGTGCGATATTTCGTTCGCCCTCCTCACGCGCCTACAGCCATCGCGCCGTCCTTTTCCTTCGATTATTTGTATTGCATTCCTCGTTGCTATGAGTGTGTAATCTGTTCGCGAAGTCTGAGTTCAGTTTTTTTTTTCTTGTTTTCTGTATCGTCAGGTCGGATTTTGTATGGAGACTCGCTAAGCGCCTCTTTCGGCCTCTACATAAAAAAAAGGAAAAAAAAGAGATAAAACAAATAATAAAAAATAAAACAAAAAATACATTTTTCATACATTTTAGCCTGGTAGGTATTGAACTTTTGTATGAAACAGCTGTTTTTTTTTTCGCGTTCACAGTTCCTTAGAAAAAGTTGTTCATATTGATGGGTACTTTAGCCCCTTGAAGTTTATATACACAACTTATGGAATACCTTGTATATTTATAGGAAACTCCGCCGAAAGGCGAAACCACAAGACCCAGGGGTTGTTACCCCTGGTGTTGAAAGCCAGGGTAAAGATTTTATATCGAGGCCCTACCCTCTTTTTCCCCACAAGGGGAGAAAAGAAGACCCTAGTTAGTCTATCGGGCATGCTGAGAACTCTCGTGGCTCAATAAGAACTTTAGGTGGAAATATGTGATTGTATTTCTAATTGTCTCATTGTTATTGCAGAAGTGCTGCCCGATGCGGTTTCCACGAACTGTGCCAAGTGCTCGGAAAAGCAGAAAATCAACGTCAAGAAGGTCATCAAGGCTATCCAGACAAGACACGCCAAGCAATGGGATGACCTTGTGAACAAGAACGATCCTACCGGAGCACATCGCGACAGCTTTGACAAATTCATCCAAGAAAGCTAAACCATTTTAGACTATGTACCTTTAAGATAGAGTAGATTTTTGAATAGCTAGAATACTGAATTTTGGTTTGAAAGGAAATCATGCTATGCAAGCTTTCAAATCATCTCATCCTTGCAAATCTTTTTTTAACCTGTTATATTCTATTTATCCCTTTTATTTAAATTCAAAAGCTGTACAAATCCAGTATTGTATTCTTTAAATGATTCTTTATTTTCCTACACCTGAAAGAAATCTGAAGGAATATCTACCATGCCTGGAAATTAAAACCGTGAGACTGTATCTATACTGCAGCATTTTTTCCGATAGCTTTATCATTAAAAAGTAAGCATTTTGTGATTTGCTCTCTAGACATTAGGCCCCACTTATCTAAAACTATGTTCAAGCATGAATAGAGATTTAAGATTTGGTTTTGTTATGTGTTTCATAAATGTGTAAAAATCTGAAGTACGCTCTTTATGGTATGTCTCGTTTCAGTTTGACTATAGTTCTGGAATACGGGCCTAAGGATCTCACCGATCTAAAACTTTGTTATAGCGATTTATAAATAAATAATAATTTTGTTAATAAGATTGTGATAATTTATTCCACTGCGTTTGAAGCGTTTTACAACATGTGTATTTATTTTATCAATATTGATTGTATTTGACTATGGAATAAAAACACTTTTTTTATAAGTATCTGCTTCTTTTACTGTATATGTAAATCATCCAAAATCAAAACGGTCTTTATGCAGTACAATTACAAGGATCACTTTGAAACTTTGAAAATCTTTGAAAATTCCAATTTTAGTATGTAATTCATCACTACCTTTCAATTTGATATTTTCAGCAAAAACTCAAAATGAGAGACTACAGATAACATTTCCTTTTTTTTTTTGGTAAAGAGCCTGCTTGTCTAAAATTATATCATGCAGTTACTTACATATTTGTTTAAAAAAATAATAGTTGTGTGGTACTTATTGTTTTCAAAACATAAATAAAAATGAAAATCTGGTCAAGGCAGGAGCAATTGGTTAGTCAACGATCGATATAGGTACCTATATCGATTGTTAACTGATAGTACATCCTCCATAGTTGGTTAACCAGTGTTTACTCATAGGAAACATTATGTCTGTTTCCGTATTTTGCAACAGATATACAAACACTATTAATAAACGAAGATATTACAACAAAACATTTTTAAAGCCGTTTGTAGATAAGCAAAAGATTTAATAATCATCTTAGTTTTAAACGAATGTTAAAAACTAAGATAACAGCCTTCACAGATCAGTTGGTAGTAGCTCTGCCTTCTGCGTCGTAGGCCGTGGGTTCGATTCCCACCGAGAACAAATATTTGTGTGATGAACATAGATGTTTGTTCTCTGTATGGATGTTATTAAATTATAAGTATGTATTTACAAAAAAAAAGTATATATGTATTATATCAGCTATCTTGGTTCCCATTACAAGCTTTGGCTTAGTTTGGGGCGAGATAGTGCTGTGTAAAAAAGTCCACCAATATTTATTTATTTATTTAAGATGATTATTAACCTACTTATGTATTTCACACCTAAATACATTTTAAAGTTTAAACACGGGTGGATTATTCACTATCTAGCTCCAAACTGAGCAAAGCTTGTACTATGGGAACGTGAAGAATGTTTTTTTTAATACATACTTATACTAGTAGTTCGCCCCGAACTGAGATCTCGTGATGCGACCCGACGAACGCATCAAAACTTTGAGTAGGTAGTAGTCAGAGGCAAGTCCAAACATTATGTTTGGACTTTTTTCTGACTACTGCCTACTAACTTGGTATGGTAACCAAGTTTCAACTCTATTGGCCTATTTATTGAAGAGTTCCGTTGAACAGACCTTGGCTCCATCATCAGACCTGGTCGTCATCACCATTTTATGAGAACTGAGTACCTTCTTAATATATTTCAAGAAAAAAAAATAAGAAAAAGCAAAGTAACTGGCCGACCAGTAGAAAAACCTTGATGTCAACGAAACTCTTAGAGATGGGAGCTCTAGGATCGCTGGTTATCTTAATTTAACTTGTTTTGTTTTATCTTTAAAACCGAGCGTCCCAAAAAAAAAGTAAAAATTGTTTTGGAATGTCCAAACAAAGCCCTTTCATATGACATGTAACTTAATTTTTTTATGTAACTTTTTTTATTTTTGCGCCCTTAAAAAACCCCATATCTCAAAAACCCTTCATCCGATTTTACTCATATACTTACCAGTAAATTTCTCAAGTTCAAGCTATCGACATATCAAATTTCATGCAGATCGGATCAACGGTTCTAAAGTTATCGCCAGACAAACATACATACATACATACATACATACATACATACATACATACATAAAATGCCAAATCGCCCAAGTTGAAACAAAGATCTTTGTTCGCTTCGCTCACTCGATCAAATATTACAACACCTAGACATATAACAAACATCTATGTTCATTATACAAATGTTTGTCCGTGAATGGAACCCACTGCCTAAAGCGCAGAAGGCAAGCTACCACCAACAGAGCTGTCAGGGCTGTCCAATTTGCCAAGAAAAACTACGGGTCAAGTGAATGATAGGAGCTGGAGAATGCTAGTGAACTGTCTCACTAGCATTCTCCAGCACCTAACATTCACTTGACCGTAGTTTTAAATGGCACCTTGGACCTTTTCCCTCCTTGGATTTAGCTGAAAATCAGCGTTGAGCGGGAATCTACACCCGACATTTATGCTGAGCTGAATACCGTTTTAGCATAGGTATCTACTACTATTGTCGCTTGAGCCACTCCATTTATACAACTTGTTTGTGGAACATCCAGATGGCCCGATCACCTATAATAAAGCATTGCATCGTAAGTCATGCAAGATAGGAACGCGCTCTACGATGCATTGCCCTGCGTCCATCAACTTGAGGCATACAGGTGTTAAGCCTCATGTGCCTGTAATATTATATATTTTTTTACGTTCCCACCTTTTTGACTGATTTTAGGCATATGTGTTATTGTTATATACATATACTTATGTTGAATACACGTTTCTATTCTAGTTAGTCCCAAAATGTGTACATTCCACACAGCACTATCATACATGTAATAAGGAAACCAGATAGATGATACAATACATATATATATTTTTTTTGTACATACTTATTATATTATACCTATTTGCTTGGTCCATCCACACCAGCATTAGAATTTAAGCTGAGTAAGACAGGTTGGATGTGGGTTTTCGTGTCATGCAAGCGAGGACCGATCGCTCGTTGCGCCAGCGCAGTGGAGGCTGATGTAACTCTTTAATTGAGTAACCGTCGTATAAGAACAACGCAATCTAACTGCATCGTTTGCTCTACCGCTGCAGTTTATATTCGCATTATGGACACGTCATGCCTTTTTTTTATTATTGCTGTGTCCTACCCGATTTAAGTAGTAACCATCACCTATAAATATTGCCTTCCAAGTCACACACGATAGGAACGTGCCCAGCGCTGCACTGCCCTGCGTCCATCAACTTTAAGGCCGGTTTCACCATGCTCTGTTAGATTAACAAAGGATTTAACGGCCGTTAAAAATGTCAAAATGTACGCGTTTGACATCTAAGGTCAGATTTAACGGCCTGTTAATCCTTGATTAGTAACTAACAGAGCATGGTGAAACTGGGCCTTAGGCATACAGATTAATCCTCATGTGCCTGTAATTTCACCGGCCACCACACTCCTCAAACCGAAACTCAGCAACGGCGGCTTGGCGGCAGAAAAAGGCTACTTGTGTGGTACTTCCCCGGATGAGCCCTTCACAAAGAGACACTACACATACATTTATTCTTTTCTATTCTATTATATTCTAATTTATTTTAAATCAACAAACAGCGACCCATTTTACTGCTATGCTATCGCTACTACTTGTTGTTAGGTAACAGCAGCTTGTGCTGCAAGTATACCTACCTGCTGCTTATGACCGTGGGTCAAGGTCACACGAATCGAGTTATGTAAGCTTATGCATATCATTGTTTTAAAGGTTATACTTTATTGTCTATCTAATACTATAAGACTCAAAGTCCTGACTGACTGACTGACTGACTGACTGACATATAGACAACGCACAGCCTAAACCGCTGGTCCTAGAGACTTGAAATTTGAGGAGTACATAGGTCTTATGGCGTAGAGGTGCACTAAGAAGGGATTTTTGGAAATTCAACCCCTAAGGGTGTAAAAAGGGTTGAAAACGTTTGTATGAAAAATAGTATTCCTTGAACCTACAAACTTGAAACTTGGAGTACATATACTTCAAGGCAAAAAAAAAGGAAAGGCATTTTTAGTTTTTTAAAACTACCCTTAATAAGGGTGCAAAGGGATGTAAAAGTTTGTATGGGAGTTTTTTGACCGCTGGTCCTAGAGACTTGAAATTTGAGGAGTACATAGGTCTTATGGCGTAGAGGTGCACTAAGAAGAGATTTTTGGAAATTCAACCCCTAAGGGTGTAAAAAGGGTTGAAAACGTTTGTATGAAAAATAGTATTCCTTGAACCTACAAACTTGAAACTTGGAGTACATATACTTCAAGGCAAAAAAAAAGGAAAGGCATTTTTAGTTTTTTAAAACTACCCTTAATAAGGGTGCAAAGGGATGTAAAAGTTTGTATGGGAGTTTTTTGACCACTGGACTTAGAGACTTGAAATTTGAAGAGTATATAGGTCTTATGGCGTAGAGGTGTACTAAGAAGGGATTTTTGGAAATTCAAACACTAAGGGTGTAAAAAGGGATGAAAACGTTGGTATGAAAAATTGTATTCCTTGAACCTACAAATTTGAAACTTGGAGTACATATACTTCAAGGCAAAAAAATAGGAAACACATTTTTAGTTTTTTAAAACTACCCTTAATAAGTGTGCAAAGGGATGTAAAAGTTTGAATGGGAGTGTTTTGACCGCTGGTCCTAGAGAGACTTGAAATTTGAACAGTACATAGGTCTTATGGCGTAGAGGTGTACTAAGAAGGGATTTTTGGAAATTCAACCCCTAAGGGTGTAAAAAGGGTTGAAAACGTTGGTATGAAAAATTTTATTCCTTGAATCTACAAACTTGAAACTTGAAGTAGATATACTTCAAGGCTAAAAAAATAGGAATAACATTTTTGGTTTTTTAAAACTACCCTTAATAAGTATGCAAAGGGATGTCGAAGTTTGTATGGGAGTTTTTTAACGCGTGGTGCGATTGACTTAAAACTTGAGGTAAATATACTAAGAAATAAATAATTAAGAATAACACTTTGAAGTTTTGATAATTACCCCCGCAAAGGGTGCAAATGACTGTAAAAGTTAGTATGGGAGATTTTTAACGCATAGTGCGATTGATTTCAAACTTGAAGTAAATATACTCCACAATAAATAGATTAAAATCACGTTTTCACTATTTTAAAACTACCCCTGCAAAGGGTGCAAAAGACTGCCAAAGTCCCAAGGTTTGCATGGGAGATTTTTAACGCGTAGTGTAATTAACTTCAAACTAAAAGAAAATGTGTTCTGTGGATAAATAACAAAAAAACAGTTTGATTTTCGAAAACAACCCCTGAAACGTTACCCTCCTTCGTTGGGCTCGAGTAAAAAGGATACAACGAAGCGTCAATGTTATATTCTGTGTTATATATGGGATATTCTAAAAACGGGAATCTTGAGTTGGTACGAAGAGATATGAGGGTATCTACCGTGATTGGGGATCAAAGTCGTGAAGCTGTTTCGTTTCGTTTGTTTTTGAGGTAGAAACTAGGAACAAATAAGTACATATTTTCCGTGTAAGGTTGTCTTTGTTGTATTTGTCATGTTTGTGCCAAACTCAGTCAGTACCTATACCTACCTACCTAATATAGGTATGTACGCCTATAGGTATCCCATATACCTACGTAGGTATTTAAAATCTTACCCTAATAATATACAAATCAATGCGAAAGTTACGATGTTTTGATGTTTGTGGCTCAATCACGGTTCACCACTTCAACGCGTGCGAAGCCGCGGGAAGCCACTAGTTCTTTATAAACTAGTGGTTCGCCCCGAACTGAGATCTCGTGATCTCCACGTGTCTAACATTGTTGCTGAACACGATGTTTGAACTCTAACTGTGACTACTTCCCTTCGACTTATCCCTTACTTAAGAAATGGGAGCTCACGGAACAATGGTTATCTAAATTCTGGTGATGTCCGCTTCAGGCTAACATTGATGCCAAATAGGTACAATGTTTGACCTCTAAATACCCCCTCCTTACATAAGAGATGGCTCACTGGATCGATGGTTATCTAACTTTTACTGCTTTCATTTCATCTCAAAAACGATTCTCTATATTTAAAAAAAAAATGTTTTGGGATTTTCAAACAAAGGCCTTTCATACGACATATATATTTCTCCTTTTGGAAATCCGATTAAACTCCTAAGACTACCTACTCACCAATAATTTTCTTTCTGATGTACCAACTTTCATGCAGATTGGATCTACGGTTTGAAAGTTATACCTACTTTGATAAACTAATACCTACATACATATATACAAACATAAAATGTCAAATGCCTGAGTTGTCACAAAGGCTGAGATTCAGAGACGAGGCTAAGCGAGAACTTACGCTTACGCTTTACGCTTGTCAAAATCTGAAGCTTAGCATTTGTCTATGTTCGTTCGCTTCAATCGCTCGATAAATAATAGTTCGTTCGCTTCACTCACTCGATCAATGAAGTTCGATCAAAAAGTTAATACTTAGGTACATGCGAACACATAGGTAGTTCCAGTACTAGCATGAACATGGCTTTGTCATCGGCCTCAGAATCCGAAGACGTGAGTTGAATAATCATGTTTTGATAGACGTCCTTGATTTACATCGATGCTTGTCTTTAATTCCTAATAAAGGTTACGAAAGACGTTACAGAATAAGATTGTGAGATAAAAAAAAAACAAAGTAAAAAACTCGCTGATCTAAAAGAGTAGATTGTTGCTAGGTGATCGCATGTTGATAAGCGAAAGCTAAAAGATTTCTTGAGTGATTTTCCTCAAGCTATTTTCCTTTGGTCACCTAACGAATAATTTTGCGTTGGTGTAAATTATAACTTTCAACACGGAAAGAGTATAATGTTAATTTATTTCGACAAAAATGAACACGAAGCGCTTTAATCCCAAACTTGGCTTAAATAGGTACATATGTACCTATGTACCTATTTCAAATGACTAAAGATGTACAATGTGGCTTTATTGCCTACCTACGTTTTTCTAGGCTCAGGTCGCGTAGAACTGGCCCCTAGATTCACCTAGATTTAAGATTTAAGACGTTTCAAAGTTTTATTTTTATTTATTTTTTTATATGTATATTCTTAGATTGACAGTTTTACTTATCGCCAATTTTAATCTATTAGATCTACACTGTGTACTAACCAAATTGAATTTACATTTTATAAGCAAATTAAGTAGGTAGATAGATGATACTGAGAAGACAAACCAAAATAGGTTAAGGCCCAGTTTCACTATGCTCTGTTAGATTAACAAAGCATTAAAGGTCCGTTAAATATGTCAAAATGTACGAGTTTGACATCTAATGTTAGATTTAACGGCCTGTTAATCCTTGATTAGTAATAGTAACTAACAGAGCATGGTGAAATCAGCTCTAAGGTTAACATATACCTAAAACAAAAATCAAAGTACTAGAAGTTCGCAAGTGTTAGAGTGTAAAACATGAATGTGTAGTGTGTCATTATGTGTAGGTAGGTAATTAATTAGATAGGATGTTATATTACAGATCCGGTAGGTGTGAGTGTGAATGTCATAGACAAAACGCTTAGGTAATAAAACTCTGCAACACTCTTAGCGTGCCGGCGAAGTCGCGAAGTGCAGCTAACGTAAACAAAAAACTGGTTTCTACATAGTTCTACTGGGATGGCTTACATGGTGGCAGCCGTATCAAATATCAAATATTTATTTATTTGAACACAAACATAGGGTTTACAATAAAAACAATGCAAAACGTTGACACCTGCAAAAAATATTACAAATATGGTACTGTTAACATTTTTCTGTTACATTTAACTGTCAGTATTTTGTTGTTAACATTTTTATTTTATTTTATAATGAGATTCGCTACGAACCAGACCAGATAAACTGTGTCCCGGTTCATAGCGCCTGCCATTAACAGGGGGGACAAAGTCGCGGAGTTCGGATTTATCCCACGACCATACAAACACTATCCTACCATTAAACTACTATCCTACTAAACCGTCTCGGTGCTCTTACATAAAAAAACAAAGATAATTCATTAATGAGACTTTATATTATCTAAAATAACTAAAATAAGTCTATAATGCTCCACATAATGCTTATTCTTATGATCCCGTATGAGAGCCGAGTTCCGTTTGCAAAAGTTCACCAACATAATAACGGATGGTTAAATGTCACAATTGAGTACATCAACAGCCCCTTTATGTATTGGTGAAATCTAGCATCAGCCAATCAATCCTCATGTAAACGACACTTTATATAATTTAGTTTTGAACATCTTATATAATTACGTCTCCTATGATCACAAATAAGTCCATAATTATATAACCCACCAAATGATAATAATTGGTTACAAGCAAAAACAAACATAGTCACTTAAAAAAATGTGGATGACTCGTTAATTGTTGAACGTTTTTACAGCAATTAATTCATCAAAATTAATTTGAGATGTACCGTTATAGTATAAACTCTCGCTGCAAACTCGGTCATAAATTATCGGAACGAAACAGCAATATTGCTCTCTCTCTCGCACTTAGGAGAATGGAACGATCCTTTTGTTTAAGCGCAGATATGTGCATTGGAGTCGAAAAGAACTATCGATACATGACCTCTCCGACCTCGCAACCACCGGGCGCTCTCGCCGATTTTTATCGATAACGTGCATGCGCCCGCGCCCTGTACTCTCAACACTAGTGTTACGATGATTTATGACCGAGTTTGCAGCGAGTGTTTAACGCGACTATAGTAGATTTATTAAGATTTGAAAAGTTATCTAGATTGGTCGTTTACAAAAGTTAATTATCTATGGGCTAAGAATGAAAGCTGTAAAATCTTTCTCGTACTCTCCTTTCGGGTCATACTTCTTCTGAAATTCTATAAAATCATTAGGTCTCTTCTCGCTCAAGGCTTTCACGGTTTTTTTCAAGTGGTCCTTCTGGATCGGGGAGCATTTCTCGCACGACGTTGCAATCACTTCAGGAAGTAATTCTGAAAAAAAATTGGAGGACTTTATTACACAGCAAAATCTTTATCTTTATCTTTATGAATCAAGAAAAACTTTTACACGGATACGCATCAGGATTTTTTTGTATACAACTAGCTGATGGAACAAGCAGATGGTGCACCTGATGTCAAGTGGTAACCATCGCCTATAGCAAAGCATTGCCTCGTAAGTCACTCACGATATGTACGTGCCATACGTTGCACTGCCCTGCGTCCATCAACTTGAGGCATACAGATGTTAAGCCCCATGGGCTTGTAATTACAACCGAAACACAGCAACGCTGTTTGGCGGCAGAAAAATGCGTGGTAGTAGTACTTTCCCGGACGAGCCCTTCTCAAATATCTCTATTACTCTTAAACGCATCAGGCTATGCACTACTAGCTTTTTTGTTCTTCTTGTAAGCGTCATTTTTCTTTGCCTTTTTGTAGATACTATGCAGGCGCGGATCTAGCCCTCTAAAAAGGTTGTGGTCACAGCCACCCGAAAATGCGACTGCGAGTCAGATATAAACTCGCTCATGATCGATATAGTGCATTCTGCATCATTAGACGTGTTTACAATATACTATAATGTGACGGTCTGACCAAAATTTTGTATTGTTGTAGTTCCACGTGGACAAAGTCGTGGGGCGAACACTGTGTGAGATGTCACACGGCTATTAGGGTTATGGGCATGCCCATCGTGCCCACAGAGGTGGATCCGCGCTTGGTACTATGGTATCATGTGTACTATGGGAATCGCATTGTTGATATTAGGCCATAGAGTAAGAAGTTGCCTTAAACTTCATACTGTAAAAAAGGCAACTTTATACCTCAAGAACTTTAGATGTTAGTGAATCCTATAAGACCTTATAAAATCGTTTTTTTTTATGCCTTAGTTTATTTCTTCATTGTGGAGTTACAATGTAAATTATATGTAATTAATGTACATTGTACATATACAACATAGCATGTCCAAATATAACTACAACAATTTGTTTAAGACATTTAAAATTGGTTTTAGTAATTTTATTCAATAAATCCTTCGACTTCTTAATACTTCATACTGCACAGTGTAGCAAATAGTCAGTCGCACAAATTATAGGACAAAGTAAAGAACCAAGAATTATTTTATCAACGCCTAGAGATAAACATCTGCAATCATTTCAAAGCACACTGGAGCAAACTACATTAATAAAAAGAGAAAAATACAAAATAATACAAGAAGGTTCCAATATAAAAGTTGATTACGTGCGCCTACATGTTGCAAGGAGCAACTCTCCATGCAGTATGCAGATTCGTTTGGGTAAAAAGCGCAAGGTTAGGGCAGCACTATGAACAAGCCTAGGTTCATACCTTAAGTACTGCCCTAACCGTGTTCCTCTTTCCAATACATACATACTGATTGTAACAAAGTACTTTATGCCCCACTAGGTCACCTAAATAGGGCCTGTCTATGGAGGGTATAAAGTGTTCTAAGAAAACCCTTACTTTTGAATTCTTCCGAGTATTCAACGTCGCAGTCGCCTTTGTCCAGCATACAGTTGATGTAGGCTGTGAAGAGGTTGTCGTCTGCGATGATCTTGTCCACGTCGATCTTGTCGAACTTCTCGTCATAGCACAGCACTAGGGGTAGCGCTAGTGCTAGGAAGGCTACAAGAGATGCATTCATTTTGGATCTCATTGTTTCTGTAAAAAGATACTGAAAGAATGTGAACGAACTTTTTTTCTCCACTTGTCCATTTGTGTTCCAAATTCAAGTATGTAAGGGAATATTTAATTTTATGATCGTATGCAATGCCGGCTCGTTTATCCGTCTACAAGGATGGGTTCTTAAACTGCGTTTACATTTAGATTTTAGCGCTGCTATTCGCGTTGACTGAAATGTTGCCGTCCGTTGTTGTCGGGAACGCGAGCGGCAACGCGAGCGGTAACGCGAGTGGACATGGAAGTGGCCTGTTTACATTCTCGCATTGCCCAAGTCCCTGCTCATGTCTCTGCACATTTTCACGGACATGAGCTGAGTGTAAACGTGGTCTAGAAATCTGAGGGGATAACTATCGTGCCTAGAGATCAAAGTCGTGAACCAGTTTTATTTTATTTTTCCAAAACATAATAAATGCTATAATAACCCAGGGAATCAAACCAAAATAGTGAGATGAATTGACTTACCGATTCTTTTCAGTTATATCCTACAGCACTGATTTGCCACGACATTTATATTAAAATCTACGGATGTATACAATTATTTTAATTCCAAATGTACACCGAAATTGAATTGTTTCGGCTATACAAACCATTAGATATCATTGTATAAAAGCAAATTAGTCTCCAATGGTTATTATTGACCTTCATGAAATAATTATATTATGTAATCACTAAACACATAATTGAACTTCGTAGGTAACTACAAAATGTTACTGTATTATGTTTAAATATTTTACGTCAAAGTGATCCTTGTGATTGAATTGAATGACTTTTTATGTTATCTTTGACTTTTTTAAGAGTAGTAGAGCTCTTTGTGAAGGGCTCGTCCGGGGAAGTACTACCACCACGCCTTTTTCTGCCGCCAAGCAGCGTTGCTGTGTTTCGGTTTGAAGAGTGTGGATGCCGGTGTAATAACATGCACATGAGGCTTAACATCTGTATGCCTCAAGATTATGGACGCAGGGCAGTGCATCGGAGGGTACGTTGTTATCGTGCGTGACTTACGTGATTCTTTGTTGTAGGTGATGGTGACCACTTAACATCAGGTGGGCTGGTTCCATCAGCTAGTTTCATAAAAAAAAACTTAGGTGCTTAAAATAATGTAAAAAGGAAAGCTCTCACAACTATTAAGTATTTTTACGTCAAGCATTGATACGAATCAGGCTCTACACTGCTCACTTTTATGTCCTTGTAACAAGCGTCATTTTTTTTTAGTTGTGTGTAGCTTGATCTGTATCCGAATAATTGCACTCCTCCCTTCGTGCAATCGGATTTTTTTTATGTAGATTGAATTATGAAAGTTTAATAAGTAACTACATTTCTCATAAAAAAATTCTAAATCTAAAACTCTGAATTATTATTTTTCAACCCTAGCCAGCCAAAATGGCCGAAGTCAAACTTCCTCCAGATTTCTTACTGTCAAGATCCAAGAAAGGTTTTTTTTATACAACTAGCTGATGGAAAAAGCAGATGGCCCACCTGATGTTAAATGGTAACCGTCACCTATAACAAAGCATTGCCTCGTAAGTCACGCACGATATGAACGTACCCTACGATGCACTGCCCTGCGTCCATCATCTTGAGGCATGTCATGTTAAGCCTCATGTGCCTGTAATCACACCGGCAACTACACTCTTCAAACCGAAACACAGCAATGCTGCTTGGCGACAGAAAAAGGCGTGGTGGTAGTACTTCCCCTTCGCCCTTGACAAAGAGCTCTACTACTCTTAACTTAGGTGGTCAGAGGCACGTCCATTGCATTTAGTACTCGACTATTTTCTTTTCATTTCCTTAGTTTAACTGCTTTTTCTTCTTGTCGTGTCACTAACTCTGCTTAGAGCCAATGCCAATGCACCTTGGTACGTGAGAAACGATGATCTACAATCTACACAGATTGAATTCATTAATTTAATTTTGAATTAATTAAGAAATACGCAGAAATTCAAGAAAAAAAGACTTCTTCACCACGTGAACGTCGAGGCCATCCAGCTCCTCGACAACACAGACAAAGTGAGAAGACTCAAAAAAACCAAACCTTTTGAGTTAGTGCAGTGATAAACCTTATATTGTGTAGTGATAGTGCTAGGTACTTTTTTGTACCTAGAACACAAGAACAAAATGTCGCTGATGTCGATAGAGACTAAGAAAAGTGCCAATGGACACATTCTTAGTTTATTTTTCTTTCTCTTAAATTAAGTCCAAGCAAAATTACTCAATGGCCTACTTGGCTAGATTGTAATGGTATAATGGTCCCACATATCATGTACTATACTAATTTAGTAAAAAAAACGAATTCTTACGAACAGTGTATGTGGCTCCTTTCGAGCACTTGACACACGTTTTAGAATTTTTTCGTTTAGGTACTACAACATGCCGGTTTCCTCACGATGTTTTCTTTCACCGTTTGAGAGTACTGGCACTGTGTACATTAATTTTCGAAAAGAAAAACTTATTACACGACTGGTTTTGAACCCACGACCTTGGGATCGGAAGGTTCCGATCCGCTACCACTAGACCACCAGTGCTCATACTGCTCACTAGTCTCGTAGGTCTTGTATACATTTATGTCTTTATGGTTAAGTAGCTGCGCAGGATTAGTATTTCGAGTAGCTTATATTATCGTGGCGTAGTAGGTAGGTACATATGTGTAACTTTAGCGGTTTTGGCAGCCCAGCGCACGCCAGAATAGCTCGCAGATGGTAGATTTTTTCCTACTTACTTGACACTTATCGTCATATTTTGGACAATTCACACATTATCTTTATAAATTGTAGCCTATGTGTTATTCTGATGTAAAATCTATATTATTGTAAAGTTTCATTAAAATCCATTCAGTAGTTTAAACGTGAAAGAGTAACAAACATCCATCCATCCATATTTACAAACTTTCGCGTTTATAATATTGGTAGGATGAATATCATTTTAATAATGTTACTGGAGCACTGTGCGCTTAATTTATTTGATAGAACAATCCATAAGTCCTCAGCGGGGTCACTACCACTATGCATAGCATAGGTAGCTAGGTACCTACTTGCAACCTTGTCTAACTTACCTAGGCAACGTCTTCCTCTGTTGATCAACTAGGTAAACAAAACCTAGGCTAGGCAGGAAACTTCCATAGTTCCGCTATCGTGTAATTGCAATAATAATTACCTATCTTCATTCCATTTCCTACTAATATTACAAATGTAAGTGTTTGTGAGGATGTTCATATTCGATCGCATCGTAGATGCATTAATAGGTACCTACACGATTCAACCTTCTAGCAAGGTTTTGATCTGGAAGTGGTAAAGGACCATGAAATGAATACCATGTTTTTCCACTTTTGGTACAAACACAGATGGTCTACAGGTAGACCACCATGTCACCATGGTTACCACTTAACTTCCTGATGTTGTGGTAACCACATGTGGTTACCACTGGTTAAACTGGTAACCACATGACATGGTGGCGCAAGTCACGCACGATAGGAACGTCATCATACAAAAAAACGGTAGGAACCAAGCCGTAAGTTTGTTGCCTGTTTTTCTAGGCTTTAGTCGTGTGGAACTGGTACATAGAGTGACCTTATGACGTTTCAAAGTGATCCTTGTGATTTTATTGAACAAATACCATTTGACTTTGACTTTGATTTTATTATTATTATTATTATTGCCTGTAATTTTATCAGCAGCCACAACCTTCAATCTGAAACACAGCAACGCTGTGTATTCTGTGTTTAACGAAAAAAAAAACTTTTGGTTCGCTATCGGTTGCTATCTTTTTTTCACCACTTTTGAAGGCGGCGCTTGTTTCGACAACAGATAAATTTAGACGAAGCGGTATTTGACCGTAAAAAACATGGATGTAATATAAAAAGTCAAAGCTTGCCCAAAGACCATAAGAGCCTTTTTCAATTTTATTATTTGATGGCAGCTAAACAGTGGGATTAGTTGCAGTTCGTGCGTCGTCATTTTAGAGTAAACAACCAAGTAAGTCGCAGTTCGTGCGTTCTGCTACCCGGCACAATAAATACCTATATCTTTTGTCCCATTTCGTGCGTCGAGTATGTATGAATAGCTTGAACAAGTAATACCATAGATATACGAGAACATGAACTAAACAGAATTGGCAAAGGCTTAATATAATAATCTTAAATCACTTAAATCATTCTGATTATTTGCTATGTTCATTATTATTAGCCTATTTTTTTGCGTAATTATTATTAGCCTAGGCTGGAACCATCGCCTTAATTCAAAAATCTAAAAGAGAAAACCCCGTTTACTTTTCGAGTTTATTCAGAAACTCAATAATGAATTAAAAGACATGTATATAAAAATTTTACAAAGAAATACTAATCGGAATCGAAACCAGACCACAATAGATCGCGATGATCATATAAAAATGGTGACAAGTTTACGAGGACAATATTACACCGGTTGGTTATTGTCTCGAACTACTATTACACAAATTATTAAAGTCATATAATTAAAAAGACGTGATTAAAACAATACAAATTTAGTATGAATCTATGATTCTCTACCATATCAGATTTTTTATTTTGTATTAATATGAGATTGTTTACGTCTACCTACTGTTGGCTGATTTTTTATCTGTCCAACTTTACTTGTACTGTTTTAAATGTTTTATTTGTTTATTTACTAAGTTTTAGGGATAATTTAAATCTTAGCTTAGAGACAAATAATCGAAGACTGATAGGTAGGTATTTCATAAAAAATCTTATATTGTTGATTTTTTATAATTAGGATTTAGGGTAAAAATCGTTATACATATCGCACGTCACAACTATTACCGTGCCAACTCAAAATATTGCACTTTTGAGTTAAGTATGCCATCGTAAAGAGGATTTTTTTCTCTACAAAATGATAATACAGTTGTATTTTTACCTCCTCCAATGGCTAAGAAAATCACCTGAGACTCTTTATTGACCATTCATTTCATTCATTTATTCAACAAGAAGCACCGTCGCATCTCAACATAGTCCGTTACAACATAACAGCGCAGGCACCAAAACGAAATTTTCTGTTGTATTTTAAAATAAAACATCTTTTTGGATAAAAAACGTCGCAGGTGAGCAATCAACATAGTTGTATCTGTAAGATGATACTTTATTGTTTGTTCAAAATAATATTTTGTCTTCATTTAATACCATATTGCATGTTCATTATTTACTTTTTGAGGGTAGGACGGAAAATAACTTGACTTGATACTAAAATGCATCAATTTTTTTGGAGTTAATACGGTATGACTCGTTAAAGTTATTGTATTTTGGCTGTGTGCAGGTGTCTATTTATGAATGCTACGGTTTGGTCAGTGAATATATCGGATAAAACTTTTGCTTTCACATAAATTTTTGGAACAGATCAATAATGAAAAGGCATAAACGGGCATTAATAATCTTACACTTTATTAGTATTTGCCGCATGTAATAGCAGTTCTTCCTTCTAGCATAATAAGAACTTGTTTATTTGATATTTATTTATATTTAGTTAATTTTTTGCATAAAAATATAAAATTAGAGTACAATAGGAAAGATTAATGCTTATGCATTTTCTACCAGCTAACCTACGTGGTGACTTATGCGAATAAATACCTTTTTTTTAATATAACTTGGTGATGAAATGAGCAGATGGCCCGCGTGATGTTGATTGGTAACCATCATCTATAACAAAGCATTGCCTCGCAAGTCACGCACGATAGGAACGTGCCCAGCGATGCACTGCCCTGCGTCCATCAACCTGAGGCGTACAGATGTTAAGCCTCATATGCCTGTAATTTCACCGGAAACCACTAAAAACCTCTTCAAACTAAAATACAGCAACGCTGCTTGGCGGCAGAAAAAGGCAATTTAGTAGTGCTTCCCCGGACGAGCTTTTCACAAAGAGCTCTACTACTCTTAAAAATATCTTGTATCTCCTTGATAATATTCTTTCAATAACTGCTCTCTTAACCAAAATGCTGCTGATATCATGACGTGTATGCCAATGGTCGTATGCCAGTACAGCTCTTACAGAACTGTATTATAATAAAACGCACGTTGGTATTAAATGAACTTTATGAGAAGTCTCGACTGAAATACATGCAATATCGGGGAGATACTATTTTTCGTGGTCTGTGTGTTAAACAGTAGGTTGAGCCACAGTATTGTGAATCAAAAACTACGTCGATGCACATACTTTCAATTATTTTGTTTTATAAATTGTGTACGGATTCCGATTCCTGCAATCTGAGCGCAGTGATAATACTACAGGACTAGCGATTCTTAATACGTTTAAGCACATGCACTCAATGTCAAGCATTTATTTTCATGATTCGTTTAACATTGGTATAAAGATGACTAACATCATTGCAAACTATTTTGCACGAGATTGCCAGCTGACGCAAATGCCATTCAACAGTCTTAAAACCCATAACCTTATAGCCCAAATAGTTTGAAATCTGGGAATAGAATTCACAAACGTAAAAAAAAGAGTTCCACCTAAATAAATCAAGACATGAAACGATCAAAACTGATGATTTACAAAGAAACAAGAATTTATGAAAAGAACTGTTCCGAGAGTTTCACAACGTGATAGAATCTGAAATGGGGAAAACTTAGAAAATTTAAAACCTCTGGGGAATATAGGTTCTCAAATGGCGACCACGAGCTGAAAGACGAAGCGTTTTACGAGGAACCGATGGCATTGTGAGGATCACAGGGAAGACAGTGGATGGAGAGGGATCAGAATAATTCTTCCTGATAATGAATAGGGGAGGCCTATAGTGATGAGCCTATGATGATAATAATAAAGTTGATTTTCTAAAAACAATATTATTTGGTATTTTGTTGTGTTTAATCCAATAAGATCAACAAAAAAACCAGTAATACGACTGCTTGTATTGATGAAAATGTGTATCAATAATGGCTAATTTTGATATACGACCGTCGAATTTTACAAAAACCTCTAAATAAAACAGGCATTAACGTCTTATTTCATTTTTGAATTAATTTAAACAGGCAATATAGTACTAACTCAAAGTGCTAGTGAAAAATTACTGATAACTTTAAAGATATTCATTATTTATTATACCAATACCTTAGAAAGTAAAGTCAGATAACATACCTTTAAACTTACATTTAAAGTTAGGCATGATAATGTATATTTTAGACAATATGATTTTTTGAACTTTCAAAACCTGTTTTCTTGAAATCGACTTTTTTGAGTTGGCACGGTAATGTTTGTGACGTGCGTTATATTAATCAAAACGTACCTATTGAAACTCGCATGATTTTTTTGTAATGAGGCGATTTAAAAAAAGTTTGTTTAGTAAAAGTTTGTAATCTCAAGAATAACACTAGATAATAAAAACTGTGATTGTCAAGAGTAACTGTTTCAATATTAATGATTATTATTATGTTTTGACTAATACTTACTTAATTGCATAGGTTTGTACAACATTTTGTTACTAATTTTTTTATATTTTAATTCTGTTAGATAAACCATTAAAGTTAACTATGTACGCCATCACTTTCTTTTTATCCCTAAATATTGACTTCCTTACTTGTTATCATAAGGAAAACAATGTAACAAAAATATATCTATTTAAAATATACATTTTATTTACACAAATTGTCGTTTTTTATTGAATCCTTCAAATATTGAACAAATTGCTTATTTATAAGGAAAACTAACAGCACATAAAACAGATTTCAACAATATTAGAACACAAAAGGCGAATATAAGATTTTCACATTTAGATATAGAGTGGATACATAAAGAGTGAACTGAACAGGGAACAAATACAACTTAATAGGTGGATAAAATGAATAATTATAATAAAACTTCTACGAAAGCTGCTCTATGGTTAAAACTTAGTTGTACATAATTGATCGAGTGAGCGAAGCGAACGAAGATCTTAGTTTCAACTTGGGCGATTTGGCATTTTATGTATGTATGTATGTATGTATGTATGTATGTTTGTCTGGCGATAACTTTAGAACCGTTGATCCGATCTGCATGAAATTTGATATTTCGATAGCTTGTACTTGAGAAATTTACTGGTAAGTATATGAGTAAAATCGGATGAAGGGTTTTTGAGATATGGGGTTTTTTAAGGGGGCAAAAATAAAAAAAGTTATATAAAAAAATCAAGTTATATGTCATATTAAAGGGCTTTGTTTGGACATTCCAAAACAATTTTTACTTTTTTTTTGGGACGCTCGGTTTTTGAGATAAATCAAAATAAGTTAAATTAAGATAACCAGCGATCCAAGAGCTCCCATCTCTAAGAGTTTCGTTGACATCAAGGTTTTTCTACTGGTCGGGCAGTTCCTTTGCTTTTTCTTATTTTTTTTTCTTGAAATAAATTAAGAAGGTACTCAGTTCTTATAAAATGGTGACGAAGACCAGGTCTGATGATGGAGCCAAGGTCTGTTCAACGGAACTCTTCAATAAATAGGCCAATTGAGTTGAAACTTGGTAACCATACCAAGTTAGTAGGCGGTAGTCAGAAAAAAGTCCAAAGATAATGTTTGGACTTGCCTCTGACTACTACCTACTCAAAGTTTTGATGCGTTCGTCGGGTCGCATCACGAGATCTCAGTTCGGGGCGAACTACTAGTTATAAATATACTCGACGCACGAAATGCGACAAAAGGTTTAGGTATTTATTGTGCCGGGTAGCAGAACGCACGAACTGCGACTCATTTGGTTGTTTACTCTAAAATGACGACGCACGAACTGCAACTAATCCAAACAGTGTTGATTACAGTTCTACACAGCTCTGTTATAATTTTAAATCATGGTACGTTCTCTGGAGTAGTTTATTAGACAATTATTTCGTAGTCCGTGCAAATCCGCATGCAGATATCCTACTAATATTATAAACGTGAAAGTTTGTAAGTATGGATGGATGGATGGATGGATGGATGGATGTTTGTTACTCTTTCACGTAAAAACTACTGAATGGATTTTAATGAAACTTTACAATATTAATAGCTTATACATCAGAATAACACATAGGCTACAATTTATAAAGATATTGTGTGAATTGTCCAAAATATGACGATAAGTGTCAAGTAGGAAAAAATCTACCATCTGCGAGATATTCTGGCGTGCGCTGCCAAAACCGCTAGAGTTACACAAATATGTACTACGCCACGCTAATATAAGCTACTTGAAATCCTGCCCAGACGAAGTCGCGGGCACCAGCTAGTTGTAGATAAAAAAAGACAGTAACTAGTAGTTCGCCCCGAACTGAGATCTCGTGATGCGACCCGACGAACGCATCAAAACTTTGAGGAGGTAGTAGTCAGAGGCAAGTCCAAACATTATCTTTGGACTTTTTTCTGACTACTGCATACTAACTTGGTACGTTAACCAAGTTTCAACTCTATTGGCCTATTTATTGAAGAGTTCCGTTGAACAGACCTTGGCTCCATCATCAGACCTGGCCTTTGTCACCATTTTATGAGAACTGAGTACCTCCTTAATTTATTTCAAGAAAAAAAAATAAGAAAAAGCAAAGGAACTGGCCGACCAGTAGAAAAACCTTGATGCCAACGAAACTCTTAGAGATAAGAGCTCTTGGATTGCTGGTTATCTTAATTTAACTTTTTTGTTATATCTCAAAAACCGAGCGTCCTAGAAAAAAAGAAAAAATTGTGTTGGAATGTCCAAATAAAGCCCTTTCATATGACATGTAACTTGATTTTTTTATGTAACTTTTTTTATTTTTGCCCCCTTAAAAAACCCATATCTTAATAACCCTTTATCCGATTTTACTCATATACTTACCAGTAAATTTCTCAAGTACAAGCTATCGACTTATCAAATTTCATGCAGATCGGATCAACGGTTCGAAAGTTATGGCCAGACAAACATACATACATACATACATACATACATAAAATGCCAAATCGCCCAAGTTGAAACTAAAGATCTTTGTTCGCTTCGCTCACTCGATCAATAATAGGTACCTAGGTACTAGTAGTTCGCCCCGAACTGAAATCTCGTGATGCGACCCAACGAGCGCATCAAAACTTTGAGTAGGTAGTCAGAGGCAAGTCCAAACATTATCTATGGACTTTTTTCTGACTTCCACTTACTAACTTGGTATGGTAACCAAGTTTCAACTCTATTGGCCTATTTATTGAAGAGTTCCGTTGAACAGACCTTGGCTCCATCATCAGACCTGGTCGTCGTCACCATTTTATGAGAACTGAGTACCTCCTTAATTTATTTCAAGAAAAAAAAATAAGAAAAATCAAAGGAACTGGCCGACCAGTAGAAAATCCTTGATGTCAACGAAACTCTTAGAGATGGGAGCTCTTGGATCGCTGGTTATCTTAATTTAACTTTTTAAATTTTATCTCGAAAACCGAGCGTCCCATAAAAAAAGTAAAAATTGTTTTGGACTATCCAAACAAAGCCTTTTCATATGACATGTAACTTGATTTTTTTATGTAACTTTTTTTATTTTTACCCTCTTAAAAAACCCCATATCTCAAAAACCCTTCATCCGATTTTACTCATATACTTACCAGTAAATTTCTCAAGTACAAGCTATCGACATATCAAATTTCATGCAGATCGGATCAACGGTTCTAAAGTTATCGCCAGACAAACATACATACATACATACATACATACATACATACATACATAAAATGCCAAATCGCCCAAGTTGAAACTAAGATCTTTGTTCGCTTCGCTCACTCGATCAATTATTACTAGGTACATTGTACATACATCATCGTGGATAATTCTTGTACCAAGGAATCTTTGACTTCAAATCAATGGATTCTTGGAAATAAATCCCATAGAAATCTGATGAGTTTCTCATCAAATCCTAAAGGTATAATTATCTACCAAGACATCGGATAGTTATTTTTTGTTTTATACAACTTGCTGATGGAACAAGCAGATGGCCCACCTGATGTTAAGTGGTAACCATCACCTATAACAAAGCATTACCTCGTAAGTCACGCACTATAGGAACGTGCTCTTCGATGCACTGCCCTGCGTCTATCACTTGAGGCATACAGATGTTAAGCCTCATGTGCCTGTAATTTCACCGGCAACCACACTCTTCAAACCGAAACACAGGAAAGCTGCTAGGCGGCAAAAAAAGGCGTGGTGGTAGTACTTCTCCAGACGAGCTCTTCACAAAGAGCTCTTCTACTCTTAAAACATGAGACATAACAAAACATTGGTGGAAATAAATTTTTTCAACGTTTTAGGATAAACTTAGACCGTGCCCACCACGGTCTAAGTTTCATTCGAGTCATTTGCACGCCCTTCTACTTCGCGCCTTGCCGGGGCCCGCGCTGAGTGAGAACGCGCCCCGTGCGTGACCTTATATTTTTTAAATCTTTTGAATCGAATTTCCGATTTAAAAAATTCAAGAAGTAATGTATAGGTATTGAACCAGTCTTGAATATGAAAAGATTTATTTGTATAAGGATTAATACCAAGGTACAAATAAAGAGCCTTTTCTAGCGGCGGCATTTCAATTAAATTTTTATAATAAAAGAACTCTTATTGTAACTTTAACAGTTAGACATATGCTGTCGCGACATTTTTTGTACATAATGACGTGTTCTGCAAAGTCGTAGTACATTATTCTGTTCTATCATCAATAGTTTTCGCAGCGCACGCGATGTAAGGTTTTCTTTTTCCACCTTGGGTTACATTATTGGAGTTTTAGTAAGGATCCCTGACTTTTTTCAAAACATTATATAGCCTTTGCTACTCAGGGATAATGTAGCATTCTAATGGTGAAAGAATTTTTGAAATCGGACCAGTAATTTTTGAGCCTATTCGTTACATATAAAACAACAAAACAACAAAAATACAAATCTTTCCTCTTTGTAATATTAGTGTAGATAGTGTCGATGGACAGTTACGATTAAATAATTTTATGCCAATAACATTCTTCGTAAATTTCTTGGAAACCGCTCCGCCTAAGGACAGGTTGATAAACGAAAACACCGTAACTAGGATCTTCGCAGGTCGTGGGTTCGAAACCGGTCGGGAACCAATTAGTTTTTCTGTTAAAAAATATATGTGCACAATGCCAGTACTCTCAAACGGTGAAGGAAAACATTGTTAGGAAACTGGCATGTCGTAGAACCTAAAAAGTAGCCTCTTGAGGCGCACCTAAAATCCTTTCACCACACTTTTTCGTAAGAAAGTGACAGGACAAGAGAGAGACTAAAACAGGTATAAATATTCCCTATACTAGGTATACCTAATCAAAGGATGCAGAATTATTTCAGAACCAATCAATGTACGTACCTATCAAACAGGTTTTCTAAAGTATCTAGTCAAACGAGTCTATTGTGTTAGTCTCGGTCCATTATAAGAAGAGCTTGTCCATGGAAATTAAACATTGAATAAATTCATACTTTGAACTGTATTTCCAAAGCGTAACTATAAGTTTGTATAGCTCTGTGGGATCTTCTTAGACTAGACGCACTGGGTATTGCTGTGCAATTTTCAAATTATCCTGACGTAAGTCATGGTTGTATAAAGGGACAATAGTAGCAGGATTTCAGTTCAACAGGAAGTTATCTAGCTGAAGCTGGTAAGATAATTACCCTCATACTATAAAATGGTGCTTAAAAAATAATGCTTCAAATTTGCGCTGTCTCTGTTTGCCATTACGCATTGGTAAGAGATGGCAATAGTTTAAGCATAGTTTATCGTTTGACAGATTTTTTGTGGTAATGCCGTCGAACGAATTTTTGAGTCCGTTTGATGAAGTAAACATACGATTTTTTTTATGAAACTGTAAATTCACTTTTATATGTAAATATTTTTTGTGTATTATACACTGACTGACTTTTAAACCACACCACATCAATAAAGATATTAAAACAAACCGGCCAGCTTATACAACATGTAACATAATACCCCTAAAACCCCGGAAGCAGAGTTTTTTACGGGTCAGGCCGTTCAACTTTTGTTTCAAGACTTTTGAAATTTCGAAGTTTTTCATTCATGAAATGCCTCTTAAACTTTCCTCCAAAATTAAACTAACACAACATGACGCAGCCCTATTTACAGCTGTTTTTTGACCTTTAATTGTGAACTGTATAGATAAAATAGGTAACAAAACTGCCACCAAATAGCGTATGTACTAACCAACGTCACGTATACATTATCAGGGTTGTTACGATTTTCTAAGACAATATTAATTTATTTAAACTTTGCATACTTCAAAGTATTCCAGTGCTTGGTCTTATTTCTTGGCCTTAGAGGGGTATTATGTTACATATATTTTTTTTCTTTTTTCAGGCTTTCATAATGAAGTTACTTATAACAATTATCGTGACGATAGGCTTAGCTCTGCGTGTAGAAGCCAGTGCTGGCGATATCCTGGACGAGTACGACTGGATCGCAGTAGCGAAGAATGAGACGGAATTCCAGAGGGTTCTTGTTTGTTTGTCACAGGAGGTGCCATGTGACAATCTGCAAAAACTGAAAGGTGTGTACCCAACTTTATATTTACAACCAAAAGAACTTCACTTTGCTACTGATAATGATGTTCTCCTGGACGGTAAATTGTTGTTATTTTTTTTGCCCTTTTGCTGATAGATCAAGCAGAAGGCACACTTGGACGAGTGAGTTGACTTCTCGTTTATAAACATAAATTTATACTTTTCGTTTCAGAAAATGGAATTAAGCTGTTCAAATCAAACTGTGGGGACTGCACACCAGCACAGAAGGAAAAGTTCGAGCAATACAAAGCGTACATGCTTAAGGCTCGCCCCAAAGAGTATGAGGTTATGCTAAAAGTAATAAGCGAATCACCTTGACACATTAAATGTACAAATTATGGTTTACTATATTATATATCATACAAATTTATAATAATAATAAATAAACATAATGAATATATACATATTATGAAAGCAACGAATGTGTAACTACATATAATACAAAATATAGCATTTGTTTAAAAATAAATATATTATAATTATTGCTTTTCTAAACCAACGGTTGTCTGGAAGAGATCGCTTTTAGCAATATGCCTTTGTCTGCCGCCAAGCAGCGTTGCTGTGTTTCGGTTTGAAGGGTGTGGTTGCCGGTGAAATTACGCACATGAGACTTAACATCTGTGTTTAAGACCGTACACTGTATTCCCTTTTGATGCTTTACCTACTTATCTATTTTCTATCTTTGTTCTGTTCTGCAAATAATAATATTTTTAGGAAAAATAAACGTTTGTTTTATTTTACCTTTCTATACCTACCTACCTATTATTATTTATCTTAATTTCTATTTAGGGTCTGTTCTATAAATTTTTAATTTGATCGAGTGAGCGAAGCGAACGAAGATCTTTAGTTTCAACTTGGGCGATTTGGCATTTTATGTATGTATGTATGTATGTTTGTCTGGCCATAACTTCGAGCCGTTGATCCGATCTGCATGAAATTTGATAAGTCGATAGCTTATACTTGTGAAATTTACTGGTAAGTATATGAGTAAAATCGGATGAAGGGTTATTAAGTTAAGGGGTTTTTTAAGGGTCAAAAATAAAAAAAGTTACATAAAAAAATCTAGTTACATGTCATATGAAAGGGCTTTGTTTGGGCATTCCAAAACAATTTTTACTTTTTTTCTGACGCTCGGCTTTTGAGATACAACAAAAAAGTTAAATTAAGATAACCAGCGATCCAAGAGCTCCCATCTCTAAGAGTTTCGTTGGCAACAAGGTTTTTCTACTGGTCGACCAGTTCCTTTGCTTTTTCTTATTTTTTTTTCTTGAAATAAATTAAGGAGGTACTCAGTTCTCATAAAATGGTGACAACGACCAGGTCTGATGATGGAGCCAAGGTCTGTTCAACGGAACTCTTCAATAAATAGGCCAATAGCGTTGAAACTTGCATGGTTACCATACTAAGTTAGTAGGCGGTAGTCAGAAAAAAGTCCAGACATAATGTTTGGACTTGCCTCTGACTACCTCTCAAAGTTTTGGTGCGTTCGTCGGGTCGCATCACGAGATCTCAGTTCGGGAAGAACCACTAGTTTTATTTTTTATTATTATAGAACGTGTAACGTAATACCCCTATAACCCCGGAAGCAGGGTATTCTACAGGTCATTGCGAATAACTGTTGTTTTAAGACTTTAGAAATTTCGAAGTTTTTCATTCGTGAAATGCCTTTTAAACTTTCCGGCAAAATAAAACTAACACAACATGACGCAGCCCTATTTACAGCTGTTTTTTTACCTTATTTTGCGAACTGTAAGTAAAATAGGTAACAGAACTGCCACCAATTAGGAAATGCAAATAGCGTATGTACCAAGATCACGTACACATTATCAGGGTTGTTGCAAATTTCTGAGACAATATTAATTTTTCTTTTGTATGGGAATTTCGTAAACGAAGTATTCAAATTTTTAATAACGTCAAAGTATTCCCTTGATCTGATCTCTTGGTTTTGGATCAGTAGGAGGCCATAAAGGGGTAAAATGACGTCAGCCCAGTAGGAGGCGACCTCGATACCTCGTCCCGTTGCCTGGTTTAAGTCCTCGCGTGTGCAGGTGGTCGGGCACAGGGTACAGGACAGCAGGTGCTCCATCGACTGTATTTTTCCACAGCTACACTTGCTCTGAGATGGGTCGATGTAACCCCATTTGGCAAGGTTTTCTCTGTAGCAGCCAACTTGGGTCCTCAGCCGATTGAGAGACCCCGGGTAGTATTATAAACCAATTCGTGACCAACAAGTGACTCGTGAATCTTAAGTTCCAAATGGCATCTAAGGCAGCATTGCAACTTGCCAAACCAGATAGGATATTTTAAATGGTTTATAATACTTCTCCATTATCTTCGAAGAAATTCACTGCTGGATATAGGCCTCCCTGTATTACCAGGAAGAACAAATCTCAGTCCTCTCCACCCACTGAAATCTCGCAATCTTCACAATATCGGCAGTCAATTGGGTAGGACGGCATCGGGTTTAATTCTTACTTAACTGTATTTTACCAAGGTCATCCACATTAGCTGGCAGAATTAGCAAATTGAAGTGTGGGGCAATACGTGGCAATGGGCAGCCATAAAACCGCTGAGGAATAAAGGTTCACAAATGGAGGAGGAACCACGAACAGGAAAACGAAGCATACATTCATCGGATGGAAGGCCATCGTTTTTTATGATCGCGGGAAGTTGGTGGACTGAGAGGGCTTTATCGTTCTTCCTGGAAATGTATATCCCCCATATATTTCCAGTAAGAACGATCGAGCCCTCATGCTTATGCCCCGAGGCATAAGCCCCGAGGCTTATGCCCCGAGGCTTATACTCAGCAGTGGACTTCCAGCTGATGATGGTGATGATCATTATTTTAACCGTAACAAAGGAAAAAGTTTAATAGTTTTTGACGTAAACCATGATTGGATTCTAGCCAGCCTCCTAGAGTGTACCGTTCGGTGACCTAAAAACCTACAAACATTTACTAAACGCCGCTTCTTTTTTTAAATAAATATAAAATCCACTCAACTACCAATGATGAAATGTGTTTTTATGACAACTCAATCTCCTTGTATTCTAGAGGTAGTATACAAGTTAGAAAGACGAAATATCATTCAAAAATAACTTTGTTATGACATAGTGTCATTCAACTCGGAAGACTCCACGGGAACTGGACTTGAAACCTGTTTAATAATCCCAGGTTTGTTTTAGTTCCCGACATAACTGTACAAGTCAGATCCCGATCCGAGGGTTAACGACAAGAAGGTACTAAAAGGTGCATCATAAATAAGCATAATTGCGCAGTAATATTTTCTAATCTGTGGTAGTCTAGAAAAAGGTTTTTTAAGGCCTTGATCCTTGAGACTTGATGTAGGATATAGGTAATAATATTGTTTAGAGAAAAATATATAAATAATGTCAAATTTGTTAAATTACGGCGTGACGTGCCCAGATTTTATTATGCATAACTAGGGAATGCAATCCCGCAAGATAATTTCAATCTGGATCCAGGAATTTGCGAGATCCCGCAGGGTGGACTTTGACCTCTCAAATCAATCATTATAAAGACCTTATAGACCTCGTTGTCATGGTTTTAATTTTAACCCAAATTAAACAAGCTTGTTTATACATTTTAAATGGTTTAGTAATACTTTTAGACATAATAGAATAGAAAGAAATTGACATAACAAAACAAACATCAGAAATTTAAACATGACAAACATACATTTACATTAGTAACATAAATATCACAATTACCAAATTGCCCGAGCGGAGCCGCGCGCAGAGTACCTAACACGTATGTGATCCACGCTTCTGTGTAATCCCGCCAGTGCAGTAGGATCCCGCAAAATTTTCGACCGAAAAGAGTCCCGCAAAATGTATGCGGGATATATTGTTATGCATAGGGAATGCAATTTCGGTATACCGGGATCCCGAAATACCTGGGGTTGCATTCCCCTAGGGAATGCTATCACACAACAATATATTATCTTTTAAATCTTTGTCAATAAATGATTTTGATTCTGATTCTTATATAAAAAAAGTTAAAATGTTAAGAAAGTTACAATGTTGGATGTCTGATTAAGATGGAACTTGGATATTAGCTTGTAATATGGATTAACTATAAATGTTTATTTTATCCCGAAAAATGTTCAACAACACAGTATAAACGAATTCAGAAAAAAGAAACCGCCTGAAATAAAATGTGATGTTAGCAAGCCACGCGAGCGAAGCCGTAGACGGAAGCTAGTTATTTATAAATCAAAGATTAAACAGTTTGCTTAAAATAGTCAATAGTATTAGAGTAGAGCACTTTGTAAGGGCTCGTCCGGGGAAGTACTACCACGATGCCTATTTCTGCCACCAAGCACCGCCTGTGTTTCGGTTTGAAGGGTGTGGTTGCCAGTGGAATTACAGACACCATGAAGCTTAACATGTATGCCTCAAGTTGATAAACGCAGGATAGTGCATCGTAGGGCACGTTTCTATCGCGTGAATAGGGTGATAGTTACCAATTAAAATAACTGCTTGTTCCCTATGCAAGTAGGTAATATAAAGAAATTAACATTATATAACAGCAGAGGTAAACCTAACCAGATCTATCGCTCACCAAAGAAGGATATTGCTACAATTTCTCCTTCCGAGTCCAAGCAAGTCCAAATACTGGTAGCATGTTCTTCCGTACTTTCTTCGGCGTGCTTTGTATGCGACCCGTTAGTCCATTGGACTGGTTTGGAGCCCGGGACTTGCGGCCTCGCGGCCACACCGACTGCAGACGTCGCCCTTGGAGGACCCGCCGACTTTCTTCTAAAAGTAAGTAGCCAAAGCTTAGAAAGTGCGCGTGAAAGTTCTTACTGCCTTTTTGTTTAATTGTTGGTTGCATTGCAAAGAGGTTTTTGAGTTATATCGTTAATAATTTATACACCCCTTTTATTTTATTAATAGTCACTATAACCATAGACTAACTATACACAGTTATAGATAGTTAATAATAATAACTGTGTATAGTTATATGCTATAAAATAATAAAAACCCATCATCAAAAATATGTGTAAATTACAAATATAATAAAACAATTTATAGTAGATATTATTCAGCTGTCAGCTGTTTTCAATTATCTACTTTGATAAATCCGCGGAAAAATGTAATTAGCCATATCAGTGTATTTGTTTTGTATAAATATAACCTACCTGGTATACCCACCGAGCTATAAGTTTCCCGAAACTGTAAAATAAAAGTAAATAAAATAATCAACTGTTGCAGTGGTCAGGCTTAGACAAAAATAGTTTATTAGTGTTTAAAATTTATTTCCAACACACGCGCAGGCTTAGAATTTTATCATTTCGTGTCACAGACATTCAACAAATATTTTCTTTTGAAAAGAGTATATTAATGCGTTCAGAGCTTAAAGCTTATCTCCATAGAAAATCATCATTTTTGCTACGACAAAAAAAATTATAATTGTTTTTTTTTTTGGAATGGTTTTACTAAAGTTCGCGTACCTAGAAATAATATATTTTGTACTAGTGCGCCTTTTCTAGTTGTAGGTATTATATATTTTTAGTACGTCTTTGAACTCAATTCGGTACAGGTTCTGTTTACTGATTGAAACAATAGCACCGAGAGATGTGAAAGTTTTTTAAACAAATGTATGTGTGCCTCTATAGCCTCAATTGAAATCTGTTAAATATAAATGTTTTGATTTGGAAAGTATTTCTCAAAAGGAATGCAGAGTGACAAAATACTTTAGGTTTGCTAAAATAACCGTATAAATCAAACTTAAAGAGAAATAAAATTTCTTTTTATATTAAATATAAAAAGGTATTATTGATCGAGTGAGCGAAGCGAACGAATGCTACGACAAAAAAAATTATAATTGTTTTTTTTTTTTGGAATGGTTTTACTAAAGTTCGCGTACCTAGAAATAATATATTTTGTACTAGTGCGCCTTTTCTAGTTGTAGGTATTATATATTTTTAGTACGTCTTTGAACTCAATTCGGTACAGGTTCTGTTTACTGATTGAAACAATAGCACCGAGAGATGTGAAAGTTTTTTAAACAAATGTATGTGTGCCTCTATAGCCTCAATTGAAATCTGTTAAATATAAATGTTTTGATTTGGAAAGTATTTCTCAAAAGGAATGCAGAGTGACAAAATACTTTAGGTTTGCTAAAATAACCGTATAAATCAAACTTAAAGAGAAATAAAATTTCTTTTTATATTAAATATAAAAAGGTATTATTGATCGAGTGAGCGAAGCGAACGAAGATTCTAGTTTCAACTTGGGCGATTTGGCATTTTATGTATGTATGTTTGTCTGGCTATAACTTTCGAACCGTTGATCCGATCTGCATAAAATTTGATAAGACGACAGCTTGTACTTGAGAAATTTACTGGTAAGTATATGAGTAAAATCGAATGACGGGTTTTTAAGATATAGGGTTTTTTAAGGGGGCAAAAATAAAAAAAAGTGACTTAAAAAAATCAAGTTACATGTCATACGAAAGGGCTTTGTTTGGTTTGGACATTCCAAAACAATTTTTACTTTTTTTCTGGGACGCTCGGTTTTTGAGATACAACAAAAGAGTTAAATTAAGATAACCAGCGACCCAAGAGCTCCCATCTCTAAGAGTTTCGTTGGCATCAAGGTTTTTCTACTAGTCGTCCAGTTCCTTTGATTTTTCTTATTTTTTTTTCTTGAAATAAATTAAGGAAGTTCTCAGTTCTCAATGACCAGGTCTGATGATGGAGCCAAGGTCTGTTCAACGGAACTCTTCAATAAATAGGTCAATAGAGTTAAAACTTGGTTACCGTACCAAGTTAGTAGGCGGTAGTCAGAAAAAAGTCCAAAGATAATGTTTGGACTTGCCTCTGACTACTACGTACTGAAAGTTTTGATGGGTTCGTCGGGTCGCATCACGAGATCTCAGTTCGGGGCGAACTACTAGTAATATTTTTATAAACAAAGCATGTACTAATAATAAATAATACTTGTTTGTGAATATAAATATGTACTTGTAATAATATATGTTATAACAGCCATACATAGAACAACCATCTGAGTTCGTTACACAAATATTTGTTCTCCGTTAGGATCGAACCGTGATCGAAAATGTGAGAGCTATCGAAAGACTTTTGCTTACCCAAAATACAGGAGTAATTTGGAGTACGTAATATTCTAATCCTAACTTTTTTGTAGCAGGCAAACATAAACATGAAGAGCTGGCTAGTATTCCTGTGTACGCTGACGGCGCTGGCCTGTGTCTCTGCTCAAGGCAACAGATATGAAAACTTCAACACAGACGCTATCATCCAAAATGAGCGGATTCTTCTGGCATACTATAAATGCGTCATGGACAAAGGACCTTGCACTAAGGACGGGAAGAATTTTAAGCGTAAGTTTATTTAACTTTAAAAACTTATTTTACAATCTGTGTCGCATCAAAAAACGATACTCTTAAAGTTTTGATTTTATAACAAAAACATTGTATTGTATTGCAAAGCTACATAATCATAACAAGAATGATTCATGATATTCAAACTTATTACAAGCCTAAATAAGTTCACTACTCCAGCAGTGGACTATGTCCACATAATCATCTTTGTTTAAGAGGTTTATAATTCTTCTTTTAGTCGAGTCGCTATTTCTTTCGAAACAGTGTGGTGTAAGGATTTTAAGTGCGGCTCGAAGAGACTCCCTTCGAGCTCTTGATACAGGTTTTTGAACTTTTTAGGTTCTACGACATGCCGATTAGTTCACGATGTTTTCCTTCACCATTTGAGACTACTGGCACTGTGCACATATACTTTTAAACAGGAAATCTCATTGGTGCACGATCGGTTCTGAGCCCAGAACCTCAGGATAGGAAGGCGTGGACACTACCACCAGACCACCAGTGCTCTCGTATAACAGGTTTATCATAGTTACAACGCTTAGCAGGCCGATTATACTGCCATATCCATCCATGGTGTTCCCTTAGGCCCCTTTTACGACATCTACGGGAGGTGATTGAGGGGTCCTATTCTATATTATTAAGCCCACCACGGTACGGATATGCAAACTAATAACGATTAATTTCCAGGTGCATTACCGGAGACTCTATCGACTGCGTGTGGTCGCTGCACGCCCAATCAGAAGGGCGTAGTTCGAAGCCTACTCCTCGGCATCCGAACAAAAAGTGAGCCCCGTTTCATGGAACTGCTGGATAAGTACGACCCCGAGCGCCTCAACCGAGACTCTCTCTACAAATTCCTCATCACTGGCGTTTAGATTTAAGTCATAATTTTTTTGTTATTAGGTACTGCTAATCTTTTGAGTAATGATAATGATAAAGCTATTGTGATAAGAATAAGGAAGGTAGGTACATTTTGTATCTGAGTGAAAATCATTATGACTCAAAATAACTTACCCAAAATCTTTTAAACCCAGTTACTGTGTAGCAACAATTGGATCTAATATGACCTTTTAAAATGTGCATTTATATTTATTCCATTAGTGTAATTACCCATAAGTGATTTATATTGTAAGAATAAATGATCTAAACAATGTTTTAACGGCTATAATATTTTAAACGATACGACAATTACTTATGTAGGTATCTGGAAGATTTGCTCTGACGTTGCAGTGGTTAAGTGGTGGAATAAATTACATGTAACTATTTTATATGAATAATTTACCGATCTTGAGTGAACTTATATTGTCTGTAACATAATTTGTATTGACATGTTTGTTTTCCTTCTGAGAAATAATGCATTCTTGCATTCTAGGTGCTAGATTGTTTCCTATAAATATTGTCAACAAACTAAGACGAACCATATCGGTTCTCTACTACGTGGGGAAATCACCTGTGCTATTAAAAAAGTTAATAAAATGAAGAGCGTGGTCCTTGTTTTATGTTTTGCGCTTGCTGCACTGGCTCAGGAAAAGTACGAAAACATCAATGACGACTTTGACATAACTGAAGTTTTGAGCAACGAACGCCTTTTGAATTCGTATGCGAAATGCTTGCTGAACAAAGGACCTTGTACTCCAGAAATTAAATCAGTTAAAGGTAAGAAAATTCAGTTTTACAAATATTTTATTCTAGTTAATACCAACTCTTCATCTTACTTATTAGGATAGTACTTAATAAGATATTTATAGTTTACTTATTCCTCAAGTTTATTCAGGGCTCTTCGGAATGTTTCATAGCAAACCCACCCTTGTGAGTGATAGTTTTTGGCCTCCCGCCATATAGTTTCAAACTTCTCGTCACAAAATTTTTTGTTAGAAGCGGCTTCAAATACCTTTTTGATAGTCTTAGGCTCACGCTTTGTGTACATATCTCGATGGCTGATGCCAAGATTTGTGAAAATACTCGGCGTCAAACAAGATTTTGCATCCGACTCTTGTGGAAGATAAACAATATCAGCACTGCAGCATCCGACAGGAGTCACTGAAAAATTTAAATCTATGTACCTGCCCGATGGAAGGCCAGCCATTAATCGTTTGTCAATTTCTTGACTAGGCTTTGTCATTTCCGAATATGTTGTTTGAAAATCGATACATTTTTCTGGTACGTCCCAAACTTTAGGAAGCTCAGGAGTTGGTTCGGTGTGGTTCAACATCAAAACGAATGTTTTGTACTCTATTTGTCGGCCATCGAATGCACCCCAAGTCACCAATATTGGTTCTATCAACGATGGATCAAATCGAATGTACCTGGCAAAGCAATAGTTGTAAACCGTTTCTTTCGGCAACCATCCTAATTTACTCTTATCGTAATATTTTAAACTCAAACATAATCCTCGGAAAAAGGGTCCTTCAAAACGTTTTTTCAAACATTTTCTAATAGTGTTTAGATGTCCCAGACACTTTTTAAAATCGTCTTTGTCGGGATTCATTTCACAAGTAGTTAGACATTCTGGAAGGTTATCAGGAGCTTTTAGAATTCCAAAAGAAAAGCCTGGGGCAACGTTGTTTATATTGTCATTGGGTGCCAGTGGAAGGCCAATGCGGCTTTGCCTATCATTTATAAAATCAGCTTATCTTGCAGTTATATGCCTATTTAGAGTTCCCAAGGTCAATCTATCATCGGTCATACAACATTTCATGTACCTTCCTTGTCTGTCGGCAGGTGTTTTATGACCAAAAATTATATTAGGATTATAAGATGGTCTGCAATATTTGCGATCCGTTTGGTAGCTAGGGGATTTTGCCTCTGGCGTTTTGTCAGGCGGTGGACTCGTGGGCATAATAACATCATATAGTCGTCCGCAGTCAGGTGTTTTCATACCCATTGTAGTTCCAGCAATAACGAAGCCTGACGGAAGAGTAGGTACAGGATCTGGTACAGAACCGACAGATTTTTTCCAATAAGATGTGTACGCTGTGGCTTTGAGGTCTTCCACGAGTGTTTGAAATTTGGTTTTCATTGGTGGGTTGATCAGTTGGGTAGCTTCACTGAAAGGACCAGCGTTACGCATGTCAAGACAGGGTTGGTGTCTCAAACGTGGTAGAATGCGAGGTTTTTGAGTAGGTGTGATTGAATCAAGGACAAGTGCATCAACTTCATCTTGAAGGCAGTATTGATTGAAACAATCTTCGACATGTTGATTGGGCTGTGTACTCGGTACTCCAGCGGCACACACCTTAGGATCTCTTTCAATAAACCTACCTTTATTTCCTTTTCCACCAGCTTTCCCACACATTTGCATTATCGTCCTAGGTTTTTAGATTATATACACCACTTTTATACCTACAGAATGTTGGGTAAGCAATTTGACAACTTCTAGTGTCACAGGTCATACCTAACTTCATGCGTCTCACAATTCGTTTTTACAAAATGTAGAAGTACGAACTTGAACCTCCCGCCTGGCTCTTTCAGCACCTCCCTGGAATTCCTATGGAATGGAAGGATCCTCCCTTCTATGGAAGGATGCTACCCTCAAGATTTAATGTTTGTGCTTGTGACCTTGGCTAGTAGACACGTAGGTAAAAAAAATATTAACATAGAAAAACCTTTTTTTATTACCTAGTCAGAATTAAAAAGTATAGTCTTGGAGGAAATATATAGTAGTCCAAAAGCTCTAAATAACAATACAATTTGTAGTTTACCTTGGTATTTCAACTTCAACTTTCGTTATTTTCAGAAAAACTCCCGGAAGCTTTGGAGACGCGATGCGCCAAGTGCACTGACAAGCAGAAGCAGATGGGCAAGAAGCTTGCTCAGGAGGTGAAGAAAACCCGTCCCGAGCTCTGGAAGGAGCTGGTCTCAACGTACGACCCCCAGGGTAAATACGAAGAGGCTTTCCAGGACTTTCTCAAGAACTAACCGCGCTATGACAGTTTGATAATTAACAATGATTTGCACAAAATATTTTAAACTATTAAAAGTATATTTTTAAGAAAAAAAAATTGGTAAAAAAATATTTTTCTGCTATAAATAATTAAAAGTTATTATGTACAACTCTAAACAGGTTTTTATTTACATCTATCACACTTGGGGATTATTCTCCAAAGCTCGACGGAATGTTTCATAGCAAACCCAGCCTTGTGAATGAAACTTTTTGGCTTCCTCCCAAATAAAATTAAACCGTTCATCACTGAATTTCTCGCTAGTCGCTTCGAATACCCTTTTGATGATATGAGGTTCACGTCTGTCATACATATCCCGATGGCTGACATGAAGTAATGTTAAGACACTAGGGCTTATGCAGCACTTTACATCGGATTCCTGAAGAAGACAAGTGCGATCTGCTTTGCAGCATCTCTCTGGAGTCACAGGATAGTCCATATCGAAATACCTTCCAGAAGGTAATCCCGCCATGCGTCTGTTATCTGGCTGCTGATCAGGTTTTACCATCTCAGTGTATGTGGTACGGAAGTCAAGGCATTCATCAGGTATATCGGATATCTTAGGAATTTCTGGAGAAGGCTCCCTGTAGTTTATGACGTGCACGAATGTTTTATATTCAATTCGTGATCCGTCGAACGCTTGCCACATGGATAACAAAGGTTCAATTAACGCTGGGTCAAATCTTATGAGTTTGGTCCCACAGAACTGATACACTATATCTTTTGGGAGCCACCCACTCTTATTCTTGTCAAAATATTTAAGGTTCAGATACAAACCATGAAAAAACGTTGGTAAAAACCGCTTACACAAACATTTTCTTAGAGAATTTAAGTGTTTTAAACATTTTCTGAAAAAAGCCTGACCTGGGTTTATTTCACAGCATGTAAGACACTCAGGAAGATTGTCAGGAGGTTTTAACAAACCAAACGTATAGCCTTCTGGAACGTCCTTTATGTTATCGTTTGGCGCCAGCACAGAGCCTATTCTAGGTTGATTTACATTTTGGAAATTAGATTGTATCGTGTTAATGATGGTTCGGTTTCCGTTTCCTAGAAGGATTCGGTCATCGGTCATGCAGCATCTGGCGTATGTCCCTCGTTTGTCTACGTATGTCTTATGACCAAAAAACAAATCTGGATCAAAAGGTGGCGAGCAATAATTCCGATTTTGTTGAACTCCTGCTAGTTTCTTACGAGGAGTTTTATCAGGATATGGCACTTTCGGCATTACAATATCGTAGAGACGTCCGTGAAATGCCGTTTTTTTTCCAAAAGTAGTGCCTTTTGTATCGAAGCCTTCTGGTAGCATAGGCACAGGGTCTTGCACCTGCCCGAGTGGCTTTTTCCAATAAGAAGTATATGCAGTATCTTTGAAGTCATCGACGAGTGTTTGGAACTTAGTCTTTATTGGTGGATTTACAAGTTTTCCGAGTGCCCCAAAAGGCCCTGCATAGCGCAAATCGAGAGGTATTGGCTTACGCAAACGCGGCAGAGGTCTTGGCTTAGCTGGGGGAATTATGGCATCACTGATCAAACAATCAGCCTCTTCTTGCAGGAGGTAGTGCTGTAAGAAATCTCCCACGCGATCGTCGGGTTGAGCACTTGGTAGTCCTGCAGCACATATGTTTGGATCGCGTTCTATAAACATCCCAATGTTCCCCTTCCCTCCAGAAGTTGATCGCTGGCAATCTACAGGCATTTTTGTAAGATATTCGTAAAAAAATATAAATTGTTTTTAATAAATAGTGTATGTCATTATAATGAAATTGACAACTTAACTATCAAAAATACCATTTATTATATTAATCAACCTAAAAAAAAATGTATGCTAACTCTTTGATCTACACTTAAAAAAAAACAATAAAAACTTGAATTTTAAAATATATAAATTTACTTACAGTCTAACGGTCTGACGAAAAATATGGCAAACATTTTTAATCTCTGGATTTAATTTTTCGGAATTAAGATAGAATCTACGCGTAGGTCAGGATCACGGTTTGTGTCACGTTTCATTTGTAGTCTACTATTATGTAGAACTTGCTAGCTTCCGCTCTCAGCTTTACTTGCTATTCGAATAAAAAGTAGTTTTTTTTATGATATTCGGTCACAATAAAACTAAATCGAAAATCCCAGGTACCGTCGCCATCGTAATTTTTGAATAAAATATTTTTTGTCTATGGCTGTAAACACATTCACAAAAAGTAGGTAGGTACTAAGATATTGTACGCGGTGCGAATTTTCAAAACTTAGGTTAGAGGGCCCCCTGAGCTCCGGGGCCCTGGTGCACTGCACCACCTGGCCCTACAATAGCTACGCCACTGCGTATACGTAGATGATAGTTTGTCTATTTACCCAAGAAATTCAGGTATTCAATTATTATGATTCATTCACTGTACAGATAAACGAACTGTTTGAAAAAGAAGCATGTTTGAAATACTAAGTAACAATTTATTTCACTGATCATGCTTCCGCCTGATTAATACTCTGTTGCGATCACGGCATAAGCAAGCCGCGATATACCTGCCTATTGTGATATGGATTGTTGGTAACGAAGTAGCTCTAGCTTTTGTAATGATAGGCCTAATAATTACTTGCACTAAGACACGATGACACACAACTCCATATAAAGAACTGGATTCAGCTGAACTCTTCATTTCAAAAGACTCGATCTAAGATTGATCATTGTTTTTTCCAACACAAGAGGTTTTAAGGACCATTTGAAGGTTTTTACAACCATAAATCATGATAATAAGTGCGTTACTTGCGTTTTTATTATCCTACGTGACAGCAGATTTCTATAGCTCCCGCTACGACCACTTTGATGTCCAGCCTCTGATAGAGAATGACAGGATACTGCTCAGCTACACCAAGTGCTTCCTTGATCAAGGACCTTGCACGCCGGATGCAAAGGATTTTAAAAGTAAGTAATTTTGTAGTGTATTGTAAAGTAGGTAAATTGTTCTATCTGCACTAGTAATCACTCGACCATCTAGTTCTATCATTTTAGTATATCTTCTTAGTATCCTGTTCCTTTACAGAAGTTATTCCGGAGACAATTGAGACTACGTGTGGAAAATGTACACTCAAGCAGCGTCAGTTAATGAGGAAGGTCATCCGAGCAGTGAAGGAGAGGCACCCTGAGGCGTGGGACCAGATCTTTAAGAAATATGATGAGGACCACAAATTCAAAGATACTTTTGATCAATTTGTTTTGGCAACTGATTAAATGCAAACAAGCTTAAATATATCAACAGATCACTGGATGTACAAGGTCGTAGTCAGAGGGAGGTCCTAATCTAGTGACTAAAATGGGATGATATTACGTAAAACTTATGTTTTAGCTCGAGTTGATATAATAAAATCAGAGTAGGTATATAACACAGATATAAGGTTGAACACTGAGGCATGAAAACATTACTAGGAGAGTCTACTGAAACGTTGAAGAATGTAAATTGCCAGTTGTTCGATCCTGTTATTATTTGGTTAGTTACAAGCTTTTATGTTCCTATCAAGAGCCTGTGATTGTTCTTATAACTCTGATATATAATCCCTGTGGATCACACAACCAATCTGCAACAGAAGCTAATTGCACAGAAAAAACAAGCTTATTTAAAACAACATAGACTTTATTAACTTTAAATCCCAATTAAAATAGCTTCAACGTATACTGTGACCTATAGCAATTGGCTACCTTCTAGGACTGCATTTACTGCTTAGCAGCTGCGAGCTTGTCCTTGTACCTTTCCTGGTAGATGTTCTTGGGGTCATATTTAACTGCAAGCTCTTTCCACATTTCCGGGCGTTTGTTGACTAAATGCTTGATGACTTTGTCTGAGCCCGACTTCTGTTTCTCGGTGCAACTCGAGCATTCATGTTCTAACGCGTCAGGGAGGGTTTCCTTGAGGTCTCTACCGTCGGGGGTGCAGCGACCTCTGTCCAAGAGGCAGTCAATGTATCCCTTCAGGAGGCGATCTGATTCGAGGATCTCGTCTACGTTTATGTTGTCCCATTTGCTGGTGTAGGTGGCGGACCTGGCCACGGAGACTGCCACGATCAGCGCCACTAAGATAATCAGCTTCATGTTTGGTCTGAAAAAGAGAAACGAGAAACCATTGATTAAAGGTACTCTTTACTGTTTGTATTTGGAACTTCTTCTAAGTAAGTCTTATAGTCATAAAATGTTGATTCCTACAAAGAACCTGCTCTACAGCTCGTGAAGACGAGAGAAGGGAGGATTTTTAGACTTATGGATACATATTGGTCGCTGATAGCTCCATTAGCTTATCAGACCGATAAGTGTGTTGCTGTCTCTTTTCGTTGGCATAAAAGTGACAGTGACAAGTATACTCTATAGAGCCGCTATAAAATGGCAGGGAAAAAGGGCCTTTAATATAACACTAAACCTTAGAGCAAAACGCGGCAACCGGCATTGGACGATGCCGCGTTGATCTAAGCATAAAACAATATTTTCTGTCATTTCTTATTGTACGTCAAATGTGGTTGATTATGTAGTTAGATATTTTTAGCATCAGCTAGATATTTCTAGAAGGTTGAACACGGATGTTTTCATTGAAATATTAGACAATAGAGTACGCACAAAAAAGATAATTGCATGAGATCCTAATAATTAGATTTCTAAGAACATCGTGCGAGTTTTGCGCGCATATACCTAATACCTACTGTTAGTAGATATTTATCTCATGAAATTTCATAGTTCACTTCTACTCATTTAAAACAGGAAGCAGTTCAAACTATTAGGCTATTTATTACCTTCAAATGTCCTAAAATGTCATTTTCCGCATTTTGTCATGTCTCTTTTTGTCTATATACCTAGTAGTTCTGCTTTCTGCGCTGCAGGTTGTGGGTTCGAGCCCCACCGAGGTCCTGATTTTTCTGGTTTTTTGGGTGGGTTTGTTGTTTGTATGTAATTACAAAAAAGTACCAGCACTGGTAATGAACTGGGGCCGTCCCAAAGTCCTATTGCGATGCAGTATTTTGAATTGTTCGAATAATGAAGGAACCTTATCACGATGGTATAAAAGTCAATCTCAAATGGCAGCAATTCATGGAATTGAATCATATAAGACTTCATGATAATGCCCCTAGTGAGAGCCAGCTAATCTAACTCCAGAAAGCAAGCCTTTGATGTTATTTTCTATGATTTTATTTTCATCTTGACTGTCCTAAAGCTTGCTTGACTCATTTGGTCAATTGACTCATTTGACGAACCAAGTACCTATATTTAAGTATATTTATGAACTTGACGAATCATATATTTGACAAATTTATGTTTTGATCAGTCTCTAGTTTGATAAATCAAGGATTTGACGTGTCTTTAATTGGACCAATAAAGATTTGACGAGTATAAAATTTGACAAATCAATGATTTGGCAAGTTTCTGCGAAGTCCTATCAATTGTTTCGTTAAGTTAAGAAGTCATAATAAATATGATATGACTATGATAATCTGTATAAAAATGTCAATACATAAAGTAAAAAAGAAAACAGAAGAGTCGAAGCTACATGCAAACTGACGCTCATTCTTGATCATCCAAAGTTTCGGCATCGCCTTCGATTGAAGTCGCGTCGATTTGAAGAGAGCAAGTAGGTTATAAATTATTCTAATCATCCATTGTTTTACTATTTTTAGAGGGTCAATCTAGGAACAATAAGCTATTATTACCTATACCTACTCAGATAACCTACAATAACCTACCCAATACACTTGATAGGTATACACCCTGTCAAGAGCGTCGCCAGCCCATGGCCCAGGGGGGGGGTCAATTAGAAAAATAAGAATTGTAGGTACAGTCAAGAGCATGAAGCTTTACAGCTTGTAGCGCGAGTCTTTGCCTCTATGGCGATTGTAATAAGAATGGTTCCAACTTAGGCCCGACTCTGGTTTTTTGCAGTTGGCTACATTTTTTTATCTCTAGGGGGGGACAGCTGCCCCTCTCTGCCCCCCCTTGGCGACGCCCTTGCACACTGTAGGGTTTCTCAACAAGTTGTACCTACTCCTAAGTAATTACAATGCAATTATTATCTGCAATTGTTTGCAGAAGTAACGGGTTAACACCAAGTGGCCTATAAACTGGTTCAGACATTATCATTGAAATTGGAATAACAAATGACAGGAAATAAAAAATAACATGGAACTTTTCTATGAACACCATAAAATAATATAATCTTTGTCAGTTATAGATGTTTTCAGACATTATTAGCTGTCATTTTTTATCAAAGTATTCTTTACTAGTTTTTGTAGGTGCTTATAAATGATGTTTTTGTTGAACTTGGTTGATTGAGATTTTTCAGAAATGAGTCTACTACCTAGTATCAAAACCGGCAATCTGACTTTTGCAAAAAATGTTGGAAAATTAAAAAAAAGGTTGCCGCGTTTGAACTTAAAGTATTACAGATCGCCGGATTTGATCCCAACCAATGATTTCATTCAGCATTTTCAATGACAAATTGCCGTATTTGATAGTCAAAGTCAAACTAAGACGGTTTTATTCAAAATTATCGGTGCTGCCCTTAGACGAAGTATGAGGGATTCATTTTCTGTCATTTTGGGAAGCAACATAGCTTTTACATTTTATTTGTTTTCTAGTGTTATTTTGAGCTGTGTTGTGTGTATTTCGGTGGTATTTTAACCAACATTACTTGAGGTTTTAGCACAAAGTGTAAACATTTGGAATGAAAGTGTATTGTGATATCCTGATTTGACCGAAAATGTTTCCAATGTTTTGAAGAAAACCGCCACCATTTTCTTCAAAACAAATGACGGCCGACTTAACTATGGACTGACTTGACTAAAAAGTATTCAATACAAATCACTTGACACTGGCAAGATTGTCTGTCGAATGACGGACAGGAGCCATAAATTGAGAGAAGAAGAAGACGAAGTATGATATTACCTCCATGGTGCTGCCATATCAAAAAGTCATTTTGGACAAAAAGTACAGATTGCCGCATTTGAAACTAGACAACTCAAGTTCAGTGATTTTATATTTTTCAAAATATTGAAATATACGAGCGAGAGGTAGGTACATTAGCAGTTGTCTGCGCTTTAACCGATGATTACAAGACCATTCCGTTTAGGTGTTGGTGGGCAATAGTCCTCGGATAACAATTAATACAATTACTATTATGAACTGGGCAATGATTAACTCTTGAGTATTCGAGAACCTAATGACAGTATAAATAATTAGTTTAGGTATCTACGCCTGATTAATAGTAGGTAAGTAAGAGTTGGTAGACCACACAAAAGATATACGACGACATAGCTAAACTACTAGGAAAGACATGGAGTAGAACAGCTAGAGACAGGGAAGAATGGAAGTAACTGGAGGAGGCTTTTACGGCCGAACGCGGTTCTTACGTGCTAGTTTAAATTAAATTTAGATATTAAATCAAATAGTTATTAAGAAAAACTAAAATATATATACGTGTACTAGTTATGTAAGATAAATAAAAGCTTTTATTATTATTATATTATAAGTAAGAGTGGTGCAGCTGGCAAATGGCTGAGCCGGGATTCGATTCCCGTGGCGGGAGAAACCGTGGACATGCTATAATTTTTTTTGGTCTGGTGTGCTCCTGCTCATACTTTTAATAGTAGGTACCGACGTCACTTTGTTGATATAAAAATGGGCCCACAATCCGTGATCCATATTTCACAGAGTAGACAGTACTTAGGTCAATTGATTCGATGGACTGATTACATTGTATAAAATATAACAGAAAGTCGGTGGACAGAGAGGGTACAAAGTAGTTTTTACTGGAAAGATAAGGAGTGCCCCTTATGTCCAGCATTGGACTTCTTCAGCCTGATGATGATGATGAGCTTAGCTGAACACGAAACTTGATAATATTCCAACTGAATTATTCAATATTTGAAAGGTTTTCATACAAATAAAGAATTCGCATAATGGTACACGTTAAGGATCAAAATTACCATTGATCGGGGCAGTTATATTACTTATATAACTGCCCCGATAGGTTTGATGAATGTCCACTGACAGCGTAAGCCGATAAATTATCGAATTAATAAATAATAATTATTATAAATTTAAACTCACCAAGAAATATCCTTCGTCAGTTCAGATCGACCCTTCGCTTCTCTATGACTAAGTTCGCTAACTGGGAGCATTTATATGGCATTCTCTGGCTTCATTTTCCAAGCATTGTGACGTCTGAATATTAATAACTAAAGGACCAAACAACAATGGAGTCTTTACGGAAGATATTGCAAACGAAATTACTTCACTTTTAATTTGTCTAGAGCTGATGGTAATATTTTGATGACTCATTGACTCAATAAATGCATGATATTGAAACAATCAATAAATAGCCAAAAAAAATAATGTCTTCACGTTGATCGAAACAGCAAAAATTCAAGCGTTGCGTAGTATTGTTGTCTGTTCAGGTAGGCTTTGATAACATGGGAAGTGGCACCTAGATTCACCTAGCTTTAGAGCTGATTTCCCCATGCTCTGTTAGTTACTAATCAAGGATTAACAGGCCGTTAAATCTAACCTTAGATGTCATATTTAAAAGTGATCCGTGTGATTCGATTAAATAAATACCCATTGACATTAAGTAGGTATGTGTGGTATGAATTTGAATGATAAAGTGAGAAACAGTGTGATGATAAGAGGTAAATACAGAGTGAAAGAAGACATAGTGGTGAGAGTAGAGAAAGAAAGGTTTGGGCATAAAGAGGATGGATCAAAGGAGATTAACGAACCAGGTGCATCGGGCGAGTGTTAATGGAACTGTTGGTATGGGAAGACCTCATCGTACGGATAAGATAACAGACGTTTTAGAGAAAAGCCAGGCCAAGAGTATCGTCAATCGTCGAGAACGTAACAAGAATGAGTGAATATAGGGTATATGGGTATATGGGTGAAAAGGTGGTATGTCAGGACCGTAGCACTAAAATCCGTGGTCTCTGCCCACATGTATAGGATACATGAGTGATTTTATGTATGTACTAGCTGGTGCCCGCGACTTTGTCTGCGCAGGATTAGTATTTCGAGTAGCTTATATTAGCGTGGCTTAGTACATATGTGTAACTCGAGCGGTTTTGGCAGCGCACGCCAGAATAGCTCGCAGATGGTAGATTTTTTCATACTTACTTGACACTTATCGTCATATTTTGGACAATTCACACAATATCTTTATAGTAGTAGTTTTTACATGAAAGAGTAACAAACATCCATCCATCCATCCATCCATCCATCCATCCATCCATCCATCCATCCATACTACATACATCCACATTATTAGTAGTAGATGTATGATCGTAGCATAAAGTAACAAAAAACGGTCGTCAGCCTCTTAATCACCACTACCGAGTATATTAACTAAGGTCAACCATAGCTAATGAAGGTGCTAAACTAAGATCAACCGTCTTTATTCCAAGATGCTAAACACGAGTAACAACAACAAACAAAATAAGCAAAATTGAGAAGCTCGTTTCTAGTAGTAACTTTTTGCATGCGAAGGAGCTCGTCTTATTGATAATATTATGTTTTTGTTGATATTGCCATAACTTCTGTCACGTACTTAGTCAAACTCCCAGCATAGCTCTCTCCATAGCGTATGCAATTCTATTAGACTGCTAATTGGTCAACATCACCTAATTCGATAACGTAATTTTTTCATTTTAATTTTTTAGGTTTCCGTACCCAAAGGGTAAAACAGAACCCTATTACTAAGACTCCGCTGTCCGTCTGTCCGTCTGTCACCAGGCTGTATCTCATGAACCATGATAGTTAGACAGTTGAAATATTCACAGATGATCTATTTCTGTTGCCGCTATAACAACAAATTTAAAGGGGCTCCCAAACAACAACCGTAATTTTTTTGCCGTTTTTATAGATAATGGTACGGAACCCTTCGTGCCCGAGACCGACTCGCACTTGGCCGGTTTTTTTACTATTTACAGATGGAACCGACCGTTTCCGCAACGAATTTTCGTAACCAGCAACCTAATTACCCACCTTATGTAAAGTGGTAACCATCACCTACAACAATGTATTGACTCGCAAGTCACGCACGATAAGAACGTGCCCTGCGATGCACTACCCTGCATCCATCAACTTGAAACATAAAGTCAAAGTCAAAAGGTATTTATTCAATAAAATCACAAGGATCACTTTGAAACGTCTTAAATCTAGGTGACTCTAGGTGCCAGTTCCACGCAACCAAAGCCTAGAAGAACAGGCAACAAACTTAAGGCTTGGTTCCTACCGTTCTTTTGTATGATCCTTGTTACAATGTAATTTAATACAATATTGAAGCTCATCGATTATGCTAAACCTCATGTGCCTGTAATTACACCGGCAACCACACTCTTCAAACCAAAACAGCAACGCTGCTTGGCGGCAGAAACAGGCATGGTGGAAGTACTTCTTGGACGAGTCACAAATAAAAAGCTCTAAAACAAAAAAAACATTGACCTCTCTAGGTCTGCAACTCGTTTATTCCATCCAGTCCTACTAGTAGTTCGATAATCTAACTACTTGGACGGAAATATTCCAAATTGTTAGACTGACTAATCGAACCAACTTTTCATAATAGATACCTATTATGAAAAAAATAAGACCTATTATGAAAAGTAATGTAGATCACCCTTTCCGGGTGTAGATTGTCTTACAGGAAATAATGCGTTTTCCTACTATGCGACCATAAGGATAACATTGCTACTTATTTTAAATAGGCACTGTAAATTATATCACCAAGAATGAATCTACTAACAAAACAGAACTTTAAGTTAGTAATATTAGGGTTCCAAATAGAATATCACATTGTATGTACCAGATAAAACGCTATGTAAATTTAAATGAATCAGGTGAATATTTGATACAAGGGCGGCAAGGTTTGAGCTGATTAGTGGCTACTTCTTGTCGAGGTAAATGTGACACAGCCGAGTTGGTATACCTATAGCAAGGATGGCGAACCAATGGCACGCGACACAATATTTTGGGCAGGCCACGGATCAAAACAGATTGCATTTTTAAGTTCAAACTATCCGCTACTTCACCTGCCCACCCGATACGCCAGAGACTACTCGGCTAAATCGCCCTCCGGGTCGCTGCGGCCCGTACACAGGGCTCTGTTGGAATTTCTGTTGAAATTATTATAATATATTAAATCATTCATTCATTCATTCATCATCAACCTATTGCAGTCCACTGTTGGACATAGGTCTCTCCCATGGCGCGCCACTGAGCCCGGTCTTCGGCTCTCCCCCTCCAGTTTTGCCCGCCACCCTGCGCAAGTCGTCACTCCATCTAGTCGGAGGGCGTCCCACCCTACGTTTGCCTAAGCGCGGTCTCCACTCTAGAACTCGTTTATCCCAGCGGTTATCGGTTCTTCGGCAGACATGACCAGCCCACTGCCACTTCAACATGCTAACTCTTCGGGCTATGTCGACAACTTTGGTGCTCTGTCGAATGACCTCATTACGAATCTTGTCTCTCAAAGAGACTCCGATATATTAAATAATAATTATCAATATGTTTATATTTTAGTTGAAATTATTTGAAGGCACTACGGCATCTATGGCCTCGTATTTTTTTTGGTGAAAATGGCACTGTGTTTCAATAAGGTTAAACCCACCCCTGACCTATAGGGTAAAACAAAAAACATAATACATGCAGATATGCATAATAATTTATTGCTCGCAGAAAGCCACCAGACATTTAAAAACCATTGCTCAACGATTTATGACAGGATTTTTTTATAAGTTTTATTTTTATTTTTATAATTAATACTAGTAATTCGCCCCGAACTGAGATCTCGTGATGCGACCCGACGAACGCATCGAAACTTTGAGTCGATAGTAGTCAGAGGCAAGTCCAAACATTATCTTTGGACTTTTTTCTGACTACCGCCTACTAACTTGGTATGGTTACCAAGTTTCAACTCTATTGGCCTATTTATTGAAGAGTTCCGTTGAACAGACCTTGGCTCCATCATCAGACCTGGTCGTCGTCACCATTTTATGAGAACTGAGTACCTCCTTAATTTATTTCAAGAAAAAAAAATAAGAAAAATCAAAGGAACTGAACGACCAGTAGAAAAACCTTGATGTCAACGAAACTCTTAGAGATGGGAGCTCTTGGATCGCTGGTTATCTTAATTTAACTTTTTAAATTTTATCTCGAAAACCGAGCGTCCCAAAAAAAAAGTAAAAATTGTTTTGGAATGTCCAAACAAAGCCCTTTCATATGACATGTAACTTGATTTTTTTATGTAACTTTTTTTATTTTTGCCCTCTTAAAAAACCCCATATCTCAAAAACCCTTCATCCGATTTTACTCATATACTTACCAGTAAATTTCTCAAGTACAAGCTATCGACATATCAAATTTCATGCAGATCGGATCAACGGTTCTAAAGTTATCGCCAGACAAACATACATACATACATTCATACACACATACATACATACATACATACATACATAAAATGCCAAATCGCCCAAGTTGAAACTAAGATCTTCGTTCGCTTCGCTCACTCGATCAATTATAAATAATACAAGTATTTACAAAACACATGAAATAGTTGAATTATTTGCAGACTTTTAAAACGACCTATAAAAGATTAACTGATTAAAAGCAATACCAATTAAAGCGTCTCCAAGACGCTGGGTGCATTGCCACGCTGAATAGCAATATCTTTTAAGAGTTAGTAGAGCTCTTTGTGAAGGGCTCGTCGCGCGTGATTGACGAGGTAGGTAATGCTTTGTTATTGGTGATGGTTACCACTTAACATCAGGTTGCCCACCTGCTGGTTCCACCAAGTAGTATACCTAATAAACAGATGGAAGCTTCTGGACTACCACATGATGATATTTGCACGTCCAACGAAGGCAGTAGTCGTGAGTATTTGTATATTCGTGCCAATTTAGTCGTATCTTCAAAGCTTTATTATTAAGGTGATTATATTTATGGTCGACAATACTAATAATTTATTTGATCGAAAAATAACGACCAATCCTATAGAAAGTAAAGGATTGTAAGGATTTGTCATTTCATATTAATTATTGAATGGAATAGAATAGAATAGAATTCGTTTTATTTGCAACAAATAAAAAAATATACATATAAACAGTTTTTTTTAACTAAAGGCACCTACGTATTATTCGACAGAAAATAATAATAATATACAGCAATACAAAAATAGGTAGGTACCCAGAAAAGTGTTGCAAAAAGGGACCTAATTCAGCATAATGCGGGTTGGCAACCCACGCTGGTCTTTCGTTAGGGCCTTCTTTTTTTTTGTTTAGCGCACATGAGACTCTATACTAAGTTACAAAAAAATATTATAAACTAAATTATTTTGTTTCTTAGGGCATTTATGTAATATTAAAATAAGTAGTAGCTCATAGGCTTTTCATAGTCGCTTTGTTCTTAACTGTAATGGCAATGTAAAATTTAATAAATAAATATTTAGTTAAATAAATATTTGGACGAACCCCCCATAAACATCCTCAAAGAATTTGGAGTTAGTACCTACTTGGTATTAAGAGATTTGAGGGGATATCTACCGTGCCTGGGGATCAAAGTCGTAAAGCTGTTTCAGTTTCAGTTTATGGTCCTTAATTCAGGCAGAGAATAGATAGTTGGTTCAGCTGCATTTTTTTTGTTCATATTCATCATATTATTTAGATTTGAGGATTTAAGTACTTTCTATTGGCATTATAGACGTTGCATTTGCAAACGTGTGATGCGATTCTAATGCGATTTAAAATATTTAGATGTTAAATTATCTTAATTTTTAACTTTGTAAAAATATCTTTATTGAGAAAAGTTTCTTCTATTATGTTTTCAGCTTCGCTAGAATCTAGGTAGGATACCTGAAGTAATATATAAATAAAAATTTGAGACGTGGCTGTTGAAAAGTATTTTTTTTTAAATTTTGAAAAAAAAATCGTCTATTATGCCTTATCGGAATATTACCTAAGTCAAGCGATAATGTAGACGCTCATCTTGACACAGTTATTAAGAAGTAAACAATGACTACAAAAATGTTCATAGCCACCTTTGAAGTGTACACAAGAACAAATTAGGAATTGTATACAAATTATCTAGCAGTTAATGGCGCCTTCTCACGGGGACTACAGTTGCGTGACTATAGCCTGCGTAGTTTTAAGGCGAAGGCAAGAACTAATGTATATCTCGCTCGCACATTTCGATATGTGGAAAGATATATTAACTAAACCTATTTAAAACACTAAGCCTATTTAAAAAAAATCGTAATCAACCATTTTGTGTACAATCATATTGCACACAGTTTAGTAAAAAAGTTTTCCTACTCAAACAGTTTGCTTATGTACAAAAACTAGAAAAGCAAACTTTTGAGTAGGAAAACTTGTATCGATTAAAATGATTTTTTATTAAATAATAATATATTTTTACTAAACTATGTGCAATGTAATTGCACACAAAATAGTTGTATGCGATTTTTTTTAAATAGGTTTAGTGATTTTATAACTTACTAAACTGAGTGCAATGTGATTGCACACAAAATGGATGATTGCGATTTTTTGAAAATAGGTTTACGTATTTTATATCTTCCAACATGTCGAAACGTGCGAGCGAGATGTACATTAGCTCTTGTCTTCGCTTGAAGATGGTTACCTTTAGCGCCTTTAGTAAAATGAAATTCGTATGTTCCCGTCCCGGCAGACATCCATTCAAATCTGTTGGTAGTTATTTGGAAGGTACCTTCTCTAGGTACTTAGACCTAGTAGCTTCTCTGGGTATTTTGAGGATGCATCGAGTTTTTTCAACGGGACCCTATTACTAAGACTCCGCTGTCCGTCCGTCTTTCTGTCCGTCGGTCACCAGGCTGTATCTCACGAACCGTGATATAGTAAGGCAGTTGAAATTTTAACACATAAAATAAAATAAATATTTAAGGGGCCTCCCATCAACAAACATGATTTTTCAAACGTTTTTATAGACAATGGTACGGAACCCTACGAGCGCGAGTCCGACTCGCACTTGGCCTGTTTTTATTTATACTACTTGCGATGGCACAATCAGATGGCCCACCTAATGTTAAGTGGTCTCATCTTGTCTTGTCACTAGCTCTTTTGGTGTAAAGTTAGTTAGTGGTAACTTTCAGCTATAACAATGGTGAATTTAGAAGCACATGAGGCATAACGTCAAGTCAAGTTGTTGGATGCAGGGCAGTGCATCGTAGGGCATCTTCCTATTGAGCGTGACTTGCCAGGCAATGATTTTATTTTTATTTTATTTTATTTATTTAACAAAATCCACAGCTCTTAATTTAAATAGAATGTAACATATGAGTATAGCTAAAAGCCAATAACGGAATAACATTTTTTAACAAAAAACTATAATATAGATTTGTTACAGGTGATGGTTACCCCACTTAACATCTGCTTGTTCCATCAAAAAGTAAAATAAAAATTCATTTTTACTTGATAACATGCTGGTAGCGCTGCTTGATGTAAAAAGTTCTTTACAGTCGCATGCAGATGAATTGCGCAAGATCATTTGCAGACAATGGCAGAGTTTGTGCAGGAAACAGGTTACCAGCGCATACCGGTATCTTTAGGACCTTACTAATAAAAATCTGCTATATTAGCAATGCTTAAACTATTGCTATTTTTTTTACAAAATAAATAGCAATAGTTAAGGGATAATTTTAAAAATAACTTTTTACCACATAAAGTGATAGGGATAATTTTAAAAATAACTTTTTAAAGTATAAGCATTACATGCGAGTATAATAGCTTTAGAGCTGATTTCACCATGCTCTGTTAGTTACTAATCAAGGGTTAACAGGCCTTAGATGTTAAACGCGTATATTTTGACATATTTAACGGCCCTTTAATCTTTTGTTAATTTAACAGAGCATGGTGAAATCAGCTCTTAATCAACCCACGGGCGAGAGTTTCGCACGGTAGATTTTCCTCAGATCTCGGGGTGGTGAGACAACTTACTTCGTACTATAGATATGTCTTATTTACGTTGACCACTAGCAAGGCTATTTTAAAACATTCGGGAACTTTTCCGATCTAAAATGTATATCATTCTGTAAGCATTCATTCATTCATTCAATCATATGCAAACCAAACAAGAGCAACATAGACAAATTCTAACGAACCGAAGCAAAAATTAAATTAAATATAAAGCTGTCTCTCTCTGCCCCGAGATCTGAGGGGATGTCACGATTTTTTTTTAAAGGGCTTTGTCGCTGGGCGACCACACTCTCCTATAATAAAACAAAAAAAAAACCATCTCGTATCACAACTTAATTTACCTTATTAACCATAAGGATGTCACCATGTTTTAGATCTTTTTACGAGTACGTTCTACAACATGCCGGATTCCTCACGTTGTTTTCCTTACCGTTTGAGAGAACTAGCACAAGTACTCAAACTTAATGCTCGCTTAGGGGACTGCTTCCTATCTATAAGATAATATTGCGCAGAAGAAATAACTGAATAATCTACGGCGTCTCCTACACAACACCTCTCAGGCTTTCGCGTGTTTTGTTTACTGCATTATTTTACTAGCAATAGTCGGGATCCATGATCTCCTGGGATGGCGTGGAGGGACCCACTAGGGATGGTTAGCACTAAAACTGGCAAGCACAAAAGTTATATCTGTTTTTCATAAACAACATGCTGATGGATCAAGCAAATGGCCCTCCTATGTTAAGGCGACGAGACAGCGGCGTTGAAAGATATAAAATCACATAATAACTCATTTTCGATAAATCGCAATCAACCATTTTGTGTGTAATCTCATTGCACACAGTTAAATAAAAAAAAATTTATCGATATAAGTTTTCCTACAATAAAGTTTGCTTTGACAAATTTGATAACATTTATTTCGTCGAGAAAAAACTATAATTTATCGAGATGGCTTATTATTTTATGACAGAAAAGCAGAGCTGCATACACACTGCTATGGTTTGTCAAAGTCAAAAGGTATTTATTCAGTTGAATCACAAGGATAACTTTGAAACGTCTTAAAACGAGGTGAATACAGTTCCACGCGACCAAGCCTAGAAGAACAGGCAACAAACTTACTCCTAGCGTTCCTTGTTACGGCGGCAGGAGTATTCAAGAAACCAAGGCTATTGTAGGTATCGGGCTAATTTTAATAAGTTGTTTTCAGTTATAATTGGAATAATTACTAAGCTTGTAAAAACTAGTCATTCAACGTTTCATTATGTGATTGTGGAAATATACTTCTGTTAATGAAGCAGTAATGACTTCACGGTAAAACCTTCGCTCGCTAATGTTATATTTGTGAGAACAACGCACTTATCATGTAATCATGAGTCCATACTGCTATACTTAGAGTATAGTTAGGTAGATAACTACCTATACCTACCTATACTTACTGATAAAATCATTGAGATAAAAACCGCAAGAAATCCGAGTATTATGTTTTTCCGACTTATTATATCCAATAAAATAGTAATTTGTATAGATTGAGATAGATCTACAGTATATACTCCCTGTAGACTTTCTGATACCTACTCAAGAAGGATTTCTAAGAGGGTAGTCAGAGGTATCTCTCAACATATCATAGCACATTCATGTCAACCGTGATAAGTTCTAAATAGGTTCTATATTAGTGTTGTTCCATGTTGTAACGTTGACAAATATAATGTGGTTGACGTTGCACTTATTAAAATAGGGTACCTATAGTAAATTATGTAATAATGCTAATTATGTAAAATTATTTGAGGGCCGTAAATTATTACATAATTAGCATTATTACATAATTTACTATACCCTATTCTAATACACTCTACAAAGCCGAAGATATTGGAAAACTTTATCTTGGCCCTACGTAACAATCCTCAGCCTTGAGGAACCGAAGCAAAATAAATAAATCAAAACCATAAAGGCAGCGCTGAAAATAAAGAAAGAAAGAAAATACATTTATTAAAACGAATACATACATAATATCTTCTTAGGTACATACTTAGATTGTAAGAAATATGTTAATTTTGTATGCGTGCGCTAGAACGGAATTTACCAAAATACTAAAGAGCGGAACGAGTAAAGGCTGCGTAATGTTGTTGTATAGCGAAGATTCAAAGAATCGTTAATTGTTTTCCTTGTTCCTACAAATAAATGCTAATTTTAATTGATTTAATATGTAGTTACAACCCAGTAATTAATGTTAATTTCTGAAATTAACTTAGTGAAATATTTTTTATCACCAATGTAGAAGGGTGCCTATATGTGTGATTTTACGGCACTGGTGGTCTAGTGGTAGCGAACCCACCTTCCGATCGTAATGTTGCGGGTTAAAAACCAATCGCCAATGGTTTTCTGTTCAAAAATAATGTGCAACGTGCCATGTAATCTCAAACGGTGAAGTAAAACTTTGTGAGGGAACCGGCATGTACAACCTAAAAATTTGTAAAACATGTCAAGTGCTTGAAAGGTCCTTTAAGGCGCACTTAAAATCCTATCACCACATTATACTGCTTCGACAAGAAGAAGAAGAGTAATGTTATAAGGACTTTTTTGTATAAGAATATTCACGAAGGCTGCTTTGCTGAAAGATTTAGAAGATTTTTAGTCTAAATCTAGAAACCTCCTACCATCATCTATTCCTGCCCTTAACCCACGCTAAGCGGGGTGGGCACAACAGGTTTTCTTCTTCCACTCTCAAAATAATTCACCATCTCGGCTCACTTCTTTATTACTCATGTCATCTTTCACACAGTCCATCCGTCTTTTCTTTGGCCTGCCTGGCTAAAAAAACTAAAGCTAGAACCATCCACATCCATATCTAACACTCTTCTCGTAATATGACTTTCTTCCCTCCTCATGACAAAACAAAACGAACCTCCTAACTACCATGAAATAAAAATACTGAGACAAAGGATACAAGTAATCATCGTCAAGGGAAGCCCCCTTGAATAAGTACTTACAAACCTATAATCTATGGTTGAGTCACAACACTACACTGGACTACACAGGGCCTTGACGTCCTAGTAACGGCTTAGTAGTAGTAACTTATTATGACAGCTGTGGCTGACAGTCGTAAATCATATTCTTGTTTTGAAAATAGCGGCAGCCGACTTTATGATTTGAGAGTCCAAACCTTGGACTAAGGTTTATATTCAATTACCCTAATTAATGAGTGACCCATAAAAAGCCACTATGTGCATAATGCACTAAGTCATTCTTTTCGTGTCGTTGTTTAATTATCCTGGGTAAATAAAGTGGCTCTTTGTGAAGGGCTCGTTCGAGGAAGTACTTCCACCACGCCTTTTTCTACCGCCAAGCAGCGTTGCTGTGTTTCTGTTTGAAGAGTGTGATTGCCGGTGTAATTAAAAGAACAGGAGGCTTAACATCTGTATGCCTCAAATTGATGGACGCAGGGTATGGCACGTTCCTATCGTGCGGGACTTCAATGCTTTGTTAGTAGGTGATCATCAGATGGACCGTTTGCTTGTTTCATCAGCTAGTTGTTTATAAAAAAAACCTCAATAGCGGTATCTGTCGCCGCATTGAGGTCTTCGCTCGTGCAGTTATTTGGGCACGAGGGGCATACTAAGCAAGACAGTGCTGAATAGATTGTGTTAGAGCAGTCACATTCTGTTTTCTAATATGGCACTATAAGTGTTAATCTACACAAATTATTTTGATTTTGAAGATAAATCTTATGGCTAACAGATTCCTCCATGAAATTCTTAAAGATCAATTGCGTGGATTGCAAGTTTTGCAACTGTCATGCAGTGGCGTAGCTAAGTGGACAAGGGCCCCGGTGCATAGAGAAAGAATCGGGCATAGAGAAAGAATTTTGTGAGCAGGCTCAAGGTTTTCTAGCTTCGGGAGCTGACTGACCCTCTCTTTTCAATGCTTAGGTTAGAGGGCTCCGGGGCCCTGGTGCATTGCATCACCCTACGAATGGCCCTACGATAGCTACGCCATTGCTGTCATGGCGGTCCCTATTTCATAAGAAACAGTAGGAATTATGTTGCTCAATGAAGTACAATGAAGGTCTGTGCAAGTCGTCGTGCATCTATATTATGGTGCTCAGATCTACATGATCCGCATAATAACACAATGCGTATTACTTGTAATAAATTGACCAAGAGTGTCTTTTCAGGGTTCCGTACCCAAAGGGTAAAACTGGACCCTATTACTAAGGCTTTGCAATCCGAAAGTATGTCTGTCTGTCCGTCTGTCCCAGGCTGTATCTCATGAACCGTGATAGTTAGACAGTTGAATTTTTCACAGATGATGTATTTCTGTTGCAGCTATAACTAAAAATACTAAAAAACAGAATAAAATAAATATTTAAGGGTGCTCCTATACAACTAACGTGATATTTTTGCCGTTTTTATAGATAATGGAACGGAACCCATCGTGCGCGAGACCGACTCGCACTTGGCAGGCATTTTTATTATTATTTAAACGTTAGGCTGCCACATCACCTGATGAAAAGTGATGATGCCCACCTAGACGTCAGGACTTTTAGTATGTCGACTTCCTCAGCGAGCTGGCTTCCGATAGGAACATACTACCTAGGCACTGTGACCTATTATAGGTAGGTAACATGAACCTTTGTGATATTTTATTTTTATTTACTTATTAAACTCGTAGCTCGCCCCGAACTGTGATCTCGTGATGCGACCCGACGAACGCATCAAAACTTTGAGTAGTTAGTAGTCAGAGGCAAGTCCAAACACTATCTTTGGACTTTTTTCTGACTACCGCCTACTAACTTGGTATGGTAACCTAGTTTCAACTCTATTGGCCTATTTATTGAAGAATTCCGTTGAACAGACCTTGGCTCCATCATCAGACCTGGTTGTCGTCACCATTTTATGAGTACTGAGTGAGTACCTCCTTAATATACCTCTATTTCAAGAAAAAAAAAATAAGAAAAAGCAAAGGAACTGGCCGACCAGTAGAAAAACCTTGATGTCAACGAAACTCTTAGAGATGAGAGCTCTTGGATCGCTGGTTTACTTATTTTAACTTTTATTGTTTTATCTCAAAAACCGAGCGTCCCAAAAAAAAAGTAAAAATTGATTTGGGATGTCCAAACAAAGCCCTTTCAAGGGTTTTTGAGATATGGGGTTTTTTAAGGGGGCAAAAATAAAAAAAGTTACATTAAAAAATCAAGTTACATGTTATGACATGTAACTTGTAAAAAGTTACATTAAAAAATCAAGTTACATGTTATGACATGTAACTTGATTTTTTAACGTAACTTTTTTTATTTTTGCCCCCTTAAAAAACCCCATATCTCAAAAACCCTTCATCCGATTCTACTCATATACTTACCAGTAAATTTCTCAAGTACAAGCTATCGACATATCAAATTTCATGCAGATCGGATCAACGGTTCTAAAGTTATCGCCAGACAAACATACATACATACATACATACATACATACATAAAATGCCAAATCGCCGAAGTTGAAACTAAGATCTTCATTCGCTTCGCTCACTCGATCAATAATAATAATAAATAAATTATTACCTTTTAAAAATAAGAGAGTAGGTTGTATTAGGTACCTACCTTAGTATCTCATGGACGAACTATGAATAGTGGTCGTATTAAATCTAGGGGCCTTGAAAAAATCAAGGATCCAGAATAAAAGCTATACTATATTGTTATTGTTCCTCACTTCCAATAAAGCCAGTTGATGAAGTGAAAAGAGGATACGGAAGTACCTGGGGTCTTGCCTTGTGTGATACGGTGTCTTCGACATTCCTCTTTGCCACTCCGAACTCCGATGATGTGTGCTGATTTTCTTGAGACTTAGTTTTTGCTGTGTTTCGCGGTGGAAAAATAATGTTTACAGATTTTTTTTCGAGGAGTGATATGGAGCTCGACTCGTACGGCCGGTGTAGAAACGTCAAGTGTCTACCCCCAGGTTTTGGTGATGAATTGGAAGTTGGGTAGATGGGATGTAATAAAATACTTAAATATGACAGATAGATTTCTGTTCGGAAATTGCTATCTTTACGAAACAGCCGGTAGACGGTAAAATGTTGAGAAAATTCACCAAAAAGTTTCGTATACTTACCTACTTGATTCACGAACACATTAACTCGTTAGGAACTATTTTTAGAGGTATGTGACGTCAAAATGTAATTTACAGTACCAACACGTGTATACTGTCAACAAAGTAGGTAAACGCAAGGTCTTGAGAACAACGGAAGAGACCACGGAAGAGACGATTAGACTGTTTCCCTTTAAAATAACTTAACTATTCCTTATTTTGATTTCCTATGCAAGCTATGCAGATTTTGTTACGGAAAATATTATAAGGGTGGATAGAATAAATGGTGAATAATATTTATTTGGTTTGGCTAATTTCATCACTACTATTTAGCAAAGTTTTTTGTCATTTCCTTCTGAAATATTAGTTAAACCATAGATAACGCTTTAGTGTACAACACAAGAAAATAACATCAAAATATTTAACTTAAACTACAGCGAAGTACAATGGGCGGTCTTATCGCTATAAATGATCTCTTCTGACAGCCTGTGATAAAAGATAAGAAGAACACTAGACATAGGTAAGTTTTTTAAATTAAATATTTAGGCGTCAAGGGCGAGACATCTCAGCGCCTGACTTATTACAGCAGAGTCAAATAAATATTGTATTTGTGCAACGTGTTGCATCACTGTGTGTGTAAGTTTCAAAAGTGGTTTACTTTTACTGTCTGCAGAACCTGTTAACATATCCGTATGTCAGGTAAGGATGTTATCGATATTATTATTCGATTCGAACGGGTAGCAGTTCAGTATTTGGAATTATCTAGTTTAAAAAAAAAACGATTTCAAATACACTGAAAAACATAAACAAAACTTTTGCTGTAGCTTTTGTAGCTTTCGAACCACAAACCCAAACGTCATCTGTATTTTTATTCTTGTTGATCTTTTCAAAAAGCGCTGAATCAATTTCTATAAACTTCATATGGGACCATCTCTAAAGTATGACCTACCTATATGTAAAAAAAATACATCAAAATCAATTCAGAATTGACGCAACTTAAAAACACATAGGTACAGTCGAATTGAGAAACTACTGCTTTTTAGAAGTCGGTTAATAATACCTACCATTATTAACACACCAGGGCAGACCAAGACAAGATTATTCAAAAACAGCCTACACACTTACCTACTTGACTCTCTTTGAGGTGATTTGTAAAAGATTTTCTATAATAATATCATCTGTTATTCGTCGAAATGTCCCATTAAATAGTTCAGTACTCCAGTAGGAAACCCTGAGTACCATGTGTGACAGTTTAGTGGCATTGCAATGATTTGATTGCAATTTTTAGATTTTTTACCTTAATCAATTGGGCCTTGTGTGAGTTTGCTTAGTGTGGAAATCCCTTAAAACACTTTTCTTTACCAAGTTTGAGGAATTCACATGCTATGCCTTTTGTCATGCCTAGACGTTTTTATAATTTGTCTAGAGAGTAATTTTACTGGAATGAACAAATATTTTAAAAGAGTAGTAGAGCTCTTTGTGAAGGGCTCGTCCGGGGAAGTACCACCTACTACCACAACGTTTTTTTTTTTTCAGCCGCCAAGCAGCGTTGCCTCAAGTTGATGGACGCAGGGCAGTGCATCGTAGGCAATGATTTGTTATAGGTGATGGGTACCACTTAACATCAGGTAGGCCATCTGCTTGGTCTATCAGCTAGTTGTATAAAAAAAGCATTTTTTTTGTACTATAACCATGACAAACACACGCTCAAAATTGCATGTCTAGCGGCCTAAGTGCATTATACTAATGTCAATCAAAAGAATTTTGACATATAATATGTATTTATCGACAAAAATGAAAGCTGAGATTATTAGAGAATTTAGATTGCACCTGTTGCCGGCCAACCGTTGAATTTAAAATGCAAGAAAAGTATTTAATTTACCTCATCTGTCAAATTTATAAAAAAGACAATTTGGGGCATTAATTATTTTAATAAATCCGTTGGTTAATTAAAAAGATTTAAGACTTCAGATTAAATTTAAGCACTGGCAAGGTTAGATTGTTATCAATGAGTGCTTACCTATTATCATTGTTTTACAATATGTAAAATATTAATTGGAACATCCTGTAAACTTACGTCAATGCAGTTTTTATGCATCGAAAACAAATGAAATAATGAACGAAACCAGGGGCAAATTAGATGCTTTAAGCACGACGTACTTACCTCGTTGTCCAGTATAAATAGTGGTATGTGATTACAGCAGCATCATAAGTCATACGGCTCTTGAGATTATAGTTTCCGAAGATCACCTACGGTAGGTCACGTGGCATATGTTGGACTATTACTGAAGTGTGTATCTGCATACAATTACGGTTGAATGGAGACGCGAAAACGTTGGTAGTTTGGTGAATTTGAAGTGAACTTTACATTAGAATTATGTTATAATTTAGAGTCTCGATTCAAAATATTTTAATGTGATATTGATTGCATAAACTATTGCCACATTTTACCAACAACAAAGAAAATTTGACGCTTAATTTAAAAAGCGACGTTCATTATGTATGTGGGTTTACGTGTTTATATCTGGGCATATAATTTAAATTTACTGCTTAATCTTCATTGATCATTCCAGCAAAAGTTTAATTTATATAGTCAAAGTCAAAGTCAAAAGGTATTTATTCAATAAAATCACAAGGATCACTTTGAAACGTCTTAAAGCTAGGTGACTCTAGGTGCCAGTTCCACGCGATCAAATCACGAAGATATTTTTCTATATTCCTATATTTCCAAAACGAACTGGGTACAACCCACTAATCTAACAAAAATAAAAAATCATTTTCTTACATAAAAATTAACTATTTTATATTAATGTGTAGTGTATATTTTTTTTAATATTAACATATAACAAATTTTAACAAATTATAAACATATGTTAATAATATTTTATATTATAATTTGTATATTTTTTTAGTAGAACTCATTTATTTACAAGGATTGATTGATTGGAAATACGTTATTGCACATAAAAATAACAGCACAAAGGCGAACTTAATGCTATAAAGCATTATCTTCCAGATAACCTTTGTGTATCGTGGATATTGGATGTGAGAGTAGTGCACGGGAGAGGAAAAAAAGTAGATAGATAATACATTTAAAAAGTAGTAAAATTACATACAAATGCTAATACAAAGAACATAATAAAGAATACAAGTATTTATAAAATGTACAAAATACGATCAATATGGAACAGTTGAGCTATCTGCAGACCGTTGCCAACGATCTAGAATTAGTTCAACTGATCCAAATCAATGCCAATCGGAAGCGTCCCCAAGACACTGGCTGCATTGCCACGCTGAATAGCAATGTGTATGCTATTAACATTTAATATTTATGCTATAAAATTGGTGATTGGTGGCCGAATCAGATTTGCAATTCACTCTAAACTAGTTAATAAGCTGTATCTTGAATAACTCTTGAGTTTGGGTGGACATAGTTTCAAAAATGACAGGTTCAAAACATGCAATCATGCATTGTACTCGTGTCTTGAGTGACGGACACCACTTCTGCTTAGTCACACAGCTAATACTATAGGGTGAATCCGCAAATCTGTCTCGTTATTATACATATATGCATCAAATACTAGTGTTGTAGTTCTATAATTTCAAAATGAATGCTGGGTAAAAGAGTCAAAGTTTCATAGAAAAAAATTGAAACCAATTGTTTTGTGAGCTTCACATTGTTTCTGAAATTCATGCCATTATAGAACTTATTTATAATTTGAATTTTCTTTTTTGTGTTTGTGTATTTTAGCTGCGGTAATGTGTTTGCATTTGCATTATATTACATAGTAACGAGAATCATACAAAATAACGGTAGGAACCAAGCCGTAAGTTTGTTGCCTGTTCTTTTAGGCTTTGGTCGCGTGGAACTGGCACCTAGAGTCACCTAGCTTTAAACGGTTCAAAGTGATCCTTGCGATTTTATTGAATAAATACCTTTTGACTTTGATTTTGCAACTTATCACGTATGGAAAATTAACTATAAGTACTTCAAAATATGTGCCCAATGTACAGTATGGACGTACATTTGATCTGACATTCCTCCTCCATCTCGTACCCCAGACAACCTGAAAAATCTAAAGATTCATAGTAAGGATTCCACCAAAATATGATCATTTAACGTGTTTTTTAACGAGCTGGGATGTTAGGATTTGGATTGCGCTTTGAGTTTTTTTATTAACCTTCTTTTATTGTTTCAGATAAAATATGAAGATTCTCCTTGTGTTATGCTGCTTGGCCGCAGCCGTCCTTTCAGACAAGTACACTGACAAATACGACAACATAAATCTGGATGAGATCCTCGATAACAAACGTCTGCTGGCAGCGTATGCAGCGTGTGTGTTGGATAAGGGCAAGTGCAGTCCAGAAGGCAAGGAGTTGAAAGGTGAGAATCTCGCAAGTTTGCAACAAGCGTATGGATCCTTTTATTTATCTTCTTTCTCTTACTACTTACTTAAGTTGGAATTGGAAACTAGCTGGTTCATTGGCTGATAGCTCATTACCAGGGGTCGGAATAGGTAGTTTTTAAGTATGTACCAGATGACGAAAATTACCTACGCTATCTGAACATGGATATGCCTTTTAAACCCGAAATTGGCGAAATTTTTAATTAAAATTGTTTTCTAAAACTTATGGGTTTTTTATAAACAACTAGCTGATGGAACAAACAGATGGCCCACCTGATGTTAAGATTGATACTATTGTCTTCTAAAACTCTTTTTTCATATGTTTAAAACAAACTAAGTAGAGTTACACGTTACAAGTACAGCAGGGCTCTTTTAAAACATTCGGAAAGGTTTCCAATCGGAAACGTCAGTTTTTATCACAATTGATTTAGAACCCGAATCATTTCCGACACAGGGATTAAAAAAGGAATATCCATATTTAGATTTCGTAGTAGCGTATTTGACGTCATTTGGTACTTAAAAACTCTACCTATTCCGACCCCTGCTCATTACTGACTAGATGGCTCATTTTGTTATTATTTAGAAAGCCTGTTTTACCATCTCTATAAGTCTAAGTTGGTGCATTGGTGGTCTAGTGGTAGAGGCCTCGCCTTCCGATCGGGGGTTGGTCGGGGGTTCGAAAACGGTCGTGCACCAGTTTTTCTGTTCAAAAATGTATGTGCACAATGCCAGAACTCTCAAACGGTGACAGAAAACATCGTGAAGAAGCCGGCATGTGGAACCTAAAAAGTTCTATAATATGTGTCAAGTGCTCGAAAGGGTCCTCTTGAGACGCACTTAAAATCCTTTCATCACACTGTTTCGAAAGAAACTAGTGACACGACAAGAGAGAGAGAGAGAGAGAGACCATCTCTAAGTAACGCTAACCGACATAAAAAAACTACGTACTAACTCTACTTTTGAATTGTCAAAACAAAGTTGGAAATATTTGTTTCTGACGGATGATAGGTTTACTCAAATTGTGAAACAGGTACAGGGTCATACGTATATATAAATATTGCAAATTGAGCTTGACCTTACTTCTTAGTGTTTGTTCTTGTTGGCTTATGTGGTTTGCTGTCACAATTCAGCCAGAAAATCGAGCTTAGGATCGACAATTGACCATGATCGTCTACCGCAATTCCTTTTAAACATCGCTGTCCCCTGTGTGATGTTTCTTTGGTATACCTTCGGCAATGCACAGGATCGATTAGTGACGATAATAAAGACTACTGCTAATGTAGGTACTTCTCGCTCGCACATTTCAACATTTTGAAAGATATAAATTCAATCAACTTTTTGAAGGTCTTTACACCTTACATAACATTGAAATTTAGAAGATTTGTTTAAAGATCGCTCGAACCACATAATTCGTGATACTCAAAACTAGGTACCTATAATTGGCCACAGAATGCCTCTGGAAAGTCCGCAGGAAGTAGACGTCAAAAGACTTCGTCACAACAGCAAAAACATAACTATAAACACTGCAGTCGTGAACTTTGCAATCAAGCAGCAATTTACGGACTCATGTTCGTCTATTGTATGTCACAAGTAGCACTTATAAAAAACCGACGGTAATGAGCACTTACCTACATTCTGTGGTTCAGTATCTCCTTCGTAACAAAATAACTGATTGCATTCAGTTTCGGCGCCCGCCTTTTTGTTGACATTTTCGACGACAATTTCGAAGACATACTTGAAGCCTTTTACTTATTCTTACCAATAATTAGCCTCAATAGTTTCACCAGCATCAGGGCAACCGCTTTAGACGTTATTTTTAAAATATTCTTTATTATTCATAAAACACACAGTTATGATTGACACAAATCTTACATAGAAGTCATGTAAAAAGGCGAGTTCTATTCTATTTAGAATTTTTTCCATTAAACCTCAGAGGATAGAGAGAGCTGACTATATTGGTGGGAAGGTGTACAAATACGGGTCTGTTTAAAAATAGAATTTAAGAAGAATTTAATCTTCTTTTTGTTGACAGAACACCTCCAAGAAGCCATTGAAACTGGCTGCGAGAAATGTACCGAAACTCAAGAGCAGGGAGCATACACCGTGATCGAACACCTCATTAAGAATGAGCTGGATATCTGGAAAGAAATCACCGCCAAATTCGATCCTGAGGGCAAATACAGGAAGAAGTACGAGGACCGCGCGAAGGCCAAGGGAATCAAAATCCCGGAATGATGTAATGCAAACAAAATTTCAAAGCAAAATGTGATTTTTATAATGTAGTTTCTATGTTTAATAAAGTTTATTAATTTTACTATTCGAGTTTTTTGATTAAACAAGCTGATAGAACAAGCAGATGGCCCCCTGATGTTAAGTGGTAACCATCACCTATATAACAAAGCATAACCTCGTTAGTCACGCCGGCGCCGGTAGGGACGTGCCCTACGATGCACTGTCCTGCGTCCATCAAATTGATAACAAGTGATTCGCCCCGAACTGTGATCTCGTGATGTGAACCGACGAACGCACTAAAACTTTGAGTAGGTGGTAGTCAGAGGCAAGTCCAAACATTATGATTGGTTTTTTTTCTGACTACCTCCCATTAACTTGGTACGGTTACCAAGTTTCAACTCTATTGGCCTATTTATTGAAGAGTTCCGTTGAAAAGACCTTGGCTCCATCATCAGACCTGGTCGTTGTCACCATTTTATGAGAACTGAGTACCTCCTTAATTTATTTCAAGAAAAAAAAATAAGAAAAAGCAAAGGAACTGGCCGACCAGTAGAAAAACCTTGATGCCAACGAAACTCTTTGAGATGAGAGCTCTTGGATCGCTGGTTAACTTAATTTAACTTTTTCGATGTATCTCAAAAACCGAGCAGCCAAGAAAAAAAGGAAAAATTGTTTTGGAATGTCCAAACAAAACCCTTTCATATGGCATGTAACTTGATTTTTTTATGTATAACTTTTTTTATTTTTGCCCCCTTAAAAAACCCAATATCTTAATAACCCTTCATCCGATTTTACTCATATACTTACCAGTAAATTTCTCAAGTTCAAGCTATCGACACATCAAATTTCATGCAGATCGGATCAACGAACGGTTCGAAAGTTATGGCCAGACAAACATACATACATACATAAAATGCCAAATCGCCCAAGTTGAAACTAAGATCTTCTCTCTTCTGATCTTGAATATAAGCCTCATGTGCTTGTAATTACACCGGCAACCACACTCTTCCAATCGAAACACAGCAACGCTGCTTGGCGGCAGGAAAAGGCGCGGTGGTAGTACTTCCCCGGACGATCCCTTCACAAAGAGCAGCTACTACTAAAATATTAAGAGTTTTTAATAATGAAGTTGTTATGAGAGCTTTGAGACTAAATAAGCGTAGACGGGCATAGTAAATGCTACAAAATGGCCAAAATTGTTCTTTTTAACTGTTCATTGACGCGGACTAAAGATATCAACGGGCTATGCGTTTGCTTGCTCTGTATCGAAAGGCGGTATTTGAAATAATTCCCGTACCTACTTGTTTTTACTGTAATTTAAGTAAGAAAATAATCCTAAAGCCTTTATAGAAAATATCCTAATAAAAGTAAATTATAGAGAGCACTGGTGGCCTAGTGGTAGCGGCCCCGCCTTCCGATACTGAGGTCGTGGGTTCGAAACCGGTCGTGCACCAATGAGTTTTTCTGTTCAAAAATGTATGTGCACAATGCCAGTACTCTCAAACGGTAAAAGAAAACATCGTGAGGAAACCGGCATGTCGTAGAACCTAAAAAGTTCTACAACATGTGTCAAGTACTCGAAAGGAGCCTCTTGTGGCGCACTTAAAATCCTTTCACCACACTGTTTCGAAAGAAACTAGTGACACGACAAGAGAGAGAATAAATTATAAAAGTCTGAGATATTTCTTTGCTCTTCAACAGCGCCTTGATAAAATTTTATGTTTACGTGCATTTGTCGGTTTGCAGACGCAAGTAATGTAAAGGCGTTCTTAAACATCTCTGTTGATCTCTAGTATTTAGGGTTTTTATTTGAAAGACCGCTATCGAAAACTTTATTAAGCTAACCCAAAATTTTACTTGAAATAAAAAATCAATATAATAAATATTGGTGGATTTTCCACACAGCACTATAAAACCACAGATAAGAGAATACTATAAAACTAACCAACGCTTGAAATATGGCAACCAGATAGATAATAATAATACATACTTATACGATATAATACTATATTTTCTAGGGCAGGTCAAGAGTACACTAAACCAACGAGAATGTATGAAGAATGATATGAGAGTGAATGAAGCGAAAGAGGTAGGCAAGGACCGTAGCAAGTGGAAATCCGTGGTCTCTGCCTACCCCTATGGGAAACAGGAGTGATTTTATGTATGTGTGTATGTATGTAATACTATATTTTGAAATACATACATAAATTAATAACCAGACAGAGAATAAACATCTATGTTCATCACACAAATGTTTGTTCTCGGTGGAGATAAAACCAACAACGACCTACAGCGCAGAAGGCAGAGCTTTTACTCGTACCATATGAGCTGTGAGAGCTGTAATCTTCTTTCTTATATTTAAAATTCTCGTGTCACAATATTAGTTACCATACTCCTCCGAAACGGCTTGACCGATTTTTATGAAATTTTATATGCATATTTAGTAGGCCTGAGAATCGGCTACTATTTATTTTTCATACCCCTAAGTGATAAGGGTTGTCCACCCCTAACATTATTTTTTTAATTTTTTTACTTTATTTTTTAAGTGGCATTAAAAAATACATACAACCCTATATTTTCAACCTTCTATCACCAACCCCTATTTTTAAATACTCATTGTAGTAAGTAATGGGAAAACAACGTTTGCCGGGTCAGCTGTAAAAATATAAATAAAGGCAATGAATTGATACAATTATATACTAGGTATGATTAAGACTGATGACCATACTAAATACACGTTATTACACACAGGTGGTTATTGTTATGATTATCAAGACATCTATAATTAAATCTGCATATTTAAAAACAGTACTTTAGGGTTCCGATGACCGAAAAGAAATCTATAGTTATAGTTATGCAAATCATTTCACCGCCCGTAGTCAAAACCAATTTACTTGAAGGTACTGCGGTAATATGACAGAAAATATAAAAGAAATTCGTGTAAGTGACACTATTTGTAGCTCAAGAACAGCTGAACTGATTTGGCTGAAAATTGGTGGGGAGGTAGCTTAGAACCAGGAGACGGATATAAAATACTTTTTATCCCGACTTTTTTTACTTTTTTTATTTTTTTACTTTTTTTTATATTTTATACAAACAATCGAAGTCAAAGTCAAAGTCAAAGTCAAAATGTATTTATTCAATAAAACCACAAGGATCACTTTGAAACGTCTTAAAGCTAGGTGACTCTAGGTGCCAGTTCCACGCGACCAAAGCCTAGAAGAACAGGCAACAAACTTACGGCTTGGTTCCTACCGTTCTTTTGTATGATCCTTTTACAATGTAATAATATAATATATTATTGAAGTTTAGTGAGGCGTAGGCATACAGAAAAAGGTAAACATAATCAAATTTATAAGACAGCACACGCTACGCCTCAAACTAATATTACCTAATGCATAAATACAATCTATTAAATCAGAGAAAAATAAAAAAAAAACACACAATAGTAGGTACAGTACAGACATTGCAGACATGTTAGCTGCCGATGGGCAGCTAACATGCCGAAGAGGCAGGAACTTCAAGTCGTCAGTTAGTACCTGATTCTTCTGACAAAATTACGTGGCTCAAGATTGTTCCATGGGGCAGAAAATGTTTTTTTTTAATTAAAGATGTATTCTAAAGAAAACGTGCGCGAGTGAAGCCGCGGGTAAGAGTTAGTAATTAATATTACTGAAATACTAAGGTATTGCTTTCACAGCGTGTAGCACAATACGTGCTCAGCAAAGTCAAAATGTATGATTATAAACCAAGCATTCAAACTATTTATAAAGATACTAGTGGCTTCCCGCGGCTTCGCACGCGTTGAAGTGGTGAACCGTGAGTGAGCCACAAACATCAAAACATCGTAACTTTCGCATTGATTTGTATATTATTAGGGTAAGATTTTAAATACCTACGTAGGTATATGGGATACCTATAGGCGTACATTACCTATATTAGGTAGGTAGGTATAGGTACTAACTGAGTTTGGCACAAACATGACAAATACAACAAAGACAACCTTACACGGAAAATATGTACTTATTTGTTCCTAGTTTCTACCTCAAAAACAAACGAAACGAAACAGCTTCACGACTTTGATCCCCAATCACGGTAGATACCCTCATATCTCTTCGTACCAACTCAAGATTCCCGTTTTTAGAATATCCCATATATAACACAGAATATAACATTGACGCTTCGTTGTATCCTTTTTACTCGAGCGCAACGAAGGAGGGTAACGTTTCAGGGGTTGTTTTCGAAAATCAAACTGTTTTTTTGTTATTTATCCACAGAACACATTTTCTTTTAGTTTGAAGTTAATTACACTACGCGTTAAAAATCTCCCATGCAAACCTTGGGACTTTGGCAGTCTTTTGCACCCTTTGCAGGGGTAGTTTTAAAATAGTGAAAACGTGATTTTAATCTATTTATTGTGGAGTATATTTACTTACGATTTCAAACTTGAAGTTTGAAATCAATCGCACTATGCGTTAAAAATCTCCCATACTAACTTTTACAGCCATTTGCACCCTTTGCGGGGGTAATTATCAAAACTTCAAAGTGTTATTCTTAATTATTTATTTCTTAGTATATTTACCTCAAGTTTTAAGTCAATCGCACCACGCGTTAAAAAACTCCCATACAAACTTCGACATCCCTTTGCATACTTATTAAGGGTAGTTTTAAAAAACCAAAAATGTTATTCCTATTTTTTTAGCCTTGAAGTAAATCTACTTCAAGTTTCAAGTTTGTAGATTCAAGGAATAAAATTTTTCATACCAACGTTTTCAACCCTTAGGGGTTGAATTTCCAAAAATCCCTTCTTAGTACACCTCTACGCCATAAGACCTATTTACTCTTCAAATTTCAAGTCTCTCTAGGACCAGCGGTCAAAACACTCCCATTCAAACTTTTACATCCCTTTGCACACTTATTAAGGGTAGTTTTAAAAAACTAAAAATGTGTTTCCTATTTTTTTGCCTTGAAGTATATGTACTCCAAGTTTCAAGTTTGTAGGTTCAAGGAATACAATTTTTCATACCAACGTTTTCATCCCTTTTTACACCCTTAGTGGTTGAATTTCCAAAAATCCCTTCTTAGTACACCTCTACGCCATAAGACCTATATACTCTTCAAATTTCAAGTCTCTAAGTCCAGTGGTCAAAAAACTCCCATACAAACTTTTACATCCCTTTGCACCCTTATTAAGGGTAGTTTTAAAAAACTAAAAATGCCTTTCCTTTTTTTTTGCCTTGAAGTATATGTACTCCAAGTTTCAAGTTTGTAGGTTCAAGGAATACTATTTTTCATACAAACGTTTTCAACCCTTAGGGGTTGAATTTCCAAAAATCCCTTCTTAGTGCACCTCTACGCCATAAGACCTATGTACTCCTCAAATTTCAAGTCTCTAGGACCAGCGGTCAAAAAACTCCCATACAAACTTTTACATCCCTTTGCACCCTTATTAAGGGTAGTTTTAAAAAACTAAAAATGCCTTTCCTTTTTTTTGCCTTGAAGTATATGTACTCCAAGTTTCAAGTTTGTAGGTTCAAGGAATACTATTTTTCATACAAACGTTTTCAACCCTTTTTACACCCTTAGGGGTTGAATTTCCAAAAATCCCTTCTTAGTGCACCTCTACGCCATAAGACCTATGTACTCCTCAAATTTCAAGTCTCTAGGACCAGCGGCTTAGGCTGTGCGTTGTCTATATGTCAGTCAGTCAGTCAGTCAGTCAGTCAGGACTTTGAGTCTTATAGTATTAGAGATTACCATGTTTTTTTATATGCTCCACTTGTGGTTTAGACTCTAGGTCCGTGGCCTACCGGGTCTTCCAAATTTTATCTATAGGCAGCGCATGACCTGAGGGCTGGTGAGTTTCTGGCTCATCGCATCAGCATTGCCGATTTGCCATTCAGCGTGGCAATGCAGCCAGCGTCTTAGGGACGCTTCCGACTGGCACTGATTTGGATCAATTGAGCTATCTCTAAATCGTTTGCAACGGTCTGCAGATAGCTCAACTGTTTTATATGTATTTTGTACATTTTGTAAATAATTGTATTCATTGAGATTTTTTTGATTTTCATGACATTTTGATGTTCTTTTACCTACGTTAAAAATAATAATTATTTATAATATTAATATCATTCATTCATATCATTTTCTTTGTAAATAAATATTAATAAATATGTCAATTTTTTAAAATATTTAAAAAGATTTCTCTTGAGATGTAACCACAGGAATCCTTGTAGCGTGAGTCTAACTCACACTTGCCAAATTATCTTGATTGCTTGCATCTCACGCCTCGATTAAAGAACTCAGTTCGAAGTCTTTGCGGTATGTCTTCATGTTATAACAATCGATACAAATACCTTCTGCTTAGAAGATGACTCACGTGTCCAATATAATTGTTATTGCAATCGATAATTATTACAATCACTACTCTAAATCTTGCGTAATTAACACAACAATGGGGGACCACCATTGTTGTACCATTGATATTGTGTTTTCCGCAGATGATAGCAATAATTGATGGTGGGATATAAAACAGTGCATTTTTTCACAGGTCTTTTAGTATCGTTTGTCAGTTTACCATCACGCTACTGATTGAAGTGAAGTCGGTGATCTTTTAGGTATGTATGAAGTTTTTGTAACCAGCTATTTTGAAATGTTCTTAAACATTTCCGATTGACAATTGTGGCGCGATATTCGACTATATTCTGTTGTAGTTAGGGATACAATACATTTACGCGACTAACGTCAACTTCGTTCGTGTTTTGTTTGCTTATAAACAAAAATAAATATATACCTAATTGGCATAATTCATAATTGCGAAGAAAACATCCAAAAAAATATACTGTCGAATTGAGAACCTCCTCAAATTTTGCAGTCGGTTAATAAATTACCAAAAAGAACGTTTCAGATCCTACTACCACCATACCTATTTCTGCAGAAATAGGTATGGTGGTAGTAGGTACTTTCCCGGCCGAGCTCTTCACAAAGAGCTCTTCTACTCTTTTATTCTTCACTAATATTTTTCCTCATTTTATTTGGATTATGCTTTCAAATTAGCCTGTGGATGAGAGTGAAAGAATAGAGAAAAATGGAGGGGACACATACTCAGCCCGTAGGTGCAGCAAGGATATAATGATGTTATCGATGTGAAACTCTTCTTTCTAAATTTCAGAATGAATTGGCTAGTTTTAGCAGCACTTCTGGCAGCGGCGTGCTTCGCCACCGCCGAGCAGTACACAGACAGATACGATAATATCAACTACGATGAAATACTTGCAAACAGGAGACTGTTGGAACCATACATAAAGTGTGTCCTGGACAAGGGACGCTGCACTGCTGAAGGCAAGGAGCTGAAAGGTATGCAAGTTTTGTTTATTACAAAATTAATCTTTAATGTATTGTTCGTACCTCTGACTACCAGTGCTGCAGTCCGTTTGTTACCGTTTGTGTAAAAAAATTATGTAACTGTACCTTTTGTGTTAAATAATGAGTACTAATAAATATTTCTATAATTTATGTTTAATATAAAATAAAAAATTGCACGCTTTATGTCAAGGCAAAATATAATGAAACCTATATTACCTACTTTAATAGCTGAATGCAACTATTTTACTTAAGTTTTGCAAATAAAATATCTTTATCTTTAAAGAATCTTGAGTTGTACTTGGTACTAAGAGATCTGAGTGCATATCTACCGTGCCTTGGGATAAAAGTCGAAGCGGTTTCTGAGTACACAAGGACTACTTTGAAACGTCATACAAACAAGGCGAATCTACTTTTATACGCCGTTTCTAGTTGTCAAAATCTAGAAGAACAACAAAAAGTTAACCTTGAGAACAGAACAATGCCTTTTCACCTTGAATTGGATGAAGTAAATGAATGCTAGAAATTATTGACAGGTTTTCATCAACTTGATGAACAAGTTTTAGGTTTTGTTCCACGATTCACTATTAGATTAATGGAATAAAAAAATCTTGTGGACAAATTACTTGGAAAAACCAGTTTCTTAGAACATCTAGATTCTGTAAACAACTTTATTTGTAAAGTAGATGTAAAGTTCAACATTTTTTTAATAGCGCGAGGATCCGACTATTCTTCTAGGCTCACGTGGAACTGGCACCTAGATTCACCTAGCTTTATAACGTTTCAAAGTGATCCTTGTGATTCAATTGATTAAATACCTTTTGACTTTGACTTCTACTAATTTTACTACTACTATTACTACAATTAATTTAGAAATGGAATAACAGCCATTTCTAACGCTAGGTACGAAGTTTGCTGTTTGAAGTGCGAGTGTAAGGCAGTGGCGTAGCTAGGTGGACGAGGGCCCCGGTGCAAGAATCGGGCCCTCACCCCTTCTTTCCACATAGCTTGAACTTATATTGGCCCTTAAAATAGATCATAAAATAAAAATTGTGAGCAGGCTCAGGGTTATCTCTATATATCTCTGTATATCTCTCTCGTTATATACCTATAGTTTCGGTTAGCTTAGGTTAGAGGGCCCCCTAAGCTCCGGGAGCCCCGGTGCACTGCACCACCTGCACCTACGATAGCTACGCAACGGCGGGACTATATTTTTGTTTAGATTAAGACTGTTTTTCGAGCCTCAAATCTAAGCCTGCAGCGCAGAACTGCCTTCTGCGCTGCAGGCTTTGATTTGAGGCTGTGGCTGTGGGTTCGATCCCCACCGATGGCAATCATTTGTGTAATGAACATAGGTACATAAACTTATTCTCTGTCTGGGAGTTATCAAATAGCTTGTATAAAAAAACATTTATGTATTGTATCAGTTACCTGGTCCCTGCAAGTTTGGGGCTGGATAGCGTTGTGTGACATGTACGCCCATATACGAATATAATCATTTTCTGAAATCATTATTTCAAATATCAGTCCCAGTCAGAAAACAGAAGAGTTCTTCTCAACCCGTATTTCATAATGAAAATACTAGATGGCGCTATGCGAAGTTTGCACTATGCTTTTATTTATTTCAATTGTTTTTTAGTATCTGTGTCTTTTTTTAACTTTAGCTCACATCAAGGATGCCATGCAAACTGGATGTGAAAAGTGCACTAAAAAACAACGCGTAGGAGCTAGGAGGGTGGTCTCACACATCAAGTCCAATGAGAAGGAATACTATGAACAGGTCAAGGCCAAATACGACCCGGGAGAAAAGTTCAAAGACACTTACGAAGCTTTTTTGGCCGCTGAGGAGGCTGAGGAATAGTGAATTTTTAAGAGTAATATAATTATTAAATGTTTTTATGATAAATAGTGCGTTTTATGGCGATCGGCACGAAAGGTTGGGTTAGAAGCTTTGAGACTACATCTTGAATTGACTAGATAGCATTATGACTAAGTCGCTTGTTGTATGCAAAACCCTGTTAAAAACTGGCTCGCACGGCACGAACGTCAGTGAAAACTCTGAATGGACCCACGTTACGTCTATTCTGAGTTTTGACAACTTGTTTTTTCGAACTTCATATTCGATAATTCGGATTTCGTTTTCCAGCGGGTTTTGTCTGATGATGTGATAAGCGCCCCCATCCGGACGTGAATAAAAACATTAGTTATCAGCAAGCCGGATAGCCGCTTATCGCTTAAACATTAAGGGGCTGACAACTATCAAACAACTTCTCGCTCGCACGTTTCGACATGTTGAAAGATGTTTTCCTACTCAAAAGTTTGCTTTACTAGTTTTCGTACATAAGCAAACTTTTAAGTAGTAAAACTTGTATCGATCAAAATGAAATTTTTACTAAACTGCGATTGATCTGAAATTGATTGAACTGGTTGATTGCGATTTTCCGAAAATGAGACTAGTGATTTTATATCTTTCAACATGTCGAAACGTGCGAGCGAGAGTCACATTAGCTATTGTCTTCGCCTTAAGTAGGTACATCGTCAGATCCGGGAATCCCGACGACGCGACGACGACGTGACGCGCGAAGCTGTGATGAAGATGACATTATACACCACTATTTTGTGACTATCAAAAAAAGCAGCAGAGGCTACTAATGCTATTGGCACTGTCAAGATTTTTTAATATTTAACTTTTAGCAAGTTATCGAGGTTTGTTTTCAACCAAAATCCTGCACAATTTTATGGACACACTACAAGAAAATACTACGGAATACTACTGCTAGTCAACATCGTAAACACTCCATTCATTATGACTCTTTCCATCTACCGTCTCGTCGTATAGTACCTACCTACGTCACATCATCTTGTCGCACTCATCGTATTCCTTCTCTCTCGCTCACTAGATAAATCATTTAATGGGTAGGTAGATAGGTAAGTATCATAAAAAAGGCATTATTTTAGGGATTTTTTAAATACTTTTATTTGTAATTAATTGCCATTTTTCCTTCATAATTTTACGGGCTTAGGATGTCAAGCTATGTACAACAATTAAAGTTATTTACAGTATGTACTTACAACTACGCACGTATTTACACTTCCACTAACCACAAGTATTTTAAAAGTTGTTCAAAATGTCCACCTTCCTTCATTGTCAATGCAAACACACACACGTTTTAACAAATTGTTTTCAGGGAAATACTTAGTCTTTGCACTATCAAAAGGGTCTAATGCATTGTTAGGCTCACTCACATACACTAGTATTTTTATTTCGCTCCACAAAAAGATTGGGGGTATCAGATCGGGCGAGCACGGAGGCCAGGCAACTGGGCCACCGCGACCAATCCATCGGGTGCCAAACTCCTGAGATAGATACTCGATAGCGCACCGTCCTGCTGAAACCATAGCTCCCGCCAGGTTGAACGGAATATCCTCCAGCCTGGCGATGGCTAGTAGCTCCTGGGTCTTCCTCAGGGGGGGGACAGTTTTGAAGACTTGCCTAGCGGCAAATGTTATAGCGCCATCTATTTTTTGTTTCTGTAAATTTTCAGTCACAAAAACTACTATTTTAGTTTTTTTAAATCCCAAGAGATGCCAGCACTAATAAACTAAGCGGAAACTATCGGAAGGTCATATTTTGCTATTTTGTCAACGTCAAATCACGAGTTTGTCTGTCACTGTCAGTCCGTGCTTTCGTTATATTTTGGACATGGCGGTTTCCATTGCATTTCTTTTCGGCCTTCGAAAAGTTGCGTTAGAGTTTGCCGTGCTTGTGTTGTGTTCTAATTTGCGTTGAGGTGCTCCGCATGTGCGTCGAGATACTCCGCATGTGCGTTGAGGTGCTCCGCACCTAGTGCATCGTCAGATAACGGTTTGCGAAAGGGACGCTCTAACCGCGATTGGACACCTGTTTTTTCTGTGGAAGGACTCCTTTGCTGTGCTTGTGTTGTGTCGTTAAAGTTGCGTTGAGGTGCTCCGCATGTGCGTCGAGGTGCTCCGCAACTAGTGTATCGTGAGATAACGATTTGCGAAAGGGACGCTATAACTGCGACGGGACGCTTGTTGCGGAAAGACGTTGTTTTGTGATTTTTTGTGTACCTACTGACTGCAGGCCAACCCCAGTTGGTAAACAATACTTACGATGCCGCAGCTTTGTGCCTTTGGGTGCAAACCCACCGGTAAGTTATTTTTGGTGCCTATATAGGTTAGGTGTGCACTTACCTACATACCTACCTACTTACTACCTAGCCATGTGTAGGTATCTGTTAAATAAGGACTAACACCCACCTTCATGATTACTCACTAGCCACACAAAATTAATTTAAGTACCTATCACAATAATGGCCGTTCCTTATAATCAATCTATTCATTTTCTTTATTTATTTATATTGGGTCGGATTTTATGACATTTTGACGATTTATGATAGTGGAAAGGTTGTATGTTTTTTAACTAGACTAGTAACATAAACTGACAACAAAAGCAACTTTTTCGAAATATTTGTAGAACCATACCATACCACTGCTATGACAGACATAAACACAATAACTAATTTATGTATACATACAATACAATGATTATTTAACTCAATTAAAAATATAACGTGACTTTTCTGATCAGTATTAATATCTATTTACAGGAATAACGGCTTGCGAGGACTTGATTTCAAGTGTTGCTGGAACGGCTAACGAGCATATTCATACTTCGCCACATAAACTTCCCATGATAAGTATGTATATCTCTTTTGTTATTGTCCTTATATTGTTAGTCTCTTCATAGCTGGGGGCTAGTTAGAGTGACCCTGTTTTCGCGTTTAATACAGATCTTCATCGTTTTCTGTGGTTTCATGTCTGAAGTACCTACCTACTGAGGTTTTGTAATTTAAGATTCAGCCTGTCCTCCATCCTAGTTTGTCATAATATCCACTGTATAGCTGTATAGTATGTCTGTATAGCACTTTTTAGTAGTAGGGCTCATTGTTAATTTAGCCGGGGAAGTACTATCATTAAGCACTAGTATTTCCTTGTGTACCTACAATAAAAAAATAATTCAAATATCAAGCAGTATAATGAAATATTATACTGAGATGACATTTAAAGTCTTAGAGTGATGGATGCAATGCAATATCCTCCTGGGCACATCCCTACTAGACATGGTACAACATAATTATGTTAATGACTGTTAAATTTGTTGTATTACAGACACACCAGCTAGTGAAGAACTAATGTCAAATACAACTGAGACAGCTGATAGAAGCAGTCAATTGCTTCGTCAACATTCTACTAAAGGTAATAGAATCCACATAATTTAATATTAGACACATAAAAGAAAATCCTCTCAGATGTCTTAGTATCAAGAGTTGTGTATATTATAATACTTCTGGAGAAAATTTTGATGTTAGCAAACAACCAACATTAAATGTAAATTTGATAGTTATCATCACTGTCATTCTTCATAGATTTAAATGATGCCCGAACCCGCGCCCTCCAGCGCAGAAGCCAGAGCTTCTACCAAAAGAGCTATGATGGCTGTATGAAAATAATTAAAGAATTAATTTTATAATTTCAGGACTTACTTCTGGCGCATTGGGCTTGCAGAAAGCTTGTGTACTTGATGAGCACAACTACACTGCTGCTAGTAGACACAAACGACTCATGTCCAAATGTAAGTTTTTACCCAACAATGTAGTTATTTATTTTTTACCCTTATTAGTTAATAAATTTTTCTAAGAATTATGAATTGTGAAGTTGATGATCTTTGTTTAGGAGCTGCAGTTGAGACTGGTAGATGACTGGATTTTAGCTAGATCACGATATCAAAGCGATTTGCAAAGTTCATCTCAGCTACATTCAGTGATTAAATTATTCTGAATTATTAATGAGTCTAAACATTTTCTCCACTGATTAAATTGATCAGTTTTAGGTCGGGGTTAAATTATGAATTAGCCATTTTTTTTTACCTAATATATTTTTTTAGGAACTTTTGTCGATATCCGACCATGTCAGTTCCATTAAGCTATAATAATATAAAATTCTTGCCATGTCTACATACTCTCTGTTACCAGCCCATATTCATAAAGACCGATAGAGCATGCTAGCCTCACCCGAGGTTGATGCCGCTAACATGATCTGAAAGAGTCCTATATCAAGCCAAGTTATATTTATGTTTCGCCGTAACTCCTCCCTCATTGATGCGCTCCGGGCTAACTGCATCAGTAGGTGGTAAACATCCTCTTTAACACCACACATTTCACAATTAGGGTTGTCTACAAGGTTCATTGCATGCATTTTATGTGCACGTTTTTATAAATTTTAGTACTAATCTACTTTTTTCTATTATAGGCAATGGACCAAGATTCAACTCCGCCCAATTCAGTAACATGCGCACCCAAATAAAAACCTTGCGTAGTCAAGTTTGCCGCTTGAGGAAAAACAAATCTTTTAAAGCTGGCCTGGCCAACGCTCGAAAGCTGTCTGAAAATTTGGCATTTCAACAAGTTGTGAGCAGGATGTCAAAACCATCACAGTTGTTTGTAAATATGCAAATGCAAGCATCCAAACAACCAAAAGGCAGGCGCTTCACAATTGAAGAAAAGGTACTGGCAGTGTCTCTATATAAAAAAAGCCCCAAATGCTATGCACTGTTGCACAAGTATTTTACTTTGCCATCAGCGAAAGCTATGAAACGCCTTTTAGGCAAAATACGATTGTGCCCAGGCATAAACCCAATAATTTTTGAAAAAATTAAGAAATCCATTTCTGAAAAGGATACCACGGACCGGCTATGCAGTTTAGCGTTCGATGAAATGTCCATAACTACGCAAATAAACTACAATGCTCAAAAAGACAATCTAGAAGGTTTTGCCACAAACAATGACAGTAAATTTGCTGATCATGCGCTGGTTTTTATGGTTAAGGGAATCAAACAAAATTTTAAGCAACCAATTGCTTATTATTTTACCAACTGCTTAAATAAAGTTGAATTAAAAAAACTAGTGAAAACAGTCATCCGCCACGCACAAGATTCCGGCCTGATTATAGTTAATACCGTTTGTGATCAGAGCACTGTAAATGTTAGTGCCATAAATGAACTTGTGGAAGAAAAAAAAGCAAAGTATCTGAGGCTGAGAAAAGAGTGGCGGTATGACTGTTTTTCCGTTAAAGGCCGCACTATCATTCCTCTGTTTGATACTCCTCATTTAATTAAAGGTATTAGAAATAATTTAATGACGAAAGATCTAATATATACAACCAAAAATAAAGAAAAAACTGTTAAATGGGAGTTCTTTCAAAGAGTTTATGATGCAGACAAATCCTACGGGGAACTTAAGCTACTTCATAAAATAACTGAAGAGCATATTAATCCTGAAAAAGTAAATAAAATGCGAGTGAAAACTGCAACACAGCTTTTTAGCCACAGTGTTGCAGTTGTCACTGAGCACTTGACTGCCAGAGGAGATCTACCAGAGGAATGTCGGCAATTGGTTGACATAACTGTGTGATTAGACAATTCGTTTGATTCTCTAAACGTGTGCAATCTACATGTCCCTAATGGCAAAATTTATAAGGGAGCTGTAAAAATTGACTCACCTCACCATAAACTTTGGATGGAGGGTAAAAAGGTTTTAAAAAGCGTAAAATTTATCCAAAAAAAGGTCTCCGGTAACAAAATCCGATTATTGGAAATAACTGTACCATCAATCAAAAATTTAATCAGAACTATTGAAGGAATGGAAGCAATTTGGCAGGTCTTAACAAAAAAGTTTGGTTTAGATGCAATGCTGACAAGAAATTTTAATCAAGATCCAGTTGAAATTTTTTTTGGGAATATCAGAAGTTATGGAGCACGGAACAATGCCCCTAATATAATTTCCTTTGAGGGTGCATTTAAAGCACTGCTTTTAAATAATTATAGCGCTCCTCATTCTAAAAGAGCAAATTGCGAGGAGGACAACAATGAATGCCTACAAAATTTAGATTTTTTTCTAAGAGAAAATCCTGGCATTCCCATTGAAACTTCTGATATTCCCGAAATAAATATACCATATAATGAAGATGTATGTGTAGATTTAAGCCTAACGCCAGAAGATGCAGGGCAAAGAAATTATGTTTGCGGATGGGTCTTGACCAAGTGCTTAAAAAATGTTTGTAAATCTTGCCAGCAATGCCGAAAAACTCTACTTAGCAACAGCACTACCAGAAATAACGCATTTATCAGAGCAAAAGAATATTGCAATAAAAACTGGCTGTGCTATCCCAGTCAAGATGCTGAAGATTGCTTCCGTGATATACAAAATATATGTAAATCATTTTTGAAAAAAAATGTTCCCAAAAAAAAAGTAAAAAAAACAATTGTAACATATTGTGATTTATTTATTGATTACCCTTTTAAATGTGACACCCATAAAGATTTATTAAAAGAATCCTTCTTGAAAAGCTCAATTAATATTATAATATACAGTTGGTGCAGAACCATAAATCGGATTTTGTCTGGAAAGATGAAGTATGAAGGCGAAGATGAAATTAAAAAAAGCGCTGCCGATTATTATAATAAGCACAAACATTATAAAAACCGAAAATAAATTATGTATCTGAATTTAAAAGTTGAATTTTATTGACACCCTTTTAGGTTGGTTCTAGTTTGCTCATAAAAGTGTGCCAAGGCTTCTGCTTTTTAAATTGTTTATTTTTTATAGATTTAATCAGTTTGCACAACAATAATACTTAAAGCAAACTAGAACCAACAAAATAGTAAAAGTACATAATTTGGGCTGTGTACTGGGCAAGGAACCTACCTATATATAGCTATATATAGGTATGTATACTAGAAGTTTTCGGTAACAAATAATAGATGGCGCTTCAAAACTAGTTGGCATCAAAAACCGAAAGAGGGCTCTCTTTTCCATACTACTTATTATACTCTTTGGTCTTCCTGTAGTGTATCTCAGCTGAGCGCACAATCTTCCAAGCGCAGGACTGGCTTGTGCTAAAGCGACGTGCCGCGTCACGCGTGCTCCTCCGCGGATCTTCTTCAAAATCATTTAGGACTTCATCGTAGAAGTTTCGGGAGTATGCAGGCCCTCCTCGTCCTTGCGCATGCGACGGCACGTAAACAGAGCCATGGTCCAATATGCGTTGGTATAATATGCTGGACATCGTGGAGTAATTTGGTTGCCGATTGTTTGGGAACAATTCGCGGTACATCCGTAGGTAATCACTCACATTACCCCAGACTAAAAATACGTACGTAACATGTATGCGTTATTCTCTGGCAGTGTACTGACAAGCTATCGTGAACGTGAAAACCACAATAAATTAAGTACCTACCCGCGTACAATTTTTATTTTACGGATGTCACTGACCTGCATCGAATTTAGAGTACCTATGTATGGGTTTCGTTCGACACGAGTTTGCCGGCCATAGATAAAATAATAGTTAGTATTGCGCGAGCGGCGCGTTTTGTTTCGTTATGAACGAGACAAAAATTTATGAATGGATGAGAATGAGACTCGGGTAGAAGACTCTGTAGTAGGTACGTACGGATAATGGGTAACTAGTTATCATCCTTTTCTTGGGATATTCTTTTTAATTTTTTTTTTTTAGTTTTAACTACATAAATGTGATCAGTAACTGACACTGAGCATACGGTTTTTTTTTTTTGATAATTACAAATTAGTGGTGTATATTAGTCGTTACTCAAGTACGTCACACTCACATAAGTACATTTTATTGATCGATTGAATGAAGCGAACGAAGATCTTACAGTCAAATTGGGCGATTCGGCATTTTATGTTTGTATGTACCTATGTAGGTTTGTCAGGCCATAACTTTAGAACCGTTGATCCGATCTGCATGAAATTTGGTCGATAGCTTGTACTTGAGAAATTTATATGTATTTATATTCGGTAGGTATATGAATTTAATCGGACAAGGGTTTGGTTTGTACGTCCCAATACCATTTTTATTCTAGGGTGTATAAATGATTTTTGAGATACAATTGGTAGCCCGAAGTAGGTAGGGGGTAGTCTTTTAGCCAAGCAGCATTGCTGTGTTTCGGTTTGAAGAGTGTGGTTGCCGGTGTTATTAAGGCACATGAGGCTTAACATCTGTATGCCTCAAGTTGATGGACGCAGGGTATGGCACGTTCCTATCGTGCGGGACTTACGAGGCAATGCTTTGTTATTGGTGATGGTTTCCACTTAACATCAGGCCATCTGTTTGTTCCATCAGCTAGTTGTATAAAAAAAAGTCAGGCCTTTGAACCGCGGCTCTAAAGAAGCCTTTTACTCGTATTTTGATAAAAAAAAACAAATAACCAAGAAAAGAAGGTTAACAACTTCAGCTCATCTTATTTATAAACCTGTACCAGACTTTACAAGGATAAATTTTATGTTCTTTTGTGTATTTTTCTGTATGTTCTTTTTGATGTTCCGGTCCAGCCTTAGAACAAACGGAAACCTGTATAGTTTTGTATTTTATATACAAGGTGTTCCATAAGTTGTGTATATAAACTTGAGGGGGCTCAAGTACCCATCAATATGAACAACTTTTTCTAAGGAACCAACACTGTGAACGCGAAAAAAAAACAGCTGTTTCATACAAAAGTTCAATACCTACCAGGCTAAAATGTATGAAACAGCTGTTTTTTTTCGCGTTCACAGTGTTGGTTCCTTAGAAAAAGTTGTTCATATTGATGGGTACTTTAGCCCCCTGAAGTTTATATACACAACTTATGGAACACCTTGTATAGATTTAAAGAGTATTTCATATGTAGAGATAAAAATATCGATGTTAAATCTATAAATACCTAGGTAGATCGGGTAAAATCATATAATTATGAGTGCCGGCGACTGATTATGATCACCCGCGTTTTTTGTAGTTCACCTAAAACTCGGTTATACACATAATTGAATGATCAAGCGAGCTTACCTGAAGCGAAGCTCGATCTTGATTATACTGCCTTCACCGAAGAGAAATGTTTACTTGTAGTACGTACGTACTCGCTGACTATATCGCACAAGTGTTTAGAGGTAGACAGAGAAAGCAAAACACTCCCATCAACTGTCTCACCTCTAGCGTCCAACTCATTATCTTCAGAGTAGTGTTACAGCATCATTGATCTTCTGGGGAACTTTTCCAGGGAAGGGAGGGACCTTGTTTCTCTTCGGTGAAGGCAGTATAATCAAGATCGAGCTTCGCTTCAGGTAAGCTCGCTTGATCATTCAATTATACTGCCTTCACCTTCAGAGAAATGTTTACTTGTAGATGTTTAGAGAACAAGATTAATGATGCACTAAGATAATCTTTGATTATCAATAGGTAGAGTGAAGAAATTGGAAAAAAATAAAAAGGTAAATAACCTTATGAATAGCATTTATAAAAGCTTGCTCGATGTACCTTATATACATACCTATTATATTATTATTATTTTACAGAAGACTAACGCATTATAAAATAACGCAAAATAAAAAAGTTGAGCTTCTTCCAGCACCAAACAAAATGTTTAGATTAATTAATTGAATGCGAAAAAAAATAGATCACCAGAACCATCTTATCTTGGTAAAGTTATTAAGTTATAGAACTCAATATATTGTTTAACTCAAAAATCAGTTTATTATAAAAATTTGCAAAATAGCTAATTGTGCCGACTAACCAGCCAAGTCTTCGTAATGACGTCGACACTTAGTCCGGCTCAAGAAACGGCTGAAGTATCTACTTCAGTAAACTGTAAGTAAACAATAAGCTGTAAACTCCAAAGACAGAAATATCGATGCCACTATCAGCTAACGTTTGTTTAGTCTAGCAGTGCCCAATAGATTGCGAGAAAGTGACTTATCTATGGAGATATATATGGAGGTCTTTTGTGGTTCAGACTAAAGAGATCTTCTGAATTCGACCTGATAGTGGATGTTATCAATAAATATTTGTGTAAAGTAGAAGCAAGACAAATACCATGCCGCTGATGAAAATAAGGCAAATTTAAAGAACGTTGCATTCTGCCAACCCTAGAAGCTTTATCGAAAGATTTGATACTATCTGAAATATAAATCAAAGAAAATGTTTGTATTCTCCGACCGGTTGATAGGGCGAGCAGCATGACAAATTTTTTGATGAAAGTTTCTAAATCAAATGAACCATTAGTTTTTCTAAATAATCTAATACTATACTCGAATCCCAAGCAATATAATAACAAGGGAATGTTGGATTTAATATAAAAATGCATGTGAAGGAAAGTTTAACTTTCATATATACACCAAAGGTTTAATGATATCAAAGGGATATAATATGATTATTCCAAGATATTCATAAGATGACCCTTTTATGAAACAAGTTGTAAAAAACTCCAATAATTATGATCCGTTAGCATTAAAGCAATCATTGTTATTTTGTACACAAAAACTTCTACCATTGTTTAATTGTATTGTGTGTAATAAATAACATTGTATTGTGATCTACCATTCGGTGAAAATGAAGAAATCATTACACGTAATGCCAATTCAGGAACAGATTGTCTGCGGAAGGCCTCCTGATGAGACATACTGTCAGGGAAAGTTGATGATGCAACGAATATAGATCTGCAAATAGAGAGAAGTAGATATATACTTAGAAGGAGTATCAATATCTTTTCAATACATACCGAGGGTACCATAGTTGAGGAGCCCAGAACTATAGGTAAAATTGTCTTCTTTCTACGAATTATATTGAAAAAACATTTTTCGTTGATACATGATGCGAGTAAATCCATATTTGGTTTATGAAACTGTTTTTTACACATAAGAATCTCATTCCTGCTCCTTATCAATACTAATCTTCCTGATTCTGCGCCTGCTTCTATATTTTCAGTGGAAAGATAATACGACCCGAAAAACAAATATTCGTCTTATCTTCCACCATTTCCAAGTTATGTTAGTGACGTCGATACTGGATATAAGATGTACTATTAGCGGTTTTATTGACCACGCGAAAAATAATATTACCATCTGTTTTATATTCTGCAACTCTTTCAAGGCCAAAATTTCGGCTTTTGGCCCTGACGGAAGACCAGCGTTAGTTGCTAGCCAACTGACTTATGCTGAGTCAGGGTCCGTTTTGCAGCTCTTAGGTTTTTATTTTATTAATTTAGTTCTTTTTAGTTTTAAATCTAAGTTGCGTGCAAATAAGTATGTTTTCTTTCTTTCTTTCTTTCTTTCAAAATAAATCACCATAAATTCCAGGTAATTATTATGATTGGATCGGTCCGTGGTGGACCCATAGGTATCCCCCAACTCGTTCAGAGCCACAGAACACATCTCAATCAGTGCATCAGTAAAAACTTCGCAATCATATCAGAATCTATGCAGGCGGATAGGAACTGCTACGGAAATGTTATTTTCCAGCAAAGCAGGTCATCACGCAAGGTAACTGGTACTTCCATGAATGCTTCATAGTTAACGTTATTTTTAAGTAGAGCCAACGACGTACATAACTCTGTATAAGAATTTCGTGAACAACCAGCCATATAGCTGGACATGCCGCGGAAAGAAATCCTCATTACCGCGAAAATGCTCTTATCCGAATTATTTTTAAGTTCATTATAAAATAGTTACTTTCAAAAGCCTTTTCGAGTCTGGTAGCTATAAAGTAAGCTTAGAAACTTGCAAGAAGTACTTTGATATTAAAAAGACTTCAATAATCGATAAGCAGTTTAATTTTCAAAATCTGGTTCCCATATTACAAGCTTTGCTTAATTTGGGGCTAGAAAGTGCTGGGTGGAAAGTTCACCAATATTCATTTAATTACTTTATTTAAATGTATCGTTTGCGTTCATAAGGCAGTCAATAGCACATTACGCTTTACGAAGTATGTCGCTAGATATATTCATAAAAATAAAAACCTTTGAAAATACACCTAAACAAAAATATTTTTTCAATCATCAAGAATTGGAATTAAATAATAGGCCTTTTCAGCCACATATTAATCATGCGGAATCCTTGAGTAACGCGTTTAATAGCGGTTCTGATGTTCTCCATCTTAAAATGTTCCGTTTTAACATACTTATTTAATTGCTTTACTTAATAAGGATAATCTGACAACGAACATCAGTTTCAGAAATTAACAATATATCCAAAATAAATTGTCCTGCAATTGGATTGCACCTTTCAATAATCCTGAGTACTAAGAGATGACCTATCTCAGTTTGTATTGCTGCGATTTCAATTTCGGAATACTTACGCCGCGGTATAAGTCTGAGCCCTTTGGTTAGCTATTTTTATAAATGGTATCTTATAAAAAAAAGGCACAGCATTGAGTATAAAATTGGTGATAAAGGACCATTTGCTCAAACAAAAATTTCATACGACCTGACTTCGATTTGGAATTTCTTCGTCGTCGCTCGACCGAAGAAAAATCACTGTATTCACCTGTGCGAACGCCGTGCGCGCACGAACAAGAATGAGTTGGACGCTAGAGGTGAGACAGTTGATGGGAGTGTTTTGCTTTCTCTGTCTACCTCTAAACACTTGTGCGATATAGTCAGCGAGTACGTACGTACTACAAGTAAACATTTCTCTGAAGGTGAAGGCAGTATAATTATTGTTCTTTACACTATAGTAGGTAGTAATTTGGTAGACTTCTTCATAAAAACGATACTCAAGTGAATCATTGCTTAAAGTCTCAAGAGATGACAATAGTTTGATTGTACACTGAACAATTTGTCTCATATTAACAAATGCCAAATGGATCAAGGCCATGACGGTGTTATTTTTTTTTTTAAAAGGCCATGAGAGTTCAGCGCGCTGACTTCTTACTAAGCTTGGCACCTGACGATCCACTAATTGGTAGATAAAGTAGGCATCTAGGTGTCTAACTAACATGGTCATCAATAAAACAGCCACGTTACATCAATAATTTATTTATTCCTACAATTTATGTTAATCAGTCAATATTCAACCTTGTGTCTTAGCGATTCTGAGTTCACTTTCGTACTTCTGCACGTATATGTGTTGGGGGTCGAACTTGGCTGAGAGCTGATTCCAGTAATCACCCTCATTGTTGATGAGATGGCCGATGACGCGACGGGTGCCTTCGTTTTGGGTCTTTGTGCACTTTGCACAGTACGTTTCTAGAGCTTCTCGGATGTGAGCTAGGAACAAATAAAAATACAAATAAATAATAGAGCTAGAGCTAGTGAGCTCTTTGTGAAGGGCTCGTCTGCAGAAGTATTACCATGCCTATTGCTGCCCCCAAGCAGCGTTGCTGTGTTTCGGCTTGAAAGGTGTGGTTCCCAATGAAATTACAGGCACATGAGATCTAACCTATGTTCTTAGTGGGGATCGAACCCATGGCTCGGTATGCCACTAGAAAGCTTGCTATACTATATCTTATAAGATTTTTCAAAGTGATCCAGTCATTGAACCAAAGATCGTTATGATTTTTGTTTCTTTTTGACGTATGTTTATAGTTCTTTTTATAGATATACTAGCGGCCTCTCCCAGCTTCTCATGCTTAATTTTAGGAATTTGCATAATTATTTTAAACATTTTAGGATAAACTTAGACCGTGGGTTCGAGCCTCGCGTCTACTTATTTATTTGCACGCCCTTCTCCCTGATTGAGTGAGAACGCGCCCCGTGGCCCTGCACGTTCGCTAATATTTTTAAAGCGAACTAAATTTTTTAATTTCGTAATATCTTTTGAATGGAGTGTCCGATTAGAAAAATTCAAGAAGTAATCTATAGGTATTGAAACAGTCTTGAATACGAAATGATTTGTTTGGATAAGGATTAATATAAAGGTATTTTGTAGATATTGATGTGTTCTTTAATATTGTAGAACATTTTTGTGTTCTATCGTCAATAGTTTTCGCAGCGCATGCGATGAAAAATATTTAATGGCCAAATTTTTTACACCTTGCTTGGGTTACATTATGGATATTTTAGAAGGGATCCCTAATTTTTTCTGGTAATAAATATAGCCTTTCTAATGGTTTCTAATTCTAATGGTGAAAAAATTTTTGAAATCGGACAATATTTTGACTCTGTACTTATAAAAAAATAAAAAAAATAAAAGTATTTTCAAAGAAATATTTTAAAAAATAATATTCATGTGTTTAAATATTTAGTATATGTGTATATACAAGGTGTTCCATAAGTTGTGTATATAAACTTCAGGGGGCTAAAGTACCCATCAATATGAACAACTTTTTCTAAGGAACCAACACTGTGAAAGCGAAAAAAAAAACAGCTGTTTCATACAAAAGTTCAATACCTACCAGGCTAAAATGTATGAAACAGCTGTTTTTTTTTTCGCGTTCACAGTGTTGGTTCCTTAGAAAAAGTTGTTCATAGTGATGGTTACTTTAGCCCCCTGAAGTTTATATACACAACTTATGGAACACCTTGTATATTTAGTTGAAGTGACACCAAAACAAGTTTCAACTGCTTGGAAAATCTATTTTTAGAAATTTATGAATTAGCCTGGGATGCTATTTAAATAAAGCTATTTAAATAAATTAAAACCTGTTACTCCATTCGTGTTCGTGTAGTTTATAAAATATGATCTTCCGCAGTGCGCGAACTATGTTTATTCCTACTTTCATCATAATCCGTTCAGCCGTTACGGAAATTAGTGGGACCAAATATACTCACAAATTCACAAGCTTTCACGTTTATAGTATTACTTAAATCAGAAAAAAATCGGAAAATTTATCAAAATCATCTTATTACGCACAACTAGTAGCACGTCACGAGAGGGGAAAATATGAGGGCTTGTTAGAAATTTGTATGAAACTTAAAAGAGTAGTACAGAGGGCTTATTACGAGTTTAGTGCCAATCGAGTGCCGATCGTCGATCGTGAATTTTCTACGAAAAAAAAAGGTTTCTCAAAGAATACGCTAGATGCCGTTGATTTATTTTCATAGAAAATTCGGTGTATCGTAACGATCGACGATCGGCACTAAACTCGTAATAAGCCCTCAGCTCTTTGTGAAGAGCTCGTCCGGGGATGAACTACCACCATGCTTATTCCTGCCGCCAAGCAGCGTTTCTGTGTTTCGGTTTGAAGGGTTTGCCAGTGAAATTACTGTCACATGAGGCTTAACATTGCCATATACCTCATGTTAACGAAAGCAGGCCAGTACATCTTCGGGTACGTTTCTATCGTGACTTACGAAGATATGATTTGTTATAGGTATCTGCTTGTTCCATCAGCAAGTGGTATAAAAATTGACCAGAGTCAGATCTCTTGGTATCAACCAAGAGATCTGAGGGGATATCGACCGTGCCTTGGGATCAAAGTCGTGAAGCGGTTTTAGTTTCATAAAAAAACTTACATTTCAGCTCCTTGCCTTCAGGTGAGCACCTGCCTTGCTCCAGAATACACTTGATGTATGGAATCAGCAGCCTGCGGTTGTCTATGATTTCGTCAAGGTTGATGTTGTCGTATTTGTTCGTGTATGTATGTTCGGGCCTAGCTGAGGCACAGGCTAGGACCATGAGGACACATAATACTGCGGTTTTCATTCTGAAACTAACAAGTTAGTATTCTAACAGCAGCGTTGGGCTTTCAACCTGTCATATGGAATACCAATAAAATATGAGGTTAACAAGAAGAGTGCTACAAATAGAGTAGAGTATAAATATGCAGAGTAAACATTTTATAATTTTCAGATGCGGATTTTTGGGAAGTTATATAAGAAAAGCCTTGTAGAATTATTTTTTCCGGCCTCTTTTTTCTATCAAAATCTAAATCCGCCACCAACTATATAATAAAAAACTCACTTGATTATTAACAAAATATTTTGAGAAAAGATCACTGATCTAACTGGTATCCTAAGAAATTATGATTTCGATATCAGCCGATGTTTTTTATATAGTTTGTGAGACATCGGTTTGAAGCTGAGATTATCAATCGAACAGGTTTTCGGTTTCGAGGAACTTTACGCAGGTATCACCTACCTACGTCACTATGGAACATTCAACTTTGTTTGTTTATTCTAGGATTCCTCGAATACTGCATTATTTATGTTAATGTTTCATATTCATGGTTACTGTGTACTAGAATGTTTCATTGTCAACCAGTTTTGTTTGTCCGGGGAAGTACCAAGCCTAATTCTGCCGCCAAGCGTTGCTGAGTTTTGGTCTGAAGGGTATGTGTGCTGGTGAAATTACAGGCACTTTCATTCCTCAAGTTGATGGACGCAGGGCAGTGCAAATTCGGGCACGTTCTTATCGTGCGAGAGTTGCGAGAAAAGGCTTTGTTACAGGTAATGGTTACCACTAAGCATCGTTACGTTGTATCAGCACATTCTATGGAAAAAAAAAATATATATAATTAGCGTAGAATAGTCCAGATAAGGGGCGTGGCCTGTGACGTCACCCAGAAAGTGGTGTGAGCTAGCTTGGAGGGGCGCGCCGAGGCTACGTGCGGCGCGAGCGTCATTCGGACAACACTTTTGCTTCATCGCCAGAGATAGACGGACGTTATACTTACTTAGTGCCATTTTGCTTACTGCTATTTTGTTAAATCAATTTAAATAAGTTCTTTTTAGTTTTGAAATTGTTATTGTTTTTTTTATTAAAGATTACTATTAGTTTATTACCTCAGAAGTGTGATTCTTATCCTGTTCTGTGCCGCTGTGGCTTATATTGATTTAAAACATTTTTTTGATACTTTTTGAGAATCTAAAATTTTTTACGTTTTTATGTGTTAAAAAAAATGTCCGGTAAAAGTAATCGCAAAGGGCGTAAAGACAGTTCCTCTACTCCTGGCTTGGAGCAAACGCTTCAAACTATTTTGGATCGCTTAAATTCTTTAGAAGATTCTAGGCAACGCAGTTCGAGCGCAGACAATGCGGCTACGTCACGCGACATTCCGGCGCCCGAACCGGTCGTGCAGCTGTTACCGCCGCCCGTACCTACGGCGGGCGAGCCGAGTGACGCGCTCCTACCCGCACCGTCTGGCGCCGAGTCGTGCGCTGCTAGCGTCGACATGTCTGTGCCTTGTTTAAGTGTATTAAATTCCAGCACGACCGCCGCCGAGGTGGTTATGAGTGAGGTAACCGAGAAGCTAGTAAGTGCAATCAGTGCTATTCCGGTAAGATCAAACCATGTTTTTATATCAAACTTTGATCCGTCTCTGCATGATTTCGATGTGTGGTGTAGCGAAGTAGATCACGTACGTAGTTTGAATCGGTGGGATGATCGCGAGTGCTTAGCACGTATAGGTAATTGCCTAAAAGGTGACGCGAAGGTATGGCTTAATGAATGGGTTAGCAACGACCGTAGCTGGTCAAATTTCAAGCGGGAGTTTAAAACGTTGTGCCCCCTTAATATTGATATTGCGAATATTTTATTCGACGTTATGAAAACCGATTCAGACAACTACGCTACATACGCGGAATATGCTAGACGTTCTTTGTTAAGATTGCGTATTGTCAAAGGTATGAGTGACGAATTAATTGCTGCCATAGTGATACGCGGTATCACAGACGCCCAGATTCGTGCAGCTGCCACCAACGCAAAGTTGTTGCCAGATGGCTTAGTAAACTTTTTGTCGATCTATACAAAACCAGTTCAGGTGACATCTGTTCATGCACGTGGCTCTTTTCGTAAACACGAGTCACAGTCGAGCGCTCGTAAACGAGAACACGCTGATTTGAGGGTGAAGTGTTTCTCCTGTGGGGTTTATGGTCACAAACAGATCTCGTGCACCAAGCGTATAAAATCGGATGTGCCCACTCGGGACAGTCTACCTACAAGTATATGAACAGACTACCTACATTTTTGTCGCGAAACCGTAGATACCTACAAAGAGAATGATATCGCTACTGCAGTTATACAAGGTGTACCAGTTGATGTGCTTATAGATAGTGGTTCAACTATTTCTTTGATTTCAGAATCTGTAGCCAAACACCTGCAATGCACCCAGTCCCCGTCATTTCGTGTTCTACGCGGCATAGGTAGTCAGGAGATACAGACCTCTTACTGTACTACTTTGTCGGTCGAGTTTTTCGAGATTACCCTCGAAGTCGATTTTCATGTCGTTCCGGATAAGTGTATGAACACGCCTGTCATCATCGGCACCGATGTGTTAAATAGGGACGGTGTGACCTAGGTATACCCGAACGCGAGGTGTGCAACTACTCACACGAGCTGAGAACGTTTTTAAGGTATTGTCAGATCCTTGTATACCGATTAATACACCGTTGGTAGGTCAAGATAGGGAGCGACTAATGAGCGTCATTAACGAGTTTGCGGAAAATCTAGTCGTAGGTACTGCCACTACAACCGTGCAAACGGGCACCATGCACATTCGGTTGCATAACGAGACCCCTGTAGTTTACCGACCATATAAGATGTCTCATGACGAAAAAATGCGCGTTAGGGATATCATTAAGGACCTGTTAGATAAAAATATTATTCGTGAGTCTGAGTTTTCGAGTCCAGTTTTGCTCTTCAAGAAAAAAGACGGTAGTGACAGGCTTTGTGTAGATTTTAGGGCGTTGAATGCGAACACCATTAAGGATCACTATTCACTACCACATCGACGATCACATCGATCGTTTAGGCAAAGCTCAATATTTTTAGCAAATTGGTCAGGTGAGACCGAGCGAGCATAAGATCGAGGCTTAAGTTGCCGCTCGAGTTCCGAGCAGTGTAAAAGAAGTAAGACAGTTTTTAGGCCTTGCAGGTTACTTTAGGCGTTACCTTCCAGGCTATTCTTCGAAAACAGCGTGTATAGCGAATCATTGAACGGTTAACTAGTGAGCCTGTATTGGCTATTTTTGACCCCTCTCTCCCCACTGAAGTGCACACCGATGCGTCAGCGCTAGGTTATGGAGCTGTTTTGCTGCAAACTCACAATGGTGGGCACAAGCAGCCTGTCGCTTATTTCAGCAAGGTTTTCTGCAAGGGGCTGAACTACGTTATCACTCCTATGAGTTGGAAACGTTGGCAGTTGGCGCTGCAACATTTTAGACATTATCTTATTGGTACGAAGTTCAAAGTTGTGACCGATTGTATGACTGTGACTGATGTAGACTATGACTTTGATCTCGAGTATCGAAAGGGGACTGCGCTATCTCATACTGACTATCTGAGCCGTAACCCGGTAAATATTTGTGAAATTCGAAAACCACTAAACTGGGCTCAGATAGCGCAGGCCGCTGACGAGGAGACGCAAATCCTGCTTCAGAAACATAAAGATGGTGATCTAGATTCTTCTAGGTACATAGTTCGTAATGACGTCCTATACTTTAAAATGGCTGTAGTCGGTGAGCAGTCACGTTTTCTGTGTTATTTACCTAAGGGTCACCGCCTTAACTTGCTGCGTGATTTTTTACGACGAACACCAACATATTGGTATAGATAAAACTACCGACTTTGTATTAAAACATTTTTGGTTTCCCAGGTTGAGACAGTTTGTGCGGAAGTACATACAACATTGCGTTGTGTGTCTCTCTCATAAAAAGGTAGCGTGCCAGCCTTCTCAACCTATCGAGTCATGGGACAAGCCCACTGCACCGTTTGAAACTGTACATAGCGATGTTTTGTGTTTGATGTTGGGGCCTCTTCCAGATTCCAACGGTTTCAAGTATGTCGTTCTTATTGTGGACGCATTTACCAAGTACGCTTCCTATATCGTAAGCAAGATGCAAATGAGCTGAAACATATTTTTGTAAGCGCTATTTCACTCTTCGGTTCTCCAAAGCTGTTAGTTGCCGATCGTGGTCGGATGTATGAGAGTACGTCTTTCGTTAGTTGGGTCAAAGAAATGGGCTGTGACATACATTTTATAACTCCTGAGATGCATCGTAGTAATTGTCAAGTTGAGCGGTATAATTGTTGAACTGTATTGAACATGATTCGGGTTGAATCAAATTTTAGACAAGAATGTTGGTCAGATACCAAAAGTGTGAAGTATGCTTATCTGTGATGTGTGTACTTGTGCACCTCGAGAGCTCTGCACTTGTACGTGATGCATCCCGAGGGCTCTGCTTCGTTAATCCATCACATCATTGGTCTCGGTACTCGTTATGTATATAGGCGCGTACAACCTGAGGGCTCTGTACTTGTGGTTAGTATCCTGAGGGCTCTACTATTGGCTGTCGCACCCTGAGGGCTCTGCAATGATGGAGACCATCCTGAACGGTACGTCTCCTGGTATAAATGGTACACCCTGAGGGCTCTGTACAGTGCGCACCCTGAGGGCTCTGCGATGATTGAGAACATCCTGAACGGTACTTCTCCTGGTACTTATTGTGCACCCTGAGGGCTCTGCGATAATAGCGAGGCTCCTGAACGGTACACCTCTCTGGACATCCTGAGGGCTCTGTCGTTTCATCCTATTTATTTTGTCGTGCATCCTGAGGGCTCTGCCGTTTAACTTAATAACCAACTTAGAGCTTAAGAGCTTCACTCGAGAGTTTTTCCTGCTGGACATACCTGAGGGCTCTGTCCAAACATTTGAAAGTAATAAGTTTCTTATTTTCAGCTTTTTGAGTTCGATTAGGAAACTAATGCAGATCATATCTTTTCAGATGACAATGATGATGAGAGTCAGCCATGTAGTGCTGAGCGCCAAGTCGTTGAAGTGGACGTGCATGTTCCTGCATCACCATCCCATGAGACGGAGGATATGCAGCTACAGCCACCCTGCTACCCTGATGGTCCTGCGGGCGAGGACGCACCGCCGTCAGGAGAAGCCGAATTAGCGTAGAATAGTCCAGATAAGGGGCGTGGCCTGTGACGTCACCCAGAAAGTGGTGTGAGCTAGCTTGGAGGGGCGCGCCGAGGCTACGTGCGGCGCGAGCGTCATTCGGACAACACTTTTGCTTCATCGCCAGAGATAGACGGACGTTATACTTACTTAGTGCCATTTTGCTTACTGCTATTTTGTTAAATCAATTTAAATAAGAAGTTCTTTTTAGTTTTGAAATTGTTATTGTTTTTTTTATTAAAGATTACTATTAGTTTATTACCATATACTAATAATACCTACTAAATTGGATACAGTTTAAACGGGTACTTTTTTGTTTAGACTAAAAATCATTTGCAAAAGTAACTGGCAAAACAAGTTCTTTTTTAAATAGAGCAATTTCTGGTAGAGGTGAAAAATATAACAACTATAGTCACATTCGTAGAACCAGTCAGATTATCGAGGGGTTTTTTACTAGTAGGTACTTAGTAATGGCTAAAGCAAGTTTTGTCTTTGTCAAGTTTGTCCGCAAAAAACTGTAGGTAAGTGAAAAATTATGAATAAATTACAATAAGAAAAAAAAATATAATGCCATTGAAAAACAAATTATCGATAGGTAAGTAGGTACATGTTTGACTTTGCCATAGAGAGGATTCTATCAGTTTGATAGCCCCTCACAGCTTAATTGGTAGAAGCTCCGCCTTCAGCGCTGTAGGCCGTGGGTTCGTTCCCCACCGAAAACAAACATTTGTGTAATGAACGTTGATGCTTGTTCTTTATATATAAGTTTAATATAAGGGTTTATATATACAAAAAAAAGTATAGTTTAGATATTAGTGTAGTTAGATTGGTATCCCATTCGTGACGTATTGCAAGCCCATGGCTGCTGCTAGAATACTATACTATAATCGAAATGAAATATATGAACATCCTTCGCCAGGCTCCAAAGTGTTCCGTGGTCAGTTTTCGAGCATTTGAATTTATACTTTACCTTGATTACAATAAGATAAAATATCTCTAATACTATAAAAATCAAAGTCCTGACTGACTGACTGACTGACTGACTGACTGACATATAGACAACGCACAGCCTAAACCGCTGGTCCTAGAGACTTGAAATTTGAGGAGTACATAGGTCTTATGGCGTAGAGGTGTACTAAGAAGGGATTTTTGGAAATTCAACCCCTAAGGATGTAAAAAGGGATGAAAACGTTTGTATGAAAAATAGTATTCCTTGAACCTACAAACTTGAAACTTGGAGTACATATACTTCAAGGCAAAAAAATAGGAAAGGCATTTTTAGTTTTTTAAAACTACCCTTAATAAGTGTGCAAAGGAATGTCAAAGTTTGTATGGGAGTTTTTTAACGCGTGGTGCGATTGACTTATAACTTGAGGTAAATATACTAAGACATAAATAATTAAGAATGACGCTTTTAACTTTTGTTAATTACCCCTGCAAAGGGTGGAAATGACTGTAAAAGTTATAATGGGAGATTTTTAACCTATGCGTTAAAAATCTCCCATTCTAACTTTTACAGTGCGATTGATTTCAAACTTGAAGTAAATATACTCCACAATAAATTATTTAAAATCACGTTTTCAATATTTTAAAACCACCCCTGCAAAGGGTGCAAAAGGCTGCCAAAGTTTCAAGGTTTGTATGGGAGATTTTTTACGCGTAGTGTAATTAACTTCAAACTAAAATAAAATGTGTTCTGTGGATAAATAACAAAAAGACAGTTTGATTTTCGTAAACAACCCCTAAAACGTTACCTTCCTTCGTTGCGCTCGAGTAAAAAGGATACAACGAGGCGTCAATGCTTGTAAGGGACATTCTAAAAACGGGAATCTTGAGTTGGTACGAAGAGATCTGAGGGTATCTACCGTGCCTGGGGATCAAAGTCGTGAAGCTGTTTCGTTTCGTTTGCTTTTGGGGTAGAAACTAGGAACAAATTAGTACATATTTTCCGTGTAAGGTTGTCTTTGTTGTATTTGTCATGGTTGTGCTAAACTCAGTACCTATACTTACCTACCTAATATAGGTAATGTATGCCTATAGGTCCCCTAGTATCCCTTAAACCTACATAGGTATTTAAAATCCTACCCTAATAATATACAAATCAATGCGTAAGTTACGATGTTTGGATGTTTGTGGCTCAATCACGGATCACCACTTCAACGCGTGCGAAGCCGCGGGAAGCCACTAGTCTACACTAATATTATAAAGAGGTAAACTTTGTATTTTTGTATTTTTGTATGTAACGAATAGGCTCAAAAACTACTGGTCCGATTTCAAAAATTCTTTCACCATTAGAATGCTACATTATCCCTGAGTAACATAGGCTATATTATATTTTCAAAATAATCAGGGATCCTTACTAAAACTTCAATAATGTAACCCAAGGTGGAAAACAAAAAACCTTACATCGCGTGCGCTGCGAAAACTATTGAAGATAGAACAAAATAATGTACTACGATTTTGTAGAACACGTTATCATCTACAAAAAATGTCGCGACAGCATATGTCTAACTATTATAGTTATGTCACAATAAGTGTTCTTTTATTATATAAAAATAATTGAAATGCCTCCGCTAGAAAAGGGTCTTTATTTGTACCTTGGTATTAATCCTTATCCAAATAAATCATTTCATAATTAAGACGGTTTCAATACCTATAGATTACTTCTTAAATTTTTCAAATCGGACATTCCATTCAAAAGATATGACGAAATTAAAAATGTTAACGGGTCCACGGGTCTCGCGCGGGGTGCGATTTCACTCACTCAAGGAGAAGCGCGTGCAAATGTATGAAATAAGTAGACGCGAGGCTCGAACCCACGGTTTAAGTTTATCCTAAAATGTTCAAAAAATTTATGACCACCCATGCGAAGCTGGGACAGGCCGCTAGTACATTTATAAAAACCGAGCCATCTGGTTTCCATTAGCACTTATTTTCCACACAGGCACAGTAAAGTTCACAAAGCCTCAGAGCAAGTTTGTAGAGCCCACCTAATATTACGGCGAAGACAATAGCTAATGTACCTCTCGCTCGCACGTTTCGAAGTGTCACGTATGGAATTCTATTTTTTACGAGTTAGTAATGAGTTCTGGGAAATTATACATATTGGGCTTTCAACATTATGAGAATTCATTTGACAGCCTTCACAGCTCAGTTGGTAGTGGCTCCGCCTTCTGCGCCGTAGGCCGTGTGTTCGATCCCCACCGAGAACAAACATTTGTGTGATGAACATTGATGTTTGTTCTCTGTCTGGGTGTTATATAATATTATAAGTATTTATTTAAAAAAAAAGTATATAATGTATTATATCAGCTATCTGGTTACCATATTACAAGCTTTGGCTTAGTCTGGGGCTAGATAGTGCTGTGTGGAAAGTCCACCAATATTTATTTATTTATTCAACATTCTGTTCCTGATGCGAGTGATTGAATCTGAGGGCCGTGCCTGGTTTCAGCAATTATTTTTTAAATCTTTATTTAAATTAGAGTTTTGTCCCAATGACTATGTCAGCCCCGTACAGACTATACACAAATAAACAAAAATATCTTATACTACCCGCAGATAAAGTTTTATCAGCAGATTGCTAATAATTTAAGTAGGCGGACTTAGAGCTGATTTCACTATGCTCTGTTAGTTACTAATCAAGGATTAACAGGCTTAATCTAACCTTAGATGTCAAACGCGTACATTTTGAGATCTAAAGTCTAAGTATTCAGCTCTTAAGGCCTGATTTCACCATGCTCTGTTAGATTAACAAAGGATTAAAGGGCCGTTAAAATGTCAAAATGTATGCGTCTGACATCTATGGTTAGATTTAACGGCCTGTTAATCCTTGATTAGTAACTAACAGAGTATGGTGAAACCGGGCCTAGCTTGGCATTTAATGGATCAGTCAATTTACAAGATAAATTACCTAACGAGGTCATTGATCTTAGATCAATGCTCTCAATTCATTTGATAATTGAAGTACTTATGAAAAAAACATGGTTATGGCCTGTGTAGGGATATATAGCAATATGATATAACATACGAGTACATATTGATAACTCACATCGTAATCTCATTATTTACAGTAGGAATCTGTCGCTTGTTCCTACTTCCAAGATTATTCATATTATTTTAGGGTGCTAATAAATATCTAATCCCACTAATATACCTACAACGTGTAACATAACTTATGGCCAAAGACTAAGAGATCAGACCAAGCACTGGAATATTTGACGTGTGCAAAGTTTGAACAAATCGTTTTTGAAATTCCCATACAAAAGTATAATTAATATTGTCTCAGAAATTTGCAACAACCCTGATAATGTGTTCGTGAGCTGTGGTACTTACCCTATTTCCGATTATTAATTATTGGTGGCAGTTCTGTAATCTATTTCACAATTAAAAGTCAAAAATCTGCTGTAAATAGGGCTGCGTTACCTACCTACGTAGTGATAGATTCATTTTGGAGGAAAGTTTAATAGACATTTCATGAATAAAAAACTTCTAAATTTCAAAAGTCTAATAACAAAAGTTGTTCGCCATGACCTCTAGAATACCTTGATTCCGGGATTATAGGGGTATTATATTACACGTTGTATAAGTTAAGTTTTGTGGTTTTGTCTAGCTAGATGCCTATGCTTGTGGCTCAACCACGCACTAATCACTGTACCTGCTGGGGTGAAACCTAAACCAGATAGGTATACTTCGTAATCTGGATTTTAGCATATAAGCTTCTTTTTATTCCCTTCATTTTGTAGTGTTACTTATTTCTTTAGAAACAGTGTTGTTTAAAGATTTTAAGTGCGCCTCAAAGAAAGAAAGCAGAACTGTTTTAGGTTCTACGACATGCCTATTTTCTGTTCTAGGTTTTATCCTCAAAACCAGAGGTTGAAAAGATTAAAATAAAAGGCAATAAAAGGCAGCCGTCAATGCTCACAGTAATATATAAGGCGCTTTGCCTTAATTATATGAAACGCGTGAACAATGACGCGAGTGAATTCAAAGGGCCTTATTTTTATTTTAAACTAGCGGCCTGTCCCAGCTTCGCATGGGTGGTCATAAATTTTTTGAACATTTAAGGATAAACTTAGACCGTGGGTTTGAGCCTCGCGTCTACTTATTTCATACATTTGCACGTATTCTCCTTGAGTGAGTGAAATCGCACCGACCCGTGGACCCGTTAACATTTTTAATTTCGCCATATCTTTTGAATGGAATGTCCGATTTGAAAAATTTAAGAAGTAATCTATAGGTATTGAAACCGTCTTAATTATGAAATGATTTATTTGGATAAGGATTAATACCAAAGTACAAATAAAGACCCTTTTCTAGCGGCGGCATTTCAATTATTTTTTTATAATAAAAGAACACTTATTGTGACATAACTATAATAGTTAGACATATGCTGTCGCGACATTTTTTGTAGATGATGACGTGTTCTACAAAATCGTAGTACATTATTTTGTTCTATCATCAATAGTTTTCGCAGCGCACGCGATGTAAGGATTATTTTTTCCACCTTGGGTTACATTATTGAAGTTTTAGAAGGGATCTCTAATTTTTTACAATAATAAATATAGCCTATGTTACTCAGGGATAATGTAGCATTCTAAAGGTGAAAGAATTTTTGAAATCGGACCAGTAGTTTTTGAGCCTATTCGTTACATACAAAAATACAAAAATACAAACATACAAAAATACAAATCTTACCTCTTTATAATATTAGTGTAGATGGAGCTATGAAGCGGACTATGGAGAGAGCTATGCTGGGAGTTCCACTATGTGATAGAATCAATAATGAGGAAATCCGTAGGAAAATCAAAGTACCAGTAAAATATAAATAAATAAATATTGGTGGACTTTCTACACAGCACTATCTAGCCCCAAACTAAGCCAAAGCTTGTAATATGGGAACCAGATAGCTGATATAATACATATATATACTTTTTTAGACAGACAGAGAACAAACATCTATGTTCATCACACAAATGTTTGTTCTCGGTGGGGATCGAACCCACGGCCTACGGCACAGAAGGCAGAGTTACTACCAACTGAGCTGTGAAAGCTGTCAAAACTTTGTTTTCTGTACCAGTATGACATAGCTTGCAGAATCAGCCAGGTGAACTAGCAATCAATGGGCAGACAAATATAGCTTGAATAACTGATAGCCACTGGAAAAAAAGTTTCCGATTGGCGACCACGAACAGGAAAATGAAGCGTGGGACATCCTCCTGAGGTGAAGGTACTTTTCTTTGGAATAATCGAATCTTGTAAGAATGGAATATGTTCCTCATGTTACGGAACATTCAATTCAAAGTATAAATAGGTAGAATAACATCCCGGAAATCAAAATATTTTGCTATACATATATGTACTTTGTTTTCTGTGCTTGGTTTTTTGTATGAGTACTTAATTAATTAATTTTATTGTAGTCATTAAGCGTTAATTGCTGTTGTACTCGTATAAGTACATTAAGTACTTACATGAGTAGGTACCTACTTGAGATCAGGCCTATGAAAAATGATTTAGTACATTTAGGTATCGCAACTTTATTTGCCTACAAATTAATGAAATTGCACTTGTATGGTAATCTTCTATTTTTTTCAAATGTTTCTACGTGGTGTACCAAACCCAGAATGAAATATGTCTTTTGACATATTCAGATTTACAGTACTTTGGTAAGGAGTTCAGTGTTTACGTTTAGGCTTATTTATGTATTCTTCTGTCTGTGTTTATGTTATATGATATACCTACTCTGTGCAAACCTACGTGGTCATTCAAGCTACCATATCAGGCTATCGTGGTCATAAAGTTATATATATACAAGGTGTTCCTTAAGTTGTGTATATAAACTTCAGGGGGCTAGAGTACCCATCAATATGAACAACTTTTTCTAAGGAACCAACACTGTGAAAGCGAAAAAAAAAACAGCTGTTTCATACAAAAGTTCAATACCTACCAGGCTAAAATGTATGAAACAGCTGTTTTTTTTTTCGCGTTCACAGTGTTGGTTCCTTTGAAAAAGTTGTTCATATTGATGGGTACTTTAGCCTCCTGAAGTTTACATACACAACTTAAGGAACACCTTGTATAGTTCATCATTTTTGTATTATTTGTATAAATAAATAAATAAATATTGGTGGACTTTCCACACAGCACTATCTAGCCCCAAACTAAGCCAAAGTTTGTAATATAGCTGATATAATACATTTATACTTTTTGTTTGTAAATATATACTTATAATATTATAATATATACTTAACACCCAGACAGAGAACAAACATGAATGTTCATCACACAAATGTTTGTTCTCGGTGGGGATCGAACCCACGGCCTACAGGGGCATTATTCTCTATGACATAGGAGATTCCGTGCCATAACCGTGTGACGTCACAGCGTGGTCTAAACGCAAACGCGATTCATAAACCAAAAAATGAACTAAGAATGACAACTAGGAATGACAACTAAGTCATAGGGAATACGGTTTTGTCCGATTTCCCGCCGCTGTCTAGTCGTATCTGTGTAACGCGATTGCATTGGCAATAGAGAATAATGCCCCAGCGCAGAAGGCAGAGCTACTACCAACTGAGCTGTGAAGGCTGTGAACAGTTTTTTTTTATGAGATCCCGCGAAATGCCGTGAATTGGAGATGAATAAATAATATAATGAACTAACATGTACACAGAACTTCGTTACAAGTTAAATTAAAAAGCTGTATAATAAAATAAGGAAAAATCTTTATTTTAAATTAAAATTATATCACATTTTTTGCGGTTCAAGCCTTGACGACGTCCTTGAGCTCGTTCTCGTACTTCTTGGCGTATTTGTTGTCTGGGTCGTACTTCTTGGACAGATCCTTCCAGTACTCAGGCTCTTTGTTGATCAGGTGCTTGATCACTTTCTGAGTGCCATTCTTCTGGGCCTTGTTGCATTTGCCGCAGTTGTTCTCGAGAGCCTCGCGAATGTGTCCTGTTGACGAGAATATGTATCTGTTACGTTGTTGCTTAAAAAGCTTATATAGGCTGAAATAAATGAATACATGGTTTTTCCTGTTAAAGAAGTCAGGGCCTTTTTATTCTCAGACTACAATATTATTTATTTTTAACTTTAATCATTAATAAATATTTTCGTCCCCAATGTCTCCCCTTTCGAGTCTCCTATATTTTTATTTATTACTTGCTGATGGAACAAGGAGCTCGCCCACCTGATGTTCAGTGTAAATTACAAATCATTACCTCGTAAGTCACACACGAAAAGAAAGTGTCCAACGATGCAATACCTTGCGTCTATCAAATGAGGCATACAGATATCTTAAAACCCCTTCAAGTTTCAATTTTTTATTTTTTACTAGCTGGTGCCCGCAACTTTGTCTGCGCAGATGGTAGATTTTTTCCTACTTACTTGACACTTATCGTCATATTTTAGACAATTCACATAGTATCTTTATAAATTGTAGCCTATGTGGTATTCTGATGTATAAGCTATATTATTGTAAAGTTTCATTAAAAACCATTCAGTAGCTTTTACGTGAAAGAGTAACATCCATCCATCCATCAATACTTACAAACTTTCGCGTTTATAATATTAGTAGGAAGTAGGATTCGAGATATTATTTAGTAAAAATAAAAAAAGCGGTAAATACCTTTCAGTTCCTTGCCGTCAGGCGCGCACTTGCCCTTCTCAAGGATGCATTCGATGTAGGGCACCAGTAGGCGACGGTTTGTAAGTACCTCGTCCAAATCCACGTTGTCATATTTGTCGGTGTAGGTGTCTTCGCTAGGACGCGCCAGGGCCACGGCCGCGACGCCCAGGAAGCAGATAAGTACAGCCTTCATTTTGATCCTGAACAAAAAGCATACCAGAAAGAATGAAAGATATATTAAGATAAAGGCCAAACTAGGGCGTTCACCCTAGCGTCGGTCGTCGAAATGGACGAGCCGCAGATACACGTTAAGGCGAATACAACAAATAAATAAATAAATAATAAATAAATATTGGTGAACATTCCACACAGCACTATCTAGCCCCAAACTAAGCCAAAGCTTGTGATATGGGAACCAGATAGCTGATATAATACTTATAATATACATTTTTTTTTGTAAATACATACATAATATTAAATAACACCCAGACAGAGTACAAACATCTATGTTCATCACACAAATGTTTGTTCTCGGTGGGAATCGAACCCACGGCCTGCGGCGCAGAAGGCTTTGCTACTACCAAGACCAACTGAGCTGTAAAGGCTGTCAATTAATATTGATAATTATATTAAGAAAAAGGCCAAGGCCAAACTAGGGCGCTCACCCTGCCGTCGGTCGTCGAAATGGACGAGCCGCACATACACGTTATGGCGAATACAATAGCTAATGTACCTCTCGCTCGCACGTTTCGACATGTTGAAAGTTATAAAATCACTAAACTCATTTTAGAAAAATCGCAAACAACTATTTTGTGTGCAATCACATAGCACACATTTTGATCGATACATGTTTTCCTTATCAAAAGTTTGCATAGTACGAAAACTAGTAAAGCAAACTTTAGCGATTTTACGGAAATGGGTATAGTGATTTTATTTCTTTGAACATGTCGAAAAGTACGAGCGAGAGGTAGAGACTCTTGTCTTCGCCTTAAACGCGTGGTTTGTAGAAATAGCTTCACGACTTTGATCTCTGAGCACGGAAGGTATCCTCACAGATCGTTTAGTAATAATACTATGTAATAATAAGTGTATAATAGTTTAATACTTGGGTTAATAAATTATTTTAATAATTAAATAATAGGTTAATAATTAAAAATTGGAGACCCCACAGTGTTTTTCTACGATTGAGAAAATTGGCATTGCGCACATCCATATTTCGAATCCGCGAACTTACGATCAGAAGGCTTCCACTAGACTAAGGGTGCTGTTGCGGAACTTTATTGCGTTTTGTCACCCCAAATTGTCCGCTTAGGCTGACAGATACGAAAACATTTTCTTTTTTTTTCTTAACAATTAAAATTACCTGCATATTAATAAAACTCCTTGTGCAAAGGCTTCAGTTTGCTAAACAGATCAATAATGCTGCCAGTTCCTTTGGTATATTTCCACTCAATTAGGCATATAGGTGGTATGAGTAAGAAAGTAGAAATCGCTCCTTATTCAAACTTCTTTGATATTTTTGTAAAATGCTTGATTATTGAGATGAACCGAAATATCAATATTAGTAGGAATTTATTTTGTTTTATTCCAATACACAATTGGAGGAACGGAAAATAAGTACCTAAGTGTTTTCACCGTATACTCAGAACGAGATATGTATGAAGAATTTTTTATATTCTTGAATATTTTAGTTAATTTAGAGATCAAAGAAACCGCCTTTTATAAAAATAAAAAACACTATTGTGTGTAAGTTGCATGGGTGTTCCTTTCTCTACACTGGTTATCGCCAGCACTATACTTTAATTTAATGTCAGTTGATTATAAAAGAACGAACAAAACACATTTATTTCAATTTATTTATAGAGAGCTATTTTGGTAAAGCACAAAAAGTAGATCTTATACAAGAATACGCACTTAGAGATTGTTTGCATTGAATTTACATACATTTAATAAATTAAAAACACACTCACGTCTTAACCGCGAGTTAAAGTAGGTATACCTACTCTTATCAAACTTTAACATCCTATTACTACCCTGGATGAAACAAAAATCCTGAAACACGTGTTTCGTTTGATGTAGAGTTTTTCTCGCAAGTGTTTAAATTTTCTAGAAACTTTGACTCCCTCCAAACATACCAAATGTTTGGTAAATCGCGAAACAATTTTTTTTTATCAACAGTATTGAAACGGAATCTGAGTCTTTTTGTTTTATTTTCCATACAAACTTCAATACTCCGATTCACCTTCGAGGATAGATTAAAAAAATCTTGCAACATGAGTTTTTTTTGTATAGTATTTAACTCAATTTCTGAATCGATCACATTATATTATTGATAGCCGATTTTACCTTTCTCTGGGTTGTTTTGAAAAATTCTGACAATCTCTTACATTATTCAATAATCAAGTTATCGAATGAAAGTTCAAGAAAATAGCAAGCTTTAAAAAGTTCCCATTCAGATTTGTTCTGCTCACTGCACCCAATGATTATTAAATAAATATTTAATTAAGGCTTTTATCACATTGATGCGAAATTTCAAGTTCAAGAAATATTATTTTTCATACCAACGTTTTCATCCCTTTAAACGTTAAATTTAGTGCAACCTCTTCTGTATAAGTGGTTTACATTAAAGAATGCTAGGTTTCAATTTCAGGGTTTTAACAGAAAAGGTATCTTATTAGGTATATATTTATGTATATATATTGTAAATACATTCAATAAGCACTAAAAAGGGATTTATGTTTTCACCATTTTATTTTAACTCAAATTCTTTATCTACATAATTATTAAGCAGTTCTGTTTATAGAAAACTTTAGCCTCGAACCATATAACAGCGTCCTATACACAATACCATAAAATGCTATGAGTATATAGTCACAAGTATAATAATGAATTTACCTTATTTACTTGTTGATCCTCCGTTCGCAAGTCCAACACTGTTCCTGGTTTAGCTCTCGCGCGTTTTATATACAAGGTGTTCCTTAAGTTGTGTATAAAAACTTCAGGGGGCTAAAGTACCCATTAATATGAACAACTTTTTCTAAGGAACCAACACTGTGAACGCGAAAAAAAAAACAGCTGTTTCATACAAAAGTTCAATACCTACCAGGCTAAAATGTATGAAACAGCTGTTTTTTTTTTCGCGTTCACAGTGTTGGTTCCTTAGAAAAAGTTGTTCATATTGATGGTTACTTTAGCCCCCTGAAGTTTACATACACAACTTAAGGAACACCTTGTATAGCTTCAGATCAAAAAACAACCGCCTGAACTGTAGAGACTATGGTAGTTGAGAATATATTTTTCGCTTGTAACGAGTACTTGCCACTAATTAAAATGTACGTGAAGGTGACGTGATATTCTATGGATGTCTTGGCATCTTTTTTTCCTTCAACAGGTTCAGGTCAAGGTTTTGCTGAATTTTATTATATTCGCCATGAACGTAGTACTTACGTCAATTAATGCTCATTAGGAAAAACTTACTTTATTGCGTTTTTTCCGATATAAAACGTTTTTGGTACAGAAGTAGCTTCTACATAAAATACTCTATTATGGAATATTTTAACATTTAAAAGCACAAATGTTCATTGAATTTGTCACTGATTGTACCCACAGTAACTGGTAACTACAAAAATCTGGTAATCCTGGGATTATTTAATAAGGGCAATACAAAACCCTTTAAGAGTCACAAAAACGAAGAACCAAAAATTTGTAAACTCTAATTTTACCGTCTTTAAATTCCTTAAAATTCATGCCATATCTCCTGTTACTCCTTTCCATTTATGCTGACGATTTTCCCAAGTATCCTTTTAAATGGTTTTATTAAACTTTTTAATGGCAAATAAACTTCCAAAGTAACGAAATAGGTCTCTAATTATTATTGTAATAAAATATTCCATTAACGTCTTGACGTCATGTTGCAATAGGTACATGCTTATTAGAGTGTTGGTAAACTCATTATCCTCCTAGAAATTATCTATATGCATATAGGTCCTAACGTAGATACAATTAAATTGATTATCAGATATTTTCATCGTCATCATGTCAACAGCTACTGATAAAAAGCCTTCCTTCATAAACTTTGACAACGGTCGGTCCTGAATAGCCAATGACCCCCAGCGACAAGGCCCTTGGAATAAAATTAAAAAGGTTGATTCAAGCAGAGATAAACTGCTTATTGAGGAAAGGATACCTGAGAGACTTTTGAAAAATAGGTATTTGAATAAAAAGTTCTAGTCTCGCTGCATGCCGCCACCGCGTCCCAAGCAAGAAAGGGACAACTGCAATTCAGACCGTTATAGGTACATAATTATTGACCAAAATAGTTTTTCGTAGTCGCCTATTTACTCCCACAAAACATGACCCATGCCAATTTTTTTTTTAAATTATACAAAACTTTCAGCTATGATCCTCCTACGTTCAATTTTTTTTGTAAATATACGCAATTTTTTTTGGATGAGTATCTGAAAATACTTAAAAAGTTAGGCAATATTTCTAGTTTTTGAAGACTCCTACTTCCTATGTTAATTAAAATATCCTTTTTTTATACAACTAGCTGATGGACAAGCAGATTTCCCACCTGAGCGGTAACCATCACCTATAACAAAGCATTGCCTAGTAAGACACGCACAATAGAAACGTGCCCTACGATGCACTGCCCTGCGTTCATCAACTTGAGGCATACAGATGTTAATTCGATGTTAATTTTCCCCTTCAAGGCCTCGCAGCGTACGCTAAGGGGATTTTTGGACAAAAAGTTCACAACTCCCCTCTCTCTTGTCGTGTCACTAGTTTCTTTCGAAACAGTGTGGTGAAAGGATTTTAAGTGCACCTCAAGAGGCTCCTTTCGAGCACTTGACACATGTTATAGAACTTTTTAGGTTCTACGACATTCCGGTTTCCGTAACCGTTTGAGAGTACTGGCATTGTGCACATACATTTTTGAACAGAAAACTCATTGGTTCACGACTGGTTTCGAACCCACGACCTTAGGATCGGAAGGCCACGCCTTCCGATGCGCTACCACTTGACCACAAATCCCTTGCGAAGGCGTTTCATTAGGGGGATTGTGGAATAATCCGAGATAAACATAGGTTTTTTATAGTAAAGAATAACTCTCATAATACCTCATAGTGCCTCGGGGATGTTTACGGACCATTAAAATGTTTTTCTCCGAAACTTAGTTACTACACTAATATTATAAAGAGGAAAGGTTTGTATTTTTGTATGTAACGCATAGGCTCAAAAACTGGTCCGATATCAAAATTTCTTTCACCATTAGAATGCTACATTAACCCTGAGTAACATAAGCTATATTAATTACTAGAAAAAAATAGGGATCCTTTCTAAAACTTCAATAATGTAACCCAAGGTGTAACAAATTTGGCCATCAAATACCTTTCATCGCATGCGCTGCGAAAACTATTGACGATAGAACACCAAAATGCTCTACAATATTAAAGAACACATTAATATCTACAAAAAAGTCAGCAATAGCATATGTCTAACTATCGTAGTTATGTGACTATAACTTCTTTTTTACATAATGAAAGTTGATAGAAATGCCGACCAAAATCAGACCATGTTATCCATATCTTTATATGAATCCTTATCCAAATAAATCATTTCGTATTCAAGACTGTTTCAATACCTATAGATTACTCCTTGATTTTTTCAAATCGGACATTCCATTCAAAAGATATCACGAAATCAAGAATTTTAGTTCTCTTTAATAATGCATATAAGCGAGCGCGCGGGCGCGTTCTCACTCAGCGCATCGGGCGACCGACGGGCAAAGCGGCGAGGGAGAAGGGCGTGCAAATGTATGAAAGGTCTAAGGTTTTTCTAAAATGCTAAAAAAAAATATGTCCACTCATGCGAAGCTGGGACAGGCTGCTACTTTTTCATTGGTACATTAATTCGATGTTTTTTGGCGTGAGTTATCGTTATGTCGGACGAGTTTCGCTAGCTTTAGGTGTAATTACGGTACAAAACCGCACCTATATTGATTTATGAGAGCGTTAACCTAGGCGTACCTACCTATCTACTCAATTAATCATTGTTGTCTCCAGCTTTGGAATATTTTAAAAATTGTATCCTATCCAATACTAATAATATATCAACTGTAGGCACTATTCTTTTAGTTTTTATTAGTGTATGTTGGTGTTCAATAATTAAATAAATGCGAAAGTTACGATGTTCGGACTTTTAGATGTTTGTGGCTGAATCACGCCCTAGCCACTAAAACCAATTGTGGTGAAACTTAGAACAAATATAGTTCGCAACTGCTATAGGCCACTTTTAATCCTGGAATGTTATAGGGAACGAGGTCATCTTCTAGTCGTATTAGTTCTTTAGAAATAGGGGCGCACTTTTGAGCACTTGCACATGGTATTAGATATATTTTTGGTTCTATGACATCGCTAGTTTCCTTACGATGTTTTCCTTCACCGTTTGAGAGTACTGGCACAGTGCACATGAATTTTACTTGCTTATGGAACAAGCTGCTGGTCCACCTGATGTGGTAACCATCACTTAACCATAACAAAACATTACCTCGTAAGTCACAAACGATAGAAACGTGCACTACGATGCACTGCCCTGCGTCCATCAACTTAAGGCATACAGATGTTAAGCCTCATGTGCCTATAATTTCACCGGCAACCACTCTCTTCATACCGAAACACAGCAACATTGCTTAGCGGCAGAAAAGTCATGGTGGCAGTTCTTCCCCGGTCGAGCCCTTCACAAACAGCTCCACTAATTTTAAACTAATATACAGATGCAAAAGTTACGGTGTTTCGATGTTTGGATCTTAAACTGTTTGAGGCTCAACGCCTTAACCATTGTATATTGAAATTTGAAAAGGAAACCGCCTTAAATATTGATGTTAGCAACCACTTCTACCACGCGAGCGAAGCCGCGGTGGCTGCTAGTATTAAATAAATTGACCAAGATTGTTTGAAAATAAAATTTTAATAAATACTAATACTAATTAACCATTTAATTATGATTTCCTTTATTTAGTGTCAATTTAACTACCTACCTATTTTATCTCTGACGCTATACGTCAGATATTAGTAGATTGTTTACCTAGGGAGCAAACAACTATTTTAAATGCAAGAGTGTTTCTTTGAATCCTGAGCACAGCGAGGGTCCTTATTTACGAAAATCAGTCTGGCTCTTTGCTAATAGACGTAAAAAATATTTCCGTCTCTACATTAGACTTGTTAAAAACAAAGATACCCATCTTTTTTTTTAACAAGTCTAATGTAGAGGTATATTTTTACTTGACGTATAGCGTTACTTAGAGATTTGGTGAAATGGACACTTAGTATAACAAAAAGTATTTCTACGTTGAATTAACATGAGATTCGCAAATTATTAAAACCATTAAATACAGCTTAGCAAATGATTGCTAGGATTTTAAATACCTACGCAGATATATGAAAAATAACCTTACTATTTATTTTGTTCTTAGTTTCTACCCCAAAAACAAACGAAACGAAACAACTTTATGACTTTTCATCATCCCCAGGCACGGTAGATACCCTCAGATCTCTTCGTACCAACTCAAGATTCCCGATTTTAGAAGGTCTCTTACAAACATTGACGCCTCGTTGCATCCTTTTCATTCGAGTGCAACGAAGGAGGGTAACATTTTAGGGGTTCTTTTCGAAAACTAATACTGTAGGTATTTTGGTCATTTATCAACAAAACACATTTAGTTTTAGTTTGACGTTAATGGCACTATGCGTTAAAAATCTCTCATACAAACTTTGAAACTTTGACAGTCTTTTGCACCCTTTGCAGGGGTAGTTTTCAAATATCGAAAACGTGATTATAAATTATTGATTGTGGATTAAATTTACTTCAAGTTTGTAACCAATCGCAATATGCGTTTAGAATCTCCCATACTAACTTTTATAGTCATTTGCACCCTTTGCAGGGGTAGTTATCAAAAGTGTCATACTTAATTATTTATTTCGTAGTATATTTACCCCAAGTTTTAAGTCAATCGCACTGAGAGAGCACTGACTGGTGGTCTAGTGGTAACGCCTTACGATCCTAAGGTCGTGGGTTCGAAACCTTAAGGCGCACTTAAAATCCTTTCACCACACTGTTTCGAAAGAAACTTGTGACACGACAAGAGAGAGAGTCAATCGCACCACGATTCAAAAAACTCCCATACAAACTTTGACATCCCTTTGCACACTTATTAAGGGTATTTAAAAAAAACTAAAATTGCATTCCTATTTTTTTGCCTTGTACATGAACTCCAATTTTCAAGTTTGTAGGTTCAAAGAATTCTTTTTTTCACACAAACGTTTTCAACCCTTTTTACACCCTTAGAGGGGTTGAATTTCCAAAAACGCCTTCTCAGTACACCTCTACGCCATAAGACCTGTACTCCTCAAATTTCAAGTCTCTAGGACCAGCGGCTTAAGGCTGTGCGTTTTCTATGTCAGTCAGTCAAGACTTTGATTCTTATAGTATTAGAGATAGAGATTATTATTATTATTAAAGAAGATAGATAATAATAGTAAGTCTTGGCTATAAAGTATATAGCCACCCAGCTAAAGTATATATTTGCGGTAAGTACCGCTTAAAACAGATAGAACCTACTGAAATTCTTGGTCGTCATACAACTCTAACGCTATTAGGGAATTAGGGATCAACAAAAAATCACGTAATACTTTGAATTTTATTTACTAAAAACAATAAAATGTCGGATGTAAGAAATTAATCACAAGCCTTAGTTATTTATTAAAACCTTAAATATTGAGCAAGAATCCGTCTGTAAATTATTATTCATATTATTTTTTGTTAATTATCTATTGTATCTTTGAGAATAATTATAAAAACGGGACAAAGTCCAGTTTCTTCTACATACGTAAAAATCTAAAAATAATTTATATAAACTTAGTTCATATAATGTTAGTTTGGCGTGAAGGCCAACCAAAGCGGTTTGGATTCTCTAAACAACAAACTCACTGGGTGATTCACCTAGTAGATCCGCGCTCACTTCGATCACGAGTTTCGCCTCACTTAGGCATTTCCACTCAAATGTATGAATGGTGAATGTGTTACAGATTGCCAGTTTGAAAGCTCACTGCGGATTCCGCGGTCACTTAGGTGAATGTTGTTTACGGAATAGCACACACACAGTGGAGATGTTGACTACAGTTGTTCTATTATGATGTTTTAGGCAATATAGCTACATTTATGCCTTGATTGCCTTAATCTCCTTCTCATAGCGTGCTGAGTGCTCGCCGCTGGGGTCGTACTTGGCCTTCAGCTCATTCCATGCGTCAGGCTTGTTATTGATCAGCTCGGTTATCACCTGCTTGGTACCCTGGCGCTGGCGCTCAGTGCACTTGGAACAATCGTTCGCTATGGCATCGTTCATGTGTTCTGGAATATAAAATTATTTTTCAAACCTTATGTAAAAAAATGCGAATTTTTATTATTTCCATTTTTTGGATTATTCTTATCTATAAAACCCTGTAAAACTTCTTTGGATCAAAATTATATATTTTTGCGGAATTTTGTAATGTAGTTCAGTTTTGTTGTTTGGGATTTTTCATTTGATGTCTTTATGTGTAAGCAAGATATGAGCCGCACTGTTTTCAAAGTCCTATGGCCGGCTCAGAGGCCACAAGAAGTAGAATCTTGTCAAGAATGACGCAATGTCAATTACAATGCAAAAATACTGAACATGGATTTCGATTCTTGAAATCGTCAAAACCAAGACAGTCGACTTGAAAATGGTGAAAAAACTATTTTTTTAAAACAACAACATATCAACAACATATCTTTATAAATTAACCAAAAAAACTATTTGGGTGATATTTTCTGAAGTTTTATACAAAAGACTTCAACGCGCTTTTTTTATTTTGGGCAATTTTGTTTTGGTATCTGGTAGAATGATTATAAATGTTAATATAATAGTTTAGAGCACAAAATAAAGCTAGTTATATTGGTTCAAGCAGGGAACACCACGCTAATAACTCGTACCAATAGTTACTAGTTCTGCCGCCAAGCTGCGTTACTGTATTTCGGTTTGAAGATTGTGGTTGCCGGTGAAATTACAGGCACATGAAGCTTAACACCTGTATGCCTAAAGATGATCGATGCAAGGCAGTGCATCGTAGGGTGCACGTATCTCGTTTATTACCTATAGGTGATGGTTACCACTCAACGTCAGTTGGGCCATCTACTTGTTCCATCAGTAAGTAGTATATTTTTTTATATAAAAAAGATTTTAACAGTGACAGTTAATTATGACATCGAATTGTTCAACTCGTGCGGAAACGGCGTGGATCTAGTGTAACCAACCAGACGCGTTGGCGAATACAAGAGCTTAAGTGGATCGCTCGCACGTTTCGAAATTTTGAAAGATATAAAATCACTAAACTCATTTTCGAAAAATCCCAATCAACCATTTTGTGTGCAATCACATTGCACACAGTTTAATAAAAATCTCATATTGATCGATATAAGTTTTCCTACTTAAAAGTTTGCTTGCTATATTAGCTCTTGTACCCATTCGCCTTAAACAAGTTTCAAAATAAAACCTACTTTTCAACTCCTTGCCTTCAGCTGTGCACTTGCCCTTATCAAGAATACATGCAATGTATGCGGCAAAAAGTTTTGGGTTTGCTATAATTTCGGAAATGTTGATGTTATCATAATGGTCGGTATAGTGCTCGTCGTCACTTGGGCGCGCGAGGGCCACAGCGGCCAGGGCGAGGAAGCATACAATGATAAGACCCTTCATTATTGTTGATTTAATCCTGAAAAAAAATGAATAATTAAAAAATAAATAAATATTGGTGGACTTTCTACACAGCATTATCTAGCCCCAAACTAAGCGACGCTTGTAATATGGGAACCAGATAGCTGATATACACTGAAATTGAAACTGCCGAAGTCAATTGAGTTTTTTGTAAATTAATTAATTAAATAAATAAATAATCAATATTGGTGGGCATTCCACACAGCACTATCTCGCCCCAAACTAAGCCAAAGCTTGTGATATGGGAACCAGATAACTGATATACTACTTATATACTTTTTTTGTAAATACATACTTATAATATTATAATATAACACCCAGACAGAGAACAAACATCTAAATCATCACAAGGCACAGAAGGCACAGCTACTATTAAAACTGAGCTGTGAAGGCTGTATAAATTTAATTGGATTGGCACTGATTTGGATCAGTTGAGCTATCTCTAGATTGCCACTGCCTGCAGTACTGCAAGTAATGCAGTATTACTAAGTTCAATCTGGATGGATTTTAATGAAACTTTTTAATAAAAATGAGAATAACACATAGGCTAATTTATAAAGATATTTTGTGACTAATCCTATGCAGACGAAGTCGCGGGCACCAGTCTTGTAATTATATACTTTTGTTCAAAGCACAAGGAATTTAAAGTTACACCTGTTTCTATAGGGTTGGAGGCTGATACTAAAAATAATAATTTAATTTAAAATTCAAAAACCTCCGACCACTTTTAAGCTAGAAAATAATTGATGATCTTCAAACGGCTTAACAGATTTTCGTGAATCATAGCTAAGAATGCCACAGACAGATGTGAAGACTACTCATCTGTTTTCATTTAAAAACGGACCGAAATGTATTTAAAAAATATGTAGATGGGACTGACTTTACAGAAATCAATCATGCTTAACCTAATTTAATAAGAACGAAACCGGCCAAGTGCGAGTCGGACTCGCGCACGAAGGGTTCCGTAGCATTATCTATGAAAACGGCAAAAAAACAACGTTTGTTGTATGGAAGCCCCGTTAAATATTAATTGTATTCTGTTTTTTATAGCGGCAACAGAAATACATCATCTGTGAAAATGTCAACTGTCTAACTATCACGGTTCATGAGATACAGATTCAGCCTGGTGACAGACGGAGAGACAGACAGACAGTCAGATAGACTGACGGACAGCGGAGTCTTAGTAATAGGGTCCCGTTGTACCCTTCGGGTACGGTACCCTATAAACTAAGCTATATCTAAGTTACCTGTCAGATAACCCTGTTAACTTAACGGTTAGATGATTTTTAAGTAAAATATATAAATGGATACTTCCTCAAATATTTCTTAATTCTTATTTTTGTATTCTTCTAAAATCACTTTTATTTAATTCTTTGACCTACCTTTTGTTGTTGCTCAAGACTGTTTGATACCACTGCAATAACTTTACTAATTCGCCAATTAAACTTGTTCAGGTTTTTATACTTTAAATTTTGTGCCTTTTTTGAATCAAAACAAGTTTTTGCCTTCTATGACGTGTATGTACAATTTGAAAACATTTATTTGATCGCTGGGTCGGCTATTTAATAATAGTATGCACAAATTGAAATAGTTTTTTGCCTGTAATCTAATTTATTTTTAGCCCTACACCTATGTTCGTTAAAAAAATATTTTTTATTAAAAAAAACACATCATTTAACACTGGATCACAAACCTATTGAAACGGTGTAATTTAATGTAAGTAATAGGTACTGTACTGTACTTGTATTTAAATATTAAAGGTATGAAGGTGAAGGTATTTTTATTTTGTAATTTTAGAATACCTACATTTAGTATTCAAATTTACTTACAGTCACGTGCGTGACTTACGAGGCAATGCTTTGTTATAGGTGATGGTTACCACTTAACATCAGGTGGGCCATCTGCTTGTTCCGTCAGCTAATTTTATAATTGCTCGGTGATAATGAATCCATGACACGTAGAGCTGAGTCAAAAAATAGCAAACTCATTAATTGTTCTCTGTCTGAGTGTTATACAAGGTGTTTCAATAATTGTGTATATAAACTTCAGGGGGCTAAAGTACCCATCAATATGAATACATAAGTTCAATACCTACCTGGCTAAAATGTATGAAACAGCTGTTTTTTTTTTCGCGGTCACAGTGTTGGTTCCTTAGAAAAAGTTATTCCTATTGATGGGTACTTTAGCCCCCTGAAGATTATATACACAATTATTGGAACACCTTGTATAATAATAGGTTTAAATACTCGTATGTATTAACAAAACAAAGCATATACCTAGGTAAGTATTATATCAGCTATCTGGTTCCCATAGTACAAGCTTTGGCTTAGTTTGGGGCGAGATAGTGCTGTGTGGAATGTCCACCAATATTTATCTACACTAATATTATAAAGAGGAAAGATTTGTATTTTTGTTGTTTTGTTGTTCTGTATGTAACGAATAGGCTCAAAAACTACTGGTCCGATTTCAAAAATTCTTTCACCATTAGAATGCTACATTATCCCTGAGTAACATAGGCTATATTATATTTTCAAAAAAATCAGGGATCCTTACTAAAACTTCAATAATGTAACCCAAGGTGAAAAAAGAAAACCTTACATCGCGTGCGCTGCGATAACTATTGATGATAGAACAAAATAATGTACTATGACTTTGCAGAACACGTCATTATCTACAAAAAATGTCGCGACAGCATTTGTCTAACTATTATAGTGTTAAGTCACAATAAGTGTTCTTTTATTATAAAAATTTAATTGAAATGCCGCCGCTAGAAAAGGCTCTTTATTTGTACCTTGGTATTGATCCTTATCCAAATAAATCTTTTCGTATTCAAGACTGGTTCAATACCTACGCTAGTCTATAATAAACTAGCGGCCTGTCCCAGCTTCGCATGGGTGGTCATACATTTTTTGAACATTTTAGGATAAACTTAGACCGTGGGTTCGAGCCTCGCGTCTACTTATTTCATACATTTGCACGCGCTTCTCCTTGAGTGAGTGAAATCGCAACCCGCGCGTGACCCGTGGACCCGTGAACATTTTTAATTTCGTCATATCTTTTGAATGGAATGCCCGATTTGAAAAATTTAAGTAATCTATAGGTATTGAAACCGTCTTAATTATGAAATGATTTATTTGGATAAGGATTAATACCAAGGTACAAATAAAGACCCTTTTCTAGCGGAGGCATTTCAATTATTTTTTTAGAATAAAAGAACACTTATTGTGACATAACTATAATAGTTAGTACATATGCTGTCACGACATTTTTTATAGATAATGACGTGTTCTGCAAAGTCATAGTACATTATTTTGTTCTATCTTCAATAGTTTTCGCAGCGCACGCGATGTAAGGTTTTTGTTTTCCACCTTGGGTTACATTATTGAAGTTTTAGTAAGGATCCCTGATTTTTTTGAAAATATAATATAGCCTATGTTACTCAGGGATAATGTAGCATTCTAATGGTGAAAGAATTTTTGAAATCGGACCAGTAGTTTTTGAGCCTATTCGTTACATACAAAAATACAAAAATACAAAAATACAAAAATACAAATGTTACCTCTTTATAATATTAGTGTAGAAGTGTAGATGTAGATTGCGTGCCATTCATCGTGGTAGTGCAACCACTTTCCTGGGGGATGCTTTCGATCGGTAATGATTTAGATCAGTTTAGCTGCACAAATCGTTTACAAACATCTGCAGGAAACTCATTAGTATGTCATGTGTTACATGTAATTTATTAGTAGAAAAAAAATTAGAACATTGCTCATAGGTAGATCATAATAATTATATTGTCAATCAACACAGATTCTAAGTATTGACATAGAATACATAGTAGTACGGTATTGATGGCATAATTAAGTGTGTTGATATACGCTTTGGTTTTCTAAGAAATAGCAACAAACCACGACTCAGGAGCAGTGGCGTAGCTAGGTGGACAAGGCCCCCGATGCATAGAGAAACCTTTCCCCGTTGACCCTCTCCTTAAGAGAAGACTACGCAATAAGATCCACCAATACAGCGATGACTTTTGAGGTACCTTGTAGGTCTCGATCTTGTATGAGCTCATGCTTACAATTTTTTGCGAGACCCATACAAAAAGCAAGCGAGACGAATACACATCAGGAGTCTCCAAAGCTAATCCTTTATGAGATACTGGATCGATTGGCCATGACTGGGTACAATTAGATGCTGACGTCAAACAGACCGGTTCGGACCCGGCACGGCACGGCGCGGGCGCAGCGATGGGAAAATTTATTTCTGATAACGTTGTTGTTTTGCACTGAGGAGATCTAATCTTAGATGCAACGAACCTTTATGCTTTTGTTTTAAATGTCAGCCGACCTTCTTGATGTATCTTATCTACAAAGGCCAAAAGAAATAATAATTAAAATACTTTTAACATTTTTTTTAAATTTATTTAAGAATAAAAGAAACAATAGTATTATTTTGCCTGAAGGCGACGATTCCCGACACCGTTTTAGGTATTTTATTGCATAGAGTAATAAATAAGTTTTATTAAATATTTTATGATTTTGTTTTTTAAATTTAAACAAAACTAACAATAGATGTAAATTATACTAACAAAATGATCAATTGTAGATTGAAATAAATGAATTATTATTAAACATATAACTTAAGAGAAAGTCCACGTTATTCTGTGTAGTATACATGGTGATGAACCACAGAATAACGTGGGTTTTCTAACAAAACAAAACAACAGTTAACAAAAGTTCCTGCTAAAATGTATGAAACAGCTGTTTTTTTTCGCGTTCATAGTGCTGTTGGTTCCTTAGAAAAAGTTATTCATATTGATGGGTACTTCAGCCCCCTGAAGTTTTAAACGCAAGTATTGGAACACCTTGTATAGTTTATTTTATGGTAAAAAAATAACTTGAACATAATAAAATGGGATCATCGTAATGCGTTTTTTTAGATCTAGGCTGGAAGGCATACAATTGCCCAACCGTAAAATCTTGTTATTTTGAGATTTGAGCAATTTTTTTTTAAAATATAAATTAAGAGCTTTAGGTAATTGCGATGGAGATAACGACCATTCGGTGTTTTTAATAACAATTAGAGCTGGAAGATTCTTTAACGCACGGAGTAGATACTATTATTATTTTTAAAGCCATAAAGCCTGAGATAAATTCGTCAAAATTTTTCCATTTAGTTCGTTAAGCTAAAGGTCAAATGTATATTTCGCTAGTAAGCATTTGCCTTGACACATTGCAACAAGTAATTCTAGAATTATTTTTAAAAACAAGTCTTTTTGAAATTCAATACTGATAAACTTTTCTAAAATTACAATTGTTACCAGTTTTTGGAATAAAACACGACCATATACTCTGATTTTTTTAAGAAATTATTGAATGAGGAACTTCTACATGTCTCAAAACTTAGTTTGTATACAGTTTTCCTCCATCGCATCGCCTTAAAATATACTGCATACAGGGCGTCCCAAGGCTATGCGACATAAAGGGAAAGTACCAACCTTAAATATTGTAGATAGGATATTTTCTTAAAGGAGACTTTATTTAATCTTTTAAACTTAGTGATACTGCATTCAAAGATTTTCTAAAAATTAAATATTTCGATTGGCATCATAAAAATAATAGAGTGTTTTTTTTTCACATTGGAGTCGGTTCGATTCCCTGACGAAGAAAGTAATTTTTAGAAAATCTTTGAATGCAGTATTACTAACTTGTAAAAATAAAATATAGTCTTCTTTCAGCAAAATATCCTATCTACAATTTTTAAGGTACTTTCCCTTCATGTCGCATAGTCGCATTCATAGTATAAGAGTAGTAGAGCTCTTTGTTAAGGGCTCGTCCGGGGAAGTCTAACCACGCCTTTTTCTGCCGCCAAGCAGCAACGCTGTGTTTCGGTTTGAAGAGTGTGGTTGCCGGTGTAATTGCAGGCACATGAGGCTTAACATCTGTATGCCCCAAGTTGATCGCAGGGCAGTGCATCGTAGGGCACGTTCCTATCGTGCGTGACTTACGAGGCAAGGCTTTGTTATAGGTGATGGTTAGGTACCACTTAACATCAGGCGGGCCATCTTCTTGTTCCATCAGCTAATAGTATTAAAAAAAATTGGGACGCTCTGTATATAAAACCATACGAATAAAATCACTGGTACTTCATTGGCTACGTACATTATAAAGATATATAATAATTGTTCTAACAACTTTGTAAACACATTCAAGTAAATAATGAGATGCGACACTAAATAATAGACGATGCCCTTGCACTACTATGACCACTGTTCACCAACAAATAACCAGTCATCCAACAGCTGGTTAACCTAACCAATTCCTTTATAACCCTCTCCTTTCTTTTACAGAAATGTGAAGCCGTTGATATTTAATTTTATGACCTTACTTTAAAAATGTAAACAATGCCATTTCTTGCGATGGTAATCGTTGAAGCTTATTGAAAAAGTTTTAGTTGAATACTACTTGCTAATGGAACAAGCAGATTGCCCACCTTATGTTAAATGGTAACCATCACCACCATCACAAATAATTGCATCGTAAGTCATGGTCGATAGGAACGTGCCCTGCCCTGCATCCGCAACTTGAGGCATATAGGTGTTAAGTCTCTTGTGCCTATAATTTGGGCATGATTGTAGTACTTCCCCAGAGGAGCCCAGAGGAGGAGAAGTAATAAGTTAAGAGTATAAAAAGTATAAGTATAAAGAGTATACTCTTTACTTATACTAGTGGTTCGCCCCGAACTGAGATCTCGTGATGCGACCCGACGAACGCACCAAAACTTTGAGTAGGTGGTAGTCAAAGGCAAGTCCAAACATAATGTTTGTACTTTTTTCTGACTACCGCCTACTAACTTGGCAAGGTTACCAAGTTTCAACTATATTGGCCTATTTATTGAAGAGTTCCGTTGAACAGACCTTGGCTCCATCATCAGACCTTGTCGTTGTCACCATTTTATGAGAACTGAGTAACTCCTTAATTTATTTTAAGAAAAAAAAATTAGAAAAAGCAAAGGAACTGGCCGACCAGTAGAAAAACCTTGATGCCAACAAAACTCTTAGAGATGGGAGCTCTTGGATTGTTGGTTAGCTTAATTTAACTTTTTTGTTGTATCTCAAAAACCGAGCGTCCCAGAAAAAAAAAATTGTTTTGGAATGTCCAAACAAAGCCCTTCCAAATGACATGTAACTTGTTTTTTTTTTTTTTTTTTTATACAACCAGCTGATGGAACAAGCAGATGGCCCACCTGATGTCAAGTGGTAACCATCACCTATATATAATAAAGCATTGCCTCGTAAGTCACGCACGATAGGAACGTGCCCTACGATGCACTGCCCTGCGTCCATCAGCTTGAGGCATACAGATGTTAAGCCTCATGTGCCTGTAATTACACCGGCAACCACACTCTTCAAACCGAAACACAGCATTGCTGCTTGGCGGCAGAAAAAGGTGTGGTGGTAGTACTTCCCCGGACGAGCTCTTCACAAAGAGCTCTACTACTCTTAAACTTTTTTTTTTTTTGTGTAACTTTTTTATTTTTGCCCCCTTAAAAAACCCTATATCTTAATAACCCTTCATCCGATTTTACTCAATAACTTACCAGTAAATTTCTCAAATACAAGCTATCTACTTATCAAATTTCATGCAGATCGGATCAACGGTTCTCAAGTTATGGCCAGACAAACATACATACATACATACATACATACATACACTAGTAGTTCGTCCCGAACTGAGATCTCGTGATGCGACCCGACGAACGCATAAAAACTTTGAGTAGGTAGTAGTCAGAGGCAAGTCCAAACATTATATTTGGACTTTTTTCTGACTACCGCCTACTAACTTGGTATGGTAACCAAGTTTCAACTCTATTGGCCTATTTATTGAAGAGTTCCGTTGAACAGACCTTGGCTCCGTCATCAGACCTGGTCGTCGTCACTATTTTATGAGAACTGAGTACCTCCTTAATTTATTTCAAGTAAAAAAAATAAGAAAAAGCAAAGGAACTGGCCGACCAGTAGAAAAACCTTGATGTCAACGAAACTCTTAGAGATGGGAGCTCTTGGATCGCTGGTTATCTTAATTTAACTTTTTTTGTAATATCTCAAAACCCGAGCGTCCCAAAAAAAAAGTAAAAATTGTTTTGGAATGTCCAAACAAAGCTCTTTCATACGACATGTAACTTGATTTTTTTATGTAACTTTTTTTATTTTTGCCCTCTTAAAAAACCCCATATCTCAAAAACCCTTCATCCGATTTTACTCATATACTTACCAGTAAATTTCTCAAGTACAAGCTATCGACATATCAAATTTCATGCAGATCGGATCAACGGTTCTAAAGTTATCGCCAGACAAACATACATACATACATACATACATACATACATACATACATACATAAAATGCCAAATCGCCCAAGTTGAAACTAAGATCTTCGTTCGCTTCGCTCACTCGATCAATTATCAAATGAATGCAATAAGCGTGATCAATTCCGTTCGCAAAAGATGGCATTGTTTAGAATTTGAAAGTATAATAAGTAATAAGTTAAGATTATACTCTTGCGAACGGAATTAATCACGCTTAATGCATTCATTTGACATGCTTGGTTATCTTCATTTGAGCCAAACCGTAGCTCAAAACGATTGGTTAAATGTTGGTGCACTGAACGCCAGCTCTTAAGCTGGCCTTAGGCAGGAAAACCGCAGATTATTCTATGGAATAATTTCCGTTCAAAAGTCAAGAATAACTACTCTAAAAAAGGGTATAATGATGCGATATTGACGGAAATATTTGCATCGTTTTATGGCATAGATTCTCGGAAATCATCAGTGTACGAAATAAACACAGCTATAGGTACATCCTTATAACCTCTGACGATCTTACATTGGCGGCGCGTCATGCCGTCAATGCCTTTAATCTACGAACGTCCGTTAGTAGAACTACAGGACATAGACAGTCGGTTAATCTCGTATCTCATTGGCCGATGTAACAGTGATAGTTTACGATAGCTAATTTGATTTCCTTTACCTTTTTCTGTTATGCCTACGCCTCACGATTGGCACCACACTGCCTGGAGCTTGAATATTGTATTATATTATTACATTGAACAAGGATCATACAAAAGAAAGGTAGGAACCAAGCCATAAGTTTGTTGCCTGTTCTTCTAGGCTTTGGTCGCGTGGAACTGGCACCTAGATTCACCTAGCTTAAAGACGTGTCTTCTTCTTCTTCTCTCCGTTTATGGCTCCTGTCTGTCATTCGACAGACAATCTTGCCAGTGTCAAGTGATTTGTATTGAATAAATACTTTTTTGTCAAGTCAGTCTATAGTCAAGTCGGCCGTCATTTGTTTTGAAGAAAATGGTGGCGGTTTTCAATGTGATCCTTGTGGTTTTATTGAATAAATACTTTTTGACTTTGACTTTAATGACATAAGGAAGCAGCCTAATTTTATTTATTTGCAGCTGGTTTTTTTTACCTTTATGTGTCAAATTAACGGAGGCTTTAAACCTTTGCACAAGTCAAAGTATTCAAGTGCTTGGTCTGAATAAACTCATTTTGAGCTAATAAAGGGATAAGTAACTTAATAAACATGTAACGTATTATTACATGTTAGAAAAAAAAACAAAGTCGTATTCAACCTCACCTCTTACGATATGGCAAAAAATATGTAGACTCAGAAAAAAAATGTACAATCATTGTTTGTATAAGAGGAATAAATAAATTGAATAAGTAGTATTCATTATAAATGATAATTAGGTACTCAGTACAAACGAGTTCAACGCGCTCCCGCAAAATTTTCGATTGTCAAAAATCTTTTTTGTATTATACATTGTATTATATTATTTCAAAATTGTATTATATTATTACATTGTAACAAGGACCATACAAAAGAACGGTAGGAACCAAGCCGTAAGTTTGTTGGCTGTTCTTCTAGGCTTTGGTCGCGTGGAACTGATGGCACCTAGCTGTAAGCCTTTCAAAGCGATCATTGCGATTCAACTAAATTAATACCTTTTGACTTTGAAACAGTTATTTTTATTGTATAAAACCTAGGCTAAACGACAGTAGTGACTTCTAGGTTCAAGTAAGTATGCCATAATTCATATAGCATGTCAGAATCCAATTTATTACGGCAAAAATAGGCATAGTTAGATGATCAACCTAATAGATCTATAGAAGCGAGTCCAATTTTCTTCGTCTCTATAAAAGGACAGTTTACTATAGAATCTCGAATTTTCTAAGAGCATAGCTGGCTTTGAAAACAGCGATTTAAAAACTAAGTCAGTTTAGGTAAACGCCTGCGCAATAGTGAGTAGCAAGATTGTGTCCATTTTTTATTCTGGTTCGTTTTGTTGGGTCCATAGTTGGATATTTCGAAACTGTGGTCCTATGTTAAAATAATGAAAAAATACTACTTACTTCATTCGAAATAATATCTTTCCCCGATGGTCACTGTAGCTTGCAAGTAAAACTTTAGTTCGGAAAAAATCCAAACGTACAGGATAATGCAGTGCAACGTAGTGCACGTTCCTATCGAGCATGCGATCTCACACTTCGATCCAATTATTTGTTATAGGTGATGGTTACCCCTTAACATTAGGTGGGCCATCTGCTTGTTCCATCAGCTAGTTGTATAAATTAAATCAACCTCCATCTTTGAAGACTTTTAAAACTAATATTCCTAACAGACTCTTAATTTAGAGCGATTTTATAAATAATTTGTAATATCCTAGAGTATGTCTAAGAGGTTAGTCAAAGTCAAAGTCAAAAGGTATTTATTCAATAAAATCAGAAGGATCACTTTGAAACGTCTTATAGCTAGGTGACTCTAGGTGCCAGTTCCACGCGACCAAAGCTTAGAAGAACAGGCAACAAACTTACGGCTTGGTTCCTACTGCTGTTTTGTATGATGCTTGTTACAATGTATTATAATATAATATTGAAGCTCCTAGTACCTCAAATCTGATTATTTTGTTGATTTCTGGTTTTCTGCATTACGAGCCCGTGTTTTTATAGAGTAATGATTATGAAAGTTCTCAGCACACCCTATAGGGTATATACTTTACCGCGTCTCCATGAGAGCACTGGTGTTCTAATAGTGGCGGCCTCGCCTACCGATCCTAAGGTCGCGGGTTCGAAACCGGTCGTTTTGAGTTTGCAACAATGAGTTTTTCTGTTCAAAAATTTATGTGCACAATGCCAGTACTCTCAAACAGTGAAGGAAAACATCGTGAGGAAACCGGCATGCCATAGAACATAAAAAAATCTACAGCATGTGTCAAGTGCTAGAAAGTAGCCTCATGAGGCGCACTCAAAATCTTTTCACCACACTGTTTCGAAAGAAACTAGTGACACGACAAAAAAAGATCGCGTCTCCAAGCGAAACTCGGACTCGCAATACAGATAAACAAATGGCATACTTGAGGTACAGGAGCTAGATGCCACAATACCCATTGTTTACGACACACACTATGCAAACCTTTTCCAGAACATGTTTGCGCAATACCTGCTCATTGTTTGCTTGATTATTCAAAGCAAATGCGACGAGAGTTACACAAACAAGTACGACGGTGTTGACCTCGAAGAGATCCTGGCGAGTGAGCGCCTCTTGAACGGCTATGTCAACTGTTTGCTGGACGCCGGACCCTGCACGGCTGACGCCAAGGAGCTCAAAAGTTAGTAAACACTCTTGGAGCAGGTTTGAACAACTGATAGTAAGACTAAACCATTTCCTACTCTACTTTAGAACTTAGACTTGTCAAAAACAAAGGATTTCCGTCTTTACAAATATTTATTTGAGTAACAGAGTCAGATTGAAATATTACCCCTCTACTTTAGAGTTTAAACTTGTCAAAAACAAAGGATTTCCGTTTTTACAAATATTTATTTGAGTAACAGAGTTAGATTGAAATATTACCCCTCTACTTCAGAGTTTAAACTTGTTAAAACAAAGGATTTCCGTCTTTACAAATATTTATTTGAGTAACAGAGTCAGATTGAAATATTACGCCTCTACTTTAGAGTTTAAACTTGTCAAAAACAAAGGATTTCCGTCTTTACAAATATTTATTTGAGTAACAGAGTCAGATTGAAATATTACCCCTCTACTTTAGAGTTTAAACTTGTCAAAAACAAAGGATTTCCAACTTTACAAATATTTATTTGTGTCTGAGGCACTGCTTCTTTTTAGGGAATCACTCTTCCTGGAAAACTTAAACATACTTTTACCTGCCTGCCGGAATGATCCATAAAGAATATACAATTATGACAATTTAAATTCAAATGTAGCAATTGAAAAAGCATTGCCGCTGAATAACCTTCAGTAAATTCGATTTTCAGAGCAATTTTGATTGGACTTGTTGATGGCCTATGGCCATAATCTTTTTCAGGAATAGAATACCTCGTTTTACACCATCGTGTGTAAAACGAGGTATTTCCAGAGTACCTACAATCAGTTATGCAATATCATATAGTATAGATATTAGTACCTAAATAAGTACTAAGTAGAAGTCACTTAAATGATTGATGATCTACAGACACAAAACACATCTCCTGTAGTTAAATACTGATATTACCTTTTGATAGAACGAGGACCAGCGCTGATTCCACAGGTGAGGATTAATCCACCGGGATTAATCTACGTCCGAGGTGTAGTGCACGATGACTACCAGTATTTGTGGGTGTAGGTAGTATTAGAACCGAATTTTATCCAATATATATACAGCTCTTTATTACTTTAAGGTTTATTTACAGAATTATTACTTTCGCCCGCTGTCAGCCATGTTGCTTCTGCCCGTCTTGAGTAATAATGTTCTGTGCTTCTGCCATCCCGTCATTAGGGATGCCCCCTCGGTACTGGGATGCCAACTATCCACTAAAACCGGCTTACAGTAGTAACTAGCCTATCAAAGTCAAAGTCATTATAACAGTTGACATTAGAACAAAGATGAGAGGATGAGATAGTTATTTGTTAGCAGTTATAACGCCATAATTACAGTCTTGGCCCGAAAAGGTTACTTTGAACTCTAAGACTTTAGTGGGATCAACTCGGGCGAGCATAACAAGTCCTCTTTTACAGAAAACCTCCCTGACGCGATAGAGAATGACTGCCTGAAATGCACCAAACAGCAGCGTGACGGAGCTGATAAGATCATGCACTTCATCATCGACCACCGACCTGATGACTGGGAGAAGCTTGAGCAAAAGTATGACAATTTATCACAGTTACTGCATCGCAGCGATACTAATAGGTAGAGACCGCAAGCAAAAAATATTTTGGAATGGATAGGTAACGTTTCAGTGATCGTCAGAGCACTGGTGGTCTAGTGATAGCGGCCCCGCCTTCCGACCCTAAGGTCGTGAGTTCGAAACCGGTCGTGCACCAATGAGTTTTTCTGTTCAAAAATTTATGTGCACAATGCCAGTACTCTAAAACGGTGAAGGAAAACATCGTGAGGAAACCGGCATGTCGTAGAACCTAAAAAGTTCTATAACATGTGTCAAGTGTTTGAAAGGAGCCTCTTGAGGTGCACTTAAAATCCTTTCACCACACTGTTTCGAAACAAACTAGTGACACGACAAGAGAGTGATCGTTATTTTTTTTTTTGATAATTACCCAAAGAGATTGTAATCAGTTTCCAAGCCACAATACTAACGGCCGGTTTCTGAAAACCCGATCAAAACTAATCGCATGTCAAGTGACTTGCTATCTCTATCCAATTCGATGTAATAGCTGAAATGGCGAGTGACTTAACATCCGATTAGTTTAATCGATCTTTCAGAAACCGGCTGCGAGTGTTGTCTCTGAATTTCATGCATTGACGTCTGATTTTCCTGTGATTTTCGTATACTCGATATCGACGCGTTGCTAGCGGGCGTGTTTAGAAGTCTGGTGACTACATGCAAACTGAAAGTCAGAATACACTCAGATAATGTGCTTTAAGAGTAGTAGAGCTCTTTGTGAAGGGTTCGTCCGGAGAAGTACTACCCCCACACCTTTTTCTGCCGCCAAGCAGCAACGCTGTGTTTCGGTTTGAAGAGTGTGGTTGCCGGTGTAATTACAGGCACATGAGGCTTAGCATCTGTATGCCTCAAGTTGATGGACGCAGGGCAGTGCATCGTAGTGCATGTTCCTGTGTAATTGTGCGTAATTTTTTGAATTGTAAATTGGGGCAATGATTTGTGGTGGGCCATCTGATCTGGACTTGGGCAATTCGATAATGAAAACAGGCCACTTCCATGTTCTTCGTTGCCCGTGTTGCGTGAACACACATTGCCGGCAACGCTGCCGTAGACATATGGACTGCAACATTTCCGTCCACGCAAATGGCAGCGCGAATGTCTTAAATTAAACGCAGTATTCAATATACGCAGGTACAACGCAGACGGTAGCTACAAAGAAAAGTACATGACAAGACTCGAACACAAAGGCGAAAAATCATCAAGTGAAAATAAAGAAGACGAAGAACCCCAGGTTAAAGAGAAAGATTAATTATCTAAGTTACCAGCAGGGTGATTACGTAACTTTGTTGCAATCAGTTTCTATATGAAACCAATAAGTATTCAAACAATAAGAAAGTTTTGCGATTATCCATCAATAGAAACACCAGTTGTAATCTAACTTTGTTAGCAACTGCAGCTAAAATGTAACCGCATAGCCGTCATATTTACTTATTACAAACAAAAATTGATTGAAACTGATTGCAACAAAGTTACGTGATCCAGCTGTACCCTGTACCTAAGTATGTTGTTACCAAAGACATTGATTTGAAAGGACTATGAATTTATACACAGGAAAGTTGCTAAATAAATAAAATTTATAATGGGCCTATTACCTATTCATTTACGCAAATGTAGGTTCAAATCAGTGTTTCCACTTAAGATTTTGGTTTTGCCCTAAATTCTATAGAAATTTTCCCTAAAAATCCCTATTTATTTTTCAAAATTCCCTAATTTAGGGCGAATGTTAATTTAAAAAAAAAACTCTTTGCACATTTTATTATTACCTGCTTGGATTGCTTAGCACTTCTGTTGTAGCCGTAATTCGGACATTCCACACACAAAATCACAATCACATACTCTACAGTAAGCTTTTGTCTCCCCTTTGTCTGATCCCTTTAGACAAGACTTGAAATCTGGATGCTCCAACCAAGACGTTTTAATTTTTGCGCATATTTCTTACTCTCCGTAATTGCAGCTGACTTTCCTCCTTTATCTTTAGATGAGGAAGGCACTTGCTCACTATCATCACCTTTGTCTTCCATTTTCAAATATAAAAACAGTCAAATATGATAATACAATTAGTTACTTTTGTTTCGCGACCGATAGAAAAATAGCAATCGAAAATAATCCATAAATCATGTTACTAATTTCTGATGTCCTATAAAACATAGGTAAATAGAATTATCCAAAAGGTAATCTAACATATTTTGTCGGATTTTAATACGAAACTAATTTGGGGAATCCCTTCAGAGAGGTAGAGCCATAGAGCATAGAATAAATAGGGTAACCACATCAACTAATTTTTGCCCTAAAATTCCCTAAATCCCTGTCGCAATAAAAAAGCCCTAAGCTGTACATTAAATAAGTAGTTTCGCCCTAAAAAAGGGCGAAATCCCTAAAAGTGGAAACACTGGTTCAAATATTCAAACGCGAAAATTTTTGAATATTAAAGTACCTATTTTATATATTCATTAAAACAACAGCAACCTTTAAAGTGTATTGACAAGTACAGTCAGCAACGGAAGTTTTTTTTTTATAATGAATTAACCGTCCTTTGACTACAATCTCACCTGATGGTAAGCGACGATGTAATCGGTTACCATTCATTAACAAAACGCGAAGAAACAGTCTTTAAAAAAAAACTCCAACAGTTAATCAATTTCCGTTGCTGACTGTACAACTAATACAAGCTAAGGATTAATAAAACAAAACGCAATCAGATAATACTTTATTAAACCTAAGAAAATAAGTTAAATTACATCTAGGTAATAAGTTAATATTAAGGCATTTTTTCCGCAGCAAACCTCCTTACTCTTACTTTGAATCCTGGCTTGGTGTATTTGTATAAAGAACTAGTAACATCTTCTGGCTCTCCTACAGTACTTAACTTCAACTCTTCTGTTAGAGAAGGTTCCTTTAGTGGTTCAGACTGTAGGGCAGACCTACAAGTGACACTACCATTTAGAAGGCTCTACTATTCGGCTACTTCGGACTATGTAGCATTTTAAGAAGACAAGAGCTAAATGTACCTCTAGCTTGCACGTTTTTAAATTTTGAAAGATATAAAATTTCAGAACTTTTTTTCCAAAAATCGTAATCAGCAATTTTATATCTTTTAAAATATCGAAACGTACTAGCGAGAGGCACTTGATGTTGCAAGTAACTCTCCTCGATTGTTACTCGCTATTTGATTAATACAACAACCAGACTCAACCAGTCCGAGTACTTTTTTAGCTTTTTATTGTATTGAGACCGGGTTTAGTATGAAGACGAGCCCTCAGCACTCACTTATAGGGGGCTCATTTTGTCTCCATAAAAAACCGGGACTCGCAATAAAAAACCTCAAAAGCTAAACACGAAAAATAAAACTCGTACTTAAGTATAGCAGCCGGTAAGTTGAATGAACTTTGTGAAACTCGTCACATAGGCTTCGCGATATTTGTCCGCAAAAAACTCGACTGATCGGGCAGTGGACTATATTTAAAATATTTTTTTATCGTCATCTCACACATACTTTTATCTATAGTAGGAACTAGGAATACTTTAGAATGCTACTGTTTTTACCATCTTATCCAATCAACTCAACACTTTTGCGTTGTTTTTTGCAATATTCGATCAGTCTTATTAACCCCACCTGTGCCTAAAATACTTGCGTGCAAAAAAATCGATCGCTATGCTGTCAATAAAATTACTAGTTTATATGTTTTAGATAGCTACACACGAATACAGATCAAGCCACACAATGCAAAAGAAAAATTATGCTTACCGTAAGGTTATAAAAGCGCGCAGTGAAACAGTGAAATCTGATGTGTATCCGTGTAGGTATACAGTAAACGTTTAGTATAACCCTAACTTTGCGTCTATCTCACAGAATTTTCTGCATACGTACCTAAATGTTTTTTTTCCGATTCGTCCTTACAATGTCCTTATAATCAAAGATCGCATCGATTTTTTTGCACACAACTATTTCGAAACATCAATACCAGTAAGCCATGTGAAGGATTCAATATTGCCGCCTCAAACGAAACAGTAGTTTTCAAACAGCTACAAACTATCTAGCCAAGTACTCTCTCGACCTTCTCCAGGCCACCGTACCTGGTGAGGAACATCTTCCAGGCCACAGGGTCGTGGGTCAGCATTGAGGCTACGATACGACCCGCCTTCTCTTTCTCCTGGCGTGAACATTTCACACAGTCCTCTTTTACGGCATGGATCAGCACACCTGAAGAGTAAAAAGAAATAACATTTGGTAGAGAATGGAATTATTCGAAGAAGAAGAAGAATTCGAGAAATATTCTACTGCACATTAAATTAACCTTTAATTGGCTCTCTCGTTTCTATATCATGTATGTTATATAAGTTATAATAAGCTGTTGGTTTTCCAATACATAAATAAACAGTACAAAGGCCAACTTAATGCTTTAAAGCATTTTCTTCCAGATAACCTTTGTGTATTGTAGACATAAGATAAGATCTTTGATTCTTAATTCTTCATTGCACACAATATAATACATAGTAAACACTAAACAGACAAAAGTAAAGGGCAGACAAAACAAAGGCGAGCTTTACCCTAACAAGAGTTTTCTTCCAGCGAACCTTGGGGCTAGAGATTTTTTTAAATCTTTAAGTCCTGGGTTAGAATAAGCATTCGATAAATCTATGTTAGGGATGTTTATGTTTATCTATTTAATCCTAGTTTACAGTTCATTAATGTCCAAATTTTAAATGTTAAATGTTAAGAGTGAATAGGTGTCTTCTAGACCGTTCTGCTCCAACGTCGACAACATCGTCGCTTACCATCAGGTGAGATTGTAGTCAAAGGACGGTATTCATTAAAAAAAAAACGATGTGCACTGTTTACTAAACCGATTTGAAATTACATGGTATAATCAAAACAGACATTTCGAAATATATAGTGAGGTAAGGTACGTAGTTGTCCTTATTCTTTTATACAAGCAATGGTTGTTGTGGTAGAGGTCCTAAAGCTAGTTAAATTTAGGCGTTTATTCAGTAAGTCTATTTAATGGTTTCTAAATGTTTTCTGGCTACTCATGTAGGTACCTACATAATTATATGAACCAGTACGTTTGTTTTTGAAAAGGAAATCGAAAAGTTAGTGGAACATAGGGCTTCCCTTATTAAAAGCTTACTGATTAGTGACATAGCTCTGATTTCACCATGCTGTGTTAGATAAACAAAGGATTAAAGGGGCATTAAATATGTCAAAATGTACGCGTATGACATCTAAGGTTAGATTTAACGCTGTGAATACAGAGCTGGTGAAATCAGCTCTTAACTTAGCAACAAAAATAATTAGGTTACCTGCTTATCTCAGTCCCTAATTTATGAACTACTTAAGTTTCTTTAAAAAGTTGTCTTCTGATTGATTATTTAAGGGTTTTTTGTTAATTTGAAGGACCAACTTACTTTTTATAGCAATCATCTCTTTGGAGCAGTACCGATCTACAGACATCAGGCACTTGACATCCTCCGCGGGCATTACTGGTACGGCTTCTTTGAATCGATCCCTGCTCTTCAGCACGTAAGACTTCTCCATATCATGTACCACCTGGTTTATAACCGTCATGTCTTCGTCTCCGTACACCACCTTGTAACCCATGCTATTGACGCCATCGCTCACTTCCCTGTCTATCCCAGGAGCGGTTATCTCTGCAGCACATATACCCAGAACAACCGTAAAAATAATTAGACTCAACATTTTTGAAAGGCTTCTCCGGCAGGCTCTTGTCTCTTAATGGCGCGAGGATATCTTGTCTCGAGGTATCATGTGAGGCAATCGCGCGTGGAGCTAATTAAATCAACAGGAATAAACAAAATTAGGATCTTCAGGTGTCACTAACCTTTTTCGTCTGCGTAGTTTTATATATCACGGTCCTTTTATTTTGAGGCGCATGGACATTAAAGAAAGGGGAGGTGCCTGATACCAGTTTATAACCAGATCCGTGGCAAAATGTAAGCAATTTGATCATTGCAAGTTCATCGCTCTTTGAGATGAGATATGAGCGATTTGACCAAAGAATAAGCACGAGCGGGACCGATCGAACCTCTCACTTTAACTTCCAGAAATCATAATAATATGATGTAGGTAACCTACCGCGCCTTACCTACGCCTGTCTTCCTGTTTCTATCTAATTATTTCTAGAACTTTACAAAGGTTCCTCCTAACTTATACTAACATACTACCATACCTAACAGTTTACATAGCTGGGCATTAACTCGTTAATCCGTTAATCGTTAATTAGCGAAGCTAACTTTTTTGTAGCGGATAACGATTAACGAAGTTAACTTTGACTAACGGATTTCTTATGCATAATAAACGGCTATGACAGTTTATTATGCATAAGAAATACGAAGTTGTATTTTTTTTTAATTATTGCTTTTACCAAATGACTTGTTAGATAGTTATCAAATGGCTTAGTTACATCAGTTGAAACCTAGATCCAATGATTGTTGACTACATCTGCCAATGTAGAGTATTCGGGACGCGTCTGACATCAATAAACACAACCTTCGTTGTTTAGCATACCAAACGGTAGTAAGTAAATAAAAATGTTGACGTTCCATTGTATTTGATGCATTTCGTACCAACATTCGTCTTTAAATAGGTAAGCTAAATTTGGATCAATCATCTAAAACATTTTTATTTTACCGAGTAAGTACCTATAAGTACCTACTATTTACGGTGCAGTCGGAGTGTCCCATTCTTATCGCAAGATCGGAGGTTCGAATCCAGATCAGTAGGTACACATGATTTTTAGTTCGAAAATGTTATGTTCGCAATGCCAGTGCTCTCAATCGATGAAGGAAAACATCGTAAGGTAATATTCTAGCAGCGGGGCGATGAGCTACCTGAGCTACCTGTCGAAGGCCTATCGAAGATTACAATCTATGTATATTTACTGTATATTTCGGTTTAATAAAATAATTATCGATCTGATCCTAGTGAGTTATTTATCTACCTGCACATTCACATAAATAAATAACTAAATCCCACTTCTTAATTCTGATCAACTTAAGGAAGAATAAAGCAGCCGCGGGAGCAGCAGACGTTCAAATAATTTGTTAAATTTCACTTGTTTGTTACAAATTTCCAAAAAACAAACCCGCTCACAAACGCCTTTGGAATTAATTCGATTTGATTCAATATTGCCATTTTAACTATTATCACAAAGGGAACCAACTGTTTGTAATCTCTGACAAACTCAAAAGCCTCGAACAAAAATACTATCAATAACTTTACAACTTCAAAACAACAAACTTATTATTATTATTATTTTGGCAAAGTTGTAAGGTTGTTAGTGTCTTGGTTAACTCCTTTACATCCAGCGGTCATAATGACCCAAGGTTTTTTCTCTTTACCTGCTAATAATTTAGAAGTAATGCAAGTTATGCTCTACCTAATAGCACATAAAAAATAAAATTACTACGTATAAAGTACTACGAATTGGTTGGTTCCTCATAAAAAGTTATTTATATTGATGGGTACTTTAGCCCCCTGAAGTTTTCTGTACTAGTATTTTAACACCCTGTATAGTTGATAATGATAACTTTTATTTAAAACATAAAATAACTAGTGGTACGCCCCGAACTGAGATCTCGTGATGCGACCCGACGAATGCACGAGAACTTTGAGTAGGTGGTATTCAGAGGCAAGTCCAAACATTATGTTTGGGCTTTTTTCTGACTACCGCCTACTTGGTATGGTAGCGAAGTTTCAACTCTATTGGCCTATTTATTGAAGAGTTCCGTTGAACAGACCTTGGCTCCATCATCAGACCTGGTCGTTGTCACCATTTTATGAGAACTGAGTACCTTCTTAATTTATTTCTAGAAAAAAAATAAGAAAAAGCAAAGTAACTGGCCGACCAGTAGAAAAACCTTGATGTCAACGAAATTCCTAGAGATGGGAGCTCTTGGATCGTTGGTTATCTTAATTTAACTTTTTTGTTGTATCTCAAAAACCGAGCGTCCCAGAAAAAAAGTAAAAATTGTTTTGGAATGTCCAAACAAAGCCCTTTATATGACTTGTAACTTGATTTTTTTATGTAACTATTTTTATTTTTGCCCCCTTATAAAACCCTATATCTTAATAACCCTTCATCCGATTTTACTCATATATTTACCAGTAAATTTCTCAAGTACAAGCTATCGACTTATCAAATTTCATGCAGATCGGATCAACGGTTCGAAATTTATGGCCAGACAAACTTACATAGGTACATACATAAAATGCCAAATCGCCCAAGTTGAAACGATCTTCGTTCTCTTCGCTCACTCGATCAAAAAAATGTGTCATTAGAGCGGTCACTTTGACCATCGATAAGTCGAAATGTTTGGCCGTATAGTTGCTAAGTGTTAAAGGTAATCTAATTCTAAGGTCAAAAAAAACAGGATTGAACAAGGTCCTATGCATCATAAACCAAAATAGCACATCTTGAAGGTCATCATCATTATAGGTATTATTATGTGGTTGGAACAGTACTTCAAGTAAAATATATTTTTTTCGTTTTCCGTATCGTTAGGCCGTTTTTGTATGGTGAGAGGTCTTCTGGGTCGATCATAGATACAGGGGTGCCACTAAGTTCGATGTATGGTCCTTTCTTATTTCTACTTTAGAAATAATTATATATATTGATGATGTTTTTTCTAAATGGATAGATTGAAGGCTAACTACAATGACTATTATAAAATAGAAAATTCTTTATTGCCCAAATAAAACATCTACCTATCTGAGAGCTTCATGCTGGCTAGCATTATCTTATCTACCAGCTAACCTTTGGGTAATGAAAAATCATGTTTGGGTAGTGCACATTAGATGAAGGCCTATACTAAACAAAGCAAAGATTTATTCGTAGAAAAGTGCATAACTGTATTTCAAAAACCAAATTACTCAATATGCATCTACGTCGCTGGTTTAGGCACTGTTAATAATATTTTGCTCAATGCTGGAAAACTAAATGCTTAAATAAATGCGTAAATTTACTTTACCAAATGTGGTTCTGCGACCAAACAATTTAGAAATAAATAATTCAATGGAGATTTTTAGACTTAATAATTGATGCAAAATTGCAGTGGGGTCCACACATTGACACACTTGTTTTAAGACTGAGTTCAGCTGCATTCGTTTCGCACAATAAGTTGGCTTACAGATCAAGCTACGGCTAGGCTTGTATATTTTAGCTACTTCTACATAGTGTAACGTCTCATGGTATCTTGCTCTGGGACAATGCTTCTGACACAAAGTATATATTATATTTTGCAAAAACTTCCTAGTGTCCACTATACCTCTAAAGAATGCCTATACCAAAACTTGCCCTGAAGTTCCTGGTTTTTCTCGTGATCCTTTATCAATTTTGAAGATCCTAAGAAACAAAGTCCCCCTTTGAAAATAGCAAAATACCTATGTTGTTGTTCATTTTATAGCTAACTACTAACACGACCTGTCCCAGCTTCGCATGCGTGGACATTAAGTTTTACAACATTTTAGGATAAGCATAGACCGCACCTTTGAGCCTCGCGGCAACCTATTTCATAGATTTGCACGCCCTTCGTTGCCCGCGTTGAAGTTTCAGTTGGGATCCCTAATTTTATCAAGTAATATATATTTCCTGTTTATCAGGGATAATCTAGCTTTCTAAAATACAAATCTTTCCTCTTTATAATATTAGTGTAGACTAGCAGGCGCCTGCAGCTTCGCTCGCGTGGTAACGGTGATTGCTAACAATAATATTGAAGACGATTTCCTTATTTTGTTTCCTTAAATACAATGTGTAACATAATATCCCTTTATTAGTACAAAGACCAAGAGATCAGACCAAGCACTGGAATACTTTGACGTGTGCAAAATTTGAATACCTAAGTAGGTACTCTGTTTTCAAAATCCCCATAAACAAGGTGTTCCAATGTTGTGTTTAGAAACTTCAGGGGGCTAAAGTACCCATTAATATGAATAACTTTTTCTAAGGAACCAACACTGTGAACGCGAAAAAAAACAGCTGTTTTATGCAAGCAGCGTTGCTGTGTTTCGGTACTAGTATTCTCTTATCTGTGGTTTCGGTTTGAAGAGTGGATGGACGCAGGGCAGTGCATCGTAGGGCACGTTCCTATCGTGCGTGACTTACGAGGCAATGCTTTGTTATAAGTTATGGTGACCAATTACCATCAGGTGGGCCATCTGCTTGTTCCAACAGCTAGTTGTATTCAAAAAAAACTCCTAATTGGTCCAACGGTTGGCCCAATGATATATTTTTCTACTGTGTGGAAAGTCCACCAATATTTTTTATTATTATTATTTGTAGGAAGGAAAGGATTGAAATAGTGACATATTAATTGCCCAAAATCGAAATTACCTACAATATAAGGTTATCTTAAGGCCAATACTTTATCTTGATGAAGGCAGAAAGTAATAAAAATAGGCCACCATAGCATTTCAAAATATATTTTTCATTTTTTCAATAATTCCTCCATTACCTTAGACACTACGGACATATCAAGTTTATTCTGAGAATTCTTAATAACTATACCTAGCAACGCTTTGAATACTTTAACTTTTCCTTCCCTAAATTGCTTCACAAGTTTGGGATTATTATCGAGCACATCCATGCATATCTTTTTGATTCCCTCTAAGTCAGTAACTAGCAGCCAATCTTTCTCCTCAACTATTTTCGCTGGTGATAGATCACTATCTGACAAATCAACTAGTTCCTCGAACATTTTCTTGCAAACTTCTAAATTTATTTTATTATCTAGTAACAAATCTACTAACTCTCTCATTTGTTTTACGGTTATCGGACAGTCATCTGTATCCAACTTTTTTTTATTAAGCACAGTCAAAAGTTCGTTTAGAAGAAGATTGGCGACTTTTGTGGGATTTCTAGTTTCTGACGTCACTTCTTCAAAGTAGTCTAGCAGGACTGGTTCATTGACGAGTTGGATGGCATATTCAGGCCGCAAGTTGAAGTTCTGAATGAGTTTGAGCCGCGTTTCTTCGGGAAGTTCTGGTATCTTGTCCTGGATCAATGGCACGCTGATCACGTCTTGGTTATCTTCTTTTGTTTTTAGATTGACGCGCAGCGGTGGTAAATTTGGTTCTGGCATGAATCTGGAAACGAAAAGTAAAATAACAGTTACAAGAAACAAAACATTTACTTTAGACATATATATTTCCTTCTATCCAGCCTCTAGCACCCACTGTTGGGTAAAGGCATCTTCTAAATGACGTCATTATTTAAAAAAAGCTATCATGAGCATCTATAAATTTGGATACATTTACATTGAAAATAATTTATGTACATACCTACTTATTTTAAATTTATTATAACTTATTATTTAAACTTGCCTTAACTTTGACATTTTTCATTTTAATACTTGACTTTATCACAATTTGACCTTAATATTGTCAATTTCTCATTATAAATGAAATCCTTAATATACAAAATTTGACATAAATACCCAATACCTACATGACTATAAATTTTAATGTGCCTACAACGATTAAACAGACCTACCTAGATAACTTAAACAGTATTTATTAAGCAAGACTATACCTATGGACCTACTATTAAATTGAAAACCTCGGCCTGCCTCCATGTTGCCATATCCTATGCAGGGTCCATGTGATACTTACTAACACCCAACAACGATGTATGTACCTAAACTAAACCATGTGTAAGCAATAAATATATTGAGTATTGAGTAATACACTTATAGGGACTGGTGAAATCTTGTTATAAACTCAATCTGAGTTTCTAACCAAACAATGACAAAGATAAATTGCCGCCGGACCACTTGTACCATTAGCCAGTACCAGTGATGGAACAATTGGCACCGTTTTGTTCCATTATTACCATCTCTAATACTATAAGACTCAAAGTCCTGACTGACTGACTGACTGACTGACTGACTGACTGACATATAGACAACGCACAGCCTAAACCGCTGGTCCTAGAGACTTGAAATTTGAGGAGTACATAGGTCTTATGGCGTAGAGGTGCACTAAGAAGGGATTTTTGGAAATTCAACCCCTAAGGGTGTAAAAAGGGTTGAAAACGTTTGTATGAAAAATAGTATTCCTTGAACCTACAAACTTGAAACTTGGAGTACATATACTTCAAGGCAAAAAAAAAGGAAAGGCATTTTTAGTTTTTTAAAACTACCCTTAATAAGGGTGCAAAGGGATGTAAAAGTTTGTATGGGAGTTTTTTGACCGCTGGTCCTAGAGACTTGAAATTTGAGGAGTACATAGGTAGTATAGCGTAGAGGTGTACTAAGAAGGGATTTTTGGAAATTCAACCACTAAGGGTGTAAAAAGGGATGAAAACGTTTGTATGAAAAATAGTATTCCTTGAACCTACAAACTTGAAACTTGGAGTACATATACTTCAAAGCAAAAAAAAAGGAAAGGCATTTTTAGTTTTTTAAAACTACCCTTAATAAGGGTGCAAAGGGATGTAAAAGTTTGTATGGGAGTTTTTTGACCGCTGGTCCTAGAGACTTGAAATTTGAGGAGTACATAGGTAGTATAGCGTAGAGGTGTACTAAGAAGGGATTTTTGGAAATTCAACCACTAAGGGTGTAAAAAGGGATGAAAACGTTTGTATGAAAAATAGTATTCCTTGAACCTACAAACTTGAAACTTGGAGTACATATACTTCAAGGCAAAAAAAAAGGAAAGGCATTTTTAGTTTTTTAAAACTACCCTTAATAAGGGTGCAAAGGGATGTAAAAGTTTGTATGGGAGTTTTTTTACCGCTGGACTTAGAGACTTTAAATTTGAAGAGTATATAGGTCTTATGGCGTAGAGGTGTACTAAGAAGGGATTTTTGGAAATTCAACCCCTAAGGGTGTAAAAAGGGATGAAAACATATGTATGAAAAATTGTATTCCTTGAACCTACAAACTTGAAACTTGGAATACATATACTTCAAGGCAAAAAAAAGGAAAGGCATTTTTAGTTTTTTAAAACTACCCTTAATAAGGGTGCAAAGGGATGTAAAAGTTTGTATGGGAGTTTTTTGACCGCTGGACTTAGAGACTTGAAATTTGAAGAGTATATAGGTCTTATGGCGTAGAGGTGTACTAAGAAGGGATTTTTGGAAATTCAACCACTAAGGGTGTAAAAAGGGATGAAAACGTTGGTATGAAAAATTGTATTCCTTGAACCTACAAACTTGAAACTTGGAGTACGTGTAGGTACTCCAAGGCAAAAAAATAGGAAAGGCATTTTTAGGTTTTTTAAAACTACCCTTAATAAGTGTGCAAAGGGATGTCAAAATTTGTATGGGAGTTGTGTAACGCGTGGTTTGATTGAATTAAAACTTGGGGTAAATATACTAAGAAATAAATAACTAAGAATGACACTTAGAATTTTTGATAGTTACCCCTGCAAAGGGTGCAAATGACTGTAAAAGTTAGTATGGGAGATTCTTAACGCATAGTGCGATTGATTTCAAACTTGAAGTAAATATAATATTAAGTTAATGTAATCACGTTTTCAATATTTTAAAACATCCCCTGCAAAGGGTGCAAAAGACTGCCAAAGTTTCAAGGTGTGTATGGGAGATTTTTAACGCGTAGTGTAATTAACTTCAAACTAAAAGAAAATATGTTCTGTGGATAAATAACAAAATGACAGTTTGATTTTAGAAAACAACCCCATAAACGTTACCCTCCTTCGTTGCGCTCGAGTAAAAAGGTCACAAGGCGTCTATGTTTGTAAGGAACATTCTAAAAACGGGAATCTTGAGTTGGTACGAAGAGATCTGAGGGTATCTACCGTGCCTGGGGATCAAAGTCGTGAAGCTGTATCATTTCGTTTGTTTTTGGGGTAGAAACTAGGAACAAATAAGTACATATTTTCCGTATAAGGTTGTCTTTGTTGTATTTGTCATGTTTCTGCTAAGCTCAGTACCTATACCGACCTACCTACCTAATATAGGTAATGTACGCCTATAAGTATCTCTTATACCTACGTAGTTATTTAAAATTCTACCCTAATAATATACAAATCAATGCGAAAGTTACGATGTTTGGATGTTTGTGGCTCAATCACGGCTCACCACTTCAACGCGTGCGAAGCCGCGGGAAGCCGCTAGTGATAAATAAAATTAGGATGCCGCCCGGGTTTCTCGCATTTTGCCGGACCACTTGTACCATTAGGCAGTACCATTGACGGTACAATTGGCACTGATTTGTCCCAATTGTACCCCGATAAATAAAACTAGGATGCCGCCCGGGTTTACTCGCATTTTGTTCTCAAGTCCCTGTCTTGTAAATTTTTTAATAGTGGACCTTTGATATAACCTTTGAATCCCCTAATTTGCATATTATACGCGTGTATGGTGTTGGTGTTTAACATGCATTTTTATTTATGGAAACACGCCCTTAGCCGACATTAAGAGAATGTCGGCTAAGGGCGCCTTTAGTAGGCCTTCTGAGGGCTGCTTTCGAGCACTTGACACATGTTTTAAAACTTTTTAGGTTCTCCGTCATGCCTGTTCTCTCACGATGTTTTCCTTCACTGTTTGAGCCAGTACTCTCAAATAGTAAAGGAAAACATTGTGCACACAAATTGTATATTACATAAACTCATTGGTCAATGACCGGTTTCGAAAGATCATGACCTTAGGATCGGCAGCCGGGGCCGCTACCACTACACCAACAGTGCTCTGAATACCAGGATATATCACTAGAAATTCACTACACTATCTAAAACTTGAAAGTTTTTAATTTTAGAACGTCTCTTGTTTTTAATAAAACAAACGGCTTTGTACCAGCATTTGTAATTCTTAAAAGAATGGAACAGCTGTCAAAAAGTCGTGCTGCTGTATTTTTTTTTATTCACCTAATAAGTCCTGTACGACCTTGTCCCGCATAGGCGGCGGCGTCCCAAGACCGCGTCTCGTTGACGACGTAACCCCCCGCGTCCAACACGCCTCGCTTTCTCTCGATCTCATGTCTGACAGCGCCCGCCACGCCTTGGATCGAACCTATGGTTTTAATTACCGGATCTCCTTGTCTCGCATAGGCAAGGTGACCCTAGCGGCGGCGTACCAAGACCGCATCTCATTGACGACGCGACCCCTCGAGTCCAACACGCCTCGCTGTCTCTCGATCTCATGTCTAATAGCGCCCGCCACGCCTCGGATCGAACCTATGTTTTTAATTACCTATAGTCCTGTACGACCTCCTTGTCTCGCATAGGCACGGTGACCCTAGCGGCGGCGTCCCATGACCGCGTCTCGTTGACGATGCGACCCCCCGCGTCCAACACGCCTCGCTGCCTCTCGATCTCATGTCTGATAGCGCCCGCAACGCCTCGGATCGAACCTATATTTTTGATCTGTGGATAATAAAATAATAAAGTAAATACGAGTTGTTGAACACAGCGCCATCTGTGCTTTAACGGCTGCACTACATACCTAGCTCATTATTAGTTAAACATCTACACTAATATTATAAAGAGGAAACATTTGTATTTTTGTATTTTTGTATGTAACGAATAGGCTCAAAAACTATTGGTCCGATTTCAAAAATTCTTTCACCATTAGAATGCTACATTATCCCTGAGTAACTTAGGCTATATTATATTTTCAAAAAAATCAGGGATCCTTACTAAAACTCCAATAATGTAACCCAAGGTGCAAAACAAAAACCTTACATCGCGTGCGCTGCGAAAACTATTGATGATAGAACAAAACAATGTACTACGATTTTGTAGAACACGTCATCATCTACAAAAAATGCATATGTCTAACTATTATAGTTATGTCACAATAAGTGTTCTTTTATTATAAAAAATTAATTGAAATGCCGCCGCTTGAAAAGGGTCTTTATTTGTACCTTGATATTAATCCTTATCCAAATAAATCATTTCATAATTAAGACTGTTTCAATACCTATAGATTAATTTTTATTTGTTTTTATAGTGTTTACTACACTTAAGGAAAATCACCTATAGATTACTTCTTAAATTTTTCAAATCGGACATTCCGTTCAAAAGATATGACGAAATTAAAAATGTTAACGGGTCCACGGGTCACGCTCGGGGTGCGATTTCACTCACTCAAGGAGAAGGACGTGCAAATGTATGAAATTTGTAGACGCGAGGCTCGAACCCACGGTCTAAGTTTATCCGAAAATGTTTAAAAAATTTATGACCACCCATGCGAAGCTGGGACAGGCCGCTAGTCCTTTATAGATCCTCGCAATTTTGTATGGTAAGTTTGCTAGTTAGCTTTGACAGTTGCCACTAGCGGCGCTGTTCGACTACCTTATAAGCTTTTCTGCGATTGCGCCTCACTCTCTATTTTGGGACCCAGGTCAGTTGGTAAACGTCTAAATACTAATAATCCAAAATACACATAATTCTAAATTTTAGAATTATGTGTATTGTAATTTTAGGATTGTACCTATATGGACTTAATTTCTATGTGGTCTGAAATACAATTATTGAATAGTATTTCCTTACCTCAGTTCGTGTGGACAGGGGCGCGCCGGCACGCCGTAAGGATACGTTCGCATCGACTCGCAGCGCGCCTTCTTCCATCCGGCCTGAGCACGCGCCCAGCCTTTGGACTATGAGGACTAGCTCTTTGACTAGAGCCGCTGCCTCTTCGCCATCCTGAAAATTCAAATAAATTGGTTTTATAAGGGATCAACTGTCAACATTTAGAAATTTTCGTTGGTACACACAGCGCAGTTGGTAGCTCATCAGTGCTGTAGGCTGTGGGTTCGATGCCCACAGAGAATAAACATTTGCGTAATGAATATAGCTATATATTAGTAATTTTTTCAGGGTGATATTTTATATTCAAAAAATATGATGTGTCTGTTTGTTTGATTATTCCACAAAACGACCAAGCTGAACCTGACCTGACCTGTGATGCAGACATATTTTTTTTTGTAATTACTAAACGTAATTTAAAACATTGTGTGGCATAGTATGGCATAGTAGGTATGTATTATTACATAATGTATAACCCATAATTACAAACAACCCTTAATTTCCTATAGTTTATCAATACCCTCAGGTTTTTATCAAAATCCTGCTGGATGGATCCCAAATTTGGACAAATGCCTATTAAGGGTAATAATAATTCTAACAAGAATCTTATCTTGCTGAGCTAGTATGAAAGTTTCAGTTATATCATTGTCACTCCTATTGCCCAGGTAGTTTGTTTTTTGTTACAGAATATTTTCTCAGAGTTGACAATAGAATGACTATATTGGGTAACTGTTAAGGTGCATACAAAGTTACTTATTTACAAAAGCTAGCAGCATAACCTAGTTCGGGGACTCACAATATCATTGTGAACTGTTTTTTTGCTTAATGAACTGTATTATTATTACTAGCTTCCGACCATGGCTTTGCTTGCATAGTACCTAGATAAGAAGTAGCATATGTAAATGGGTGCCATTTTTCTTTTTGGTATTGGCCTTTTTTGCCTTTTTAGTCTTTTTTGCATGACGGATGGTTATTGATAGTATAGCCACCAGACATTCTTCAGCTTGCATACTACTGCATAGTTATAATTACCTGCAGATCTGGTTCAAAAACAAGTTCAATAAGCGGAGCCCCTGCTCGGTTCAGGTCCACGAGACTGCGTTTGAGTTCTTGGTCATGTAGGGACTTGCCGCTGTCCTGCTCTAGCTGTATTTGCTTAATATTGGAGCTTTTCCTGTACGGCTTCTTGTGGACTCCAGGTGTGTAAACCTAGAAAGAAGAAATCATGCTCAAACTAAACAAATATCAACTAAACTACAAATCTATGAATTAGTAAATCCATGAGCTAAATAGTTAACAAACGCTCTTATATTTTCTCTATTCTATTCGCGGAAAAATAAGTAGTAACCTACCAAATTTTGCGCAAAGCTAGTTCAGCTACAACTCTGTTCAACAAAAGTTTGCACATAAAACTTTAGATCACATAATTAAATTCAAATTTCGTTCCTTTACCTGAAAATGTAAAACACCATCGCTAGCTAATGGGGCTCTTTGTTGTGTAATCTGGTAGCCAGACGGCAGATCAGCGTAAAAGTAGTGTTTCCGATCAAAAGTAGATAATTCGTTTATTCTACAAGAAAGTGCTAGGGCCGTCATTATTGCTAACTCGACACATCTCCGATTAAGCACAGGCAAAGTACCCGGTATAGCCGCATCGAACAATGCAACACAGTTATTCACAACACCACCAAAAGTGTTTTCGGCACCGGAAAAAAGTTTTGATTCTGTATTCAATTGTGCGTGCACTTCTAACCCTACCACACTTTGCCACTGGTTACCCGCGATGGAGGAATAACCTCGCCTTATTACAAAACTATCACCAATACTGTAGAGACGACATAATTTCAAAAATCGCATTTTATTACGTTTTTTCGATTATCAAAATAATAAACAACAAACCAAAATCAGACCGATTTCGTTGACTGTCAAAATTTTTGCTTGACAGTTAAGTACCTAACCCTAATTGTCAGATCAGTCTAGTGTCAGTGTTAATCATAGTAGTAGGCGTAGGTAAGGGCATCTAGCTAGATGCCCGGACCACAGAACAATAATACTCCTGTCGGCCCGGACTGAGACGGTGACCATGACCACGCTTCGCGATAATATCTACTACCGCGTTACTATATAGCTGACTGAATACTGAAAGTACCTGACCATAAAGTATACCGGAGTACCTCAGACGATGGTATCGGAATTCCGCGCTATCTCGAAAAATTGCAATTAAAGGCGATTGAGATGGGAACAACTAGTTTCAACTAGTTTGATAGATGGCGCTAACTAATTTGTAAGAAGATTCCAAAAAACGAATACCTAGTTAAACTTGTTTTAGGCGCGAAGAATAATGCGAATCACATTTTCATGGTCTACTTATTAGGTCGCGGTATAAATCCATAGTAGTGATAGTTACATCTAGATCATAGCAGGTTATACAGATTTTTAAATTATCGTTCATGTTATCTGCCTACCCCTATGGGAAACAGGTGTGATTTTATATAAGTACCTATGTATGAACTAATGGTTGAGAACTGACATGTACCTACAGGCAAAAGCGCTACCTACACAGAAATCAAAATAATCACTAACACTTTATGCCTATCTACCCACTCCCATCTCTAGACAAAAGTCAAATTATGATCTGCTTGCATTTATAAAAATATCCAGAATGTCCTTTATCCAGTGCACTTCCGGTTCCGGTGTTTGGATCGAGAAAGCGTAAGGAAAACGAGATCTCTTCTGACTGAGTCAGTCATGCAAGGTGGTGCACAGAGGCTCAGAATAATAACTAAAGGATATACGGATTCGGCGTTTACAAGTGTTTCTTTGGACGACGATAACATTTAAAACCCATTTTACACCATCTTCGTTATTTTTGGTCAACCCTAGAAACCATCACCGCGCTCGAAATGTAATATGCCGCGGTCACGGTTCACATCGCTATTTGATATTCTCGTTTTAATTTGTTTATTATTCAGCTTATTGTGTAGAAGTCCGAATAACTCGAACACACCATCTGCATATTCGTCTTGTTCGTGATTAATAAATGGGCAAATATAGGCGAATAGAGTACCTACCTATCTAGATCATATTATAATAAACATCGTCGTATTTGGGAAAATAAGACGAATACGCGAACACGAATAGCGATGTGAAGTGCCACCATAAGACAGCTTTAACCCCATGGATAACAATCTACTGCTATTAAAAATAGGAATTAGTCTCAGTAGTACTCACTTAGAACAGGCAATCGTAACGAAAAAAAAGGAGAGAAATAAAGTCGTAAGTAGATACAATCAAACCCAATGGGCTAAAATAAGCTGCTCTAGACATAAAGGACAGGTTTATTCTGGGTCTGGTCTATGTATCGCACATAGAAAAATTTAAAAAAAAATGAAGATTACCATTTAAATGCATTTTTATTAAATATGTAGGTTAATAAAGTGTTCATCACTAATTGATCTGTTCGAATTTCTTACTATGTGCACATTTTTAGAGCCACCATGACAGTCATGACAGTTAGAGTGACCATGTAATTGACGTTTGAAATGACGCATTGCATTTTTTTTTTGACAGATTTGTTGCTTTTTTTGACGGTAATGACTTTCACTCTCAAGCTTGACTTATACAACAGTTGTCAAAATGACATTCACGGATGTCAGTCCGCTATATTTTTAGTGCATTGTGTTGCTCTCCTCTCCTTGGCAATAAAATCTTGATGAGCAAGAAAACGAAAATTAAAACAGTTACTATATTGCTAAGCGATAATTATATAAACTGTACACAGACCCGACCCCGGCTGCATATATTGATGAAACAACGCCTTTAAAGTTATAAACGAAAACTCCACTCACCTACCTACTGGCTGATGAGTGCATCACAAAATCTCTAAGACGAAAGTGCGTTGAGGTCTAAAATTTGTCACTAGGTAGGCACTCTTCAGGAGATGTACCTACCTATAGGCCTCGGCGCTAACAGGGACATGATTTTTTGAATTCCCCATGCGAATATATCTGCACTCGAACGAATTTGCGTGGTATTCTACTAGTAGGTAGTTATTACTTTAGGTACCTACATACAGGTTGTAAAAATAATACTATTAAAAAACATAAATACTTACCATGCTTCTCAATCGATTATGTACTTACCACAATATTTTTAATCTCAGTTTCGGAACTGAATAAATAATAGGGCGACGGGTACTTGGTTTTTACATTATGTAAGGTACTTACACGTCATGTCGTAGCGTTAATTGTTAATTTTATTTAGTGAAAATAATCGAGTTATCAAAAAGGTAAGAAACTTACGGTGGCCTCGCTCTCGATGGGTGTTGTTTGGAAAGGTGTTCTGACTCCGACGACGTTAAGTTTATTTAATTTTTATTAAACGTATTGATATGAAGATTCAAAAATCATTATCATCCATCTATAGATATAATTACTTTACTAATATTTAACTAAATCTAATAAACTACCTTAAATAAATATCACATTTTGGAAAAAAATATCGTTTACGCAACCAGTCCTGTAACCACTTCGAATAACAACGAAAATAGGTATAGAACAATGAAAGCTAGAGTAGCTTCAGCAATGGAATACATTTTCTCAGAATATTTTTGATCGATAAAAAAAGAAAAAATGCTCTTTACGCGGTAAATCGCGGCAGACGTTCAATCGATATCACTGTAACGTGGTGTTTGACCGCGACTCAAAACAGCTGCTGTACTGTGCAGAAAGCCTTGAATTACTATACGGCTGATTTAAAAGAACGCTTCGTTGCTTATTTGAATAAAGATATAGATAGCAGTAAATGTCATCATGACGAAGTAATTTAATTTTGACGCGTTTTATATGAGTAGGTACACACACCCACTTACTGATAAAATCGCATTAGAGGTAAGGCACGAACGTAGTACCTAGTATCAATTATTCTGTGTATAAGGTAGGTAAGGTAGGTACCTACCTATTAAGGCAATGCAATGTAAGAAGGTAATTTTACACCGTGTCACTTAGATTCTTGTCACAAACCCTCTCTTAAATTAAAGACAGTGCCTACCTACCAAATAGGTAGGTGGGATAGCATTTAAGTTGTCTAAGATCAAAGGGATAAGTTTTAAAATGAAGAAAATAACCTCCTGTCCTAATCAAAAGATAACCTCAACCCAATTTGGAATTGAACGAAACGTCAAATAGGATAGGATATTGAAGGGATGGCGAGCAATAAAACGCAAAAATAATAATATGAAGTTAAATATATTACTCAAGTATGGGCAACAAACCATCGTACTAATTATTAAACCAATTATATTTCGGAATTTAAATCACTTTCAATTTCTGCCGGCAGTTTTGACAAGAGAAGAGAAGAACAGTGACTCAAATCCTGACCGAAATATAATTTGTTTGCGTCAACAGATTCAATCGAAGTTCTGGCATGGCATGGGTGGCATGGCATCCGGCTCGAAGGACCAAAATTAATGAATGAATTTCGATCATTCATTTTCATTCAGTATTCGATCATCGAATACTCAAGTATGGGCAACAAACTTACGTACTCAAGTACGATGCACGATTACACACGTCGAGATGCTAATCTAGGAGCAGTACGCTCTGAGATCTAGAATTAGATAGAGCATCGTCTGTAGAGCCATGGAAAACCTGTTATGGTACATATCTAGGTACTATATGGTAGGTATTTGGTAGGTAGTATCAAGTTGAACTTGACTTCAAGTTTGTTTAGAAAGCAAAATCGGATACCTTATTATTGATAGATTTAGAAAGTTGGAAAAAACATTTGATTGATTTAGGTTGGTAGGTAACCGACATTTCATTCGTTTCAATTAATTTATCATTTAATTAATAATGTTTGCTTCAAAACATTGACGTTGGGTCAACCATTTCCTGTCTACTTACCTTTGACTTTTCGATGTCCATTGTCCAGAAATTTACATTATTATTATTTATTTATTTTTAGGTACTAAGTACCTAAGTATAAGACTATTGAAGTTGGTACATGAGCGAGCACCTACTCTTTTGTTTTGTCATTTCCGATTGTTTTAAGAAATCAATTATTTTCTTTGTTTGTTCGAATTTTGGTAGAGCAATAGGTAGGTATTGAAGGGTGGTGAGTAGCAAGGCAAAATCATGCTCAAGCGTGGTCGCGAACCTGCTTGAGCGTCGGTCTAGTTTTTCTTTGAAAAGTGACAGATAGTTTATCTGCTCAAGCAACGATTCGGTCTGAGCGCAGCGAGGTTTCAGAATATGCAAAACTCACGTGAACTCCAATCAAAGAATCGAACCTCAAGCAGCGTTCTAGAATCAAAGCTCTGCTTATGTCTATGCTTGAGGCTCGACTCAGACTCAAGTATTGTTTTAGCATACGGCCCGTATTGTACTATGATCAGTCGCATGGTAAGTAATGGGTATTTTCTTATCTGTGGTAATGGGCAGAATACTCTAATTTACGATAACATACAGCTCGTTCGCACATTTCAACATTTTTGAAGTTATAAAATCACTAAATTAAGTTAAGAAAAATTGCAAACAACCAAGTTTCAACCATTTTGAGCCAAACAAGTTTTCCTACCAAAAATATGCTTAGTTATCTAGTTTTCGTACATGTGAAGCTTAAATGTAGGATAGGAACACTTGTTAAAAATGTTTTTTTGTTGAACCTTTGTGAGCCATCTGCTTGTTCCATCAGAAAGTAGTATAAAAATTTGCTATTCTCCAAATTTGGCTTTTTGTGATTTTTCATAACTATCTTCAGTAGTTTTATATCTTTAAAAAAAATGATGTGCGGAAGAGTTTTTATTGGACGGTTGTCAGCCTCTTAACTACCTGCGTGATTACGTTTATTTTCATTGAGAATACTTGGTTCTTGGTTCGTAACATGTTGCAAAAGGTCTGCTTTCAAAATGCGACCTTCACAAGTCATAAATAACTCAATGCAGTGAGGTACCTAGGGATAGGTGCATTAATCCATCTACTATTTCGGTATTACCTATCGATAAGAGCAAGAACCAAGGTTACCGACATAGCTTGCAAAATTAGCAAGTTGAAGTGGCAATGGACTGGCCATATAGTTCGTAGAACCGACAACCGCTGGGTTAAAACGCTTCTAGAATGGCGACTAGGAACCGAAAGAGGAAGAGGGACATCCTTCACCTGACGGCATTGTAAATATCCTTCCATGTTTACCTAAGGATGCCCAGTGGCGGATTTACCAGCAGGCTGAGTAGGCTGGAGCCTAGGGCGGCAGATTTTAGGCTTTAGGATATTAGGCTTTTTTTTCTTATTTATATATATATCTTGGTATTTGGCAAAGAAAAACTCAATCATGTACCTTCTACTTAATAGATTAATTAAGCTTTTGGAAAAGGAACTGACATATCATAGCGATCTCCTCCTATTTTTAACAACACAATCATACTAAACACGGCAAAAAGCTGATGTAATGAGCACGATAGGTAGTGCACAAATCATAAATTTGCAATTTCATTGCCAGTTTTTTTTAGTAATATGATTCTAAACTAGGGTAGTATCAACATGTAGAGGTTAGTAGCGGGGCAGCATGAATAGCCGATTGGCGGCAAATATGTAAATCCGCCACTGATGATGCCTAATAATGCCTGCTGCAGAGGCAGCAGTAGATTTCTTCAGGCTGATAAATAAAGTACTTATATATGTATAAAGTTTCAAAGAAGTAGGTAACTAGGTAACAGAAGAAAAAAGGCGAAGACAAGAACTAATGTGACTCTCGCTCGATCATCGCTCGTTGCTTCATCAATGAATATTCGGCACAATTTGATTTTTATTCAAATACCAAGGGCATAGTAATACCTACAACTTTACTACCATATTGCATCCACTGGTTCATCTCGCGTGTTCGATTTTAACCTTTTCGTTCTCTGAAGCAAATCGGATGCTCTAGTTTGAACTACATTACCTACTTACTCATTATATGAAATATATGAAATTCTAAGCTAGAAGGTCTGGTAGTAGGTAAGGTACTGCGATGACACTGCAAATTCCGAGTGTTGGTGCGATTGTCTAACGTAGGTACGTCTTTGTCTTAATCCCCACCAACCAGGATTTAACATGTTAGTGTGGAAAACGCCAAAAAAATTTAGAATATTTTCATAATTGCCAGAGTCTGGACCTTTTTGGCATACTCTACATGGGCCGGGACTGGCTAGGTCCAATTTCCGTACCTACCTACCAGCTTTGTTTTATGTGTTTTTATTTTTATTGTAAGTAATATGTTTTCGTTTTGTTAGGTTGGTTTTGCCTGTATCTGTCCATTATCCGTTTAGTGTGTGTCAAATAAATGTATTTTCTTTCTTTATAATCGCCACTGGTGGGGACTGCTTAGTGGGGACTATGACAATAAACCGTGTGGTTCAGCTGAAAATCAGCGTTGAATAGCTTCCTATTCAACATTTGTGCTGAGCTGAAACCACATTGACTAACACAACTAACCTATAGGATGGGTACATGGGTGCGCGGGATTCATTTACTCATGTACCTTTGTCTCTAATTTTCATTTTTCATTTTTGTGTTCTTTCAACAAAAACCTTTCATTTCGAATAGGTAAATTACGCAAATCGGCGGCTTAAAAAAATATCCGTTGTGGGTCTAATATTAAGGATTTAGCTCTTGATAAAGAATTTATCAAGAGGTAATTACATTTTTGGTTATTAGGTCATACTATCTAATCATTTAAATCCGGTTTGTAAAATGGAGTAGGTATGTACCTCACTGTTTTGTATTATATAACTATTAGGTACTCAAATACAGGGTGTAGCAGATACAAAACAAAAAAAAGAAAAAGAAAGAAAGATTAAAAATTAGTTTAATTTAAATTAAACTAAAGAAATAATCCTTCTGTTGATAGCAGCGACCTAGCGTACACATTGTAGCGACATCATCGTACCGTAGCCGTACCGTAGCCGTACCGTAGCCGAGCCCGTAGCGACACCGTAGCATTGACGTAGCAGACTTGTAGAGAAAACGTAACGTGAACGTAGCAGTTACGTAGCAGTACCTTAGCATTGATATGGATACTTAGCCGCATTGTACCGACGTCGTAATGTCACCATAAAAGTAACGTAGTGGTACCGTACCAGTAACATAGCAGTCTCGTAGCTGCATTGTAGAAACATCGTAACGTCAACGTAGAAGTAACGTAGCAACATCGCTACGTAGCTAGCCACATGGTATAACAATTAGAATATAATTTATTTGATTACAAACACACAGACATAAATACAGGCATGTAATAATTAGCAGTAATAAATAAGTACATATAAAAATAATACATGAAACGGCACACAAAAAAAAAACTAGGTAAGTAAACATAACATTGACGATAATCATGGTGACATACCTACATAATATCTATTTGATCCATTTGAACCTTCTTAAAGTGATGTATTGAGTTTAAGTTTTTAAATATAAGAATTTTTATTTCGTTTATAAACATGTTTGTTTCTACTCTATCAGTACAAGTACTTACCTCAACTTCATCATTTTTCATCACCGCACCACACGCCACAAAACTAAATTCCATCCTCACCATCTGGATGGGTGGTTCTCCTCGACTACTCGCTTTTCTCGGACACGCACAACTAAGTTGTGGAACTCTTCCTCTTGCGGTTTTCCCTCGGAGTTACGACATGGGGTCCTTCCAAAGGCGAGTTTATCTTTTCTTAAAAGGCCGGCAGCGCATCAGTAACGCCTCTGGTGTTGCAGGTGTCTATGGGCGACGGTGACCGCTTCCTATCAGGTGGCCCGTATGCTCGTCTGTCAGCTTTGGCATAAAAAAAAAACTACCAATATTTTCTCTAAGCATCTGCATGTTGAATTTATCGAGATTAAAGTCTAGTATAATAATGCCTCATAATAAGTGATCAAACAAGCTTACGTTGTGGTGTTCGCTCATTATTACCTATACGAAAAAACTTTATTCGAAGATATATGATCCCTGCCCACCCAACCCTTTGGTAAAGTTGAGAAGTAGGTTCTTGAGAAGTTCTTGAGGCTCTAAAAATAATGACACTGACAGATAGAGTGATAATGTGTGCATTTAGTTTTTTTTAGGGCTGAGACTCTAAAGTGCGTTGATTGTCAGCTACACAAAACTACAAAAGGAAGTTTAAATATACATATACGGTAATAAAAAACCCTTTGAAACGAAAACAACAAGACCTAAACAAGTATCTAGCCTTTTCCTGAGCGCGTGCAGTCAAACAGGTTCAGTCTCAGCTTATTGCCACTTTCCAACCAACTAAGGTTGGGGTTTTCAGACTAGGCCTTTTTGATAGGGTAACATCACGTGCCAAAAAGATAAATAAATATTATGGAATACGTTAATTATCTGGAAATAAAAGGTAAAAAGTTTTTTTTTTTATAAGAGTTACTGGTGGAACAGCAGATTATGTTACCATATATGGTAACCATCGCCTATGACAATTGACAAAGCTTTGCCTCGGTCACGCACGATAGGAACATGCCCTACGAAGCATTGCTCTGCAGTGGTGGACTTAGCCAGATTTTAGGGGGCGGCAAATTAGGCTTTATTTTCTTATATGTACCTATGTCTAAGTTTATTTTGTTTTGGGTATATTTCTAAGCTAAGTAAAGCTCAATCATGTAGGTACCTTCTACAAAAGATTGAGCATTTGTAAAAGGAACTCACAATTTTTTTTAAATAAATATGATTGTAAACTAGGTTTTCGTATTGTAGAGGTCAGTAAGTATTGGCGGCATGACTAGCCTACGGCGACTAATGTAAAATGTAAATCCGCCACTGCTGCCCTGCGTCCATTACAACATTTTATTTTGAGAACTATCAGTGGCAATTGAACCAGTCGAGCTTGTTTGTAAAGATCCAAGAGTTCTATGCGATACACAATAACTATAATAGCAGCAAATAGCACAAGCAAGTGCAAGTCATTGGTAAGTCATTGACTCGTCTTTGTGTGTGGTAAACCGCACTATTACCGACAACGTATTTAAATACCTACCTAGATGCAAAAATATCAGAGTAAAACTTCGTTTCTAAAGCCGATTTGAATTATCTTCGTACAATACTTCACAGCTTCACAGCTTAGTTGGTAGTAGCTCTGCCTTCTGTGCCCTAGGCCGTGGGTTCGATCCCCACCGAGAACAAATATTTGTGTGCTGAACATAGATGTTTGTTCTCTGTCTGGGTGTTATATAATTATGATCGAGTGAGCGAAGCGAACGAAGATCTTAGTTTCAACTTGGGCGATTTGGCATTTTATGTATGTATGTATGTATGTATGTATGTATGTATGTATGTATGTATGTTTGTCTGGCGATAACTTTCGAACCGTTGATCCGATCTGCATGAAATTTGATAAGACGATAGCTTGTACTTGAGAAATTTACTGGTAAGTATATGAGTAAAATCTAATGAAGGGTTATTAAGATATGGGGTTTTTTAAGGGAGTAAAAATAAAAAAAATTACATAAAAAAATCAAGATGCATGTCATATGAAAGGGCTTTGTTTGGACATTCCAAAACAATTTTTACGTTTTTTCTGGGACGCTCGGTTCTTGAGATACAACAAAAAAGTTAAATTAAGATAACCAGCGATCCAAGAGCTCCCATCTCTAAGAGTTTCGTTGGCATCAAGGTTTTTCAACTGGTCGGCCCGTTCCTTTGCTCTTTCTTATTTTTTTTTCTTGAAATAAATTAAGGAGATACTCAGTTCTCATAAAATGGTGACAACAACCAAGTCTGATGATGGAGCCAAGGTCTGTTCAAAGGAAATCTTCAATGAATAGGCCAATAGCGTTGAAACTTGGTTACCGTACCAAGTTAGTAGGCGGTAGTCAGAAAAAAGTCCAAACATAATATTTGGACTTGCCTCTGATTACCTACTCAACGTTTTGGTGCGTTCGTGGGGTCGCATCACGAGATCTCAGTTCGGGGCGAACCACTAGTATTATAAGTATATATTAACAAAAAAAAGTACATATTTATGTAGTATATCAGCTATCTGGTTCCCATATCACAAGCTTTGGCTTAGTTTGGGGCGAGATAGTGCTATGTGGAATGTCCCCCAATATTTATTTATTTATTTAATTATTTAATACTCTCAATGTAGACGTAGAAGTACCGAATGTACATACAAACAAAACGTGAAATAAGAAAGGTTTTGATTCTAATTGTTTATTTTTTTATCTATGTTTTTTATCTTCTTTAGAGGTAACTAACTCGTGTACCTATCAGCTACCCTGCTCTAAGGTTTAAAATTACTAAAATGGTAATACTTACAAGACGTGTCAAATAATTTTGAAAATTAAAGTTACCTACCGAATCTGTAAACTCTACAGAGCGTGTCTTTATTGCGAGATCGCTCTCAGCGATAAGATCGCCCATTGTACTTCACTGTAACCATTGAACTTTTTTGTTTTAAATTGTTAAAATTGATGTCCATGTGGTGTGCAATGAGGAGTTTTTCATTACTCATACTTGGAAAGTAGGTCTGAAGTTGCCTGAGGAGCGGGTTGGAAGTAAAGCATTTCAGCCCTAGGGAGAATCGTTTGCAACTGACAGCTGTCAAATTATAAAAGAAACATGCAATGCTAACCGTTTTCGTAAATCTCTACTACTATAAGACTCAAAGTCCTGACTGACTGACTGACTGACTGACTGACATATAGACAACGCACAGCCTAAACCGCTGGTCCTAGAGACTTGAAACTTGAGGAGTACATAGGTCTTATGGCGTAGAGGTGCACTAAGAAGGGATTTTTGGAAATTCAACCCCTAAGGGTGTAAAAAGGGTTGAAAACGTTTGTATGAAAAATAGTATTCCTTGAACCTACAAACTTGAAACTTGGAGTACATATACTTCAAGGCAAAAAAAAAGGAAAGGCATTTTTAGTTTTTTAAAACTACCCTTAATAAGGGTGCAAAGGGATGTAAAAGTTGTATGGGAGTTTTTTGACCGCTGGTCCTAGAGACTTGAAATTTGAGGAGTACATAGGTCTTATGGCGTAGAGGTGCACTAAGAAGAGATTTTTGGAAATTCAACCCCTAAGGGTGTAAAAAGGGTTGAAAACGTTTGTATGAAAAATAGTATTCCTTGAACCTACAAACTTTTAACTTGGAGTACATATACTTCAAGGCAAAAAAAAAGGAAAGGCATTTTTAGTTTTTTAAAACTACCCTTAATAAGGGTGCAAAGGGATGTAAAAGTTTGTATGGGAGTTTTTTGACCGCTGGTCCTAGAGACTTGAAATTTGAGGAGTACATAGGTCTTATGGCGTAGAGGTGTACTAAGAAAGGATTTTTGGAAATTCAACCCCTAAGGGTGTAAAAAAGGATGAAAGCGTTTGTATGACAAATAGTATTCCTTGAATCTACAAACTTGAAAGTTGAAGTACATGTACTCCAAGGCTAAAAATTAGGAAAGGCATTTTTAGTTTTTTAAAACTACCCTTAATAAGTAGGTATTACATGTCTGAACCTAATGAGCGGGGAGAGATGACTGGCGACGCTACATACAAACCCTTCGCGTCAGCCCGATTGCAAGTACCTGTGTGTGACTAGCTGCCACAACAGTTTGATTTTCGAAAACAACCCCTAAAACGTTATCCTCCTTCGTTGCGCTCGAGTAAAAAGGATACATCGAGGCGTCAATGTTTGTAAAGGACATTCTAAAAACGGGAATCTTGAGTTGGTACAAAGAGATCTAAGGGTATCTACCGTGCCTGCATGGGGATCAAAGTCGTGAAGCTGTTTCGTTTCGTTTGTTTTTGGGGTAGAAACTAGGAACAAATAAGTACATATTTTCCGTGTAAGGTTGTCTTTGTTGTATTTGTCATGTTTGTGCTAAACTCAGTACCTTTACCTACCTACCTACCTAATATAGGTAATGTACGCCTATAGGTATCTCTTATACCTACGTAGGTATTTAAAATCCCACCCTCATAATATACAAATCAATGCGAAAGTTACGATGTTTGAATGTTTGTGGCTCAAATACGGCTCACCACTTCAACGCGTGCGAAGCCGCGGGAAGCCACTAGTATAATATAAGTAGCTACTTATCCATAACGTCAAATGAAAGCGAACATAAAAGCTCTTTGCATTTATCCAGCATGGATTTTAACCTTTTTCGATCGAACAAAAAATGCAGCATAGATTAGATCTACTACAATTCACTCATTTTTCTTTATCTAATTCATGTTTTTATTTTTACTTTCCTTGTATCAGTAATGAAAAGCACAGTATTTACCTTGGGTTATAGACCTATTTAGTCCCTCGAACTATTGGCACTCTCGCCAAACTCCATCTCGGGACTAAATAAGTTACTTTCACGCCTAAGGTAACAATGGTATTCTATTTATCATTCTATGTCGATTTTCTTGCATAAACCTAAAAACTCTGACATTCTTTGCAGTGTCTGGAGAAGTAAGAAATCATGTGGGTACCTAAAGGAAGCAAAGATTAATATGTAGTTATTCCACACTGGTTATTTGCCATCCGACGTAGTCTGACCGCAAGATAGCTCCAAGAACTAACCAAAGTGATATGACGAACGAATAGGCAACACATAATAATTTTAGACAGTGACTGGATAAATAAAACAAAGGGCGTAAAAATACAGATCTTGTTAGCTTACAGGTACGCCCGCGCCATAATTATTGTAATATATATTAAAAAAATAAGTTATAATCTGAGAGGTTTTTAGTCTTTTTACGTTTTAAATTTCCGCCTGTTTCCCATAAACAGGACCACAGATTTCCAATTGATACCATATTGACATGCTCACCTCTTTTACTACATTCACTTTTTACTCCCTGTACATCATTCGAAATGATGTAGGTGAGGTAGGTATTTATAAGAAAAACCTGATAAAAAACTCGCACAGTTGAAACAAGGCCGACCAAAGTTCATCGACGATTTACGTTGGTTGAGCCATGGAATATGTAATAGACAGTATGACCTAGTTACCACCTTATACGCTTATGGTGACGATTTAAATATTTATATACAAAACTCGTATACCAATGCAAACAAATGACGGAAATACTTCAAAACAAGTCGGTAGTGTACTTACGTGTAGGGAAGTAGGTAAGTTAAGTACCTACATGTCGAATATTTGCGAACATTGTAAAATAATATGAAAATAGAATAATATCTAGGCTAGTTTTTATTTATCTAAACGAGAAGTCCACTCATAATTTGGCACATACTATTGTGTGGGCGTTCACAAAAAAGATTTTTTACAAACTCGCTTTTTTTTAAATTCATCCTTTCATACGAACGAAGTCGCGCGAGTTCCCACTAGTTTTTTATTATATACCTACCTAAGTTAATTAAAAAATAATTAGGCCATCGCTCCCAAATAAGCTCGGTGTGGTAACAGGTGAGTTTTCCCTGATTACACTCGCTAGAGAAACACATATGGAACCTTGTACAAAAAAAAGGTTTTCTTAAGTAAGTACATGTTTTGACTGTGGCTATTTGTGAGTATAGTCTGGGAAAACGAATGGTAGAACGAACGGTCGTGCACCGATTTAGTTTTCCTATACCTATCAAAAAAGTTATATGCGCAATGCCAGTGCTCTTAATGGTGAAGGCTCGTGAGGAAACCAGTTAGTAGGTATTCTAACAGCGGCGATAAGCTTTGAACCTGTCACGTATGGAATACCAACTTTTGCAAAATGTGCGTACCTATTTGTGCCAAATGTAATGTTTTTTTTTATTTCACGCACACTATTGATTTGGCACACTATTGGCGTGATTGATTACGATTTTTCGAAAATGTGTCAAGTTATTTTATATTTTTCAACAAGTCGAAACGTGCGAGCGAGAGGTACAAAAGACGTGTAAAAGGCTCTTGTCTTCGCCTTAAGAAATAGCCCTGCAGAATACAAAATATTATTAATAATGTATGCCTACTGTACTGAGTTGAGTAGACCTACTAACTAAACTGCTCAGAAAATCAGTAGCCTCGGAAAACAATTAAAGTTTTCCCATATTTGCTTTTATAATCAGAATAAAGAAGATTAAAGCTAATTACTTCTTCCTGTTTTAAATTGAATAATTTTCAGACTGAAACCTTAAACCTTGACCAAAACAATAATATATGGATATACCTCTACTCCTCTACTCTACATAGATGCATAAATATAGGTAAGTACCTATATGTATAACGCTTAAGTACCTATTTGGAATGTTTGAATACCTATGTTAAGAACGCAATATACCTACCTAGCCCGATTACCTAATACTAGTTAGGGTACCAAGAACTCATAAGTAGGTAGGTAGGTATATCTACGAGTCTTACCTAAAATATCTGAAAATACATAAGTAGGTAGGAATACAATTATGACCATTTTTTGATTTGATGCCTTAGATGTGAAAACACTTTTCTTTTACCCATAATTTGATAGAATAATAATTTGAAAGACTATGATGATGATAATAAAAATCATGGTAGAGTGCTCTATTATTTATTCTATGGTAGGTAGGTAGGTACAGCAAAGGCGCTATTAATTGATTTCCTACTCTAATCTATCAATGATAGCTATAGGTATATTATACATGATTATACCAACTAGAGGTTTACTGTACCAATGATATTTAATTGTACCTACTACTACAGTTTCAGGTAAAGTGTTTTTGCCATGGATTTTTAAATTATAGACAGATGAACTGTACCAGTTTGCTAAAGAGAAAGTACCTACCTACTTACCTACCTAGCAACAAGAAAAAACATGCAAACCCGTGCATTCTCTACAGTAACTGTTAGGTAATCTGTTGTATTTTAAAATTATTCGTCCGCGGACAGTGACCCGGCTGTATGTCTCTAAAAACAGTGCTGTTAAAATAAACTTGTAAGTACATACAAAATGCGGCACAAGGACGCGCCGTATGACTGGAAAATGTTTGATTGCGTAGCGTCGCGAGCAATGTGACACACCCATCTCTAAAGCAGGCAGTACATTACCCCGTTTACACTCAGCTCATGTCCGTGAAAATGTGCAGAGACATGAGCAGGGACTTGGGCAATGCGAGAATGTAAACAGGCCACTTCCATGTCCAGTCGCGTTGCCGCTCGCGTTGCCCGTGTTGCGTGAACACACATTGCCGGCGACACTGCCGCAGACATATGGACGGCAACATTTCCTTTCACGCGAATGGCAGCGCGACGCAGTATATTAGATCCAACGCCACATGAGAACATTTCTCACAGTTTCAAATGAGAAGCTCTAATGTGGTGGCTCTAATTTTTATTATATTTTACTTATGACAATTATAATTAGTAATTTGTAAAAACTGAAACAGAAAACGAACTACAAATTATATCTACAACGTCTAAAGTCCGAAAAATAAAAATATATGTAGCACGTCTAAAATCCAGAGTTTTAGAATCCATAAAATATATCGTATTTTTGGTTGGATAGTAAATATTAAAAAATAAATTTTTATTAGGCCTATTAAATTACAGTCTGTCCCATAGGTAAGACCTCAATAGAATACCCATGATCACAATGTATGTTCAACGTAGATTTTTTGAAAACTTCACATTGACCGCCTAGATAGGTAAATCTAGATCTACTTATTAGATCTAGATTGACCTATCTATAATTACTTATTTACCTACCAACGTACATTTTACATATTGCTTCGCGACACAGTGATTGAATCATCCATTGATAAGCACGTAGGAATTGACTAGGCAGAGATATGTGTGGAAATAATTTCGTAATGTACTATTCTCATCTCAGATTTTAAGATTGGAACTAACTAGGTACCTATATAGTTTTACACTTGTAAAAAATAGTCTGAAAAATATTTCGACAAAATGATATATGAGGCTAGTTAATTAGGTACCTACAATGACAAATGTTGGCGATATTTAAAAAGTTTTGTGTACCTAAAAGGTTAGAAGCCAATAAATATGTAATTTATAGAGGAATACCCCGGGATCATTCTTAAACATCAAAGAAAGAAACGTTAATTTGGCCAGTGTTGCAAAGTTCAAAAATAACTGCCGATAAAAGAACCTTGTTGCCGCAACTCGGTCAAAACTAGTTTTTCTAATCCAAAAGGAAACTGTTTAAACTAGTCTCAAAATGCGTAAATGGTAATACCCACAACGACTTTGGCCTGCGGGCGGATTCGATTCGAGTAGACAGTACCTACCTACCTACCTAAGTTTGAGTTTTGTTTACCATATTTCGTTTTTGGTAACGTCAGTCTTTTTTGTATGGAGACTAGTGAGTTCTCAACACGCCCCATTAGAGGTGCTTATCGAATCTCCATACACTAGTGGTTCGCCCCGAACTGAGATCTCGTGATGCGACCCGACGAACGCACCAAAACTTTGAGCAGGTGGTAGTCAGAGGCAAGTTCAAACATTATGTTAGGACTTTTTTCTGACTACCGCCTACTAACTTGATATGGTAACCAAGTTTCAACTCTACTGGCCTATTTATTGAAGAGTTCCGTTGAACAGACCTTGGCTCCATCATCAGACCTGGTCGTTGTCACCATTTTATGAGAACTGAGTACCTACCTTCTTAATTTATTTCAAGAAAAAAAAATAAGAAAAAGCAAAGGAACTGGCCGACCAGTAGAAAAACCTTGATGTCAACGAAACTCTTACAGATGGGAGCTCTTGGATCGCTGGTTTTCTTAATTTAACTTTTTTGTTGTGTCTCAAAAACCGAGCATCCCAGAAAAAAAGTAAAAATTGTGTTGGAATGTCCAAACAAAGCCCTTTCATATGACATGCAACTAGATTTTTTAATGTAACTTTTTTTTGCCCCCTTCAAAAACCCCATATCTTAATAACCCTTCATCTGAAATTACTCATATACAGTAAATTTCTCAAGTACAAGCTATCGACTTATCAAATTTCATACAGATCGGATCAACGGTTCGAAAGTTATGGCCAGACAAACATACATACAATGCCAAATCGCCCAAGTTGAAACTAAGATCTTCGTTCGCTTCGCTCACTCGTTCAACACAAGGCTTGACGTTACGAAAAACTAAATAGGTACCTATAAACAAAACTCAGGCTTGGGGTAGGTAGGTACAGCTACACATTCAACAATAATCAATTCTAATAAGCTATGGAATGTATATGTGTCAAGTCCATATTTTTGCGACGATTAATTTTACATAAAATAAACATAAAATTTAAAACTGGTAACACTGCGTCACAGTTCTAATGATCCATTAATAAACGAATAAGTAATATACCTGATATTACGTAGCTAATCTTGTTTGCAAAAAATCACCAAGTACAATTCCATAGTATTGTCAAAGATAATGCCGTCTTACCTAACAATAAACATGAATTATAGGTAGGTAGGGTACCTACTACTGACCTAAAAAATATGGTTAGCTAGTGAATTTTATAAAAGAGAAGACTTACAAATATTAGCAGTAATAAATGACCTAGGGTTCAAATAATGGCTTTTTTAAATTAATAGTATGTAGGTATCTGATAAACGAATATCCTACCATACTGAAGCACTATTGGCACACTGATGAAAAGTCACCTTCGAGCTGAAGTTTGCCAATTAAAGGGGCTTTCCATGGAGGTAGTATGCTTTCAGTGCAATAGCTGTCCGAGTTCATCGGACGGGCGGGAACATAATAATATACCACTAGGCCTTGTGACTTTATGACGGCTATAGTTAGACGGAATAAATAAAATATGAATGTTCAGCGCCACCTTACAACTTCGAAGTGAATCTTTTTAAACACGACTGTGCGATACAGAATCTTGTTTGTTAGAACTTGCTAAGGCATACACTGTTCGAGTTTAGTGGCAGAAAAGCGACGATGCTTTGTAAGATGGCGTTGCTTAAATTGTTATGTAGGAGCCGACTCCATCCAAAAGGCTCATAGGTACATACAGTTGGCCATACAATTTGTCCTCAGGCAGTCACTGAGCCCTCGCTAGAATAACTAGTGTCGTAGCGTATGGGCACAGATAAGAGAATACTAGTAGTATGGGTAGGTATCAGAAATTACGAATAATCTCGTAATTAGTCAAAAAGTTCGTACTTTTTTGCAGATGGAAAAATTTAATTTAGCTCGCTGAGGTCCTGGTTTAGAACAAGGCCTCATCATCACCATCACGGATGTCGTAAGACTAAAGAAAGGGGACACACCAGATAATGGGCATCGGGCTCATCCCGTTACCAGAACTTACTGCCAACACTGATCCCGAACGTGGTGATGGTGGAAAATACCCTCGAATATGGGGGGAGGCCTATGGCCAGCAGCTGACTCATTCAGGTTGATGATGATGATGATGTAAACATTCGTCCCACTGCGGGAATATGTAACCCGCGCCTCTCTGGCATTTAAGCCATTCCTAGATAAAACTGGCCTACTCTACACTTATATGGGCACTTTCAACGGCTTCAACACTCTGCTGTAATACAGGAACATCCTATTAACCTACTAATATTATAAACGCGAAAGTTTGTAAGTATGGATGGATGAATGTTTGTTACTATTTCACGTAAAAACTACTGAATGGATTTTAATGAAACTTTACAATAATATAGCATACACATCAGAATAACACATAGGCTACAATTTATAAAGATATTGTGTGAATTGTCCAAAATATAAAGTGTCAAGTAAGTAGGAAAAAATGTACCATCTGCGAGCTATTCTGGCGTGCGCTGCCAAAACCGCTAGTTACACATATGTACTACGCCACGTACGTGTATAAGCTACTCGAAATACTAATCCTGCGCAGATAAAGTCGCGGGCACCAGCTAGTCAGTAATAAACTGTTGTATGCCACGAATCGATTTGATTTGAATATGTTTAAGCCGGAGGCTTGACATCAGTAGCTTGATATAAAGAATTTATAGCAATATCTGAAGACACAAAAGCCATTGATTTGGCCAATGTCGCCAAGGATAAAGTATCCATAACGATTCTATTAGCAACATGATTCAACTCCGCCCCTTGAGATTGCGCGGTGTATTTCAATGCTAATTTCATAACTCGCTCGCAAGCAAGGGCTTTCGACGATGCACTCTTCGCCTCTTTACCCGCCTGCTGAGCTGCTGTCTTTGCCAAATTCATCATCAAATCCTGATGATTCGACATTCCGTTCTTAGCATACTTTACTGACATTTGCACTTCAATCGACGCCGTAAGAGCTCTTCTTAAAGCAACTACACTGGATGCTGTCAAATAAGCTACATCACCCGCGTAGAGTATAGCTTTCTTTGCCTTGACTTCAAGTCTCTCTAGCTTTTGCTTGACCTTTTTTTCGTTGGCTGCTTCGTCTTCAATTTCCGTCCTGTCTATTTCCATTTCAGCAATAATATCAGGATTAATAGCAGGTTTGAAAAGATTTTCTTTTGTATCAACCCAATCGTCAGTCAACTCTTGCGCATTCATCTCACGTGTGTCTAGATTTTCAGTTACTACCTTCTCATAATGCGTTACGTTGATAGCTTTCGACAATACTATCGGATCAGTGTCATTTAAATCTTGATTATTTTCAATGTCAAGTGCCGTTTGATTTAAAAATCCTTTAACAAATACAGGGTCTTCCTGCTTACTATTTAGGACATGAACAGACTTCTTTTCATTTACAGAGATTACTGAAAACGGTGACCTAGGAATCGATGGTATTTTGCTTCCTACCACAATACTGGTATTGCGATCCATGTTGGGTTTTATTGTTTTGTTTAGGATAACATTATAAATGGTGGCGTTTTTCAAAGTAATGGGTTGAGTAGTAGGTGAACTTTCTTTTCTATGAGACTCTACTGATCTTTTCTTACGCAGAGATAGATCCACAGATTGTTTCTTGGATAGGGCTGTTGCGTACGTGATATCTTTCAAAGCGGAAACAATTGACACTTCAGCTGCAATTTGAGCTAACCCATACACCAATCGATGAAGTTCAGGCTCAGTGGAAGCCCTTGTTACTGTCAATATGTGCCCCGATAATGTTCTTGAAATGTAATCTAAAATGCGCCTTGTTTCAATAGCAGTCACGCCCTTATTTTTACCGGACGCTTCTAAAGCTTCTCTTGTAATCCTGGTTATTTTATCTTGCATCTCTATCTTAGATAGTATTGCTGAGACTAAATCTTTCGAGATTTGATACAAGGTTTCTTCCATTTGAGGGTTCTGGGTCACATTTTTTGTGGCTTTCAGGATGGTATCATCTAGGTGCTTTATTACGTTATGAGGTGAATTCACAATAAGTTTATCTCCAAAGATTTTGGAGGTATATTTTTCCCTGAGATCATGGAATGGGGATATGCCTGCAGAAACTAATGATACTACCTGGAACAACAAAAGTGTAAATTCAAAACAAATGAATACGTATTTCGATGAATAGGTACCTACTACTATTATTAACTTACGATAACGAGTAACTCAAACACTATTTTCAACTCCATTTTTAGTCAACTAAACTACCAAAAAAACTGCGCAAAGGAAAATATTAAATGAATGTAAGGTCATTATTTTTACCCTTAGTTTATAACAATTATAATTTGAAACATATTTACAATGCCTTGTTAAACTAATTGGCTGTTAGATTTTAACAATGGGAAATTTGTAGTATAGTAGGCATTCCTTACCTGGATTTATCCAGCAAAAGAATTGAACATCGTTATTCTACGTTTACTGTGTTCTAGTTTTCTGTAAACATACAATGGTCTGTACACGTAATTTCTGCTCTCAGCCATTTCAATATCTTCATAATGATCTTTGGTATCTAAGGCAATTTCTCTTTTAACTATTGTGGTATCATTTTCTTTCAACTCTTTGTGTATTTTACTATCGTCTACTATACCGTCCACGTTTTGTGATTCTATGAATCTGAGAGGGATATTAATAGAAGAACTTAAATTGACAGCAAGTGCAATAAAGAGCCCTGCAATACAAACGGAATGAAACATAATGTTAGGCTATCTAAGCAGAGAGATGAAGGCTTCTGTTATTTATTAAAACAGTTTTAATTAAAATAATAATGCTAATCAATACTAATAGTCGACATAAAATAATTAACATTTTACTGTGAATTTCCTAGTTATGTATGATGTACCTACTACTACCAATTCGCTATATTATACACTAGCGGCCTGTCCCAGCTTCGCATGGGTGGACATAATTTTTTTCAGCATTTTAGGATAACCTTAACCTTTCATACATTTCATACATTTGCACGCCCTTCTTCATCGCCGCGTTGCCTGTCGCCCGATGCGCTGAGTGAGATCGCGCCCGCTCGCTCGCATAAATGCGACCTAAAATTTTTAATTTCGTGATATATTTTGAATGGAATGTCCGATTTGAAAAATTCATGAAGTAATCTATAGGTATTGAAACAGTCTTGAATAAGAAATGATTTATTTGGATAAGGATTAATATAAAGATATGGATAACATGTTCTGATTTTGGTCGGCATTTCTATCAACTTCTAGAGTGTAAAAAAAGTTATAGTAACATAACTACGATAGTTAGACATATGGTATCACTGACTTTTTTGTAGATATTGATGTGTTCTAAACATTTTGGTGTTCTATCGTCAATAGTTTTCGCAGCGCATGCGATGAAAAGTATTTGATGGCCAAATTTGTTACACCTTGGGTTACATTATTGAAGTTTTAGAAGGAATACCTAATTTTTTCTAGTAATTAATATAAATAAATAAATAAATATTGGTGGACATTCCACACAGCACTATCTCGCCCCAAACTAAGCCAAAGCTTGTGATATGGGAACCAGACAGCTGATATACTACTTATATACTTTTTTTTTGTAAATACATACTCATAATATTATATAACACCCAGACAGAGAACAAACATCTATGTTCATCACACAAATGTTTGTTCTCGGTGGGGATCGAACCCACGGCCTACGGCGCAGAAGGCAGAGCTACTACCAACTGAGCTGTGAAGGCTGTCTATATAGCCTGTGTTACTCAGGGATAATGTAGCATTCTAATGGTGAAAGAATTTTTGAAATCGGACCAGTAGTTTTGAGCCTATTCGTTACATACAAAAATACAAATTTTTCCTCTTTATAATATTAGTGTAGATAGTGTAGATGTAGATATAATACATATCATACCTATAGGTAAATTGCGTTGCAAAGAAAAACATCAAATAACTTTGACGAAGAATGTATATTTTCATATATCTAATCTACAAACGAATTCCAATAAATCTAGTTTAAATAATACCTAATTCTGTACATTCCATTATAAGCTAATTCAATGTCTTACTCAAATCTTAAACTTAATAAAATCATGGGTCCAGTTTCGTATCGCGATTTAGGTATTGTATCATTAACCGAGGAAAGCTGGGAGCACCTTTATGCGGCCACGTCCAGCCAGTTGAGAGGTCTCTCCGAACGGTGACGCGTCCACATCGTTGACCGACGGCAGTAAGTCTCCTTCCTCTACATCTCGCCGATGCCTCACGTTCTCAGAAGCACCAGTAGCCTTTACCGAAACACCAGATTCCGCATTTTCTTTTCCTGTAACTGATGGTATTGGGTCTTGTTTTGGGATGTGCTGGATCACCTCCTCCTCCGTAGGCGCGCAGGCGCAGACGGCTAGCAGCGCCAGCGACGCGACGATGTATAACGTTGAATGCATTCCCGAACGATCCTATGTTGCTTCAATTTTCAAATCTCAAACTGTTACCTTTTCACCCTCGCCACGGCTTTATATTGTAAACCTTTGCTGACATATAAAATTAGGGTGATTGAAACAGTACACTCGGATAATGCGCATTATTATTTGTTATGCAAATCTGACGCACGTTCTCTATAGAAGAGGTATAAGCATACGTGCAAGTGACTGGTTCGTTACAGGCCTTGGCTCGGGTTGAGATGCTAATAGAACTCCAAATGCGGCAGAAACTTGATAAAAATAAAGAGCAACAAAGCGTTTATTAGCGTCTAGATATAAGTAGGTACTCTACTTGTTAAGTATATTGTAAAAAACCTCAACTATATCAGTAACTACCTATTGCGTACAAAAATATTATGGAACATTTGTCTGTTATGTGGTTTTATGATTTATAGATTAAGAGTCCGACTCGCACTTGGCCGGTTTTATTTTATTTTTTCAGTATCACCATGCATTGTCAGCACGGTAGGTGAATCATTATGCGTAGAAGAATCTTGATTTGAATTTGATAGCTCTCGATCGATGTCAGTGTCGAAGGAGGAGATTCAGAATCGTCATTCCTCTAAATGTATGGGGCCATTATCATATTGCGAACCTACCTATAGTGAATCATATCTAAGGGTTTGTTGTCGAGCTTCGGAATTAGTAAGTGAGAGTTATATTGTCGATTGCAGCTGTAATCGTTTTTTAGACTTCACGGATACCTACAGGCAGCCTATGAGCTCCATCGCCACCAGCTCACAAAAAGCCGAACTTATCATTTAGTGAGATAATCATATAGACGTAGCGTTACTCACGAATAAGCGGAAAGATTTATACGTATGTCACGCTTAAATTGCGTTTTTATGCTGCAACAATCACCAAAGTAAACTATTTAACACTAGTTTTCAGTATAATCTACAACAAAACACATTCATGGTCATTATGTTATTGAGAATATTTGCTGAAAGAATTAGAATGACCGGTATGTACACAATGCGTCAATAAAATTTTATTCTGGAGATGTTTATTAGCACTACAAAAACGACAGAGCAGTATATAAACGAATGCAAGTCGAAGGGCTCCCCAAAACTGAAACAAACGGAACAACGTGCACACAGCTTTTTGGGATCGTCCCCTATCATATCGCGGAGAAGTTACTCGAAGCCCTCCAATAACATGGCTTTTCAATTTGTGATTCTTCTCTCGCTTGCGCTATTTGCGTATACCAGCTCATCCCCTGTCCCTGAGTCGACAGAAGCGACGACTACTCAATCGGACGAAGATGTGATACCAATTTACGCCGTGTTCGAAGTGATTCAACCAATCCCAGAGGTTGTAGAAGTCTATGAAGAAGCTACTACAACTGAAGCGGCGGCGGTCACTACCCATAAAGTGGCAAAGAGATCCCTACGAGGAGACAACCCCAGTAACGACTTGCTGGCTCAATACGACGGAAACGTTGATGACACTGGACTATCGAGTCTCGCTGGTCGCAGAATCAAGTTCCTACCATCATGGGTAGGCTAACAATAAGTTCGGGAATAAGTGCAATATGTTTAAGAAATAGGAAGCTTATAATTAATGTAACAAATGATGCTTATATTTAAGAATCATGTTTTCTAAGTCTTCAACCAAAAATATTTTGTATGCAATAAAATATCTAAATTTATTACTATGGTACTTATTTATTCTGTCTTAGGTACTCTTGTAGGTGTAATATTACAACGTGAAATATTTTAAATTAAATTTCTTGTTTATTTGCGAGAAATATGGTTAGAAGTTAGTTCTTAGTAGAGTAGGAAGTTTCACATATTTCACCAAATCATTGGCATCCAAATTTCTACTTTGGTACAAATAAATAATATTATCATTAAATTTTATTACATTTTATCAAAGAAGTCCATAATAAATTGTCAATAATTAAATAAAATTAGTAAGTCAGTAAAAATTCAATTAAGTACTTGATCAATTATTAAAAAAATATTTTTTTCTAAAAACTTTTTTCAATTAGTTATTATTTTTATAAATTGTATAGTATTTCCAACATTTTTATATTTTTTCAGACACCTTATGAATACTATAGTGGGATATTTATCTACCGTGCCTGGGGATCATAGTCGTTTATTTTTTTCATTACTTGCAATTAATAAATTAACCAGTGCAAAATTACCAATAATAAAAAATATAATACATACCTTTCAAAGTACCTATATGATAAGAAGATATTTTCAATTACCTATTATTATTATTATGTGTGTTTACTAATAGGTTAATATATGTAATAATAAATATAGGGTAATAAAAAACATGTTATAAGATTTACCTACATAGATATAACAACATAATATTTATTTCAAGTACTTCTATAACTACCTCATTTATATTTCTAGTAAGTAAGTAATAAACATCGTTGCCGTTGTCAGTTTTTCTTCAGCCCGTTCAGTTCAACCGCAATATATCCTTCCAAATAAGGCATCTTCATTTACTTCTATGATCTCAATACGTTTAGATTCAACAGCTACAATGGTGAGATCTTGTAGAATATATTCAGGATTGTAGTCCATATAATCATTGGCTCTTTGGATTTCGGCTCCAGTCTTAAGTATCTCAGGGCTAAGATAAAACCCGCCCAAAACACGTCCACTAGATATTTTTAAAATGATAAGCAGTACCAAAAGTATTGAGAGATTTGCCATTCTTGGCATCTGATAAGCTATTGCCGTATACGACCTATATTTAAGCTTTATAAGCAGATCACAGAACGTGATAATTTAGTAGAATGTATGTATAATGATATTATATCTATTATTACATACATCCATTATGTACCAACATACATATACACAACACTAACAACAAAAACCAACATTTGAATAGACTGTAGGTATCTCAAAGATCGCTGTAAACATAGGTACATCTCATACCCGTTCGGTAATGTGAATTTAAAAGTATTTATTATCAATTTAGTCATATATATTTTTAGTTTCGGGTTAAACATATTTCCTGCCCAAAATAGAGCTATATATAATTAATAATATTACATAAGCCAACTATATAAAAAAAAAACTGTTTTTGTAGTCTAAAGTCTAAGGACTACTCGTATGTTGGTAAATACATAATATACATTAAATTAAAGCAAATCGCGTACCTAAGGTAAAATCAACTACATAGTTAACACAAATCGGTCACCAGCACTTAATAAAATGAACAAATATAATCCAATCGAGTAAATATTTCCTATTCTTTATTCCAATGGTATTGAATCGTGAAAAATCACTTGTGTGTTTGTGCATGACTGAAATGACCTGTCAAATGTTTAATGATAGGAAGCGGTGTCCGATATTATCTTAGTTGTCAATCAAAGACCCTGTGGTAGGGGCAACCGTACTCATTATATCTGGAGCGCACATGAACGGCAAATCACAGGTGAACGGCACCTCGTAATGGAAAGCGTAAATATATTTTGCCCAGAATGACATTCGTGTTAATTTTTATAACGTTCCACGGGACGAAGTGCACGAATATTCAGTTTCCAGACCTGAAACCTCAGCGTTACTATGTACCGATCGTAAACATCATGCGAGTTAATCAATCGATTCTTTACTATAAGGAAAACCACAGCGGTGTGTTAATCACTTCCATATTGAGAGAGATTTTTACAGATCAATCAGTGTTGTTGGTAAGCGGAGAGAATATAGCAATAAAAGGAATCAACAGTAAATACTCCAATATAATATTTCTGACGGAAACCTTAAGTATTGAAGACCTTGAAAGTGAAGTGTTCAAGACTCTCCTCTTTTCGCATTGGTCTTCTTTGTATCTGATAATAACAACAAGAAGCCGAAACTATACATGTGAAAATGGCATGCTCAATATAAATGCTTTTAACGAAACGAAAAGTTATCTAAACGAAATATGGCAAGTATTTCGTATTGCTCGAGTTACAGTTTCATTTCCTTACACTTGTCCGAATCACCATATTATATATGATGGCAAGGAAAGTTCTGGCACTGCTGTATACAACAGAAGTATAAAATTAATAAGATCTAATAGAAAAAATGAATTTGCAAAAGCTATCGCGTATAGCGGAAATCCTCAGTTTCTCACCAAAGACTACCCATTACGGATAAGCATATTTTACAGATTTCCCACCTCAATCCTAGAATGCGACGTTGTTAACCAATATATGAGTGTGAATCCTAACACAGTCACCGGATATTGTGGCTTGGACGGACTGATAGCAAAAGATTACGTCGGCTATTATAAGTACAATCTATCTATAGAGAAAAAAGAGGATTGCAATAAATATGGGTTTATGGATAAGGAGCAAAGTAATACCACCACAGGGAGCCTGGGTTGCATCGTGAGGGAGGAGATAGATATATCCTTCAATTCGAGGTTCATCTGGCCATATACTGCAGAATCTTATTCCTTCTTGCATTACGTAGGGCAAGACTCGTTATGTGCAGTAATGAAAAGACCCGGCAAAATACCTTTATGGCACTACGCTGGTAACGTTTTCACTCCTCTTAATTGGACTTTATTACTTGCAAGTATGTTTCTTTTGGGGATCGTCACATGGATGTTAGCTAGAATATCAGCTAAGTTTTCTGATGAGAGACCATTGAAACTGCGTGCGTATTTAATCAACGCGATGATTACTACTCTTATTGGATTGTTGGTCTTAAAAAATGATGGAAGATTTCTAATATTCAAGGGTACTTCTCTATTAAGTTCGGTTATACTCCTAGCTGTATACCAGGTAAGAGACATAAACAATTCAGTCCACAATATTGTAGAAAGTTCGTGCATTACATTTTACATTTAATAATTTCAGGGGCATTTGAACTACCATTTCACAACACTTTCACACTATCAAGAGATTAAAACTCTCAAACAATTGTATAATTCTCAGTGTATTTTGTACACTTCGCATTCGATAGCGGAACTTTTGAAACCTTCTTTGGATTTAGGAAACGCGCAACAAGCGGCATTTCTGAAACGCATCCAATTGAGAAGTTCAGTAAGCACAGGTAGTGGTATCAGTTACGCATTTATTCAGACATGTGTAGTAGGGTTGAGCGTCGTCTCTATTAATAACATAGAGATGTTGGTTAATGTTTCAGAATACCTTTTGGCGAATCCTACCTCAGCTACACTGGCGAGAAGGGAGGACTTCATAGTGGAAGTGCTTCAAAATTTTACGGATAATAACGGGAAGCCCCTGTTATACGCAGTCGATGAGTGCTTTTCTCAATTTTATCTGTCGTTTATCGCTCGAAAGGGTACGTGCGATACTACACTTTTTGGCATTATTATTTTACTAAGTAAGTCTTCTTTTTAGGAAGCTGCTATTATTAAAATGGAAAAACATAAAACCATAACTTCGGTACGAAAATTAGTTTCGTTGAAATTATATTTTTGATGGACCTTTGTATTGTATTGCCCCGAAAATTGGTGGGTTAACATTCAGTAATTTTCAAGAAGTTGTCTACGAATCTTTCTAATCAGACGGATAATTTTTAGATACGCATGAATTATGGGCTTTATTAACTCCAAAAATTTACTCTGAAATTGATTTGACAAGTCTAAAATAGAGATCCAAAATGTTTTTTAAGACAGACAGCATTTATCTCATTAATCTTCGGCTCAGAATCGTTCTTCCTGGAAATGTATAAAGGAAGCCCATGTCCAGCAGTGGACTTTTCCAAGCTGATGATGTTTTTTTACCACTTGCTGATGGAACAAGCAGATGGTTACCACTTTATGTTACGTGGTAACCATCACCAAAGCATAGACTCGTAAATCACGCACAATATGAACGTGCCCTACGATGCGCTGCTTTGCGTCCATCAACTCGAGGCATACAGATCTCAGAGTCTCATGTGTCATTTCACCGACAACCACACCCTTCAATCCGAAACATAGCATCGCTGCTGGCAGAAAAGGGGCATGGTGGTAGTACTTCCCCAACGAGCTCTACTACTCTTAAATTATGACTTACCATTGTTACAGGTTTCATCTTTAACGAAGAGTCAGTGAAGTTCTTCATGCACCTTCTAGAGGCCGGTCTTCCTAGTCAGTACTACATCTGGACTCAACGCACGTTCAATTTTGCCGACAACTGGCCCGGCATCGGTCCAGAACCGCGCCCTTTCGAACATATCACGCTGGAGAAACTACGTATTGTATTCGGGTTGCTTCTTTTCGGCTATGTGGTATCTGGAATCGTTTTTATGGTTGAGAAATGGATCGGTTCGAGAAAACCTAAAAATTAGGTTTTATCATCTCTATTATGAGTAGAAATACTTACCTACTGTAAAGAAGTACAGGGGCGCAAGTAGGTCATCTTATTTGGATCCAATGCTGTCTTCTGACGAATGGATGGATGGATTGTGTGAAAAATGATATGAGTAAGAAAGGAGTGAGCACTGAGATGACGTATGATAGAGGAGAGTGGAAGAAGAAAACCTGTTGTGCCGTCCCCACTTAGCGTGGGATAAGAGCAGGAAGATGATGCTGTCTTCTGACGAATTTAATTACTTTGATGTCGTGATTTCTTTTTTTTTTAATAATTCAGATGATCGAATCGCATTAAGACATCATGATGCGGCCCCTGTTCGTTCAAGTAAGATGTTTTCATTTCAATAATAATTATTATTTAAAATATCATCGTAAATTTACTTAAGGGAACTGTAGTTATTACTAATATTTAATTCTCTTTATCTCGAAAGATAGAGAGATAAGAAAAAAAATATGTAATTAATTAAATTATTTAGTAAAACTCGTAGATTCAACAACGGAAGTTCATAAAACCTTGATAAGTTATTTTTTTATTTGATAAGGTTTTACTACGGAACCTCATTACCAACATTTTGGTTGGTATTTGAAGAATAGCCCTTGGCCATAATAATTTTCAAGACTTAAGTACTATTGATTACAAAAGTTTGTAATACTCAAATTGTAAATACAATTTTGTTGGTGACTGTACATCTACGTTCAATAAAAGTCGTTGTTATAATGAATTTAGAATATTTTACTCTCAACTTAAACAGGTACCAAACTTACGTAAATATAATTTCACAATGTCAACAAAATACAAACAAAACACAGTGCTATTATACAATACATAGTGCTAAAAAATATTGTCTTTTAGAATCTCATTATTGGTCTCTATTTCCTCCACCTAAATAATTCACCGACACAAATAGGCCCGCTTCTTTTTTTTTATACAACTAGATTTTGGAACAAGCTGATGGCCCACCTGATGTTAAGTGGTAACCATCACCTATAACAAATCATTACCTCGTAAGTCACGCACGATAGGAACGTGCCCTACGATGCACTGCCCTGCGTCCATCAACTTGAGGCATACAGATGTTAAGCCTCATATGCCTGTAATTACACCGACAACCACACTCTTCAAACCGAAACACAGCAACGCTGCTTGGCGGCAGAAAAATGCGTCTTCTTCTTGTGGTGTCACTAGTTCTTACAAAATCCCGCTAGGGGCGCTTATTGTGTCTCCTTACAGAACAGGGACACAAATATGAACGACAGACAGCGATCATCTGAATAGGGTTACAGATGCCGTACCATGAAGATTTATTGCGATTCGATTCGATTCGATTTCATTTGCCAAGTTCAATGACTATTATGCCGTCGTGATACGGTTCATTTTTGCACATTATTTTAGATAAACTTGATCGCAATTAGATATCATGGTACGGCCCAAGAATAGAGTATGAAACTATGTCGGGATTATTTTTGTGTTGGTGAATAGCGTCTTTAACAAAATACAAGTCAAATTTTTAATAAAATTAAATTCAACTAATAGAATATTCATTAATACATTATTTTCGACCCTGTTTGCGCCCTCTTTAAATAAAACAGGCAAGAACAAGATATATCAATTATTACAAGTACCTGTTTCACCATCTCGAAGTAAAGCCATCTAATAAATAGAAATATCTATCTATATACAAGGTGTTCAAAAAATTCAAATGTTTTAAACTTCAGGGGGCTAAACTGGAACTAACACTGTGAACACGAAAAAAAACAGCTGTTTCATACAAAAATTCAATACCTACCTGGCTAAAATGTATGAAACAGCTGTTTTTTTTTTCGCGTTCAGTGTTGGTTCCATAGAAAAAGTTATTCATATTGATGGGTACTTTAGCCCCCTGAAGTTTTAAGCACAAGACTTTGAACACCTTGTATAATCCTTTCGTAATTTCTGTCTCTCTATTTTTATTTGACGGATACTCAGATATGGTGAAATATTAGATTATATTACAGTATAAACTAATTCACAAAACATAGCAGATTTTATAATAAGCGATTCCACAAACTAACCTATCAACTCGCCACGAGAGTATCATAATACTTAAAATACGGGTCCTCTTATTCATAATTCCGTCATGTAGTCGTTTTAGAGTTCTTAATGTCCCTAGAGTGAAGTTACAACGCTTTTGATAATTATTCAAGTGTTTAAATAACTAATTAGGAATTAAACCCGACAAATAAAACTTTTTTACAAAAGCCATATAATTAGGAATATGTATTTAAAAGTATTACACGGGTATTTATCGCGTTTACCTTTATTATTTTCCCGACGTTTCGGCTATGTTGCAATAGCCGTGGTAACGTGGTAACCGCGATAAATGCCCGTGTAATACTTTTAAATATGTGTTATGATCGCGAGAGTTTAAAAACTAGGAATATGTAGTATTACATAGTGTAATAAAGTACTAGGAGGCCCGACCCCACATAAAATGGAATAAGGGGCAGGGAGAAGAAGAGAAGAGTAATAAAGAGAATTACCACAGCTAAGCAGGCTTTATATATTAACCTTACGAATAGTAGTCGGGTTTCCAATCAGTCTATACATACATATTTTTGATGGCGACATCTGACCTTAGACAGATCAAAAAAAAATAAAATACTTATGTTTATTTGGGAAACAAAAATACCAGTAACTTAAAGTCGGGAACGATGATATCTGCAGAAGTATTAAACTGTGTCGCAGATACCAACGCCCTCCTCCAGTACAGTGGAAATACTAATAATAAAATATAAACGAGGACTTTTACTTATGTTCTTGTTACTTTTAATTATGTACTTACTGTACATAATTAAAAGTAACAAGAAGTATTAACTAAAATTAACAGTAAATGCTAAATGAAGTTTAAGCTAAGTAAGTTATCTAGCTGTGAAAAGAGAATATTGTATAGACTTTCAGTTCAACTAATTACCAATACGCGCGCTTCAAAAATTTGAACTTAAGGCATAAAACGCTAAAACGGTGTTATAATGGAGAATTATATAAAACAACACTCATCATTATTTAGCCTAAAAAATACATCACATATCTACATTTTATATTTAATCTCTTCACAACCGGTAGGCAAGATATAATATTAAGTTTAAACACGTAAATTAGGAGATTTCAACAAATTATGTGTAGGTACAGCCGACAAATAAGTGTGCACGTATCTGAAATCTGTGTCGTAAGTTGCAAAAAGCACAAAAGCGAAATCAGGCAAATTTCAAAAAATATATTTAGAACGAGCACTGGTGGTCTAGTGGTAGCGGCCCCGCCTTCCGATCCTAATGTCGTGGTTTCGAAATCGGTCGTGCACCAATTAGTTTTTCAAAAATGTATGTGCACAATGCCAGTACTTCCAAACGGTGAAGGAACATGCCAAAACATCGTGAGGAAACCGGCATGTCGTAGAACCTAAAAAGTTCTATAACATGTGTCAAGTGCACGAAAGGAGCCTCTTGAGGCGCACTTAAAATCCTTTCACCACACTGTTTCGAAAGAAACTAGTGACACGACAAGAGATAGAGAAGCAAATTTCGAAAATTTTATAAGCAAGTTGTTTTTTGCACTTACGGCTAGCTTAGCAAAGATCAAATTAAATAACGTATTATTCTTCTAATATAGATGAACGCGCATATGTTCGCGTATAACACGCAAAACGAGATCGAATCAAATTTACTCACTCATGGTCTCGTACATTTATCGGCCGGCACAAAAGAAAAACCACTTTTATACAAGGTGTTCCAATAATTGGGATTAAAACTTCGGGGGGCTAAAGTACTCATCAATATGAACAACTTTTTCTAAGGAACCGACACTGTGAACGCGAAAAAAAAACAGCTGTTTCAAATATTTTAGCCAGGTAGGTATTGAAGTTTAGAAAAAAAAGTTATTCATACTGATGGGTACTTTAGCCCCCCGAAGTTTTAAACCCAATTATTGGAACACCTTGTAGAATCGAGAGCACCAAAATTGTACTTCATGCACCCACAATTTGTCCAATACATTGCGCGCGCCGAATCCCAAATAAATTCCTTTGATTCGCCACGTTCGTCAAGGTAAGTGAGGAAAGACATAAGTATAGAAAATTCATACAAACGATTCGTCTGAATTATAACGACAAAGATATCTAAAATATAAAGCTGTCGCGAAGAAGAATTCTATACTCCAATATCTTCGACTATCCTTGTCTATAAGGGTAGTCAGACAAATATAAAGAAACTAGTCGTTAAAATTTACATTGAGCTTTTTCGATTTGTTCTCATATCCTACAAATGAATATCTATGACTACCTTACAAAAACTATATTGAAAATTCATATACTTTTATAAGGTAATATCATGTCTTTCTTAGTTTCGCAAATCAGTTCATCATTTAAAAGAATTTACGAATCTCATTCGCAGACCACTTTGATCATACATTATTTAAATTAGCCTAATACAATCTATTTACCTATACAATTCACTATGCCACGGGGGTTACATCAACTCTATACAATATCAAAATACAAACACCTATAGCCGAGCAAGCATACCAAATGTGTAATGTTGTGTATGCCTACTCCAATATGGCAAATATCATCTGCCTATAGACCACAAAATGGCCAAATAGAACAGATATAGAAGCCATTGTTATGTGGGAACCTTCACGTTTTTCTGAACCCCAGCGAGCTTAAAACTGTATCGCGATGCGTTTGAGCTGCTTGAGTCAGTTATGCTTGAAAGAGATTTGGTTGAGTTGAGTTTGGTGTACCACCCACACATGCGTTTAACCGCGTCCTCCCATTGGCTGATGTTGTGTTCGTAAGCTTTGCGGATGTGTGCGCGCGGGTGGAATACTGTTCCTATTTTGCGTAGTGTTTTTAGTTCTTCTTTTGATTTCCATATACCTGAAATAAATAGTGTGATTAGGGCCTGTTTCGATGATGTTTTTTTTTTAAATATTGGTGTGGTACTACTTTCACTTTTTATAGACTCCATCTCATAAATAAAAATCTTGAAATGTTATAAATATAATAAAGCTCTTTTATGTAAGTACTAGTGGCTTCCCGCGGCTTCGCACGCGTTGAAGTGGTGAACCGTGATTGAGCCACAAACATCAAAACATCGTAACTTTCGCATTGATTTGTATATTATTAGGGTAAGATTTTAAATACCTACGTAGGTATATGGGATACCTATAGGCGTACATTACCTATATTAGGTAGGTAGGTATAGGTACTGACTGAGTTTGGCACAAACATGACAAATACAACAAAGACAACCTTACACGGAAAATATGTACTTATTTGTTCCTAGTTTCTACCTCAAAAACAAACGAAACGAAACAGCTTCACGACTTTGATCCCCAATCACGGTAGATACCCTCATATCTCTTCGTACCAACTCAAGATTCCCGTTTTTAGAATATACCATATATAACACAGAATATAACATTGACGCTTCGTTGTATACTTTTTACTCGAGCGCAACGAAGGAGGGTAACGTTTCAGGGGTTGTTTTCGAAAATCAAACTGTTTTTTTGTTATTTATCCACAGAACACATTTACTTATAGTTTGAAGTTAATTACACTACGCGTTAAAAATCTCCCATACAAACCTTGGGACTTTGGCAGTCTTTTGCACCCTTTGCAGGGGTAGTTTTAAAATAGTGAAAACGTGATTTTAATCTATTTATTGTGGAGTATATTTACTTCAAGTTTGAAATCAATCGCACTATGCGTTAAAAATCTCCCATACTAACTTTTACAGTCATTTGCACCCTTTGCGGGGGTAATTATCAAAACTTCAAAGTGTTATTCTTAATTATTTATTTCTTAGTATATTTACCTCAAGTTTTAAGTCAATCGCACCACGCGTTAAAAAACTCCCATACAAACTTCGACATCCCTTTGCATACTTATTAAGGGTAGTTTTAAAAAACCAAAAATGTTATTCCTATTTTTTTAGCCTTGAAGTAAATCTACTTCAAGTTTCAAGTTTGTAGATTCAAGGAATAAAATTTTTCATACCAACGTTTTCAACCCTTTTTACACCCTTAGGGGTTGAATTTCCAAAAATCCCTTCTTAGTACACCTCTACGCCATAAGACCTATGTACTCTTCGAATTTCAAGTCTCTCTAGGACCAGCGGTCAAAACACTCCCATTCAAACTTTTACATCCCTTTGCACACTTATTAAGGGTAGTTTTAAAAAACTAAAAATGTGTTTCCTATTTTTTTGCCTTGAAGTATATGTACTCCAAGTTTCAAGTATGTAGGTTCAAGGAATACAATTTTTCATACCAACGTTTTCATCCCTTTTTACACCCTTAGTGGTTGAATTTCCAAAAATCCCTTCTTAGTACACCTCTACGCCATAAGACCTATATACTCTTCAAATTTCAAGTCCAGTGGTCAAAAAACTCCCATACAAACTTTTACATCCCTTTGCACCCTTATTAAGGGTAGTTTTAAAAAACTAAAAATGCCTTTCCTTTTTTTTTGCCTTGAAGTATATGCACTCCAAGTTTCAAGTTTGTAGTTTCAAGGAATACTATTTTTCATACAAAAGTTTTCAACCCTTTTTACACTCTTAGGGGTTGAATTTCCAAAAATCCCTTCTTAGTACACCTCTACGCCATACTACCTATGTACTCCTCAAATTTCAAGTCTCTAGGACCAGCGGTCAAAAAACTCCCATACAAACTTTTACATCCCTTTGCACCCTTATTAAGGGTAGTTTTAAAAAACTAAAAATGCCTTTCCTTTTTTTTTTGCCTTGAAGTATATGTACTCCAAGTTTCAAGTTTGTAGGTTCAAGGAATACTATTTTTCATACAAACGTTTTCAACCCTTTTTACACCCTTAGGGGTTGAATTTCCAAAAATCCCTTCTTAGTGCACCTCTACGCCATAAGACCTATGTACTCCTCAAATTTCAAGTCTCTAGGACCAGCGGTCAAAAAACTCCCATACAAACTTTTACATCCCTTTGCACCCTTATTAAGGGTAGTTTTAAAAAACTAAAAATGCCTTTCCTTTTTTTTTGCCTTGAAGTATATGTACTCCAAGTTTCTAGTTTGTAGGTTCAAGGAATACTATTTTTCATACAAACGTTTTCAACCCTTTTTACACCCTTAGGGGTTGAATTTCCAAAAATCCCTTCTTAGTGCACCTCTACGCCATAAGACCTATGTACTCCTCAAATTTCAAGTCTCTGGGACCAGCGGTTTAGGCTGTGCGTTGTCTATATGTCAGTCAGTCAGTCAGTCAGTCAGTCAGTCAGTCAGGACTTTGAGTCTTATAGTATTAGAGATGTCACCCTACAACATATGTATGTGCAACTTTTTTCTTGCTCATTTTTGAGAACCCGATATATGACAACTTCTTGGTAGATTTCGATCAAATCCTTACCAGTAAATCATTATAGAACCACCTATATAGAACATCTCCTTGTATAGAAGATGTATATCTATTATCTGTATTCTATCTTTAGTTTTGCTCGGACAAACATACAACGCCGATTCGTTAAAGTTGTTTAAGAAATCGTCGCTCGCTCGATCAAAGACGACATACCTATCTGGAACCCTACAATATGGGCGCAGCCTTGCGAAGACATTTCTACATTAACTGGTCTCTCCACGCGAAGCCCGGTGAGATCCGCCACTAGTTGAGCAATAAAGTCATTGTTTGACACCCCTCCATCTAATCTGTAAAAACAAATTAGCAGTTGGTATCTGTTTTAAAGCATATTTCATAAATATTCGAGAACATTCACATCAGCAGTTGATATCTTTAGCAATATAAAGAAAATTTTATAAATATTCTAGAACATTTTACACAGCGCTATCAGGCTGCAAACTAAGCAAAATTTGTAATATACACAGTCCTAGGACCTGTCCTAATACAAGGAACAAGCAGATGGCCCACCTGATATTAAGTGGTAACCATCACCTATAACGAAGCATTGCCTCATAAGTCATGCACGATGGGAACGTGCCCTACACTGCACTGCTTCGATCAACTTGAGGCATACAGTTATTAAGCCTCATGTGCCTGTAATTTCACCGGCAACCACACTTCGAACCGAAAAACAGCAACGCTGCTTGGCGGCAGAAGAGGGCATGGTGGTAGTACTTCCCCGGACGAGCCCTTCACAAAGAGCTCTACAACTCTTAAATAGTGAAAATCTTATGAAAGTGAAGTAATTAAAGTTCTTACCTAATATTGCTAAAAGTGTAGTCCGTTTCAGAGAGAACACAAGCGTACAATTGCGTTGTACGGAACACCAGAGACTCCAACACAGCCCTCACTAAATGCGCCTTCGTTGTAGAAGGCTTCATGCCGATGAAGCCTGAAGCAGCTGTACCGTCATTGTACGGTGGCTGTGAATAAATAAATAAAAAAAAAATACGTTATTATAAAGTATGGTTGGCAACCCTACTTATAGTTGATAATAGTACCCGAGATATATCTTATTTTATCTCACTGCCCATTTAGTATTCATTTATTCAGTCATAATTATTTTAAGAATTATATATCAAACATAGTTTTATAGTGCAGGGGTGGCGAACCATTTTGAATCAACGTGCCATTACTTCTAAAAAACATGATGTCGTCAATGCCGTTAAATAATTATATCCAAAATGAAATAAATTTAATAATTATTATAATAAAATCAACAAACATGCCAACCGTTTTGATCCGTGGCGTGCCCAAAATATTGTGTCGCATGCTATCAATGGCACGCGTGCCATTGGTTCGCCATTCCTGGTCTAGTGACTAGCTTAGTTATCAAACATAGAGTAGTAACTAGCTTAGCTTACCCCCAATCCACTGAATGCTGGTATAAAGTAAACACCATCTGTATCTGGTACGGAGTTGGCGATTTCTGCAGTATCTTCAGGATTATCGAATAGTCCTGAAACAGACGTTATGGAAACTTCTTATGTAAGTACATCGAAAATATCACTATAATAATAATAAATGTTTTTTTTTTATTCAACTAGCTGATGGAACAAGCAGATGGCCCACCTGATGTTAAGTGGTAACCATCACCTATAACAAAGCATTGCCTCGTAAGTCACACACGATAGGAACATGCCCTACTATGCACTGCCCTGCGTCCATCACTTGAGACAGATGTTAAGCCTCATAGCCTCATGTGCCTGTAATTACACCGGCGATCACACTCTTCAAACCGAAACACAGCGTTGCTGCTTGGCGGCAGAAATAGGCGTGGTAGTAGTACGCACCCGGACGAGAAAAGATAAAGCGAGTTATTTTCCAAGAGTGAAAACTGCATGTCAAAGGTATTTTTCCAATTGAATCACAATGATGCGTCTTAAAGCTAGGTGAGGCTAGGTGAGTCTAGGTGAATGTTCCACGTACCAAGCCTAGAAGAACAGGCAACAGACTTACGGCTTGGTTCCTACCGTTCTTATGTATGATCTTTACTAAATTCCAATCGAACTTAGTGAGGAATAACAGAACTCATTCTCCCTCTCTTGTCGTGTCACTAGTTTCTTTCGAAACAGTGTGGTGAAAGGAATTTAAGTGCGCCTGAGGCTCCTTTCGAGCATCTGACACATGTTATAGAACTTATTAGGTTCTACGACATGCCGGTTTCCTCACGATGCAATGTGCATATACATTTTTGAACAGAACTCATTATGTAGAGGCAATCAAATTGAAAAGACAGCATTGGTAAGTAGCTTTATCTATGACTATTAGGTAGGTTGGATACCAGACTTCAATTCTGAATCAAAAGGAAATCCAATATGAATCGTGTGGTATGTACACTCAGGGCGAGTACAAGAGCATGCTCGCTCGCACGTTTCGACATTTTGAAAAATAATGTTTTCCTACTCAAAAGTTTGCTTTACTAGTTTTCGTACCTAAGCAAAGTTTATGTAAGAAAACTTGTATCGATCAAAATGAAATTTTGATCGATACATGGGGCTGACAACCAACCCCTTAAGGGGCTGACAACCATCAAACAACTTCTCGCTCGCACGTTTCGACATGTTGAAAAATATAAAATCACTAAACTCATTTTCGAAAAATCGCAATCAACCATTTTGTGTGCAATCACATTGCACACAGTTTAGTAAAAATTTCATTTTGATCTAAACAAGTTTTCCTACTTAAAAGTTTGCTTATGTCCGAAAACTAATAAAGCAAACTTTTGAGTAGAAAAACATGTATCGATCTAAATTAAAGTTTTACTAAACTGTGTGCAATGTGATTGCACACAAAATGGTTGATTGCGATTTTTCGAAAATGAGATTAGTGATTTTATATCTTTCAACATGTTGAAACGTGCGAGCGAGAGTCACATTAGCTCTTGTCTTCGCCTTATGAGGAATAGGCTTCTTATAAAAATAAAAATGAAAGTTTCGTTGCAAGAGCAAATAAAATACTAGAGAGGTGCCAGGTTCTATAACACCTACGTACCTACTTAGTAGAGTTACTTTCTAAACTTGGAAATCCTGTTTTAGATTTATTAGAAACCTAGCCATCGATAAAACATATCTACTACACTAACGGCCGGCTTCTGAAAGCCCGATCAAAACTAATCGGATGTCAAGTCACTCGCCATTTTAGCTATTACATCGAATTAGATAGAGATAGACCGATTTAATTAGATAGAGATATCAATCAATGAAACTTTATATTTCTAAAATCTACATCTACATCTACACTAATATTATAAAGAGGAAAACTTTGTATTTTTGTTGTTTTGTATTTAACGAATAGGCTCAAAAACTACTGGTCCGATTTTAAAAATTCTTTCACCATTAGAATGCTACATTATCCCTGAGTAACATAGGCTATATTATATTTTCAAAAAAATCAGGGATCCTTACTAAAACTCCAATAATGTAACCCAAGATGGAAAACAAAAACCTTACATCGCGTGCGCTGCGAAAACTATTGATGATAGAACAAAATAATGTACTACGATTTTGTAGAACAAGTCATCATCTACAAAAAATGTTGCGACAGCATATGTCTAACTATTATAGTTACGTATAAGTGTTCTTTTATTATAAAAAAAATAATTGAAATGCCACCGCTAGAAAAGGGTCTTTATTTGTACCTTGGTATTCATCCTTATCCAAATAAATCATTTCATAATTAAGACGGTTTCAATACCTATAGATGACTTTTTAAATTTTTCAAATCGGACATTCCATTCAAAAGATATGACGAAATTAAAAATGTTAACGGGTCCACGGGTCACGCACCGGGTACGATTTCACTCACTCAGGGAGAAGGCCGTGCAAATGTATGAAATTAAGTAGACGCGAGGCTCGAACCCACGGTCTAAGTTAATCCTAAAATGTTCAAAAAATGTATGACCACCCATGCGAAGCTGGGACAGGCCGCTAGTTCTAAATAAATAGACGAATGTCGCACAACGCCAGTGCTGTCAATCGGTGAAGGAAAACATCGTGAGGAAACCAGTATTATACTAACAGCGGCGATGAACTTGCAACCTGTCACGTATAGAATACCAACTACTGTAAAATGTGGGTATGTACCAAATGTAATATTCGGACGTACCTCTGACTACCCAAAGAATCTTGAGTTGGTACTTGGTACTGAGATATCTGATGAGATATCTAGTCCTGAGTTTTATTGTATATTATAAGTATGTATTTACAGAAAAAAAGGTATATATGTATTATATCAGCTATCTGGTGTCCATATTACAAGCTTTGCTTAGTTTGGGGCTAGATAGTTCTCTTTGGAATGTCCACCAATATATATTTATTATTTATTTATTTATTTGAGGGCAGAGCACCACCTGAGCTGAGGTCAATCCAAGGATCAATCTCTCACATAGGTTTTAAGTAGTCAACAAAAGAACGTCACTGCACAAAAGAAACTGGTTTCGGCTCTATTAAGGTCGACTCAGGTCGCAATCGGACAATCAGTATTCGGTATGTTTATTGGTTTATTATAGTAGGTATGTTATTTTATGTTTTTTTTTTTATTTTGGTAAACAAACTGTTAGACAATTTATATGGTCCATATAAGTAGTAGGTAACTAAACAACTAATTTGATTTTTATAATTTTTTATTGTGTATGTATACCTACTACACTTAAGAGTACCACCAGCCTTTTTCTGTCGCCAAGCAGCGTTGCTGTGTTTCGGTTTGAAGAGTGTGGTTGCCGGTGAAATTACAGTCACATGTATACATAAACATCTGTATCCTTCAAGTTGATGGACGCTGGGCCGTGCATCGTAGGGCACGTTCCTATCGTGCGTGACTTACCAGGCAATGCTTTGTTATAGGTGATGGTTACCACTTAACATCAGGTGGGCCATCTGCTTGTTCCATCAGCTGTTTATATAAAAAAAAGCACTCAGATTTTTGGGATTTGAACCACGTCGCATAAGTACCGAGTAGCATATCTCTGAGTTATTCGCCGGGGGTGATTAAAGTCCGATGACGCAGGTTAGCGCTGCATTATACGGTAAGTTACTGTATAGGGGTTTTTTTTAAACAACTAGCTGACGGAACAAGAAGATGGCCCACCTGATGTTAAGTGGTAACCATCACCTATAACAAAGCATCACCTCGCAACTCACGCACGATAAGAACGTGCCCTACGATGCACTGACTTGCGTCCGTCAACTTGAAGCATACAGATGTAAGCCTCATATGCCTGTCATTACACCAGCAACCACTCTCTTCAAACCGAAACACAGCAACGCTGCTTGGCGGCAGAAAAAGGCATGGTGGTAGTACTTCCCCGGACGAGCCCTTCACAAAGAGCTCTACTACTCTTGGGTGATTAAGCCACAAGCATTCTAACATCCAAACAAAAAAAGTAAGTAAAACAGAATACTCTTATGAAAGTAGATATAACATACATAATCGTTCTTACCCAAATTCTGCGCCCACTTAATAATAGACGCGGTATCATTATTCGCGCCCTCAGCTGAATACACGAGCTCATCTCCCAGTCTCCACCCCACTACGGGGTAGAGTCCCGAAACGCTGGCATGGGGAAGGGTTCCCGTGTTGATGTTGAAGAATGTTCCAGTTCCCATGGTGAGCTTCACGTCGCCGACGTCGAAGCAGCAGGAACCCCACATTGATGCAGTCTGGTCTGCCATCTGGAAGTGGGAACTATAAATTTAAAGTCTGGGAGAATTAAAGTTCTACGCCATGTGTCATGGAGCCTCTTTGAAGTGCTCTAAAATCCTTTCACAACACTGTAACTAGTGATACGACAAATAAATAAATAAATAAATAAATATTGGTGGACATTCCACACAGCACTATCTCGCCCCAAACTAAGCCAGAGCTTGTGATATGGGAACCAGATAGCTGATATACTACTTATATACTTTTTTTTTGTTATTACTTACTTATAATATTATATAACACCCAGACAGAGAACAAACATCTATGTTCATCACACAAATGTTTGTTCTCGGTGGGGATCGAACCCACGGCCAACGGCACAGAAGGCAGAGCTACTACCAACTGAGCTGTGAAGTCTGTCAACAAGAAAATGAAGACTTGGTGTAGGCTTTGTCGCGTGGAACTGGTCAAATCAAAGCACTTTTATTTTGTGTAAAAATATAGGCGATACCAAAAACAATATTGGTTAAATAAAATAGCCTTTATTTCCTCTGTCAATACATAGGTAATAGTAATTAATTTAAAAGTATATGCATGCAAAATTTGAATTGACTAATTGTGATTTTATTTTTTAGTATGTACATGTTTATTTTCATTGTAATAATGAAAATAAACATGTAAATGTAAACAATGAAATAAATTCTTCTTCTTTTTCTTATCGTGTTCCTAGTTTCTTATAATTTTTATAGGCTATGGTTTTAGGTACACATACTATGTACCTAAAACCATAGCCTGTATGTACTGCATACATAGTTTATTCAATTATTTTATTTATTGGAGGAGGAGGACCCCTCTTTGGGTGAAAGCCTCCTCCAGAGTCTGCCGTTCTTCTCTATTTTGAGCTTTTTCTGAACAATATTGGTTATAGGACAACAAAATCGGTCGTCACTCAGCTTTGTGCGATAATAGCTCGATGCCCTACCATAACGCTTTTTCTTTTTCATGTCACAAGTTTCTTGAAACAGTGTGGTAAAAGGATTTTAAGTGCGCCTCAAAGAACTTTTTAGGTTCTGACATGCAGGATTCGTTTCCTTACGATGTTTTCTTCGCCGTTTGAGAATTTGCACTGTGCACATAAATTTTTGAAAAGCTCATTGGCGCACCAGTTTGAACCCACGACCTTAGGATCGGAAGGCGATGCCGCTACCACGAGACCACCAGTCTTACTATTACGCTGGTTTCCGTGAGTCCGAAGAACAACGGCAGCAACTGCGGTACACAGCATCATTATTATGAAACGAATCAATTAAGACAATGTGTATTAGGTATGTGCTATTTTTTTATTCTGTAAAAATGTAAATATGAGTGAAGGTGTGGATAGAGAGAGCTGAAATTGTACTTCCTGGAAATTTATGGGAGAGGTTCATTTCCAGCAGTGACTTCCTTATGCTGATAATTATTATGAAGACGTTTCAAAGACATGATTTTATCGAATAAAAACCCCTTTGCATTTGATATTTTCTACTATACAGTTAAAATGTAGACAGAGAGATTGAGTATCTCACCAATTCATGTTGGATTTTGCTTACGTCGGCATTTACATATAATTTGTGAATATTAACATTAATGAGTAGGTACGTAAAAACGGAAACCTTGAAAGACCAGATCAACAAGTTTTTATGTTAGTTTAAATTTGCCGCAATGTCGCCTGGGTAAAACCTTTAAAAAGTCAAAGAGTACAGTATTCATTGCGAACAAATCACAGACATACTAAGAAATTCTCATACAACTTTGTATAATTTTAGTGCATGGAATGCTTCGGACTCTTAAGAAACACGTCATAGTCAATATCATGGTAGAATATATAAAAAAAGAAGCAGAATCGACTTCCAAAGCGGCAAATTTGTTACTTTAAAATGATGTCAACAAAAAAAATTTCATACCCGAAATGCAACCACAAACTGAAAGTCGAAACGTTGGTCCCTTTCCCACCCGACTTAAATGGACCTACGACTTTGCGAAGATCGCGGAAGTCGATGAATAAAAAAGAATGATTATCGCTCTTCCTGTATTCATGGAGACTTACGCCCAGGACTGGACTTCATCAGAATCATGATGATGAGATGTGTATGTCGTTGTATAGTAAGCGTAATTTTTCTTTTGCATTGTGTAGCTTAATCTGTATCCGTGTGTATACATATAAACAAACAGTAGTTAAAATACTCACACAACTCCGTATCGGAATAGAATGTCCCCAAATCGCAGGTATGGTTTCTGTAAAGTGTTCACCAGCGGTGTCTACCACTGTGGGCAGAGCTGAGGTAGGTATACTCAGTAGCGTGGTCCCCCATCCAGCCCATTGCATTGTGAAGGGATCGTAGAAACCCGTGGCTGATGCTGACGAAACGTCTGTCATGTGGACTTTTCCTCCTTTTAAGATCAAAAGTCAAATACATTTATTATTATTAGCCCACATTACTACGTGATAGAATCAGAAATGAGGAAAGCCGACGAAGAGCCAAGGTAACCGACATAGCTCGCAAAATTGGCAAGTTAAAGTGGCAATGGGCAGGTCATCAGCTCAAAGAACTGACAAATTGACAAGTACTTAGTGGCAATGCACAGGTCAAAGAACTGACAACCGCTGGGGAATGAAGGTTCTCGTATGGCGACCACGAACTGTTAGACGAAGCGTGAGACGCCCTCCAACCCGACCAACGATATCGTAAGGATCGCGGGAAGTCGGTGGATGGAGAGGGCTCAGAATCGTTCTTCCTGCAAATGTATAAGGGAAGCCTATGTCCAGCAGTACACTTTTACAGACTGATGATGATGAGCCCTCATCATCCCATCGTTGGGCAAAGGCCTCCCCCCAATCCCACCACTCTTCACTATGTTGATCCACCGATTGCCAAATAAATACATTTATAAATAAAACAACTTTGTATTATTTTAGTTAGGTGTATGCATATTAGCCGCTAAAAGGCAAGGCAATAGTATGCTATAAACATTTTAATAACTATAGGTAGGTTATGCATGTTTACAACGTAATTATATTTTTTTATGAAACTATAAAACTAAGAGAAACCGGTTGGTTTTTATACGTACGTATTTGAACATTGTGAACCATATTTCTTTATTGCTATCAGGTCTTCTTTGTATTGATTAAATTAATTCAAAAAATACAGAAACAGCTTTACAAATACAATAAGACGGTCTTACAGATTTTTCAAATAATAATAATTAATAGTCTTCTTTTACCAGTTATACCTACTCAAGTTTAGCCCTGTCGCTGTTTAATATGCTATGACAGTACGTCTGAATCAACCAACTACCTACCAGGCGTTAGGTTGGGATATTGCACAAGTTTGAAGTTATGTTTTTGCAACCAGCAATGCTTGATCTTGCTGATATAGCTAATATCGTTTGAGCACGCGACGACTTTCATTAAGAAGTAGAAGATATAAAAAACCTTGTGCAATATTAGATTGAGAGCTAGCTACTGAGTACTCAATTCTATTTTTTTTTTGTGGTATTGATTAATAGATATAGATAAACAATTTCTACATTTTAATATATTATCTATAATGATAAAGTACCGTATGTGCATATACAACGTGTAATATAATATCCCTATAAGAACAAAGACCAAGTGATCAGACCAAGCACTGGAATACTTTGACGTGCGCTAAGTTTGAATACTTCGTTTTCTAAATTGCCTGCAAAAGTTAAATTAATATTGTCTCAGAAATTTGCAAGAACCCTGATAATGTAATGACCTTGCTACATACGCTTTTTGCGTTTACTAATTGGTGGCAGTTCTGTTACCTATTTTATCACGAGTTCACAATTAATGGTCAAAAACAGCTTTAAATAGGGCTGCGCAATGTTGTGTTAGTTTCATTTTGGTGTTAGTTTAATTCAAGAGGCATTTAATGAATGAAAAACTTCGAAATTAAAGGTCTTATATCAATTAGTGGATCGTCATGACCTGTAGAATACCCTGCTTCCGGGGTTATAGGGGTATTATGTTACACGTTGTATATGAGGAAGTGGCCAACTCCGGCGATAGAGTTTTTAGACCGCCCTACGTCCTACGTCTTAAGACGCATACTTCCGTCAAGCAACTTGTCGCTCGCATGTTTAAATATTTTTCAAAATATAAAATCATTGTTTGTAGTTCTTTTTTGTGACTCAGTTCATTAAGTGATTTTTTTCTTCAAAAAATTTGAAATGCGCCATGTAGAAGTTGTTTAACGGTTGTAAGTCCACAGTCCGCTTAACGACCACAAGAGCCGGGACCTAGCAAAGATCGAAGAAATGGTGCTTCAAATGCATTATTTTCGCTAAGAGCGAAAATAAAGCATACTAAGCCTAGCATTGAAAGCCGATACCCAGCAGTGGGTGATAATGGGTTATAGCTTGCTGGTAGTAAAGAAACCAAATACATACAAAGATATTCACGAGAAAAACATAACCCATTCTTATGTCGGGTCAAAAGTATATATGTAGTTATGGATACTTATACGAAGTCTAATTCGTAGTAAATTGCGAAATTAACAAGTAATTGTCTGCAGGTATAATGGCTCTATTAAATTATTAAATTAAATACCTACCAGTGAGCTTGTATAGAAGCCATGTGTCCAAGGTCCCAAACATAGCGTCGTCGTTTTGCACAGCGTTCTTCAATGCTGATACGTTTTGTAGCACCCAACTCAGCCTCAAGGACGTCTGTAGGACGTCAGAAATATGTTAGAGTACCTATCAAATTGTTTTTTAACTGACGTCCAAAAAAGAGGAAGCCTCCTCAATTCGGCGCTGATTATCTAAATTTTAGAAATCATAAAATTTAATTGTACAACTATTGCACAGGAAAGATCTTTTAAGCATGTTAGTTATAGTATTAACAGTTTATCCGTTCCGGATGTACTACAGTCGGGCATGTTAGAAGTTATACGTAGGTTACACCATTTACTCCTTCGGAGTACCTACTAAAGGCCTTCGGAGTAAACAATTCGATTTCGATATGGTTTTATTTTAACAAATGTGTGAAGACTGATCCCGAAAAGGTTTTTTATTTAATTTGTAAGGGATAAGTACTTTTAATATAATGAATACTTAATGAACGCAAATAAAAAAAAACATACGAGTTTCTTGATTAAATATCTGGTTCCCATATTACAAGCTTTGGCCTAATTTGAGGCTGATAGTGCTGTGTGGAAAGTCCACCAATATTTATATTTATTTATTTATCTTGAGGTTTTCATCTAGTATATGCTGCAACTGCTACAAAATATTAAGAAATAAATCTCAACACTTAACAAACCAGTCCCTTTCCATAACCTTTATCGTAATGTTTCAATGCATATTCATAACTGCTACTTTATGTAATAAGCAGATATTGACCCAAGTAATGAATAAAACATGTTCTATAAATATAAGAATAGTATTTTACAAAGTTTTAGGTCAAAATGTTACCCTTATTTGCATACAATAGTTTTAAGAATAAAGGAGTTGTTTCAAAAATTTATGGAGCCTGGGCCTATGTACACTGTATATAAATATCATCATCATCATCATCAGCCTGAAGAAGTCTACTACTGCACATAGATCTCCCCTATACATTTCCATAAATTCAATTATAGTGTACCTCATCCTGGCCCAAGATGAAACAACTCTTTTAAGAAAGAAATAAAAGAATTAGGTACCTGAGTGTTCATGAATTTAAAAACACTGCCAGCCTGGAATCTTTTGCTTCTTGATAAAAGATAGAGAACATAGGAGCTCACTCTTATTACCTGCAATAAATTAGTAGTATCAATAAGGCTGTGTGAAATTCATTTTAATTTTTAATACTTTCATTGTATTTTATTAAAACAGAAAGAAAAACTGTATATAATGAATGACACTCTGAAATTATTGTAATTATCCCATTTTAGTGCCACTGATTAAGACACAGAAAAAGGTTTCAGTCAAAGTTTTAAACATGTTCTTTTATGTTAAACTATGTAACTTGTACGACTTACGGCCGTTTCTGAAAGCCTGATCAAAACAAATCTCTATAGATAGCAAGTGACTTGACATCCGATTAGTTTTTCAGAAACCGGCCATTATAAATATAACATCATTTATCCTCCAAACTGGTACAATGGGACACAATAGATTTAGACATGGAAAGTTATGAATATCATCATAAATTAATTACTCTTTGTGATGTAGTAAATAAATTAATTGTTTTAAATATCTTGCTTACTCTCCATGTAAATGACCTGTTCCACTGCTTGACTAGTTTATCAGCTCTCATGTCCTTCCATGTGACAAACTTGTGGAAAGGCTTGCCACTTTCACGAGACCATGTTAGAAAGGTACCTCTTTGTGTTGATATACCCATGGCAGTGATCTGTCCTGGTGACATACTGGCGCCTGTTGGAACAATAAAAGTTTGAACCAAAATCATTTAATTTTAATAGTTAAACTGTAAGTGTGAAAGTTTACCAAAATAAACAAATTGGTAACAGTATTTATTTAGAGAGTAACTACTACCATCGTTTTGGAAAATGTTAGAGGAGGCCTAGACCAAGAGGCACACCAAACTGTGGGACATCCTTTATTCTAATCTGCTAGGTACTTTATTTATTACCAAAATACATGATAACTCAAAGTTTGGAATAAATGGCTTATCTTATCTTATCTTACTACCATAGTACTATTATTACTACTAGCACACACTGGAGCTGTCTAGTGTCACATCACACCTATCCTGTATATACTACCTGTGTAATATCACATCTTAGACCCTTGACATCTATGAGACTGGATGCTGACAGGTTAAAATAGTAGTTAAGAAAAAAAAAAGTTTTATAACAAGTTGCTAGTAGTTGTCCGGCGCAACAATACATTCTCGTCGGTTTAGGGTACTCTTGACCTGGCCTTTCTCTAGAACGTCTATAAATTATTATTATTATTATTATACTAGTAGTTCGCCCCGAACTGAGATCTCGTGATGCGACCCGACGAACGCATCAAAACTTTGAGTAGGTAGTAGTCAGAGGCAAGTCCAAACATTATCTTTGGACTTTTTTCTGACTACCGCCTACTAAGTTGGTATGGTTACCAAGTTTCAACTCTATTGGCCTATTTATTGAAGAGTTCCGTTGAACAGACCTTGGCTCCATCATCAGACCTGGTCGTCGTCACCATTTTATGAGAACTGAGTACCTCCTTAATTTATTTCAAGAAAAAAAAATAAGAAAAATCAAAGGAACTGGCCGACCAGTAGAAAAACCTTGATGTCAACGAAACTCTTAGAGATGGGAGCTCTTGGATCGCTGGTTATCTTAATTTAACTTTTTAAATTTTATCTCGAAAACCGAGGGTCCCATAAAAAAAGTAAAAATTGTTTTGGAATGTCCAAACAAAGCCCTTTCATATGACATGTAACTTGATTTTTTTATGTAACTTTTTTTATTTTTACCCTCTTAAAAAACCCCATATTTCAAAAACCCTTCATCCGATTTTACTTATATACTTACCAGTAAATTTCTCAAGTACAAGCTATCGACATATCAAATTTCATGCAGATCAGATCAACGGTTCTAAAGTTATCGCCAGACAAACATACATACATACATACATACATACATACATACATACATAAAATGCCAAATCGCCCAAGTTGAAACTAAGATCTTTGTTCGCTTCGCTCACTCGATCAATAAAAGTGTCTAAGTTGGTATTATTTCAGCTACATGGTTCCCATAGTACAAGACTTTTGGAATGTCAACCAATATTTTTATTTTAAGGTGGTGTTTGAACCACTGTTCTTTCTTTTAGAAATATTGAGGTGAGCCAAATTCATTTCTCTCTAGTGTTATTAAATTTTCTCTGGATATTTTTCTACAAATTGTAGAGATTCAGTTCTCTAAAAGGAATTGATACAACAAAGTAGATTACTTGGACTAGGTATATGCTTATCAGTATTTTGGCACACAAGTCATACAACAATTATATAAAGGAAAGTGTAGATGTAGTGTTGTCAGTGAGGCTAATATAATAGGAGTTTTCCACATGGTGTGATGTGATACTGTTACTTTGTAGGTGGGTAGGTAAGGTACACATTTATATACTTACTTTGTAGTGATTTTTTGACAACTGCAACAATAGACTCCCATAGTTCTTCTGGGTCAATTTCAACAAACCCAGCATTGGGATAGTGAAGAATTACCTAAAACAAAACTTGCATTTATAGGAGCATTACAAATAGTTATATAAAAAACTAGCAGCCTGGCCCAGCTTCGCATGGGTGGTCATAAATATTTTGAACATTTAAGGATAAACTTAGACTGTGGGTTCGAGCCTTGCGTCTACTTATTTCATACATTTGCACACCCTTCTCCCTGAGTGAGTGAAATCGCACCCCGTGCGTGACCCGTGGACCCTTTAACATTTTTAATTTCATCATATCTTTTGAATGGAATGTCCGATTTGAAAAATTCTTAAAGTAATCTATAGGTATTGAAGCCGTCTTGAATATGAAATGATTTATTTAGATAAGGATTAATACCAAGGTACAAATAAAGACCCTTTTCTAGCGGCGGCATTTCAATTAAATTTTTATAATAAAAGAACACTTATTGTGACATAACTATAATAGTTAGACATATGCTGTCGCGACATTTTTTGTAGATGATGATGTATTCTGCAAAGTCGTAGTACATTATGTTGTTCTATCATCAATAGTTTACGCAGCGCACACAATGTAAGGATTATTTTTTCCACCTTGGGTTACATTATTGGAGTTTTAGTAAGGATCCCTGACTTTTTTGAAAATATTATATAGCCTATGTTACTCAGGGATAATGTAGCATTCTAATGGTGAAAGAATTTTTGAAATCGGACCAGTAGTTTTTGAGCCTACTCGTTACATACAAAACAACAAAAATACAAATCTTTCCTCTTTATAATATTAGTGAAGATTTATAAATACCTAGATTGATTTCTTAATTGTTTCATGTATTTTGGTTACAGCAAGTATTTTAATAAAAGGTAGTTACTGTTCTGAGTAGAATAAATTAATCAAACATACCTGATCCACAGCTTTTCCAACAGTTTCCGCTCTAGAATTATAAATATATGACCGAATACTGGAAGTGCCGATATCTAAGGCCAAAATGTATTTTTGTTCCATGGCTCTTTCTACTGATTACTTTCACAATAATTTATAACTTTATCATGATAGGTAGGCTCAGCAAAGTGTAGGTATTATTTTGACTAATAATCTTACTAATTTTTTTCACGCAGCAGTACAGAGTACGGACGGACGTTCCTTGGTATTGGTAATATATATACTCTTCTCTTTGGGAAGGACGGATGTAGTTGGAGGAACAACTTCTTTTTCCTGAATTATTGCAGTAGTCATTGAATTATTGTTTGCTTGCCTTGTACTGTACAGTCAGTCCTTATCCGTAGCTAAATATAGAGAGCAAATAAATATTTCGTCCCAGAAATACTACGACCGCCGTAGTTAGTACGACGCCGACGAAACAAACAATAAATTATCGAAAATTCGAAACGCGTTCTACCTACGAAACGAACCTCATTTTGATTGACTTAAAAAAAATCACTGACAATCATTTCCAATAAGTATGCGTGTCTGCCAGTGTAATAAATCAATGATTAATCAATGTCATGCTATTATAATGTCACGTTATACCGTCAATAATATGCTTGCTGGCTTGACACTGAATTACGGGAGCTAACTTCAGGCACTCGAACTTATATTTTTTATTAAACATAACCTTAGTCAGGCTGTTGTATTTTAATTGGAATTGCATTAAATCATTACTATCGGATCACAGAAGAATACCGGAAAAATTATTTTTCAAGAATTTCTTTATTCGTCCCAGTGGCTAAGAAATCTTGAGACCGATGAATCGAACGATAATAAAGGAGCTGTTTCATCAATATAATATGGAGCCGGGGTCGGGTCTGTGTACAGTATATATAAATATAGCTTACCAAAAGTAACTGTGAGTAGCTGCTTGTTTGCTTTATTTTTACTTCGTTTTCTTGCCCTTCAAGATTTTCTCGGTCAAAGAGAGCAACACAATGCACTAAAAATATGGCGGACTGACATGCGTGAAATGAAATTTTGACAACAGTATCAATTCCAGTACCAGTGCCAAGTCTGAGTTTTGTTTTTGGTTTTTCGTTACGTTAGGCATTTTTTTGTATCAAGACTTTGTGAGTTCGTTTAAAAAAGGTCTGACGTTACAAAAAACGAAACTCAGATTTGACGTACTGTTGTATTTGTATATCTTCGTATTTATATATTTTTCTATATGAGACACGTTATGACTACAGACTAGAGGATTCAGCATGATGTTTCGATTACTATAACACAATACATCAGTGAAAAATCGAAGGTCGCTTGACTAAGTCTTTATGAACACTGAGTAAGATAAGCTAGTATGCTAGAGATACCTGAATTCGAAGCTATGGTTGTTGAAAAACACTCATCGACGGTATCCAAATAACACGCGAGAACCAGAATCCATAAAATAAAGCCAGGGGCCTTATGCTCACTTCGAGCGAGATTATCTCACGGTAAAGATGATGTCATATGTCGTTCGATAACTATTTATCCCCATTCTCACCATCTCCCTCCCCAATTTCTTCATTCAAAGTTCATGCGAGACGCAACGTCAACGAGTTATTGAACGAGATATGACGTCATCTCCACCGTGAGATAATCTCGCTCGAATTGAGCATAAGGCCCCAGTTCAACAAATAGGCGATCAAACAGAGTCCGTTGTAAAAAAATGGGTCGAGAAATCTATTATACAATCACAAAAAACCCCGAAACACATCCATCCAAGCGAACGCACTCAACGACAACAACATTAACACCGCATTTGACAGCTAAGGTTAGATTTAACGGCCTGTTAATCCTTGATTAGTAACTAACAGAGCATGGTGAAACTGGGCCTAAGGGCCGGTTTCACCATGCTCTGTTAGATTAACAAAGGATTAAAGGGCCGTTAAATATGTCAAAATGTACGCGTTTGACAGCTAAGGTTAGATTTAACGGTCTTTTAATCCTTGATTAGTAACTAACAGAGCATGGTGAAACCGGCCCTATAACTATCAAAGCGATGCAAAATTCAATGCGTCGTCATGTCAAACGTCAATTACTTAACTGTCATGGCGTCTTCGGAAGTGTTCACAAATTGAAAAATTCGACCAGATAAACATAAAGCTACTTTAATTGCCTACAAATTAAAGAAATTGCATGGTAATCTCTTTTTTTTTGTTTTCTATGTGGTGTACATAGACTAGACGCATAACGAAAAAGGTCTTTTAGTTTTCATTTCAGTGATTACATAACTAGTTTTGGAAAGTGACAATAAAGTGGCTGTGCGCAGTTGAAAAAAAATTAAACGATTAATGAGTTTGAAAAAAACTGCGCGCCGCCTTTATGGCCGAGGCCTGACGTGGTTGACGTATTAAGGGGCTGACAACTATCAAACAACTTCTCGCTCGCACGTTTCGACATGTTGAAAGATATAAAATCAATAAATTCATTTTCGAAAAATCGCAATCAACCATTTTGTGTGCAATCACATTGCACACAGTTTAGTAAAAAAAATATTTTGATTGATAGGTACAAGTTTTCCTGCTTAAAAGTTTGATTATGTACGAAAACTAGAAAAGCACACTTTAGAGTAGGAAAACATGTATCGATCAAAATGAAATTTTTACTCAACTGTGTGCAATGTGATTGCACACAAAATGGTTGATTGCGATTTTTCGAAAATGAGTTTAGTGATTTTATATCATTCAACATGTCGAAACGTGCGAGCGAGAGTCACATTAGCTCTTGTCTTCGCCTTAATATTTTTTCATTTGAAACTGGCAAGATTGTCTGTCGACATGACGGCCAGGAGCCGTAAATGAAAATGAGAAAGAAAGAAGAAGACCTTGCTTGCTTGACTGACATGACAGTAAAAAGAGACAAGCGCGTTTTATTTCTCGGAGCTATGAAAATTGTGATGTAAAAGAGAAAAATAAACGTAAACTGGCCATCATGGCGAATCCAAGGAAATTTAGTGAGAAAATCGCCCTCCATACTCAAAAACAGGCAGAAGAAACTGCGGCCTTTGAGAAAATAATGCGCGAAGTTTCCGACGCAACCAATAAGGTAGGTCTGTCGCCTATTTACTCAGGCAATCGCTTCCTGGCCGTCAAAAGTGACCACCGACGTAAACAATAATCATTACAAAACGCGTTATTGCGACTCATTATGTGATATTGTTAAAATAAATCATCAAAATACTTGTGGCATGTTCTGTATATGTTCCTCAAATTGTCCTACTCAAATGTGTTTCTAGTCTATTTAGATAGAGACACACAATAGATAGTTTAAATTAGAATTGTTTCTACTAAGGATACATAGGTCGTTATTATGTGTCTAAGTGTTAAGTGATAGTGATGCAGTGAAAAATCAACCATTAGTAATTTTGAAAAGGTAATCTCATTGATGGCTTTTATGCCCGATATATAATTGTGTTAATCATACTAACAGTTGTCTATGTAGTGATAAAAAAATTATGAAGCCTGTGCTAGATATAAAAAAGACATGATTACAGATAAATTCAAGTAGCAGACGTGCAAGAACCAAAGCACCTGCTGCACCTATTGAGATTGTGGAGATACTGGGACAGATTCAGACTCAGCAAAGCCTGGGCACATTCAGAAGTGGCTCCCTACCGAATGTGGCTGCACCACAAGTCACTAAGTCAGAGACCGAACGGGAAGATGAAAAGGTTCCTAACTTTCGGAATCATCTTTTTCCTTTTCTGTTTTGTAAAAATGTGCTCCAACTTTGCAGGTAGAAAATATACTATAAGAATGCTATGGAAACATTATTTTCAACACATTAATATGTTTTCCTTATCTATATTAATGTGGAAATTAAATGGTAACTATGGGATGAAAGTTTTCTGGTAACAGTATTTACCTGCAAGGTTATAGAATTAGGTATTTTAAAAATGCATGTACACATTTAAGTAATGTTCTTGTCATTTACCTACCATATTTTTATTTAAAAATTAATCCAAACTCGACTCTTAGAAAATAAGTATATAGAGAGAAAGAAAAAATTATAACTGTATAATGTAAATGCTATGAGTTAAATTTATTGTCAAATTGAAAATTTAAACTAACAAACATCTAATATAACTTTCAACCAAGGTAATGTAGTTCATGCTAAAAGTAAAAAACTTGACTTGACCATGACTCAAAAAGCTGACTCGTACTACTAGTATTAATATCATTTATTGAATGTGTACCGGCATGTTATTAGAATACATAGCAAGTAGTTTTGGTAGAAAATTTTTAAATCTTAGTGAACACAGTTGTAGATGGCTGTTAGATAATAGACTTTATCCCACTGTAGGTATACCTGATTTCTCCTCTTGTAGTTGTCATGCCAAACAAGTTAAATAGAAGTGAATTATTAAGATGCATAGTGATCATAATGTCATTCTATCTTTAAAAAAAAACATTTTATGCGATGGCAACAATCACTTAGGTAAAAATCATGCAAGCAAATGAACTCCAACTTTGCAGCACCTTAGATTATTTAATAACTATCAACCTTGCTCAGGCAATGTTTTAAAGTATGATTACAATAGTAAGCAAGGATAAATGCCTACATACATATGCATCAAGTTGATAGATACAGGGCTGTGCAGCATAGGGCATGTTATTAATGTGAATGACCTATGAGACTATGTGACATCAAGCTTAGCCTCATTGGTGAAATCCCCAATCAAACACATGGTCAATCAGACGTGTGCAGAACCACAGATTTTCTCACGATTTTTTTCTCTAATGTTAGAGGGCATTGGTGTGGATGACATATTTTTTTAAACTATGATATTGTTACTTTAATAAGGTGCTAACTCAGTTATCACACTTATGTGTTATAATAGTATCTAATGCTTGTCATAATAACCCATTTTTTGGTTATTACAAGCTGTATTCCTATTAGTACAGATGTGTTCAAAAAGTTATTTCTGTTAAGCATCAGAGCATCTGTTACCACAAATAAATAAACAACTCTTGACTTAATTGACTATATGTAATAATTATATTCTGTTATTTTGTATATCATGTAATTTGGATATCCTTGGATTCTGTGCTGTTATTGTTGTTTTGTTTGTATATTTCTAGCTTGTAGTGTTACGAAATCAATACCTTTAATGGTTTTAATTAACTCATGTCCAATTCACAAGATTGTTGAATACAATAGTGTAGCATGAACCTATGTTATATTGATTTCTAGGTAATTTAATTTTACGATAGTCTAAAAATGGACATTTTTAAGTGGCAATATTGAATGTGTTTAATTTATATTGTTTTAAAGTGCATTTTTGTATACCAACCTACATTATTTGTAAAATATAGTAGCATGATAGTAATGTCTGCATTCAAAATCTAAGTTGTGTTATGGTAGGTATGCATGAATAAATGTAAGGCATTTTGTATATGTACCTAGGTAATTGTAAAATATAGTCAAACAACAATATTTTTTTTCGAATTTCGTATTAGTTTAACAATATTGTCTTTCGAACGAATCTAGGAAATAATTGCGCGCTAACGCAATTATTTCGTTATCAATTAGGTATCTATTAAAAGTTAATTGACTATTTCCTATATTTGAAATGAGTTGTAAACTATCTACTATCATAAATTATTTTAACTTTAAAAAACACTGCTTATTAGGTATGCTACTCTGCTAATAACATACCTAATTAATTATATCCATTAAAAGCAGTTTGGTATATTTGTGATATGCGACTGATTCAAAATATCGGGCACAACTAAACTCAAAAATCAAGTAGGTACTTACCGTTAAAACTTATAAAATAATAAATAACAAGCATTATCATTGAATAATTGATTCTTACCTATTTTATTCGTTATCCCGATAAATTGTGTCAAGTCAAGCGTTCTTTGTAGCTGTTTTTCCCTACACACTTACCTACCTAGAACGCTGAAGGTTAGTTACCTATTTATGCTTAATCGAGTCTTAAATAATGAATAATGATGTGAATGTGAACGCGGCCTACAAACAGTAAAATACTCAGCAAATTAAAAGTCATATCTCTTGTCCACAGCCCGAAGATACTCCTCTACCGACAGAGTATGGCCTCCAGAGTGGAGGTCGCAGTGGCGGCACCTCTCCCTCACGATCTCCAAGCCACGGGCAGAGAGGTCGAACCTCCTCCTCGGTTGGTCCCATGCGCCGGCCTGCGGATCGAAGACACGACACCAGCCCTTATGGAAGCACCGTTTACTTGAGGTAAGAGAGTGGGTGCTGACGTCACGACACCAGCCCTTATGAAACCACCGTTTACTTAGGTAAGAGAGTGGATGCTGACGTCACTTACTTCTCCCGGTCATTCCCTCAGCTCAGTTGGTAGTAGTTATGCCGTCTGCGCTGTAGGCCGCAGAATCCATCCCTACCGAAAACAAACATGTGTGTAATGAACGTAGATGCTTGTTCTCTGTCTGGGCGTTATAAAATATGCTTTTACAAAAAAAAAACTGGTTTCCTTCCATATAACAAGCTTAAGCAAGAAGAGAAAGAAGCATTTAGCAGGATAGAGATATGTGAAATGTCCAATATTTGATTATTGTTTATAGACCATTCATCTAACTTCCTTGTATGTTGTGGCCGTGTGCAGACATCGTGGCGGTTTTTATGACGCGTACCCACAAGTCTATGATATACCCTTCCGCTTCAGGACGCACTTAGCATAATCGGGTCGCAGTTCCTAAAACTAACGGTGTCGCTAGAAACACACCCTAACCGAATCAACCCTGAAAATATCTGCATAAAGCTAAGGTGCCTTTTCCCGCCAAGACAAGGCGCTGTTTACCCGGCTTACCGCCGGCCTGTAGCGTCCATTACTAACGTCACACTCGTATGATGCTGTTATCAAAATGATGTGCGTCAGAAATACTATGCGAAACGATTTTGTCCCAAAAGCAGCACACCTCATTTGCGGTACTCGCAAGTTGCCGCGTCGACCTACCTCTTTTTGTTTGTACTACTTGATGATAGAACAAGCAGATGGCACAAGCATGAAGCACCTGATGTTGAGTGGTAACCACACTAAGGCATTGCCACGCAAGTCAGCCGGCAGAAATAGCCATAGTGGTAGTATTTCCCCGAACGAGTCCTTCACAAGCAGCTTTAACACTCGTTACTTCTTACCTAATTTCTTTATTTATTACTCGTTTTAAATCTTTAGGTTTAGAAAAGCTAGGCTCTAGATTTTTTTTACTATTTACAACTATTACTAACTAATAGATTAAGCAGTACCTATGAGACATAAGATAGATTCTTGACAAAGCATACGAGACGTTAAACGAATCGAAATAAGTTTGCAAGTGATTCATAACAAGTAATTAATGCCAACTGAATCAATTTAAATCTATAGGCCTACTTAACCACTGGGCAAGACAGTACCTACCAAGGAATAAATAATTAGTACTGCGCAGTACTTAATATAATTTTTTTAGCGTTGAAACCTTAAATTTATTGTAACAGGGCAATGAAAATTCTACTCTACTAGGCATCTCTATTGGCCTATACTCGTTATATTTAGAAGTACTAGGTAGGTATGTACTATTTAGCTGTACTTGACATCAGATTTTGTCATGAAATATAGTAAAATAAAGCTTGTTGTCCTTGAAACAACACACGTTTAATCACTTTTAAGAAAACGAAAAGCCATATTTTTTTTGTTTTCCTAATAGGTACATAAAAAAATATAAAATAGATATCCACTCAGATCTCCTACTTAAGGTTCTTTGAGGATGTCTAAGAAGGTAGTCAGTCACGTCAAACATTACCATTATTATAGCACTTGCCCACATTTTACAGTTAAAGTCCATTGCAAATGCTAGAATACAAACTGCTTTCCTTTCGATGTTTTCCTTCACTTTTTGAGAGCATCACGCACATACATTTTTCTATTAGAAAATCCATTGGTGCACCACCGGATCGCTCTTCCTAATAGACCACCAAAAGTCTTCTCCGAGTTTTTAACTAAATAGAAGTAATGTCTTTAATGCATTATGTACTTGCCTAGGTCAAGTAGTTGTGGGACGGTACGGTCTTAATTGATAGCCAGTATTGCGGCTTAAATGAAAAGCGGGATGGGAAATTATAAGAGAGAGACAGTGAGGAAAAAATAATCAAAATTATAGTTAATAGCTCGTAATAGTGATTAAGGCGAAGACAAGAGCTAATGTGACTCTCGCTCGCACGTTTCGACATGTTGAAAGATATAAAATCACTAAACTCATTTTCCAAAAATCGCAATCAACCATTTTGTGTGCAATCACATTGCACACAGTTTAGTAAAAATTTCATTTTGATCGATACAAGTTTTCCTACTTAAAAGTTTGCTTATGTACGAAAACTAGTAAAACAAACTTTTGAGTAGGAAAACATGTATCGATTAGAAGTTGTTTGATAGTTGTCAGCCCCTTAATGACAAAATTCTAGAACAGTACGAATGTAATGACTTTCGCATTCATTTGTATATTATCAGGGTAGGATTTTAAATACCTACGTAGGTATAAGAGATACCTATAGGCGTACATTACCTATATTCGGTAAGTAGGTATAGGTACTGAGTTTAGCACAAACATGAGAAATACAACAAAGACAACCTTACACGAAAAGTATGTACTTATTTGTTCCTAGTTTCTACCCCAAAAACAAACGAAACGAAACAGCTTCACGACTTTGATCCCCAGGCACGGTAGATACCCTCAGATCTCTTCGTGCCAACTCAAGATTCCCGTTTTTAGAATATCTCTTACATACATTGACGCCTCGTTGTATTATATCCTTTTTATTCGAGCGCAACGTTTTAGGAGTTGTTTTCGAAAATCAAACTGTCTTTTTTTATTTATCCACAGAACATATTTTCTGTTACGCGTAGTGTAAAAACTTCAAACATTAAAAATCTTCCACACGCTAAAAATCTCCCATACAAAAATTGAAACTTTGGCTGTCTTTTGCACCCTTTGCAGGTTTAAAATACACCCTTAGTTTTAAATATTAAAAACGTGATTTTAAATTATTTATTGTGGAGTATATTTACTTCAAGTTTGAAATCAATCGCACTACGCGTTACAAAACTCCCATACAAACTTTGACATCCCTTTGCACACTTATTAAGGGTAGTTTAAAAAAATTAAAAATGCCTTTCCTATTTTTTAGCCTTGGAGTACATCTACTTCAAGTTTCAAGTTTTTAGGTTCAAGGAATACAATTTGTCATACCAACGTTTTCAACCCTTTTTACACCCTTAGGGGTTGAATTTCCAAAAATCCCTTCTTAGTACACCTCTACGCCATAAGGCCTATATACTTTTTAAATTTCAAGTCTCTAGGACCAGCGGTCAAAAAACTCCCATACAAACTTTTACATCCCTTTGCACACTTAATAAGGGTAGTTTTAAAAAACCAAAAATGCCTTTCCAATTTTTTTGCCTTAAAGTACATGTACTCCAAGTTTCAAGATTGTAGGTTCAAGGAATACTATTTTTCATGCAAACGTTTTCAACCCTTTTACACCCTTAGGGGTTGAATTTCCAAAAATCCCATCTTAGTACACCTCTACGCTATAAGACCTATGTACTCTTCTTTCAAGTCTCTAGGACCAGCGGTCAAAAAACTCCCATACAAACTTTTACATCCCTTTGCACACTTATTAAGGGTAGTTTTCATAAACTAAAAATGCATTTCTTTTTTATTTGCCTTGAAGTTTAAGTACTCCAAGTTTCAAGTTTGTAGGTTCAAGGAATACAATTTTTCATACAAACGTTTTCATCCCTTTTTACACCTTTAGGGGTTGAATTTCCAAAAATCCCTTCTTAGTACACCTCTACGCTATAAGACCTATTTACTCTTCAAATTTCAAGTCTCTAGGACCAGCGGTCAAAAAACTCCCATACAAACTTTTACATCCCTTTGCACACTTATTAAGGGTAGTTTAAAAAAACTAAAAATGCATTTCTTTTTTATTTGCCTTGAAGTTTAAGTACTCCAAGTTTCAAGTTTGTAGGTTCAAGGAATACTATTTTTCATACAAACGTTTTCATCCCTTTTTACACCTTTAGGAGTTGAATTTCCAAAAATCCCTTCTTAGTACACCTCTGCGCCATAAGGCCTATATACTTTTTAAATTTCAAGTCTCTAGGACCAGCGGTCAAAAAACTCCCATACAAACTTTTACATCCCTTTGCACACTTAATAAGGGTAGTTTAAAAAAACTAAAAATGCATTTCTTTTTTATTTGCCTTGAAGTTTAAGTTCTCCAAGTTTCAAGTTTGTAGGTTCAAGGAATACTATTTTTCATACAAACGTTTTCATCCCTTTTTACACCTTTAGGAGTTGAATTTCCAAAAATCCCTTCTTAGTACACCTCTGCGCCATAAGATCTACGTACTCCTCAAATTTCAAGTCTCTAAGACCAGCGGTTTAGGCTGTGCGTTGTCTATATGTCAGTCAGTCAGTCAGTCAGTCAGGACTTTGATTCTTATAGTATTAGAGATCTCTTGCAAGGCCTCTAACCGTGAAGATCGGTCAGATCTGTCCCAACTTAAAAGATTTGTAAATATGAGTAGTACGATGAATGAAATCCTTAGCTATTCATTGATATTTTATCCATATCTTAAGATTTAAATACGGCATTCGAGATATTTGACTCTTCAAAATGAGTGAAAAGATATCTTCAAGGCGGATTTTTAAAGCTCATATTCACGCAAATAGAGAAAATAGTTATTATTTTCAAATGTTGAACCTCGCGGCGCTCGTAAGTCAGCTCGCATGTTGTTTTGAATTTTAATTTAACGACTTTGTGGGTATAAATTGAAATCATACACGTCGAGATCCTAATCGGGCAGCATTAGCCGCCTTAAGAGAATAGCAGATATAGCCTCCGCAAGTCGCAAATCCGCTTACCAATGCATGGCATGCACGCACAGTGCACACTAAGCCGACAACAAGCAAGATCTACGTGATAAAAAATGTAAAGATACAAATTAATTTTATAATCTGTTTATTTTATCAAGTAGATCAGATATGTAAAGTATGTAAGACAGTGTAGTAGGTTAGGTAGGTATCTAATTAAAAAATATATTTTATCGCTGTTTAAATTTATGCGAACTGTGATTCGAATAACAATATTAATTCTAGTCTCATTGTTAAACGTACTGAGAAACCTCATTCATAATTTATATTAATTGTTTTATGTTTGGTTGCGGCCATAGTTTAAACGAACAGGAAAATATGTCGCCGTTGTTACCGTAAAAATCTTGCCGGTCGATCGAAAACTTAATAAAGATATCATGTAGGTAAGGTACTTATTTGCACTGATAAGCTATTTTAAGTTTACATTCGATCGTCGAACCAACTAAATAAAAAACTTAAGGTTTTTCTTTGTAGTTGTGTAAATGTTCTGACGCACTAAAAGGCCAGGGTTACCACGCGTGTTTCAAATAGTGCCTTGGCTAGTTAATTTAAATTATTTATTGTTTGTGTGTAAGTAAAACAATACTGGTTGTATAAATCATCTACTGTAGATAACCATATTAACCAATATACATGTATATCAGAAGACGAGGCTGTCCGAAAATGAAGGCTTATCAAGGAAAGGCTCTCACTGGCCTCCGTCGTACTGAGACAGGCGTAGAAACAGCTGGTTAACAACACGACGAATGTGTTTTAGGTAGGTACAGGTAGTAGGGCTTGCATGACCTTAGATATATCCAGCAAAAGTACAAAGTAACCGACATAGCTCCCAGAATTAGCAAGTTGAAGCGGCAATGGGCTATGGGCAGGTCATGCAGCTCGCAAACTGACAACCGCTAGGGAATAAAGTCAAAGTCAAAAGGTATTTATTCAATAAAATCACAAGGATCACTTTGAAACGTCTTAAAGCTAGGTGATTCTAGGTGCCAGTTCCACGCGACCAAAGCCTAGAAGAACAGGCAACAAACTTACGGCTTGGTTCCTACCGCTCTTTTGTATGATCCTTATTACAATGTTCAATACAATTACAATGTTCATGTTACAATCAATGTTCTCGAATGGCGACCACGAACAAGAAGACGAAGTGTGGGACGCCCTCCTACCTAATGGAGCGACGACATAGTGACGATCGCGGGAAGTCGGTGGATTGAGAGGGCTCTGAATCGTTCTTCCTGGAAATGTACAGGGGAGGCCTATATGTCCAGCTGTGGACTACTTCAGGCTGATGATAATACGAATCGAAGTAAGAAAGAGGTTACGTTACTACAAAAAAAAAAGAATCGGCTCGTTTTATTTGGGTTTTTCATTTTAACACCACACGCGGATGTTTTTGTAAAGGAAATTGAAGTGTAAATAGTCAACACAATTTGTACTATACCATTGGTATTAAGGAAATAATATCGACGACGTCATTTGGTCCCATTTATTGGAAACCACGCCTCTGATCTTAGTCATACGTAATTATATACCTAAGGAATAGTTACATACACAGAATACATAATAAGAAAGATCTTTCTGTACAGTCACCTGCAAAGTTGATTACACATCCTTATTTTCAAAACTTTATTATTACTCATAATTTTTATAGATCGTAGATCTACTAGTTTTTTTAATGCCAAAAGTAAATGGCTTTATATTGAAAGCAAAAGTATTCAATGGACACTATTTTGATTATGTAGTAGAGCATGCGATTGTACTGTGCCTCTATCGAAGTACTATGTCCACACGAGTTCTTATAAAAAAAAACAGTAAATTGTTTTGTTTAGATCCTCATAAACAAACTGTTCTCTGTCGTGTTATAACTTCTATGTATTTCAAAAAAATACAACAGAACATAAGTATTATATCAGCTAACTGGTGCCCATAGTACAAATTTTGTACTTTCGTGGAGTACACGCCCACGACCTAGACACTAACAGTGACGGAATGAAAAGGTTCGTCAGTTTTCAACTTGATTCGTTCAACGTATCACGAGCACATAATTACCTTTTTAAACTGAATAGACAGAATACACTGAGTTAGTTGTCATTGCTTGTGCTTGACTTGATGTAAAAACAAGCAAAACCTTAACGTCACAAGTGCAAGCGAAAACCGACTCTAAAGCCCTGTCTCCACCGCGAGCGGAGCGGAGCCATTAAGGACTCCGTTTAACTCGCAAGAATAAACTGCATACTTGTATTTCCACCAAAATAGTCGAGCGGAAAGGACTGATCGAGCAGAAAGTGTTGAAATGAACTCGCTCAGCTCTTTCTCCTTTTGCAGTGGAAATCAAAACATAAAACTCTTTGTTGGTGGAAATGTAAACCTATTTCGTTAAAAAGGAGTCCGTTCCGCTAACCATTTCTCGCTCATTACCCTTTCGCGGTGGAGACCGGGCTTAAGGTGACGAACCTTTTCATTCCGTGACTGTGTACCTCTTGGAGGATGATACTTCGTCAAGGTGTACCTTATACCTCAAAATACGTAACTTGATAGGTATTATTCTATCGGTCTTTAAAAACTTGATTCATTCAAATTGGTTAAAACCTTTTTTCGATGCAAATTAACAGCTGTATGTAATAAAATTATAAGTTTTCTGTATAATAAAATAACTTCGAGTTAAGATCAATATATCATAAGTTAAAATCACGCCCGTTTTCCGTTGGGGTAGGCAGAGGTTATTTTTCACTATTAATATATTGAGAAGGCAGGCATCTGGGACCACAAGAAACTTGGACCGCGGTCCCATTCGCCTGATTGCATTTTTTGTTCTGCCATTTGGGACCACAACTAATTGTACAGTCGTCGCCAGAAAAATCAAAAGCTCAAAAACACGCGATTTTTTTAGCATTATTTTACTTATATACTAGCGGCGCGTGTCGTTGTAGGTCCAAGTAGATCCAGTACTTTTTGAATTGATTCATTACAAACTACTTTTCTCTTTTTAATATTACTATTAATCGATATTTATTATGTATGTACTAAGTGTAAATTATTTACGCCAAGAGTTATGTATAACACACGATATTGGTAGACCAGGCGAATTTCAAGGTCAAGTAGCCCTTTTGTTTCAAACAGGTAGATTCTCGAGCCACCTGACAAATTGTCCAATCACAGTCAATTGATGCAAAAAACAAAAAATTGATGATGTCTTAGGTGAATTACAGTATGGTAAAATAACCATTGGTCATTGCTTAGAAAAATTGCGACTGTAATAAAAAGTAAATTATGTGTTAGACTAAATATTAGGATAGGACTGATTTTTAAATTACTCCTAAAATGATTACAAGAAAAAAATGTCATGAGTGAATTACTATTGTTGATTGTTTAGACTTAAGAACAATTAAGGCTGTAATGAAAACTTAATGTTGTGCTAGACTAAATATAAAGACTGATTTTTAAAATACTTAACTATAAAAAAAAATACAAAAACTATTGATAGTTTAGAGCAACAAAGACAATAGTAAAAAAAAATACGTTATGTTAAACTTATTATTAAGTTTATAAACATATCTATGTACCATAATTTAAATATTATAAATTATCGTACATAGTCATAGGTATGTTTATAAATCATTTTACTATAATATATAAGACGAAGACTATAAGATGTAAGACTGATTTTTGAAACACGTTATTTTATTTTTAAATAATGTACATATTTATAATTGTTAGTATATTGTTTTATTGACAAATACATATTTTACGACAGATTAGTTTTTTATTTCAAATACTTTTCGTTCTAACTGTACTTAAATTCGGATTAAACAATAGATTTAGTGGTAATATTACGAGTGGTCCCAGTTGCCTGAGGAAAAGTAATAAAATTAATGGATCAGGCGAATGGGACCGCGGTCCAAGTTTCTTGTGGTCCCAGATGCCTGCCTTCTCAATATATTAACATTGATTTATTCTCATCACTCTGTGTTGAGTAAAATCATCCAAATTGGTGGTTTTTGGTGGTGGTTAGTTGAAAAGTTACCTATTAGTTTATGGTAATTATCGAAGTTTTATCATTTTAGCATAATTTTGTATCTGAGCGAATAATATTATTCTCGCTGTCGTTTGACGAGTTTTAAAGTCAAACCCATAAAACGATTGAATTTATAACACTAGACAAGTATAAAGGTTATTAAAAAAAAAAGATCTTCATATCCGTCACCTGAGTCGATTTTTTCTTTTGACTTGATCTAATTAGTCAATCAATCAGACTGACGATTATGCGATTATTTCCATTCGTGGTGGACATAATACTCGTACACTGATCTCCAGATCCTAAGTTGAGAGTGTCGTGAGGCATCCAGTAGTTTTTATTTTTTTATACTACTAACTGATGAAACAAGCATATTATGTATAATTAATATACCTAAAAAATACATCCCTCCTAACAAAAAAGCTATTGGATGACTCTGAGTAGGCCCATGGCACTATGGCATCTATTAAATGAGTTACTCGGTTATATGTTTATATACTCGTACCTATGTTTAAGGCGTTGCAAAGTGATCCTTGTGATTCAACTGAATAAACACTTTATGAATTTGACCCCAATCTGAACCACAGAATAAATAATAGTAAATTATATTATGTACCTCAACAAGGAATAAAAATACATTGAGGAACTATCGAAACATTTCCTGTAAAACAACAATTGCGTGTTGTATGAAATGATATGTCTTTCAAATGAGCTGCGGATTACTATAAGCCATAAAAAAATACAATTTTCGACCTCACGGAGGTCGTAAACGACAAGGCAGAGTAGGTACGTGTTGTTTTGACTTTACTTCGACATAACGGCAATGCTGTTGTATCTAAAAATTTCAAATATGAAATATCTTATTTTGTAAATTCTATGTTCAAATTAGCATAAAACTTGAAATAGCCAAATGAACGCGGATTTAGTCATCACGTAAATTGGTATTGACTAATATAACTTAAAAATACCCGTAACTGAATAGAATAATGCTAATTTGATATTCTGAGATGGCATTCTAATTTGGACTTTATCGTACACATAATAAGAACTTTCATGTTTAACACATTTTGTTTAGTTGGTGTAAAAACAGGAATTGCCACCGAATATGTGTGTTATTTGAATTTTCACGCATCGAGATGCTAATCTGAGGGCAACAATACACACGGATACTCACCAAACTAAACTGACTTGAGCTGTTTGAAGTTGATCGCTACGAATCGTGCGAGAGAGTGCGATATGCTGTTGTTATTTCATTTGCCCCACTAACGCGTCGTCCGCCATAGCGCCGTCCTTTTCCCACGATTTTCTGTATTGTGCGTATTAGCGTAGTTATGTGTATACAAGGTGTTCCAATACTTGTGTTTAAAACTTCAGGGGGCGAAAGGACCCACCAATATGAATAACTTTTTGTAAGGAACCAACACTGTAAACGCGAAAAAAGACATCTGTTTCATACATTTTAACCTGGTAGGCATTGAAGTTTTGTATGAATCAGCTGTTTTTTTTTCGCGTTTACAGTATTGGTTCCTTAGAAAAAGTTATTCATATTGATGGCTACTTAAGCCCCCTGAAGTTTTAAACACAAGTATTGGAACACCTTGTATAGGATATGTAACCCGATGTGATTTTTTTAATATACTTGCTGATGGAACAAATAGATGGCCCTGATGTTAATCGGTAACCATCACCAATAATAAGGCATTGCTTCGTAAGTCATGCACGATATGCATTGCCCGTTGATCAACTTGAGTTTACATAGATGTTAAGCCTGATGTGCCTGTAATTCCACCGGCAACGCAACTTTGTCAGCATAAATATGCATGGTGGTATCCTATACATAAGTTTAACTGGTGAAATTATGATTTACAGTCCGCCGCCGGACAGCAATTGGCGGCGTACACACTCCGACTCGGCGTTGCACCAGTCTTGTGGGGACCAGCAAGTGGTAACACAACCACTGTCTCCACACCACCACCCCATGAGGCCTCACCAGCACCCGCATCTGCATCCGCACCAGAACCATCATAGAGGTGAGAGCGAAAAAGTTTTTAATCCCCGATGTAAACAGAGGTTTTATGGCCGTCAAAGTACTTCTGCCTCGCTCATTTCAAAATTGAAAGATGTAAAATCACTGAATTTATTTATGAAAAATCGTAATCAACCAAGTTGTGTTAATTGCACACAATTAGTTAAAATATGTGTCAGAACCTTTGATTGTTTTATTTTGTTTGGATGTCGACTTGATTGATAGATTTCTTTCATAACTATGTTTCAAGAAATCTGTATACAAGGTGTTCCAATACTTGTACTTAAAAATTCAGGGGGCTAAAGTACCCATCAATATGAATAACTTTTTTGTGTTGGTTCCTTAGAAAAAGTTATTCATATTGATGGATACTTTAGCCCCCTGAAGTTTTAAGTACAAGTATTGGAACACCTTGTATAGCCGTCTGAAGATCAAAGCGTTTTTCTAGTTTATGAAAGGGTAGGGTTTCTATATTTTTACTGGAATATTAAAGAAAGGTTAGATGTAACTCTGCACGTATTGATTGTATATTTCCCGTAGTAGATTAAGCTGAATTTCTTCAACTGTAAAGGTATATATGCAGGGAGGGGAATAAAGCGAGGCACTCGTGTTTAGATGATTCTCACAAAAGTAGAACTTACCGTGAAGTCGCTTCAATAAAAATAAATGATAATTGTTATGCGCATGCAAAAGCTGAATTTGAAACGTTCGCTTAACGACGTTTTAGCTTTTTATTCGCTGCCTTATATTTAAAACAGTGTACAAATTCTTAAAACTAGTTTATTTATTTTTATCATAATTATATACATAGTAATTCATGTTAATATTCATACTCCGACGTTCAAATTACTCATTCGGAGCGCTACTATTAAAATACTTGTTTTTACTAACATGTTTTTGACCCCGTATCAACAAATATGGGTTTACTTAGGCTAAGGTGTCACGGTGCGGTTTTTAAAGGATCCCGTTGTCACCGCGATTGTCTCGATTGATAATCGAGTGATCTATTTTTCATCATTCTATAGTCATCGATAAAATCTTTTCACATTACGGTGTGAAAAGACAAGGCTATAAAGACGGCGGTCGTACGAAAGCGCCGCTCGCATGCAAAGCGTGTAAGATTATCGGCTGGTTTCTGAAAGCTCGATCAAAACTAATCGGATGTCAAGTCACTCGCCATTTCAGCTATTACATCAAATTAGATAGAGATAGCGAGTGACTTGACATAGTTTTGATCGGGCTTTCAGAAACCGGCCCTATGTGTGTTATTTAAAATTGCACGCGCTTGTCATGTTAATCTGTCAACGAAAAAAATCCTGTTATCAAAACATGGGTTACGGAAAGGTATTGTATTGGATTGTACAGGCTAAGTCATGATCAGCTTTATCGCATAATCTTTTTTGCACAGTATTTTACAAATAAAAAATAAACATAGGTTAAACAAAGGATGGTTATTCTCTTCTAAAAGTGTAATAATACATAATTTATGATGAAACATAATAAAACCATTAAAATAGCACTGTGCGTTCTTAGCCTTACAAAGTTCTAGTGGCGGCGTTTACTATAATATAATTTAAATCAGTGTAAGAATAATATAGCTAGAAATGTTACTTTTCAGGTGAAATAGACATCGACGTGTTGAATACAATGGGCATGAACCCAAACAGTCGGCCACGATCGTCTTGCGAAATACCTAGGATACCAAACAATAACAAGTGAGTACTGAATTTATACCGATAACGCTCCTGAAAACTGAAGCTAAACAACAACATTTAGCTTCAGTTTGGTGCCCGCGACTTCGTCTGCGCAGGATTAGTATTTCAAGTAGCTTGTATCAGCGTGGCGTAGTACATATGTGTAACTCTAGCGGTTTTGGCAGCGCACGCCAGAATAGCTCGCAGATGGTAGATTTTTTCCTACTTACTTGACACTTATCGTCATATTTTGGACAATTCACACAAAATCTTTATAAATTGTAGCCTATGTGTTATTCAGATGTAGAGTTTCATTAAAATCCATTCAGTAGTTTTTACGTGAAAGAGTAATAAACATACATCCATCCATCCATCCATACTTACAAACTTTCGCATTTATAATATTAGTAGGATGTATCACGATAAAAATGATTTATCTCGAATATTCTCCAGTCTTCACATAGGCCTTCACATTTCCAGGAAGAACGACATTGAGCCTCCTCCATCCATCGACTTCCCGCAGTATTTACAGTGTCACAGCCGATTAATTTCAAGTTTATCACCTATTCTAATTTTAAATCTGCAGGTCTACCATGAAAAACAATAAACGAAGGTTCGTCTGTCGTTTCGAGTTACACTGCGGGAAAAATCAGTAACATATCTAAAATTGAGTTGTCTCTGCCTCGCATGGCGCGCAGTGTAACACAAAATGTCAATACTATCCTTTGTTTATTGGTTTTTCATAGTAAAGTCGATGTCATGTGTCTATTAAACTTGCTAATTTGTAACATTAGTAGAAATTGGTTTGAACAATTTTGTTTCGACACTTAATATTGACGTAAGACGCTTTCTTTGCTGAGCAATCGGATGCGTCATGGTTATTTGGAAAATACAATGACGTCACATAATTTAAAAAATCTAAGTAAATATAATACTAACATAGTTCATGGCGCATATCATGATCTTCGAGGGCATAGAACTGCTTAAAATTCATGGAAATTTAGACCGTATTACGATGGATTAAAAGCCATCGTACGCAAACTAATCAGTATTAATAAGGTCATAAAAAGACGTGAAGGCTCTCTGGTTTGATGACAAAAAGGATCATTATTACAACTTTATTTTGAACTCGGATAAACTTTAAACAATGAAAAAAATTTTATTTTCGTCACAAAAACCTTAACCTTGATAATAAATTCCATAGTCAGCACGCTTGGTAGGCCGATTGGTGACTGCTATGTCGGTTTTGGTGCTGCTAGCCATCTGGTGTGTTCCCTTAGTCGCCTCTTACGTCACCTGTGGGAGGTAATAGAGGGGATTCTATACCCACCAATAAACTAATTACCTTATGTACTTCGTAATTTGGAGACTAAATTTTGTTCTGTCTCATTAGTTCTATCGAGACATGAGTTTTGTCAATAGAATAATATAGGCACCACTTACTTTCAAACCCGTATTTATACAAATAAAAATGAAATGTAAAGATATTATCCACTTTATTTCCTCTCTCGGCACTACCGACACATCTTTTGTCCACAATACATAAAGGTTATCTGGAAGATAATGCTTTATAGCATAAAGTTCGCCTTATTACTGTTATTTTAATTTGCAATATACAAGGTGTTCCAATACTTGTGTTTAAAACGCGAAAAAAAAAACAGCTGTTTCATACATTAACCAGGTAGGTATTGAACTTTTGCATGAAACAGCTGTTTTATTTCGCGTTCACAGTGTTGGTTCCTTAGAAAAAGTTATTCATATTGATGGGTACTTTAGCCCCCGGAAGTTTTTAAATACAAGTATTGGAACACCTTGTATAAATAATTGTATAGGCAAGTGAAACTCCTTTACGACCGTGCCCAGTCTCTCTGACACCGTTTATGAAAATTAAAACTTGCTGATTTTTGTTTTTTTAATTTCCAGTGTGTACGAGAGTGGAGGGGACGGCGGCGGCGGCGGAGGGGGGATGCTGGGTTGCGGCGAGCTGCAAGTACCGGGTGGCTCGCTACCAGATCTTACCTCTGTGCATTTCCCCTCTCCGCACTACCGACCCACGCCTGAATACCATCAACCACGATATGTACGTACAACAAGCTCTTGTTTATGAACTAACTGCATTCTGACTATGAGCTGTTTTAACTTAAAACAGCTCAAAGTTAGATTGGCACTACACTGGAGCGTCATTATTATAAAACTGTACCACAAGTATGAGTTGTGTTTACCATATTTGGTTTTTAGTTTTTCGTTCTTGTTCCATGTTCATTGCGTGTTTTGTATGAAGACGCGATAGAGATACCGATACGGAACTTTATGTTGCAAGTATGATGAAAATTAGTAGTTGAACATAAAGTTCCGTATCGGTATCTCTAACGAGTCTTCATACAAAAATCCGCAATGAACACGGAATAAGAACGAAAAACCAAATATGGTAAACACAACTCATACTTGGGGTACAGCTTAAAGTTAGAATAGCACCACACTGGAGTGTCGTTATTATAACATTTTGTTACAAGGTTACAAAGAAGGGTAGGAACCAAGCCGTAAGTTTCTTTTACGTTTGGTCGAAAGAATTGGCACCCTAGATTTACCTAGCTTTGAGACGTTTCAAAGTGATTAATTGAATCACACACAAGGATTCAATTGAATAAATATCTATTCCTATCTCTTAGAAATAGCTTACAGTAGGTAAGAGATAGCAATAGATTAAACATTTTAATATTTTTTTTATAAGGTATGTCTAACGTATACGTTAAATTTAATGATAAAAAAAGTTTTAATTGATATATTTTAATTGGGGGGTTAAATATATGTATGTATGGTTAACCTGCACAGTGGGTAATGAATAATGAGTATCATATGTTTAGCGAGCATTGGTTCGTCAGTCGGTCTATGCTCCCCGCGTAACTTACTCATGCGCAGAAAAGTCTTCGCCAGTGCCGATCAATGCTCCTTTTATGTGATACGATCTATACTATAGACAGCGTGATATTGAGACGCGGCGTGCTTTTTACATAAACAACGTTTCTTGTGTGTGTGTACGAGGGTGATGCTAGGGTGAAATCACGGAAGTAAAGTCTACGCATTTAAAGGGCTATCTAGATATATTTTGTAGGAAAACACCGCTGTCGCCAAGTAATCTTCAAATTTTACGAAAATTTTAACAGCAAAATTTTTTTTTTTAGATATAGCGTTCAGAAAAGCGTGAGCCTTAACAGTAATGTGTAGTTTGCGAAAACTTCTGTTTTGTTGTTTCATTTGTAGAAACACACCCTGAGCGACCCCTTTTTGACATTCTTTCAGCTGTTAACTGACCTAAGGTTAGTTAACAAGACCTAGGCCCTATGTATATAATGGGTGGGTGTATCCCCCGCGAGTCGCAACGCTGACACTAGATTATATTACTCGATGCCCCTCTATGTTATGGGTATACGCGCGGGATACATTTCCCGCGCGTTAAGCAAATCTTTGTCGCTAAGATTATGTTAGTCGGTGCTCTTGTATTTAACAGGTTCAAATTCACCGCAAGTCGAGCGCGAAAGTTGTGTGACTCGGTGCCCGGGTATGTAATGGGTGGGTGTATTCTCCGCAAGTCGAGCGCAACGCTGACACTAATAAGGCTTGTATGTTATGGGTGCGTATATTCTCCGCGTTTCGAGCGCAACGCTGATACTAGACAATATTACTCGGTGCCGTAGTATGTAATGGGTGGGTGGATTCCCCGCAAGTCGAGCACAACGCTAACACTAAGGCTTGTATGTTATGGATGCGTATATTCTCCGCGAGTCGAGCGCATCGCTGACACTAGATTATGTTACTCGATGCCGTAGTATGTAATGGGTAGGTGTATTCCCCGCTCATCGAACGCAACGCTGACACTAAGGTATATTTCTCGTTGCCCTAATATGTAAAGGGTGGGTTTATTCCCCGCGCGTCGAAAAAGGCGTGGTGGTAGTACTTTCCCGGACGAGTACTTTACAAAGAGCTCTACTATTTTTGTTGTGTTACTCGGTGCCCTAGTAAGTAATGGGTGTATTCCAGAGTCCGACGTCCCCCGGCGGCAGTGTGTCGCCGGCGACGGGCGGCTTGTCCCCCGCGTCAGGCTCGCCCGTCGGCGCGACCGTCCCTATCGCATCTCTACACCACCACGATCACTCCGCCTCTTTATACGACGCTCAGGTAAACAATACATACACAGTAGATCACTTTAGTAGGTGTAACTCGTGCCGCGTCAATAACGCTAGCGGCAAAACCAGCGGCCGAATCACGAATTTGACGTTAGTTGCGTGAACGTATCGTAACCCTAACTAGACATAGATATAGACAGACATTGATTTGCTTAAAAAACACATACACATACAAAACAATAAAAAAAAGGAAATGGCTAAACAGATAGATATTACAGTACTTTGTTGGTATGTAGGTGTTGGTGTGCTGCAGCAGCAAAAGGGTCTCGACTCAGCGTACGCCTCACCACTATTTTAGTAGATAGGCGCTTTTATTCTGCCGAGACCTTCAGCCAATAAACTTTGTGAGAAATTTATAAGTGTGGAGTGTTCTGTTATAAAATAAGCTACAATTATGTTGAAAATAAACAGTACATACAAATTAATCATATAAAAAAATGGTAATAGACTTACATCGTACAGTAATAGGTGAGTGTGTGTTTTATGCAACTACAACGGAATGAGGTTGAATATTGCTAGGATACGTTGACGCGACAGATGTCAAAATGTATTCGTGATCGGCCTACAGAATATCGTCAGGCCGTTTTTGTATGGGACCCGTGAGACCCGATAGAGGCGTTTATCTAGTCTCCACACAAAAACGGCCTGACCATACAGAAAACGAAAAACAAAACTCTGGTACAAGCGTTCTATGTTGCGCAAAATAATAATAGTGTTGTAACAACTCTATATTGCGCAACCACAATTTAGACTAGATAGTCTATTATTTTCATTGACAACGGGTTTACTATGATTTGTGAGTTTCCCGATATAGCGTGTGCCGAAATATTGGAAAACAATCTAACCCACAAATAATGGTAATTAAACCATTGGTTTTAAAAATAATGATCAAAACCATGATAGTTTCATTTCTCTCTTCATAAGTAGATTCTACATGTATTCAAATTTGTGTGGATGTCGACCAGCATAAACATATGCTGCCTAAAAATTCCTCACTTGGCGAAGTAAGACTGATTTTCAGTTAAAAAGCGAGCTCCAACCTTCCCTCGCAATAAATAAACCTTAATTCGCTTTGACAAATGTAGCGAATATCGAATTAGCATTATCTGCAAATATCTGAAGCTAGTTAATAAATACCCCGAGCAGTCACACATACATGTTACTGACCAATGGTCAGTGAGCATTCATCAATTGACAATCTTACGACCAATTAAAGATATTATCTATATAGCTTGTAGATATTACAAGAGCCTACGATCGCTGTGAAAAATAATAACATAGGACCCGTTTCATAAAAAAAATGAATCCAAAAAGTGCGCTGCTAACCTTTCCCTCTCACTCGCATGTTTGTAAACTGCAAAGCGAGTGAGAGGTAATGTTAATAGGATTTTTTAGTAAATTCGTTTCTTTATTGGTGCGGGTTATAAACCAGATGTTCACGAACGATTTGAAATGTTCTTAGTTCAGTAAATGTTATCGTAGATTTATAATAAGTTAGAATTTAGAATGTAACTAGTACAAATCGAATGACCTAGTGTTCTATTAGCTCACTAAAATTATTTACGTCACAGAATGGTAGCAATTTTCGCAAATTTTGAGATTTGCTTTGACTCAATAGTTCTCAAAATGAGTAGTGCTGTTTTTTGTGTAAGAGGCCATCCATAAATTACGTCACACGAATTTCATGATTTTTTGACCCCTCCCCCGTCCTTGTCACAGCTGGTCACATTTGTGAGACCCCCCCCCTACCTAGTGTGATGTCACATATTTTGCAATTTTACTAAAAATTTGTGATAACAATAACACAATTTTTTTGTGTAATCTTGTCGTGTCACTAATTTCTTTCGAAACAGTGCGGCGAAAGGATTTTAAGTGCGCCTCAAGAGGCTCCTTTTGAGCACTTGACACATGTTATAGAACTTTTTAGGTTCTACAACATGCTGGTTTCCTCACGATGTTTTCCTTCACCGCTTGAGAGTACTGACATTTAGTTTTTTGTGTTGTAATACTTAGATATAAAATATTAGATTTTAGAAAAATGTGATTTCACTAAATTTGGTATCTCTCCCCACCCTGTGTCACACGATGTTACACTTCGTCGACCCCCTCCAACCCCTTAACGTGTGACGTAATTTATGGATGGCCCCTAATGCGAAACCGTTGTCCGTATGGAGGTACGAGAGATCTCAACACAGCTAGGGGCACTTACATAAGTCCGTACAAACCCCATTCCAAACGCGGGCTTGCATTAAATAAAAAATCGTTCTCAATTTCAAATTTGCGTAACTTGTCACTATTTCAAATTTTAGGTGTCTAGATTCTAGATCTAACACTGGCTTTGGATATGATAACATGTCTTTTAAAGGCAGTACATAAAATATATATCTTCTGTTAGATGAATCTTAATTTTTTTGTTGTTTTTTGTTCTGTTTGTGTTTATTTGCTTTCAACACAAATCATTTTTTGTTTATTTCAGAATCACTTATCTGTACCAAACACAAATAATTATCTTCATCGTAATGAGGTTCGTTTTCTTTTTTAACCTTCTCTAAATTTTTTTTCCGATTCATCCATTTTGCGGGCGATTGCTTGTACGCTTAACAATGCTAACTACAGTGTCACTCTTTGAAATTTACTAATACAATTGGTTTAAACGGCATCCGAAATTATATCCTTACTAATTTATCTAATCTCTAATTTCAAAATTATGCTCATTTTTAGCGTCTATTGGCATTCAAATCTGCATGATTTAAACAACAATACTTCTCTTAAGCTTATATTTTTATGGCACTTTCCAATTTACCGCCAACTACTGTTTCAAAGCAGATATTATGCTTTCACTGCACAAAATACTAATGTTTGGTCACTTTTCCACGACATATCTAACAATATTTCTGCGAATTTAAGAGTACATTCTAATACATTATTATAGTGCCTCTTTGTAGGTGATTTGATCCTTTTTTAGTTTCTGTAACTAATTACCTAAAGTTTAATTTCTGGAATATTTTATTACACTTATATTATGGTTCTTAGCTTGATTAAGATTAAGTTGAATCGAATTTGTAGTGTTTTCTAAAGCTAAATTACCTTGACTTTTCAATATTCGAAATTTATAAGAAAAAAAATCATCAATAATGTATTTTTACTACTACCTAAGCTTTAAGAAATGAAAAAAAAAAAAATCTTTCGTTAGTTTTGTAAAATTTCTAAATGAAATACTACCAGAAAATCAAAGTATGAGTCTGGATTTTAGTAGAATAGAGCCTTAATATCTGAAAACCAAGATTGGATATCAAATGTAAAAAAAAAAACTCTAGCCTATCTGTCAATACTATTTTAAAAAACTTGCTACACGCTTTAAACACATAATCACATGAAAAGCTTTTGGCTTTATGCATATTTAGCGGACAAATACAAATTAAATATTGCAATGCCAGCGGAAAGCGGTGCATCCGCTCTCCGAAGCACTAGTCTACTAGTGGTTTGAGCTAGTAGAGGTTCGAGCCTAACTAACTCTCGATTGGGTAGCAAATACACAGAAATTGTCCTCCAGATGAGCATACAGTCACACAACAACTACTACTACTACTATTATCCATTGTTCCAACTTGGAACTTAATATTGTATGAGTAACGCCCCGTTCCTATATTCTATGCGCATCTGAAAACACAACAGCTCGTCATCTGTTGGATAGTCTCATTTGATTGGCTTTTATGCATCAGTGACAGTATAGATTAGCCAATGAGATGACAGATTATCCGACGGACGACGATCAGTAGTGTTACTAACGGACGCTCGTAAAATATATGAAATGTGCATAAATCAACTAGCACAGTCATGAATAAGTAAAACCATTCTTCTGGCAACCTTGCAATACCGGTTTGGAAATTAATATACTGCAAAAATTATCATTCTGTACAGAATTCTCATTTAATACATCTTAAAATATTGCATGATGAAAAATACATTCACCAGCTTCGAAAACATACAATGGTTTGTATATCAGGTGTATATATAGCTTTATTTTATTAATACTAATTCTAACTGCATGTTTTGCTAGCTTCAAAAAAACAGTGTGATAGCTAAAGAAAAGAGTCAGATTTACACTAAACTCTTATCTGACAATCGTATTGCAACTTGCACGGGACTTGCATACAAGTCACGTGGTCTTAGAAACTTCTACCTTATTCTATTGCTAATCACACTGTTTTCACACCTACTACTTCATACACAAGGTTTAGTTTCGCTTGTGATTGATTGATTGCATTCTGGTTACAGAACATGTCACCTTTAGACCACGGCTGGATGACGTCAGGTTACCAGTCGCACTGTAGTCCGCCCTCACAATATTCTTCAACGTCGAATATCAATATCCCATCACCGACGGTATGTAACTTTTAACTTTGTCTGTGTGATGTCGGCACAACAGGGTTTTTTAGGGTTCCGTACCCAAAGGGTAAGACTGGACCCTAAGTATGTCCGTCTGTCACCAGGCTGTATCTCATGAATCGTGATAGTTAGACAGTTGAAATTTTCACAGATGATGTATTTCTGTTGCCGCTATAACAACAAATACTAAAAAACAGAATAAAATAAATATTCAAGGGGGCTCCCATACAACAAACGTGATTTTTGGATGCCATAAAGGTGATAAAGGGCACGCACCTTTTGCTTATGTAAACTTGCTGATAGAACAAGTAGATGGCCCTCCTGATGTTAAGTGGTAACCACCATCTGTAACATTGCGTCGCAAGTCACTTTCGATGGGAACGTGCACGATACACTGATTTGCGTCCATCAACTTGAGGTGTACAGATGTTAGGCCTCATATGCCTGTAACGTCACCGGCAACCACACCATTCAAACCGAAACAGCAACGCTGCTTGGCGGCAGAAATAGACATGGTCAAGGGCGGATCCAGGATTTTGGATCCAGAAGTGCCCCCGTGATGGAATTTAGTTGCGTATTCGCATTTCAGATGGTAAACAGTCCGGGTAGTCCGGTAGAATCGCCGCAGAATGACTACAGCAATTTACATCAAGCGTTGCTGCAGCCATTCGAACAAATCACAATGGTGAGTACCTCCATTACCAAGTTTTATTGCTTTGTGAAGTAAAAAAATTGAAACTGAAGTTTTGTTATTAAATGAATTTGTCTGAAGTACTCTAATTATTAATTCAACGTAATATAAATTAAATTCTAGCTACTAATTTAACATTGAAAAACAAATTAAAAATAAAATATGTAAATTTACACATTGTCAAACAAGAAAATAATAAGTCAGTAAATTTAAAACAGATCAATTATACCTATGTCAGTCCTTTAACTTCACTATCATCTGTATATTATCACAAAAATTTAATCGTATTTGGATTAAAGTGTGTATGTGTAATTGTTATATATCTATGTGTTTTTTGTAATGTTTCTATGCTTCACTTGGATTTTTAGCAAGGAGTTGTAAGTAACATCATTTTGTACGCTTAAGTCAATCAAGACAAAATCTATGCATACTATCGTTTTAGCATAAATTATATAACTTTCACTATAATTGCAAACTAGTAAATTAAATAGGATTAAAAATCGCTCACACTCACAAGTTAAAATAAATGGAAAATGTAAGCAAGTATTCTCTTTCTGATTTGCAATGCTATTTAAACACTATATTGTTCAATATAATGATAATTCTGTTGATAAAATATTATAAGGCACATTCTGTCAAATTTGACACTCATGACATTCTTTTTATATTATGTGAAAAAGTACAATTATGTACAAAATCATTTGTTTATCTAAATTCATTTTGAGAGAATGTAGCCTATACTAAATAAACGCAATGGAAGGTGGTATCCGTTTGGTCAGCTCTTTCGTTTGTAATATAACTGGGATTATTTTTAAATGAGACATCAAGTAAAAAGGACTGCTCTGTGCCTAGACCCAAAACTCCATTTGTCCATCCACTCAGCCAAATATAATTCACCAACTGAATACAACAAATAACAAATAAACCTTTAGCTGCCTTAAAACGAAATGGCTTCCCAGTCAGTTGCGGGGTCGCGGGAGGGGCAGTATGGCAGTATGGCAGCCTGCGCGCATTTTTAATGTAACTTGTTGCTTTTAAGAACAAAATAAGCTCCTTTAGAAAAAAATAAGCTCTTCAAAAAATTTAAGCCCATAACAAAATTAAGTATTTATCAAGGTACATGGGAATATAAAATTCATTAAAATATATCTTATAACAATATTAAAATTATGAAACTGTCATGCTCCTAGAAAAAATGGAGATTTTAGGCATGAGCAAACTTTGTTTTTACTTTTATCGAACCAAGTGTAATCGTAATTAGAGTCCCATAACTGAATTGCTATATTTGAATTATATCATCAACCAAAAAAAAATTTTATTTTATAGTTTTTGAGTTTTAAAAGTTGATATTACATAATGTACTTTGGATTTTGGACTTTGCATCTCACTTCACCTTAAAAACGAACGAACGAAGAAAAAGTTTGTCGCCTGTTCTTCTAGGCTTTGGTCGCGTGGAACTGGCACCTAAATTCACTTAGTTTCAAGGGCGTCGCCAGCCCATGACCAGGAGGGGGGAAATGAGAAAAATATGAATTGTAGGTACAGTCAAGAGCATGAAGCTTTACAGCTTGTAGCGCGAGTCATTACCTCTATGGCGATTGTAATAAAGCTCCGTATTCACATTCGGTATTACTTTACTCGATAGTTTTACTCCAAAACGAGTAAATATTAACGTGTGGACCGCAAAACTCACGCATCGAGCTGTGAGTTTTGCGGTCCACACGTTAATATTTACTCGTTTTGGAGTAAAACTATCGAGTAATACCGAATGTGCATAAGAATGGTTCCAACTTAGGCCTTAGGACTTTGATTTCTTTGCAGTTGGCTACATTTTTTAATCTCTTAGGGGGGCAGCTGTCCCTCCCTGCCCCCCCTTGTCGACGCCCTTGCCTAGTTTTAAGAAGTTCCAAAGTGATCCTTGTGATTTTATCGAATTTACCTTCTGACTTTGAACCATTCTCACTTTCCATTGCGTATTTGTAACATGGTACACAATGTAACATTGGTGGATGTTGCCAAGGACTGGGCGCAGCTGGTGCAGAGTCTCGTGGAGTCGGGCTGGACCGCGCACGTCCAAGTCGCGGATAATGTACGACACGAATGCACTTCTATAGCACATTCGGATCTTAGCGACACATTTTTACCGTACACATTCATTTATAAAGAAAATTACAGTGAATATAAGTTTTCTTACTAACTGATGTTAACGCAAGTCACGTACTGCCTAGCGTCCTGACTTGAAGCAGAAATAAAGTATTTGTACAAGATATATATGAATAAATAGCTGAGCTATCTGCTGTTCGTATCGAACGATTTGAGGCTTAACTGGTTCATATTAGTGCCAATCGGAAGCGGTTGAAGAGACGAGGCTGCATTGCCACATCCTTGCTATTTGACGGCCACTAACCTAAATGTTGTTTTTTTTATACAATTAGCTGATGGAATAAGCAAATGTCCCACCTGATGTTAAGTGGTAACCATCGCCTATAACAAAGCATTGCCTCGCAAGTCGCGCACGATACGATCGTGCCCCACGATGCACTGTCCTGCGTCCATCAACTTGAGGCATACAGATGTTAAGCCTCATGTGCCTGTAATTACACCGACAACCACCCTCTTCAAACCGAAACACAGCGTTGCTGCTTCGCGCCAGAAAATGGCGTAGTGGCAGTACTTCCCCGGCCGAGTCCTTCACAAAGAGCTCTACTACTCTTACGTTGCTGTCTCTTTCTTTATAAACTGAATAACAAAAACGGCTATAATCTAAAGTCTAAATCAACTTGTAAACTTAGCGAGCTTAAAAAAATATGTCTGAAATTAAGTTTTCAAAACTCGTCGTACCTATAGGACAACCTACTTTGATTCATCTTGCTGCCACTCTGCGCCTTAACTTTTTAATTAATCTCAGTATCTTACTTTGTGTCACTACGATCCGAATGTGTAATACTTCCTGCCATAAGGTGATACGTGACTAATATTAAACCAAAGTGTATATTTATTTACACAATTTGCACAGTCAGCGTACGTCACGGCTCACCTATTGGTATTCTACTCGTTTATAATTTCGATCACGTTGATTTTATGGTATTGAAAAGTAGATTTAGTGCCCTAAAATTATTTCTATTTATGATTATGTATGTTACTTTCGTACCTTTATTTTTGGTAGCTTTGGATCATTGATTCTCAGAATAGATTAGGTAGTAGTCTATTTTAGTTTGTATTTTACTTGTTTAATTTTAAGAAGATTCTATTTTGTTTTAAAAACATGTTAGGTGCTATCGTAGATAATATTTAAACACTTATTATGTGAATACTATTTTGTTTTCCGTTTTTCCTAAAAAATCGGAAATTTACATTATGTCCTCGATCGTACCTACGTTATAGCATTTAGTAAGATTAATTATTAGACAAACTTCTCTGTAATCATATTGCACTACGTTTGATTGTTTTCGCTACTTCCATATGAAGCTTTTTGATAGATTTCGAGTATAAAATATTTTAAATTATTAGAATAAGAACGGATTTTTAACTTGCACAGTCGATTGTTTTGCAGAATTACAGCGTTATTGCCTCGTTTACTTGGTTTATAAGATTGCATGTTATCGCATGATTCCACGGTCCAGTATTTACATTTCTATTATAATTCGCAAGAAAATTGTAAAAGTTTGCTATAATTTTTTCCCCGAAAGGTTTTTTGCTTAGTTTAAAACTTAAAATTTTCTATCAATGTAGCTTTTTTACCTTCCTGGGGCATTTATGCTCGGCGCGTTTGACAAACGTAGGGGAGATTATGTTCAATTGTGGCAAAAATTAAACAAGTGACAGTGGTGACAGTCGTCCCCCTGATTACGTATCTCGCGACGAACCCTATTGCTGTCAAATGTCACATTGTACTCAAAATGTGTTGACAGCAATTATTCAGCTATTTACGCTATGGACCTCTCGCGAGAAGCGAATTCAGGGAGCTTCGAGTGACTTTCAGTTGCTTTGATTCAAGATGGAAGATCCTAGCACGAATTAATTTGTGTTCGTGCTAGGTTTTCGAACGTTATCGACTCATGAGATTCGTCTAACGTTTCCGAGCATAGAGTCCTGATTGTGTATTCTTGAATTTCACTTAAGCCCGGTCTCCACCGCGAGCGGAGCGGAGCCATTAAGGACTCCGTTTAACTCGCAAGAATAAACTGCATACTTTTATTTCCACCAACAAATAGTCGAACGGAAGGGACTGAGCGAGCAGAAAGTGTTGAAATGAACTCGCTCAGCTCTTCAGTGCAAATCAAAAGATAAAACTCTTTGTTGGTGGAAACGTAAACCTATTTCATTGAAAAGGAGTCCGTTCCGCTAACCATTTCTCGCTCATTACCCTTTCGCGGTGGAGACTGTGCTTTACTGACGTTGGTGCCGTGTGAGCCCGGTTTTACAGCGGTTTTTATATCGAGACATGATAAGCGCCCTAGCGGGTGTGTTGGGAAGTAAAACGTGCTCAAAAACGGATTCACAAGGCACAGCTGTCAGTTAATGAAACTCAGAATACACACTCCGTTCTCGGAATGGTAGATTTAAATTGGTTTTCTGCATTCGATTCTTTTACATTCTGTCTCGCTTGCTGGTAGTTGAGGAATTCGTTCATAAAGTAAATTGTTGTATTTGATGTCTACAGTTGGATCATCCAGTAACGTCGTATAGCCAGACGTATATAAACCACAGTTCGCCGCATTCGCCACAGACGACGAACTCTCAGCATACCTACTCACAGGTAAGTTACTTTACAAAAAATAGGTATTTTATTCGCTATCTGATTTTCATATTACAAGCTGCGCTTAGTTTTAGGTTAGATAGCTTTTTGTGCAATATTTATGGGGGAAAGACTAACCTAAAATGCAACATAAAACATAAATAAGTAAACAAGCCTTTGTAACTATTTAAGATGATATAAACAGCGTCATGAATCATGCCCTTATTTTCAAGATGCTACTAGTACATGGGACAGGATTGGGTCAGTTGGTAACCTCTCTTCCTTATGCGCTTTAGGCCGTGGGTTCGATCCCTACATTTCTGTATGAATGTAATGAACACAGATGTTTGTTTTCTGTCTGGATGTTGTTCTATTATAAGTATGTATAAGAATTTAGAAAAGTAAATAAGTATTATACTGGTTATCTGGTTTCCATAGTACGTGCTTTGCTTAGTTCGAGGCGGGTACGTGAGAAATTTATTTAAATTATAACATAGTTTTATTTTTTTAATGTTAAAACAACTACATATAGTGCATATTAATGTTTTGTTGTGTTACGTTAACGTTTCAGGCGAGCCAAGGTAGCAGTATGAGCGGAATGGGCGGCATGAGCGAACCCCGCGCCAGAGCACGCGACCCGGTGCCGGGCGGCGGCGGCTACGCGTCCCTCGCCTCGCCCTCCGCGCCGCCCACGCCGGCCACGCCCGCCAGTATACCCGACATCATACTCACAGGTACGCACTCACATACCCACAGGTACACTCAGATACCCACAGGTACACACTCATACCCACAGGTACACAGGTACACAATCACGTACCCGCAGGTACACACTCACGTACCCGCAGGTACACACTCACATACCCGCAGGTACACACTCACATACCCGACGTCATACTCACAGGTACACCCATTCATCCCCACAGGTACACACTCGCATACCCGACTACATACTCACATGTACACAAATACATACCCTCAGTTACACACTCACGTACCCACAGGTACACACTCACATACCCACAGGTACACACTCGCATACCCGACGTCAAACTCACAGGTAGATACATACATACCCACAGGTACACATACTTACCCACATGTACATACCCACAGATACACACTCGCATACCCACGGGTACACACTCACATACCCGACATCATACTCACAGGTACTCGCACTCTTATTACTCAAAGTCAAAGTATATTTATTTGCAGAACTACATGTAATAATGATGTTAAATATTACCCATACCAATTTATACCAATATTCGTCATTTTATATCAACTTCTACTGTACAAGTACAAGGTTATCCATTCCGTTCCAGATTACTCGGGTGAACTGGACGCGGGCATATTCGGCGGCGAAGAAGCGCAGCTGCGCGCCGGGCTTGACCTGGACGACCTCACGCTGCTAGAGGAGCCAAGCTCGCTGCTTCCCGACTCGGCCGTCGAGCACGAGTTCCGGCTCGACCGCATGTAGTCCCCGCACTAGCACCACCAACCATCCATCATGACAACCCAAGTCTGAGCTAGGCGTACTAGTGACGTCACATTCCGCCGAGACCCGACTACCGATGACGAGGCAAGTGTTCATGGTCTTAAGCGTTTTACTCATCTCTAATTCGGAGGGATAGGTTTAGATTTTTTAAACGGTTAATTCGAGTGTACAGTCCGAGTTTAGTTTTTTTTTTATTAATTAGTATTGTGAATATTTACTCGAATATCATTAGTAAATTTAATTCGGATTTAATGGAGACATTTTTTTATTGATGTGACTATTCTATGTGTGACCTGTCGGTCGTATCTTTGTACATAAAACTTGAAAGTGTTCACTTTACTGAATTTGCATTTAAGTCGCTAATGTTGCATGCTAGCGTAATAGTTATTCGGTTGCGTCGTTTAAGAATTTTTAATATTACTCCTTTGATGCACCTTTCAAATCTATACGATATTTTACCCTCGATCAACGATTGCTCAAGCGTTGACTGAAATTTATTTTTTCAAGAAAATATCCGATCAGTGTTAGATATAATCGCCTCCAGCCCTATAATGTTACCTTCTGTATAATTATAGATTTTATTACGTTAATAAGCATGTTTACATTACGCCCCAAATTCCTTTTGAAAATGTATTTTTTAAGGATAACAATTTTAGAGCTATGTATATAGACATTTATTGAGGATTGTAATAGGCTTTTGTCGCAAACATATCTGTGTCTGTGCGCATGTGTGGTTGCGAAATAATTTGTTGTGGTTAGTTTTTTTTTTATTTGGGACAGATTATTTACTAGTTGCATTAGAATTTTGTTGGTCAAGGGATTGACGGATTTATTGTCATGCAAAGAGTATCTTGGGCGTATGTACATTAAAATTATTTGCTTTTATTCCAGCTAATGGGACTAGAAACCGTTATTTTAATGTCCTAGACTAACTCCTAACTCTTGGCAAATAAGCGATACTCAGCCATTGAAAATTAATCTTTGCTCTGAAACTTTTCATACATTCCGACTATATTATCATGCAGCGTCTACAATTATTGAGCCAGACGTAATTCTACTAAAAATCTATATATTTTATTTATATTTTTATCTAAAGCCAAGTCAATCCTTTAAACAACATAAGTGAATGTTAGTTATATTGCTTTGGCCTCAAGATTCTTCAGTACAAAGAGATCTGAGAATGTCTAGCGGGAATATAAAATATTGTATGAATTTAGATCCGACCAATCCCAGAACTTTGACCTCGGAATGTTTTCGACGAAATGATGACGAATTTGTGCATTTCTCATCGGAGTAACTATCTGAAGTAAAACTTTAAGTAGGTGTTATGTTTATAAGTAATTAGTTATTATTCGATGCACTCGCAACATTTGTTTACTAATTCCCCTTTTTTTTAATTAAATAGTCATATAATATTCATAGTCACGAAAATTTTACTGAAATAATTGACAGTTCTCGACGCATCCCGCATTAAAAACGAGGCTGGATTCGTTTTCTGGCATTTTGGGAAGCAACATAGCTTTTTCATTTTAATTGTTTTTCTTGTGTTATTTTGAGTAGTGTTGTGTAATTTCGGTGGTATTTTAACCAACATTACTTGAGGTCTTAGCACAAAGTGTAAGCATATGGAATGAAAGTGTATTAAGTGATATCCTGATTTGACTGAAAATGTTTCGAATGTTTTGAAGAAAACCGCCACCATTTTCTTCAAAACAAATGACGGCCGACTTGACTATCGACTGACTTGACTAAAAAGTATTCATTCAATACAAATCACTTGACACTGGCAAGATTATCTGTCGAATGACAGACAGGAGCCATAAACGGAGAGAAGAAGAAAAACGAGGCTTTTTCTCTTTAGCTTATCAGAATTACCTGTCAATTGTGAGCCTTGCTTTGAATTGTTTTAAAACAACTATGAAACTTAGGTTCTGTTCATGCAATTTGAGTCCGACCACCCCGCCTATTTTTGCCAAGCAGCGTTGCTGTGTTTCGGTTTGGAGGGTGTGGTTGCCGATGAAATTACAGGCACATGATGCTTAACATCTGTATGCCTCAAGTTGATTGACACAGGCAATGCGTTGGGCACGTACATATCATGCGTGTCTTGTAAGGCAATGCTTTGTTATGATGGTTACCACTTACCATCAGGTGGGCCATCTCCTTGTTCCATCAGCAAGTCCTAGTAAAAAAAGAGTTTTCTTAATTTCGTTAATTTGAATCCGAAACTTATACAAGGTTACATTGTTTTAACTTCTCTTGCGTTATAAGTTTAGTGGCGAATTATATTTATTCGGTAAAACATGAATTCGCGAATTCAATTTGATTTATAAATGAAATTAGATATTTAATCAAAAGTCTGTGCAGGGCAATTAGACATAAAGATTTAATTCAATAATATTTATTTTTAAGTGACTACATAAAATATATACAAGGTGTTCCAATACTTGTGTTTAAAAACTTCAGTTCAACTACAAAAGTTCAATACCCACCTGGCTAAAATGTATGAAACAGCTGTTTTTTTTTCCGCGTTCACAGTTTTGGTTCTTTAGAAAAAGTTATTCATATTGATGGGTACTTTAGCCCCCTGAAGTTTTTAAACACAAGTATTGGAACACATTGTATATACAAAAATGTTCAATTAATATTGTGAGTGTATCGACATACAAATAAATTAGTGTTTTTTCATATTTTTGTTTTGTAAATGCTCATTATTATGTTTTAAGAGTCTAGTCAACATGTTATGAATTTCAGACGGAAAATAACGTTTTTTTGTGACTTTCTCTCACAGTCTCATTGCCATTCCATTCGAAGACGTTCGCATGCATTATTTGTGGGGTGATTAAGGAATGGTGATTAAAATGTTTGTGAAAATGTCTGCAATCTCTTTCTACAAATAATATCTGTATCTATGTTTGTGTTGTGTACAATGTACGCGATATTCAATTGTATTGTTGTCATTTCAAAGTTTAATAAGTTTCAAATTCCGATTTATGAATGTATGTACTGTATGACAGATGATATAATTAACTACTGTTGTATAAATAGTTATTGTACTATTATTGTGATAAAGGAAAGAATAGCACAACATAATGGATAGAAGCCTAATCTGACGTTAAAATTAAGTTTCTTTTTCATATAAAAATTTTAAAATAGCGTTTTCTAAAAGTAAAAATACTTACAATTATGTACATGTTATGTATTTTAAGATAATCTGCGTTATGCAGGAAGAAAAAGATTACGAGATAGTGTTGGGTTAGAATTGAGTCTGAATCAGGTGCAAAATGGTGTTTTATATGTTGGGATCTATGGACATGTGATTCGATGTTATATTTGTGAAGTTATGTTAGTTCATTTATTGCTAAAATCATTTGAAAAGTACAAAGTTTTTTATTATTGGGACAAGTAGATGTATGCGGAAGACAAATTGCTAGCAAGTTCGTCTGAACTTGCTAGCAATTTGTCTTACGTTTCGGCAAAAGGCGTAGCGCTACTTGTATAAAGGCCGCTTGCTCAACGAACTGATTTAATTGTGTTTAGTTAAACACGTTTGCTTAACAAACGGAATTATTTTAAACATAATTCCCATCGTCTGTCAGTTCACAAGTTCTTGTGCAAGATGTTTAAAGTTTTTTAAATACTATTAGTGATCGTTGAGCAAGTGGCCCTAAGACTCCCTCCTTTATCCTCACGACTTCCCATACAAACTTGCAAATTCAATATTCTCGAAATTAGTGAACTGATTCCAATGAAACGTTAGCAATCTGAGGATGTAATAGACAACATTTTCAAAAAAAAATTAAACTATGTAATCTTATTTTTAAAATGCATATTTATATTTCGAAATGTTGTCTTTTGCATGTTTAGATTTATGCATTAAAATGTATGATTAGAATTGGTTCATCATTAGTATGGAAAGTCGTGAAAAATAAACCGTCTTATTCAGGATAAATAATAATAATTTACAATACATTATAATAATGTTTTCGAACCTAGAACAGCCCTAGTCAAATAAACTGTACCTCAAGTCCGAGTTGTTTTTGGTGTTCGGTATTGCGAGGCGTTTTGAATGGACTCACGATAGTTCTAAGGACGCCCGATGGGGGCGCTTATCACGTCTCCATACAAACCCTGGGAACGTAACACAGAAAACCAAAACTCGGGATTCAGATGCAGTAGTTAAATGTGTAATTACTGTAAGAATTTATTACTACAGGCGCTTTCGTGTCGTTTTTTGTTCGCCATGGTCATTTGTCTAATCATGCGCGGCCAATCAAGTACCGACAAACAATTAGCGATAAAGATTTATAATAAATTTTTTCAATTACCTTTTTGTTCTGGTTTTTGCAACAAAATGGTAACTTCTGCTTGCAAGCAGTTTCGACTCTTGGCGAATCTTCGAATGAAGTTCAAAGATATCATCAAAAGTGCGTAAAAAATCCCAGTAGTTCTGTCAACAGAACAGGTGGGAGTAAACGGTAAATTTTATATCGGATAATTATTAAAACTTACAAAACCGGAAATGTTTATCTATTTTTATCGCTGACTGTACCTGTTGTAACCTTACTCTGTTGGCATTACATAACACTATACTCTTGTTTTAAAAAATACTTCTTATCATGCATTTTGAGAATAATTGACGTTAGGATAGATTTTCACTTACGAGTCCACTATAACGCTTTCGATTATGTACTGTCTACTTATACAAGTCTTAATTAATCTTAATGACCACATAAAAGTGCAAAGACTCTTCGACAAATTTTACTCTTCGATTTTATTCTGGTTGGCGCGTTACGAGAGCGCTCAGACTACGCCAGTAAGATGATGATGGAATTATTAACATCATCATATCAGCTTAATGGAATTATATAGAGTGTGGAAATACCACTCCAGAAACAACAATTTCAAAAATCGGAACTTGTGAGTGTAGTTTTGTACCACAATTTATAAGGGCAGGAAAATAAAGATTATTAAATTGAAATAAAGAAAATTCTTAACAAAAACAAAAATAAAAAAAATTCTTAAAAATATTGTTTTCATAATGCTTCCTAGATGGCGCTAGTGGTAAGAATAAAAAATAGCATCGTATTTTGTAATATTTGAAATGAAACTTTAGTTTCCGGTATGTACAACACCATTGTATGTAGGAATCGATTGGGAAGCATTTTTTTTTATGCCAAAGTTGGTAGACGAGCATACGGGCCACCTGATGGGAAGCGGTCACCGTCGCCCATAGACACCTGCAACACCAGAGGCGTTACTGATGCGCTGCCGGCCTTTCAATAGGCCTTTTTAGGAATATTTCTCATTGTCTGAGCTTAGTATCTGAGCACTCTCGTATCGTATATTTTTAACGATTATCCTCAAGTCTTTAACTTATTGGATTAGCGCTTTCGTGTCGTTTTTATCGAGTGTCATTTAAGTGGGGACTGAAAGCAACGAAACACCAACTAGTGTTATCAAAAAAAATCTATTCATCAATCTACTTGATCAATTTATATGAAAATTAAATTTAGGACCTTTAAATGTTTTTCTCAAGTATGCACAAACTTATGAGGATTTTGCATTGAAATGTTTAGGGTTTGTTTTATTTAAACCAAATGTACATAAGTGTGATAGAGATGAATCGGTCTCATTTAAAATAAAGTCGTTGTAAGTAACACTGTATTTTATTTAAATGATTTTCTTTACTATTCATTCATCATCATCATTTTCCTGCCCTTATCCCACTTCATGTGGGGTCGGCACAACACGTTTTTTCCCTCCACTCTCCTCTATCAGCCGTCATCTCAGCAGGCACTCCTTTCTTACTCATGTCATCTTTCACACAGTCCATCCATCTTTTCTTTGGCCTACCTCTACTCCTATATCCATCCACATTAATCCCTAGCATTCTTCTCGTTACATGACATTCTTCCCTTCGCGTAACATGCCCATACCACGCTAACCTATTACTCCTCATCTTTTCAGTCATTTTATCTAAATTAAAAAATCTCTTTAGGAGCTTTCGTATCGTGTCCTAATTTTGATATTATGCTATTTTGACCTACCTTAGAGCAATTTGTTTTTTTTTATAGTGTACCATGTTATATGTTTATCATAAAGTCAATGTTAAAGTACTTAAAAAGAAGTTCGATTGCCTGTGCAAAGCTTTTTAGTCTGATTAAAACTTTTTAGTTTATTGAAAGAAGTACATTTTCAAAATGACACCTCGTCAAAAATAAGCGATCTAATTTTGTAGTGTTACATTTTTTTGGGGCGATAAAAAGTGAAAAATGCGTTCTGTGCCGGTATTGGTTTTTTTTCTATTGTTTGTGGTGGTCATTCACAGCAGACCCTCTCAAATGGATGAGAGTATTGAAAGGTAGGTTTATCCCCGTTTTATTAGATAATTGGCCTAAGGTAAGTTTACTTACATAGACCATTATTTCCTATTTTGAGTTCCACAAGTCAGTCCTACTTACATTTTAAAAGAGAAAGTAAAATACTTGTTAAACAATTAGTACCTAACGACTGGAACGATTTTAATGAAACTTAGTTCATAGCCTGGAATAGCATACAGGCTTCTTTTCATGCGAGTACCACGCGGGCGAAGCCGCTGCTGATGGAAGCTAGTATGGCTGCATAATAACTTGTTAGTTACAGTATTAATTTTTGTGAATTTCTAAGAAGGTATCGCGCTTCTCTCATTCTATCATTTTACAGAGACCTAGAAGAAACCGACTATGCCGTTGACAATAAAGCCATAGCTGAAGATTCATCTGATGGAGACTCAAGGCTCAATGATGTAAGATACCAATCCAATGCAAACGCTTGGTTATTTGAAGACACGTTTCTAAATCTTATATTACACTGATATTTTACCCTAGAGATACACATACACATAGTCAATTGACTTTAATACTTACTTTTAGGATGCCCCTGAACGCAACATAGAGCAAAGCGGACAAATTAATAAAAAATCATACTCGTATGAACAACAGAACCTTGCTGAAAGTCGCGCTGATCGTTCGCATCCTGATGTAAGTTCTTACAGTTTCCCTAATTTTTTGACCATTTAAACGTTTTGCCCACCAGCCCAAAGATTATGATGTAGATTTCAGATTACAAAGCGTATGGTAACCGAGACGCGCGAAACGGTAATCCTGAAGCAACTAATACCAATTATGGCGATTTTAAAAACACCAAGCGGCAGACACAATACATAGAAAACAAAGACGCAGCCGATCAAGAAACCGCACAACATTTGACTAACCACAATGTGAATTACTTAAAAAACTTTAAAAACCGAATTCACAATAATATGCTTCTGGAAGACCCTCTCAATAAGCAAGAAGTCGCTTTGAAAGCTCCTAATGAACAAAGCGACATGTTATTTGTAACACAAGATGTAACAGGCCAAGCTGGAAATGATTTCAATAATGAACCTCTTGAATTAAACCAACACCATTCTAAATATTATACCCAGATGCACCCCAATAACAAAGAATTGCTACAGTGCAAAAGTCGTGACGGTGACCATCTCTACTTTAATCGCGACCGACGTGAAACCAAAGATTCCAACCTAGATACAGAATCAAAGTTAGATGCTGGCAAGGAATCGGATAAAACACAAAATGAAGATGAAGAAGCTGCCATTAAGCGGCATATCAAAAAACTTTCGAGTGATGAATTAGAAGAACTACTTAGTTCACTATCTGAAGAAAAAAGACAGCTTTTAAATGCCATTATAGATGATACAGATCTGTCTGTAAATATAAATGACAGTGTAAACAAACGAGAAATAACAAAGAAAGCCGGTGCTGTTGAAGAAAACTCGTGCATTGAAAGTGGACATTCTGATATAAGCAATATTCAAGGTGAAGTATCTGCTGTAGATGTCAATACTGAAGCTCCTGCACAAAGTTCTGAAGCAACTAAACAAACTGAAACCCAGTCTGAAAATACTGACTTGTCAAACACAAAGTCTACTGAAACAAGTTCTAATAATAAAGCAGGTCTTATTGATCAAATTGATAATACTGCACAACAGAAATCTGACGCTGCAAATGTAGGTGCTGAAAAAACGCTAGCTGAAGTAGTGCCCAGCGAGCAAGTTACGACTAAAAACGAAAATAAAAGAGAAACGAATGTTAAAGATCTGGCGGATATTGTGTCCTTTGAAGACCCTAAAATGATGGACAATGATTGGCTTCCGGATGATTCAAAAGATCTACAAGGATATTTCTGTTCTCAGGATGAAGATTTATCGCAGTTTTTAGATGGCGAGAAAGCTATCGCGAATGATGATAGTAAAATGTATAAACGCGATGTCGAAAAACAGGCCGATTATGACGCTAAATTTAAATCACTGGAGGAATCATTTCCAAAATCAGATAACTACGATGAATCGGCTGGTCCTTTGATTAGAGTAAAAAGGAAGAATGAGCCTGCAATGAAGAAAAGATCAGCCGCCGTTTTACCTGATGCTAAAGTTGCATTTTCCCCGTATAGAGCCGAAAACGACGATGAGGACAATGACGAAGGGAATGAATTTGATGACGATGGGTTTTATGATCGATCTCCCAACTTTTCTGATAATATCGTTAACAAACCCACTATCAGAGATGCCTCAAGTTCCAAGTTGGATAAATTAGATAGCCGCGCAAGTCTAGGATCAGACACTGATAGTGTTTTATCAGGTGTAGAAGGTGTGGACGAAAACTTGATGTTCAGTAGCGGTACACGCAACAGGCGAACCACTGAAGACATATCTGATGTTATGGATGAAACGAACTCTATTCATAATGCAAAGTCACTGAGTGATGAGAGCAAGGCGGTTTCTGACATGAATGCTCTCACTTATCAAGAGAGTGACTCTTTTGGTCCGCTACCGAGAAACAATGAGGGTGAGTCGGGACGGTTCAAAAGAATAAGGAGGGTCAAACAATCCCATCCTGCTGCTACTTCAGATTCTTAAAATGGGATCCTGCATATGATAAAAAGTTGCTTACTTATTTTTTTCTATTATTATGATATTTCTAAGCTACCTAGCATTTATTGAACCTACCATTTATTGTCCTAGTTGTTGGTGCACCTACATTGGTATGTATAATTAATTATTACTAAGTGCCTAGGTACTATTTATTGTTATTATCTGCTTACGTAGTTGAACGTAATTAAAATAGAGCAACGTAATTTATGATTTATAAAGAATGTTTCATTTATTTCTCTAACCCGCACCGATATAGAAACGAAAATCAATTACATCTCGAGTTATGCTGATCCTTTTTGGTATAGGTACCTATTAAGGGATGGATGTGAGACTAGTGCATGCAGCAGAAATGCGAATGTTGAGATGGATGTGCGGAGTGACAAGTTTGGATAAACTAAGGAATGAGTATATTAGAGGAAGTTTGAAAGTGGCGCCTGTGGCAGATAAGTTGAGGCGCAATGGGTTAGCGTGGTATGGGCATGTCATGAGGAGGGAAGAAAGTCATATTACGAAAAGAGTGTTAGATATGGATGTATGGTTTTAAAAAGAGAGGTAGGCCAAAGAAAAGATGGATGGACTGTGTGAAAATTTCGCTCTAAATTATAATTCTTAATGTTACCCACCCCACTAATGTTAAACTTTTTTCGGGCTTGTATTATTGTACCTACTACTTATGCTAAATAAACATTATTATTCTATTCTATTCTTGAAAGATAACTATTGTAAGCAATAGGTGCGAGTGAGAGTTAATAATTGATCGAGTGAGCGAAGCGAACGAAGATCTTAGTTTCAACTTGGGCGATTTGGCATTTTATGTATGTATGTATGTATGTATGTATGTATGTATGTATGTATGTTTGTCTGGCGATAACTTTAGAACCGTTGATCCGATCTGCATGAAATTTGATATGTCGATAGCTTGTTCTTGAGAAATTTACTGGTAAGTATATGAGTAAAATCGGATGAAGGGGTTTTGAGATATGGGGTTTTTTAAGGGGACAAAAATAAAAAAAGTTACATAAAAAAAACAAGTTACATATCATATGAAAGGGCTTTGTTTGGACATCCCAAAACAATTTTTACTTTTTATTTGTGACGCTCGGTTATTGAGATATAAAATAAAAGCTAAATTAAGATAACCAGCGATCCAAGAGCTCCCATCTCTAAGAGTTTCGTTGACATCAAGGTTTTTCTACTGGTCGGCCATTTCCTTTGCTTTTTCTTAATTTTTTTTCTTGAAATAAATTAAGGAGGTACTCAGTTCTCATAAAATGGTGACGACGACCAGGTCTGATGATGGAGCCAAGGGCTGTTCAACGGAACTCTTCAACAAATAGGCCAATAGAGTTGAAACTTGGTAACCATACCAAGTTAGTAAGCGGTAGTCAGAAAAAAGTCCAAAGATAATGTTTGGACTTGCCTCTGACTACTACGTACTCAAAGTTTTGATGCGTTCGTCGGGTCGCATCACGAGATCTCAGTTCGGGGCGAACTACTAGTTAATGCAACAATTTTGTTGTCGAACAGTAGGTTGGTAGAACGAAGAAATAATAACACCGGTTTTTATAAATTGTTTATTTCATGGCAAAGTTTGACAAAATAAAAAGGTTAAATACATTAATAATATGCTTAGAACGTGGTATAAGAAGATGTTAAAAAAAGTATTAGGACTAGCAATAACATTAAGACAGCTTAAAAATATTATCGTAAAATAATTCAAGGTTTAATATTTTTTTCAAAGCTTTACTAATAAAAAGGAATGGAACAGTTAATAGCAGTCAGTATTTGGATTACTTCTGAGTAACCTTTGTAGCGTAGAATTTATGTTCACGTGTGTCTCGTGTATGTTTGAATGGAGTACGTGGTGCTTCGATCAACGTGGCAGGACAGGTGCCGTGGACGTGTCCCGTGAACTCACGTTTGTAGCTAGAACTGCCGTCACCCAACACAAAGCTCGATGTATTGCCCTGGCGGACGACGCGCTCCACTCTCTCCACGCGGTTTGTTTTCTCAGATCTTTGCGTGGTGTGGTCTGATCGCGAGAAGTTTCCATATGAATTAGCTTCCGAGCGTCCATAAAAGTCACCACCCACGTGAAGGTTGTCCCTTGTACTAACACGCTGTGTACGCTCATTACCCATCGTCGTCTGGCCATCTCTTCTTCCTTGACCACGGCGGGAATCCGAACTGTCTGTCTGCTGTGAAATCACTCCCATGTTATCGCGAGTGGAGCGATGCATGGAGCTGATGCTTTTTCTATCGGCACTCTGAGTGGAATTACTGATGTATTCTCCGCGTTCGGACAGATTGACGATACTCTTCCTCTGTGAGGCTGCGGTTGAGCTGATGGCGTGATGAGCTTCATTATTGGAAGAGACACCTTTGCGATGTAAAACTGAGTTTGATGAAGAAGAATCTGACACCAAATCCGATGTTCGTTTGTGATGTCCACTTCTAGAAGAGCTGTCCCGAGAAGAAGTGTTGTCGTCCCCTCCACCGTGCATCGCTCTTTGGAACTCGATACTTGTCTTTGTAACGCTGTCGCTGAGCTGGTTTCTAGACGACGACAGTTGCGAAGACTTTAAGTTTGTGCTATGTTCCACGTGGCTTCCTTTAGTGTTGTAAGATTTAGCACCGGAGTGATCAGACACTATTCTCTGAGAATTTTCACCAGGTTGTCTTGTGATGTAATCAATGTTTGAGTGTTGAGTCGATCGTGACCTATTTTGATCATGACTAGAAATAGTAGTTGTCCCCAGGTTTCTTTGAGTGTGGCTCTCAGATGCTTGATGCTGATGGGTAGTCGAACCCTGATTAATCGTCGAGGAAGTCACAGATTGCTCTGATGTTATGAATCGTTGTGAGCTATCAGCGGAGTATTGCTGGTTAGATCGGGATATGTTTTGATTTGTTCCTCTCGTTACATTGCTCACGTTACCTTGATTTGTTCCTCTCGTAACATGAGTTACATTATCTTGATTAGTTCCTCTTGTATCATATGTTACGTTATCTTGATTCGTTCTTGTAACATGAGTTACGTTATCTTGATTCATCCCTCTTGTAATATGAGTTACGTTATCTAGATTACTTCCTCTTGTAACATGCGTTACGTTACCTTGATTTGTTCCTCTTGTAACTTGGGTAACGTTATTGTGAATATTGTGAACATTCGTTTGATTTACGTTTGATGTAACAGCCCGATTCGTGGACGATGTTGACGTTGTCACGTTGTTGTTTACGTTCCTTTCACTATCTACATGTGATGTTATGATACGGTTTGTTGAAGATGATACGCGCTCAGCCGAACCTCCTCTCGGATTATTGTCATCAACCAACTGCCTATTATGCGGCGAACGGTCATCAGGCTGATATTTACCAGGGGGGCGAGGTCCCATGTCTCCACTTGTTACTACATCGACTTCAACATTTCGAGTGACTGTTACCCATTTTCCTCCCCTGAGTTTCTTCTCTGTTATTTGCTTCATAGTTTTTGACGTGCTTGACGTGGTTGATGTAACGTTTCTGATATCTTTCGTGTCACTTCTGTTTATGACGCTCTTGTCCACTGCACCGCGTTGTGTTGTACGGTCACTGATATTCTTAGCTTGTGTAGTATCTCTGTCAACTTTATCACGTGTTATTGTGCGATCGTTGATATTTTTTGTCTGAGTGACGTCTTTAACAGAAGAGTGGTCGATATATTTATTAGTACCAGTACGATCATTGATGCTCGTTTGAGTAGTATGCTGACCGATTTGTTTGTTTGTACCACGGTCAACGACATCTTGTGATGTGACAGTAGAGTGTTTGACAACAGTTCCCGAATGAATGTGTTTTGTGGTAGAGTGTTCAGAGGTGCTACAGGTGTTAGATTGGTTCAAGTGAGTCTCACTACGTGTAACATGTGTTTTATCGTCATGCTGACTTTCTACACCATTTCGGACAACTCTCGTAATTTGCGTATTGGTGTCCTGATCGTCCCGACCGGTAACAGAACGGGTCTCTTGTGTTTTTCTCGTGATGTCGCTTGATCTGGTTGTGTCATGTTTAGTAATATCTTCGTTTGTATAAAGGTTGTCTTTAGGTCTTATAGGTCCAGTCTTTTCAGCCGGGGACCACTTAGGGCCTGTAGGTCTTTCAAATTCTCCCTCTGGCTTCAAGTTGTCTTTAGGGCGAACTTGAGCAGGCGTTTCTCCTGGTGCCCATTTGGTTGTTCGACGAGATTCAATTTCACCCTCCGGGTGAAGATTGTCTTTTGGTTTCACTGGAGTGGATCGGTCTCCAGGTTGCCAATGGGTTTTAGGACGGTTCTCAAATGCTCCATCAGGATGTAAATTATCTTTAGGTCTGACTTGCTCTGGTCGATCTCCTGGAGTCCATCTTTGTTTTGAAGGTCTTTCGAATTCACCTTCAGGCTTGAGATTGTCCTTAGGGCGGACTTGTTCCGGGGTCTGCCCAGGTTGCCATTGTGTTTTAGGACGACTTTCGAAGTCTCCGTCCGGGTGTAGATTATCCTTTGGCCGGATTTGCTCAGGCCGGTCTCCAGGTGCCCAACCTTGTTTTGAAGGTCTATCAAATTCTCCTTCAGGCTTGAGGTTGTCCTTGGGACGGACTTGTTCAGGGGTCTGCCCAGGTTGCCATTGTGTTTTAGGACGTTTTTCAAATTCTCCATCGGCGTATAGATTATCTTTAGGTCTTACCTGCTCTGGTCTTTCCCCTGGTGCCCATTTCTGTTTTGAGGGTCTATCGAATTCGCCTTCAGGTTTAAGATTATCTTTTGGACGAACTTGGTCGGGGGTTTCTCCAGGTTGCCATTGAGTTTTGGGCCGTTTTTCAAAGTCTCCATCTGGTCGAAGATTATCTTCTGGTTTCTTCGTATCACGGCGATCTGACGGCTCCCATTTCGGCTTCGTTGGTCTATCGAACTCACCATCCGGTTTCAAAGTGTCTTCATGCTTTATAGGTGTACGTTTCTCGCCCGGTATATGTTGGTGAACAGGTCTGTCTTCAAAATCACCTTCAGGCTTTAAGTTATCTGGATGATAAATTATAGCTGAACGTTCTCCCTTCTTTACTCTGTAATCATCTCGACGCGTATGATCCTCAAACACTCCTTCTATTTTAAGATTATCTTCTCTGCGGGTAAGTTTAACTTTTTGTCCTTTTACTAATCGATACGTATCAGATGATCGGATATTTTCCATTTTCCCTTCCATTTTCAGATTATCTTCATGCCGAACTATATCTGCCCTTTCACCAGTAACAACACTATAATCGTTTCTCTGCTTCATATCAATGAATTCGCCTTCTATTCTCAAGTTATCTTCTCTTCTTATGATATCTAGTCTCTCCACTTTTTGATTGCGTCGAACATCAGTATTACGTTCAATAGTAATATTGTCCACTTGTTTAAATGGTTTACGTTTTTCAGCGGGTTGAGATGGAAGAATTTCGGTTGGTTTGTAAAATTCACCTTCAGGTTTCAAGTTATCTTTAGGTTTGACAACAGGAGCTCTTTCACCTTTTGTAGCGCTGTAATCATTTCTTACTTCGAGATCAATAAACTCACCTTCTGTTCTTAGGTTGTCTTCATGTCTTTGTATGACGACTCGTTCCGTTTTGTCAATACGTTTGTAGTCGTCTCTTGACCGGTGAACATCAATGACTCCTTCCATTTTCAGATGATCTTCGTGCCTAACAACTTCCATTCTATCACCACGAGTAGCCGTGTAATCTGATCGTCTCACAATGTCCATGTCACCTTCAGGCTTAAGATTATCTTTGGGTTTCTGCTGAGTACGTTTTTCAGCTGGGCGCCAATCGTCTTGTTTTGGTTTTTCGAATTCACCTTCAGGCTTCAGATTATCTTTCGGCTTCATAGCCTCAGGTCTATCTGCTGGACGCCACTTATCCTTTTTAGGGGTTTCAAATTCACCTTCCGGTTTTAAGTTATCTTCCGGTCTCTTTTGGACTGGTCGTTCAGCTGGGCGCCACTTGTCATGCTTAGGAGTTTCAAACTCTCCTTCGGGCTTCAAGTTGTCTTTCGGTTTGCTAGGAGTTTGCCTCTCTGCGGGACGCCACTCTTCTGGTTTTTGTTGTTCGAAGTCCCCTTCTGGTTTTAAGTTATCCCGCGGCCTAACCTGTTTTGGGCGCTCTGCCGGTCGCCATTCCTCCTGCTTAGGAGATTCAAAATCTCCCTCTGGTCTCAAATTATCTTGGGGCTTTTTCGGTGTCGGCCTTTCGGCTGGACGCCATTCATCATGTTTTGGCTGTTCAAACTCACCTTCGGGCTTAAGGTTGTCTCTTGGTTTTTGCTGAGTACGTTTTTCAGCTGGACGCCATTCGTCATGCTTTGGTTGTTCAAAGTCTCCTTCTGGCTTCAGATTATCATGTGGTTTCTGTTGAGTACGTTTTTCTGCAGGTCGCCACACGTCATGTTTTGGTTTTTCAAATTCACCTTCGGGTTTCAGATTATCCTGAGGCTTTTTGGCAGTTTGCTTTTCTGCTGGGCGCCAGTCGTCTTTCTTTGGAGTTTCAAATTCGCCTTCGGGTTTGAGGTTATCCTTAGGCTTCTGCTGAGTTCGCTTTTCAGCTGGACGCCATTTTTCTTGTTCTGGTTGCTCAAACTCGCCTTCGGGCTTCAGATTATCTTTAGGTTTTTGCTGAGTACGTTTCTCAGCTGGACGCCAATCATCTTTCTTGGGTGTTTCAAACTCACCCTCAGGTTTCAAATTATCTTTTGGCTTCTGCTGAGTACGTTTTTCAGCTGGACGCCACTCTTCAGGTTCTTGTCTATCAAACTCGCCTTCCGGTTTTAAATTGTCCCTAGGTTTCTTAGCAGTTTGCTTTTCAGCTGGGCGCCAGCCGTCTTTTTTAGGAGTTTCAAATTCACCTTCGGGCCTCAAATTATCCTTCGGTTTCTGCGGAATTCGTCTTTCAGCTGGACGCCAGTCTTCAAGTTCAGGTTGCTCAAACTCACCTTCAGGCTTTAGATTATCCTTAGGTTTTTGCTGTGTGCGTTTTTCAGCTGGACGCCAATCATCTTTTTTAGGAGTTTCAAACTCTCCCTCCGGCTTGAGGTTGTCTTTTGGCTTCTGTTGAGTACGCTTTTCAGCTGGACGCCATTCTTCAGGTTCTTGTCGATCAAAATCGCCTTCAGGTTTTAAATTGTCTTTGGGTTTCTTGGCAGTTTGCTTTTCAGCTGGGCGCCAATCGTCTTTTTTAGGAGATTCAAATTCACCTTCGGGTCTCAAATTATCCTTTGGTTTCTGCGGAATTCGTCTTTCAGCTGGTCGCCAGTCCTCAAGTTCAGGTTGCTCAAACTCACCTTCGGGCTTTAGATTATCCTTAGGTTTTTGCTGTGTGCGTTTTTCAGCTGGACGCCAATCATCTTTTTTGGGAGTTTCAAATTCTCCCTCAGGCTTAAGATTGTCTTTTGGCTTCTGTTGTGTACGCTTCTCAGCGGGACGCCATTCTTCGGGTTCTTGTCTATCAAATTCGCCTTCAGGTTTTAAATTATCCTTAGGCTTCTTAGCAGTTTGCTTTTCGGCTGGGCGCCAGTCATCTTTTTTAGGAGATTCAAACTCACCTTCTGGTTTCAAATTATCCTTTGGCTTCTGCGGAGTACGTCTTTCGGCTGGCCGCCAGTCTTCAAGTTCAGGTTGCTCAAATTCACCTTCGGGCTTCAGATTATCCTTAGGTTTTTGCTGTGTGCGTTTTTCAGCTGGACGCCAATCATCTTTTTTGGGAGTTTCAAACTCTCCCTCAGGCTTAAGGTTATCTCTTGGCTTTTGCTGAGTCCGCTTCTCCGCTGGACGCCATTCTTCAGGTTCTTGTCGATCAAAATCGCCTTCAGGTTTTAAATTGTCTTTGGGTTTCCTGGCAGTTTGTTTTTCAGCTGGGCGCCAATCGTCTTTTTTAGGAGTTTCAAACTCACCTTCAGGTTTTAAATTATCTTTTGGCTTCTGCGGAGTTCGTCTTTCAGCTGGCCGCCAGTCTTCAAGTTCAGGTTGCTCAAATTCGCCTTCGGGCTTCAGATTATCCTTAGGTTTTTGCTGTGTACGTTTTTCAGCTGGACGCCAATCATCTTTTTTGGGAGTTTCAAACTCTCCCTCAGGCTTAAGGTTGTCTTTTGGTTTCTGTTGAGTTCGCTTCTCTGCTGGACGCCATTCCTCTGGTTCTTGTCTATCGAATTCGCCTTCAGGTTTTAAATTGTCCTTAGGTTTCTTAGCAGTTTGCTTTTCTGCTGGGCGCCAGTCATCTTTTTTAGGAGTCTCAAACTCTCCCTCGGGTTTAAGGTTGTCTTTTGGCTTCTGTTGAGTACGCTTCTCAGCTGGACGCCATTCTTCAGGTTCTTGTCTGTCGAATTCGCCTTCAGGTTTTAAATTGTCCTTTGGTTTCTTAGCAGTTTGCTTTTCTGCTGGGCGCCAGTCGTCTTTTTTAGGAGTTTCAAACTCTCCCTCGGGTTTAAGGTTGTCTTTTGGCTTCTGTTGAGTACGCTTCTCGGCTGGACGCCATTCTTCAGGTTCTTGTCTGTCGAATTCGCCTTCAGGTTTTAAATTGTCCTTAGGTTTCTTAGCAGTTGGCTTTTCTGCTGGGCGCCAGTCGTCTTTTTTAGGAGTTTCAAACTCTCCCTCGGGTTTTAGGTTGTCTTTTGGCTTCTGTTGAGTACGCTTCTCAGCTGGACGCCATTCTTCAGGTTCTTGTCTGTCGAATTCGCCTTCAGGTTTTAAATTGTCCTTAGGTTTCTTAGCAGTTTGCTTTTCTGCTGGGCGCCAGTCGTCTTTTTTAGGAGTTTCAAACTCTCCCTCGGGTTTTAGGTTGTCTTTTGGCTTCTGTTGAGTACGCTTCTCAGCTGGACGCCATTCCTCAGGTTCTTGTCTATCAAATTCACCTTCAGGTTTTAAATTGTCTTTAGGTTTCTTAGCAGTTTGCTTTTCTGCTGGGCGCCAGTCATCTTTTTTAGGAGTTTCAAACTCACCTTCAGGTTTCAAATTGTCCTTTGGTTTCTGCGGAGTTCGTCTTTCAGCTGGCCGCCAGTCTTCATGTTCAGGTTGTTCAAAATCACCTTCTGGCTTGAGATTATCCTTGGGTTTCTGTTGAATACGCTTTTCAGCTGGACGCCATTCTTCAGGTTCTTGCCTATCAAACTCGCCTTCAGGTCTCAAATTGTCTTTAGGCTTCTTAGCTGTTTGCTTTTCAGCAGGGTGCCAATCATCCTTCTTTGGAGTTTCAAACTCACCTTCGGGCTTCAAATTATCCTTAGGCTTTTGCTGTGTGCGTTTCTCAGCTGGACGCCAGTCGTCTTTTTTAGGAGTTTCAAACTCTCCCTCAGGCTTCAGGTTATCTTTTGGTTTCTGTTGAGTTCGCTTTTCAGCTGGACGCCATTCTTCGGGTTCTTGTCTATCAAACTCCCCCTCAGGTTTTAAATTGTCTCTAGGCTTTTTAGCTGTCTGCTTCTCAGCTGGACGCCAATCATCTTTTTTAGGAGTTTCAAACTCTCCCTCGGGTTTTAGGTTGTCTTTTGGCTTCTGTTGAGTACGCTTCTCAGCTGGACGCCATTCCTCAGGTTCTTGTCTATCAAATTCACCTTCAGGTTTTAAATTGTCCTTTGGTTTCTTAGCAGTTTGCTTTTCTGCTGGGCGCCAGTCATCTTTTTTAGGAGTTTCAAACTCACCTTCAGGTTTCAAATTGTCCTTGGGCTTCTGCTGAGTTCTTCGTTCAGCTGGGCGCCACTCTTCATGATCTGGTTGCTCAAAGTCACCTTCCGGCTTGAGATTATCTCTTGGTTTCTGTTGTGTACGCTTCTCAGCTGGACGCCATTCTTCAGGTTCTTGTCTATCAAACTCGCCTTCTGGTTTTAAATTATCTTTAGGCTTCTTCGCTGTTTGCTTTTCTGCAGGGCGCCAATCATCCTTCTTCGGAGTTTCGAACTCACCTTCAGGTCGTAGGTTATCCTTTGGCTTTTGCTGAGTCCGTTTTTCTGCAGGACGCCAGTCATCTTTCTTAGGAGTTTCAAACTCACCTTCTGGTTTGAGATTGTCTTTTGGTTTTTGTTGAGTACGTTTTTCAGCTGGGCGCCATTCTTCAGGTATCTGTCTATCGAAGTCACCTTCGGTTTTTAAATTGTCTATTGGCTTTTTTTGCTTTGGTCTTTCAGAATGTTTAGGTCCGTATGTATCTTGAGATACAGTATGACTGTCGAATGTGCCTTCTACGTGCAAGTTATCTTCTCTTACAATCTTTTGTCGCCTGACATCAATTTCTTCATAAGTTGAAAATTCTTCCTGAGTGGTTGTAATTTTTTGTAACTCGTCTGTGGAGTAGAATTTTTCAAAATCTTCTTTAGTCCAAGTGCGACGCCTATGTGGGCGTTCAACTGGGCCCGCTTTTTCAGGATAGTCTTCTTGATTAGATGTCACAAATTCAATTTCGCCTTCATGTATTATATTGTCTGTCTTTCTCGCGACCAATGTGGTTCTTTCTACTATGTCTGTGTAATCGATATATTCAGACTTGTTGGTAGTTTCTGTAGTCATATCTCCTTCGATCTTTGTCCATGTGTCACGTCGGACTTGTTTTGGTCTTTCTACCGGTTTTACAGTGTACTCGGAGCGGCTAGTTGTAGTATCTGAAATGTAAAGTTATGTTTTAATGAACTGTTTGACATGTGCGATACGCAGAACCTACATTAGTGTTAGACCTAGGCCCTACAATGGGATATGGATCCTACATCCTTAGGTTACATCCTTAGGTTCTATGTTACGTTTTCTACACCTGCTGAAACTTAGACTTAATATTTTTTAACGTGCGCAGCCGAGGCGGGCCGGGGGTGTTAGTGTTTTTAGATGAAACTTGTATGAGACATTGTTTTGTGGCCTGAAATAACATTATTATTATACAGGGTGTCCCAAAAAGTAGTGATAAGCGGAAGTCCAGAGATAGAGCACCACTTGGGGTACCCGAATCGTCCCCATGTATGTTCCGCGATTTTTCATAGTTTTAGAGTTATTAATTTTTGAGATTTCACGTACCACTCTAGCAAAGCCGCAGGTGGAAACTGGTAAATAATAAAATATTGATCACTACTTTTATAGAATAATTTTTGGCTCTAATTGTTATTTACCTGTGAATTCTCCTTCAGTAATTATATTATCTGTGCGACGAATAATTTCAGCACGTTCACCAACAACCACTTTGTAGTCATCCGTCCTTCTAGTAGTGAATTCTCCCTCAGGGCGCAGATTATCTTCTGGTTTTTTAACTATTACTTTCTCTGCCGGTTTCCACTCTTCTTTCTTAGGCGTTGTAAACTCCCCTTCGGGTTTCAAATTGTCTTCCGGGCGGCGAACCGGTTCTCGCTCGCCTGGCTGCCATTTATCGGGTTTGCGGCTTTCAAAATCACCTTCTGGCTTAAGATTGTCCTTTGGTTTATGCTGAGTACGTTTCTCAGCTGGACGCCATTCCTCGTGTTCCGGTTGCTCAAAATCACCCTCGGGTTTCAGATTGTCCTTTGGTTTCTGTTGAGTTCTTCTCTCAGCTGGTCGCCATTTCTCATACTCCGGTTGCTCAAAGTCACCTTCTGGTTTAAGGTTATCTTTCGGCTTGTTCTGAGTTCGTCTTTCAGCTGGCCGCCATTTCTCTTGTTCTGGTTGCTCGAAGTCACCCTCAGGTTTCAGGTTATCTTCAGGTTTCTTTTGCTTTGGACGTTCCGCAGGTTGCCAACGTTCTTTTTCTGGTGTCGTAAATTCCCCTTCTGGTCTAAGATTATCTTCGGGACGTCGTACCGGTGCTCTGTCACCCGGTCTCCAATCTTCTGGTTTAGGTCTATCAAACTCGCCCTCAGGCTTCAAGTTATCTTCGGGCTTTTTCGGCTTTTGTCTTTCAGCCGGACCCCATGGAGCTTTTTCGGGTGTTGTAAATTCCCCTTCAGGTCTGAGATTGTCAACAGGCTTATGCACCGGTGCACGATCACCAGGGCGCCATTCATCTGGCTTGTGCCTTTCAAACTCGCCTTCAGGCTTCAGGTTATCTTCGGGCTTTTTAACAGGAGCTCTCTCACCCGGACGCCATTCATCAGGTTTTCTCCTCTCGAAGTCTCCTTCCGGCTTGAGGTTGTCTTCAGGCTTCTTCTGTTTGGGTCTCTCAGCAGGCTGCCACGGACGCCGCTCAGGCTCCTGGAAGTCTCCTTCAAGCCGAAGGTGGTCCTCGTGATGGACGGCAGTAGTGCGGCTGACGTGCTTTTCGTCGAAGTCGCGCTGGTACGCGGAGACCACGCTCGTCGTGTGCTCCACATCGAACAATGGCTCCGGGACATCGTTGTGTGGGCAACGGTGACGCCTGAAAACAAGACGCACATTAATCAATGCTGTTTGTTTATATTAGAATTCTTAAACTTATTTCACACCTTCTTTTGACACGATAAGGATGAAGAAAGATCGGGAATCTGCGAGGTAACGGCAAAGGCGGCAGCGTTAGGGGTTCGGCCATTGCACGCGTCCATTGCGCTCGAGCCGACCAAACCCGCTGCAGCACATACAAGCCCACACAATGAACCCACCGCACTGCAAACCTACTCCCACTTAAGTAACTCACACCGACAATCCCTACATAAATATCAGTCCACCTCCACCGTCACATAAATGGATCACTACAAATTAGAAATGTTGATTCCAAGTTCAACATCCATTGCAAGTCGCTCGAATATGACGGTCTAACTTCCCCGTTCGATAGTAGGTATAGTATTATTTCAGAAGTCTCATGTAAGTTATACTATCACACGTTGAATGTCGTATTCCTATACGAATACGGTTCACGTTTGTATAAATTTCAGGGAGAGATTTTCCCGATAGGTCGGCGTGAAGTCTCGGCGCGAACTGCCGCAGCGCCACCGCTGCCGCCGCCGCGCCGCCGCGGTATTTAAACTAAAAAGGCTTCGTGCTTCAACAAGTATGCGCCTTACTAATTCAAAAGCAGCCTGACCCGATTCGGAAGCCATTTAAAAGGATAAATAGCGCAGTGAGTACCTTTTTTAGATAGATAACTCTTTATTGTTCATCACACAGTAACATAGTACGTAGTAGTTAAAGCATACATTTAGGTAAAACAATGGGCGACCTTATCGCTGAGAGCAATCTCTTCCAGGCAACCTTGGAAGGATAAAAACTAATCGGAATTGACGGCGGTGTAGTTACCTACTTACGGAATATATGATATTTTATTGGACCTATACATATTAAGTAGCCAACTAGGTACCTAAGTACCTACTCAAGGCACCTAAACCTAACTAGCCAACATTTTTTCGTTAAAAGAAAACAGATAGCTAAAGCGTCATAAAGTGAAAGGTCAGATAGGCTAACTGTACTGGGATACGTGACCTGATTGGTAGCTATGACGACAGGTTTTATGAGGACGACGCTACGCTGAAATTTTCATGACTGTAAAAGTAGAATCAGCTCTTTTGCTGGATTTCTTGATACTATAAGTACCTACCTACCTATAGATGGTTAAATAAACCAAAATACTTTGGGGCTTGTACGTATAACTTGCATAAAACGTATAATAAAAAATATAGGTATAAACTTTGAATCTCTACTACTATAAGACTCAAAGTCCTGACTGACTGACTGACTGACTGACTGACATATAGACAACGCACAGCCTAAACCGCTGGTCCTAGAGACTTGAAACTTGAGGAGTACATAGGTCTTATGGCGTAGAGGTGCACTAAGAAGGGATTTTTGGAAATTCAACCCCTAAGGGTGTAAAAAGGGTTGAAAACGTTTGTATGAAAAATAGTATTCCTTGAACCTACAAACTTGAAACTTGGAGTACATATACTTCAAGGCAAAAAAAAAGGAAAGGCATTTTTAGTTTTTTAAAACTACCCTTAATAAGGGTGCAAAGGGATGTAAAAGTTGTATGGGAGTTTTTTGACCGCTGGTCCTAGAGACTTGAAATTTGAGGAGTACATAGGTCTTATGGCGTAGAGGTGCACTAAGAAGAGATTTTTGGAAATTCAACCCCTAAGGGTGTAAAAAGGGTTGAAAACGTTTGTATGAAAAATAGTATTCCTTGAACCTACAAACTTTTAACTTGGAGTACATATACTTCAAGGCAAAAAAAAAGGAAAGGCATTTTTAGTTTTTTAAAACTACCCTTAATAAGGGTGCAAAGGGATGTAAAAGTTTGTATGGGAGTTTTTTGACCGCTGGTCCTAGAGACTTGAAATTTGAGGAGTACATAGGTCTTATGGCGTAGAGGTGTACTAAGAAAGGATTTTTGGAAATTCAACCCCTAAGGGTGTAAAAAAGGATGAAAGCGTTTGTATGACAAATAGTATTCCTTGAATCTACAAACTTGAAAGTTGAAGTACATGTACTCCAAGGCTAAAAATTAGGAAAGGAATTTTTAGTTTTTTAAAACTACCCTTAATAAGTAGGTATTACATGTCTGAACCTAATGAGCGGGGAGAGATGACTGGCGACGCTACATACAAACCCTTCGCGTCAGCCCGATTGCAAGTACCTGTGTGTGACTAGCTGCCACAACAGTTTGATTTTCGAAAACAACCCCTAAAACGTTATCCTCCTTCGTTGCGCTCGAGTAAAAAGGATACATCGAGGCGTCAATGTTTGTAAAGGACATTCTAAAAACGGGAATCTTGAGTTGGTACAAAGAGATCTAAGGGTATCTACCGTGCCTGCATGGGGATCAAAGTCGTGAAGCTGTTTCGTTTCGTTTGTTTTTGGGGTAGAAACTAGGAACAAATAAGTACATATTTTCCGTGTAAGGTTGTCTTTGTTGTATTTGTCATGTTTGTGCTAAACTCAGTACCTTTACCTACCTACCTACCTAATATAGGTAATGTACGCCTATAGGTATCTCTTATACCTACGTAGGTATTTAAAATCCCACCCTCATAATATACAAATCAATGCGAAAGTTACGATGTTTGAATGTTTGTGGCTCAAATACGGCTCACCACTTCAACGCGTGCGAAGCCGCGGGAAGCCACTAGTATACCTATATAAAACAGCTCCGTTATCGGCATCTCCCTCTAATAAAACAATTATTTCTTCACTCTTGGCTTCACTGACGTAAGAAGTATCTTGAATTCGGTATGCTCATTTCACGCCTCGCATTTTATTTTATCGTTTCGACTTAGGTTTAAATCATGAATAAATTGGCAGTATATAGGTGTACGCAAAATGTAGGCGGTTTCAGAGGCGAGCCAAAGAGAGAGGCTATAAAGATAGGTGTAGGCATTAACGCAAATAAAACATAGAAGCCTTCCTTCAAGGGAAATATACACGGAAAGTTATAGGTACTACTACCTACCTAAGCGGTAAGTGTTCCTAAGTGGAACTTTGTCACAACTTTTATGACAACTGTTAGCATAGTTAAGTCGTTCTCATTTCTAGTTAGGTTTAGGTTTAAATTGCCATCCAATGTTCAGATCACCTACGGAATTTCTAAGACAGTCGCCTGCCAAACTGCCTGCATTTACCAGGAGCGAACCAAGGCTCTGTTACAGAGTTTGTTACAGAGTTTTTGGGTCATTTTACAGCGGTAGGAAAGTTTTTCCATGTTTTACGTACGTTCACTAAGGTGTTCACTTAAGTAAAGTCGAAAACAAAGATCTCCTTGTGGATTCTATATTTGGGAGATAAACATGATCTAAATGATCTCATGGGAATTTTGTATTGCGTCATAACATTTTAGAATGTTACTTCTGCTATCCTGCAACTATTCGAAAAGCCAATCCTAATTAGTTAAATATAAATTGATGAATAAGACGTTTTCAAAAAAGCTTTAGTGTGTGCTATCTAATGCCAAAAAAAATTGGTATTATTTTGCCGTAGTCCGTTGGTTTACGTTATACGAGACAGGTTGCAAGCCCATCGCCGCTGCTACAAGACCAACTGGCTTCCTCACGATGATTTTCTTCACCATTTGAGAGCACCATATTAGCATTTTTTTTATTGGTGTCTGACCGAATCTTACGAACTTAGCAATAAGAAAGGAGGGTCACACCCACTAACCTACTGGCGGGGCTAACAGCTGGTAAAGTAAGTAATCGTCGTAATAAAAAACTTTTTCAAAGTATGTCTCTGATCCAGGGTCGCTAAGCGATAGAAAACAAACATGTCCCAGATCCATCTGGCTATTAGTGGAAGTCGATTTATTTGTTCAATAGGTCACTGGGTTTTACATTTACAACTAATAATGCTTCCCTCATTTCTCCAATATTTATAAAGGGATTATTTTTAAGGCGAAGATAAGAGCAGAATGAAAGATATAAAATCACTAAGCCCATTTTCGAAAAATTGCAATAAACCAGTTTGTGTGCTATTTTAGTAAAAGATACATTTTAATCGATGGTTAAATAAACTATACCAAATAACTCAGATATTTATTGATAATTTAACTAAGATTTCGTGTCATCAATCAATATGTGTTCTACGTCTACCGCGCGAGATTCTACTAAACAATCTACCAATCTATTTACCTGGCAAACAGCACCATCTTTGATAGAACCACGAACAACAATCACCGAGGCATTTCTATTGTTTCTAAAAATAACGGGACACCTGGTTGACGACCGAATAGAAAATGCCTAGGTTCTTTGAAGGCAGGGTGTTCAATATTACATACTCGTAGATAGGCTTTATTACATGATTGTGAGGCGCCGATGCGTGGAAGTTATCGCCATTGAGGCTTTGATAGAAGCTTTAGTTGGTCAAATGAAAAGATAGCCATAGTTTCTATCAAATAGACTAGTAGTTCGCCCCGAACTGAGATCTCGTGATGCGACCCAACGAACGCACCAAAACTTTGAGTAGGTGGTCAGAGGCAAGTCCAAGCATTACGTTTGTACTTTTTTCTGACTACCGCTTACTAACTTGGTATGGTAACCAAGTTTCAACTCTATTGGCCTATTATTTGAAGAGTTCCGTTGAACAGACCTTGACTCCATCATCAGATCTGGTCGTTGTCACTATTTTATGAGAACTACGTATCTCCTTAATTTATTTCAAGAAAAAAAAATAAGAAAAAGCAAAGGAACTGGCCGACCAGTAGAAAAACCTTGATGTCAACGAAACTCTTAGAGATGGGAGCTCTTGGGTCGCTGGTTATCTTAATTTAACGTTTTTGTTGTATCACAAAAACCGAGCGTCCCAGAAAAAAAGTAAAAATTGTTTTGGAATGTTCAAATAACTTCATTGACATGTAACTTGATTTTTTTATGTAACTGTTTTTATTTTTGCCCCCCTTAGAAACCCCATATTTTAATAACCCGTCATCCGTTTTTATTCATATACTTACCAGTAAATTTCTCAAGTACAAGCTATCGACTTATCAAATTTCATGCAGATCGGATCAACGGTTCGAAAGTTATGGCCAGACAAACATACATACATACATACATACATACATAAAATGCCAAATCGCCCAAGTTGAAACTAAAGATCTTCGTTCGCTTCGCTCACTCGATCAATTAGGTAACTCGATAAGTTTCTGAACCTAAGTTCTAACCTCGTTCCTATGAACCTTAACTTGATCCTCTAATTTGAGTTTTAATGGAAATATCATTTAAAATCCTACCCCAGCTATAAAGATAGCCTCCCGTAAAGGCAGGCGTTAAAAGCTGTCCCTTTAGCAAGCTAAGGTGTAGGTAATGCTTATTAGGTGCAAAAGGCCTGTTTATATTTTCGCAGAGGTCTGATGGAGTTGGAAGAAATAAAAAAAACCAGCACATTCAGAGCAAAAGCAAACTAATTGGCTATTTTTGTACTGTAATGACGCATAACAGTCATCCATCGCATAAAATCGTTTTCTTCACGCGTGACTTGTTTTACTTTCTCCGATTTTGTACAAATATTAGTGAAAATGTTCAATTCTTTCGTGAAAATCAGTTGCATATCGCCATTTTTATTAAGATAACCTTTGAATTGACCTTCTCATCCCAGTGTAGGTGAGTATGAATCAAGTGGCATTGGTGTTCCGAGAAGGAGACCATGACATGACAAGGGAGCACAAAAATAAACAAGACGCTTGAATTAAAATAACTTATATGAGTCATGCTTAAAACTTAAAAAATCCTTGTTATTTTATCTTGGTTGGTATTTATTACTTTTCGGAGCATTCTGAATCTCGGATTATGTAAGAGTTTTGATTTCTGTTAATGTCAGAAGGCTCTTTGTTTATGTTTCAAGCAACACCTTAGGTACTCCTCTCAAATTTCTCACTTTAGTTCCACTTGAATCAAACGTTTGGTATTTGATTCGACATGTTCTTATGTTTTAATCAGTCATTGTTTTTTTTATACAAATAGATGGAATAAGCAGATGGCCCACCTGATATTAAGTGATAACCATCACCTAACAAAGCATGACCTCGTAAGTCACGCACGATAGGCACGTGCCCTACGATGCAATGCCTTGCGTCCATCAACTTGAGGCATACAGATGTTAAGCCTTATGTGCCTGTAATTACACCGGCAACCACACTTTTCAAACCGAAACACAGCAACGCTGCTTGCTTACACTTTTCAACCAACAATGTTACTAAATTAAGCTATATTTACAATTCTTTCAGAAGCGTGTGTTTTCTCTTTCAATAGAGCCAGTTATTTTAATATGTAATAAAGGACCCAATAACCCTCTTTTTTTCCATTTTGTTTTTATTCTCCAATGATAAATTATCCTGTTTATAAGGCGCGAAGACTTCTTTCCTATAAGGAACGTGCTACAATTGCCAATCAATGATGCACTGTTATAAATAGCTGTTGTGCTAATTCAATTCGAATAGATTATCCTTGAATTGCCATAGCTATTTTACAAAATACCTAATTTGATCACAAATCTTCTTCTGTGATTGTTAAAATGCTCATTTTTAATTTTGACAAATAAGTAGTATGGTATAACTATCATTCCATTTTAACCAAAGAGTAAATCCTTTGAATTCTTCTAATAAACCGTCTTTTATCTATTTTGATAAACTCTCTCTCGACTAAAATGGATATGGATATACATAGCTGCAGTATTCAAGTAAAATGTTTTGAGTCACGCTACCAGTGTAGCTTTTAGAAGTTTGAATCCAAAATTAGGTCAATGTTTCCGGTGAAATGAAAGCTTAAATCAACAATATTCAGACACGAGCAGGAAGGTTTATTATAAAGGTGTCTATAACGTGTTTGTGGACACACACATAAATGTAGGTATGAAGGTATAATTTAAATGTGTGTGTGTGTCCCAAATAAAGGTAGGTATTTTCTTTCTTTTTTTTCATTACCATTAGAAGTGTTCTTTTAATTGAGCTGTTATGTCAAACGCCCGTTTTATATTAACTATTACTGATCATCCAAAACATATAAAATGTTTATTTGTGCAATAAAATACAGCAGTAGATGTTGTCCGAACACGATATTTGCAGTTTCAAATATTGTGTAAGACACGAAAGTGAAAGTTAAACGATTAATATCTGCCTAGGCATTAAGAAATATCCTAATAAATAGGTAGAATAAATACGAAGATAGAATGATTGATAATTTAAGAACTGACAGCCTAATACAACAACAATTGGTCATTAATAATTAGACAAACATGGCTCTTCATTTGCTAGACACTTCAATGTCTTCAAAGAAAACAAAATACCAATCTTATGTAATGGAACATTTCTAAACAGTGGTGCACAAAAGTACATAAACAGCACGATCTGATAGTGCATGAGCGTGCCAGGTGGTAGAGAACTAAGATGACTAATCAAAAGCAAAGGATCCTACAGAATACTATTTAGAAACTAGCAATTTCAATTCAATACATAGAGGAAAATCTTTACAATAACGTCAACTACAAGCGTGGGCTAAGGACAACGGAAGCTTATCTTTAGATGGCGCGCCTAAAGGCGTCGATGACGAAATCTCTAGGCGCATGTTTACATAAAAGGAAATAGGTAGGTAGCTCTCATTGGATATGAAATGCAGCTGTGCATCTGATCCAACCCTGACTCATCGAAAGCTTCGAGAGAAAATAGCTGGGCCAATCCATAACCAGTTGGCTTGGCGTTGGCACAAGAAGCTTTGATTTTAAGAGAGATTGTGCCTTTAAAATGTTTTTATATTGTTGTATTATTTTCATCCTATCTTCCCGTCAAATTTATTGTGAACCTACATAAAAATCGATTTCGATAAATGTTTGTAACCTCAAGTTGCTCTTCGTTACAAAATCAACCTACTGTTGATTCGCTTCAATCAGCACTTCAGTTTTTTGGAATAAGCCAGCTGTTTGTATTCATCTTGTATATCCTCGGAGGCGCCTGCTATATCGAGTGATTACTCAACATTTCTCTCAATGGTGACTGCATGAGAGCTTTTAATTGTGACTAATGTTGTTGTTTTGAATCATCCCTCACGTCCACTGTGCAAATTGATTTATTTTAGCACTTCTTTCAAGCAGAAGGGCCATAAAACAAAATGCACATACGAAACATGAATAACTTCTGTTGGTTTGCAATCTTGTGTTTCAATGTATGTGATTCTACCATAACAGTATCATACCAGTTCCATACAGTAATCTTTTTGTATGTCCCAAAAAGCGCGTACATGTACCACCAACAAATTCAAATTGTATGATGTGTACTTACTTATGGATATATTGGAATCCTTACCATCTTCGGCAATCTACAAAAAGCCTGACCTGAATGCGCAGGAGTTGGAAAGTTGTCTTTGAGCGCGACCAAAAACGGTGATGCCATACCACTTGCCTGATGTCATGCAGAGACAGGCGGCCCAACCGCAGACCATTGTGTAATTATAACCAACTGTTCATACATACTGTATACAATTTTATTATTACCAAGCTTTTGCCGCTGCTTCACCGACCACCTCACAAAAAATATTATCTAACCCCTAATTGTTTTCAAACTTAAACTCCCAAATAAATTTCGTCACACGCACTTTGTTTTACTCGTTCGCAAAAGCCGTTTTAGACACAGAAATGTACATTTACATATAAGTAGAGCTCTATCTCGAAGCGACAATAAAACTTGTTTGAGTAGGTATCTAAGTAACAAAATGTTATCATGTGTTAACTCAATATGCACTGCACACCTATCACAAACTCAACAATTACTTTTAAAGGTCATTGATATTTTAAAAAGACAGATAAGATATATACTTACAATATCACTGCTATTATATACGAAGGCATTGTTTTGACAAACCCAAATTTATTATGACTTTTTGTCTTAGTTTGCGGGCGTGAAGAATCGGAAATAATATCACATGTGGGTGTCGGAACACTTCGCCAGTCACCGGCAGAACTAGACAAGGTCGTCGACCATATGGCCTACCTGTCTGTGACTGTAAGCCAGGCTAGCACGCAAGTAATTCTGAAAATTACGCAAGATTCGTACGCCAGTGATTGTAATCTCGTTAGTCCAACTCCCAATTCTAGCGCGACCTCAAAATGTTATTGTTATTTACCTAATTGATTTCTGCTTCAAAAGGTTAGCTTCCTGTGCTTAAGTGGTTTGCTCTTGAAAACAACCATTGATTCAGTTTTTGATGGCGTTACCTTGCAAACTTCCTAGAGCCCGCAAAAAATATAAATCGGAGGTGGGAACTGAAGCCGGTTTCGACGCGGCATTCCGATGTTCACGCTTTGCAAAATTCCAACGCAAATAGATGCAAAGACCTCAGACATTCTAAGAAAACTTTTAAGCAATAAAATAGAAGCGTGAGCCGCGAGGTAGGTGTTTGCTTCATCTAAGAAATTGGACAAAGCGACAAGCAATGACGTAATGCCGACAGAGTTGATACACCGCGTCCTGTGTTCGAAAACGTTAAGTTCTTACATCGACAAGTAAACAAGAAACGAGTTTGAGCGAGGACGTGGGCTCTGAGCGGTGCCGGTGAGATCATCGCCTCGAATAGAGACGGCTGAGGTCGCAGCCTGCACCACTTTACACGTCACGTATCTTTCTAATTGGCGTGCCGATTTTGTTTACAATGCCTGCTTTTTCCACGTCTCTCACGCGACGATAAAGTTCATGAGAATGAAGGTGACTTACAGCAAACAGCTCAAGTTTTCAAGGCTTGCAAATTACTCGGAACAGTCTACCAACCCGAAAGCCACCTTCATTATCCGGTCATCATCATCAGCCCACACCCTAATGGTTGGACAAGATTGGGAAAGGTGACAGTCAAAACAGAACAACTAAAATGCTACTTAGCAACAACTTGGACGTCACGATCGTGATCACCTAATGTACACCTCTGAGATTCAAGTCCTTATCTGACGTGTCCTGGTCAATCATATAGATAGGACAGAGTAAGGTCAATCCAGAGCTGAGGAGTATTTTTCAATTGGACAGAACAAGTGGGCGAGTAATGTGGCACTGGACACTTAACTCATTACTCTCGTTAACATCTTGCGATGCTATCACTCACATTTCCAGACGACAGGTGACCATAAAATACAATTTAAATCTATCGCTGCTATTTTATCAACAGGATACACAAGGATTTGAATTGCTTAATAATAATCGTTAGCTAAAGCTAAAGTCGCACAACGTGAATCAAGTAGAACCTATAAGTTGGAATGCTATTACTTAGGTAGTTAATATGAGTTGTAATAGTATCTGGGAAGATTACAACTTTAAAGTAAATGAAGTTATAGATAGATAAGTGAAATAAACCCTCTCTAAACCCTGTGCATAGATAAATATCTACAGTTACTCGAAGATTATGTGTTTCATGACAACTAAGTACTCGTTGGACATTATTTTGAGAAAAAACAAAAGTAGATAAATTAAATACTATTAAAAATGAGAACGTGAACCAAGTGGCGACGATAAAATATTTACTTAAATTATGAACTGCTTTAATTACTCACTCAGAACATAATCTCATAACAAAATATCATACATTTTAGCCATTTAACTTTTGTATGAAACAGCTGTTTTTTTTCCGTTCAGTGTTGGTTCCTTAGAAACAGTAATTCATGTTGATGGGTACTTTACCCCCCTGATGTTTTAAGTACAAGTATTGGAACACCTTGTAAAACAATATTAAATTATTTGTATCGACTTATACTTAACTGTATTGCAAATCTCATGAAAGCTGTCGTCGTTCATGTCTGATGGAGTCTCCCACTAAACATTAGCATACAATATACCATACAAAGCTCAAGCACCTCTTTCTTGGAAGCTCATAGGTACCTACTATTTATATATTCTATTTCGCAAAAACCATAAATCGCTACAGCTTTAATGAATTTCGTTAAAATCCTCCAATATTTTACTGCCTAACCAAAATGAGCAACCAATTTGAATCTAAGCAAATCGGGTTTGAAACAAGTTCTTTAAAAAGAGCCGTGCAATTATCTACGCCAGGTCTCCTTGAAGAATATTTTGCTTAGCTACAGTAATACAGTCCCCGGCTGTTGTATCGACGCATCGTACCTAAAGAGTGACGGCTGTGAAAATGAGACTGAATGCTTTGTAGAGCTACTAAGATCTTTTCTGCTTCGGATGCAACACTAAATTAATGGCATTTTAATATGTCATAATTTAATGCACTGTTCACGTCACTTACGAGCTTCTGTAAGTAACGATACGATTCTCGTCCATGGAAAATCTGGCATTGTTGGCTGGTATAAACAATCACTGTTACATCAGCCAATGAGATGAGACAGACGACGACGATAACGCTACGAACGGACGCTCGCAGAATAGCGGAACCGGAACCCTACAGATTAATACTCCGTTTACATTTAAACATTCGCGCTGCCATTCGCATGGACGGAAATGTTGCCGTGCATACATATGCACGGCAACATTTGCCGCAGACATCTGCGGCATCGTCGCCGGCAATGTGTGTTCACGCAACACGGGCAATGCGAACGGCAACGCGAGTGGACATGGAAGTGGCCTGTTTACATTCTCGCATTGCCCAAGTCCCTTCCCATGTCTCTGCACATTTCCACGGACATGAGCCGAGTGTAAACGGGGTATAAGACTTCGTCCCCAGACATGGACACTAAAGCATTTTATCGCAGAATATAAATAAGTCTTCGAAGGTCTTTGGTAGGTTGACTCAGTCGTGTCCGAAGTAGTGGAATCAACGTTAAATAATCCCAATTTCAAATGTAACTCTCATGTGCACGAAATCTCTAATACTATAAGAATCAAAGTCCTGACTGACTGACTGACTGACTGACATATAGACAACGCACAGCCTAAACCGCTGGTCCTAGAGACTTGAAATTTGAGGAGTACATAGGTCTTATGGCGTAGAGGTGTACTAAGAAGGGATTTTTGGAAATTCAACCCCTAAGGTCTTTGGTAGGTTGACTCAGTCGTATCCGAAGTAGTGGAATCAACGTTAAATAATCCCAATTTCAAATGTAACTCTCATGTGCACGAAATACTATTATAAAAGCCGAGAACTGTACCGTCTATTTCATCGGAGGCACCCGATATGGCCATCCTGCTTGTTGTAGCAGACGTGCCTCGAATGTAGAGCCTTTGGAATATCGGTAGCGCGGTAGTCACGTTCGATGATGGCTTGTGAAACATTGTTATCACTTAACATCGAGAATAGGCGCCAATATTTCATCTTCTAATAGCAATTAGATCAATTTATCTATCGGAACATCATATAAGTACCTATAATACATACAGTAGATAGTAGTAGTAGTAGTAGTATACATACAGTAGTGTGACAACACTTTGTTGTTGTCTTAGATGAACATTATTTATTTATCGTAAAATATAGGTTCATTATCTCTGCAGTCATTAAAACATGACTCGCTCATCTTATAATTTAATCGCTAACATGACGACTGCATCCGTATAGAGTCTCTATACCTAAATCCTATTCTTAATGCTCCTTATTATTGTATTCATAGAAATGCTACACACCTACGATTGCTACCAAAACATAAGAATGGAAATAAATAATAAATTTATTCAGACTTCTAATACACTGAAAACATAAAAAATCCTTTTTTGGAGTCGGAATATGGACTCTTCTTCTTCTTCAATCAACGGTTGACGACAAATTCATAAATGTTCATTCTATTAATAATTGAAAAGACCATCAGTCGTAGACCCGTGGAATGCTGTTCTAGTTAGAATCAAATCCAAAGTGGTATTAATGATTGTGCCGGTCATCTGACGTTACTCAACAAGGCCCTTCTGAATGCTACTGTTGCAAGGCGTAACAAACAGTCGGTCACGGTGGCGAGCACGTGAGTGTCACAGTCGAGTGACCGGTGAATCTCACCGTGGCTTTCACGTACAGCACCATGGACACTATTGGATGGAGGACATGACAGCCACTTATGCTGACACATTATCGAGCGAACTTGTTACGTCAGCAAGCTTAGTGTCAGATTCGTCACATTACACGATTGTGGCACTAAACTTGAAACACATCACATTATGATGGGGAAACACAGATCGCGGACTCCGTGATTACAAATAAAATATTATTTATGAGAGAATTCAGTTTAACAAGAATCAAAATAAGCAATGTCCCCAATGGGGAACATTGCTTAGTTCGATTTGCTCTTATTGCAGGAGACGTAGGTATAAAGTTTGAACGTGCAGAAACAAATATCGTTTTTGATAATTCTTTCCAAAACAGCTTTCCCCAAAATCTCACTTGGAGAGGTGTGACTTTTTCATTAAACACAGTTGAGACTTATGGCATCATGCCAAAACTGAATATCATGGCCATGCTTAATAGCATCGTAATCGAAATTAAAATCTTGCAAAAAGATGTTCGAAGCATCTTAAATTGGTCACGTTCATCGTAGATCAATTAAACAATACAAATCAAGGTATTTAAAGCTTCGTAGAATCGATATAACTTAGCCCCTTTTACACGAATGCTCAATTTAGTTTAACCGTTCTCAATAATTCGAAAGGTTACTAGAACTCGAATTGATCGACCTATTTTCACTGGTGTATTGTAGGCGTAGAGGTTTACAAACTAATCATTATCTTGTCTCAGCTCTTTTATTATTCAAAACTAAGCCAGCGTTAGAATCGATATATCAATAGGTGTAATACTTTATTCGATGTCGCGATAGTGGTTTTTACTCAGCTCAGCACCTTCAGGTGAATGACCAGATTGAGGTGTGGTGAGACGACACGGCATTGATAAGACATCGTTTCATACAACTTACAACAATACTTAAATATCTACCGTAAATATCAATGTAGTTTGTAACAAAGTTTTTTACCTACTAGACAAGTCTGTTGCTATCGAAGCAATAGACTATTAAAATATCTGAGAGTTTAAAATGTATTAAAGTTATGTTTTATTGATCGAGTGAGCGAAGCGAACGAAGATCTTAGTTTCAACTTGGGCGATTTGGCATTTTATGTATGTATGTATGTATGTATGTATGTATGTATGTATGTTTGTCTGGCAATAACTTTAGAACCGTTGATCCGATCTGCATGAAATTTGATATGTCGATAGCTTGTACTTGAGGAATTTACTGGTAAGTATATGAGTAAAATCGGATGAAGGGTTTTTGAGATATGGGGTTTTTTAAGGGGGCAAAAATTAAAAAAGTTACATAAAAAAATCAAGTTACATGTCATATGAAAGGGCTTTGTTTGGACATCCCAAAACAATTTTTACTTTTTTTTTGTGACGCTCGGTTTATGAGATAAAATAATAAAAGTTAAATTAAGATAACCAGCGATCCAAGAGCTCCCATCTCTAAGAGTTTCGTTGACATCAAGGTTTTTCTACTGGTCGGCCAGTTCCTTTGCTTTTTCTTATTTTTTTTTCTTGAAATAAATTAAGGAGGTACTCAGTTCTCATAAAATGGTGGCGACGACCAGGTCTGATGATGGAGCCAAGGTCTGTTCAACGGAACTCTTCAATAAATAGGCCAATAGAGTTGAAACTTGGTAACCATACCAAGTTAGTAGGCGGTAGTCAGAAAAAAGTCCAAAGATAATGTTTGGACTTGCCTCTGACTACTACGTACTCAAAGTTTTGATGCGTTCGTCGCGTCGGGTCGCATCACGAGATCTCAGTTCGGGGCGAACTACTAGTTTAAATGTTTTAAACATCACCCAATGTTTAAAACAAAGGTCGTAGAGCATTTCTTGTTCCCGTGAATGTCAAGATCTTCCCTCATTGGGATAACATACCTACCTATTAGTTATCGAACACCATCTATAATTACACTAATTTTAATCCCCTAATATTTTATTTTTAAATATATTTTTTTTTTCAAAATGTTTAACCCCTGTTTCCATCAACTGTTTTATACAACAAAAAATGGACACAAATATTTGTTTGTTTATTTGCTCAACGACATTTGAAAATTCGATTTTTTGAAAATAGGTACACTAAAAACACATATGAACTATCGCGAAAATCTGCCGTTTTGAGGTCAGATAAGCTCAAACTTAGTGAATCGGCTGTTTTAAGTAAGTAGGTTGCAAATGTAGCAATCTATAAGTCTGACAAACTTCTAATTGGCCTAAAAAAGAAGATATTTCTTGAATTGGTGTTTTTTATTTTTATTTAACATAATTTTGAATACGGTTTATTGATCGAGTGAGCGAAGCGAACGAAGATCTTAGTTTCAACTTGGGCGATTTGGCATTTTATGTATGTATGTATGTATGTATGTATGTATGTTTGTCTGGCGATAACTTTAGAACCGTTGCTCCGATCTGCATGAAATTTAATAAGTCGATAGCTTGTGCTTGAGAAATTTACTGGTAAGTATATGAGTAAAATCGGATGAAGGGTTTTTGAGATATGGGGTTTTTTAAGAGGGCAAAAATAAAAAAAGTTACATAAAAAAATCAAGTTACATGTCATATGAAAGGGCTTTGTTTGGACATTCCAAAACAATTTTTACTTTTTTTTTGGGACGCTCGGTTTTCGAGATAAAATTTAAAAAGTTAAATTAAGATAACCAGCGATCCAAGAGCTCCCATCTCTAAGAGTTTCGTTGACATCAAGGTTTTTCTACTGGTCGGCCAGTTACTTTGATTTATCTTATTTTTTTTTCTTGAAATAAATTAAGTAGGTACTCAGTTCTCATAAAATGGTGACGACGACCAGGTCTGATGATGGAGCCAAGGTCTGTTCAACGGAACTCTTCAATAAATAGGCCAATAGAGTTGAAACTTGGTAACCATACCAAGTTAGTAGGCGGTAGTCAGAAAAAAGTCCAAAGATAATGTTTGGACTTGCCTCTGACTACTACCGACTCAAAGTTTTGATGCGTTCGTCGGGTCGCATCACGAGATCTCAGTTCGGGGCGAACTACTAGTTATTCTGTAGCACCCTATAGGTAAGAGCTAACAGCTAACACACATCTGTCCGATTATTTTTATCATATCTATCAATCACAAAAATTAAGATACCACAGAGCCCACTTATTCTTGCGAATTGGTTGTTTTTATAATAAATATTACCTACTAGTCTATTTCTTTCTACCAATGATGATTAGCGATAATACCAGAAGGTGGAAGCTATTGTATTTATAAACTGAATCCCTAATATATCTCGGTCGGGGTGGACTAAATGTCAGTGTAGACCGTAGAGGAATAGGTTACCTACCGCGAAATGTGACACATCACCAATGACGGATTATTTGCATTGCGTCCGAATATAGATCCAGCTCATCTGTTTGTATATGAAACTTGATAGTCATAAAAGGTCAATGCAGATAAATTCATACATTTTTTATGTAGGTAGCACTATATTGCTGTATAATTAGTTTGTATTGTGTCTATTCGTAAAAGGTCAACAGATATGAGGGCCGCTTGTAGCGTGGATAAATATCGTTTCGCAATAACAATGCAGAATATTTAACCACAAATATCGGAAAATGTTCCTAAGAATCAGGTACAAAATAATGTTTCTTTTATTTTGTTGGCTAACTTATTTAATTATCAATTAAGTTTTAATTATAAACTGTTGGTCTTCCTAAAAATACATAAATAAAAAAAACAAGGTAAGATTTTAGTTTTTTTTTATAAGTATTGTGTCCGACTGGTGGGCTAAAGGTCGATATGAATATTATGCAGCAAAATTAGGACGGTACCTACCTAACGTGGAGATTACCTAAGGATAACCACGTACCTACCTAGTTTGTAAAAATTTATGTGAACAATTGCTGATTATTTTGATAAAAAATATGATTTAATGTATTACTATCGGTTTTTTATAGGTTGGGATCGGCGGGTACCTACATTAATTATCTTACTATTATTTTGTAAGTAACCAGTAAAAAGATTGACCAGTAATTTTGATCAAGCGCATGTTGGACCACGCAGGTAGGGCTTCTGGCATTTCACCGAAGACGGGACAATCAAGATCGAGCGTCACTTGGTAAGTTCGTTTGATCATTTAATAAAAAAAACCAATTAAACACTAAAAATTACCCTAATTACCCAAATTCTTTTATTCCTGGTGCCCGGTAATTCTTGGTACCTGACTTCATTCGCTACATACAACAAAAATCATGTTCTACATTATACCTACCTAACCGAACGGGTGACCGAAATGGGACTCTAATAATTATTATAGGAAAAAAAATTGGTGTAGGCGCAAAAGTATTATGCAACTAAATTAAGTAGGTGTACCTGAAGATAAGATAAAAACATTTTGATGTAGGTAAACAAACGCTGATTAGATATTTTGTAAGCATCAAAGTATGATTTATTATTATTTTATAAGGATTGGTAGATATATTTGCTACAATATTATTACATTATTTCAGAAGGATTCAAATTGCCAAAGATATGCGACTGCTACTATTGCCAACCACACCACCAGATAATTAAGGGACACAATAAAACTACCGAAAAATATGTATAATAATAATAAATAAGATATAAAAATCTTTTCAGGGCACCGACTAAGTAAGGAACAAAACGACGAGCGGAGCGAGCCGCAAACATTTGTCAAACAGTGTCTTTTGCTTAATTGGGGGATACATTATGACAGCTCAGTTGGTAGTAGCTCTGCCTTCTGCGCCGTAGGCCGTGGGTTCGATCCCCACCGAGAACAAACATTTGTGTGATGAGCATAGATGTTTGTTCTCTGTCTGGGTGTTATATGTATAGTATTATAAGTATGTATTTACAAAAAAAAAATTATATAAGTAGTATATCAGCTATCTGGTTCCCATATCACAAGCTTTGGCTTAGTTTGGGGCGAGATAGTGCTGTGTGGAATGTCCACCAATATTTATTATTTATTTTGTCCATTAACATTTTTTTGCAGTCTAAACATATTTTCCACATTTTTGATCGAGTGAGCGAAGCGAACAAAGATCTTTAGTTTCAACTTGGGCGATTTGGCATTTTATGTATGTATGTATGTATGTATGTATGTATGTATGTATGTATGTATGTTTGTCTGGCGATAACTTTCGAACCGTTGATCCGATCTACATGAAATTTGATAAGTCGATAGCTTGTACTTGAGAAATTTACTGGTAAGTATATGAGTAAATTCGGATGAAGGGTTATTAAGATATGAGGTTTTTTAAGGGGCCAAAAATAAAAAAAGTTACATAAAAAAATCAAGTTACATGTCATATGAAAGGGCTTTCTTTGGACATTTCAAAACAATTTTTACTTTTTTTCTGGGACACTCGGTTTTTGAGATACATTAAAAAAGTTAAATTAAGATAACCAGCGATCCAAGAGCTCCCACCTCTAAGAGTTTCGTTGGTATCAAGGTTTTTCTACTGGTCGGCCAGTTCCTTTGCTTTTTTTTTTGTTTTATTGAAATAAATTACGTAGGTACTCAGTTCTTATAAAATGGTGACAACGACCAGGTCTGATGATGGAGCCAAGGTCTGTTCAACAGAACTCTTCAATAAATAGGCCAATAGAGTTGAAACTTGGTTACCGTACCAAGTTAGCAGGCGGTAGTCTGAAAAAAGTCCAAACATAATGCTTGGACTTGCCTCTGACTACACCTACTCAAAGTTTTGATGCGTTCATCGGGTCGCATCACGAGATCTCAGTTCGGGGCGAACTACTAGATTATTAGAACGTCTTGATTTTTCCGAGAATTTATCTCCGTTATCAACTTCAGATAACTAGGGTACATCTACGCACTTGTTTGGCCAAACTATTGCAACCCGCTTATCCGGTTCGCTGAATCGGAAGGAAAATCAACTACTTTCTAAAGATCTCAACGTAAACTCGTTCTGATTTCTTCCGTCTCCTATAAAAAGTATAATCTGATTTTCGCTACTTATTTCATAAAATAAATCAATGTATATTTTGCAATAAAAGTACCGATGGTCAAGTGACAGCAAGCAATCCAGCCTTCTGATTCTAAGATCATGCTGGATTAGGTGGTGTGATTAAGCCCACCAATATCCATTCGTATGGATTATTCTATTAAAAAAAATAAGATCATGTTCCTACGCATATAATCAGGGGGAACCAGCAGCTTAGTCAGCTCCGTACGTAAGTATTTACCCTATTTCCCTTTTGGATAAGGCCATATAGGCAGGCTTCGAGCTAGTATATTCGTATGTGCGGACGAGCTGGTTTACCATGTAAATAATCTGCTAAGCAATACAGCGTTCCATAAATAGAGACATGCTTTTTATTTACTATATTTTTAAATAAAACGATGAACCTATAGCTTTGTAACGACAGCACATACGATTACGAAAAATATACTCAGAGGTATATTGAACGGGTGTCTGAATTAATCGGAAAATAATGCATACTTACGATGCGATGCTGATGCGATGAAAGTTGATTATGAACTATTATTACTAATTTTACTATCGTAAATGATTGATTGAAATATTAAACGAATAGAAATCGTGCACAGGATCTGATATAATTTTTTATTACCTACTAGAAGCGGAAAAGATGAAAAGCCTAAGTTATGGCTTAAATAAAGTAATCTGAAAAAAAAAAATATGCCTTTAATGAGCTTAAAAAAGAAACTGAGAATCGATACCCCAGTCACCGACATACCCTAATCAGTAATCGGATTATTCTAGAGATTACCACTTTCTAACGTAATTTAAGCCGACGTTATTTTTATTCTCTCCCTAAGGATTTTACTTTATGTAAATGTGCCAGACACTGTACGGTACGGTTTCACAAATCCTATCCATATAACATGATTAACTCACAGTGTGGTAACAAAGATTGATGTGTGGTGTTCGTGTGTGGTGTTCGCAACTTTGCCAATCATGAAAATGTTAGCAATTACAGGCATTCATCATGAATCATTAAAAACTGAAGTTTTTAGATAGAGTCAAGTTTCAACATAACGCGTGGATAACGTAGTGGGTTGTATTGTCACACAAACATTAGATAAATTTTATCACAATGACTGTTTGTTGTTCCCAATAAAAAAAACCCCTATTTGGGTGGTAAGTAGGTGTACAGAGCAGAAATGGCCGTGGTACGAGAAATGGTCAGCGAGGGTCTTTTAGGTCCCTGGCTCATCAGTAGAAACAACGAAACCCTCGAACATGCTTTACATTAAATATAATATACTTTTATATATTTCATGTTTTTTTATATTTTTTATTTTAAAAGATCAAAAGATTTTATATTACTTATAAACTTTTTAATAAAAAATTGCATAGAATATTGTAGCTTGGCGGCAGAAATTATGAAAACGTTTTCAAACTAAATTCTTGCACTACCGAAAACTTTCAGAGTGTTCTCCTATTTTCCGAAAAGGAGCGTTATAAAGCTACTTTATCTGTTCCTCGTGATCTAGTTATTGTCTGCACAAGCTATAGCGTGATCATTTGCAGTAACCGATAGATATAGGAACCTTCTGATATGACAATGGAAAATATTCTACCTAATACTCTACTCTTTTTTTTACTACTTTCTGATAGAAATTACAGATAGCCCCATTGAAGCACACAGATGTTTACCCTCGTGTACCTGTAATTTCACCGCCACCGACGCCCTTCAAACCGCAACACAGCAACGGTGCTTGGCGGCAGAAATAGGCGTGGTGGTGGTTCTTCAAAGAGCTATTCTGTGTTTTGACCAGAAGTGACCATCGAACTGTGTCGTCGGGCGGATTTCATTATTGCAGTTGTGCTTATTTACTTAAAGGTTGGTTTGAATGGAATTTTACACTTTGTTTCATTTTTGATGCATTTTTACTGCAATTAGAATAGAATAGAATATTTATTTCAAGTTTTTAACTTCATTTAGGGGTTTGCATTTCAAGATGGCGGCCAAGTACCTAGATCTTTTCTCTAAACTTTGACCTATTGACTTTGTTCCAACGGGGTGTCCAAACGAGATTTAGGAGTTTGAATGGAATTTTACACTGTTGTTAATTTTTGCTGCATTTTTACTGCATTTGTAGGTACTGGGTTGCATTCCAAGATGGCGGCCATGTTGATCTCTTTTCGAAACTTCAACCGAATGTCTTTTATCGAACGGGGTGTCCGAATGAGATTGAGGAGTTTATATGGAATTTAAGACTTCTTTAATTTTTGCTGCATTCCAAGTAGGCGGCCATGTACCTAGATCTCTTTTCGAAACTTCAACCGAATATCATTCCAACGGGGTATTCGATTCGAATGAGATTCAGGGGTTTGAATGGAATTTTACACTTTTTTTAATTTTTCATGCATTTTTACCTACTTATTAGTCTAATTACTTATTATTGCTGTGTTCTTGTTTCTAATGTATAGTTGACAATGCCTATGCCAACATATAAGTACATAATAAATTAAATAAATTCCTGGGTTTATCCAGCCGTCAATTAAAAGTGATCAACGTTAATTTAGGTTCATCGAAACAGGTCAAATGTCTGAGTGCGTGTATGAATTTTTTTAAATAAATATTCTAGTTTTACAAAACCTTTATACTGCACTGTTGTAAAACCAAATAATTCAAACATTATTGGAGTATCTTTTGTATTCGTAATAGATTATTACAAACACAAGGTTTATGGATGTTATAAATTGAAATGTAAGCATTGCTATGGCGCCTACGCTTCTGAGGCTAACGATAGAGCCTCTTGCTAAACCAACTGAGTCACGACTAGACTCTACATTTTACCGTAATTGGCTTCTGAGATTTGAATTAGTTTGAAGTAAGCATAATATCATATTGACAACTTATTTACATGAACAAGGATCAATCGAATGATAAAATAAAGCGTTTTTATGAATGTTAACCAAATAAAAAAATAACAATTTATTGTAACAAAGGTATATGTATAGCCACACTATATTATCATCATTTTCTTGCCCTTAGCCCATTTCATGTGGTGTTGATGAACACAGCAGCGACGGAATAGGCCAAATATAACTTATGCCCTCATGCATTTTTCTGCCACCAAGCGCGATGCTGTGTTTCGGAAGAGTGTGGTTGCCGGTGAAGTTACAGGCACATGAGGCTTAACATCTATATGCCTCAAGTTGATAGAAGCAGGACAGTGCATTGTAGAGCACGTTCCTATAGTGCGTGACTTACGAGGCAATACTTTGTTATAGGTAATGGTTACCACTTAACATCAGGTGGGCCATATGCTTGTGCCATCAGCTAGAAGTATAAAAAAAAACGCAGGGCAGCGCATCGTAGGGCACGTTCCTATCGTGTGTGACTTGTGAGGCAATGGTTAGCAACGTGATGGTTACCACTTAGCACCAGGTGGACCATATGCTTGTTCCATCAACCAGTAGTATAAAAAATAAAAACGTATAACCAACATTTTTGGAGCCTCATGATAACAACAAACATGGAATTATGGTAAAATTCCAATACATCGGAGCATTAGTCACTGACCGTGACATTGAAATGAGCAGTGTTGAACAAAATGTAACGAATAAACGTCATCTCGACACCGAGCACTGAGCAAGCATTCTCAGACTGAGGCACTTTGCCAGATTTCGGACAATGATTCCGTTGTTTTATTCAAGAAACAACTCTGGTACTGTCAGCGACAGTAGTAGGTTGACTATTTCAGTTAGGTATTCAATATTTTTTTTAAGTTCATTTGTTTTAGTAGCCATTTTATTTATCCAGGTGAGGACCAGATTCCAGTGTATTCTCATTACTACTACTACCTACCTACTACATACTTATTTACTTTTTTATTGAATAAATACCTTTTGACTTTGACTTTATTCAAGAAAAGGGGCTCGCCTCGGCTCAAGACAGGAGTAGGTCTTCACATTAGTTAGAAACTTTAGATAAAAATGAGCGCAAGTTCAAAAAAAATGACAAAAATCTAATTTTGACGCTAACAGTACCACAAAAATTCACAGCGTATGCAAATTGTTAAGTAGTGGCTTAGTAAAAAGGTAAGTAGGCTTAACCTTCGATTCTTAATGAACCTGTACGTACAAAGTAACGTACCTACTCTTGGTTTCATGTTTGGGGGTGAATAGTCCCTCAAAATCATCCAGCATTCGCTTAGACTGAAAGTTGTTTTTTTTTTTAAGAATAACTTTAAAATAATAGTACATTGTAACAATAATAGTTATCCTAGGGGTGAAAGTAACTTATTTAGACCCGAGACAGGGTTTGGCGCCCGAGCATAGCGAGGGCGCTAATAGTTCGAGGGACTAAATAAGTCTTTAACCCGTGGTAAACACTGTGCTTTTCATTACGAATACAAGAAAAGTAAAAATGAAAACATGAATTAGCTAAATAAAAAATGAGTGAATTGTATTAGATCCAATCCATGCTGCATTATAACCAAAGAGTTTTTATGTTCGATCGAAAAAGGTTAAAGTCCATGCCGCATTCTAACCAGAATTTTTATGTTCGATGACATTTCGTCGTATCCTACGAACAAGGTGACAGTCGCCATTGTCCCTTTATTCTTTTTTTGCATTTTTGGAATCCTTATCATGATATGCATCAGATAAGTTCAAAAAAAGTTCAAAATGTTATATAAATCAATTATTTATTAAGGTTTTAAAATTAGGTCCTAATTACATGGCTGATTTTTTTCCGGTGAACATGGTACCAATCGCCATTGTAGCTGTGTTCCACGCGCGAAACCGAGCGCACTGCGCGGAGAGCGAGTAATTTCCGACGAATATGGTACCTAATGCCACTGTAACTATATTCCACGCGCGAAACCGAGCGCGCGGGATGGAGAGCTCATACTTTCCGACGAACAAAGAACCTAACGCCACTGTGGCGGTATTTTACGCGCAAAATCAAAAAAATTGGGTGGGGGTTCGGGTCTTAAACGCATTAGGAGTTTTGTTCGTCGAAGAACGCGGTAAAGTGCGGATTGTTGATGTGTTGTGTGATACAAATTAGACATGAAACGATCTCATAAATTAATATCAATGTGAACCATTGATATTAATTTATGCAAGACCAAGTACCAGAAAAAAGTACATGTGATTGCTGAACTGTGCACACTTTTAAAATTGGTAACCTGTCCAGTGTTAATATTGAGTACTAGAAATAATATTTATCTTAATGAAATAAAAGTTAATGACATGGTTGATCTAATCAGTAGGCAGTTTAAACACTGTACATTTATTGACATTAATTCCAACAATTGTACTATACATGATGTTTGCAACAAAATTAATTCAAATTTAGACCAAATTGATTGCATAAAGAGGTTCCTATCACTTAAAGCTGTCTCTGGGACTGTTACAAACGGGGGTCAGGCGTGCAGAGCCAGTATTGGCCAGAGTGTGCCAGTCTCACGGGTAAGTGCAGTTAAGAGCACACAGACTGAGAGTACTACCGCAAACCGCGTTGCTTCGGATACAGAGGGAATATCTTTGAGAGGGTCCGAGTTTTTTCGTGACTCCTAAGAAATGTTCTTTAATATTACTTCATCAGAATATAAATGGCCTCGTAAATAAACAACATCTTTTTGTAATTACCCTTGAAGACCTCGTAGGTAAACAGGAGGATCCGGACGTAATCTGCATTTCGGAATCATTCATAGAAAATGGCAGAGAGTTCATGATCAAACTTAATGGCTATATTAGGGCATCTTTGTTTTGTAGGCCAAAGATAAACAACAAAGTCCGCGGAGGAGTCTGTGTACTCGTGAAGCCAGGTATGTTATTCAAGCAACTGGATTGGGTCAAAGGTTATGCTATTGTCAGACATTTCGAATGTTGCGGCATTAAGCTGTTGATTCAAGACATGATTGTGCTTTCAGACATGATTGTCTCTATAGAACACCTAACTCAGATGTTGAAATATTTTTCAGCTAACTAGATAAATTATTGCTTCAACGTATTACCCATTACCACAAACGAGACATAGTGCTGGCAGGAGATTTAAATATTAATACACTCCAAGTTTCTAAGAACTCGACTCGTCTAATTGACATTGCTAACAACTACAAATTAACGATGCACATAAACCTGCCAACCAGACAAGAGTCATGCATTGATCACATTATTAGCAACATAAGTTCAGCTCGAGGGGAGCTTTTGCACCTTGGCTTATCCGATCATAACACTGCTCAGCTACTCGTCATTCCTACAGCGGTCCAAGAAATTCCCTTATTGGAGTACTACAACTTTAGAAGAGACTACACAATACAAAACATCCACTAATTTAGGCAATGTCTATCCAATTTATCCTTCTCTGAAGTTCTTACTGAGGAGAACCTTGATAGCGCCTTCGAAAAGTTTCATGAGTTGTTTAGTTTATTCTATGATCTTTGCTTTCCAAAATACCGATTTAAAATATCTAATCGAGTTCCAAATTTAAGATGGACCACTAAAGGCTTGAAGATAAGTTGTAGAACAAAACGATTACTACGCTACAAATACTATTCTAATAAATCAGAGGTTAACAAAATAAAATATAAAAAGTATACAGTCCTACTCCGAAAATGTGTAGACCACTCAATCAAAGCCCATAACCATAAAGTTATACATAGTGCTAAAAATGTGTGTCAAGCAACGTGGAGACTGATTAAGACGGAAACTGAAGAGGTTAAACAAATGAATTTTATAAATAATATTAGGCATAACATGAAAACTATTAACTGCCCAAAAAAAATTGCAGACACTTTCAATAATTACTGGATAGACCAAACAAATAATAAGAAATATAATGATAAAACACCCAATACATGTAGACAAATGACTTGCAATAGTATATTTTTAAAACCTTACAATTTCGACGATGTTCAAAAAATGATTCTTTCTTTCAAAAACATAAATGCGGTTAGGTATGATGAACTAGCAACGAAAATTTTGAAAGCCTGTTCGTTTGAAATCACTCCTGTATTAGCCTATTTGATAAATCTATCCTTTGTAGAGGGCTCATTTCCGACCATTTTAAAAAAGTCTATTGTGAAACCTCTCCACAAAAAGGGTGATAAATCAATCTTAAATAATTACAGACCAATAACACTAATGCCTATATTAACAAAAGTATTTGAAGTTGCAATACAAAGACGATTAGTGTATTTCATAGAAAAAAATCATGTTTTCAGACAAGAACAATATGGATTTCAGAGAGGAAAATCTACAACACTAGCCTGCTTTAATCTTGTTAAGTCCCTAATGGATAATATCGATGACAATAAGCGGACTACTGTCATATTCTTTGATATGTCAAAGGCTTTCGATTTTGTCTCTCACCATATCTTAACAAATAAATTAGACAAATATGGCATACGAGGACCCGCTCTAAATTGGATTAGGAGTTACCTTGATAATCGACAGCAGTGCGTGGAAGTTACAAATATCAACGAACGAAAAGAACTTACTGCATTTAGATCTTCATTTAAAGATAATCAATATGGGGTGCCTCAGGGCAGTGTCTTAGGACCACTGTTATTTCTTTTTTATATAAATGATCTTCCTGACATTACCAATAAACCATTTATTTTATTTGCTGATGACATTTCTTTGCTTGTAACATCCGAACGTAATATTGACATTAACGATTACATATCTGACATTAATAATACAATAGAATCTGTAACTAAATGGCTAGAGGACAATAATTTACAAGTTAATTTAAATAAAACAAATTATATTTAGTTTGGTACATTCGCTAATAAAGTTAAAAAAATGCGCATCACTAGCAGAGACACCGATATTCTAGAGGTGGAAACTACAACTTTTTTAGGATTTGTCGCGTCAGTGCTACGTTATGGCATTATACTCTGGGGAAATAGTACAGACATACAACGAGCATTTATTGCACAAAAAAATGCGTCAGGGCAATTGTGGGTACCGCCGTGGGAATCCTGTAAACCACTGTTTAGGGACTTGAAACTGCTTACTCTACCATGTATCTATATCCTTGAGGCGGCTTTATTTGTCAGGAAAAATAGTCAGTTATTTGTAAGAGCAAACGAATTGTACCTACGCAATACCAGGGATTCTGACAGAATTGTACTACCTAGGGTTCCTCGTACAACATTATATTTAAATAATTGTTACGCAATGTGCGGAAAAATATTTAACGCTCTACCCAGAGAGTTGAGAAGCCTTCCGCTAAATAAGTTCACCAAAGAACTAAGACTTTGGCTTATTAGTAAAGGCTATTATAATTTAAAAGATTTCCTAGGTTAGAATGGTTACTGCAATTCATTGACATAACATAATTTTATTTAATAGGGGGACTTTGACATGGATTAATATATTTTGACATACTATACCTATACTTACATACTATTAATTATTTTGATTTGACATTTGATTACTATTGTTTGTTTTATATTTATTGAATTTTACTGTTGTTTGTATAAAAAGTACCTACCTACCTACCAAAATGTATAAAACCCACACCTACAATTTGCATCCCAGCTATGGGGAATGAGTGCTACTGATTTATTTTTCCTGTCATCTTTATGTACCTACATTGAAGCAAATAAATGATTTATGATTTCCTATTGTGCAATTAAAAAGAAAGTAGTGGAGTACCTACTTGCCTAGGTAAATAAATCAAGCGTCAGTCAGTAGGTATAAAATTACAATTATCATACCAATACAAAAATATAAGATAAGTAGGTAGGTAAATAGGATGTCAAATTAATCACTAATCTAGAGTAGGTTAGTGATTAATTTGACATCCTATTTAATTTGAGAACCTAAGTACCTAACTACCTACCTATGTATTTATTTTTATTTTTGTCCAATAAAGATAAGGGAGTACTTTACTTACCTAAGTTCTACTTGATGATATTAAAACCACCACCACCCAATTTTTAGGAGTAGTATTATTACACCTTGTATAGGCACTAGATAATATGCGACATTGCACGTGACTAACTAGTAACTACATATTACCACGCATAGCTCACAAACTCCGGCGAACAAGGCCTCAAAGGCGATTGTAAGCGTTGTCAACCGAAATCTCCGTGGAATAAGAGTCACCAAGGCGATTACGACCGAGCCAACCTGAAACTAGTACGTGGAACAAGGCTCTAATCAACAAAACTAAGGGAAAGCGTATTATTTTAATAATAACAAGCTATAGAAATTATCAATAGAACGTTAATAAACCAGATAAAAAAATAATTTCATCAAAAAGTTTAATACTTATCGAAATAATCAGTAAAAACCGTCTCCTGAAAACCTTGTAATTTGCAAGAGTCACCTTATTCGTAGGATACGACGATTTGATGGTATGGATACTTGTTGCTACTTATATTATATTTACGAAAAAGGTTAAAATTACATGTTTTATGAAAAATAAAGGGTTAAGTATAAATAATATAAATTATAAAACCTATTTAATCCATCCATTACAGTTTTCACTAACTTGATTGATTATCTCTTTGGTACTCTTTTGTTTACGAATGCCAACAGAACTGTTGACATTCGTAAACCAAAGAGGTTTGTCTATTGTCCTAGGAAATGTGAAAATAGAACTAGTTTTTTTTTAATAATTTTACAGCTGTCAGTTGAAAACGATTCTCCCTCGGGCTGGAAGTATTACTTTCAACCCGCTCCTCAGGCAACTTCAGACCTACTTTCAGAGTATGAGCAATGAAAAGTTCTTTAAAAATCAATTGATCCAGCTATAGGTGGTTTGTTGCAATTAAAAAGGGAGGACACCCTAGCGATCGTAATTTAATTTGATTCATAACATTTTTTAGCATCTTCTTTTGTTTTTTACTTTGACGTAAATTATTAGCCAATTCATCTCAATACGAATATGAAATCCAACAAAAAAATTACTGACTTGCCAAACACTGTTTTATTCGTTTATTTGATCGAGTGAGCGAAGCGAACAAAGATCTTAGTTTCAACTTGGGCGATTTGGCATTTTATGTATGTATGTATGTATGTATGTATGTATGTATGTTTGTCTGGCGATAACTTTAGAACCGTTGATCCGATCTGCATGAAATTTGATATGTCGATAGCTTGTACTTGAGAAATTTACTGGTAAGTATATGAGTAAAATCGGATGAAGGGTTTTTGAGATATGGGGTTTTTTAAGAGGGTAAAAATAAAAAAAGTTACATAAAAAAATCAAGTTACATGTCATATGAAAGGGCTTTGTTTGGACATTCCAAAACAATTTTTACTTTTTTTTTGGGACGCTCGGTTTTTAAGATACAACATAAAAAGTTAAATTAAGATAACCAGCGATCCAAGAGCTCTCATGTCTAAGAGTTTCGTTGATATCAAGGTTTTTCTACTGGTCGGCCAGTTCCTTTGCTTTTTCTTATTTTTTTTTCTTGAAATAAATTAAGGAGGTACTCAGTTCTCATAAAATGGTGACGACGACCAGGTCTGATGATGGAGCCAAGGTCTGTTCAACGGAACTCTTCAATAAATAGGCCAATAGAGTTGAAACTTGGTTACCATACCAAATTAGTAGGCGGTAGTCAGAAAAAAGTCCAAAGATAATGTTTGGACTTGCCTCTGACTACTACCTACTCAAAGTTTTGATGCGTTCGTCGTGTCGCATCACGAGATCTCAGTTCGGGGCGAACTACTAGTTAATATAACTTTGGTATTTTGTTAGAATGTAAGGCCAATAATAAATGGTATACGCCATATCTATAAATAAAAAAATTGGGTTGAAGTTGAGAGAAAAAGACGGCATACGTACTGACTGAGAAAAATAAAATAAAGTAAATCTTTTCTGTCTCAACTTCAGCTCGAACAATCTAGCTGTTTTTGTAGATAATTAATAAAATAATAAAAAAAACAAAGCCTATATATAGCGCAGATTAGATAATGCTTTAAGTAAGTTAGTTATTTTTGCATAAAGAAATACACAATTACAAGCTGAATAGTAATGAAGACGTAGTCTCGCCCGGTCAATGACTTCAAATTTATATTTACGAAAGGTAAGTTGGTAGAAACATTTCTCAAAGTGGGCAATAACACCCCCATGTGGGCGCTAGAGATCTATAGGGGGCCGTTAAAGGGCCCCGAGGAAATAAGGGAGCGATGAATTGTGTAACTAATTTGTGTGATACTCTAATATTTTAAAGTACTTACCTCAAACTAAAATAAAAATCTATCTAATATATCGATTATTTAGAGAGGCCTATAAGACGTGACGCTAAAAATGATGTTGAACGCTTGAAAATAATTGATTCTCAAAGTGGGCGGTAAATTAAATAAGTTTGAGAGCCTCTGATGTAGAGAAACGTAATGAAGTAATTTGCAGAAAATAGCGCTCACCATTTTGTGTATTATTCGGTGTTTAGAAAGTAAATACTTACCTAATAGGATATTTTTTCTTTGCTTAAAATGTAAACATAATACGATTTTTTGTTTTTAACCGTGACTCAAACGGTAAAGCACTTGCCTAATGAGCTGATTTGTGACTCTGCAAACGATGCCCTTTGTTTAATGGCTTAGGAATGTTAATACAACTTTCAATTACGAAACGAATCATCTGTTTAAGTAAGTAGGTTCCATACCTACCTCAGTTTCTTAATAATTACTCAAACTATTATGGGTAACGTTTTACATTGAGACAAAAAAAATTTTTTCAGACTCTAACTTCGAATAGTCATAAAGACTAATATATTTAAATAGCACGAATAGCGATAGCTCAGCTTTTTCATTTTATTTTTACATTTTGTAATGTACCTACTTGTATTCATTGTAATTATCTTTGTAATTAAATAAACTACCTAAAACTAAACTAAGATAAGAACCTACCTATTAGGCATAGTCAGTCATATGATAAACTCAGACAAAATAAAAAAGTAAAGTCGGACCTCTACGAACAGAAGAGTGAGGCCAGTTTTCTAAACATGTGTGCGAAGGACGGTGTTGCCATGACCATTCAAATTACCCCAAAATTACAAAAATAACATTACTTAATAATAACGTCTATCATGATATAATCTAACACAACATAACTGATTATGGGGTCGGTTAGGTTGTGTTTGCTTTACCTAACGGACATACGAAATCTACGAGTTTAAATTTTTTTGACAGATTACAATCTCGCGAGATAGATTATAATGTTACGGTTTTCACAATTTTACGGATTTGTAACCTATTTAAAGAAATAATAATCGTAAAAATCGGTTCACGAACGGGTAAGATATCGCGTTACGCCGTGGGTCAAGATGACCGACAGACAAGCCATCAACGCAATGTTTGACAATTTTGTTCGGTGAGTATGAATTTCCGGTCTCGGAATTTCATACTCATGAACGACATACAGATAATACTTCATATTATCTGTATTTCGTTCCGTATTGAACGTAGCTTCACAATGAGTGCAGCCAATGGGCGTTAAGGTAATTTGACCTCGTAGAAGTGAGCAACCAATGGGTTCGAAATCTTGTGTACATCCGTGTGTTCGCCGAACACGTGGGGTCCACGAACTTAGCGAACACCCGTGTGTTCCATCATAAGAAACGTTAGGTTAGCGTTAGTAACGTTACGTTGCGTATCACATTATCACCAAATAATAGGGTAAACAAAAACACTTCATACTGGCAACACTTGTGTTCCAAGAAATAACCTCAAACTTTTATTTTGATTTATTGAAAATTATTGGTTTCCAAATTACTTACGTGTGAAATGTGATTCCATCCCGCTTTTTTATATTTTGAAGATTGATTCTTACACCCTTTCACAACACAATTCGGCATTTTTACTGGAAAATTTATAATTTCTCAAAACGCTGCTCCCCACGAGTCGCGATAGCTAGACTGACAAGGTAAGGCGTAGTTACGTTATACGTGTGTGTGCGTAATTGTGTATGTACACGTCGAGGCGTAGTTTGACCGGCCTCACTTTGCTGTTCACAGAGCTCCGTCTTTACTTTTTTATTTTGTCTGAGATGATAAAATATAAATCTTCTGATCACGGATTTTACTTGTTGCGGGCTTGAATAATTTTTCAAAAATAGCAAAGATTCATGAAAATTTGCCTTAGATGATGCAAATTTTATTTAAAACTCTGACAGTTTCGCGAAGAATCGTGACTCTTCATTCTTGGTATTTACTTATTAATATACGTAGGACGAAGGTTAGACTTAGTCTAAATCGGTCTTTGCATATTTTGTACAAATCGTGCCTGAAATAAACGATTTTTATTTATTTATTATTAGATCATTACCTACGTAGATCATAATTTTGTATTTACTTGTAGCCAACAACTTAGCGTATACCTACTCACTATCAGTGACCTCTGTTTCCACCGGGTTTGTAGGTAGGTAATTGCAGTAAAATATTCGATTCGAATCGCAATTCATTTACAGAATGTAATAAAAGTATATATGTATTCGCAACAGCAAATTACATACCTACCGCCTATTCTACCGAACCCAATCATAATATAGTCGCATGTGCCTACCTACCTCCTACACCGTTCATCAATTTTAATCTAGGGAGGTAGGTACGCAGCTGGAATGACCAATATAGTCGAAGTGACAATAAAAGAGACCTATTAGCTCATGCTCATAGCCAGTAGGTGGCCTGCTGCGATTCACGAGCCCACCTTCCATCTGTGTATGACTTTATGAACACGAAATCTTAGAAAATATTATTTGATATTGTTTTTGTGTCTTTTTTTATTTTTATACAACTAGCTGATGGAACAAACAGATGGCCCACCTGATGTTAAGTGGAACCCATCATCTATAACAAAGCATTGCCTCATAAGTCACGCACGATAGGAACGTGTACTGCGTCCGTCAACTTGAGGCATACATATGTTAATTCTCATGTGCCTGTAATTACGCCGGCAACTGAAACTCTTCAAACCGAAAAACATCAACGCTGCTTGGCGGCAGAAAAAGGCGTGGTGGTAGTACTTCCCCGGACGAGCCCTTTAGAAAGAGCTCTACTACTCTTAAAAGTGTCTCTACACAGACGAGTTTCTTTGGGTATTCTCTTAATTGTGCTTTGGGTATCATTGTATGGATTTGTATGTATATCACTGAGAGATAAGAAGAGAGAGAAAAGTGTACTCACCCACAGGTGCAGATTTCGCAAATGCATTGTTCCTTGTGCACCGGCTTCTCTGGTTTCTTCGGGCCACCGTGCCGTGGCTTGGTCTCGTCAATGTAGACTGTCTCTTCGATGGTGGTCCTGTCGTCCCGCACCGTTTTCCTGTCATCCGTGATCTTTTCATTGTAAACGGTGCTGACGACTGTGTGATCTTCTCGAGTATCGGTGATGGCTCGGTCCACCACATCGTACTCTCGAATAACGTCTTCCGTCGTTTGGACATCGCGCTATGGGCCAAAAGAAACGATTAAAGTAATTGAATATGATTTGAATACCTGTCAATTTTTTTCTCAAGAACCATGATTACTTACCAAGTTCCTGAAGTCAATCTTGCTCTTATCGACGAAAACGTCTGTTTTGACCTTGTCATCTTCTTTCGCATCTTCGTAAGTCGTTATTTTCCTGGTGATACCATTTTCAGTGATGTATCGAGTAATCTCCACTTGGCTTCTGTTCTTTTCGACCTCGAAAGCCTTACGAGTCGTATCTCCACTGCTAGTTGTCAATACTGTAGTTTCCTCACTATCGATTCCTTCGTACAGATCCTTCACATCCTCGTTAATTTTAGTTCCAAATGATACTTTTTCGATACGCTTGAATGGATACTTCTTAACTGTTTCGATAATTTCTTTCAGTACACGATCATCTATATTTCTTCTGATCACAATATTGTTATTGCTTACTTTCACATCTTTTCTGGTTTGTGTAGATTCAATAATCTTACGCAAGTCACTGATTGATGTGAAATCTTTGATGTCTCTCGACGACAATATGATGTTCTCTTCAGTGTCCTGCCGTTTCAGGTGATGCCTAGGTTGCTGTGGTTGCTCTGACCTTCCGAATGGTGAGACCTGATTTGGTTTCTTAGGTCTATCATCACCAGTTTCATAGACGAACTTTCCATTCCATGTTCCAGTACTTCTATCATAAGTAGTTAAAGTATCTTTTGTTTGTGAATCTGTAGTTTGCTTACTTGTGTTTTGATTTTCAGTAGTGGAATACTCAGTAGTTTTCGTTATATCCTTTGTGTCTTTAATGAAAGATTTAGTATCGGTTGATGAGGACTGGTGAATAGTCGAATGGACATTACTGTCAGTTGAAATGTTAGTGTCTTGAATGTTTCGGTTATGTACATCATCCGTATCTGTAACATGCTCCGTAATCGCCTTCTTCTTAGTGAAATCTCCAAGGTAAGTATTACTTGTAGAAGCTATTTTCTTTCCATCTTTATACAAGACAGAATCTTCAGAGATCTGACTGGAACTCGTTGGTACGCCATTTTTTCCAGTGTCATAGTGAGATTCTTTGTCTAAAACATGTCTTGAGTACTCATGCTGGGGTTTTATGCCGGTACCACTTATGTTGTGACTCTTTTCATGGGTAGCATGATCTTTGCTATCTCCCCACTCTCTGTGGGTGCTATCAACAACCACTTCTTTGCCGTCAACAATTTCAATACGGTAGGAAGATGCAGATGCCTGCTGGGCGCTGCTAGTGTTGCTTTTCATGATTTTTGTTGAGTAATTAATGTTATCTGTGTCTTTTACTTGCAAAATGTCACCAACTTTCTTTAGTTCATTTTGTATGGTGGAGTCGTAACCGTAAAAATTGGATGAATTTGTTTTATTAATATTATCTCTTCTATCATTCACAACTTGTCTGTTGATGTTGACATTTTCAACAGATTCCGTTTGGGAAACATTACGCCTCTGATCGGTAGAAGTCTGCTGAGTGCTTGAGATATTTTCACTAGTACTTCTATTAGACTGATTAAAGGTCTGGGTATCAGATGTTGTGGTTGATTGCCTGTGATCATCAGCTGTGATGTTGTTACGCCTCTGATCATTAGATTTTTGTTGTGTGTTTGTTACGTTTCTAATAGTACCATCTCTATTAGTCTGGTTAATGTTGTAATCATCAGTTATGGTCCTCGATTGCCTTTGATCGTCAGTTACTTCATTTTGAGTGTACTGCTGAAGTTTAACATTATCTTTTTCAGTAATCATGCTAGCATGTTTGCTAACTTCAGTCCCATCTTTGATTAACTTTGAATCTTGCTTAAGTGTCATTCCACTTGTAGGCTTTTGTCCATCTTTACCTGTATCATAGTTTGAACGCATATCACGATTTTGAATGCTGTGCACAGACTGGGGTTTTATATCACTACCACTTACACTTGCATATGCTTCTTTAGCGGAATGCTCTTGAGCATCTCCCCACTCTCTCTTTGATTGATCCACGATTCGTTCCTTACCATCCACAATCTCAACAACATAGGAAGACGATGATGATTTGCTTATGTTGCTGCTTTTACTCTCTTTCGTTTGTGAAGTGCTGCTGTATGATTTCACATTATTGTCCAGAGAACCTTCATCGACTTGATAAAAGTCAGCTGCGTTCGATTTGGCTGGTTTGTTTCTTATTGTTGGATTAATGGCCTGAGTATCAGATGTTATTGTTGATTGCTTGTTATCACCAGCTGTGTTTTTATTACGTCTCTGATCCTTAAATGTTTGTTGAGTTTGCTTAACGTTTCCGCCAGTAACATCTCTGTCAGTCTGATTAATGTTGTAATCATCAGTTATGTTTCTGGATTGCCTTTGATCGCCAGTTCCTTGGTCTTGAATGTACTGTTGATGTTTAACATTATCTTTTTTAGTAATCATGCTAGCATGTTTGGTAACCTCGGTCCCATCTTTTATCAACTTAGAATCTTGTTTGAGTGTCATGCCACTTGTAGGTTTTTTACCATCTTTGCCCGTGTCATAGTTAGATTGCATGTCACGATTTTGGATGCTGTGCACAGATTGAGGTTTTATATCACTACCACTTACACTTGCATATGCTTCTTTAGCGGAATGCTCCTGAGCATCTCCCCACTCTCTCTTAGATTGATCCACGATTCGTTCTTTACCATCCACAATCTCAACAACATAAGAAGATGATGATGATTTGCTTATGTTGCTACTTTTGCTCTCGTTAGTTTTTGAAGTGCTGCTGTATGATTTTACGTTGTTGTCAAGAGGACTTTCTTCAACTTGATAAAAATTGGCTGCATTCGATTTTACTGTTTTATTCCGTTTCGGAGGCTCTGGAGTTCGGAAAGTAACATTCTCGCGCTGGCTAACATTTCTCTGGTCACTTGTACGAGTTGAGGTTCCTGCTTGTGTTTGAGTAATTAGATTTTCCCTCTCAGACTGCAGAAAATCATTTGAGGAATTTGCGTTACGAGATCTTGTCGTATAGTTTGTATTGGATGAACCTGAGACGTTTCCACTGTTGTCAATAAACCCTGTGTTTAAGGTCTGGTTTTGAGTCTGCGAATCGGTGGTTCTGTCTAACGATTGGCTGTGGCTAGTACCGCTCTGTTGAACGGAACTGGTAGAGCTCTGGAATGTTTCACTGTTGGAACTCTGCTGGTGAGAAGTCGATGACTCTTGGATCGCAGAGTTAGAGATAAACTCTCCAGTAGTAGATTGAGCCATGTCACTTACGTTATGGGATCTTATTTGCGAAAGATCTTGTATGGACGGCGCTTCCGTGATGATGTAGTGCGGATGGCTGTTGTAGTGCTCCGAAATAATGGAGCCACTTATCGAACCATGGTCGGTGACATCGGTTATCATAAGTGGGTCATCTTCCTCGACCTTTACATCGATATAGCGGATCTTCTTACCGGAGGATACCTTCTGCAGTGTACTACTGCTGCTCTGCACGGAAGTGGACGTGCTGGACTTCTGAACACTTGTCGAAGCGTTCGATGACGTCACTTCATTTGTTTTTGATTGTTTAGTCTTTTTATTTTTTATAGTCATTTTGGTCCCACTGATTTAACGTTTAATTTTAAATAGGAGATTCGAGTTCTTATAAATTAACACGATATATTCTTAAACTAAATCACAATTAAATAAAGTCAAACATTTGCCATGTAACTAAAAATAAAATGTAAATAAATGGTCGCGAGTCGTTCGGTCGTGTGTCGCGGTAGCGCGCGCGCTGTCTGCGACTGGCTCGCGGATTCTGACTTGCGCGCGCGCCGATGCCCCTCACACCTTCAAGCATGCTCGTGTTTGTCACTCAATAGCGGCTTTCAAATTAAATTGAGCGTTATGGTACCGAGTTTTAGGTTCAATATGAATGGAAGTTCAAGGCAATTCTCAGTCGCTATCGCCCACCAACCTTCGAGACACGTAAGCCGCTACATCTCGCTGTTGGACTCATACCAAAAAAGGTTTAAAGTTATATCTTACATTACATACCCACTTACTTAGGGAGGCCACCTCTTACCAATACAGTGTAATTTTTTAGTCATCGGTGATGCTGTGCACCATGACGCGTTGATGACAGAACTCCATTTAGCTCTATTCTAGAAACTGTATCTACGTAGGTACTTACGAATTCTCTCGCACATTTCAACATTTTTGAAAAGGTTAAATCACTGAACTATATATATATATTAAGAGCCTGTAGTGTCCCACTGCAGGGCAAAGGCCTCCCTTCCTTCTCTCCAGTCGCTTCTAGTTTGGGCTACTGTGGACCAGTTCTTTAGGTAGGCGTCAATTTCGTCCCTCCATCTTCGCCGCGGTCTGCCGCGAGGTCGTTTTCTGTTTTTAGGCGTCCAAACTGTAGTGGATTTAGCCCATAACGCATCCGACATGCGGCAGACGTGGCCTGCCCAATCCCACTTCAATTTACCCGCGTGCTTGCCGACATCTGCGATTTGTGTCTTGGAGCGAAGTAAACTGTTGCGCACGCGGTCTGTGATTTTGACTCCCAGAATACTGCGCTCCATGGCTCGCTGGCAAACCCCGAGTTTGGACTTCTGATGTTCAGTTAAAGACCAGGTCTGCGCGCCGTAGGTGAGAATGGGGAGAATACATACGTCCATGAGCCTCCTCTTGAGTGACAGTGGGAGTGTGCCTTTCATCAGGTGTTTCATGGCCCAGTATCCCTTCCAAGCGTTCTCGGCACGTCTTGTGATTTCGAGTTCTTGTCGTCCTTGGAAGGATACTAGTTGGCCTAGGTACAAATATTCATTGACGTATTCCATCTCCCCTCCCCCTACCCTGATCTTGTGTTGTTTGCTGTTAGTCATCAGCTTGCTCTTCGAACTGTTCATACTAAGTCCAACTTCGAGGCTTGCGGTGTTAAGGTCGGTCAGCATTGCTTCAAGTTCTGAAGCTGAAGAGGAGAAAAGCACAATATCATCGGCAAAACGAAGGTTGGTTAACCTTTTTTCACCAATAACAATGCCCCTCTCCCTCCAGCTTGGTGTAAATTTCTTGAAAACCTCCTCCAGGGTAGAAGTAAAAAGTTTTGGGGACAGAGGGTCTCCCTGTTTGACTCCTTTTTGTATACAAAATGATGGCCCAGCAGTGTCTATTTTTATTGTTGCGGTACTATTATAATAAATTTGTTTTAAAAGATTTATGTAGGTATTAGGGATATCTTGATTTGTTAGTGATTCGAAAATGGCGGAGTGCTTGATGCTATCAAAAGCTTTGGAGTAATCGACGAAGGCTAAATATAGTGGGAGCTTGAACTCTTGATGTTTTTCAAGTACTTGGTTCAGAGAGTGTAGGTGATCCGTGGTTGAGAGGCCACGTCGAAATCCAGCTTGTTCCGGCGGTTGGTGTTGGTCCAATTGGCTTGATATACGGTTTTCTATTACTTTAATAAAGGCCTTATATACGTGTGATACCAAGCTTATGGGACGGTAATTTCCTATTTCTGCTTTGTCGCCCTTTTTATGCAATAAAATGATGTTAGAATGGCAAAAGTTCTTAGGAAATATACCGGTAGTCAATATGGAATTGTACAAGTTAGTAAGATGCGGAAGTAAGATGGATTCTCCTATTCTTAAGGATTCCGTTCTGATAGCATCTTCTCCTGGGCTTTTTCCGTATTTCATACCTAAAAGGGCGCGATGGACTTCCAGCCCAGAAAATTGCGGGATTTCTGTCGAATAAACGTAGGTGTCCGAGCTATTTTGGTTTGGTACAGCTTCAGAATACAAGCTTTTATAAAACTGTGTACATATATCCAGTATCTTTGCTCTATCACCGTGTTTGTTGCCATTGTTGTCTTTCATGCTGGTTATCGATGTTTTCCCCGACTGTATTCCTCGCATAGCTATTTTAAGTGATGTATTCTTTTCTAATGCGGTCTTTACTGACTCTACGTTAGTATTTCTAATATCTGTACGAATACTACGTTTGACTTTTATGTCTTTTACTTTATATTCTGGTGTGTAAATTGTAAGTTTTTGTCTCTCTTCTATTAGTTTTTTGCTTTTATTACTTAATTTTTGAATTTTATTATTGTTTAATTTAATATTGCGACTGGCAAATTTGACGCTCTTTAGAATGTGAGTGTATTGAGTTTGCGGATCTGTACAAGATAAGGTGTTCAAGATATCGAAGCTATTCTTTAAATCTAAGCAAAATTGTTCTTTATTTGTTATTAATGTTGATTTATCTATTTGTTTAATTGTATGTTTAATAAGTTGAAGTCTATGGATTTTGTGGTTGAATTGTATAGTAGTCCGTAAGGGACGATGATCTGATGAGAACTTAATTTTGTTAATTATTCCAACGTTTTTTATTATTTGCTTACTAGATGAAAGACAATAGTCTATTTCATTTTTAGTAACCTTATCAGGAGAATACCACGTCCAGCGCCTTTGGGGTTTTCGGAAGAAATGGCTGTTTCCTATGCAAAGGCTTTGACCGAAAGCAAAGTTAAGGAGTCGTTCGCCGCGGAGATTTCTATCGCCAAGACCGTACGGACCAAGGACGGTGGTGTTATCTTGGTCTTGGGTCTTACCTACTTTGGCGTTAAAATCCCCAATTACAATAGTCCATGTCCCTTTTTGCTCATCACATGCTTTGTTTAGCAGGTCATAAAATTCCTCGACTTCGTCGTCGGGATGTGATGATGTCGGGGCGTAGACTTGCACTACGGTGAGAGTTGTTTTGTCTTTTATGTGGAACTTGAGTACAACAATTCTGTCAGAATACGCTATAAACTCTTTGATGTTTTGTTTCCAACGTTTAGCGACTAAAAACCCTACGCCATAGGAGCTTCCAGTTCCAAAGTGAAAGAAGATGTTGTCATTGCGCTCCAGAGTGTTTTCGCCATCTCGTCTTATTTCCGATAGACCTATAATGTCCCAGTTAATATCTTCTAGAGCATGCTCAAGTTCTACCAGTTTTTCTTCGGTGCGTAGAGTTTTGACATTATAGGTCAGAATATTAAGCTTCTCAGTGTCAATTTTCATAGCTTGGGTTGTTTGACAGTTTAAGCACCTCGCCCGGAGATTCACCTCGCCCCTGACTATAGGGGTTTTCGGCCTACTGTCATCAGCTCTAACCCCCAAGCCGCCGAGCACTTGGGGCAAATTATTTATGTTGTAATTCATGAAGGAAGGGGTTTGGACCATTACCCACCACGCTGGTCCAGTGCGGGTTGGTGGGGCGCCAGAGCCTCGTTTGTTGTTTAGCAGGGTGTACCACGGGCCGGTGAGGTTGGCTTGGATTCCGAGAGATGTTATATGGAAACCCTTACTCCCCTGATAAATCACTGAACTAATTATGAAAAATGGCAAGCAAGTTTTTCTACTAAAAAAATACTATTAAGTACCAGTTTTTGTTTTTGTTAGAAAAACTTTTTTGGATCGAAATTATATTTTATTGAACTTATGTAATGTTATTATTTTTCAAACGTTGTTTGAAACTTTCATTTTCAAAAACGTTCAGTGATTTATTGAAATATGCGAGCAACGTTTGACGGTCGTCTGCCTCCTTACGTATCATAGGTATCATTTACTTTTCTTAGCAAACCGTTTGATCGGTGGCAGCCCTTGGTTGGTAGTACCTCTGTCTTCTACGCTTTAGGCCGTGGGTTCGATCCCCACCGAAAAGAAATATTTGTGGTATGAACATGGATCTTTGTTTTATGTCTGTAACAAACGAATCTTTATTATATACCTAGTAGGAATGTATCTAAAAAAATACGTATTATATCACCAGCCCGATGGTCGGATGATATAGTCGAAGTAGTTGGACGGCAATGGCAAAGACTGGCACAGGACCGGAGAGGTGGCGTTTTAAAGGAGAGGCCTATACCCAGCAGTGGGTGCATACAGGCTGAATTGATTGATTGATATATCAGCAGGTCCCCTCCCCATAGTACAAGCATTGTTTAGTTTGGGGCTAGATGGTGCTGTGTGAAATGTCCATCAATATTTATATTTCATATTTTTTTTATCTATCGAGGGCTATACTCAGCAGTGGTTGCAAACAGGCTGAAATGATGATGATAACTATCGCAAGTTACCTACAAGAGGTACCAACAGGGATAAAATTTACATAAGCCTTTGACGAGAGCAACCTCCAGATTGAGGTTGAACCAGTCTTGCCTTTCCGAAGCGTAGGTTGCCTGCAGCCGCTGTGGCCTTATTTTTTTATGCATTCATTTGTTCAACAGATGCAAAAACGAATAATTCTTCGTAAATACAAGCGGAGAAGCGGGAAATCGGAGGATGGAAGCTAGATATGTAGGTAAGGGCAGATCTTGACTTCTTGGCTTCTTCAGGCTGATGATAATGAACTGACAGAGGACCAATCATCATTGGCTGGTCCTCTGACGGGAAATTTATTTAAGAGACTGACAACCGTCATACAAAAGTTATCGCTCGCACTTTTTGATATTTTGAAAGATATAAATCACTAAACTTGTTTATGAAAAATATCACACAACTTGGTTAATTAGTTTGCTCGACTGTTTGATGGTCATCAGCCTCTTAAACAAATTATCAACGACTCAGTTTACTACTATGGCTAGTGCTGTCGTTACGGCTAGCGACTTGTTCTTAGAAAATAGCCCGTTACCGTCAGAGCTTGCTCTCCATAATTGAAGAAGAACGTGTCAAGGTTTTGAAGTTCCTATACCTAAGTGGTATATATAGGTACTTTGTATTTATACCAAAACATACCTTTACATACATAGATACCTTTATAGTTATATTTTTTGTATTATGATGTATAGTGATGTATAGTGATGTATAGTTATATTTTTTGTATTATGTAGCATTATGATTTACTTCATACAAACTAAGTCGTGGTGGGGAAATCAAATCTGCACTGACGTCCCGCAATGGTGTGTATTGTGCATTATCCCCCTGCTAACCTCACCCCTTTTTTTTTTTTTTTTTTTTTTTTCGCTGGGAAAAATGCGTTACGCATTCCCCCCCATTAGAGGATGGAGGGGATATGTGGGACTCCCCGGCCCATGAGGGCCGCAATACCCACTAAATAACCCAGCGGCACTCCCGCGTCGTCTACTATGGAGGGGAACTGGGAAACCGGCAGAGCCTTTTCTTCCAGTCCCCCGCCGACGACCGCCCGCCTTTACAGCGGGGCCTTCACGCCCCCCCCCCTGCAGGGAGGGGCCCGGGAACGACCACGAGTGCTTGGCCGTTCCCGCCCGACGGAGGTGGCGAATAGTGCAATGCGAGAGATGGCGCCTCCACGCCTATCTCTCGCTATTCACCACCTTGAGGGGGAAGAAGACGTCTTCTTCTACCCCTCCTCCGCCTGCACAGCGGCGCGAGAGGGTCCTCCTCCCGCGCGCGCTCCGCTGCCTCCTTCTGGGACATCACGTCCTCACAGAAGGAGGCGACCGCCGCCCAGCTCCTCTCGTGCCCCAGCATGGAATTCACCACACTGGGAAGCGAGAGGTCTGGCCCCACTACCGCCACCAAGCCGCGGCGCGGCTCGGCCCACGACGGGCACACCTCGAGGGTGTGCTGCGCCGTGTCTTCCGCCGCACCACAATGGTTCCGAAGCAGCCATGCCCGGATAGCACCTGCACCAGACGGAACGAGAGGAAGCCGTGGGGCCGCTCGAGCCAGTCCTGCTGGACCGGCCCGAGAGCGTCCAAAGTTCGGCGGCCAAACGCGGCGGAGGCGAGGTCCACCGTCCAATGTTGGACGATGGCGTCCTTCGCCTCTCGCCGGACGGCCTCCCGCTCCTCCGGGGCAGGGTGCTCTCCGAGCGCCCTACGCCCCGCCGTCCACTCGTACACTCTGGCGAGCACCCATGCCTCCAGCTCCCAAGGAGGGGTGCCCGCCAGAGCGCACGTGCTAACCTCACCCCAGCCCAACTCCTTAATGTAGCGCAGAAGGACCTTGGGTTGATGGCAGCAATGTTCTAGCATCCCCGGTGGTGATTTGGATGGAGGAGGAAGACGATAGCTCCTGCAGTCCCGTTTTGGACCTGGCTTCGTTAGTTGCGGACCACATGCTCTACCGTTTCTTTTTCTTTTACATACATACCTTTGTATAGGTACCTTTGTTTGTGTGTTCACAAGAAGCACTTTCAGGAGCTTCAGAGTAACTATTTATCCTATAGGTACTGAATGCTCAGTTAGGATTCAACAACAGACAGCCTTCTCAGCTCAGTTGGAGGTCGAAGGTTCGATTCCACCTAAGAAAACATTTGTGTAACGAACATAATATAATAATATATGTTTGTTCTTTGTCTGGATTTACAATAATTCTTCCCATAGTACAAGTAGTAGGTACAATATTAGTACAATAGAAGGTATTGTATCAGTGGTGGATTTACCAGCAGGCTGAGTAGGCTGGAGCCTAGGGCGGCTGATTTTAGGGGGCGGAAAATTAGGCTTTTTTTTCTTATAAATCTTTATCTTATTCTTGGGTAGGTATATTAATTCTAATCTAAGAAAAGCTCAATCATGTACCTTTTACTTAAAAGTTTGAGCTTTTGGAAAAGGAACGGTGCAATTTCATTGTCAATTTTTTTCATATGTGACTGTTAACTAAAGAGGTCAGTAGGGGTGGCATGACAAGTCTGCTGGCGGCAAATATGTAAATCCGCTACTGTATTGTATGCCCGAAATAAGATCAAGCTTTGCTTAGTTTGGTTTGGGCTATACAAGTGTTGTGTGGAACGTTCACCAATATTTATTTATTGAAATTCTTTATGTAGGTATCTGTTTTGCAAATAGGTATAGGTACTGCAACGACAGTCACCGAAATAAAAATCGTGGGTAGTAATTACCAAAAGTGAATGAATTTTATCTACAAAATGTCTTTTCATCGCAAATGATTTTGCCGAATTATCGATGGCCAAAGCTGGATATCGTGGGTTGCGCAAGGCTTGCCTATACAAGGCGTTGCTTGGTGGGCGAGCCAATCCACCATTGAATCACTCGCCCACGCGTCTGCAACCAGATGAACCCATTCATCAGATTTATAATGTAACGTTACTTTGGGTAACTAGAATAAACCTCTATCTTGAGGGGCAATGCTTTGTTAGGTGTGGTTACCACTAAACATCAGGTGGGCTATCTGCTTGTTCCATCAGCAAGACCTAGTATAAAAAAAGTAACAACTCTCAAACTGCTTCTCGCTCTTATGTAACATTTCAACTTTTTGAAAGAGAAACATGGTGAAATCAGCTCTAAACCTGAAAAAACTGAAACAGCTTCACGAGTTTTAACCAGGCACGGTTATTAACAAAAAATATATACTACTTGCTGTTGGCCCACTTGATGTTAAGTGGTAACCACCTTTAACAAAGCATTGCCACGTATGTCACGCACGATATGAACGTGCCCTGCGATGCACTGCACTGCTTCCATCAACTTACCTAAGGCATAGGTAGGTACAGATGTTAAGCCCCATGTGCCTGTAACTTCACCGGCAACCACACTCCTAAGGCCGAATCACAGCAATGCGGGGTAGTAGGTAAGTTAAGTAGGTACTTACCTACAACCCCGGACGTGCCCTTTCACAAAGAGCTCTACGACTATGCTTGGTGATCTCTACATTTGTACTCTACAGTGGTACATTTTATGTCCCAAAATATTTTAATATAATATTGGTGTAAATATATACGCAGAGATTTTTAAATTTGGCATTCTGTAATATCTACTATACCCATCACTAGCGCCACTAGTGGAAATATACCTACCCACCAACGTGGCTGAGGTGAAGCGTGATCGAAGTGAGCGCGAATGCACTAGGTGGACCTCCCCGTAATTTTGATGTTTATGGAATAGCACTACTATTATCGCTTTTAAATCTGGATTAAGTTAATTATCCTTCAAATGATGAACATCCCATTTTCCCACATCGGTATCATCCACAGATTTCCCCTACGTGAACAGGTAATTTACCTTTCTACTCTATACTACACCTGTCCTACTCACATGAGGGGTGAGTGTGGCTGATTTCAAAGATATGCAAATGGTGCGGGTTTATTTCCCATGTCGTGACAATAAGGGTGATCTAGAGATATAACTGGTTTTTGGTTTTTACTCGTAATTATGACCGCGGTGGTATGTTGGTACTTAATTACTGTTCTTTCTTTACATTATCCTGTTCGCAAAAAAAAACCTTAGGTGGATAAGTAGGTACTGTACCTACCTACCTCGGTAGGTTTTTCATTGAATCATTTTACGGCCATGGCCACTTGCGGTTTTACGAATCAATGGATGTTATGACGTGTGGATGGTATACCACTTCTGAGTTTGCCTGAAGGCGAACACTAGGTAAGTTACTTACGTATTCTCTTATCTGTGCCACAGATAAGAGAATACTATCTGTGCTTACGTACAGTCGTCTGCACAGTACCTAGTAGTAGGTATACCTACGACCTACCCATACATGGAAATGCTCAGATGGGGTAAAGTACCGATGAACCGTTCTTTATTTCGAACGAATAATCAAACTTAAACAACATACAAACTGAATCAAGTCGGTGCTTTAGAATTTTTAAATACGCCTAGTGACATCTGTTGATTTATTTCTATACTTCTTACCATCAACGACAGACGATGCGCGACTGCGCGACTGAGAGGCGCGAAGACAGCGACATCTAGTGAAAGATTTTTTCACTGTTTCATCTTAGATTACTAGGTGACGCTACTAGGTGCTTTTGTACCAAGATCAATCAATGGCGCGGCATACTTCACTCATGTCACGCCAGACTGCGCAATCAAGCACAAAAATAAAATAACAGCTGTTCTACAATATTCGCTCGGGCAACTCAGGCAAAGAGCAAGCAGAGCAGCTGCTGTACTGTACCACGCATTTCTGTGACCACCTTAGATCAAGAATACAATAGATAGAGCATCAAATAATAATACCAAGAGTAAGAGAGACGCAATAATACAAATTATACCTATGAGTGAGAGAAATATAATATAAATGTTTTGTCCCTTTCTGCGTATACGTTTTTGATTGTTTAGCACCAAGTTTGGTGCTAAACAAACCGCTTGGTGCTTGTGAGTTTACAGGTGTTTAGTGCCAAAGTTCTTTGAAAATAGTGTGTGCCTAGGTCCCAGTATACGTAGAGTTAAGTTTACAATGTGGTGCATTGTAGTATTTTAGGCTGTGACAATGATACAGCTCGGAAAACTGAAAATTAAGCTTCCTTCGGTAAGTAGCACTTTTATGTTCTATTTGTCAATTAAACTATAAAACGGAGAATGCACAGTGTCCACAATTAATCATTTAACGGTTGTGTTTACTTTCTATCGCATATCATAGTAGATTTCTAGAATTTAATTATTTTGTAAAATTGAGTATAGGTTACTATAAACCACACAAATGACATGGCTATTCAAACCGATACAGTTCTATAGAAACATAATTTGGCTGGGTTATACGATCTTTCGGGCTGCCAACAAAAACAAATCTATTTGCCAAAAATGTTGGGAAACGAACAACTTTAGGGTGGATTCGACTCTGATACGTATGGACTTAGCTTAGGATAAGTTCAAATACACACAATAATCTAGAAAACAAATGACAATGTCGCAACTTATTATTACCTTATTCAAAGAAATAAGGTTTGTTTGACTTAAGTACATAATGAAAAAAAAATATAATATAGGTATAGGTAGTAGGTATATATTTATTTATATTTTTATACATATATTTTAATTTCATTTAATTTATTTTTTTAGCTTTGCGTCACATTTTAATAATTTAAGTCTCCTCACGATTTTCATATGAGAAGTTGGTAGTTATTTTATGTCTGAGACCACCATCGCGTAGTATGATTAAATACCTACATATGCCTAATAATAACATGTTTGTTTTACAGATTTCCCAAAGATGCAACTACTTTGGGCTGGTGGGTTAAAGCTACGGGTTACCAAGCTCCAGGTCACCAAGCTCCAAAATCAAAACGGTCTTTATTCAGTACAATCACAAGGATCTCTTTGAAACGTCTTAAATTGGTACTAGGTGAATGTACCGCCAGTTCCTCGCGCGCGACCAAAGCCTAGAAGAACAGGCAAGAAACTTACGGACTAAAAAACTTTTGGGCTATTTCAACATAAACGGTATCTCCGCTTTTTTTCTGGATATAAAAAGTATGTTCTAAAATCTTGCTTTAAAAAGTGAGAATTAAGAAAATATTCTCATCTGAAATTGTTATGTACAAACTATTAAATATTTATCGTCTAATAAATAAATACGTACTTACACGTGATATATTTTAATGTATTTATGACATAAAGTGATGTTCTGAGGATAGCTGTATTCATAATGCCATCACTTCGCGCTTCAGGGCAAAGTGGTGGCATTGCTCAGGCTTATGGTCAGCTCTAATATAAGCTGGCTTCCTCCTGTTATGATGTATTGTTTACACCTACTTAATTTAAAATTGAAGCACGCGTTATAAATTAACCTTTTGAATTACGGTTTCTGATGAGTAGGGATGTAGAATAAATAAATCAATGATAAATAAATAAATTGTTTTTTATTCATAAAAATGTTACCTAGCTGGTGCAGTAACATAGTTAAACTATTGGTAGGTGGTAGAATGTGAAGAATAGCACCACTAGCTAGCTCTGTCCCCCTCACTAGGAAAATCCAGAACTCTAGCTCGCGGGGCCTAGGGTTCTGATGTCAATGTCTAAAATGCCAGCTTAGTGCCAGTTCGCCCTGTTTTTTTTTATTTTATTTTTTATAAATATTGGTGGACGCTCCACACAGCACTATATAGCCCCAAAATAAGCCAAATCACAACCACCCAGTCAGAGAACAAACGTCTAGTATCACATCACACAAATGTTTGTTCTCGGTAGGATTGAACCCACGGCCTACGGCGCAGAAGGCTACCAACTGAGCTGTGTAGGCTTTTTTCTAGCTCATTCCTTAGAAGATATTAAAATGGCGTAACCTAGAGGAGGGTACAAACTATTAAACTGCAGAAACTAGCTTTAATTAAACATAATTAAACAAACAACTGGAGCCGCGGCGACATCATAGCTTATGCTTGGTTGGGTGAAAATAGTAAGATGTGGCAACCCATAAATTGTATGTACTTGTTGTCCGTCTTGCTCGGGTATACGCTCGTAGGCAATCTATAGTATTATAAATCTATGGTGACCACGCAGCCGTTTTCCTTGGTGGAATCGCGTTTGTTTGGACTTGGTTTGGTTTGGATTGCTCGCTTGCTTGCTTACTCATTGTTGTACAACTCGCCGTGTGGTCTAGACAAGTTCTTTTCCATTTTTCAACGTTTATTATCGTGCAAGCAATTGCCGTATTGGCGTTCGAAGTGTGTGAATCATAGAATCAGTTGACTTCATTGGTACCTGCTAGTGATGTTTACCAAAAAACGTTCATTGTTATTGTGAGCTCGGATTGAAATGTCTCGTGAATACGTGGATCCCGAGGAGATTTCCGCAGTGTTATGTCAATAGAATCTCATTTAGATAGTGGTTTTAGAAAATTTACTGACAATGTCGTACACGACAGCTCCCAGTAGCTCCGCGTTGAGGGCCCTAGCCCTAGAATACAAGAGCCTGCAGGAAGAACCTGTGGAAGGGTTCAGGGTGAAGTTATTAGGACAGGACAATTTATTTGAGTGGGAAGTGGCAATTTTCGGACCCCCAGACACTCTGTACCAAGGTGGTTATTTCAAGGTAAGTGGCAACATTTTTTTTATTATGCATGGCATTAAAAATTCTTCGTAAATTAGCAGAAGGAAACAACTAGCAATGTGGCTATGTGGTTTGCATAGAAGTTAATTAGATAAAGAGTCAGAGGGCAACACAAATAAGGTCATGACTAAAAGCAAGATACTACTAAAATCACCACACAGCCAATGGCCACAGTGTTCACAACCCAACTCGATCTACCTATTTGAATTACATAAAAGTTGGCACTAGCAACCATTTCTTTTGTACAGCTGTACATTCTAGATTTACACACACTTAATGTTTTATCAACATAAGCATTCATAGAAGAACCAAACAAACTCTGACTACCCCCCAAAATATTTTTCCTGATAAAATTTACACAACAGGAAATTGAAAAAAAAAAAAAAAATTACATTCTTAGGTAAATTAAAATTACAAATGAATAATGTCATTTTACCCATAATAAATATCAAATACCTACTAATATTAACATCCTAATCAAATGACAAAAGATAATACTATCTAGTACACAATGTTAGAAAATTGTCATAACAGGAACACAATTAAGATTGACCAAAAGAATCTATGATAGAAAGATAATATAGTACAAGGGTAGATCATAAGTATAGGTCTAACTTATTTAAGTATAATGGGTGGGCTATTCGGCCAATCAGCTTATTTGTTACAATCCTAAGGTTGTGGATTCAAAACTGTACATAAACCAATGAGATTATCTGAAAAAAGAAATATGTGCACAGTGCCAGCACTCTCAAACAGAGAAGAAAAACATTCTGAGGTAACTGACATGTCATAGAACCTAAAAGATCCATTGATGGACCTTTTAGGTAGCCTCTTCGAGACACCCCTAAAATCCTTTCACCACACTGTTTTGAAAGAACTAATGACAAAACAAGAACAAGAAGAAACTTATTTGTTGCTTATCTCAGCATTATCAAACAGCTTTTTGTCACCGCTGTTGCTACTTAATAGTTACTTTCAATAGTAAAATAATTATGAACTCGACAAAAAAAAACAAACAAGTTTAAAATAAGTAACTAAGAGTAGAAATTATAATTTACTTTAGGGAGTAAAAATTATAATTTATTTGGAATGTGCAAATGAAGTTGAATAATGTTTAAACAATAAAAGATATGTATACATAATAATATGAAAGTAAGTAGTATACTTACCTTAAAAACGAAATTACAATAAGCACACTTTAACAGTGATAAAACCCTTCAAGGGTAGGCTTTATCACTCTCACCATCAAAATTAAAAAAAAAAAAAAAAATTGTGTCACAAAAACATAAGCAAAAATATAAAGAACAATATTGATTTATGCACTTCTTTAAGCGAGAAGTAAACCTCTATACAATATATTTTCAGGATGCAGTTTTGACCGTCCCACACTCTGTGAATCAGGGATGCATTTTTTTATAGAAGATGGCTTTAAACCATATTTTTGAAACTCTGCAAACATCCTTGACACACTGCATCCCAACGTCATGCTGAAAATATTATGATATTGAATTTGCAGTCTGTTGTATAATATGTAATGTGGGTGTTTGGACATAATACAGTCTCTATGAATATAAAATTCAACAGTGGACTATTACAAATAGGATGATGTTGATGATTTATAGATTGATAAAAATCCCTAGTCTATAATCATAATCCCTTCTCTTTAAACATTATATTGATTTGTTTTCTTTTGTTTCAGGCACATATGAAATTCCCTCCTGACTACCCATATTCACCACCAACGGTCAGATTTCTAACGAAAGTGTGGCATCCTAATGTATATGAGGTGAGTCATAAATGATTACTTCTAGAACTATAAAAATACCTAGCGTGCCTCATGTTTCGTCTTGAATCTTCGGTAGATTAGTAAAATGATTTTTCGTACGTACTATACGATAACCGTTGGGAATATAGGTTTTCGAATAGCGACCACGAACCGAAAAAGGAAGCGTGGGACGCCCTCCAACCCGATATGGACCGACGACGTTGTAAATACCGCAAGAAATCGTTCTTCTTGTCGTGTCACTAGTTTCTTTCGAAACAGTGTGGTGACAGGATTTTAAGTGCCCCTCAAGAGGCTCCTTCCGAGCACTTGACACATGTTATAGAATTTTTTTTTAGGTTCTACGACATGCCGGTTTCCTCACTATTGCTATTAATTTTTGAACAGAAAACCTCATTGGTACACGACTGGTTTCGAACCCACGACTTTAGGATCGGAAGGCGGGGCCGCTACCGTCGTCACCACGTCGGCGAAGGAAAACATTGTGAGGAAACCGGCGTGTTTATAACATGTGTCAGGTGCTCGAAAGGAGCCTCTTGAGGCGCACTTAAAATCCTTTCACCATACTGTTTCTAAAGAAACTAGTGACACGACAAGAGAGAGGGGCCGCTACCACTAGACCACATGTGCTCTCGAAGAAGTTGTTGGATGGAGAGGGCTGAGAATCTTACGTCTTGGAAATTTATAGGAGACGCCTATGATGATGATGACTATGCAGTTGCTTAGGTTTGGGATTATAGCTGTCAAAACGCTATCGAACCTTTTGTAAGAGTCGAGAATTTAAAAAACTTGAGATGCAAAAATTATCTACAAAACTGTACTTCAGAAAACAAACGACAATTTAGTCGTAACGCTATCAATCAGGCCATATGGCGATCTAGTCCTAACGCGATGTAGTCATATCGAGATTTAGTCAGAAAGCGATGTAGTCATAACTGCTATCTAGTTAAATCAAGATGTAGTCTCAAAGCTTCTAACCCATTTTGACTAGTTTGTTAAACTTTAGCTCCAATGTACAATGGCGTACCAGGTAAACAAGCACCAATTTCAACTTATAGTTCATACGAATAACAGATTCACATCCGGATAACGACAACAATAGTTTATCGGTCGAGTGCAGGAAAAACTCAGGACAATGGCAATTGTTGCAAGCTTACCTTCACAGCTTATTTGGTTGCTGAATTCTGTTGCATACATACATACATGCATCTACGGGTATTATTCGCAGTCATACAAACGAAGACGCACGATATCCCTCTCATTCACACATCACCGTTCGTTTCACAACAAATTTCCTGGTACTAGAATTACTTTAGGTCTACCAGAGTTTTACCAGACTTTCTAGCGTCTGTTGTAATTTAAGAGTAGTAGAGATCTTCGTCCGGGGAAGTACTACCACCACGCCTTTTTCTGCCGCCAAGCGGCGTTGCTGTTTCGGTTTGAAGAGTTTGCTTGCCGGTGTTATTACAGGCAAATGAAGCTTAACATCTGTATGCCTCAAGTTGATGCACGCAGGGCAGTGCATCGTAGGGCACATTCCTATCGTGCGTGACTTACGAGGCAATGCTTTGGTGATGGTTACCACTTAATATCAGGTGGTCCATCTGCTGCTTATTTTTTTTTTTTAAAAAGATGTTTCTCAATTCAACTTTTTTTTCTGTTAAGTGATTACTCCGCCAATTATTATTTTGATGATTGGTAAGTCATACTTCAGTCGGCGTTTTGGTTTGTTTACCTTCAGCAAAAGTGTTGTTTTATATTTTTCATTATATTTGAAGTTGGTATTTTTTATTTGCCAGTTTTTATACGATTTATATAACTATATCACTACCGATGGTAGCCTGTACCTACCCCAAGTATGAGTTTTGTTTACCATATTTGGTTTTTAGTTTTTCGTTTATGTTCCGTGTTCATTGCGGGTTTTGCATGAAGACGCGATAGAGATACCGATAAGGAACTTTTTGTTGGTAGTATGATGAAAATTAGTAGTAGAACATAATAGTTCCGGATCGGTATCTCTATCGCGTCTTCATACAAAACCCGCAATGAACACGGAACATAAACGAAAAACCAAATATTGTAAACAAAACTTATACTTGGGGGAAGGAATTGTAGACCGACTGATGCCCACGCACGGCACAGTAATAGTGCAGGGTTCAAAACTAGTTATGTGACTGGGGTGTTTACTTTATCATCAAAATATTGCAGTCCCATGCTCGACGTACATGGAGGCCTCTTTTAGGCGTGCTACTGGCCCGATAAGCTAGATAACTTTTTCAATTGCTTCATGCACAATGTCTAGTAAGTGTAGTCCATAACTTGTTCCAATCTTCAGCTCTCCGCATCCATCCATCAAATGTATAATTCATTTATTGCGAAAATGGGTACAGGTTAAGGGCCGGTTTCACCATGCTCTGTTAGATTAACAAAGGATTAAAGGGCCGTTAAATATGTCAAAATGTACGCGTTTAACAGGTAAGGTTAGATTTAACGGCCTGTTAATCCTTGATTAGTAATAACAGAGCATGGTGAAACTGGGCCTAAACATGTCAGTTAAAATTTATATAGATCAGCCATATTCAGCTTTAAAGAAGTCATCTAAGCGATAAAGTAATAGATTCTCGCGAAATATTTTGTATTTTCTCTAATTTTATTTCGCTGGCCTACAAACTATAAAGATCTTCGTCGTGCCACGAGTACTGATAATGCTAAATTCAGTTTATAAAGATTTAGAGCTGATTTCCCCATGCTCTGTTAGTTACTTATTAAGGATTAACAGGCCGTTAAATCTAACCTTAGATGTCAATTGCGTACATATTGGCATATTTAACGGCCCTTTAATTCTTTGTTAGTAAAATAGAACATAGTGAAATCAGAGCTTATACTGTCTCCTGTAATCACCTTATCGAGATTTCTCGTTCATCTGTTTTCCACAACTGGGATATCTTTCTGGTTCTCGTTAATTGGTCTCGGGGTTTAGAATCTGGTTTGAAAGTCCTTCTTGGAAGCCTTGCGTAGGCTTCTCGGTTGCCATCGACTAAGTTGCAACACGCGAATGCGACACTATTCAGCTCGAGCTCTTACAGAGAAGCATTTATCGTGCCTTTGTTATACCCGTATTCAACTATTTGTTAAGCTTTATTAGAACGGTAAAGGAAAACATCGTGAGGTAACCAGTTAGTATTCTAACAGCGGCGATGGGCTTGCAACCTGTCACGTATGGAATACCAACTACTGCAAAAGGTGGGTATGTGCCAAAATAATGTAATGTTTGGACTTACTTACTTACTTGGTACCTCTGACTACCCCCCTTAGACGTCCTCAAAGAATCTGAAGTTAGCACTTGGTAATAAGAGATTTGAGGGGATATCTACCGTGCCTGGGGATCAAAGTCGTGAAGCTGTTTCAGTGAGTGTTTTTCAGTATTAGCTCCTGTCCGCATTGCCTTGGTGCCAAAAAAGCCAATGTAAATTTATACAGTACTCGGGCTCATTTTTAATCCATGTTAGTGTTCAATCACTTAGCCGTTGCACGGTGATTGAGCACAAACATTTAAAACTTTCACATTTAAAAACATAGCGAGTTTAAAAATAAGATTTTGTAATATGTAGGCAAACGATACCTTTTAAAATTCAGAAATGCTTATGCTAAACTATACGCCTTGCGTAAGTAGGTAGTTATTTCTTAATACGTTGGTAGGTACATGTTTTATATCGTCATTCGTCAGTAAAATATCTAACATCAGGCATACTTAAGCCGGCAAATATAAAAAATCTGCGTATCAGACGTATGTTTTATTCAGCTTTAATCTCTGTTTAACTTTCAAAAGTCTACACTAGCCAGTTTACTGGCTTCGCTGCATATCCAAGTTGTTACCGTTAGCTTTTAGAAGAGCTTACTGTGACTGGCAACATGGATATTACTAGCCTGTAGCGGGGTCATCAGACTTGGGTCTGATTCACAACATGACGAGCGATCTCGACTTTCCCTCCCCCAAAATTCGTAGAAGCTTCCTCGACTATAGCTTACTCATAGCTAACAATGCCCAGTTAGTTATGTGCAGAAAAACACTGTAGTGCGGAAGGTTTTTTAAGGGTTCTATGCAATATCATAAAACGGTTCAAACAGAATGTTTTGAGACAATACAACTGCAAAAGATCTAAAAGAACCCATCCAACAGGATGTCTACAGGTTGAACGACCTACAACATGAAGCCACAAGCTATGGCACCGACAACATAATTTAAACGCATTATGAATCATTCAGTAGTCATTGAACCAAATGCTGCAAAGCACTAGACAATAAGTGTAAATGTGAATTTACGCGCACTTAATTTCCTTCACCTTATCTCTGTACATTCTAATTTATCGTAATGACGTCACGTGCATCCACGGAACAGGCAAGACTACAATAACTCCAATTGAAGATAATCAACGCCCTAGGTAGTACGATTTAATAGCATTGCCGCTCGCTTGGCGCAAAGCAATGGTGTTTGTTTTGATTTCCTTTAAGAAAATGTCTTATTTCTGCGAAAATCTTTGGCACTCCCCCGGCCTTGGGGTAATTAACCTATTCTCGACCTGCGTCTCGTTGGCTGCTTTGAACTTGTGCTACATTCACGCGCGAATCTTTAAATAAAATCCCAGAGACGCGATTTCATTCCAACGGATGGACGATCGTGCCAACATTTCAGTTAAATGTTCTCTGCATTTCGGACACGTGGTTCTTTCAAAGTCCAAAAGAAAAGAGCTGTAGGTAACTACTCCTTCAGTAAAACTCGTTAAGCAGATGCACTGGCTGACCTACAGGCATTGAAGCTTGTTTTGTTTCCAGAAACCGGAAAAAGTCTTCAAAAACTATTAACTACATTTTCAGTTTAATGACGTTATATTGAGTTGCCTATACTTTTGATTGATTAAACATTTATTACCCTTTTGTAAAATATTCCACCGTTGCGTTGTAGCGTGGATAGCGTTTCCGCGATACGCATCAGTCAACCAACCTAACTCCCACTACTTTACCGAGGCCTCAACACGCAGATCAAGCGAACTAATCATTCTGTAATCTTAGAGTACTTCTAACACACGATAATATCACTCGGAAACTGAGCTAATTTCTGTGATATATTTTACGAGTGTCGATAGATAACAAATCATGCCACCAGCTCAACTCGAGCTGCGCAGATTTGACGTCATTGTTGATATTTAATAGTCAAAATAGCTGCTGAATGATGTAAAACCTGCGTTTTATATGAAAACACATATATTATTCTAATAGCTGTCTTACGAATTCTGAAACCTATATCATGCTGTCTGATACTTTGTACCACTTCGAGTTGATATTATCTTAAACTCAATAACTTAACTCAATAATTTTATGTCTGAGCCTGCGAAACCCAAGATCTTTTCCGCTACGCTCGATTGTTCTTGACCGTGCACCTTGACATCTTTTGCTAGTATGCTAGTATTATCTCCTCCGTCGCTTCTTATTCTATCGCCAGTGGCGTTGTAAATTAACGGTCTATGTGTGAGTAGATACGTGAAGTGTTTCCCGATTTAGAGGTCAGGCGTATCTACCACGCATTTTCTTTGTGAGGAAGCGGTGAACCGGCGGCATATTTTTAGCTGGGGGCGACGCTCTTCACATGGGCAAGAAGCGAGTCTTGCTTCATCATCGTGACATCAATACAATAATCAGAAATAATATTAGCATTATCTTAAATTCTTAAATACTTAATTGTACACAGAAACATTTACATATAATTTGTGATTACAAAAGACATGAACAAAGGCATCTACTTTATTTACGTTTGGTTTTTTTTGTTAATTTCTGGTAAGTGTTTAGTTTATACTATGATACATTTCAGTTGTTCTAGTTTTTAAAAGCAATCGTGGACTGTTGACCTAGTCCCTGTTATCCTCCGAGTTATTGTGTTATGTACTCCTTAAAAAAAGGTAATATGCATTTATTTATATTATAATATAAACAAGTGTGAGTAAATATATTAATTTTGATAAATTATAAATAAATATCCCACACAACCCTGCCCTGGCAGGTTATAAGGAGCAATATTTTTTAAATTTTATCTTAAATCTTAAAATGTTCTTCTTGCTTTTTGGCTAATTTTATCAACCAGCCCGTGGTTTCGATATTTAGCAGATTACACACATTGTAATTTGCATATAAATTGTTTGTTTACTGAAACTGTTTACAAACGAGTTCATCGACCAAGCCAAATAAAGTCCCAAACCGAAGTAGGTACCATACCCATTTGAGTGTGCAACTAAAAGGTGTGCAAAAAATAACATCTCTCTAATGGCTACAGTTTCGAAACCTACGGTATATCTCAGTACCAAGCAAACTTAAGATTTCTTGAGAGTGTCTATGTGGGATAGTCAGAGATACGTCAAAATATTTGATTTTGACACATACACACATTTTCGAGAGTAGTTGGTATTCCTTACGTGACAGGTTGCAAGCCCATCGCCGCTATTAGAATACAAACTGCCTTCTTCACGTTGTTTTCCTTTACCGTTTGAGAGCACTGGCATACATTTTCGGAGGTAAAAATCCATTGGTGCACGACCAGATTCGAACCACGGCCTTACGATCAAGAAGCGGGGCCACTTCCACTAGACCACCGAAGCTTTGCGCACATACATTTTTCATTTACAATACTAAATTTTATTGATATAGAATTCAAATGAAAATAAAAGTAATTTCGTAACAATGCTGTTTTAATTTCATAAATTACTATGTAAAATTTTAAAATATGTGACATCACACTAGGGGGTGTCACAAATGTGACTAGCTGTGACAAAGACGGGGAAGGAGTCAAAAAATCATGAAATTCGTGTGACGTAATTTATGGATAGCCCCTTAGGTCGTGGGTACCACTTGCACTAGACCACGATGCTCGTTTGCACCGGTATCGTGTTTGGTGGTTATAATTGGTATTCTTGTGAGACATCTGCGTCAGAAATTACCGTTAGAACCACTTTCACTGTGCCGGTGTCTCAGTTAATGATGAAATACTTTACAATGTAGCTATTTACATTATTTATTTCTAAAAAGTAAAGTGGAACATTAAGTAAATACATTTGTATGGTAATAAGGCATTATATACAGTCCCAGAAACCCTAAAACAGTAGTCCTTGACCTGATAACTTTGTTATTTATAAACGTTAATAGCTTGTAGTACGAGTATCTCCACTAATCGTAATATGGAGATTAAAGAGTTTACAAACTACGTGTTTCGTTTATCGCGCTGTGTTCTCTCATCTAGGTCATTTGGAAACCGGAGTAGGCCACCAAATGGTTTTATGTTACAAAATATACCAATTGTTCTTTAAAACATCTCTATTTTAGTAAACTATACAGTTCCAGTTGTTCACTATGACTTTACTCCTGCTACCTTTGACTTTGACCGAATCACTTGTAATAACAAATAATTTATTCAGTATTTAGACTGTTTGTAATAATGTATCTGACTAACTCCCTGCCTAGAGATCAAGTTTGTTTCGCTGCCTCCCGTAATGTCTTTGAGTTATTGTCTTTTGTCTTATAAGCACATGACCTTGACGCAAAAAGAATCATCTATATTATTTTAATATAGTTTCTCCTTTAGTCATTATACACGAACTTACTAAGGAAAACCATAATAAATATAATAAACGTTTCCTGCTTATACTATAATACCAACACAGTCAACAGTTATTGAATTAACAAACGGTGAAGGACCAGACCACTGGCCAGGTGGTCTGATGATATCGTTAGGGCAGTAAGAGCCAAGTGGATTCAGTTGGCGCAGGACCGGATAGAGTGGCGTGCTAATGAGGCCTATACTTGGTTGAACGTATAGTCTGATTAGATAGATAGTTCACTGGGAGTACTGGATCACATATGTACAGGATGTATATTATCATCAAACTGAATAAGTGCAATGTGAGACATCAGCCTCCCCGTATTTTGGGTAAAACCACTTAGGTTTGCCGTCTACCATTGTAAGCATTTTCATTTCTATTTGAAAACTCGCACAGAGCAATAAGCAAGGCCAAGCGCTGAGGTTAAACCTCTCGCCCGTTCCGTCTGGCTTGCTTCTTCCGCTATCACCATAGAGAGGCTTTGTTGATAGAAAAATGGTGCAACATTCAACGTTTTGTGGTGCGAATGACGAAGGTTTTTCTCAACAAAACCTGCTTGAGTAGTAAAAAATAAATTAGCAAAACGCGTGCCGGACCACCCATAGTCAAGGTGTTAAACTTTTAGGTAAGAAAACTTGTTTGTGTTAAAGTAGTACGAGCAGGAAATTGTTTGGCGATTGTTTTTGGTCATACAGAGAGATTATTAGATTATCATAGATTATTTTTTGGTGGTTCTGACATGTCAAATCTCTAGGAACTTAAGATCCATGTGGATTTGTAACGGATTTTACGTTTACAGTACTTTTGCATAGTCTATTAGTTATTCCGTAAGGTGGTTGCAAGCCCATTGCCGCTGCTGCTTCTAAGTGGTTTCCTCAGGGTATTTTCCTGTTACAAAAATCTAGAAAAATCAACCTATGTTCTACAAATTTAAAACAATCTGATCTACGCCAGGTTGGCTGGCGGCATCTTTTGCACACCATTCTTTACATTACATTTAATTCACGGTGGAAGTATTTGTATCAACTCCAGTACAAAAAAAAACTCAAACAACTTCACGACTTAATCTCCAGGCACGGTAGATATCCCATCTGATCTCTTAGGACCAAGTACGATCTTAAGATTCTTTGAGGATGTCTTCATTTGACACATACCTTTTCTGCCGCCAAGCAGCGTTGCTGTTTTTCGGTTTGCAGTGTGGTTGCCGGTGAAATGACAGGCACATGAGGCTCACCATATGTAGGTATGCTATGCTGTAGGTGATGGTTACCACTTAACATCAAGTGGGCCATCTGCTTGTTTCATCAACAAGTTATATAAAAAAACCTCTTTTACCAGTACCTACTTAGTATTCTATACGTGACAGGTTGCAAGCCCATCGCCGCTGTTAGATTACTTACCGGTTTCCTCACGATAATAAAACCTTCTGATTATGAACTAAATCCATTATTATTATAGATTATTTATTTCTACATTTTACATATAATATGTAAAAATAAGTTTTATACTTATTCCGTTGGTAACCATAACCAACCACTTCCGCTTTATGTAATCCAATTTCATGCTAAACTTGTTCGTGCGTTGCAGGATTTATTTTACTTCCTCACCTTAGATTCAGTACCATAAATTAGCAACTAATTATCAAACTGTTAACCGACAAGAATTGCCTTCCTTATTGAAAATAAACGAGGTATTTTTATACATTTATATTAAAATAAATAATACCGTTTATCTCGACTCGCTTGTTATAGTTTCACTCAAATACTATAGACTAGTAACTTATATGTAGATAGTTGAAATAAAATAATCATTAAATGAATCAATATTGGTCGACTTTCCATACAGCACTATAGTTTATAGCACTAGCCTCAAACTAAGCAAAGTTTACTACTTTACCTTTATACAGGGTGTCTCAAAAGAAATGTCATATTTAAAACCATAATTTTAAAAAAAGTAAGGAGTTTATTGAAAAAATGTTTATTACATATTAAAGTACACTGTTTGGGAATTTATTATTTAAAAATTACATCGTCCAAATGTAAGCCGTTGCGTTCACGGCATTCGTTTAATCGAGCACTAAAATTGCCTATGACGGCTCGGCAGGTATTCTCCGTGATGGATGCGATTTCGTGACGGATATTTTCTTTTAATTGTGCCAGGGAAGTCGGTTTGTTGGCGTAAACTTTGGATTTGACGTAACCCCACAGGAAAAAGTCCATAGGTGTCAAATCGGGACTGCGTGGAGGCCAACTTATGTCACCTCTTCTGGAGATCAATTTTCCAGGAAATATTCAATTTGACCAGCATCTTGAGGCTTTAATTCTTGCACCAACTGAATTTTGTACGGGTGCAGTTTTAAATCTTTATGCAAAATGCGGCATAATGACGATCTGTGCACGTTTAAGGCCACAGCACGCTTCCGAATTGAAAGGTTCGGATCGTCCCGAATAGACTGGGCGACACTGTCTACGTTTTCGACCGTTCTAGAAGATCTTGGACGCCCGGATTTTGGTTTGTCCAGTGTTAAACCGGTCTCTTCAAACTTCTCGACCCATCTTGCAATGAGTCGAGTGGTTGGCGCATCATTCAAATGACGAATATGTCGAATGCTGCAGAATTTTCTACGCGCTACAGTCGCCGAATTACCATTTTTATAAAACTCGCGTACGCACAACGCACGGTCCGCTCCCGAGAAACGCTCCATAGCGACTAAATTCCCAAAAGCCAGGCTACCGATTGACATCCCCCCCGCGCCCCTCAGAATAGTTGCGTTCACGCAATAACCAAAACAAATGTGAACTTTCTTTTGAGACACCCAGTATAATACTTATATACTTTTTTGTAAAAACATGCATATAATACTGTACCTAAACAATAACACCTAGACAGATTCAATTGTACCTCAAATCAAAGTTCTTTTTCGTTTTAGTTTTTGGTTTTTATGCGAGGCTGGATAAATGAGAGTTTTTAGAACCGATTGGGGCGCCTATCACGTCTCAATTCAAAACTTGGGCTCCAAACCAAAAACTAAAAACAACTTCTACCATTCATGAATAACGGTAAAGAAGTTTCCCATTTTGAGTTACAGTGCTTAGCATACGAGGCGCGAGTCGACTGACTGCGTAATGGTTACTTAGTTACTCCGCAGTGTTACCCTGACTCTAGCTAGAAGCTAATCGTTTTACAGATACAGACCTCAACGTTGCTAAAATAATCATAAAATGTGAACGTAGTTACTAGGGCTACTAATTTAAGGCGAAGACAAGAGCTAATGTGACTCTCGCTCGCACGTTTCGACATGTTGAAAAACTAAACTCATTTTCGAAAAATCGCAATCAACTATCTTGTGTGCAATCACATTGCACACAGTTAAGTAAAAAAATTCATTTTGATCGATACATGTTTTCCTACTCAAAAGTTTGCTTTACTAGTTTTCGTACATAGGCAAACTTTTAAGTAGGAAAACTTGTATCGATCAAAATGAAATTTTTACTAAACTGTGTGCAATGTGATTGCGCACAAAATGGTTGATTGCGATTTTTCGAAAATGAGTTTAGTGATTTTATATCTTTCAACATGTCGAAACGTGCGAGCGAGAAGTTGTTTGATAGTTGTCAGCCCCTTAATTATTTACTAATGACGTACAAATACCACAACACAAACCAATATATAGATAAGATATCTACAACACGTCACCGCATGAAGATACCAAAAGAAAAAAATTAAAGATACAAAAATGTGGTTGCCAGTGTAATGAGGCACATGAGGCTTAACATCTCTATGCCTCAAGTTGATGGACGCAGGGCAGTGTATTGTAGGGCATGTTCCTATTGCGCGTGCCTTACGAGGTAATGCTTTGCTATAGGTGATGGTTACCACTTAACATCAGGTGGGCGATCTGCTTGTTCGTGCAGAAAATAAAAAAATTAACAATATAAGTGATCACCAAAGTAGAACTATTCGACAACAAGAATTGACAAGAATACAAAAGAGTGAAGGTATCTATTTTGTTTCTCCTCTCGCTCTAACGAAATGTTATGCTAAACACAATGCGGCGTTACCTAACCTAAAGCGAACTTCAGCTGAAATTGAATTTCTCCTCATACGATATGAATTTACAAACCGATGCTTGTCGGAAGCCACAACACACAGAGGCGGTAACAATAGATTTTATGTAACATTCGTGTTGCGAGCTAAAACGAAATCTACCTCAGTGCTTACCAAGGAGCATTAAATCGTATCAAGATTTAATAACTCTGGCCTTCGTTGCTGTGCATTATGCAAACTCAATGTTCTAAATTAGATATCTGCTGGATTAAGTCAAGCTATCCAGATTGACCTTCCCCAGCTAAATTATATCGTTTTGTTATAAGTTAAAAAGTAGTAGAGCTCTTTGTGAAGGGCTCGTCCGGGGAAGTACTACCACCACGCCTTTTTCTGCCGCCAAGCAGCAACGCTGTGTTTCAGTTTGAAGAGTGTGGTTGCCGGTGTAATTACAGGCACATGAGGCTTAACATCTGTATGCCTCAAGTTGATGGACGCAAGGCAGTGTATCGTAGAGCACGTTCCTATCGTGCGTGACTTACGAAAAAATGCTTTGTTATAGGTTACCACTTAACATCAGGTGGGCCATCTGCTTGTTCCATAAGCTAGTTGTATAAAAAATGACGTTTTAAATAGTATCCTAGTAGAGCTCCATGTGATTTCGTTCTGGGAACCACCGACCGAACCTACTTGTACCGCCAACAAGTGATGCTCGCATTGCTGTTACAGTACATCTACGTTATCAATTCGTAATCAAATCCAGCAATTCTTAAAAATGTGAAAATTCTTACACGTTCCCGTATTTATTGTAATCTAATCCTACTAATATTATAAACGCGAAAGTTAGTAGTAGTAAGTATGGATGGATGGATGATGACTCTTTCACGTAAAAACTACTGAATGGATATTAATGAAACTTTACAATAATATAGCTTATACATCAGAATAACACATAGGCTACAATTTATAAAGATATTGTGTCAATTGTCCAAAATATGACGATAAGTGTCAAGTAAGTAGGAAAAAATCTACCATCTGCGAGCTATCCTGGCGTGCGCTGCGAAAACCGCTAGAGTTACACATATGTACTACGCCACGCTAATATAAGCTACTCGAAATACTAATCCTGCGCAGACGAAGTCGCGGGCACCAGCTAATACCGTATAATTCCCACAATTGTTACTGTGTTCCGATTTGAAGGTGCGGGTGCAGTCAGAGGCAAATGAGATTGCACTACGAAATGCCACAAAGAGTTCTCAGTTCACTACAGTCTCATAGAAAATCGGAACATTGTAAGTTAGTCAGAAACCCGTAAATATCATGCAATCTAGATTCTAGAAAGAAAGCCGAACCTACCTAGTTAATGCTTATAGTCAATGCATCCACTCGGTTTTCATAACACACACCTACCTATACGCAATAGAGTCCTGGCCATAAATATTTGCACGTTTAAAAAAAATTGGAATTGAACTTTCTAGAAATTTTACAAACAGCTTTCCAGTTAAACAATTTGAACTAAGAACAAGTCCTTTATTGGCTTCGCTTTTACTGTTCAACTTAGTTTCAAGTTGTTTGTTGACATTGATCAAAAGAAACTTACAGGAATACTTATAAGTTCTTAATGTTGCAAAACATATTTTCGAGAAACTCTTGGAATTTAATTGTAATTCTTGGAAAATTCTGTGAAAACAAAGAATCAGTCATAATCAATTATCGATATTCTTTTCGAAAAAAACGGTCAGAAATGGGGAAAGCGAACAAATAGCGAAAGTGGCTTATTAAACGTGTTTTGTAGTCCGCTCGACCTGGTTCAAATTCAACTAAATTTCCTTGAAATTCATGTTTTTTTGCAGTCTCTCAGTAAACCGTTTGTTCTCACACTTGATCGCGTATTTAAATTGACCTAATGACCTACAGAATTTGAAAACGTTCACATTTAGTTCAGTAACGATGAGTATCATAAAACTCAATGGCGTGTTATTATTTTGTATGCTAAACCGGTTTATACCTTCCAGGCAGACGCTTGGCGGCCTTCCCGACCGACCTTACAAAGCGGTCAAAGAATTCGCTTCCTCTTGTCTAGATTTTGTACATCCGGTGATGTTAAAATAAAGAGAATGAGATGACTCGTAGTATTCTAGACACAATGATAAAAAATGTAATACCTACATTGTGGTTTCTTTTTAATTATGAACGTCCGTCGTAGCATGACTAACAAAAAATATTTTCGTCCATCATTAAAGGACGTTGTTCTTCTTTATTTCTGACTAGCTGGTGCCCGCAACTTCGTCTGCGCAGGATTAGTACCTATTTCGAGTAGCTTATATTCGCGTGGCGTAGTACATATGTATAACTCTAGCGGTTTTGGCAGCGCACGCCAGAATAGCTCGCAGATGGTAGATTTTTCCCTACTTACTTGACACTTATCGTCATATTTTGGACAATTCACACAATACCTTTATAAATTGTAGCCTATGTGTTATTCTGATCTATCTCTACATAATATAAAACAAAGTCGCTTTCTCTGTCCCTATATCCCTATGTATGCTTAAATCTTCAAAACTACGCAACGGATTTTGATGCAAGTTTTTTTTATAGAAAGAGTGATTCAAGAGGAAGGTTTCAATGCATAATACAAGCATAATCTCTTAGGGATAACCCACAATAACCGGGCGGGGCGCTAGAAAGCTATATTATTGTAAGTTTCATTAAAATCCATTCAGTAGTTTTTACTTGAAAGAGTAACAAACATCCATCCATCCATCCATACTTACAAACTTTCGCGTTTATAATATTAGTAGGATAGATCATGCGGGTAATTTTAAGCGTCCTTCTTGAAGGTTAAAAATAAAAGATTTAAAGAACCTCGAAAAGTTGTAGTTTATGTTGTACTTTCACCTTCTTTTGAAGGGTAAATAATAAACTGCAAAAAAGATCCCTTTACCTGTTCGCGTCCTGTTGCTACGCTGCTAAGCTGATCATCTATTGACTAAGGCGCAATGCATACAAGTGACATGGCATTGACTGGATGCACGTAAATGTGATAAGTACGGAAATAAATGTCAACTCGCTCCGCCCGCGTTTCATCGCATGTGCGTTGCGTCATATCAACATGTAAACGACAAGCCTATGCTTCGTCCTTTTTCGTTATCGCGTTGCCTCGTGTAAACTTTTCTGTATTATCCTAGCCTAAACATACATAGCTATACTATATATAATATACCCTTGGAAGAGATTATTAGCCACCCACAACACAGGGAATCCTAGAGTGGGGGCTAGCGAACTATCGTCTACCTAACCTACTTTTTAGTTTAAAATTTTATTTTAGTTTCGTGTTAAGTACGTACCTAACTTAATGCCTATAACTTAGTGCATGCATGCCTAAACCCACTTGGGTGTCATAGTATTGCATGTTTTTTATATTGTAACTAGCGACCCGCCCCGGCTTCGCACGGTTATTGTGGGTTATCCCTAAGAGATTATGCTTGTATTATGCATATAAACCTTCCTCTTGAATCACTCTTTCTATAAAAAAAACCGTATCAAAATCCGTTCCGTAGTTTTAAAGATTTAAGCATACATAGGGATATAGGGACAGAGGAAGCGACTTTGTTTTATAATATGTAGTGATTATCAAATGTAGCTTAGGTATTATCATTGTATTGATGATTTTAGCTACGAATAAAAGTGTTTTTTTTTAATACAACTAGCTGATGGAACAAACAGATGGCCCACCTGATGTTAAGTGGTAACCATCACCCATAACAAAGCATTGCATTGTAAGTTACGCACGATAGGAACGTGCCCTACGATGCACTGCCCTGCGTCCATTCACTTGAGGCATACAGATTTTAAGCCTCATATGCCTGTAATTACATCGGCAACCACACTCTTCAAACCGAAACACAGCAACGCTGCTTGGCGGCAGAAAAAGGCGTGGTGAATGTATAACTGAGTTTACATTTAGACATTCGCGCTGCCATTCGCGTGGACGGAAATGTCGCCGTTCATATGTCTGCGGCAGCGTCGCCGGCAATGTGTGTTCACGCAACACGGGCAACGCGAGCGGCAACGCGAGTGGACATGGAAGTGGCCTGTTTACATTCTCGCATTGCCCAAGTCCCTGCCGATGTCTCTGCACATTTCCACCGACATGAGCTGAGTGTAAACGGGGTATATGAATTAAAGTCTTTAATATTTTTTTCCAGAACGGCGATCTCTGCATATCGATCCTCCATCCGCCGGTAGACGACCCGCAGTCGGGCGAGCTGCCATGCGAACGCTGGAACCCGACCCAGTCGGTCCGCACCGTGCTTCTCTCTGTGATCTCGCTGCTCAACGAGCCCAACACGTTCAGTCCGGCGAATGTGGACGCCAGCGTCATGTACCGCCGCTGGCGCGAGTCTAAGGGCAAGGATAAGGAGTATGAAAATATTATAAGGTGAGAACATTATCAAACTATTCAGCATACCTAAAAAAAAAGACTTGTTCTGTACAATCGCAAGGATCACTTTGAAAGGTCTTACCTCTATATACTAGGTAAATCTACTGCCAATTCCTCGTGACCAAAGCCTAGAAGAACTACCTGCAAGACTATTATACCTATCTGTCCAACTATATAATTTAAATCTCAGCCTGCCTCCATGTAGCTAAACCCTATGCAGGTCTTTGTGATGCTAACTAAGACCTCACAACTAGTTATGTATGCACCTAAATTAAACCATGTGTGAGCAATAAATGTATTGAGCATTTCAACTCCATTCCGTCTTCCGGTTTGTGGTTGCCGACGCAGTCAATCCGCACCGTGCTTAAGGGCAAAATAAAAGAGTACGAGAATATTATCAGATACATATTTGTCTTCTACTAAAAAAGTAGTCCTTAACCTTTCTGGGGCCGCCCGATACAAATACCTGTGACATATATCGGCCACTGTTTTTATATCGGTTTATTTAGGGGAATATTATCGACATAAGTTTTTTATCTATTGATTGTTTCCTTATTGCACAAGACATTACAAAAGTTAGCGAAAAAACGTGTTACGATACATTTTTACACATTCAACTTATGGTGACTGTGTACTCAAGGAGATTACTCTACAGTTTTATTTAAAGAATACAATGTGTGAGTCAAACCCGTAGGCTTGTCATGACCATACAAATAACTTCAAGTGCAAGAACGCTTTGTATATTCAAGGATAAATAATGTATGAGAATTATCAGGTGGACAATAAGTGCATAGCATCAGGCTTGCACTTTTCATTTCGAGGAAATATTAAATTGTATAAATTAAAAAAGGCTTAAACGGAGTGTACCTACATACCTTGTACTGACTCAGTTAACTTTTCACCCATGACTTTTTATGTGACTATAATAAAGTAAAAAAAAAAACAATTGCTGATGGTACAAGCAGATAGCCTACCTGATGTTAAGTGGTAATCATCACCTATAACAAGACATTGCATCGCAGGTCACGCTCGATAGGAACGTGCCCTGAATCGAAGGCCCTGCTCTGCGTCCAACAACTTGAGGTTTATCAACAGATGTTAAGCCTCATGTGCCTGTAATTTTCACACTCTTACACATTCTTCAAACTGAAACACAGCAACGCTGCTTGGCGGCAGAAAAAGTCATGGTGGTAGTACTTCTCCGGACGATCTTCACAAAGTGCTCTACTACTCTTATTTTATTCGTAGCTCAAATCAATACCCAATCCTTGACCGAAGATTCACGATGTAAATTATTTTGCGGTTCCGTGCGTCAAAGTCGTTTGTAACCGCCGATCTTAAACTCCAGAAACACGCAACCAAAATTGCCAAATGAAAACTTAAAAACGATTTGTTGTCATTTAACATCTTTGGAAAGCTAAACAGCAGCATCAAGCAACTCGCTTGAGAAAGTAGAACAAAAGATTATGAAAGTGATACCTGATTGAGCAACTAATCTCTATAAACCCCTTCACTTTGCGCTAATTGTTGAAGCGATAGAAATGTGTAGTCCTTGTACCCATTAGATAAAAATATACAATTATTTTAATTTCATAATTAATTATTAAAATTTATCGCACTTGGTTCACCGCCGCGCCGTCAATTTATTCCCTATTGAACATTAAGTTCTAAGGTGGCCTATGAGAAATACCTTTCAGCACGTCGCCCGTTGTACTTAAGTACAATAAATCAAAATAATTATTCTTCTTGTCGTGTCACTAGTTCTTTGGAAACAGTGTGGTGAAAGGATTTTAAGTGCGCCTCAAAGAGGCTCCTTTCGAGCTTACTTTACAAGTTTTAAAGTAGCCTGTAAACAAATTTACACTGTCATGTTCCTTCCTTACCTTGTGAGATACGCCTTTTTCTGCCGCCAAGCAGAGTTGCTGTGTTTCGGTTTGAAGAATGTGGTTGCCGGTGTAATCACTGGCACATGAGGCTTAACATCTGTATGCCTCAAGTTGATGGACGCAGGGCAGTGCAACGTAGGGCACGTTCCTATCGTTTGTGACTTAACATGCAATGCTTTGTTATAGGTGATGGTTACCACTTAACATCAGGTGGGCCATCTGCTTGTTCCATCAGCTAGTAGTATAAAAAAACCTCCAGTAAAAAAAGATTGTTTTAGTAACAGTAGTATGTGTAATCGCTACGAATCTGTGGATCTGCTACTCACCGCGAAAAAGTTTATTTTTAATACTTCTTGCTTATAAAACAAGCAGATGCTCCCCCAGTGGTAACCATCACCACCACATCAACCATCACAAAGTATAGCCTCGTAAGTCACGCACGATGGGAACATGCCCTACGATACACTGCTCTGTGTCCATCAACTTGAGGCATACAGATGTTAAGCCTCATGTGCCTGTAATTTCACCTGCTACCACACTCTTCGAACCGAAGCACAAAAAGATTACCAAATGGTTCGTTATTTACTGAATAGATAAAGTTGTTGTCCACATTGTTTAAAAAAATCAAACTATAATGCTCTATGCGACTCTTATCACTGTTTATTACAATCATTTGAATTTTATAACATTCATGTGTTATCAAAACTATACACTCTTATGCTTATTTATTACGCAGATACCTTTCATTTGCATATTTTTACTTGTTCTTCTTACGCTTTGGTCGTGAGAAACTAACGCTTAAATTCATCTAGTTTATATGTTTCAAGGTGATCGTTGTTATTGGTGTACTCAATAAAGACCGCTTTGATTTGAATGATTGATTGATCTCTGCATTTTTAACAAAGTGTACAAAGCTACTATTTGACTAATCCTAGTTTATGTATTGAGTTGACTTGTCTTCATTATCCTACTAATATTATAAACGCGTAAGTATGGATGGATTGATGGATGTTTGTTACTCTTTCACGTAAAAACTACTGAATGGATTTTAATGAAACTTTACAATAATATAGCTTATACATCAGAATAACACATAGGCTACAATTTATAAAGATATTGTGTGAATTGTCCAAAATATGACGATAAGTGTCAAGTAGGAAAAAATCTACCATCTGCGAGCTATTCTGGCGTACGCTGCCAAAACCGCTAGAGTTACATACATGTACTACGCCACGCTTTATATAAGCTACTCGAAATACGAATACCTGCGCAGACGAAGTCGCGGGCACCAGCTTGTTCTTCTCATAATTTAAGAGCGATTAGCTCTCGTCGGGGTTCTGATGTTGTTTCCCCAATTGAGTCTTTTCGATACGGCCTCCATGACTTCCTTATGTCTACTACTTGACAGCGACCTTCTCTTTAATCAGGCTCACGAGAGCACTGGTGGTCTAGTGGTAGTGGCCCTGCCTTCCGATCCTAAGGTCGTGGGTTCGAAACCGGTCGTGCAAATGAGTTTTTCTGTTCAAAAATGTATGTGCACAATGCCAGTACTCTCAAAAGGTGAAGAAAAACATCGTTAGGAAACCGGCATGTCGTAGAACCTAAAAAGTTCTATTACATGTGTCAAGTGCTTGAAAGGAGCCTCTTGAGGCGCACTTAAAATCCTTTCACCACACTGTTTCGAAAGAAACTAGTGACACGACAAGAGAAAGAGATCTGGCTCACATTTTTTTTTTTTTTTTTTTATTCAACTAGCTGATGGAACAAGCAGATGGCCCACCTGATGTTAAGTGGTAACCATCACCTATAACAAAGCATTGCCTCGTAAGTCACGCACGATAGGAACGTGCCCTACGATGCACTGCCCTGCGTCCATCAGCTTGAGGCATACAGAACATAACTTATTATTGGCTTTCCTCTCTCGCTTTGACCTTTCCTTTATTCCTTTGATTCTTCTTCATTATTAATCTGACAAACATTTGGCACAGTAGGTATATCAGACAGCAGTAATTAATCGCTTTAAATTCATGATACAGCGCAATTTTTTTCGTCATACGACTTTTTGTAAACATTTCAGCTTTGCCAATATTTCCAACCTCTCCTTTAGACATACACAACAAAAGACATTTTAAAAGAATCGTGCCGTGTGAACCCGTTGTTTTTGTATGGATGTAGACTTTTCAACACTCCCGCTAGAGACGCTTATAGTGTCTCCATACAAAAACAGGCAATGAGTGCAACACAAAACTTTCTCAGAATCGCAGTACTCTTCCTGTCCACTTCAGATCACTAAGGACGTTTACGGAAGTCTTATATAATTTGGACCTCACCCACATTCAATTATACAAGGTGTTCCAATACTTGAATGTGGGAATATATTGAATAAGAATCTAAAACTTCAGGGGGCTAAAGTACCCATCAATATGAATAACTTTTTCTAAGGAACCAACTCTGTAAACGCAAAAAAAACAGCTGTTTCATACATTTTAGCCAGGTAAGTATTGAACTTTTGTATGAAACAGCTGTTTTTTTCGCGTTCACAGTGTTGGTTCCTTAGAAAAAGTTACTCATATTGATAGGTACTTTAGCCCCCTGAAGTTTTTAGACACAAGTATTGGAACACCTTGTATACATCAATGCATATAATATATGTCTGTGTATGATTATATGATGTCTTAAAAGCAAGGGCTAAATATTTGCCTTTTTTTTTACAGAAAACAAGCGCAGGTAGCGCGCATGGACGCAGAAAAAGAAGGCATAGTCGTTCCTCTCACTCTAGAAGACTACTGCATCAAAACACAAGTGAAGTCGGCTACGCAAGACGCACAGGTATGAATTTCCAAAACATTTACGGACCACAGAAGTCTATTATGTATAATTCTTACTTACTTATCTAAAAAACCTAAAAATATCTGCTTGGTCTAAAAATATATTTTTTCGGTGTCTGGCTCAGATTTTGTCGTATGTATCTATGTAGTTATTTCTGGAACCGATGACGGTACGAGGAATTGATTAGTGTATTGATTAAATACAAACCGTAAAACCTTTACGACCAACGCGTTCAAATGTTAGCTGTTTTCATGGTTTACAGGGTGGATTTTTGAGACGGGACAAGAAAGGCCGTCACAGTTACAGAAAAACATTCCTAGGAGACCATCCATAAATTTTTGAGATCTGAACTGTATGCACTGATTTTGGAAAAAAAAAATTTGGGAAAAAAATTTAAAATATTTCATATTGAGATTAAAATTCTATAAGACCATTTTAAGTGGTACTAGAAATGACTGAAATCGCAAAAAAAAAAATCCGATATATTTTGTACTGAAAACCGATTTATCAACTCGAAATATTTTTACCACTTAATGTCTCAATAAACCACCTGTATACTAGGTTGTAGGTGGTGGTAGGTTGTGGGTACTTTTAGTTACGATGTATGGATAGTGGTAAATGAGAGATGTTTTTTTGTTTCCTTTCAGCTTGACATGACAGATTTCTACGACGACGACTACGATGATCTCGATTCAGATTCCGACGAGGAGTTGGAAGGCGGCGACGGAGACGCGGACGACAGCGGTAACGGCGAGTCGTGAGCGTTGCTTACCGATTCTTGTAAACTACCCGCATCTATAAAGAAATTAATGTATTACAAAGCGCGGCGGTCATTACTTCTCTTCGTCTTTTTTTCTATATTCTCTAAATTTTTGGCTCCTGTCCGTCATTCGACAGATAATCTTGCCAGTGTCAAGTGATTTGTATTGAATACTTTTTAGTCAAGTCAGTCCATAGTCAAGACGGCCGTCATTTGTTTTGAAGAAAATTAAACGGTTTTCTTCAAAACATTGGAAACATTTTCGGTCAAATCAGGATATCACATAATACACTGTCATTCCAAATGTTTACACTTTGTGCTAAGACCTCAAGTAATGTTGGTTAAAATACCAAAGAAATTACACAACACAACTCAAAATAACATTAGAAAAACAAATAAAATGAAAAAGCCATGTTGCATCCCAAAATGTCAGAAAATGAATCTTTTTTTTTATTTTTATTTAAATGAGAGTTTTGTCACAATGACTATGTCACCCCCGTACAGACTATACACAAATAACTAACATAAAAATTATACTACCCGCAACTTTGGTGGCATCACAGCGCTATTCGGTATTAACGTTTTTGCTCGTGTGTTTGCGATTTCGTCGTGTTGATGAATATAGGCGAATAGAGTCACTACACATCGTCGTATTTGGGTAAATACGATGAATAGCGATGTGAAGTGCCACTATTCAATTTAAGAGCTCAGTACCCCAAGTCTCAGTTGTAACTACACATCATTCAGTGGTTTAATATCTTCAGAAACATTGAAATTTGTGTGCGAGTTGTTTGTTGTCTCTGTCTTAACAATAGTGTCCGAGCGAGAAGTAATGATTGACGGCGCCAATTTAGATTCGCATCTTTATTGGTGTAGGTTATAGGTACCTAGCTTATTATCCTACATAATTATTTAAAACTCCAACAGGTCATTCTTTTACGCTGTTCAAATGCCTAAATCTTAGTCCGCGTGGTGTTAGGGCCAGTGCATACTGATGGACTCTGCAGATAACTATTTTGTTAATTCTTTTTGTTTTTATTTTTATATGCAGTGGATACCATACACCGTTATTACTTATTAATTCAATGACATAAGATAAAAATGACATCGTCTACTAGTGTGCGCTGGTCTTTATTTCCTTACACTTGAAATACAGTCAATTCTGTGAAATTTCAGGAATCCCTTTCTGTAAATTACTTGGCGCTACTGTCGAAAAGTGTTGTTGGTTAATGTGTTTTTAAACCTGTTTAGTTTTTATAATTATGTATAAAGTACGCGAAATTATAGAAATACTTTTACCCTACAATCCGAAATTCAAATTGATAAGACCTAACTGAAATCAATTAGAAAATGTGTATCATTCTGGTGTGTAATGTGTAAAATCTGTTATTATGTATATTCTCTGATTGTAATTAATCGTTTCTTCCAAATGAAATATTCTCTGATTATACAGGGTGTAAAAAGACTTCGGAAGACTTAAATCTGTGCTTCAAAATTTCAGTACATGCTTCTCGATCCAAACAAATCGCAACAAAATACATTGGGATAGTCTCGGTTTCTGAATGAAAGTAATATTTTTTTGTGTTATTTGGGATCAGAATAAATCCCTTTGCAAATTCAAAGCAATGCCAGTGCTTCTGCTAATACGATATTTAAGTAATCAGTACCAATATTGAAACTGTTATTATCTGAACATCCTTAGAGATAAATGGTTAGCTGAAGGCTTCACTACCCATAGTGGCCAATAAGACTGTTGCCATATCTTTTCGTTGACATGAATATGACAGAGGCAAGCATACTTAAAGCCGGTTTGGATGAAATATGTCTAAAGTCATATAAGTAGTATTTTTACACCCTGTATTTAGTGCCAGTTATACGCTGTTGCCCATGCGTGGGTTTCCGCATTTACCCACACTACACTTAGTATTCTCATGACGCAACTTATTACATAGGTACTGACTGTAATGAAAAATTATGTAGAAATTATAATGCACTTGTACTGCCAGACTTTCGTAACGCGTTTTTGTATTGAAAACTAGTAGTTACCCGTGATTTCGTTCGCTTTGCAAGCGGGAATTTCTTAGCGCGCCCATAACCTTTAGAGTTTATGAGGTTATGGGTAATTGTAATTGCCGAAGACGAAAGTTAGCTTAAACTTAGCTGTTTTGACATACGCAAGCTACTTCAGGCTTTTTGTGTCCGAATCTTAGAGCTGATTTCACCATGCTCTGTTAGTTACTAATCAAGGATTAACAGGCCGTCAAATCTAACCTTAGATGTCAAACGCGTACATTTTGTCATATTTAACGGCCCTTTAATCCTTTGTTAATCTAACAGAGCATGGTGGAATTAGCTCTTAGCCAATAGTCTAGTGTCAGCTAGACTAGACCATAAAACTGCTGATACTTCTTAATACCGACTAATTGGGCTTTTTTTAAACGTCAGTTTCTGTCTGTTCATAAGCAAACTCGAACAAGAGCAAGAGAAACGAATTCTGACGTTTCCGAATGTTTTAAAATCGCTTAGGCCTAATCACGAACGAATTTGACGTTAGTCGCGTAAACGTATCGTATCCCTAACTACAACACTAGAGAGCACTAGTGGTAGCGGCCCCGCCTTCAGATCCTAAGATCGTGGGTTCTGTTCAAAAATGTATGTCCACAATGCCAGTACTCTCAAACGATGAAGAAAAACATCGTGAGGAAACCGGCATGTCGTAGAACCTAAAAAGTTCTATAACTTGTGTCAAGTGCTCAAGGAGCCTCTTGAGGCGCACCTAAAATCCTTTCACCACACTGTTTTGAAAGAAACTAGTGACACGACAAGAGAGAGAGAGAACAACAACAGAATAAGGTCGAATATCGTTTCAACATTCGTGATCAACATGTTTATGTAGACGAAGGGTTACATGTCAAAAGCAAGATTTTCCTTTAAGTCCTCATTTTGGTTTTCTTTGTTAACGCAATAAATACATATTCTGTTAAGAGGCTTCGAATTGTCGCTAGATAATTGTTTTTCTGTGCATACCTACAACTGCTTCACAGACAAAACTATGTTTTAGTAAAAATACTTATAGCAACCTTATTCGATATGCTCAGACTTGTCACTCGAGCATTTTGATAGAAATAGCAACCTCAAAGTTAATAATATTTTTGTAACTAAGGCATGCTTGTTTCACAATTTAGTACTAATTATTTTGGTAGGTATTTTTGAGATTTGTAACTCGAAATGTAGCGTTATAACTTTAACCTAGTAGGTATCATTGTGTTGTATTTAGAAAGAATTTCGTCGGTCGCTCTCGGCCATATTTTGTGTGGCAAAGTATTTTTGAAACGCAATAGTAATTTTGGCTTGCACTACGCAATTGAGATTCATCGAAGAGAGATTTTAAATTGAGAACAAAAATACTTTGACGTGACGTGTTAATTCGAAACGGGCAATTCGCAACCCTAAGGGCCGGTTTCACCATGCTCTGTTAGTTACTAATCAAGGATTAAAAGACCGTTAAATCTAACCTTAGCTGTCAAACGCGTACATTTTGACATATTTAACGGCCCTTTAATCCTTTGTTAATCTAACAGAGCATGGTGAAACCGGCCCTTACTCTGACTATGTATCTCGCGAAATGTCTGCGACAATCGTAGATGTCTGTACCCCAAGTATGAGATTTGCTTACGATATTTCGTTTTTCGTTTTACGTTTTTGTTCCGTGTTCATTGCGAGTTTTGTATGAAGACGCGATAGAGATACCGATACGGAACCCGCAATGAACACGGAACCAAAACGAATCGTTTTCGCTGCGTGCTCATTGCGGGTTTTGTAAAGTTCCGTATCGGTATCAATATCGCGTCTTCATACAAAACCCGCAATAAACACAGAACAAAAACGTAAAACGAAAAACGAAATATCGTAAGCAAATCTCATACTTGGGGTACTGACCACGGGTCGGTAGCGCAATTATCGCTGTCAAACTCGTCTTTTTCAGCACATACTGTATGCGAAATACGTATGAGGCGGGTTATAGGAAGTATTGTGCTCGGACGAGTGCGATTCAGAGTATCACAAACATTAATCCATTTAATCTCGGTCGTACTAGCTCATGCAATCTCTTGTATGCAGTAGGTACACTCGGTCCGAGCACACAGGTATCGTTTGTATATGTTTTGGGATTGTAGTGTATCTATTTGGCCTGTCTGTCTCTTCGTCTCATTGTCTCTTTGAGACTCGCCCGTTCTACTTGCCTGAACTGCATAATTAAAATAATTCTTATTATAAATAGTTGAATATGTTAGTCATCAGTTATTGTTGTTGTGTCCTATGAAACGACTTACTGGAATGTTGTGTTCGCATTGTGTAATGATGTTTTCGACTAAAATATGATTTAGTTTTGCTAATAATATGTACGTTTATTACAAGACTTCTGTGATTTATAGAACATTGTCGCCTAATATTTGATTTATATACAATTTAGTTTAGTTATTTTTAGAACATTCAAAACATTGTAATTTGTTATATTGGAACGTTTCATACAATGTTTTTTTCTAGTTTTGCTTTCTTTCGTAACTAACTACTTAGTAATATTCCTAAAGCCAATATCTCATAAATTAATCTAGGTATTTGAAAATAAAAAATAAAATGTATTGTAGCACCCTCTATTATATTGTATCAAAATCCATAATGTACAGAGATTTTAACGATATATGTATGATTCGAGATTCTGCTCAAATCAAAATGCTAAAAAATGTGTTTATGATAAGCTAAAAGTAATTAATAGAATTCAAGCATAATTAAAATATAGTATTTCATGGATGAAATTAATCGTAAAGTTTAAACACGCGAAAGTGAATTACCTATATGGATAGTGTGCACTAAGTTAATTACAATAGATTCTATTTTAATATAAGATTTAGACTGCGATTTTAGCTTTTGAACACCAACAATCGTAATTTCGTCGCAACTGATTACACCTACGCTGCGGTGGTGTTGCGTAAATTGCCCACGATCGTACATTTACCTTCGTAAATCCAGCTAAAATCGTCCAAAACTTAATTATTACTTAGATCATAAGTAACGTAAGTGGTTTGGAAAATCATTGTAGGAAAATTTCACGAAACGAATGTTAATTACGTATAATAGTGATTAAATAAATGATGTGTTTGAATGAGAAACTTGCTTTCATTTTTGTTACGTAAAAAAAGAAAATTTATTTCTTATATTTTAGTAGGGCAGGTATACAGTGGTATACGTAACCTAACAGAAAGGAAGGAATAGAAATAATAGATAATAGAAATAGGATTGAAATAGCCTAAGTTATTTCATATTCTTAAACATTATGGATATGTCGTAAAGTTGATCACTTCATGATGTGACCGATCATTTCATGAAATGGCAAATACCCGCTGCCCTCATCATGATACGGCCGGCCGCCAGATCAATGAATCAATAATACCGATAAATTGTAGGAAGTCAAAGAACGTCTTATACGTCTTGTCTAGTCGTGACGACATGGGGGCTATTGTCAAAAAATAAGCATTACCCACGTGTAGGTATACTCTTATTTCTGTGCTCATACCCGTGTCTATGTGAACTTTGTATACCTACCTACGTAAGTAATACTTTAAATCTTGTGATATGTAGGCTAACATGATTTTGTGTTGCAAATTTGGGCCCGTGCCACGGACTCGGTCCTGCGGTGGTTTGACAGTTTTTTTTTTTCAATTGGAGAACGGACAAGGTTATAATGTTACACTAAAATATACTTAGCATCAAAGCATATACTACGTACATTATATTAGTTTTTATTTCACTTAAATACATGCAACAGAAGCTATTACTATGAGAATTTTAGACCACTTTTTGAATTTCCGAGATTTCGCGCGATAGCTGTGTGACGTCACGGCTCGGCACCTATAGTGAAACTCGTAAATGTAGCGGTCGCGCGCTATTTACACTATCTACATCTACACTAATATTATAAAGAGGAAAGATTTGTATTTTTGTATGTAACGAATAGGCTCAAAAACTACAGGTCCGATTTCAAAAATTCTTTCACCATTAGAATGCTACATTATCCCTGAGTAACATAGGCTATATTATATTTTCAAAAAAATCAGGGATCCTTACTAAAACTCCAATAATGTACTTAACCCAAGGTGGAAAACAAAAACCTTACATCGCGAGCGCTGCGAAAACTATTGATGATAGAACAAAATAATGTACTACGATTTTTCAGAACACGTCATTATCTACAAAAAATGTCGCGACAGCATATGTCTAGCTATTATAGTTTTGTCACAATAAGTGTTCTTTTATTATAAAAAAATAATTGAAATGCCTGCCTGGCTCTTTATTTATACCTTGGTATTAATCCTTATCCAAATACTTAAATCTTTTCATATTCAAGACTGGTTCAATACCTATACATTACTTCTTTAATTTCTCAAATCGGACATTCCATTCAAAAGATTTTAAAAATATAAGGTCACGGGGCGCGTTCTCACCCAGCGCGGACCCGGGCAACGCGCGAGGTAGAAGGGCGTGTCAATGATTCGAACCCACCACGGTCTAAGTTTATCCTAAAACATTGAAAAAAATTAATGTCCACCCATGCGAAGCTGAGTGTATTTACGGCGAGTGTGGTGGTAACTGGTAATGCCAATGAAGCCGCAGCCGCGACACAAATTTTCCATATTTACACTACCGAATCGGGCGAGACTTCTATCAACTCATTAAAATTAAAATGCAGTTAGTAATGGAGTACGGATTTCAAAGGGCTGAGCCCCGTGACCCAGGGATCATAGTCCTTGCGAGTAAATGCCAGGGCGATGGGTTACTCCCCCGAGGCCCTTACCTGCAATTCCCAAATTCACAGCGAGCTGTAGACCGGATTGATTGATTGGATTTCTGTCGTTTGTGGTCATGGCTGTCAATTTGACACTGCACTGTTCTGTCAGGCCTGCATACCTCCATGGGCCTGCCTGTCGTTACGTTGACAGCGTTGACAAATGTAAACAACAAAATAGGTATTGTTTCTTTCTCTATCAATTCAACAAATAAATTGCAGACGTCGGGAGTTGCGATATAATAATACTATTTTTCGAAAGTGAAGTGTTATTTGTTTAATTTGTATTCAAAATGAGCTGTCTTAGTGATTTGGCACAGTCCAATGAATATATGAGTTTCAGAAGCAGCATTCCACTGAGAAAGATAGTTGTTGACTCAGATGGTTCCAAGGTAAGAGAACCATAGGTATTTTCTGATCTCCGACCTGAGACTAAATAATTGACCTTTAGCTCGTAACATGTTATCAGATACTGTTCCGGTCCACTTAGTTTATTTTATTTTATTGCGTTCTATATTTCGTATTCAAATTAAGCAGGTATATCCAAGTATCTGAAATTAAGGTTGTATGAGTAGGTAGGTTGATAGGTAGTAAATAAATAAATAAAAAATAAATATTGGTGGACTTTTCCACACAGCACTATCTAGCCCCAAACTAAGCCAAAGCTTGTAATATGGGACCCAGATAGCTGATATAATACATATATCCTTTTTTTTATAAATACTTACTTATAATTTATAATAACACCCAGACAGAGAACAAGCATCTATGTTCATCACACAAATGTTTGTTCTCGGTGGAGATCGAACCCACGGCCTACAGAGCAGAAGGCAGAGATACTACCAACTGAACTGTGAAGGCTGTCAAAGTAGTAGTAGGTTGTAGATATAGGTAAACCATTTCCATTATTTATTTGCAGGCTTGGCGAATATTCGACTCTGGGCCAAAGTCTGTTAGCTGCCCTCTGATTTGTTTACCACCAGTATCAGGCACAGCAGACATTTTCTTTAAGCAGGTGATGGGTCTTGCTTCTCGGGGTGTTCGAGTAATAGCTGCTGAGCCTCCCCCATACTGGAATATCAAGGAATGGTGTGACGGTTTTAAAAGGCTTATTGACTACCTGGAGCTTGACAAAGTACACATCTTTGGAGCTTCCTTAGGTAACTATCTTAATACTCTTCTATATATTATGGATCGAGTGAGCGAAGCAAACGAAGATTCTAGTTTCAACTTGGGCGATTTGGCATTTTATGTATGTATGTATGTTTGTCTGGCCATAACTTTCGAACCGTTGATCCGATCTGCATGAAATTCGATAAGACGACAGCTTGTACTTGAGAAATTTACTGGTAAGTATATGAGTAAAATCGGATGAAGGGTTTTTAAGATATGGGGTTTTTTAAGGGGGCAAAAATAAAAAAAGTTACTGAAAAAAATCAAGTTACATGTCATACGGAAGGGCTTTGTTTGGACATTCCAAGACAATTTTTACTTTTTTCTGGGATGCTTGGTTTTTGAGATACAACAAAAAGTTAAATTAAGATAACCAGCGACCCAAGAGCTCCCATCTCTAAGAGTTTCGTTGGCATCAAGGTTTTTCTACTGGTCAGCCAGTTCCTTTGCTTTTTCTTATTTTTTTTTCTTGAAATAAATTAAGGAGGTACTCAGTTCTCATAAAATGGTGACAATGTCCAGGTCTTATGATGGAGCCAAGGTCTGTTCAACGGAACTCTTCAATAAATAGGCCAATAGAGTTGAAACTTGGTTACCGTACCAAGTTAGTTGGCGGTAGTCAGAAAAAAGTCCAAACATAATGTTTGGACTTGCCTTTGACTACCACCTACTCAAAGTTTTGGTGCGTTCGTCGGGTCGCATCACGAGATCTCAGTTCGGGGCGAACTACTAGTTATATACCTAATTAAAACTTGTAGGATGATTGATTTGAATTTTGATAATCAGAAATAAAAAAAAATCATACTTTCTGGTATGCCTACCAGATAGTTCCAGATAGTATGAAAATATTTTATACCTACTTAAGTTAAGAAAGGTAAGCAATATCTGCATAATTTCAAGTGCTTAACCACAGATAAAAAATTAAATTGCGTTCCTTTAGTTTTCAAGTTTGCTTTACCAAACTACTGAACCGATTATCATGAAACTTTGCAGGTGTGTTTTTCTCGACACCTGCAAAATATGTTGTATGTTGTATGGCTCTTCAGGTCTTACTCATTGTGGATACAAAATAACGACACTTTTTCTTAAATTTGAATTGAAGCACATGCATATTTAAAAAACTTGATTCAAGGCCATTTATTTCGAAACAAGAGCTATATAAATTTTTATTTCTTTTTATAGTGTTTACCTACACTTAAGGAAATCACAAAGATTTTTAATATAGTCCCAAAAGTTATTTTCCGAGTGGTATTTGAACCCACGACCTTCCCCTTGATACGGGGCCGCGCTAACCAACTGCGCCCTCGGATTCAGATATTCAGGGACAGTGAGTTATTCGTCGAGTGTGATTAGAATCCGAGGGCGCAGTTGGTTTGCGCGGCCCTGACATATTTAACGGCCCTTTAATCCTTTGTTAAACTAACAGAGCATGGTGAAATCAGCTCTTAGGATCCTACTTTAGAAACCTTCGCTGCACTCGGGCTTTGCTTCGCTCTGGATTAATATTACATTTAAAAAAAAACTTGGATCCTTGTTTACGTAAACCCTTTCACGGAAAAGTTTCCGCCACAGAATAGCTGGCGGAAAGTCGCTCAAACTCACTCAAGCTTTCGATTACGGGAATCAAAATCGCGTTATTCATAACTGCGTCGGGAATCCCGATATCGAATCCGACAAGGCTTCTCGAGTGAATCAAAATCGGATACGATACGGTTACGCGACTAACGTCAAATTCGTTCGTGATTAATTAGGCTGCAGCAGGATCACGTATGAATTTTGACATGTGTGGCGTTAACGTATCCTAGCGATATTCGACCTTATTCTATTGTTATTAGGGATACGATAAGAGCACTGGTGGTCTAGTGGTAGCGGCCCCGCCTTCCGATTCTAAGGTCGTAGGTTCGAAACCTGTCGTGCACCAATGAGTTTTTCTGTTCAAAAATGTATGTGCACAATGCCAGTGAACTCTCAAACGGTGAAGGAAAACATCGTGAGGAAACCGGCATGTCGTAGAACCTAAAAAGTTCTATAACATGTGTCAAGTGCTCGAAAGGAGCCTCTTGAGGCGCACTTAAAATCCTTTCATTAAAATGCATGAGAAATCGAGACAACTTATATAAAAAACTCAAAAAAGATTGAAATACTTAAACTTTCCTACAAGCGGTACAAAAAGTTTTGTAATTTGCTTTTGAAAAAAGCAAAAAGACAATACGACAGGCAAGAAATTGAAAATGCAGGTAACAATCGTAAGCAACTATGGGATGTAATTAAAAAAATCAGCGGTTCTAATAAGTCTAAAGATCACTCGGGCTGTCTTATCTCACCTGAAAACCCTAACGAAAGCATTAATGATGTTAATAGTTTCTTCGCGAATATCGGACGAAACCTTGCCGAACAAATAAACCCCTGTGTCCTAAATAAGAGCTCTTTGGCATCTGAGCAAGTGCACCACCCACCTTATAACTCTCTTGTTATGCTCCCAACTAACGAAGAAGAAATTGCACAAATAACAAAAGCCCTGAGAGATAACTGTGCAGTAGGGGCCGATCAGATCTCAGGGAAAATATTAAAGAGATACTTGCACACCCTTTGCCCCTATATTACACATATCTGTAATCTCGCTCTGTCAACAGGAATATTCCCACGAGCATTCAAACTAGCTTCGATAAAACCCATTTATAAAGGAGGCGAAAGGAATCTCGTCAACAATTATAGGCCAATTTCCATCTTGCCTACCCTTTCAAAGGTCCTTGAGCGTCTCATGAACTCACGTCTTACACACTTCTTAGAGATTAATCTTCTGCTTTCACCTGCTCAATTTGGTTTCCGAATAGGCAAGTCAACCAATGCAGCAGTACACGAGCTCGTAAATTCTATTATAACTAGCTTGGATAAAAAACGTAAGTGTCTCACAATCTTTCTTGACTTGGCTAAAGCATTTGACACCGTCTCGATTCCTCACCTTCTCCTAAAGTTGGAGCGAGTCGGTGTCAGAGGGCTTCCGCTAAAGCTGATTCAAGATTATTTAAGTGGTAGAAAGCAGCGAGTCAAAATTGACCACATGCAAAGCGATGAACTCACTGTCAGCTATGGAGTCCCACAAGGCAGTATTCTTGGTCCAACGCTCTTTCTGGTATATATTAACGACTTGTGCGATCTTAAACTTTGTGGCGGTAAGACATTTACGTTTGCGGATGACACTGCCCTCTTTTTCAGTGGTAATAGCTGGGAAGAGACCTTTGTTAATGCCCAACTCGGCTTCGATAGGGTTAGCAAATGGCTGGAAGGCAATGTGCTGACACTCAATATCACAAAAACCAAGTACATAGCTTTTGGACTAAAAAGTAACTTACTTCCGGCACAAAACCTTACAATCTCTGCGCACTCCTGCTCCAACAGGTTATCCACGTGCTCCTGCCCTTTTCTACAACAGGCAAGCAATATTAAATACCTCGGTGTTATTTTGGATCAAACCCTTTGTTTTAAACAACATACCGAAGCACTAGTATCTAGACTACGTAAACTGATATATATCTTCAAAACGCTTAAACACGCAGCAAATCGCAGTGTCATCAAAATGGTGTATAACGCACTTTGCCGTTCGCTTATAGATTATTGCATAATCTCCTGGGGTGGGGCGGCAAAAACTCACATGATCGAGGTGGAAAGAGCTCAACGAGCAATACTTAAAGTCGGCTTTGGACTTCCGTTTCGTTATCCTACAACCGCCTTATACGAGGTTTGGGATGTATTAACGGTTAGACAAACTTTTATCCTGCAAACTATTTTAAAAGCTCACTCCCAGTTGAAATATGATCCGAACCTAAAGATGGATAAACGTAGAAAAGGGAAAGTTTGTCCCACTCAATCACTTCGCACACAAACTGCAAACAACTTTTTCTGTTTTCTAGGACCGTACTTATATAATAAATTAAATAGCACCCTAAATATCTACCCCTTACTGAGATCAAGATGCAAAACAACAGTGGCAAAACATCTTAAGTTGCATAATTACGACGAAACTGAAAAATTGCTGCACTGTTCTCACTAAAAGAACTCCCCAGTTATCTTTTAGATCTTAGTTTTCCAAAACCCTTTGTCACACTTTTTTGAGTAGGTAAACTAGTCCCATATTTATTTATGTAAAACAGATTGCTTATCACTTTCGCTTGTTCCCATTTATAAATATACAAAACACGCACACTTACCCGTACATATGTACCCCTGCATAAATTATTCACGTACGCAATCAGCCACCCATACGGAATCACTCACACAGGCATACTTACCCACGTAAACACATACAAATACATTAAACATTTATAACCCCTCACTCTTCACACACACTCGCACACACACCCTCACACACACCCTTACGCACTATCACACCTAACTCTAACTACTAATACTAAAGTTTTTAGTTTTTCATTCTCACCTTAAGTTTATTTGATATTTATCATTCACTCTTTTACCTGTTATTATTGTTTATTGTCTACTATCTCAGTCTACGACACTACAGTATACCGTGTCTTCTTATAACATCCGCGGAGTGGGGCCCTGGTGACCCGTAACACAGGTTTTATTAAACCTATCACAGGCACCAGTCTCTCGCAATGTAGGTTTATATCTAGATTGCACTACTTAGTACTTAGACCTAGTTAAGGCAAACCTTTTGTGAAGAGAGAATAAATACATTTTTCATTTTCACATTTTTCATTTCACCACACTGTTTCGAAAGAAACTAGTGACACGACAAGAGAGAGGGATACGTTACGTTTACGCAACTACGTCAAATTCGTTCGTGATTAGGCCGAATAAAATCAAATATCGCTACGACACGTTAACGCCACAAATATCAAAATGTATTCGTGATCAAGGGGCTGCTGGTCTCTAGCTCGCGGGGCCCAGGGTTCTGATGTCAATAATGAAATACAGTCTTCAGTATACTTTCATCCAGAATCTTGATCAAATCTAGACTTTACTTTTTTTTCCGGAAAATCTAATATTTTTTTATTATTCCAGGTGGATTCATAGCTCAGAAGTTTGCTGAACTAACAAAGAACTGCCCCCGTGTGGCATCTCTAATCCTATGCAACACATTTACAGACACATCAGTGTTTGAGTACAATGACTCATCAGCACTTTTCTGGATTCTACCCTCACTTGTTCTTAAAAGAATGCTGATGGGAAACTTTACATCAGATAAAGTGGATAAAAGAATGGCTGAATCTATTGACTTTATGGTTGAAAGAGTAAGTTTACCTATTTTACGGCTTGAATCATTCGCGCATAATTTCCATAAATTTAAATAACCAGATATCATGTAAATTGATGATAATCTAAGTTTCTGTTTAGGTGCAAACACTACTTACATACGATAGAAGAATATACTTTATTGCACACAACTTATGGATATAACAAAAAACTTACAAAGGTATGCCAGGCTGGAGCCTGGTATACCTTTCTAAGTTTTTTTGTATTACTACACCTACTACATACATTTACTTCGAACATTTTGGTATGGATACAAAATTATTCGAAGGCCTTTCTCAAGTACACACAAACTATCGACTTACCAAATTTCATGCAGATCGGATCAACGCAAAGGTTCTAAAGTTATCCGACTAACATACAACATACCCACTACACCAAATCGCCCAAGTTAGTTAACTGTAAGATTTTCGTTCGCTTCGCTACTCAATCAATTAGCTTGATGAGCATAATTTGATAAATAACATACCTACCACTTGAATAAACAAACCATTAGTAGGTACCATACCTACTATAAACAATGTAAAACTTTACATTGTTTACTGGATGCATGATGTATTGTTGATGATGTAGTGTTTGAGTCACATTTTAGATCAAGCAGGAGCAGATTATTGAAATTAAAACCCTGTAAGTAATTAACTTATCCTTTTCAGCTGGAAACTCTGAACCAATCTGAACTAGCATCACGACTGACTATCAACTGCACACCATGCTTCGTTCAGCCCCAACTGCTCGCCTCCCTGCCTGTTACTGTCATGGATGTCTGGGATGAGAGTGCATTGAGCTCGCGCGTACGCGAGGATCTATACAAGTCTTACCCTCAAGCAAAATTAGCGCATCTGAAGAGCGGCGGCAACTTTCCTTATTTGAGTAGAGCTGATGAGGTCAATCTTCATTTACTAGTAAGTTTTTAATACCTGAATGCAACTATTCTACAATATCTTTATCTTTTGTTCTTTTTAACAGTCTTTAATTTAGAGATAAATAAATAATAAATAAATAAATATTGGTGGACTTTCCACACCGCACTATCTAGCCCCAAACTAAGCCAAAGCTTGTAATATGTAAACTAGATAGTTGATATATACTTAAATACTTTTTTTTTTTTGTAAATTTATACATACTTTTAATTTATAATAGCACCCAGACAGAGAACAAACACCTATTTCTATTCACCACACAAATGTTTGTTCTCGGTGGGAATCGAACCCACGGCCTACAGCGCAGAAGGCAGAGCTACTACCAACTGAGCTGTGAAGACTGTCATTAGATACAAATTCAAAATGCTTCAACTAATGAATTCAATTTACAGATTCATTTACGGCAGTTCGAGGGCACAGAGATCTCTCCTTCATACGTCAGCCTTCACAAAATGCCTGCATCAACAAGCAATAACCCTGAAGAAGGAACAGTCAGCTACTTTAACCAACGCGATAAATTCGTTAAGATAACATAAAACAGAAGAGAAAGCGTGCCATGGTCTTCTAATATGTTGGTAGGTAGGTACTTTCAAAGAATCGGATTGTCAATCAATTAAGTCTGATTGTTGGTTAAGGTGGCACAGGCAGATGTGAACTGATTAAATAACGGCACTGTCTAATACATTTACGTTGTTGTGTTTCTGTCTCTACTATAATTCCTATCAATGGAAAAGTTTGGTATCCACAACCTAAGAATCGACAATCCGAATCCCTGATAGTACTACATATATTTGCTCTGTGCCGAATTTACTAATGTTTGAATTTTGTAATTTGAATTTTGGGTAGGTAGGTAGATTTCTTCATTCCATACTAGTTTGTAGTTTCATTATTGGCAAGATAATCGTTTATCCGTGTGTCAGTGACCTTCTACTGTTTCTAGCTTGTAAGTTTAATCAAATGATTCTAATTATACAATTACAAATGATTATGGCAACTATCTGCAATTTAAGGTAAGGCATAGGACTTTTGTACTTAGAAACGATGTTAAAAGTAAAAATGACTATTTTGCGGAATGTCATTTTGCTGTGATAAAATATTCAAAGTTATTAATGCATTAAAAAAATTGCATTGTTGTGAAATAATTTACTAAGAATTTTTGACTTATGAATTTACAAATTAGTGTGCTAGTCTAGAGGATGATGTATTGAATTGAAAATATAAGTTATAATTGATCGAGTGAGCGAAGCGAACGAAGATCTTAGTTTCAACTTGGGCGATTTGGCATTTTATGTATGTATGTATGTATGTATGTATGTATGTATGTATGTTTGTCTGGCGATAACTTTAGAACCGTTGATCCGATCTGCATGAAATTTGATATGTCGATAGCTTGTACTTGAGAAATTTACTGGTAAGTATATGAGTAAAATCAGATGAAGGGTTTTTGAGATATGGGGTTTTTTGAGGGGGCAAAAATAAAAAAAGTTACATAAAAAAATCAAGTTACATGTCATATGCAAGGGCTTTGTTTGGACATCCCAAAACAATTTTTACTTTTTTTTTGGGACGCTCGGTTTTGGAGATAAAATAATTAAAGTTAAATTAAGATAACCAGCGATCCAAGAGCTCCCATCTCTAAGAGTTTCGTTGGCATCAAGGTTTTTCTACTGGTCGCCCAGTTCTTTTGCTTTTTCTTATTTTTTTTTCTTGAAATAAATTAAGGAGGTACTCAGTTCTCATAAAATGGTGACGACGACCAGGTCTGATGATGGAGCCAAGGTCTGTTCAACGGAACTCTTCCATAAATAGGCCAATAGAGTTGAAACTTGGTAACCATACCAAGTTAGTAGGCGGTAGTCAGAAAAAAGTCCAAAGATAATGTTTGGACTTGCCTCTGACTACTACGTACTCAAAGTTTGGTGCGTTCGTCGGGTCGCATCACGAGATCTCAGTTCGGGGCGAACTACTAGTATTGATGTTTATTGTTGATTCTTAGAAAATTATAATAAATTATGAAGACATAATGAAACCTATGCCTATTCTATTCGTAATATAGTTAACTTTGTAGTACATATAGTATTCACAATGTTTACACTGTGTAGCTTACCTACAACATTATTATAAGAATCTATATTTATTCAATAAATGCAAGCATGTGAAACAATGTTTTTTTCTTTCATTAAGAATGACAAAGTTCATTTCTAAAGAAGTTTTATTCAGTTCTATCTTAATTAAAATGTTCGGAATATAACTCTTTGACTTGTCATCCAAAGATCTTTGTAGAATAATCTCACACTCTGTGAATTTAGCCACGAGAGTGTGGCTAGCAACGTCGGTATTCTGGAATGCGCTACGCAACGCTTATGAGCTTAATTTCACAGAGATAAACAGAACTATAGTGGCACTATAGTAAAGCGACTTGCAAATAGAATGGCCGTAAAAGATTTGTATTGGTTCCTTCAAAACCTACAAATTAAATCAACAAGTAAATTCTTACAATTTATTTAACAACAGACTACTAAAAAATTATGTATCTCTCTCTAGCTTACTGAATTCTTTCTTTTCTTTCTGTTCTCGTAGTGCTTTCTCCCTTTCTTCGTCATCTGAGAAGTATTCCGCCAGGCTGTCTTCATGTGTGACTGCGGTTCCAGCCATAGTGGTTCCTTTCTCTGTTAGTGCATTAAAATTGACTAAAGGGTCTTCATAAGGTACGGTTGTGGCCTCAGGCTGGTTTTGTAGCGTGTTGTGAGCTGTGACTGTTGAGTATATTGACATGGCCTGCAAAAATCAAATTAAAATCATTACAATTCATTTAATTGATCGAGTGAGCGAAGCGAACGAAAATTCTAGTTTCAACTTGGGCGATTTGGCATTTTATGTATCTATGTATGTATGTTTGTCTGGCCATAACTTTCGAACCGTTGATCCGATCTGCATGAAATTTGATAAGACGACAGCTTTTACTTGAGAAATTTACTGGTAAGTATATGAGTAAAATCGGATGAAGGGTTTTTAAGATATGGGGTTTTTTAAGGGGGCAAAAATAAAAAAAGTGACTTAAAAAAATCAAGTTACATGTCATACGAAAGGGCTTTATTTGGACATTCCAAAACAAATTTACTTTTTTTCTGGGATGCTCGGTTTTTGAAATACTACAAAAAAGTTAAATTAAGATAACCAGCGACCCAAGAGCTCCCATCTCTAAGAGTTTCGTTGACATCAAGGTTTTTCTACTGGTCGGCCAGTTACTTTGCTTTTTCTTATTTTTTTTTCTTGAAATAAATTAAGGAGGAACTCAGTTCTCATAAAAAGGTGACAACGACCAGGTCTGATGATGGAGCCAAGGTCTGCTCAACGGAACTTTTCAATAAATAGGACTTGCGTTTGACTACCACCTACTCAAAGTTTTGATGCGTTCGTCGGGTCACATCACGAGATCTCAGTTCGGGGCGAACTACTAGTTTAATTAAAACATAAATTTTATATATATTCGGACATATATCTGACTAAACCCCCTTAGATATCCTTATATCCAAAATAGCTTAAGTTGGTACTTGATAGGTACTAAACGTTTTGAGGATTCAAGTGAAGTTGTTTACGTTTTTTATTCAATTTAAAAAGGGAAGTCAATAACCCGCTCCAATATATAACTTCAAATTAGTAAAAAAAAAAAACATGTATATTCTGTACCGAAGCTTAGGGTGAGATGGACTGGCGACATTGTAAATATAGGTATGTAAAGATTAGAAGTCAGTGGTTAGACAGGGCTCATAATCATTCTTGCTGGAAATGTACAGGGGAGGCCATGTCCAGCAGTTCTTGCGTCTTCATTCTGATGATGATGTTATATACCTGAGCGACTAGATTGGATACATCGCCTGCATTCGCCGGCAAGATGAGCGTGTTGTTTGTCCGCGCAAGTTTGTTGAACGCTGACACGTACTGTTCGGCCAGGGTCAGTGAAGCGGCGTGTTTGCTATTCTGTAATAGAATTTAAATTTTAAATGAGCTTGTTCATATTTCTTCTATTTAACAGCAACAGACTGATAAGCTAATAGACCGCTCAGCGACCAATATGAATAAGACCATTTAAATCAGTGGTTCCCAACCTTTTCTTGACCAGGGACCACTTTGATATATTTGCAGTTCGCAGGGACCACGATGTATAAAAAAATAAATAGAATCCATCCAAAAATAAACTAATCAAAAACTCAATGTAACTTGCATTAACAATAATTATTTTTATAGAAACTATGAAATTTTGTAGAATATCAAATCAGTTCATCTTTTGCGCAAGTTCGGTAATCCTAGGACTAATATTTTTACTCAAAGCTACACGCAAATCACTTACTTTCAAGCGATTCCTGGCTTTGTTTTTGATTACTAACAAAGCAGAAAACCCTTGTTCACGATAAGTCGTTGAAAAAATCAGTTAGCGCAAGGCGATTTCTCGAGTTTTGGTGTAAGAAATATCTTTTTTGCACCAAAACTTCTCAAGTGAATCAGTTTCAAATGCGTCCTTACAGTTTCTATCATTTCGAAGTTCAATTAGTTCTTCCTGGATTTCTTCTGTATTTTCACCAGCATATGTGTTAAAAGGGTTGCGAATCAGTTTTTAGTTTGGGAAGTAACGATTGCATTCATCGATCTTAGTTTACGAAGCCTAATTTTTTCTTGTCCTTTTGGCGAGATTTTCGTCCTCCACAAGTGCTTTAAATATCGCGATCGCAGAATAATTGTTACCCCAATTTTACCTAACCAACAATTGAAGTTTGCAAAATAGGTGCGAAATTCGAAATCGTTCGCGGACCATATTTTGACTCCTGCGGACCACTGGTTGGGAACCACTGATTTAAATGAACATTTACCATTGAACATGACCATTTATAATTTAAATGAACATTTCATAGCTTTAAAGAAGCTTTTATATCATTTCTTATGGTATTATGTAGCTTTGTTTAGTTTGGGGCTAGATAGTGCTGTGTGGAATGTCCACCAATATTAATATTTTTATCTCCCCTCAAGCCTGAAGAACGGAAAAGATACTCACTCGATCTGCCAGTGCGCTGCCCACTAGTTTGAGTCCGCGCGCGCGCGCCTCTGCGACGGCGAGCATAGCATTCGCTTCTCCAGATGCCTTGTTTATTTGCTCCATCTTGTCAGCCTCTGGGAACACAATAACTCGGTGGGTAAGACCGTTCTAAAATTCACAAATTTCCTATTCAGAAAGCGGAGGTACAAATGATTCGCGGGTTTTGAAGTGTCTTCACCGTCGATAAGTTTTAAGTTTTTTTTTTGTGATAAATACTATGAAAGTTTAAAAGTAAAGGCAATAGACATACCAGAAGCTAATATCCTAGCTTGACGCTTGCCCTCAGCGATGTTGATATCGGCAGCCCGTACTCCTTCGGATTCCAAGATGGCGGCTCGCTTTTTCCTCTCAGCTTCCACTTGCATCTGCATGGCTTCGTGGACTCGCGACGGCAGTTTTATATCACCTGAAAGTGCATTATTTATAGAAAAATATTTTTTTGTGCCTTATTAAAATCTGCCCTTAGCAGTCCTCAAGTTATTATAGACCCTTAGGGTCCCTTAAGGGTCTATCATAGCTTGAGGACTTTTTTTTTTATACAACCAGCTGATGGAACAAGCAGATGGCCCACCTGATGTGACTTGACTTATTGACTTATTGAAAAGCATTGCCTCGTAAGTCACGCACGATAAGAACGTGCCCTACGATGCACTGCCCTGCGTCCATCAGCTAGAGGCATACAGATGTTAAGCCTCATGTGCCTGTAATTACATCGGCAACCACACTCTTCAAACCGAAACACAGCGTTGCTGCTCGGCGGCAGAAAAAGGCGTGGTGGTAGTACTTCCCTGGACGAGCCCTTCACAAAGAGCTCTACTACTCTTAAAACTGGACTACTCGGGTTCAACAGTTTAACATACCCTTCGAAACATGAAAGTGCTCAGATGAAATGGTCAATGAAATGGTAACCACCCAGCATGTTCCATAATTTAGCTAATGTATTAGACCGATAATTACCGAGCAAGCAATGCTAAGAACGCATCTTAATCTAGCGTAACATATTAATGTGAAAATTTAGATGTTTGGGTATATGCAACATAATAACTGCTTTACATTTGTGTCTAAAACCAACTCCTCTCAATATACTTTCTTTAGCAGCCATCTCACCCAGCACTATGCATGCAATAGGATGTAGCATGTTCCACAGAGAAACACAAACAAGAGAGACAGCATGGAAATAATTTTCAGGACAGCTGTAGGTCTTTGGAATTCACTTCCCATTCCCATCAAAAAGGCTCCCAATAAATTAGTGTTCAAGCGCTTAGTCTATGAACATTTCCTTAAACAGATCTCATCAGTTCACTAAAATGTTATAATGTTGTTTGAAACCACTCATCCACTGTATTTCTGTTTGTTGCTTCATGTCCTATTGAAATGTATTTGCAGGTATATGTTTGTGTTAGGTGTAATTCTTTTAAGAGTCTTCTTTTTATTTTATTTTTTTTCTCTTCACCGTGTAACTTTGCGTTTGTTTGTGTAATTTGTAACTGTTTATTTTTAATAATAGCACGCCAACATCATTTTCTACCTTTAAGGTTGGCTGGTAGAAAATGCTTATAGCATTAAGCCCACCTTTTGTAAACTTAAATTTTTATTTTTGTGCAATAAAGTGTTACAGTTGCGCGCGTCACTTCACAGCGAGCGCACGTATTTCGCTAAGGATTTATTTTCGCGGCGTCAATTTTTCGATCTACCCTCATTTTCGCGGTGTGTGATGGGCGAGGTCGCCAGACCTCGTTCCAGAATCGGAAGTGATATGAGTGAAGAAGAAGTTATGGGAAGCAATATAGTGTGTGAGTTGGAGGTGTTTGACAGGCATGAGATAGTAGTGCAAAATAGTTTGGGAAGTGTGAGCGGAGCTGGAGCAAAGAGGAAGAGAGGTGAAGGAAAAAGAAGCGATAGTGATGATCAGGATATAGTAATTGATGGCGATGGATTTACCTTGGTACAGAAAAAGACCAAAAAACCGAAGCAAACCACAGTGAAAAATGATAATCTGAGAGGTTATAATTTACCAAGTACGTCATATAACAATAACAGAAGAAATACGAGAAATATACCAGATCTGAACTCAATTGAAGTTTGTATTACATCAAATGAAGTCTTGCCTAAACAGATTGGATTAGCAAAATTGTTAAAGTCAGAAAATATACCAAATATAACAGAGATCAAGTATAAAACCCCATACAAAATACTCTTGACGTTTGAAAATAGGGCAGATGCTGAAAAACTATTATACAATAGTAAGTTCACAGAACTAGGCTACAAGTGTCGTTTTACTAATGAAGTCAGTCTCACATATGGCTTAGTGAGATATATTGAAAAAGAGATAGAAGAAGAAGAATTGCTAAAATCATTCAGCGGTGAGTTTGAAATAACTGCTGTAAAGAGGCTAAGACGCATGGAAGAGTCTGGTGTATGGAATGAGTGTGAAACAGTACGCTTCTGTTTCAAAAGTGCCACTTTGCCTCAGTATATATACGGCTATGACTGCCGCTTCAAAGTGGAACCATATACATTCCCGGTCAACCAATGCTCGGTTTGTTGGAAATTTGGTCACCTAGCTCGTATGTGTCCAGGATCAAGGAAAAAATGCGGTGGAGAGCATGAGAACTGTGAAACAATTCAATTTAGATGCATAAATTGCAAAGGTGACCACATGGCATTTGATAAAAAATGTCCTCATTATTTGAAGGAGAAAAAAATCCGTCAAATTATGTGTGAACAAAACTGCACTTATAAAGTAGCATTTGCAGAAGTATCAGGTAGGAAGAGCTATTATGTACGTGAAAACAGCCCATTGTCTGAAAGAATAGAAGAACAGAAATCTACAACCATGGAAGCGATGATCCACAATGATTTCTCACAAGCAACTGCTGAAGATTCAATGTGTATGGAGGAAGGTGAATATATTGAAAGCAGCGAAGAAGAAAACAAAAAGCCTGGATCAATGAATAATCAAAAGAAAAAGAAATCAAAATCTCAGAAGAAAATTTACAAACCAGTTAGAACACAGCCCGAAGAGAAAATAGAAAGAAATGGAACATCAAAGAAAGAAGCCATACCCAAGGAAGATCAAGAGCAGCGAAGAACGAATAGAGAAGATCACAATGATGAGAAGCAACCAGATAAGTTTAGCTATATATTCAGTAAGATGGAGAAAATATTCTTTGCAAAAATTAGTTTTGAAGAAAAAGTAAAGTTAGTGTTAAAGTTTTGTTTGGATGAAGTTACGAAGTTTTTTGTTGGGGTGGTCAGTAATGGAGAGATAATTAGGAAACTAATTAATCTTTTTCATTATGGATAGCCACGCCAATACAATAAACCGTTCACCTTTAGGCTTTGGGGATTCTACTGCTCAATATTTAAATATTGGGCAGAGGAATGCTCAAAGCCTAATGCCTAAAAAGCAGGAATTAGAACTTTTATTGCAACAAGGAAAAATTGGAATATGTTTAGTGAGTGAAACTTGGCTAAGTGATGAGAATAATCTACGAATTAGTGGATATAACATTTATAGAAAAGATAGGGTGGATGAGTATGGCGGAGTGGCTATCATAGTTCATAACTCAATCAAAACACAACTTTATCCAGTAAATATAAACAATACAGGTATTGAAATAGTCTGTGTCAAAATTTTGAACTGTAAATATCTTCAGTTTATTGCCTCAGTTTACTGCCCACCTTCAGTAAGGACCACCCAGTATGAGTGGAACAATATTTTCTCTCAATTTAGAAATAAATCTATTGTAGCAGGTGATTTCAACGGTCACCACTCTAACTGGTCCAATAAAGTGGACGCCCGGGGCTTACAACTACTGGACGCTAGTATAGATAACAATTTTGTATGTTTGAACAATGGTATGTCTACAAGAATTAAATTAGTGAATAATATACTACAAAAAAGCGCGCCAGACATAACCTTTGTATCCACCGACATAGTGATCCTGTTTAAATGGTCTGTTACAAAAGAATGTTTAGGCAGTGATCATATGTTTATTAAGACTAGCCTAGAATATTCTGACCCTCCTACTTTTATTAAGCGTCGCAACTTTAAGTTGGCGAAATGGCAACTCTACCATGATATATGTAGAGATAGATTTACTGGTGATAGAGTCCCGATGAGCAATAATGTACAGACTATGTATGACTTTTTTATTGATACCATAAATTACTCAGCAGACCAAAGCATCCCGTTTCTAAGGCTTTGTACAAATCCATCCCGGGCATTTAAACCGAAGCTCTATTGGTCTCCATCCTTGTCTCAGGCTATTGCGGTACGACGCTTAGCGCTTAAGAATTTCAGAAAAAATCCGACTCCAAATAATTATGATATAATGAAGGAAAAAATTGCGTCTGCTCAAAAAATTATAAGACGTGCCGTGTCATCAAGTTGGAGGAACTTTTGCGGAGGAATAAATGAATCGACTAGCTCTACTGAAATGTGGAATAAAATGCGCTGGATGAAAGGTTTAAGAAAAGCTCGAGTTCGTGCCCCTGATGAGAGTAAAGAACAATTGTTGCAATCTCTAGCCCCTGATTTTGTTGAACCTCCTTCGCCGATTTTTAGTTCAAGTAATACACAGCTGGAGAGTGAGTTTTCTCCGCAAGAGTTCTACAGCTGTCTTAAAAAGAAAGACTCAGCACCTGGGGAAGATAATATAACATACTCTATGTTATACTATTTACCCAGAGAGGGCAAATTGTTCTTGATACATCTTTATAATATAGTATTTGGACACGCTGTGATACCAAAGCAGTGGCGTAATATTAAAGTGATACCTATTCCTAAGCCTAACAATAACGAGTCCACTCCGAAGTTTAGACCAATTTCGCTAATTTCATGCGTGTGTAAAATCTTCCACTCTATGCTAAATCGACGTCTAGAGTGGTTTGTAGAGAGAAACAAAATATTGGCACAGTCAACCTCCGGTTTTCGAAGAAGCCAGTCAAGTCTGGACTGCATAGTCAGATTAGTCTCCGGGATACAGGCGGGCTTTTCCAATAATGTTCCGACTCTAGCATGTTTTCTGGACATAGAGGGAGCATACAATAATGTTTTAGTTGAACAACTGGTTGTTGTGCTGGATCATTTAGAAGTCGGCGCGAAAATATGTAATTACTTATACCAGTTTTTAAGAAAAAGATACTTAAAAATTAAGGAGGACGACGAGGATTACACTCTTATTAGATGGACTGGTAGAGGCCTAGCCCAGGGGGACCCGATCTCTCCCCTTCTGTTTAATATTATTACTTATAGGATAAGTCACTCCATCGATAACATTAAGTCATTACAGTATGCAGACGACTTTGTGTTTTTTATACAGAGCAGTAACATTTCGAATAGCGTTCTGGATATGCAGGACTGTATCGCTGCCGTATCTGTAGTATTAGGAGAAATAGGACTGGAATTATCTCTATCAAAGACACAGTTGTGCTTGTTTGGCAAGGGAAGAAGTAGAGATCGGGTCAACGTTGTGGTTGATGGTCACACTATTCCTGTTGTGGATTGTGCTAGATATTTAGGAGTCTGGCTTGACAGATATCTTCGTTGGAACAGGCATATTAGAGAGATCCAAACGAAAGCTTCAAAAGTTACAAATATTATTAAAGTTTTGGCTGGGGCATCATGGGGTATACATCCAAAACATCTACGCAGATTGTATATATCTTTAGTGAGAAGTAGAATAGATTACGCTAGTTTTGTTTATGACAATGCTGCAAAAACGCACCTCCTTAAGCTAGATAGAGTGCAAAATGTAGCGTTGCGAGTGATCGGAGGTTTTGTTAAAACCACACCCATCCATGCAATGGAGTGCGAATTATGTCTGCCGCCTCTATACCTTCGAAGAGAATACCTTGCCACGAAGTATTGTCTCAAAGCTCAATCTTGGTCAAATAATATAACTATTGACCTATTTAATAACCTTGTTAGTTTAAGAAATTCGACATATTTTGGTAGAAACAAAAGCTCTCTACTTGTGAACATTTATAGAGACACCAAAGAGGAAATATTAAATACATGTAATCCTTTAAAAATGTTTACTTTGGATACATGGATATGGATGTCTAATATAAACATGGAATTTATCCAAACTAAAGTTGAGAGTATTATAGACCCAAAAAGTAATTATGATAGTAGAGTCCTAAAATATAATACATTACATATGTTAAATCATAAGTTTCAGGGATGGCATAGAGTGTATACCGATGGATCTCTTACCAATAATGGTGGTGGTGCAGCGATCTATGACTCTGTACTTAATGTGAAGGAAAGTTATAAAATTGTCAACTCCGCATATAATTGTGTCATGTCTTTAGAGCTGTTCGCTATCTCGGAGGCGCTGTCCCATATAATCGGCGCAGGACTCAGAAAGGCTATTATTCTGACAGACAGCAGAAGTGCCTTACAGCATGTGGCTCGCTGCGCCTCTGGCCACAGAGGCTCAGCGATAGCTTACGATATTTTAAATAAAGTCCTAGTACTGATGTATGGGGGGGCGTCCCTGAGAATGCAATGGATCCCATCTCATGTTGGCATAGCCGGTAATGAGGTGGCAGACTCTTTAGCGAGAGAAGGTATATCGTCTGGTACTGAAGTGTATTTAAAATCAGAGTACTCAGAAATACTATTTAAATATAAAAGCCGCATAAGATCTAAGTGGAAAGAATATTTTGACGTTACTTCTTTAGAAAAAGGCATATGGTACAAGACGATCCAAAGTGAGCCGCCACATATACCTTGGTTTGCCAACATTAGGTTAAAAAGAAAATTTATTGTTATAGCACATAGACTTCGTTCCGGACACATACCGTTAAATAGTTTTAAATTCTTGCTCAATATAAAAGATAGTCCTAATTGTGAAACCTGTGGGGTGAAGGAGGACGTACACCACCTTTTGACGGAGTGTGTCCGGACGGACACTATGAGGGAAGAGTTGTACCAAGAGTTAAAAAGTAGCCGGTTCGATATGGGACTGTTTCAGAGTGTGTTAGCTATGCCAACATCTGACGTGGCTAACAGGCTCTACCGGGCCATTTACGAATTGTTGATTGAGCTTTGAGACAAAACGAAGGTACGATGGAACTGACATCGTCTTTAAAAGACGCAAAGTTCCTTAAAAAGTAGATTAAAAAAAAAAAAAAAAAAAAGTGTTAAATAAATAAATAGTTTTTGATCTGGAATAATACTAGGTACTTACGAATTTCATAACGAAGACATGTGATCCCCCAAGCCTCACTGGCTTTATTGATAGCCTCAACTATTGCTATGTTCAAGGACTCTCTCTCCCTGAATACTTTATCTAGTGATATCTGTCCGAGCTCCGAGCGCATAGTTGTTTGTGCTAGCTGGGTTATGGCGAATTCAGGGTCTTCTACTCCATATGAAGCTAGAAATCATTATGATGGTTATTATTAAATATATAAAAAATCTAGGCATATAAAAAAAAACAAACATATTTTCAAGTAAGCTTACAAGTTTAATTATTTGATATAAATTCTGAATCAAATGTTTTGATGATAAGCATTCTACAATAGATATTTCCATTTAAACACTTCTACTTTTACTCAAATGTCACTTACCTAAATATGGATCTAAAATTCTGAGATACAAGACTCCATCGATACTCAATGTGACATTGTCAGAGGTGATAGCGCTTTGTTTTGGCACATCAATAGCTATTTCCTTCAGACTCTGCACATATTTTATGTTGTCCACAATTGGCCAAAGCAAGTTTAACCCGGGTTCTAGTATTCTGTGGAATTTGCCCATCCGCTCCACTACCCAGGCCTAGAAAGAAATGCAATACAAACGAAAAATAATAATTCTGGATAGAATGAAGCCAGAAAGAATTGAATTAATTGAAGTACCTACATAGGTAGGTAATTTAAGTAATTATTGTGTAATGCTATTATGAAATTATTGTTAAATACATATAATATTTTAGTATAGCTACCCTACGTAGAATATTTTAGTAACGCTAGGTACCTAGATCAGGTAAAGCTGAAAGGTGTCTTCATCTAACTTTGGTTTATCTATGTATGTTGTAGAATGCTTACCTCTTGCTGTGGCACGAACATGACGATTGTATTGATTGGAGTGGTAGAGCGGCTTCGAGCCGCTGAGATGCTGTACAATACTCTGGCATTGTTTTGGTACTCCGGCATAAGAACACCCTAAAAATCCATTTAGCGGTAAGGTTATGTTGAATATTCAGAAAACAAGTTTAAAAAAAGATAATGACTTACTCTTAGCGGTAAAACTCTAGTCAAAAATAATCTGGAGCGGCTGAACATGTTGATATTTACACAGTTCTGATAATTTCGCTCAGAATAAACCTCAATCCATTCCACCTCCACAGTAGTTTTTAGTTAGCGAGCGAGATCAATCAAGTACCTTACCTATCAACAGCAACATAACTTAGCTTGTTACCAAAGAGAAGAAACGAAAAAAAGAACGTACGAAAGACTGATTGAAGAGAAGAGAAATTTATATTTTTAGCCAATCAGATCAATACAATCTAAAAACAACCAACTAGACTTGAAAGAATCCAACAACATTATTTCTTTGACCAATCGAATCTAAGTTTAAAAATATTGTTGTGTCAATGTCAAGCGGTTTTGGTGATTCGTTATAACGTTACAAACGTTCAATCACGTCAAATTTCAAATTTGGATTTTGCTATTGGCAGCACTGGATTGAACGAACGTCACGCAAGAGAGCGCTAAGATCAAAATCAAGGTGTTTTGTTTGATCAATAATGTTTTAAAAGAGCTACATACAAGTAATATTACCAAATGGAATTGTCCCAGTTATCAGCACAATGGATAAAAAACATTCATTACTAAATTCAAGTAACTTACCTAATGATGATATTAACAGTACTTCCAAACTACGTCGCTTGCGCATTCAAGAAGCTCTTCTGCTGCAAAGTGTTCAAAAATCTGGTAGGAATGCCAAAGAAGATGTTGAGTTATGTAATGCTTCAAGTTATAGAGACTTACTGAAGAAAGTCAAGGACTCGTACGTAAATATGAAGAACTTATATGATGAAGTAAAAGCAAATACTCAGTCTCAAGAACTTTTTGCAGACTTAGGTTTGTATGGCAGTAGGTACTTATTAGTGAAACCTCAGACGAGTGAAATGGTATAAATTTTCCACCTTTTTCTACCTTTTCTTTGCCCTAGAAATAAGAGGTTTTTCAATTTATTTTCTAACGAACCTTTACCCTTCAAAATGATACCTACCTAACATAATATCTACGCTGTACATGCACTGTACCTACGGTGAAACAACAATAAATTTAAATTATAATTCGCTTGTTCAGTCAATATGACAGCCTTCACAGCTCAGTTGGTAGTAGATCTGCCTTCTGCGCCGTAGGCCGTGGGTTCGATCCCCACCGTGAACAAATATTTGTGTGATGAACATAGATGTTTGTTCTCTGTTTGGGTGTTATATTATATTATAAGTATGTATTTACAAAAAAAAAGTATTTAGAGGTAAGTAGTATATCAGCTATCTGGTTCCCAAATAACAAGCTTTGGCTTAGTTTGGGGCGAGATAGTGCTGTGTGGAATGTCCACCAATATATATATATATATACCTATAAATATAATATTAAATAAAATCTAGTACTGTTTAGTATTAGTTATTTTAATTATTTTAGCTTTATTTTATTAAACAACATAGTTGTATTTGCACTAATATTGAAAAATTGCAGATTAATGATTATTATTTAATGCACCTCCACCTACCTAAAACAAATTATTTGAGTATAAAAATTACAGATATTGAAGATATAAAAAAGAAGATATTTGAATTGGAAACAAACATTAAAATATTTAAATCGGAAATAAATTCAAAACTGGCTACTCTTGTGTTATGTGAACATGATTTAAACAAAAAAGTAAGTTTTTTAGTATCTATAATTTATTTATTTTCAATCAAGTGTTTTGATGGCGATCTAGGTGATGTACTTATTACCAGCTACCTTATATTTTTTTATTACTAGTTATGTCTTAATAAATAACTCGGGGTTTTTAGGAGTAGGTAAAAATATCATTTTAAAATTTATGTAGGTAATCAATAATGTGCTGTGAAGTACAATACAATAGATTTTTACGGTACAATAGATTTTTTATAAACACCAAATAATTCAACTATGCACACCAAAGTAACTTCTAATTATTTTTTATTCATTTCCAGATAATTGAAAATCCTAACGAGGTACAAATAATTAAACGACAACCAAAAACACTGTTGGTAAATTATAATGCAATTGTGGCAAGTCCAGTCAGGGCTCTGATGACATCTCCTTTGAAATGTTCGGTAGGTTTTAACGGCGTTTTTTAAAATTCACTGGGACGGACAGCTGTCTTCTGACAACTTATCTATCTAGACGTTAATAATATAAATAATTAAATAACCTAAGTAGGCAAGTTGACTACCATGAATACTGATTAGACCTATAGCGCTGAGCTTACGAGTATATAAGTAACTTTTATTATCGGTATCTAAAATACACACCAATTTTAACTTCAGGAAGTTCAACAGTTTCAAGAGTTTATGAAAAATAGCCCAAACCGTTATGGAGGATGGAACGAGTACAATCATAACTTATTTGTCAAATACTGGCAAAAGTTCCTCGGAAAGAGCTACACCTCGGAGTTTGAAGAAGAATCATTTCAGCAATCAGGGGCGTATAAAATGTTTATGGAAGAGGTTTTGCCTAAGTTGCATGGTTAGTTGAAAATAAGTAAAACAACTACCTACTCCACAGTAGGTAGTTGTTTTACTTATTTTGGTGGTAAATACCTACGAAGATGTTAAAATATCTTACTTCAACTTTACTTTGTCAATCGCCCCGGCTTCGCACGGTTATTGTGGGTTATTCCTAAGAGATTATGCTTGTATTATGCATATAAACCTTCCTCTTGAATCACTCTTTCTATAAAAAAAACCGCATCTAAATCCGTTGCGTAGCTTTAAAGATTTAAGCATTACATAGGGATATAGGGACAGAGACTATGTAGTGAAGTAGTAGGTACCTATTAAAATAATACAGTTTGCAAAACTACTTCTCCGCTTGCCATACCTATTAGGCAATCCCCATACATACTTGGCAAACGCCGAAAATAACTGTAAAACTATTTGAATTCCACAGCCAATGCGAAAAAAAAGAACTAGCGAAAGGTCATTAGCTTATTTGTATTTTGTAAGCTTCCACCTTCCTATATGTATAAAATTACTAACCTACTAATATTCCAGGTATTACAGCAAATGTTTTCACTGCATATGTAAAATGGTATGTTAAATATTTATTCCATAAAGCTAATCAGCAACATGCTATTGATAAATGGAAATGGAATAAAAATACATCCACAAAGGTTCTAAAGAAAGTAAGTATTCAATTCACCTATAAAATGGTATGTTAAATATTTATTCCATAAAGCTAATCAGCAACATGCTATTGATAAATGGAAATGGAATAAAAATACATCCACAAAGGTTCTAAAGAAAGTAAGTATTCAATTCACCTATTTAATAATAAAATTACATTAGGTTTACATAGATTTTGAAGACCTTATCGGCCAGAACATGTTGAATTAGATAGTCATAATAGATTACTTACTATCACTACTTAACTATTTCCAGGAAGAACGAGTTTTAAGCCATCTCTGCTATACCTACATTTACGGTTTTTTAAATTTATTTTGTGTACCTATTACAATACCTATACATGTTTAATAACTACTTAACATAGTATTAGGTACCTATATCTGGTTTACTTACGTACTTCAAGATAACTTGGTTTATATTGTAACAGGTGATGTACGCTGATGAAGAAGACATTTTTTCACAAGAAACTAGCACAGCTGCTCATTTCTTCATAGCAAGGTAAAAACTTTAGCTTACTGCATTTTAGTAAGGCGTAGATAATTTTTAGATTAAATTTTTATTTCTACATCATTTTATAATTTTAGCAACTTTAATAACAAAAGTTTACCGGAAAGAGGAAAAAAACACATAAAAGAATTCAAAAGTTTAGAGACAAAAGGAAAACGACCAGACCGAACAGAGAGTAGTACTTTATTGAAACCTACTAAACAATGGTTAAGCAGGTGCCAGCACGACGACGACCATGACAATGGCGTTAGATCATCTTCTGGCTTTCCCAGCATCGAAGGCATGGAAAAACAGCTGTAAGAGTGCAAAATGAACATAGCTTGTGTGACTATAAAAGTATATCTAATTAAACATAGAGCCTAAGTAATTAACTTACCTTATTTGTTTTAGGCGTATACCGTATTGGAGGCTTGGACTGTGAATATTAAAAAAACTACCTACTTACTCAAATAATTTCATATCTTTTATTTCATACCATAGAACAACCATAGTGACTCATCCTGGCTTCGAACAGGTGGACATTTATTTTTTAATCATTTAAATACAGCCTATGTTACTCAGGGATAATGTAGCATTCTAATGGTGAAAGATTTTTTTAAATCGGACCAGTAGAAAACATAGTTATAAGCCAAATAGTATGCTAACAGTGGCGATGTGTTTGCAACATATTACGTATACCGTTTCTACAAAAAGTGCGGATATACCAAATGTAATATGTGGATGTACCTCTCGTGACTATCCCCCTTAGATATCCAAACAGAATCTTGAGAGGAATACCTATTTGGTAGAAGATCTGATAACATGTCTACCGGGCTTGGAGATCAATCATGAAGCTATTTTTTTATGTTGTCATCCTCTATTCTATAATATGTATGAATAGCGATGTGAAGTGCCACCTTACGTTTGTGCTGGCTCAACTTGAGTAAGAAAATAAAAAAAACTGGACCCAATCGGCCCCATAGGGCCCCATGCACTTGGACGTTCTATATTCTGTGATAATGACTGAATGGTATTGATTGGCCGAGTGAATGAGTGAGGAGACTACCTACACTGACGTGGCTCCCACCCAGACGGCCGAGCCGAAAGCCGGGCGTACCGGAACTGGAATCTTTTTTTCATTCATTTCACTTTGTTTGATTTTGCCAGTTGGGTTGCTTGTATATAAGTTTGGTCACCTCTTAGATTTTAATCAATTTGTTGCCATAAACGGCGACTAATATTTTGCAAAGATAGCAAGAAAGAAGGTAAAACTTGTGTTCATCATGGGTGCTTTAGCTACTGGTCTGGGCCTTCTCCTAATTATTGCTCTTGCCCGCTCTGATGATACCCCGAAAGGACCGAAAGTTACTCATAAGGTATGTAAAACTTTTCAGTTATTTTATATCAATTTGAGTTAAAAAAAAACACAATTATGTAGGTACCTAAATGTAACGGATTCTCACATTATTGTCTGATGATCGGTCGGTGACCTCATGATGACGCTACAAGTTCTTTTGTTATTTGATTCCTTGAACTTTTATATTCTTCGGCAATTTTAAATTGGTTATTAGTACAAAATAATTGATATGTTATCGCTGTTTCTGGAAGATAATTGGTTTGTTTGTTGATAAAGTATTTTTCATTGCCCATTTATCAATGAATATCAGCACTCGACCTCCAAATTTATATTCAAGGTCTTAGAAAAGCTTCTTCCAAATTTATTCAAACTAACTTTATTAAACCTAATAAATATAATATTATAAGTTATAAGTATTTATTTTTTAGCTTTTATTGTCTCCACTCCAGGTCAAAGGCCTACCATCTTTCTGAGTGCTTCCTATTCCTAATATAATTCCCAGACCCAGATTCATTCATATTACAAGAGTTTAACAAAGCAATCATTCAATAGTCTCTTATCTATTGTATTCCAATTTATCTGAGTTAGGTAGGTATGTGACCATTTCCATTAGGCCAAATCTATCAGACTCATTCACATAATGACACAACAACAAGAATTCAAGTTATATGACCTTTACAATATTAAAAATAGTTGAAGATTTCAGACAGACTTTGCATTGCTTATACAAAATTAGGTACATTAGTATTCATACCTACAAAGCTTTGTGTTTCTTTTTCCTCATTCCTTGTTGATGTTTAGAATGTGATAACCAACACTAATAATCCTGCCAGTATTGATTTTTTTATGAATCCTTTGTTCTTATGAAGCGCTTTTAAAATATTGATGGTACTGGTACACATACATTACTAATTCTCTAGAAAGAGTGATAGTAATTTCCTCAAATACCTACAAAAAAAAATAAAAAAAAAATTGGCAAAGATTTAAGTGCAGCCCTATGGGAAAGTCATGGGTAGGTTAAATCCATTCGGATAAATAACACTTGGTATCATAAAAATCTCAATGATTTACATTAAGCACCCACAAGTGAAGGTAACCACTATAAAACAAATAAAAATGTTTGTCAAACTAATAAATTACCTATTCTCCGCCGATTACTAAATTCTGTAAGTGTTTGTGATGTAAAGTTTTGTAACTGGAACTATATTTTAACAGCTAAAACAACTATTAAAAATGTGGAATTTGGCTGTTAATAACATAAATATTTTATCTTGTGTGTGGGTGGTATTGACTTATATTATGTAGGTAAATATATCTATTAACCATCCTCTATTACATGCACCACAAACCACAAAAGAATAACAGCTCATGCTAGACTCAAGCAGGTACAGGTAAGGGAGTCAAAACCCACTTTGGGTATCTCATACTGCATTACTAACCATGTGGAAAGTACAAACTTAAATAAATTAAAAAAAATCTTTTGCAGGTCACCTTCAAGCTAAAAATTGGTGAGGAAGATGCTGGTTCCATAGTGATTGGTCTGTTTGGGAAGACCGTACCAAAGACTACTGAAAACTTCTTTGAACTGGCCAACAAACCTGAGGGAGAGGGCTACAAGGGCAGCAAATTCCACAGAGTAATTTCTAACTTCATGATCCAAGGAGGTGATTTCACTAAGGGAGATGGTACTGGTGGTAAGTATGTCCAATGTTGACTTCTTTAGATCTTCCTAAAGCCATATAACATTCTGCAATAATTACTTAGAAAAATAGGTATTTTTAAGTCCTTCTTTTCGTAATTCCTCTCCAACTTTCCCACTGTCTTTAATTACTTAAACCGTTCATCTTAACCTACTTCACAGGGCGCAGCATCTATGGGGAGCGTTTCGAGGATGAGAACTTCAAGCTCCGCCATTACGGCGCCGGGTGGCTCTCGATGGCCAATGCCGGAAAGGACACCAACGGATCCCAGTTCTTTATCACCACCACCAAGACCCCCTGGCTTGACGGCAGGCACGTAGTCTTCGGAAAAATCTTAGAGGGAATGGTAAGTCAATTATAAAATCATATCTTTGGTTTTCCAAGGCAGGTGTTTTTTTGGGCAATGGCAACAAGTTTTTTCAGTATACAAAAGATGTTACATTATATGTAATTTTCTAAAACTATGTAGGTATAATGTTTTATCCAAATCTGTTAAAAGTCAAGTCAAAAGGTATTCATTCAATTGAATCACAAGGATCACTTTGAAACTTGTTAAAGCTATGTGAATCTAGGTGCCGCCAGTTCCATGTGATCAAGCCTAGAACAGGCAACATGGATGGAATATAATCATGTTAAGGAAATGAGTAGAATAATACCTACTCTTTTTTTTACAGGATGTTGTACGTGACATTGAGAAGACTACTACTGGAGCCAATGACCGCCCTGTTAAGGACATAGTCATTGTTGAATCTTTTGGAGAAGTTGTCCCTGAACCTTTCAGTGTCACAAAAGAGAGTGCTCAATAATATTAGATTGTAATGTAGTGATAAGGATTCCTAGATAGGCTATCTTTTAATTTGTGAAGTTCTTTCTAACAAATGTATTTACCAGTAATAAAAAAATCTTTTACTAGCTTAAGTTTTTTATTTGTTTCAGGCATAGGGCGGCTTCATTTTTCACATCATTGTCCTTAGCAAGGACTCCTAGCTTCCAAGCATATCCACAGCTCTTCCTAGCTTCCTCTATCATTTTCTTCTTAATGTACACTCTTCCAAGATTCACATAGGTAGTTCCCATTTCATCAATTTTCAAAGATTTACCTAGTAAAATAGCTTCTTTGAAATAGGATATACTTTTATCAGGATTATCAAGCTCATCATAAACGGCACCAATGTCATTGAGTTGAAAAACAATATGCTCCTTTTCCACATCAGAAACTGTTTTCATTTTTTCCAAAGCACTGACCATAAGTTTAATTCCTTGCTCATACTGCTGACATTCTATGAACAATCTCCCATACCAATCTTCTGTAAGAGCTAAAAGTTTCTTGTGCTCCAAGTTGCTAGGATCTCTGTCCATGATGATATTCAGCTGGTTAAGACACCAATCAAAACCAAGTTGAGCTGTAGCATATTCTTTCTTTAAGTGGCTAATTCTTGCTAATTTTGCACTGATGTGAACTACTCGAGGATCATCCTCTTTAGCTCCATTTGCCATAATTCTTTGTGATACAGAAACAAATAGCCGTTTTGCTTTGTCTAGTTGGTCTCGCTCTAGTGCCAAGTTTGCCATTATGTCATAGATGTATGTAATACCCAGATCATGGTGGAGTTGTTGGGCTTGTTTCAATGCTACATGAAGAAGTTGTTCAGCTTTATCATAATCCAATCTTTGGATGAATATTATACAGTGTTTTATGGTGTTGATAAGATCATCTTCTGCAGTTAAGTTTTTATCACTTGTTTCAAATCCTAGCCAAGTAAAAAGAGAAAATCCAAGCATACATGGCACTGCACTTTTTTTTGGTGTACATACATTTAATCTTTGTGGTACATTCCTAAAATTAAATGTTAGACGAGAAAAGCTATTCCAAATGAGCCGATATCTGGTAGCCATGGTAAGTAGTTGAGAATGTGTGTACTGTGGGTGTAATTCGAATTTGTATTATATAACTTCTTTGGTTATTGTGGTAACGGTAGGATCGCGGTCCGGCTAGATATTGTATAGATCAAACACAGTTAACTGTATAGGACATGACAGATAACATTTTGTAGTTTCATTCCAATTTTCATTCAGTAAATTATTCACGACTGACGATAGAAAAGAAGGAAAGAAAGGGATTAAATTAAACCAAAAACACTGCCTCAGACAAAATAATATTTCTTAAAACCAAGGAAGAAAGGCTGTCTGTCTGTCTTCACGTCTTGTGTCATGTCATTTAATTAGACGTGCTAAAGTTATATCAACTTCAATTTAAGTTACTTTCTGTCAAACTCAAAAGTAAATTTACAGTGAATTAAAAACACCCGGCTTTTCCCAAAAGCCTTTCTTACCTGCATTTCCCAAAAGTAGGAAAATGTCTCGTGTCACTACTCAAAAGTAAATTTACAGTGAATTATAAACATCCGGCTTTGCTCAAAAGCCTTTCTTACCTGCATTTCCCAAAAGTAAGAAAATGTCTCGTGTCACTTTAGTTTTCTGTCAGTCGCAGGCAAGCATAGTGTATCGTCTGTGATCTGTACTGTAGATGGCTAGGCAGAGTATTATTGTTCTGTGCTAGGCAGGCACCTACCTACCTACGACGAATTGGTTGAATGGATTGGATGCAGGAAAGAAAGATAACTTTGCAGTTTTATTGCATTTTGTTGTGTCGTCACTGTAAATTTAATTAGAAAGCGCGAGTATTCTAGTTCAGATGCCGAAAGTGCCTGCCCATCTACAATGACTGGGCTCAGTTGACGTAACCCAGAGCTTTTGTCCAGTGCGAAGTTCCAAGTATCTACTAATGCTTTCCTTCGAGAGCCGACCTCGAGGACCGTCGCCGTAACAAACGAATAGTTATACATTAACCATCATCAGAATGGTGTACGGTACTAATGGTTCTGACTTTCCTCCTGTGAAAGAGGACACTTTTTGTAAATACGTTTTGTACTACGAAATAAATAATTCAAGGTTGGTTGGTCAATCAAGTGTTCCGTCCTTGTTACGTTTTTTGTTTGTTTGTAACAGTGTTTTTCTTTACAGGGTCCGTGTTTGGGATTTGGTAATACTGATACCTAACGCTTTGTTCGTGCTGTTCCTAGTGGTTAGGTTCAACAAGGCTCAGTTAAAATTGCGTGCTACCAGTAGTCCAATATTTCTTACGTTTTACTCATTGGTATGGGGCAATGTGATCATCAGTCTAGTGAGATGTGCCGTTTCAATGACAGTGAATGCTGCAATGCCCCTGGGAGGGCTGGTGGATAAGATCTTGTGGGTGGTGGTACGATTCTTTCTGCTTGCCACCGAAATGAGTGTTGTTATTTTTGGCCTGGCTTTCGGTAAGTTTGTTATCATTTTCCTAACTCTCAGTATTGTTCTGTATATTAAATGTGCATTGCAACAAAACATTATTTTATGCTAAATCAGCTGCATTTATGAATGATACAATAAACATTCAGTAATATATTAAAATAAACAATTCATGATATCACATGTTGCTCACAAAATTTAATGCTACAGAACAGTATTTTGTAATCACTGATTATTCAATCTTAATTATTTTTGTTTGTTGGTATAGAACTAATTTACTATGACTTTCAGGGCATCTGGACAGTCGAAGCAGTATTAGATATGTCCTCCTAGCGACATCTCTTATATCTCTAGCTTTCACAGTAACACAAGGAACACTGGAGATTGTTATGCCAGATGACATGTTTCACATTGACACAAGGGATTATAATCTGTTTGGGCATGGTGGGATGCTGTTCTGGTTCACATCATCACTGGTGTTTGCACTGATATACTTTTTAATACTGCTGCTGCCTTGGATTCCGTTGAGAGAGTATTTGGCATTACCAAGTGAGTATTAAGTTATTTTACTATGTTCTAAGATAATAAAGATAAGCCTAAAGGTTCATTTGTCTTTGTAATCCTAACTCTCTTCTCTTGTTGTGTCACTAGTTTCTTTCGAAACAGTGTGGTGAAAGGATTTTAAGTGTGCCTCAAGAGGCTTGTTTCAAGCACTTGACACATGTTATAGAACTTTATAGGTCCTATGACATGCCGGTTTCCTCACGATGAGAGTACTGGCATTGTGTGCATTGGTGCACAACCGGTTTCGAACCCACGACCTTAGGATCGGAAGATTTGACCACCAGTGCTCTCATAGCCTAAAGGTTCATTTGTCTTTGTAATCCTAACTGAAGGAGTGCTATATATAAAATATGAACACCAACATACTAAAATTACTTTCATATTTGTAATAATTATCCTAAAGCAGATCTAATATGCCAACTAGCTATTTAATTAAGATGCTTCCGACTAACTACTGACTTTATCAACTAATTATAAACGAATTAAGGAAATAATTATTGTAATTGAAGTATCCATATTAATTTTTATTCATATTAAGATAAATAATTGTTATGTCACAGACATAATATTAAAATGCAGTTTTCTTCTAATTTTGTAATTGTGTAACTGTACTGGTTAATATCCAATATAGAGAAATTATTAGTAAACAGAGTCATAAACGGATAATAAATTGAAGACAATATAAATAGGAAATGTTTGTGATTTCTTGACTTGAGTGGACTCAGATAACTTCTATATGAATTGATAGGTTTTGATAACCTTAGGGCCGGTTTCACCATGCTCTGTTAGTTACTAATCAAGGATTAACAGGCCGTTAAATCTAACCTTAGCTGGCAAACGCGTATATTTTGACATATTTAATGGCCCTTTAATCCTTTGTTAATCTAACAGAGCATGGTGAAACCGGCCCTTAGAATATCAAATAAATAAAACCTAACTTAAAATGGGTTCAGTCATCTCAAAGAGTTTTGAATGATTAACAGCCGGTTTTTGAAAGCGCGATCAAAACTAATCGGATGTCAAGTCACTCGCCATTTCAGCTATTGCATCGAATTAGATAGAGACAGCAAGTGACTTGACATGCTATTAGTTTTGATCAGACTTTCAGAATATGATTTTTGTTTTCGACAACTCAGCAAGACGTCAATATTTATTTTAATCATGCTAATTGGATCAGAAGACGCGGCGCGAGCACCAGTGCAGCCTTAGTAGTTTGCACGGAGTACATATACTTTGTGACTGAGGTTGAAAATGTTAAAACTATATTATACATAATATACTTTTTTATACACCTACCTAGTACCTAAGTACCTAGTACCTGTACCTAAGAACCTAGTACCTAAGTGCCTAGTACCTGTACCTAAGTACCAAGTATCTAAGTACTAAGGACCTAGTAGTAGAATAATAACTAAAAAAGTTGTAGGCTACATACTCTTTCACGTTTCAGCGAAACTGTCATTCTACCTGTACGTGCTCCTGCTCGCGCTACTGGACACGACGCAAGCTGTCGGCGCGGGGCTACTGGCTTGGGGCTCGCTGCAGTCGGGATTATGCGTCGTGGACGTCACCACCTGGCTTTACTTCTCTCTTTACACGCCGCTCGTCTACCATACATTCCTGAGCGAGTTCTTTAGGTAAGGAAAAGACCAACAACTTGCTTGAGCCCTAAATTCTGTTTTGTACACAGAAAGTGGAATAAGTCATATCAAAAGGTATTTACTCAGTAAACAGTAAAATCACAACCGAGAAGAACAGGCAACAAACTTACGTCTTGGTAAGAGTAGAACGGGAAAGAACTACCACCATGCCTTTTTCTGCCGCTAAGCAGCGTTGCTGTGTTTCGGTTTGAAGAGTGTGGTTGCCGGTGAGCAGGCACATGGGGTTTACATCTACCCCATTATGGTTGGGGTATACATCTGTATGCCTCAAGTTGATAGACGCAGGGCAGTGCATAGTAGGGCACGATTTATTTATTGAGGTTTCCTTTATTTTGTATTGCAGTGTCTCGCAGCCAAGCATTATGTTCTCGTACAAGGCTCAAATGGACGAGCCTATGGACGAAGACCAGGTCTCTCTGCCGCATCAGCAGAGCTTCAGCTCGCTCAAGACAGACTCCGATTATATTTACCAAGTGAGTGTATGACTGATTTTACTTTATTTTTGTTTTTGCATCATGTTGTTATACTCTTAACATCTTTTATGAGTCTAACACCCGTCAAAGTACTTCTCGCTTGCACATTTGAACATAAGATTAAAATCACTGAACTTATTTATGAACACCTTGTTCTGCCGCCAAGCAGCGTTGCTGTGTTTCGGTTTGAAGAGTGTGGTTGCCGGTGTAATTACAGGCACATGAGGCTTAACATCTGTACTTATGCCTGAAGTTGATGGACGCAGGGCAGTGCATCGTAGGGCACGTTCCTATCGTGCGTAACTTACGAGGCCAAGCTTTGTTATAGGTGATGGTTACCACTTAACATCAGGTAGGCCATCTGCTTGTTCCATCAGATAGTTGTATAAAAAATTGCAATCAACCAAGTTGTCTGCAATAACATTGCACACATTTCAGCAAAAATATCATTTTGATTCAAACAAGTTTTCCTACCAAAATGTGTGAGCGAGAAGTATATTAGCACTAGTCCTTATCCGGTCTCACAGTTCAGTTGATAGTGGCTCTGCATTCTGTGCTGTAGGTGGTGATTTCGATCCCCACAGAGGACAAACATTTTGTTTGATGGAAATGGGTACTATACTGTATTCTAAAAATATATTTACAAAAACGTACATACTTTAGTTGTCTGTTATACAATCTGACTGCCCCCCTTAGACATCCCCAAAGAATCTTGCGTTGGTACTTGGTACGAAGAGAGATCCTCTGAGGGGATATCTATTGTGGCTGGGGATCAAACACCCAAATCTGTATCTGTTTTCTTTTTTTTTTATATCCCCATTTTGTAATGGGCTTTAGTCCACGCGCTAACATATTCTTTCTTCCAGCAGAGTAACAGCGTGTACGACAGTACGCTGTTCGAAGCCGGCGGCACCACGCCAATGAATCCGGTGTATAGTGCCTCACTGCAAAGCCCCGACTCCATAGCCTCGGGCCAGTCCATCGATATAGGAGGCTTTCACAGCCGAATGCCTTCAACATAACGACAATAATCCAAAGAATAGTGTCCATTGGCTAGCTGAAGATGCCTTGGAAATATAGGAATGAAACGGAACTGAGTCAGATTTAGAGAATGGTTAGTCATTGTGCTTTTTTTGAATACCTTTACCTTCAGGTCGAAAATCGATCACCAACTTCGTAGAAGTTATGGACATCTCAACTGAAATCTGCAGGTCTACTACGAAAAATAATAGACGAAGTTAAGAGGCAGACAAACGTCAAACAATTTTTCGCTCGCATATTTCCAGATTTTTGAATTACGAATTACGAAAATTGCCATCAAAAAAGTTTCGGAGAATGACATCAAATGAATGTAATGGAATGAATGAAACAAAAAAAATAGTTTATTCTTTTTGGCTCTTCAAACGTTTGAATTCATATCTTTAGATTCTAAAGAAAAAGGTATAATAAGTATAATGGCTGGCCATTTCTAGTTGACTGACCAAGTTCCAACAAAGTATGATCTGTTTGCCTGTTAGTAGAAGTAGAAATTGGTAGCGTCTAGAATATCCATAATGGATAGTGTGTTGATTATGCATGGAACAATTTAAACACGGCCAAACTGAGTCTAGACAAAAAGCCATTGAAAACGAACCATTACTAAGCATACCAAGGTTTGATAAAATATTTTGTAATAGACTAGATTCAATTACTTACGTAGAATGATATATTAGCGGCTTTGATGGAACGCATTTGTCTACGTTATGTGAGGATTTTACCTGTCACATGAGTCATATTTGGCGCTGTGTTTAAATTTTATTCTGTGAATGGTGTAGTGGGTACTCGTTTGAATATGTACAGAAGCTCGCCAGTGGATGATCTAATTTAGTTCTAGGTACACTTAGATTAGGGCTCGGGTAGCTATCTATCCTTCTATTTAGAATGAATCTCATAAGCCGATTTTACAACTAGCTAATGCTAGCTTACTCTAACTTTAAACGACATTTCATTGGTTAACAAACTCATTGAAGCTGTTTTTGACCAATGAGATACCGGCATTGGCTAGGCCAAGTGTACAGTCGCCTGCACTAAGCTGTTAAAACTTTATTATCTTCAAAATGAATTTGTGATCTCGTTTGGTTGATGTCATTGCTTTTGTATAACTTCTTTGTAAATTGAATTACTACTTTACGGTTTAACTTACCAGGCTGTAATACAAAAGAAATAACAGAATCTATTCAAATAAATCTTTATCATTTTGAAAATGATGAAGTGTAAGCGCATTGTATTGTTGAATGAACCTTTTATTTTGTGATACTACCAGTGAACATTGAACAATATGAATCGATTGAGACTGCCCAACATCCCATTTCCGCTAATTATAGTCTTATAATGGATCCATCCATAGAGTTTGACATTAGATTTAGCTACTTTTAAGATGTGGGTAAGCAAGCATAAGTCGAAGCGTTAGCGAAGCGAAGATTATCTATTGGGAAATAAGTTTCTCTGTTGCCACTCGTATATGTATTTGTGGTTTAATGGCTTGATTTAAACCACATCTAAGCTAAGCCTTAATTATCGGCGCAGGATTTTAAACCAATCGTGAGAAATGAGACGCTTTATGGCAAATGCGAAGTTTGCCGTTTTTTAGCTGTCTTATATTTCTCTTAGATAAATCTTCTCTTATGGCCGGTTTAAACCTGCATAAGTACAGTGGAAGCAGCATTGAGCATTCGAGTAGTTATTACAGTGTAACACTATATACTCGCTACTGTACTTTATGCAGGCGTAAGCCGCTCAAGGTACGCTCTACGCATCGAATATTGGTACTAACTAACCCTTGTAGATATAAAAAGTTGTGACACTTAAGTGACTTGTGATTTATTTAGTTAACCATTTTGTTTACGCGATATAAGCTTGAAAGATAGATTATAGAAAGATATATTTTTATATTTAAGGCAGGTTTTTGTTGCATCTACTTATCACACGACTTCTTAAATCCTATTTCTATCGCACTTGTTTTTTATCTGTACCCCAAGTAGGTATAAGTTGTATTTACCATATTTGGTTTTTCGTTCTTGTTCCGTGTTCATTGCGTACCCGCAATGATTTCATGCACTTTTTCATGACTTCTAATACTAATTTTCATGATGAAAATTAGTAGTAGAAATACCCTTCTACTACTAATTTTCATCATACTTGCAACATAAAGTTCCGTATCGGTATCTCTATCGCGTCTTCATACAATACCCGCAATGAACACGGAACAAGAACGAAAAACCAAATATGGTGAACACAACTCGTACTTGGGGTACTGATAGTAATTTTGCATATTTTATACATTAAGTTTTTCTATAGCGATTGTCTCTTATAATGTAACCACAACACATTGAAATTCCAATTATGATCTTGCATGATTTTTTGAATTATTTAATTGAAATCAATATTTGATTAGTGATCATTATTTGAACTGGCTGTCATTATTTTAGGCTAAATTGCAACTTAGTTTTTATCGAATCTTTCTAGAATATTTTTCAAGAGCTTGTATTAGTACTATATAAGTACAAGTGCTTGTTTCTTTTGAATGAAAGCATTGTCAATGATGTACAGCCGGCTGCACTAAAGATGTATGTATACATATTTCATAACTTTCAAAATGATATCACATCATTAACATAAAAAGTCATGATGGGTAAGTAAAACTGATGAGTATACCTACTTATTTTGGAGTATTTGCTCAACTTTTATTGTAATGCTGTGACATCATTTTGAATGGAACGAACGTACATAGCGAAGGGTAGCCTATCTGACGTCATTTTCCTACCTCATCTTTATCATCAAGAAGCACTAGTATTTCCTGTTTTTCATAATTTCTGTTTACATAGGCAGTTTTTCTCTGATTTTGATTCGAGAAAGTACCAGAAGAGGAAGCATAAGACGCAATGGACCGACTACATAATAAGAATCGCGGGAAAACGGTGGGTGAACGCGCAGACGTTGGTTCATCGAAATATGGGCATGGCTGATGATGCTATGCCAACTTATACCAGATTTTTGATTAACAGGGATTGAGTTTAAGATATTAGACATATCACATTTAATTTGTATGCTAATTTCAGCAAATGAAATGTGGATTTTTGAGAGATGAGAAAATTATTGTATTGAGTTGTATTGTATGAGATAATTAATTAGTATTCACCTAACTTTTATTCAGCCTATAAGTATTAATTTTTACCTACATATCTATATTTAGTTATCCGATACTTGCATAGTACATACTGTTTAAAGTTCATGAATTATTTCACTTTATTAGTGGTAAACAACCCCTTCAGTTTGTTCGAATGACGTCATAGTGAAATGAATATTTGGGCCAATCGTCGAGCTTTCAAGGGGTTGATATTGTAATATCCTTCAATTTTTATCTTGAAATACTTTGTAATTGACGCTTTTTATTTCTTTTATGTATTTTTATTGCTTTTGTTTTTATAATTATATTTTATTGTTGATTTTTGCTTAGCGTAAATCATTCAACGAAAAAGGTACCTATTCTTTTAGCAAAGCTAAATGTGAAAATGTTCTTGAATTTTTATAAGTTTAGTTTATTTTAAGCTGAAAGAAATTATTCGAAATATAAACACATCTAATAAAATATATGAACTAGAATGTGGATATTATTATAGGTGGTATGAGCTGCAAGATTTAAAACTTTGTTTAAGTTATGTACTTAGTGGTTTTAATTCAGTCAATTGCACCTCTTTATCTATTAATAAATAGTTGTTCTTGTCAATTTTTCCTTGAATTGTGATAACCCTGAAATGTATATTTTAAGTGATATTTTGGTTGATGGCATATATTTTTGTTGATTTCATATTCAATTAAACGTAAACATAAAATTAAACTTTGTTTTATTTAAGTAATTTGCTATGGTTACCAAATGTCTATAATATAGATATCATTTTACGAATTCCTCTTGTATAAAAGCATGCTTTAAGCAATCGCTAACCGAAAATCTTTGGTTTGGATCCAGCATAAGCATTTTATCCAAAAGGTCTTTAAGTTGAGTCAATTTCTTTTCCTCACCAGAACTCAAGTTTTTGCAAGATCTTTGAAGTTCCTTGTACAGATCTCTTGTTATATTATTGTTGCACACTTCAATAACTTTATCTCGGCCTGTGAATTCATCCTTTTTATGGAGCAGGAAGTTATTATTATAGTTAAAATGTTGGTCTTTGAACTTCCCTTTCCTTAGCATTTTAACAGGAATCTTCCCTTTCACATCCATGAAACATTTAAGCATTCTGTTGTTAGAATTTCCTGTAAACAAAATCCTTCCAGTGGCCATTTCAAATATTGTACATGCTGATGACCAAACATCTATACTGTTATTGTATGGTACACCAATAATGATTTCAGGTGCTCTGTAGAATCTTGAAACTAAATATGGAGTAGGTTCATTCTCATCCAGTTTAGCTGCTGAGCCAAAATCGCATAGTTTGAGCACATTCTTCTTTTCATTTACCAAAATATTATCTGGTTTTATATCAGCATGGACTATGCCAATCTTCTTCAAAAGCCTTAGAGCCATCAGTAGTTGTCTGCCATAGCTCATTAGGGCTTTCATGTGGATCCCATGATTTTTACCGTATTTTTTGAGGATACTCCGTAAATCCATATGCAGTGCTTCCAGAACAATACAAAGGTGTCCCTTGTGCATAAAGTTGGAGATATACTTCACACAGTGATATTTACTTTCAGGGTCTGCTATGTTGATTTCTTTTAGAATAGATATTTCTTTCAAACTCGTTCTATACATTAAGTCATTGTTTCTCACAATTTTGATTGCAACAGATACATTTGCTTTGGTATTGTCTTGGGCATGAATGACATTAGCAAAGACTCCTTGCCCTAATACTTCTTTTAGAACATATTTATTTTTGATTATGTCTCCTGTTCGTATGTTATAGTAGCCATCAGCATCATCCCAGTTATCAGTTAGTTGTGAGTTGTTCTCATCTGTAGTATCTCTTGCTGCAGGAGCATTTTGAGGTATAAAATCATCTTTTTCAGAAAACATGTCCGATTGAGTTGAGTTAGTATTCTCTTTTTGCAGCATGTTTTTGTTTGGGATTACGGAATCTTTGATTTGGTTGTTTATCATTGACTTATGGTCAGGTTTCTCATTCTTACTAATGTTATGTTCACTGTTTGTGCTGGTATCAGGAACATTAAATTTTTCCAGTAGTTGCTTTCTCTGCTTTCTTCTTTGCTCAATGATACTTTCTTCATCCTCAGAGTCCAAGTATTTATCTCCAGTGAATTCTGGTGAAGCATGCCCTTTAGTTCTACCTTTGTATGATTTTTTTGAACTATCAATATGTACTGTTTTAACAATTTTTCTGTTTTTTCTATCATCTTCATGTCTTCGTTTACTGCTTTCTCTTGAAGATTTTATTTCAGCAGATTTTACGGCATTTAATTGTTCTAATTCTTCTTTGAGTGACTCCCTTTGCCTCATCAGTTCTTCTATACTATGTTTGTTTTTAGGTAGTGGAGGTGTTTTAGCATCTATTTCATATTTTTTGTATTCTCTGTCACTGTTTTTTCTTTTAGAGGATTTTGATTTTTCTTCCTTGTGTCTCCTTGATGATGGTCTGTGTCTGTTGTATTTGTCAGACATACTTTTATTGAAACTATTCACTTCTCTGAAATTTTTGATGCTATATCTGTAACAATAAATTTATTTTTTTAAAATGTGTCATTAACACACTCTTTGTAGCCACTTCAAAACAAAAACCAGAAGATAATATGCACATAAATATATTCTAACGCTTTTCGCAATAATCATGAATGGTGTTCATAAAAAAAAACAAAGTGTTTGTCATAAAAGTTATCTCATAAGTGGCACATCTAGAATAAAAGTAAGTTATTATAACTATGTTTTTGATTACATTTCCACCCTGTTCCTGATTCCAACATTACTTAGTCACTCTTGTACTTTTCATGTTGTCATAAATGTGATTTCATCTTCACAGAGCCTCTGATGCATAGGTTTTGCTCAGTCATCTTGTCCATCAATGCATCATTTTATTGTACCATTCTTGGTTTTATAAACATATAAATAAACTTCCATATTGCTGATATTAATGTTTGGAAACTAGAAAAAAATAAATGTAATATAAATTTAATAGCAATATCTAATGGAATCATACAGGATCAACCAATGTATCATTTATGATGTGAAATTTAATAGAAAAGCAATGAAGGTGTACATTAAAAATGATTTTACTCATCCCAATCAATTTTCAATAATGGTCCTTTTGGTGGCAATTATTGATATAATTTCAGAACAAATAGTGGTCATTGCATGAGACTGAAGCCATCAGTTAGTAGTAAGTTGGTTATCTATTGACAAGAATCACAGAAATTATTCATTTGTTTTTTTGTTTCTCTCCTTTTAACATACCTTGCTGTATTTTGGTGCAAAGGTATTTTTTTACATCTGTTGACTCAATGATTAGTATCAAACTACAAAAGTTGGAAGAGCCACAAGTGTAAAATGAAATGTTTAATGTTCATGCTATGACCACTATTTTACACAACAAGTTAGCGTGTTTATTCCAAGGAAACATATTTTATGAATAGGCTATGTGCTATACGTAGCGTGATGTCGTAAAATAATATTCCTTGAGTTACACAACGCAGTATTCTTTGAAACATTAGTCATTCATTCAGCAGAGTACAAATCAAAACATTGGGATATTTTGAACACACATTTTACGTGTTTTAACATGTAAAATGCATTTTCGTTTTGCAAATATCTCGAAATACGCCTTTAAATTACATTAAACTGAAGAAAACACCAAAATTGCAAGGAAATACAAAAATATCACATTCCACTTTTAAAATAATTCAGACAGAACTATGCTATGTTGTTTGTTTGACAATGACAGATGAGATGACAGACAAGACAAAAATTCTTCTTCGTCGATGGCTCCTGTCGAGAATCCATCCTACCAGTGAGTCTCAGTCAAGTCATCTTCTTGCCGTGTCACTAGTTCTTTTGAAAAAGTGTGGTAAAAGATTATAATAATATGAGCGCGCCTCAAAGGGGCTCCTTTCGATTCGAACACTTGACACAATGTTTTAGAATTATTTAGGTTCTTTATCATGCCGCCGGTTTCCTCACGATGTTTTCCTTCACCGTTTTATACTAATGGAACTGTGCACTGCACAGTTCGCGCCGCTGGATTGGAACCTACGACCTACAGATCGGAAGGCGGGCCTATTTGACCACCAGTGTCAAGTAGTTTTTTGTTTTATAATCAAGTCAGTCGATCAATAAGTCGTATAGTAATAGACAGACTTATAATACTCTTTGTATTGCACTCTGTGCGTTGCGCTGTAAAAAAGAAGCAGACACTTCAATTTTCTTTTCTTGGATTTCAATTTTAAAAGTACATAACCTAAAATACTATAAATTATTTCAATTGACTTGCATTTAATATATATATATATTTTGGCTGTTCTAAAATGACGGCGTTTATAAATTATATTGTGAAAACATCCATGAATTATCGTTTAATGACGACATGTAGAAATTTCCATATATCCCCAGGTTTGTTACAAGTTAGGTTTGTGTTTACAAGTTATGTATGTTTCAGTTTTAAAATAATTGATATTTCATTGTACCTACCTGTTTTCAGTTTTTCAGCTTTATTCGCAATCTGCCATTGGAATCGACAACTATCTGACTGCCAGGAAAAGGGTAAAAGAGCAGTTTACGAATTTCACAGACAAATTCAGGACAAAAATGACTGACTTTGTTGCTGACCCTAAGAACATGATATTCACTGAAGATTTGAAGAATATGGTTCATTTAGCTGAGCCTTCTGATGTAGATCTTGTTACTAATATGATCAAAAAGTTAGTACCTACTTATAATTCTTATAACATGAATAAAAATAAAGATTAGCAGCATTCACAGTTTCAGAGATTCAGATCAGGATTCAGATCAGATTGTCTAAACACATTTTTTTATTTGAAGAGTGTACAATTTTCTTAAATGAGAGGTAATATTGTAAACAGTATCATCTCCTCCATACATCTTTTATGAAATATCAGTTGATAAGGTAATTAAAATTGCACTATCAATTATTTGGCATCTATCTATTATTTAGCCTGTGTGCACCCACTGCTGGGTGCACACAGGCTTAATATTTAATAGACCACTCTCTTCCATCCTGTGCCAGTCTTCACTTTTGCCCCCCAACTACTTCAATAAAATTATCATATAACATATTCAATGATTAAATGGTCTGAGGCATTGGACGAAGGGCTATTGTCCTGAGACACAGAGAACACAAATTAGTGTAAATAACTGAACTACCTAGATATAAGTAAAAACTAAATAATTTTCTGAATAAATGGATTTATTATTATTATAAATTGTATTACTTCTAGGTTCAACTCACAGAACTCTGAGTTTAGATTTGGATCATTCATTTTTGGACCAGTTGTAATGAGGATGTTCTATTTCTTGGATGCCCCTAAAGAAGCATTACAGGTATGTAGTAAACATGATATTTTATTAATTATATATTTGCACTGTAGGTAAATAAGACAAATATTTGAGTGGTAAACATAGATATTTATACTATGTCTGGATGTTATTTTAAAAATGGACCTATTAAATAAAACTTATATGTATAGTTCTCATAGTGCAAGATTGCCTTAGTTAGGAGTAGTGTACAATGTCCACCTATATTTTTAATACTATATTATAACTCATAATCTATCATCAGGTGCATTGCCGGTATTTGAGGAACAACAATTAATAAATATAACTTCATATTTTAGAACATAATCTCAACCCAAAACCAAATTAACCAAAACTAATGTTTATGTTTTTTTCAGTGTTTCGAAGACCCAGCAAATAATGGTTTCTTTGACCAACTAATCAGCTTCCAAATATTGCTAGACTTGCTCTACAGCAATGAGATGTATGATGAGATGTACACGGTTTTTGAAAAAGTCAAAGAGAAGCAAATTAACATGACCAAATACCCCAAGTACCCAGTAGTTCTAATTCTGGCTGCATGTTATAAGCAGGTAAGAAAATTGACCAGATGGAACAAGCAGATGGCCCACCTGATGTTAAGAGGTCACCATCACCTTTAACAAAGCATTGCCTCGCAAGTCACACACAATAGGAACATGCATTGTAATGCACTGCATCAATCGACTTGAGGCATACAAATGTCAAGCCTCATGTGCCTGTAATGTCACCGGCAAACCACACCCTTCAAACAGAAATAACAATGCTGCTTGGCGGCAGAAATCGGCATGGTGATAGTACTTCCCAACAAGCACAAACACTTTTTCTTTGCTTGTAGAATACACCTAAAAGTCTGGAGTACGCTTCAAGACTATGGACTGATATGACAAGTGTGGGCACCAAGCCCCTAAGGAGGGCTTCCACATTCATGGCAGGTTAGTGTCTGGTTAAACCTGCAGAACATGCACATTTTAAACATTTCTCGACCCCTACTGAGGACCAGCTGTTTATTTTAGCAGCAGCATATTCCGAGCACACTGTCGCGTTCAACACTCGCTGCAAACTAGGTCATAAATTATCGGAACGAGACAGCAATATTGCTCTCTCTCTCTCGCACTATAAGAACTATCGATACATGACCTCTCCGACTGCGCAACCACCAAGCGCTCTCGCTGGGTCCTTTTTTTATAGATAACGTGGATGCGCCCGCGCCGTATAATCTCAACACTAGTGTTTAGATGATTTATGACCGAGTTTTCGGCGAGTGTTTAACGCGACTATAACACTCGGACAAGCGTTCCCATAATATAACAAAAAAAAAAATATATATTATAACAGCTTTTATACAAGTTTTGCGTAGTTTGGGGGTAGGTAGTGCAAACGTCCACCAATATTAATTTATAAATTGTTTGTTTTTGACTATTTTTAAATTGGTTTTTTACAGGCTTAGCATTAAATCAAGGAGCTCCACATGTTGCGTTAGAGTCAATATCGATGCAGCGGCAACAATACGTCACCATCAGAAATGTCAGGGTAGGTAAAAGCATTTCATAAGGTACCTGTAGTGCGATTCCGTAAACAACATTCACCCAGAAGATTGCGGAGTCGGCAAAGAGTTTTCAATTTGGCATTCTGTAATACTAATACTTCATCTCTCATACCACCCGCGTGAGTGTTTATGCGAGTTGGAATCGTGATTACCAGGGGTCGGAATAGGTAGAGTTTTTAAGTACCAAATGACGTAAAATACCTACGCAATCCAACATGGATATGCCTTTTAAACCCGGAATTGGGGATTAATAAAAGTTGTTTTCTAAAAGTTATGGGATTTTTTATATACAACTAGCTGATAGAATAGGCAGATGGCGCACCTGATGTTAAGATTGATATTTTTGTCTTCTAAAACTCTATTTTCCTATGTTAAACACAAACTAAGTAGCGTTACACGTACAGAAGGGCTATTTTAAAAAGGAAAGGAAAGGAAAGAAACGGAAAGGTTTCGAATCGGTAACGTCAGTTTTTATCACATATGATTTCGAACTCGAATCGTTTCAGACACGGGGATTTAAAAAGGCATATCCATATTTAGATTTCGTAGTAGCGTATTTGACGTCATTTGGTACTTAAAAACTCTACCTATTCCGACTCTGGTGATCACACACGCCCTTTAATGGTTAACCTAGTCAGCAAAGAACTATCGTGATTTGAATCACGAATGAATCGCGAATCTAAAATATATTGATATGATAAAATGTACCAGTTTAACACAAAACAGGTTTTTTGTAATACCCTTAACATAATTATACCCATTACAACTGTAAGAAACCTTTATGTATCTGAGAAAATAAATGAGTTATGATTATTATTTTATTATTTCAGGCATGTGCATTAGCTGGCATGGGAAGACCAGATGACGCGTTGCCAGTACTGAGATCTGTCTTAGACATTGATGCTCCTGAACAGAAGGACAAACACACATTCTTCGAGGAGACTGTAAGTTGTGGCCTATTTCTATTATAATCAGGGGTCGGAATAGGTAGAGTTTTTAAGTACCAAATGACGTAAAATTACCTACGCAATCTTAACATGGATATGCCTTTTAAACCCGGAATTGGGGATTAATAAAAATGATTTTTTTTAAATATACAATTAGCTGTTGGAACAAGCAGATGGCCCACCTGATGTTAAGATTGATATTATTGTTTTCTAAAACTCTTTTTTCCTATGTTAAACACAAACTAAGTAGCGTTACACGTTACACGTACAGCAGGGCTATTTTAAAACATTCAGAAAGGTTTCCAATCGGTAACGTCAGTTTTAGTCACATTAAATTTCGAACCCGAATCGTTTCCGACACGGGGATCAAAAAGGGCATATCCATATTTAGATTTCGTAGTAGCGTATTTTGACGTCATTTGGTACTTAAAAACTCTACCTATTCCGACCCCTGATCATAATTCACATCATCACATATTTCTTGTACACCGACATTGGTAAAGCGTATTGTGTCGCCTACCTGACATTGCTTTATCTTTATCAAAACGTGTTCAAATAGTATTTAAAAAAAATGGTTAGGGCAACTAAAGTTAAAACTTTCTGACAAGCTCAATATTTTTAAAATGTTCCAAAATTTTTGAATCGAGAGTCTATATTGTCGGTATTGTTTATAAACCAATTATGTACGGCTGCGAGGGAGGATACAAAACGACCGAATTGTTTGATTAATTAAAATTTAATTAATAAAATGAAATTACAAGCTAATTAACCTAAGGTACGTGACCAATGTCCGATGTGAGGAACAGAAGTGAATCACTTTGAAATGTCCAAAAAGTCGCCCGGTACGACACCTGATGGAAAACGCAGCGATAGCATTTCCTTTGTATCGATCGCGGTAGGTGATCATTGCGAAACGCGGCGCGATTCGCGAGAAACACAGGTGCTGTAGCCGCTTACTAACAAACCCACTATTATTTATTTCTAGGTTACCAAAGTGAGGGAAGCTGTTGAGAAATCAAATAATAAAGATCTCCAGAAAGAGTTCGATAATATTGAAAAGGCGCTCAAAGATAGAGGACTTATTGATACACAGCAGGTGAGCTAAATATTATTATGCTAAGAATATTAAACAAAAGAACGGTAGGAACCAAGCAGTAAGTTTGTTGACTGGACTACTAGGCTTGGTCTCGTCGAACTGGCACCAATATTCACCTAACTTTATGATATTTCATAGTGTATCTTGTGATTTGATTAAATAAATACCTTTTGGCTTCGACTTTCACCTTAACTTACTGATGGAACAAGCCTACTTGCCCACTTGCTGATGTTAAGTGGGCAGTAGTTAAGTGTTAAGTGGTAACCATCACCTATAACAAAGCATTGACTCGCAAGTCACGCATGATATGATATACGTGCCCTACAATGCACTGCCCTGCGTCCATCAACTTGAGGCCTACAGATGTTAAGCCTCGTGTGCCTTTAATTTCTCCGGCAACTCCCTTCAAACCGAAACACAGCAACGTTGCATGGCGGTATACCCCATACGAGCCCTTCACAAAAAGCGTAGACGATACTCTTTAAACCTACATAACAAATTGTATTTTTTTGTTTTAGTCGCTGGACAAATTGTTGAACAATGAAATCTCAATGACTCCAAAAATCCACGATCAGCCTAGGGGTATGCCCTCGACGCTACATAGAAAGATGCCTTTCGGTCTAAGGAAAAAAAATAATCTGATCAACTGAGTAGGATTCTGAGAATATTGTTGATAGTGTAAAATAAATTACGAGTAGGTACAGTCACCGACAAGAGTTGTTGTATTTTTCTGGTTTATAAATCTCAAATATTTCATCATAAGCATTTCTTGAAACATAATCTATTTGCACGCTGATAATTTTTTATTGGACTTAAAAACAAGAGCATTTATAACTCAGATTGAAAATCTAATTTTGTTGTTGACTGTATGTTGAATGTTGAATGTTATAAAATTGAGTGGAGTGTGTGAAAGTGGAGTATGTAGCAGCATTTACATTCTTTTTATTTTGCAGAAGTAGATTATAAACCTAAATTCAAAATGGGGGTACTTATCATTTCCTCTCACTCCCGCACTATTGTTGACAATAGTCACCTTTCACTCGCACTCGTGAGAGGTATAGAGCGACGCCATTCAATATTCGGTTATTGGCGCGGGTAACGTTATTATACCAAGAGAGTATGTGGTATAGTAAACATTTTTATTTTAGTGTTTTTTGTGTATAAATTGAAATTCTGGATTATTTTGAAACATTGTTAAAGAATACACAAACATCCACAAGATTTTGTTCGATTTTATTTTACGCGTAAGTCCTTTCCCGCTCAAATGCGCTCAAGGTACGATGAGGCTTCGAAGCAGCCTAAAAACTCGTTACCAGAGCTTACCACTTACCACACAAAATTGAAACAGCATCACGACTTTGATCCCCAGGCATGGTAGATATCCCCACAGATATCTTGGTACCAAGTACGAACTCCAGACTCTGAGGATGTCTAAGGAGAGTAGTCAGAGGTATGTCCAAACATTACAATACAATACAATGTCATTTATTTATGCCACACGTAAATACAGTTTATAATAATACAAGAAAAGACATTAGGTAAGTGACATAAATTGTCCGTCACTCAGCTTAGATGCTATAGCAGACGCTACTATATCGCTGGTCTTCCGTGGTATTACATCTGGCACAAACCCACATTTTCCAGTAGTTAGTAAGTAGATACCTATTCCAAGAAGGAAAACATCGTGAGGAAACCAGTTAGTATTCTAACAGCGGCTATGGCATGCAACCGTATGGAATGATTCATATTCATTATCAGTTTAAGGGGCTGACAACTGTCAAAAGACTTCTCGCTCGCACGTTTCGACATGTTGAAAGATATAAAATCCCTAAACTCATTTTCGAAAAATCGCAATCAACCAATGAAAATGAGTTAATGATTTATATCTTTCAACATATCGAAATGTGCGAGCGAGAGTCACATTAGCTCTTGTCTTCGCCTTAATTCCCAATTACAATCCTTTAGTTTTACAATCTACTATGTCTAACCGGAACCCTAGATCATGTCCGCCGAACAAGAAAAAGTCCAGGTTGTTCCCACCTTAGAGGGAATATCATATGCCTCCAAGGTTCCCACTATCGCTATTGATGTGACAATGCGCCTAAGGCCCAGTTTCACCATGCTCTGTTAGTTACTAATCAATGATTAACAGGCCGTTAAATCTAACCTTAGATGTCAAACGCGTACATTTTGTCATTTTTAACGGCCGTTTAATCCTTTGTTAATCTAACAGAGCATGGTGAAACCGGCCCTAAAGATGGGAAAAATGTAACAAAATGGTGGACGACACAATCGCCACATACGTATCCGTGTGTACCTAAGTGAATTACCACAATGGCGGCGAGCGGCGTAGCATGTGTGATTCACATCATTAAAATAGCCACAAACGGTTTCTATAGGTAGGTTCTAGTGGAAAGGTATGAACACAATTGAAAATATATTAGCTCTCGTCGAGATATACGTACGTGCGTTTGGGCAAACAGGCAGTTTTTGTTTGCTTAATTTTGGGGCTCCAAATGGCGCAAAGTGCAAATGTCCGTTATTAATCTCTTAAAATTTTAACTGCCCACCGTAAAAAAAATATAAAATGACGCACATACGTGTCGGCAGTGAAATTGTTAATGCTCTAACAGTCTTCCCCTTTACCCTTGGCTGATATGCGATAATTACACATAAAAGGCACAAAAACCTTTTATGGGGACAACTGATCGTTTATTTGTTTATGGGACAATGTAAGCAGGCATTTAGGTAGCTACGGTCCGCATCAAAAGTTAATGACTTATTCAAAACTTCGATATTGTCTGACTTATAATAACTATCCCACTATCTATTTACCTACCTACTTTGTTTCCATTTCTTCTTCCTATTTTTTTTCTCGTTATGTTCTGCTGTACCCGTGTTTGTGTGTCAAATAAAAAATATTCTATATTTTAAGATGTCCAGAAATATTTATTATTCAACTTAAAAACCAAGAGATCAGTTGGTAAGATATTTTTTGAGTAGGTAGGTATATTGTATTTGTATTGTAAAAGTTTATTGTACATAATGAAAATCATCGTGAGGAAACCGGCATGTCATAGAACCTAAAAAGTTCAAAAACATGTGTCTGAGGGCTTATTACGAGTTTAGTGCCGATCGAGTGCCGATCGTCGATCGTTACGATACACCGAATTTTCGATGAAAATAAATCAGCTTCTCAAAGAATACGCTAGATGCCGTTGATTTATTTTCATAGAAAATTCGGTGTATCGTAACGATCGACGATCGGCACTAAACTCGTAATAAGCCCTCTGGTGCTGGAAAGGAACCTCTTTGAGGAGCACTTAAAATCCTTTAACCACACTGTTTGGACATACCTACCTCTTCTCTTCTACTTTCTTAACTTTCCTAAACCTTCTACTTTCGATGTTTCGAAATAATGTTTTTTTGACAGCTCTCACAGCTCAGCTTTGCCTTCTGGTCGTGGGTTCAACAAATATTTGTGGGATGAACGCAGATGTTTGTGCTCTGTCTGAGTGTTAATATAAATAATAAGTAAGTACAAAAAAGTATCAGTAATATATCAGCTTTCAGTGGTTTAACTATACTTTTCGGGCCCCAATGCAAAAAAAATCGGATGGTCTTTGCCTATTATGAAAACGAACGTGTCCACGTTCGTTTTCGAGCGTCGAGCGTCAGACGAAAAGTTGGTCACCCGGCAGTAGACAACTAAAAGCTGGGTTGTGTAATAAGTGAATTGAAACTGAAATTGCAATTGTTTTTTATTTTCAAGTTACAAAAAATAATGCAGTTTCAAACGCATGTGCCAAAATTCAGGACAGCTTATTTTACTTTTATGAGGCTCTTTGCCCTCCACGAAAAAGTATTTTGATATCTATCATAGATTTTATCTATGATAGATATCATAGATAAAATCTTTTAGATCATATATCATAGATAAAATCTTTTAGATTTTATCATATATCATATATATCTATCTAACTATGATATATGATAAAATCTTTTAGATTTTATCTATGATATCTATCATAGATAAAAGTATCATCTATGATCCGCCGGGGCCTCCTTAGATCAGAGGGCCCAATGCGTCCGCATTGGTTGCATTGGCATAGCGACGCCACTGTCAATTTTTGGTTCCCATATAACAAGCTTTGCTTAGTTTGGGGCCAGATAGTCCACCAATATTTATTTATAACTGTGATACGACAAGAAATAAAGATTGTAATGCAGCTGACTGTACCTACCGAATCGTAGGTAGGTAAGGTTTGCGGAGCGTGCCGCTTTTATTTTGGAAGAGATTGGCAACTGTAATCGTTAGAAGCTCTCTAATTGCTCAAATCTGACGAAAAGTCTAATGACGAAACTTGAACCGTAAGACCGCTTCCGGTTCGCGTTTCGGAATTGTTTCTGCATGAGTGACGAATTTACCTACTTATATAACGTGTTACATAATACACCTATAACCCCGGAAGCAGGGTGTTCTACAGGTCATGGCTAAACACCATTTGATTGACGACTTTTGAAATTTCGTAGTTTTAATACCTCATAAACGTTCCTCTAGTATGAAACTAAACACACCATGAGGCAGCCCTATTCACAGTTGTTTGTAGGTTCCGTCTGTACGAGACCTTGGTACCGACGTAAACAGTATCAGGGGTGTTTTAAATTTCTGAGACAATATTAATTTTACTTTTGTATGGAAATTTCGAAAACGATATACATTTGGACTCGTCAAAGTATTCCAGTGCTTGGTCTGATCACTTGGTCTTTGGCCTTATAGGGGTATTATGTTACACGTTGTATAAAAGGGTGTAAAAAGGCTGCTCTCGAAGACTTAAACGTAGCTTTCGAAACTATGCTGATGCTTGATCGATTACCAACTACGGAAAAAAGAAAAGGTATTTTCTTAAATCTCTGTATATTAAATCACTAGCGGCCTGTCCCAGCTTCGCATGGGTGGTTATAAATTTTTTGAACATTTTAGGATAAACTTAGACCGTGGGTTCGAGCCTCGTGTCTACTTATTTCATACGCCCTTCTCCTTGAGTGTCGCACCCCGGGCGTGACCCGTGGACCCGTTAACATTTTTAATTTCGTCATATCTTTTGAATGGAATGTCCGATTTGAAAAATTTAAGAAGTAATCTATAGGTATTGAAACCGTCTTAATTATAAAATGATTTATTTGGATAAGGATTAATACCAAGGTATAAATAAAGACCCTTTTCTAGCGGCGGCATTTCAATTAATTTTTTAGAATAAAATAACACTTATTGTGACATAACTATAATAGTTAGACATATGCCGTCGCGACATTTTTTGTAGATGATGACGTGTTCTACAAAATCGTAGTACATTATTTTGTTCTATCATCAATAGTTTTCGCAGCGCACGCGATGTAAGGTTTTTATTTTCCACCTTGGGTTACATTATTGGAGTTTTAGTAAGGATCCCTGATTTTTTTGAAAATATAATATAGCCTATGTTACTCAGGGATAATGTAGCATTCTAATGGTGAAAGAATTTTTGAAATCGGAATAGTAGTTTTTGAGCCTATTCGTTACATACAAAAATACAAAAATACAAAAATACAAAAATACAAATCTTACCTCTTTATAATATTAGTGTAGATAAAAGTAATGTTTATTAGAAAGATTTGTTTATCTGGGGTGAGCATAAACGGGTAGATAATATATAGCAGTACCAGAATTGTAGTACTCTTGTACCTATGGATGGTAATGTATTGTATTTCAGATATATGTCATAAGTATATAAGATATATTTATTTCAGATATTAGATTTATTAGACTAAAGCTTTATTGTACACAAGCTGGTGCCCGCGACTTCGTTGCGTAGGATTAGTCACACAATATCTTTATAAATTGTAGCCTGTGTTATTCTGATGTATAAGCGGTATTATTGTAAAGTTTCATTAAAATCCATTCAGTAGTTTTTACGTGAAAGAGTAACAAACATCCACCATCCATCCATACTTACAAACTTTCGCGTTTATAATATTAGTAGGATCATAATAAGAGATTGTAAGTAAACAAAAAACAATACTAAAAAATAAACGTACAATGGCCTTTACACTAAAAGCGATGTCTTCAAGACATACATTGGTCCTTATAAATGCGCACAGCAACCTACATAATGATATGAGATAAAAAATGGTTTTCTATCTCTTCCCTCCACCGCTAATCGACGGTCTACTTACCTACTGTGCTGAAAATCAGTGAAGATAGTAACTACATCGCCCCCTTAATTAACACACACAGTAAATATACACGCCAGTGTGTCACCTTAATAGGCGAGCTAAAAAATAAAAATTTGGTTGTGTACGGTCGGGATACATTATTACCTATATTCTAAAGGCACTTGCCTAGTTGCCATGGTATTTGTTATGCAATGTCTGATTGGGGTTACCACAAATCAAAACAGTATACATATACTATGTTGAGCGAACTGAATGATGACCATTATAAATTGACCGTTATAATTGGTGGTATTTGCTATTAATTGTGCTACGCTGCATCGACTCTACGGCACGTAGAGCATTTGTGCGCTACGAGCATCGATCTATGCTACGCATGCTACGTCCATTTTTATCACAGATTTTATTGTCTACTTTACAAGTTTCTCTTGGCACAGTTGCTTGCATCACTGATAAGAGAATACTCTTGGACTAAGATGGCACACATCATAATAATTGTCAAAATTATTTAAGGACGAAATAACGAAATTTGAAAATTATAAAGTGTGACCAGCTTAGTGCACATGACTTCTAACCTGTAATATTCGATAATAATACTATGTAGTTCAATAATACGTGTTTGCTGCATGTTTTATGTTTTGTGCACTTTTATGCCATGGGGGTAAAATTCCCTGATACATATACGACAAAAATAAAACGTGGATAGTAAGCAACTAGTAGCTACCAGATGACGACTCTGCATGTGAAATATTAATTACTAGCGGCCTGTCCCAGCTTCGCATGGGTGGTCATAAATTTTTTGAACATTTTAGGATAAACTTAGACCGTTGGTTCGAGCCTCGCGTCTACTTATTTCATACATTTGCACGCGCTTCTCCTTGAGTGAGTGAAATCGCACCCCGCGCGGGCCCGTGGACCCGTTAACATTTTTAATTTCGTCATATCTTTTGAATGGAATATCCGATTTGAAAAATTTAAGAAGTAATCTATAGGTATTGAAACCGTCTTAATTATCAAATGATTTATTTGGATAAGGATTAATACCAAGGTACAAATAAAGACCCTTTTCTAGCGGAGGCATTTCAATTAATTTTTTATAATAAAAGAACACTTATTGTGACATAACTATAATAGTTAGACATATGCTGTCGCGACATTTTTTGTAGATAATGATGTGTTCTACAAAATCGTAGTACATTATTTTGTTCTATCTTCAATAGTTTTCGCAGCGCACGCGATGTAAGGTTTTTAATTTCCACCTTGGGTTACATTATTGAAGTTTTAGTAAGGATCCCTGATTTTTTTGAAAATATAATATAGCCTATGTTACTCAGGGATAATGTAGCATTCTAATGGTGAAAGAATTTTTGAAATCGGACCAGTAGTTTTTGAGCCTATTCGTTACATACAAAAATACAAAAATACAAAAATACAAAAATACAAAAATACAAATGTTACCTCTTTATAATATTAGTGTAGAATACAAAAACGGACTTTACTTACCTATTTACTACCTACATAAAACACTAAAGCACTATTCGGATGAGATAATAGTAGATTGTTTACCAAGGGAGCAAACAACTATTTTTATGGCGAGAGTGTTTTTTGAATCCAGAGCGGAGCGAAGGATTCTAGAGTAGAATCCCGAGCGTAGCGAGGGATTCTAAAGTAGAATCCTAAGCGTAGCGAGGGATTCAAAGTATTCACTCGAGCTTAAAATAGTGTTGCTCCCGAGGTGGACACTCTACTTTTTATCACCCTCTATGAGAAAATATCTTAGCGCAACTTAAATAATCATAATCATAGTCACAAATTCACGAAGTCACGAAGTCACAAAGTCACAAAGTCACAAAGTCAGAAAGTCAGAAAGTCAGAAAGTCACAAAGTCACAAAGTCACAAAGTCACAAAGTCACAAAGTCACAAAGTCACAAAGTCACAAAGTCACAAAGTCACAAAGTCACAAAGTCACAAAGTCACAAAGTCACAAAGTCACAAAGTCACAAAGTCACAAAGTCACAAAGTCACAAAGTCACAAAGTCACAAAGTCACAAAGTCACAAAGTCACAAAGTCACAAAGTCACAAAGTCACAAAGTCACAAAGTCACAAAGTCACAAAGTCACAAAGTCACAAAGTCACAAAGTCACAAAGTCACAAAGTCACAAAGTCACAAAGTCACAAAGTCACAAAGTCACAAAGTCACAAAGTCACAAAGTCACAAAGTCACAAAGTCACAAAGTCACAAAGTCACAAAGTCACAAAGTCACAAAGTCACAAAGTCACAAAGTCACAAAGTCACAAAGTCACAAAGTCACAAAGTCACAAAGTCACAAAGTCACAAAGTTACATAGTCACGGAGTCACGGAGTCACGGAGTCACGGAGTCAAATAGTCACATAGTCACATAGTCACATTGTCACATTGTCACATTGTCACATTGTCACATAGTCTCATAGTCATTAATCATGTATTTATTGTAATTTTATTTATTTTCATAAAACTAAGTAAAATCTAAATTTGAGTAAACAATTATGAACAAAGGTGGAATGCGCGTTTCACGTGTTTTGTTTATTTTTATTGAGTTCAGGCGCTTTTTTATTAATCATAAAGCCTGCTTGTTCATACAGTGTTCGTGATTGGAACTTTTACTCAATAAGTACATTCCAAATTCAAATCACTTTACCGCCCTTGGGATCAAAGTGCTATTTTGCTACCTGTTTTCGAAGAGCAAACTATCTATTTTCGAATTGATGTGATAAAAAAGTTTTTTTTATACAACTAGCTGATGGAACAAGCAGATGGCCCACCTGATGTTAAGTGGAAACCATCACCTATAACAAAGCATATTACAAAGTCACGCAAGACAGGAACGTGCCCTACGATGCACTGCCGTTCGTCCATCAACTTGAGGCATACAGATGTTAAGCTTCATGTGCCTGTTGTGACACCGACAACCACACTCTTCAAACCGAAACACAGCGTTGCTGCTTGGCGGCAGAAAAAGATATGGTGGTAGTACTTCCCCGGACGTGCCCTTCACAAAGAGCTCTTCAAGTGTAGTGATTACAAAATATGTGGTATTTTTCTTTTTGAATTACTGTTTTACTTATAGTACACGGTGTATGCTGTACTGTAGCTAATCACCGCCTCACCACTAGGGATAGGTGCTTGCATACGATTTCAATTACGACGTTCAGTCACTCGTTCTTTTACCGCTTCGTTCGACGACGGAAATTGAACACTTTTCTAGGCGTTTTTACCATCAACTCGACGGGCGGGTATTTACCTACTATTCATAGTTTTACTCAGATTATCGTAATATTAAATGGTACTATAATATAGTTGTATCCAATGTTGACCAACTTTGATGTTGAAGGTTTAGCTACCTAATGCCCAAGGATCACTTTAAAATTTGAAAATAAACTACGTGAATTTTGACGCCAGTTCCGAGTGACCAAACCTAGAAGAACAGACACAACTCCCAATATTATCTTAGTTATTTTTATTAATTCATTTTATTTATTACATTCTTACAAATTCATTGAATAAAGTTAATATACATCACCCAATACCTTTATATTTTATATTTTATATATTTATATATTTATGTAATTATTTAACTTTATAATAGTATTTATCATTTAGAATATTTTTATAGACTATATTACATTACGAATGAGTGTCTAAGTTGTAGAATGATACAGGGTAAAAGCATAGTAAGTAGGTTTATAATTATGTCTATAAAAATCTATATAATTTATAAATGAAATTATATAAAACTACTAACTACTCAAACTTCATGTAGGCACGTAGGCAAATATTTGTACTGCTCTAAAAATCTAGACTCATGAATTCATATGACATCCAAAATTAACGTGCACGGCCAGAGATGGCAAGTGGGAGCGAAAATACTCAGGATTTTATTTAAGTCATCATTTTTTACAAGAAATCTGCGCTCTCAACTTTTTATTTCAGTAGAACGTGAGCAGTTTACCGACCCGAAAACCTACCAAAGTAAAGATTGATGATTGCTTTTTACAAGTGATGGAATCAAAGAATTATCTTCGTATATATCTTAGATCAAAATAGCATTATAAGTTAATAAGTAAACAGTTGGAGTACTTTTACAAAACTCAATAAAACGTCAGAAATCAAATTGAATCGAACAAATTTCTTCGACGACAATTTGACTTTAACGAGGTTGTCTAGGCTTGACCTTGTTTTACTTCAAATAAATAATATTGCAATCTCCATATTCTCAATTAAAGTTGCAATTTTTGTGGCAGGACTTCTTTATTTATTTCTACAGTATCTTTTGAAGTTTTAGATTTTGCATGTGCCAAATTTTAGATCTCTTACGGCCGGTTTCTGCAAGCTCGATCAAAACTAATCGGATGTAAAGACACTCGCCATTTCAGCTATTACATCGAATTAAATAGAGATAGCAAGTGACTTGACATGCGATTAGTTTTGATCGGGCTTTCAGAAGCCGTTGGTCTTGTAGTTTCGGTACCTTCGTACGCCTAAGAAAATTATCGCTTATAAATATTCATGTAAGAGTACAACTTGATGTGGAATAGAAAATAATTCATCGCTGTAGTTTAAAACTAATTAAATATTTTCCGCACACTCCTAGCCCAAACTACCTACCGATAATTGTACAACACCAATTTCCATAATGGACCGAAATTGTTATCACTTATATTAATTCCTACCCACTATTAAAATAAATAAACATTTAAATGGAAAATTACTTGTAAAGTAAAAAATCCTTTAAAATGTGGGTCTACGAGTTTTCGTAGCACTGTAGCATTTGTGCCGCGTAGCAACCACTTACCGCGTAGCTGTTGAGTTGAGTACAAAATGAAATTGGCATTTTTATTCAGAAAATGGATGGATAAGTGGTTGTCTGATGAAGGTGATCCGATTGAAGCGGAGAAAGCTATGGTCAGCTCTATTCAGAGACTCGTTGGGATCCATAATGCTTGTGGAGATAAAAATTATGAAAGTATGTACCTCTATAGCACTTAATTTTTCACACAAATTATCAACTAAGTAACTACATATTAGAAGATCAGGGGCCTTATGCTCACTTCGAGCGAGATTATCTCACGATGGAGATGACGTCATATCTCGTTCAATAACTCTTTGACCTTGCGTCTCGCATGAACTTTGAATGAGAAAATTGGGGAGTTAGATGGTGAGAATGGGGATAAATAGTTATCGAACGAGATATGACGTCATCTCTACCGTGAGATAATCTCGCTCGAAGTGAGCATAAGGCCCCAGTAGTCATATAATTCAGGATTGCTTAGTTTTTATAACATTATGGACTGAAATCTCACGCTTGTACCTTCACGTCTCTGAGTGATGGACGCAATGTATTGTGATATGTTCTCTGTCGATGATGATATACATGCTGTGTGAAATCATGCAATTATTATAAAGGCAGAGAGAGGTATAATAAAAAAAGTATCCGTTTACAGTGCATGGCTGATAATTTATACAGCCCTATATACAGGTTTTGGCTCTCGGTACACCAGGGCAGAAACCGCAAATAAGTAGTTACCTATTATTCCTTCTTATTTTATTTAGGTTGCTTTAATATTTTGTTATTTATGGGTTTTTTTTATGACTGAAATAAAAATATATTATTATTATTTAACATCATGTGCTTGTTTAAAAACAAAGTTTTAAAATAAAACAGAAGATTGAATAGGTTTATCCCTGGTACGCTACCAACAAAAAATTTAACAATACCTAGGCAAAATTATTAAAAAAATTTTTTTTTTTCCTGTAGAGTGGATTCAACCAAAATGTTAATAATAAAAATATTTATTTCCAAAAAAAGGTTAAACAGTATGTTAATACATATAGTAGAGTAGCGGCCGGTTTCCGAAAGCTTGGTAAAACCTAATCAGATATCAAATCACTTGCTATTTCAGCTATTATCTACATCAAATTTAACTGAAATAGCAAGTTGACATCCGATTAGATTTAATCGAGCTTTCAGAAACCGGCCGTAGGTACAGTAGGTATCTACACTACACTAACAAATAGTTGATTACATAAAAATGTATAAACCTTCGTAATGCCTTTGCATAGACTCATCGCACTAAGTAAGTATAATAATACATTATATTATATTAATCTGAAATATAGCGGTACTCTGCGATGGTAAAACAGTCTGTAAATGAGTTTATTTCACCCTAAGTGCGCTTGCTACGTTCAATATTGCATTACGCTGTGGATAGAACAGGAAGCGCAATTTGCTTACCTCCTCAGCAAACGGAAGTAAGTGACTTCACTTTTGAACTGAATCAGGATGCCGGTATTTTAAGGAGTTTGAAAGCATTTTGCTTTTTAAGAGTAGGTACCTAGTAGAGCACTTTTTGAAGGGCTCATCCGGGGAAGTACTACCACCACGCCTTTTTCTGCCGCCAAGCAGCGTTGCTGTGTTTCGGTTTGAAGAGTGTGGTTGCCGGTGTAATTACAGGCACATGAGGCTAAAGTGGTTAGTTGATGGATGTTATTACGATAACTGCGCTAAATGGTAACACGCTATTTTTACCATTAAATAAATTGTATTTTCTCTCTAAGTGAATTTGTAAATTATTTTGAGAAAATAAGTATTTGTAATCACCATTTTATTTGCCTTGCAAGTTTTTTTTTATACAACTAGCTGATGAAACAAGCAGATAGCCCACCTGATTAAGCGGTAACCATAACCTATAACAAAGCATTGCCTCGTAAGTCACGCACGATAGGAACGTGCCCTACGATGTATTGCCCCGCGTCCATCAACTGGAGGCATACAGATGTTAAACCTCATGTGCCTGTAATTACACCGGCAACCACACTATCCAAACCGGAACACAGCAACGCTGCTTGGCGGCAGAAAAAGGCGTGGTGTAGTTACTTGCAACAATTTTGTTTACAGAATTCACAGTTCTCAATCTACTCTCCGTCATTATATTCGGCGGGACGTTCCTGTACGTGGGCATATTTAGTCAGATCGTCTACCTGGTGCAGGTATTGCCGGACAAGATGGAGAGTTTCAAGGTCATGAACTGTGTCAGCGCTACCTCGGTGCCCCTGTCCAAGTATATCTTTATGTGGACGGCTCGGTAAGATCACGAAGGTTTTGTTTTTTTTTATTCTTTGTCTGTCTTATTCTACTAAACCTGCAAATATACGACACACCTACTGTTAAGTGCTTTTCTAAGCCTTAAGCTTTCGCTCGCTCGTTACCGTCTTTGGTCGGCTATTATTTCAATTTATTTCAGACAGCTCTCACAGCTCAGTTGGTTGGCTCTGCGCTTTTGGCCGTGGGTTCAATCCTCACCGAGACAAACATTTGTGATAATCATAGATGTTTGTTCTCTGTCTGGGTGTTAATGTATAAAAAAAACTATTTATTTTATCTTCAAAGCAGAATAGAGATTGCGGTGGTTGGTAGGTACATATCTGTTACTAAATATTATATATGCAATATTGTGAAGTTAACCGTGTAGAGTGATGCTGGCAGTAAGTTTTCTATATTAAACTTTGTACAGTACATACGGTTAAATAAATAATTGTTTTAGTACTCGTCTTCGAGCCGTTTTTGAGATGAGTCGCGAAGGCCTGGCCTCCATTCCCCACGGCAGCTTAGCGCGTGCCAAGATGATGTCAACTCTTCGCACGGCACGCTATGCTCGATGGCTGGTCGTCTTCAACCAGGCCAGCACTCATATCTTGTACCTGCTGATGCCCTTTCTGTTCACCCTGCTTGGGAATGATCGGTATTTGCCAACTACACCTGGAGATTCATATGGTGAGAAAAATTCAGTAGCTTATCTCTATTTTATTATTTTTCTATGTTGTACCTTGTTCATATGCACACTAACAGCCGTCCACTAAAGGTGCCTTTCAGGAGACGAATTGAATAAGTACTATCTTTCCTACGCTTAATATCAAGCATTGAATAATACCAGCCTTGTATGCTGGTATTATTCAATGGTCTTTTTTTCAGGAAAGAAATGATGAAACTGTTTTTTTCTCGAATTTTTCTAGTTTTTCCTATTCCAGGTCTTTCTCCAAAATATGAAACACCATTCTTCGAGATAACCTTCATAGTCACGGTCACCGCAACAGCCTTCTCAGCTGTCAACCAAACTGGCTACATCGTCCTCTTCGTGACTCTACTAGCTCATGAGCTTGGCCACTTCTACTCGATCTCTGAAACCTTGCACGAAATCTTCGATATGCTCAAAACTTCAGACAGCAATAACCAAGAAAATGTTGAACGTGAAGTAAATGATAAGTTGAGGTTCTGCATCAAGCACCATCAGTTTCTCCTAAAATACCACGAGAAAATCCGAGAGTTGTACAAAAGAATTTTTGGCGCGCACTTCCTCATGATGACGATCGTTCTCGTAACAACATTACATACCATGAACGAATGGGATATCAGAAATACCATTCTGACAGCGGCTACAGGAATACTGCCTTTATTTATATACTGTTTTGGCGGAGAATTGCTGATCACAGCTGGCAGGGAAATGTCTTTTGCTACGTATACTTGCGGTTGGGAGTTTATGGAGGTGAGACAAGCTAGGAGCGTTCTTCTGATGCTATGTCTGTCACAGAGACCTTTGTGCCTGACGGCTGCTGATGTTTTTGTCATGAACAGAGAGACGTTCGGGAATGTAGCACAGGTGGTTTACAAGATTTATGCCGTGTTCAATTAAACTATATCAATTAAATTATTCAATTCAATCAAGCTAATTGGATTGTGTAATGTACAGGGTGTCTCAAAAGAAAGTTCACATTTGTTTTGGTTATTGCGTGAACGCAACTATTTTGAGGGGCGCGGGGGGGATGTCAATCGGTAGCCTGGCTTTTGGGAATTTAGTCGCTATGGAGCGTTTCTCGGGAGCGGACCGTGCGTTGTGCGTACGCGAGTTTTATAAAAATGGTAATTCGGCGACTGTAGCGCGTTTACCAACATCTTGTTTTCGGATGAAGCCCATTTTCATCTTACTGGCTATGTTAACAAGCAAAATTGCCGCTACTGGAGTGCAACCAATCCAAAACAAAAACATCAGACACCCCTACATTCGCCTAAAGTCACCGTATGGGCCGCAATGTCGGCGCGAGGAATTATCAGAATTTTCTACGCGCTACAGTCGCCGAATTACCATTTTTATAAAACTCGCGTACGCACAACGCACGGTCCGCTCCCGAGAAACGCTCCATAGCGACTAAATTCCCAAAAGCCAGGCTACCGATTGACATCCCCCCCGCGCCCCTCAGAATAGTTGCGTTCACGCAATAACCAAAACAAATGTGAACTTTCTTTTGAGACACCCTGTATTTACTATAGCAAGGTATCCTATTATGGCGATAGGAACCGATTTTGATAAAGGATAGAAATAGATATACTACGAATGGTATTGGGTATACAAGGTGTTCCAATACTTGTATTTACTTCAGGGGGCTAAAGTACCCAGTATGAAACAGCTGTTTTTTTTCGCGTTCACAGTGTTGGTTCCTTAGAAAAAGTTATTCATATTGATGGGTACTTTAGCCCCCTGAAGTTTTAAATACAAGTATTGGAACACCTTGTATACCTTGCCAAGGCCTTAAACAAGGCCGTAATCAAATTAGATGAAGTTATAGATACATGTATAGTTATTTACATCCCCTGATTGCCATAAATAATAATTAGACCTAGTAGTTATAAATTATAATTCTATATCACACTAACCGAATATTCATTCATGCAGCTCCTGTCTAATAGCGATTTCCATTGCTACTAGGCATCTTCGGCATCTCAGGCATCATCGTCCGAAATAAATGCTATTACTTTATTTCTTTCTTCTTTTCTATATCTTTTGTCCTTTATGCATATTGTCTTTGATTATTATAAGTCTAAAGTAAAGACAGAAATATTTTTATCCGATAGCGTTACTCAGAGATGGTGAAATAAGCACTAAAACCCTACACAGTTTCTGAGTAGCGCTATCCGTAAGATAAAAATATTGGCATCTTTGTTTTTAAGGAGTCCAATGTAGGGACGGAAATATTTTTATCCGACGAAAAGCGTTATTCGGAGATGGTGAAAAAGGCAATTAGAATAATAGGGATCCCTGCCAATCAGGATAATGAAATATACGCGTTATAAGGTGTGTCGTGTGGCGTCGCGTAACTGACGGTCACAAAATTTATGGCTTGCATTTGTCAAGCTTCACGCCCCTTGATAAATTGAGATAACAAATCTGAGATATTTCAAACCAGATACAACTAAGGTTTCCAGGTTAAGATACCAAACAAGGTGTAGTGGAATCTATTTTTTTTTATACTACTAATTGATAGAACAAGCAGATGACCCACCTGATGTTAAGTGGTAACCATCACCTATAACAAAGCATTGCCTTGTAAGTCACGCACGATAGGAACGTGCCCTACGATGCACTGCCCTGCGTCTATCAACTTGAGGCATACAGATGTTAAGCCTCATGTGCCTGTAATTACACCGGCAACCACACTCTTCAAACCGAAACACAGCAGCGCTGCTTGGCGGCAGAAAAAGGCGTGGTGGTAGTACTTCCCCGGACGAGCCCTTCACAAAGAGCTCTACTACTCTTAAAAACTTATTAAGACGCAGACAAGCGTTAACCGTTGTATTTACGTGTGGCATAAATAAAAGATTTTGTAATTTTATTGTATTATTGTAAAGAACTTCACGCTCACACATTTGAACACTTTTGAAGATATATTTACGAAAGGTAAAGGTAAATAGTTATGAAAAATCGGAAATTCGGAGAACTATTACAAAGGTTCAACAAATAAATCATTTTGATTCAAACTTCATCAAATTTCCCGTCTCGCTTGCGCATTGCTAATAGTTGTTTGACGGTTGTCTGCGTCTTAAAATATCAAACTTATAGTGGAAACTAAAGTAAATAACAAAAAAGTAAATTTTTATCTATTAAAAAAAAGCCTACGACTACTAAAATAAATTGCAGTTGATAAGTTAAAATAGCAAAAAAAGGTCTATTTTTTTTTATTTACTGTCGTTTCAATATATTTAAGCTACTAGCGTGTTTTACGTATCTATAGAGGAGGTAGTTCGGAGCGGAAAGTCATTAGGGGCGAGTAAAAAGGGTGCCCACAGCCTACAGTAAAATGATACTCCGCTGTTGCTTTTTACGATAATGTTTTTGCATGCTCGTTGGGAACGGACTCGTTTGGACACTACCTTTCGAAAGAGCACTTTGTTTCGAGTATTGACTATAACATTTATAACCAAAATATGTGCTCTAACTTTAAATTAATAATTTTTCTGATGTATTAAGAATTTAAATAATTTATTTACAAAAAGAAACATAAGAGCTGATTTCACCATGCTCTGTTAGTTATAAAGGATTTAAATACAATACAATTCAATATGTAGGGACCGAGTGTTGCTTAGCATGCAGTTTGGCAATACAATATGACACCCCGCACCTCGGTTCGACAGTCACCTCCCGTCACTCGCGTAGCTCACACAGATATTGTTAAATAGTGTTTTTGATTGTGTTTCGTGTGATGTTTTAATAGACAATTAACTGAACTCTAATCCGCATTTAATTTCATAATTTCTACTCAAGTTCCCCAAACCGCCTGATAGGAGAAAAGCCTTCTGCTTGATAGTCTGAGTGATTTCCTCACCTTATCCTCAGATTACCGCGACATTAGGGTTGAGGTATTCTATTTGGCATTACAATAGGATATCCAACACAATACAATACAAAATCATTTATTCATGCCACACATACACAGTTTATAAAAAATACAAGAATAGACATTAAAAGTAAGTAAGTGACACAAATTAAATCTAACCTTAGATGTCAAACGCGTACATTTTGACATATTTGACGGCCCTTTAATAATTTGTTAATCTAACAGAGCATGGTGAAATTAGAGCTAAGTCGTTTACACGTAAACAGTTGTTTAACAGTAAAAAAAAAATAGTTATAAAGATTATGACAGCCTTCACAGCTCAGTTGGTAGTAGCTCTGCCTTCTGTAGGTACCGTAGGCCATGGGTTCGATCCCCACCGAGGTGGGGATCGAACCCACACACACACATTGACACATTGTTCCTGATGAGTAGTACTTGAGACTTTTTTCTTGTCTTCTCGTTATCTTTCTATCAATTTATTGTTAAAGATCCACCCTCCACCCTACGTAATCGAACGACTACCAATTAACTTGTGATATGGGAATATAGGAATATAGGGGATATGGGAACCAGATAGCTGATATACTAGGTACATATATACTTTTTTTTTGTAAATACATACTTATAATTTTATATAACACCCAGACAGAGAACAAACATCTATGTTCATCACACAAATGTTTGTTCTCGGTGGGGATCGAACCCACGGCCTACGGCGCAGAAGGCAGAGCTACTACCAACTGAGCTGTGAAGGCTGTGTAATAATAAGCCTTAACATAATTTCTCTAAAATTTACGTGCATTTCCGAAATATGATTGCTTAAACTTATAGAAAATTAAAGAGTTAAAAATATTAAGTTTTTTTAGATTTTTCATGCGTTAATTAAATTATAGATTTAAGCACTAAGCAATCTATACATACATAAAATTACAAAAAACTAAAACAAAACTCAATCTTCGGGTACAGTTTGAAATATTCCTACGCAGGTAAAAGTTTTGAAAGGATAAACAACGAATGCGATACGTGACAAACAGCAGATTTGCGAAGAAATCCTCGAAGACAATTCCCACAGGCTCATCCCTGTCTTTCAAAGAGATTACTGAGAACCGACGAGTCCTGTAATCTGCACGAGAGACTGATCCATCTTTACCGCTAAACAACGCTACGATTTCGTTGTTTAAAATAGAATTACCACTGAATGTGCTCTCAAACGGCGTATTAAAATTTCCGTGGCTAATAGTTATCTCCGCATGTAGTATTGACCATGTTTTCCTGTAGATTAAGCCGACTGCTGTGAAGATGGCATAAGGAGACATTTAATAGGATGAATGCCAATCTTCTGTAGTGGAGAGGTACCCTAAGAAGAATAAAAACGGATGTTTTTTTACTTGATATGTTAAAACATATTGATGGAAATTCCATGTTATGTTTCAAAGATGATGAATAGCCTGCATCGTTTTATGAAACTTGGTATTGTAGAGAGATCCCTCAAGGGATATTATCAGCGTGCATTTCATTTACCGTCACTATACCATTTCCTTCGATATGAATAGAGATGCAAATTTTCTTTTGCCTTTATAACGTTTTTGAGTGCTTCCTAGAGTGCGATTCCTAGAAATGTTCTTTTGAAACGGGGTTCTGTGAATACCTTTGTGAAATATTTTCTTTATTGGTTGGTAGGCATTTTTATTCGTAGAAAATTGAGGTTCTGAATTTTTTTTAACAGTGATATGGATTCTTTCTTATAAAGTCTTGTATTTAAAAAAAAATGTTCTTTATCATACACAAAGTTACATCTATTACCATATTTATTCATTTTATATAAGATTTAGTTAGTGTGATTGGTAATTAATGTACCATTCTATTTAAATAAAAAATAAAAAAATGGCCTTCAGAGTGGATCGAATAAAGACAATCAATATCTCAAAAAACGGGCGTCCTAGAAAAAAGTTAAAATGGTTTTGGAATGTCCAATTAAAGCCCTTTCATATGACATGTAACTTAATATTTTGTGTAACTTTTTTATTTTTGCCCCCTTAAAAACCCCATATTCTTAATAACTCGTTATCCGATAAGTTAATCTTACCAGTAAATTTCTCAAGTACAAGCTATCGACTTACCAAATTTCATGCAGATCGGATCAACGGATCTAAAGTTTGGCCCGACAAACTATACTATAAACTACATATACCTACATAAAATGCCAATTCGCTCAAGTTAACTGTAAGAGTTTCATTCGCTTCGCTCACCCAATCAGAAAGAAAAACATTAACTTAATTAAATAATAACTTTAGTAATCACTTGTGAGCAAACCGCGGGCGGCTGCTTAGTAATAATGTGATTTCAGAAAGATACCAAATGTTACTCTGAAGTTCGAAATATTGCAATAAAACATTTAAGAGACCGTTACAAAGTCATTACAGATCACATCTTATCAAAGTGGAATTCCTCCGAAGGTTCCTAAAACCCCATATCTGAGATAACATAAGGTTATGTAGAAGGTAAGTTTTATGGTGAGCATAATCCAATAAGTATCCAATTTTACGCCATGTCGATTTCAGAAGAATTTTGATCAAATACCTATAAGGCCAAATCGTCAATCCTTTTTTATTATACTTACTTATATAACTGCAGAATGCGTCGTCTTCGACCGCGAACGTGGAGCTCCCATACAGTCCATGCCTCATTTGCTTCTTTTTCCTTGTGCTCTACGACCATGCACAAGAGATGCCTCAAGCAGGCCACAAATACGCCGTGAAGCTGGCGAATTTCTACACCAACAAAATTTAACCATTGGCACGATAGAAGACCAATAGCCAATAGCATTCAGAATTAGATAAAATTGTTCTCACAAGGTGTCCAACTCTGACAGAATGCCAATGTCTGTTTTTTTATAATTTGTTTTAACACCTTTTTGTTTAGCTCAGCACTGCCCTATTATACAGCCTTCACAGCTCAGTTGGTAGTAGCTCTGCCTTCTGCGCCGTAGGCCGTGGGTTCGATCCCCACCGAGAACAAACATTTGTGTGATGAACATAGATGTGTGTTCGTCTTGGTGTTATATAATATTATAAGTATATATTTACAAAAAAAAAGTATATAAGTAGTATATCAGCTATCTGGTTCCCATATCACAAGCTTTAGCTTGGTTTGGGGCGATATAGTGCTGTGTGGAATGTCCACCAATATTTATTATTATTTATTATGCCGAGTCGAGGCCTTTTTGCTGCTGTAGCTCACATAATCACCCTATTACTTTATCTTCTTTTCATTCTCCATATTCTGACTATTTAAATACTGTGCTTTTAATGTATATTTTTGTGTAGCTAATCTATTTCAAAAATTTTTAACTCAATTAGTGGTACAATGATAATTCCTACAAAAGGAAGAGCTATAGTGAAAAAAAAAATTAAAAATATTTTATTCGTTGTAGTCGCTGTAGCCATATAGTATATAAGCATAAATTTACAGTGTAGAGGTTCTCATATAAGAATGAAAATACTTGTGTGAAAAAGCTTCCCATATCCATAGTCATGGTTACTAAAATTAAGTTAAGGGGATACCTAAGTACATAATATATTATGTAAAGCATGTATTAGGATCACGAAAATCTTAAGTAAATTACTGCTAATATTAGCAGCGCTACTAATGAGAGTGAAATTGTAAAAGCAGTAGTTCTGACATCAATTCTTTATTTACATAAATGTCAATAAGTTACATAAGATGCAAGTAATAATTTTATTACTAGCTGTTTGCAACACGGGAGATAGGTACATAATTATATATTAATCGTGTCCCTTTGTTAGGCAATGGTAATAATAATATGAGGTATAATAGTTTTAAAATGATTTGTATTTAAATAGAAGCTGTTAGGTAGATACAGTGTGTGTGTAGATTCAGTTTCTCTAAAAATATTCAGAAACTAGAAACATTGATAATTTTATTTAAGATATCCTAGCTACTATAAGTATTTATAAAACAATTACATGCAAGCAATATCTACAGTCTTACTTATCTACTCGTTGATAAATAAATTTTCACGACAATATAGATTCCTTTCAAATAAATAATTGCATAGTAAAAAATATTTAATGAATTTACACAGACATTTAATTTAATTGTACGATATGCTCTAAGTTTTATAATACAAATAGCGTTTTGTTTCCCGACTTTATTCTTAAATTTCCTAAATAAAATTATTTTATCACGATTAAAAAAGGAGACTGATAAACTTTGGCAACATTTACATTTTGGTAACAAGCTTTTTTGATATATATTTTTAAACACATGTACCTTATCTAGCACTATAATAGGTACTTAAAAAAAGAGGACAATTCAAACTTACTTTAACAATTCTTAAGAAAATTACGTTAATCTACACATCTAGCTATATCTACTCTTTACTGTTTATTTTATACAATCATATTTATATAAATTATCTAATTAATTACCTATATCATTTTATATCAATAACCAATATGTTTTGTTTCTCAAGTACCTAGCTAATAGATGATTATACTGTAAAGATAGCTTTTGATTATTTTCAAGTTTTAAATCAAAATCATAAATTCCTTTTGGTTCCCATAGTATGTAAAAGCTTTGCTTAGTTTGGGATTCGATTTTGCTATTTAAAATGTCTATTTATATATATTATTATATTTATTTATTTATATATATACGTACATAAATATATTTTAGAAATTTATACTTATTGGGTAAGCACATATATAAATTTCATAATTTTTACACGTTACAACTAATCTTACGTACAATTTACATACAGGAACAATAAATGCATTAATATTCGATACACATTCGATTCGGGCTGGAGTTTTTGGAGTTTGAAAAAGATTATTCATTCATCATCAGCCTCATCCTTACACAAGCCGCTAGACCTATTCGAATTGTGGTGCATACCTACATCAGGTTTTGAGGCTTGCCTGATGTTGTCAATAGAAATGGAGCTTATACAATTGGTGACGTTTGATTCGAGCCAGGCTGAATGGTTTGCGATGGGAGAGGCGGGAGAGGTGGAGAGCGACGCGTGAAGCCCGGTAGCTTCCTCCTCGGGCACAGTACGCAGGCGCATAGGCCTCCCCCGCCCCTCGTCTCACACTGGTGATTGGTCTCCGCTCGTGCTTCCACTGGTGATATAATCCTGCGCATACACATTCACAGTCAGTACATTAATTATTGTCAAAGCAAAAGAGAACAAACTACAAATCATAAAAAGCAGACTTAAACCGGGTTTTTAATCACAATGCCGGGCCACACATCTAATCGGATGGATAAATATACAGATAGTAGAGTTAGGTACTCTAAAACTATACATATCATCAAGCAAATTTCTGCAGACTGCATACGAGCGCGTCTACCAAACTGAACTGGCGCATGGCGCCCAACATGGGGCAAACGTATCAACGTTTGCCCCAAGTTGGGCGCCATTACGTGGTGATCCACGTAGCATACTAAATCCTTGCAGTTATACTAGGGTCCAAAACGGTACGTAATTGTTACTCACAGCATGTAGATGACGTCCGTCCAGCGGCGGCCCAAGTGACATCCTAGGCACGAGAAGCGTAGTCGTGGTCGTCTCTGAGGCTGCGGATTCCCTCTTTGACGGGTGACTGTATAACCTGCCCCATAGCCTTCTTGTTAGCAGTGTTTATACATCTGTACAGGTAGGATAGGAGCAGATGCGTTGAGAGCAAACAAAAATGTGCGACAAGGCTTTAGTACAAGTATAGTATAAGCATGCGATACGATCACGCGATAAACTGAAATTCAATTTAAGATAAATTAATTAAGCAATGAAGTACACAGTTTATTTACAATAGATGCAACACACTTGAGAAATCATGAATGAATATGGCTGACAAATTATGCCGTTAGATTTACACTGCTGAACGAAAAAAATTGATCCTTTATTGCTTTTTAATCGGTACCTGTTAGAATTTACCGCGAGCCTTCTTTTACCTAGTATCAGAATTAATGATATAACATGAGCGTAGACAAACGAAGGGTCACAATGTTTATTAGCAAGCTTTTGTTCGGTAAGATAAGATTCATGCTTGCTTAACGGTGGTAATAAATTAATGCATGCACAGAGCTCGTGTTAAGCTAAATGAGGAGCGCCGATTAGGGTGGGTGATTTTAGATTAAGTGGAGTCAAAATTGAAAATTCACGTAACAGATTCTTGAATATTTTGTTCAGAATTTTCAAATTAATGTTATTCGTAAATATGAATGATCATTGAAATTAGAACAAAGGTATTTAATTTACTAGCATCCAGTACTTTAACCTCGCTAAAATTTATAAATCAATGTATGTTCAATGAAATTAATCTAAGCTAGCTCTTTGTGAGAATGTAGATAAACATTTCGTATTAAACAATAAGTATAATGTAGTCGTACGTTATTGTCATGCATCAAAGTTTGAAATGGGTAATGGTGTTTGTGAATAAAAACCAAGATAAAGCTGATAAGTTTTATTGCAAATAACAAAACAAAACCTAAATCCATATCCACATAATCATTTCTTCAAAATGCATTTACAGAGTTCCTTTTCGGCTAGCGATTCGTTGAACCCATAGGTATGTTTCCAGCTGTCTTCATACCGTGAGCCTATTGGGAAATAAAAATGTGTGATCAAATATGGATTTGGAAGGAATAGGATGGTAAGACGCAATAATAAAAGTCGGTGAAATAATATTATTGTTAATACACTGTCGACCCAATGGCCCAGGTGGAAAGTAAAATGTATTTTGCGTTTCGTGCTCGTTAAAAGGAAACCCGGGCGACCAATAACACGCAGAATACCGCACATTTCTACATTCAGTGACATTATCTTCCAAAATATTAAAATGTACGAATGAGAAGTTGTTTGACGGTGTCAGCGTCTTAACCCCATTTTATCAAGAAAATGTCTGATACAGAGATACTCATATAAAATACATGAGCAGTGTATTTTATATGAGTATTTCATTCGATTGTATGAGTATGAAAATCTTAAAGAAAATATCAAGTTTTCATACTTTTTTACTACATTCATTAGCAAGGGTCGGAATAGGTAGAGTTTTTAAGTACCAAATGACGTAAAATCACCTACACAATCATAACATGGATAATGCCTTTTAAACCCGGAATCGGGGAAATAAAAATTGTTTTCTAAAACTTATGGTTTTTTTTTATATACAACAAGCTGATTGAACAAGCAGATGGCCCACCTGATGTTAAGATTGATATTATTATCTTCTTAAACTCTTTTTTCCTATGTTAAAAATAAACTAAGTAGTTACACGTTACATGTACAGCAGGGCTATTTTAAAAAATTCGGTAAGTTTTCCAATCGGAAACGTCAGATTTTATCACAATTGATTTCGAACCGGAATCATTTCCGACACGGGAATTAAAAAAGGCATATCCATATGTAGATTTCGTAGTACCGTATTTCACGTTATTTGGTACCTAAAAACTCTACCCATTCCGACCCCAGGTCATTAGCGAGTGTTTTCTTTGAAATCTCACTGTAAATCCACAGAAACGATTTGTAAAAAATGAATAAGTAGTGAAATTATGGACGTATGCGGGGCTTAATACAAAATGAATGTTCCAAGTACTTTATCCTGGTTACATAGTTTGGCCAGGCAACTTTTGACGAGGGAAAACGCAAATAAAGATCACCGAGTTATACTGTTGCAGAACAAATTAGATGTTACAAAACTAAAACATGCAGTGCAATCAATGACGTGAAAATTTAAGCCATGCTGATAGAAATACCTACCTAAACCTTAACATACAAAGCTACCATAACGTTTTTACACACAATTTCTTTAGGAAAGTAATCTGAAGAAGTAAAGGTCAGGGTGAATTTTAATCAGGTTGTAACAGACGATCTGGATAGCTTGGAAGATGTGAAGCAGAAATGAAATCTTAACAAAACAAGGGCCAATTTGTGTTTCTTTGTTCTTGTTAGACACGCTTCAGTCTTTGATATTTTCTGGATGTGGGTAGTTACATAAATGCACGATTTATTAAGAACATTATTTTTTGAGTTCGTATATTTTAACAAGCGACTGATCCTATACAGGGACCTCTTATAGTACGCTCGTTTTCTATTACCCTTAACAGATAACTAGTTAGAAAATAGCTGACATGCTAATTTTAGTATAAGGTGACGTTTCATTGTCAGATCTTGGAGCCGTGTCACAGAAGACTGTTATGTACTGTGGCCGCATTTTGCAAACTAGTAAGTTGAGTACAGATTTTCATATCGGGAGGTGTCTGGTAATTTATCATCATGCGTTTTGCATCGAGATCATAATCTAGGTAACCTATGTTTACCTTGCCTTGCCTAAATCACTACCTATCATTGAAATAAAAAAAAGTTTAACATTATGAAGTCTTGGTGATCAACATACCTGATGCTCTCGGTCCTGGAGCGAGGCGACCAGTCCTTGGAGTACGAGGTCCCTCTCCGCCGTCCGCCGCCTATGGCCCGACCAGTCTTCCATCTCTCCACGTGGTAGCGTATCGCGTGCTTCACTTCCGTGTTCATGAAGCAGTAGAATAGCGCTACTGTGCAACCCTGTGTACAAACATGGAAATGAAATTGTATTGAGAGGTCTACTCTGGAAGACGATAATAGTAGATTGTATACAAAGGGAGTGTAGTGACTGACGTAACTGACGTTAGTGTCGTGACTGACGTGACTGACGTGTCTGACGTGACTGACGTGGCTGACGTGACTGACATGACTGATGTGACTGATGTGAATGACGTGACTGACGTGACTGACGTGACTGACGTGACTGACGTGACTGACGTGACTGACGAGACTGACGTGACTGACGTGACTGACGTTACTGACGTAACTGACGTGACTGACGCAATTGACGTTAACAGTGTAACTCAAAGCGACAACACGAAACTTCGTTCATTCGTTCGTTCGTTTGTGTAGCTCTTTACAAAAACAACAGAATAGAAATTTTCTTCCCCTCGTAAAACGTTAAACCTGCTAGGTAGGCATGAACAAACATTTACTTCGCTACTTTCATTGGGCTTACGAAATGAAATCCTCCGATTATGCAAATTTTGATGAGTCGAAATTGTTTGGAACACTTACCTATATACCAGACTTACGGCCGGTTTCTGAAAGCCTGATCAAAACTAATCGCATGTCATGTTACTTGCTATCTCTATCTAATTCGATGTAATAGCTGAAATGGCGAGTGACTTGACATCCGATTAGTTTTGATCGAGCTTTCAGAAACCGGCCGTTAGTGTTCGTAGTGATACCTTGTAGATATAGACAGAAAACTCTTTATTGCACACCACAACGTAAACTACACTACAAAATAAAGTTCAACAGTTACAGGGCGGTCTTATCGCTGAGAGCGATCTCGTCCTGACAACCTTTGAATGGACAGGATTTTACTTGAACATTTTACAACGGTATCTTAAAGACAGACTACGTTAATTTTTACCTTGTAAGTTCCTTTCTCCTTATTTGGTACCTCAGTTTTTAGTTTATTTAGTTATATACCTACCTACCCTACGTAGCTACGAGTACTTAGGTATCTTTTTTCAGAAATCAGAAACTATTTATTGTATAACTGTCGTACAAAAAAGACCTTATAGCTATGGTTATGTACAGTTTTAACAGTTTGTTCGTTCCGGACGTACAACAAAAACGCATTGTTATATTCTAAAGTTCTCGCCCAAGAACCAACTAAAACATTTTAATACCCACTAATAGGTACTCCTAATTTCTTGCAAGTATACTTACAAGAAACCAAGAGGTAGATATTATAGTAGGTAGATATTTTGTTATTTCAATTAGAACGCCACGCTTTAAGCGTACCTATATGATTATATAATGTTTTGTTTGAGTTGGGACTTGAGGCTGATGTTAAACTGACAAAGCTTATTGTTTTGGTATGGATACTACCCACTACCCACACTGACGACAGAGATACTAAAGCATTTTATTAGTGCTCTTGCGTTGAGTTACCTAGGTTACTACCATACCATAAGTTTGATTAGCCAAAAACGGCGTACTACGAGTAACTTACTCTCGTAGACGTAGGGAGCCTTTAGAGGCACTTAAATTACTCGTAAACCTCATACTGCAGACTCATATAATTTCCCTCAAACTAGCTAGACTAAGCGTTACCCAAGTAACATTGTCATCTAACCCAAAGTTAAACTAGGACAGATACTTCCAAGCGCTTTAGGCGCATAGCTGTCATAGAATAATAGACTGTATCACGACGGCATAAAAGTCATTTAAACTGTCAAACGAAAATGACTTCAATATTATACGACCTCTGGCCCCTCGTCTGGCCTAATTCACTTGAGATCAACGGAAATTCAGCTTGGACTTTCATTTACTTTAGTACAATGTTCGGAAGTAACGGCCACAGTTTTAAGTAAATCTTTTGTAACAAAAGAGTCAATTACAAATTATGTTTTGGATGATATAATTTATTGTTTGTTAAATGCAAGGTTGAGCTTATTACAAGTTCTAGGTCAAAGTCAACGTCAAAAAGTAATCTTGAAACTGTGATCTTGAAACGTCTGAATCTAGGTGCCAGTACCACGGAACTAAATAAGAGCAGTCAAGAAAGTTACGGCTTGGTTCCTTCCTACCGTTTACTGTAAGATCCTTACAAAATAATATAATAATGATCGTCCAGTGTGGTCCCAATGCAACTATGTGAGGCGTAGGCAAAACAGGAATGACAGACAAGGGTTTGGGCCTAAATAGGTCTAGATAGGTATAAATCTGCTTGCAGGAATTGATATTAGAGTGGTTTATTGCAAGCAAAGTCTTTAGCTAATGGTAAAGTGTTCAACAACAATGCATATTATGAGGTAGTCATCGGAGTAAGGGTTCAACGGTTTATCAGACAAATTAGCTTTAGTAGAAAAACGCCAGAACGCCAGATGTTGACACAATATGAGTGACCAATATTCTATGACCGTAAGTGTCGTTATGTACCTATATGAGGAGTTTGGTTTGATCAAAGGCTTTAACGGTTTCATCTGTTTCACAAATTAGAAGTTTTATCAGAAGAAGAAAATCAGAACGCTAGCGGCCTTATCTACTACAAAAAATCTGTCAATCGATAAACTATGCATATACTATTGCTACCTTACCAATGCGTAATGGCAAACAGAGACAGCGCAAATTTTAAGCATTATTTAATTTTAAACACCATTTTATAGTAGGTATGATGTTAAATTGTAAGACCGTAAAATTGCAGTTATCTTTGAAAACTCAACGCCCGTATCACAAGTCTGTTTTGTTTTCCGTATTTCGTTAGGCCTTTCGATAAGCGCCTCTTACACGCCCGCGTGTTGAGAACTCACGAGTCTCTATATAAAAAAGGCCTGACGTTACGAAAACGAAATACGAATAACAAAACTCAGAGTAAGGGTACAGTTTTGAATCTATTAACAGAAATGGAATCCTTTCCCAGCTTGAGATTAAAACACCACTTTGATGAAAAGACTTCAATACAAATACCATTTCCATAAGAAGCTTAACTTCCAAGTTCGAGAACTCTTCAAAGCTGGCACAATTTCAAATTGTTTCAATATAAAAGTTTCGAGCCTTAATATCGCACTGACAAAGCTCAATTACTCTTCGAAAGTCGTTTCAAATGCCAACAATGCATGTAGCACCTTTAAAGTTATTAGATGGTGGATTGTCTATATTGATATCGGTAAAATAGAATAGTATACCAATATTACTTCATCACACACACTGATCAAGCTACTCAAAGCCAAAGAAAAATGACGCTTATTATAATGACATAAGAGCGAACAGTGTATATGTGCCTGATGCGAATTCGTGTGTATACCTAAATATATAAAAATTTAAGAACTAAAATACGTACTTAAAAACTGGAAGTGCAATCGCGGTCTTATCGCTAAAAGCGATCTCTTTCAGATAATTGGTAATTTAGGGTAATCTTGTGCCCTCGTAGGTAAAGTCACCCAGTAGTCGTCATACACATAGCCTCTTACGACATCCACGGGGGGTCATTTCTATGTCGAGACCATGATGGATAATTTTCAGATTACGCAAAAAAAATACAACTTGCTGATAGAACAAGCAGATGGCCCAACTACAACTAAGCATTGCATGTTAAGGCACGCTCGATATGATGCCCTACGATGCACTGCCCTGAGTCCATCAACTGAGGAATACAGATGTTAAGCCTCATGTGAAATTTCACCGGCAACGATACCCTTCAAACCGAAACACAGCAACGCTGCTTGGGGGCAGAATAAGGCATGGTTCTAGTACTTCCCCGGACGAGCCCTTCATAAAAAGCTCTATCACTCAATGAATCAATCAAATTAAATCAATGATGTCAAGGCTGAGTGCTAGGGTCACTATACAAAGCAGTGACGGACTTACATATCTGCCGCCAGTAAGTTATTCATGCCGCCCCTACAGACCTTTAAAATTTGATACCCTAGTTTACAATAATATTTAATATAAAAAAAATGTCAGCGAAATTGCATCTCTATTTGTCTTCGCATCAGCTTTGCATCAGCTTTTTCCCGTTATTAGTATTGTGTTCTGAACTAGGGAATCATATATTCAGTTCATACAGTCAGTTCCTTTTCCAAAAGCTCAATCTTATAAGAAGAAGGTACAAGTTGAGCTTTTCTTAGCTTATAAACATAGGTAGGTACCCAAAAACAAGATATAGATATACATATGAAAAAATAGCGTAATTTGCCGCCCCTTTAAAATCTGCCGCCCTAGGCTCCAGCCTACTCAGCCTGCTGGTAAATCCGCCACTGATCTAAAGACATTGAAGCTTTGCAAGACTATAGAATGCCAGGTCAGTCCGTACAAGTATAGGTAAGCTTGACCTACATTTCGTATAGGTAAATACCTACTATTTGCGGTACGTACAGCAAGTTTGTTTGTTTTCAGAACCGCTGTACGTCAAAAGGAGTACCTTTGAAGGGAACGTTATGTTTCAGACGCAGAGCTTAAGTTTCAGGGTCTCAAGTGGCTGGCAGCGGTTAGACTTAAGCCGATTTAAGGAAGCTTAAAGATATTTAGATGAAAAGTTGTTTTTTAATGAGCACGGTAGATTACGGCGTGGTTTGAAGATTAAGGTTTTGTAGCTGCATTCTATCTTTCTTCAAATTGTCTACTATAATATTAAAATATATAAAATCTAACTTTGCCAACTTATAAAAAATTAAGAGCTAGAAAAAACGCTATGCCGACAAACTCTTAAATTTGTTGTTGAGTTTTTTGTATCAAACGGATTTTTCCTAAACTAGCCACTTTGTCTTCATCTAAAGGCGACGATATTTTGTCATCTATAATTTGTATAGATGGCAAAATGATATTTGTTAAATATGACGACCTCTGTGGCGTCCGCGGTAGTAACAAGATGAGAAAAGGTGTGGTCTTGTTTAACGAGTGAGTCATTGCATTTTGTTTCCTATTTTCAAATGCAAAAGGACCACCGGTCCGGTGGCTCCTTTGTGAGATATATAACTATACCAAGAGATCTGAACGCATATTAGTCGTATTATAAACATATTATTGGTGGACTTTCCACACAGCACTCTATTTATTTTTCATCTATCTTTTTTTGTAAATACCTACTTATAATAATACCACGCAGACAGAGAAAAAACATCTATGTTTATCATTCAAATGTTTGTTCTCGGTGGGGATCGAACCCACGGCCCACAGCGCAGAAGGCCAAGCTACCAACTGATCTATGACGGCTGTCAAAGTATTCTATTCATTCACGAGTGGATTCCTTACCTGTGTGGACAGCATCAGCGCTCGCGTGTAATCAAACGCGTGGGCAAACCAGGACTCGTCGTTGGGCCCCCACAGCACCAGTAGGTAGGTTATGCCCAGCAGTGGGATGAGAACAAGCAACGCTTTACTGGCTTTCCTGTACTGCTCCGTTTCTAACGTGTTCGCTGACCGGAGTTTTGTGATGAGGACCTGCGAATTTATGAAACTATTTCTTCTTCTTCTTGTCGTGTCACTAGTTTCTTTCGAAACAGTGTGGTGTAAGGAATTTAAGTGCGTCTGAAAGAGGCTCCTTTCGAGTGCTTTTAGGTTCTACAAAAATCTGGTTTCTTCACGATGCTTAAAAAGTTAATATATTAAACAAGGTAAACGCGAAAAAAAGCTGTTTCATACAAGAGTTCAATACCTACCTGGCTAAAATGTATGAAACAGCTTTTTTTTGCGTTCACAGTGTTGGTTCCTTAGAAAAAGTTATTCATATTGATGGGTACTTTAGCCCCCTGAAGTTTTTAAACACAATTATTGGAACACCTTGTATAATATATTTTATATTTGATTAAATAGCAAGAGGACGATGATGTAGGTAGTGCAATCGCTTTTTTTCTTTTTTTAATACCTAGGTACTCAATTAGTGCAACAAATTTTGTCAAATACCACCACACCGGTAGCGGTGTAAGTCTGAAAGGCGGATGTAAGCTTATGGCGAAGACAAGAACTAATGTTACTCTCGCTCGCACGTTTATATCATGTTGAAAGATATAAAATCACTAAACTCATTTAAACACTAAACTGTGTGCAGTGTGATTGCACACAAAATGGTTGCGTGCGAAACGTGCGAGCGAGAAGTTGTTTGATAGTTGTCAGCCCCTTAAGAGCTGATTTCACCATGCTCTGTTAGGTACTAATAAAGAATTAACAGGACGTTAAATCTAACCTTAGATGTCAAATGCGTACATTTTGACATATTTACCGGCCCTTTAATCCTTTGTTAATCTAACACAGCATGGTGAAACCGGCCCTAAGTTAAAGATTTATAATTACGCTTTAATTATTAATCTTTAACTTAAGCTTTCCTTCATTATCCGCCTTCATTTCCTTACACATGTAGAGGTAATTTAACAGTTATAGGCTGTGAAGTTGAGAGCTGAGAGGCTGAAAGTAGCGGCAAATCCCACGTCGCCGTAGGTAAGTCTAGTGTAAGTATATAGCTAATATATAATATCTAAGGAAACCAAGCGGGAACTGGTGTAGTCTTAAAGGGAGTACAACCAAGTTCGTATTATTCGGAGCTGTGCCCGCGGCGTTATGTGGGAAAAGTAATTTCAATATTGCGATCGAACTAAAGGCCGTGTTTTACGTAACCTTGTCTGAAACGAAGGATACACTTTAAAACCCAAACCATTGAATTTTTTGGACGTTTGGACTTTTTTAAGCAAAACTATTTCTAAAAAACAAACTCAGACTTCGGATACTGTTCACCTACTTACTTACCACCCAAATAGGGTGAAAAAACTTTATTATTTCTTACTTTCTTTCTTAGGTATAGAAATAAGCATTGAAAAAAAATTAATGTACTTGTACCTTTTGTGTAAAAAAAATATGTAGGTAACTTACCTTTTGTGTTAAATAATGAGTAATAATTAAAATTTGTATGATTTATCTTTAATATAAAATAAGAATTTGCACGCCGTATGTCAAGCCAAAATGTAATGAAACCTATATTACCTACTTTAATACTTACCTGAATGCAACTATTCTACTTAGGGACCGTCCATTTATCACGTGAGGATTGAAAGGGGGGGAGGGGGTCTAGCAAAAATCACGAAATATCACAAGGCAGGAGGGGGGTGTAGTAAGATATCACGTGTATTTATTTTTTCGTCAAACGCGCGATTTCTAAACCAAAAAGCGGCTAAAATATCTTTGTCATGGTCCTTAATTTTAGAATAAAATTAGATAATACTTTATGTAATAATAGATAATAACTAAAAATTTTAAGATTCTTTGTAGGTACAAAAAAATACACGTGATTTTGGGTGCGGGGGGGAGGTAGTCTTAAACCTCACTACGTATCACCAAGGGGGAGGGGGGACTTAAAAAATGTTAAAAAAACATCACGTGATTAATGGACGGCCCCTTACTTACCACCTAAATAGGGTTGAAAATATTTATTCTTTTATTTATTCTTTCTTAGTATAGAAATAAGGTTGAATTCAGCTTACCCACATGATCCTGACCAGGAAGAAGAGGTTTAGTCCGATGGCGGCCAGCGCAGGCGCCTTGTGAATCCAGTCTACTTGGTGCTCGTGCATCCATTTACACATATTCGTCTCGCCAGCGACTACCATCTGCATAATAAACATGAATGTAATGATAAGTTGCCGCCAAGCAGCAACGCTGTGTTTCGGTTTGAAGAGTGTGGTTTCCGGTGTAATTACAGGCACATGAGGCTTAACATCTGTATGCCTCAAGTTGATGGACGCAGGGCAGTGTATCGTAGGGCACGTTCCTATCGCGCGTGACTACGAGGCAATGCTTTGTTATAGGTGATGGTTACCACTTAACATCAGGTGGGCCATCTGCTTGTTCCATCAACTAGTTGTATAAAAAAAAATATATATATTAGGAGCCTGTAGCGTCCCACTGAAGGGTAAAGGCCTCCCTTCCTTCTCGCCAGTCGCTTCTACTTTGGGCTACTGTGGACCAGTTATTTAAGTAGGCGTCTATTTCGTCCCTCCATCTCTGCCGAGGTCTGCCGCGAGGTCATTTTCCGTTTTTAGGCGTCCAATCTGTAGTGGATTTAGCCCATAACGCATCCGACATGCGGCAGACGTGGCCTGCCCAATAAATAAATTATAGGTAAAGAAATAATAGCGGCGATGGGCTTCCAACCTGTCACGTATGGAATTCCAACTACTGCAAAATGTGGGCAAGTGCCAAATGTAATGTTTGGACGTACCTCTGACTACCCCCTTAGACGTCCTCAAAGAACCTGGAGTTAGTACTTGGTACTAAGAGATGATCTCTTGTTTTAACCCTGATTTATGTTTGATCTCTTGTTATTGTTTCGATTTATTTAAGAAAATGATGTACCTAAGCACCGCAGTTGCTGCCTGCGTACTCCGGCGTCACCGAAGACCATCAGCGTTGTAGTAGATTTTGATTTGATTTGAGGGTAGGTAAGTATGTCTAACGTGCCTGGGGTCCAAAGCCGTAAACTGTTTTTTTTTAATGCAACTAGCTGATGGATCAAGCAGATGGGCCCCTGATGTTAAGCGGTAACCATTACCTTCTACCATCAAATTGTGCCTGTAATTACACCGTCAACCACACTCTTCAAACCGAAACACAGCAACGCTGCTTGGCGGCAGAAAAAGACGTGGTGATAGTACTTCCTCGGACGAGCCCTTCACAAAAAGCTCTACTACTCTTGAAATAAACATGCGTGTAAACATTGCTGATAATATGCGAGAGCCGTTGAAATAGATTTGTATTTACAGATATAGCATGTATGTGTAGGAAGGAATTTTGGGCTGAATGTTTCTTAGCTAGATATAGTTCTGGTCACAAAGCAGTCGAGAGCTCGATCCGGACAAATGATAAGAAGCCCTCCACCCGATGGGCCGATGACATTGTTAAGATTTAAAGACTGGATCGAGAGGCTAAAAATCGTTCTTCTTGAAAATGGTTCTTAGGTAGGTACCTTCCTGGTATTGGGTACCTATTTCTTCAGACTGAGACATCTGTGGTCACGTGGAACTGGCACCTAGATTCACCTAGTTTTAAGACGTTTCAAAGTGATCCTTGTGATTTTATTGAATAAATACTTTTTGACTTTGACTTTGCTTTTTCAGACTGATGATAATAATCTGGATTCACCAAATCGAAATCGTTTAACATTTCGCTCCAAGCCACACGATAGTGCTCATTTTAATATTTTTCCACTTTTGTTGGGATTGAGCAAAACATTTTGGGACGAACTCCCCTGGTATTTGAAGGCCGGAACGTGACTAACACGGCAAAGGTAAATTATGTGACTATGCTAACTATTATTTATTCTATGCTATTTATAAAGTTGCATCCACATAATATGCCGCTGCGACTTTCATTTATACTGCCACAGGTCAGTGATCCAAAAAACAAAAAAAAAAGGCTACAAAAAAAAAGAAAAAACCTAATAAATTAACCACCATGCCTTTTGATTTTTAGTGTCAACCGCACGGCATAGTCATTATCAATATGTCTAAGTGTCAAAAAACTTAGCAATGCGTTTAATTGCATGGAAAATCTAATTAGCTTACGGCCGCTTAAAAAAATAGTACAGTTGTGAACGTAGCCGTAGTTTTTAGCTAGTTAATTAATGTACAGACATACTACCAAACTTTGAAAATAAAACTCGCGTTAACTGATACTCAACGCGTAGTCAACCCATATAGTTTGGAGAGCAGCGTTTATATTTTATTTATTATTAATTTTTTATGATTTATATTTTATTATTATTCTTGTTTTGTTGATTAATTATCTGTATATCATTAGCGCATTGGTCTACTGTAATGTTATGTTATTATTTTTTTCTTTCTTGAAATACGCAGCATCAAAGAACATGGTTAGAATTCGAAGAAACTAACGCGAACGCATTTCATTAGCCTATGTTTAAAATAGCATACTATAGGTTACCGATACAATGGTAATGTACCTTATGTACCGATGTAATTGGGTCATCGAATTCAATAGCCCAATACATTATCGGAGCAAATATTTGGATTGCATGTTGTTCTGGGATTATTAACAGCTATAGCATTATATACATTCATCAGTAAAAAAATAAATTTGGCAATGAAAGCGGAGATAAAAAATATACAGTCAAATAAAACCAGCAAGCGACCTGTCACGTGTTAACAATCAGGTATCAATTGTTCGTGTTCTTCATAAAGAAGATCACCGCTTACCCAAAGTTGCTTTATAATCTGAGATTGCGAAGGGTAAGCGAAAGTAAGGCTTTTTTTATATAAACCTTGCTGATGGAACAAGCAGATGGTCTGATGTTAAGTGGTAAACATCGCTTATAACAAAGCATTGCATCGTAAGTCACGCTCGATAGGAACGTGCCCTAACGACGCACTGCCATGCGTACATAAACTTTATGCATACAAATGTTAAGCCAACAACGCTGCTTGGCGGTTTAAATAGGCATGGTGGTTGTACTTCCCCGAACGAGCCCTTCACATAGAGCTCTACTACTTTTAAAGGTGGCCAACATTGTGTTCAAAAGATATTTTTTGGCACTGATTTGGATCAGTTGAGCTATCTCTAGATCGTTTTTAACGGTCTGCAGATTGTAATTTTCTTTGTTAATATTTAAATGCCTTTGATATTCTATAGTATTCACGTATCCGATTGGGAGAAGCTCGCTTCACAAAGGAATTTTGAGGGAAACCAACCAGAAACGCTCGACATAAAACATGAAATACGCAAAGTGAGACCCAAGCCCTCCTACACCAATCCTTTTCACAAAAGTCAACTCTATTCCACCACATGTGATCGGGTATTTATAATAAAAATAAGTTTGTAGCGAGACATAAAATATCAGGCCTCGAACCGATTTTAAGATACCCATTTAATTTTATATTAATTTAAGAATGGATAAATGATTATAATTATGACTCACGCTGGAAAAATATAGTTATAATACCCTACGATGCACTGCCCTGCCATCCATCAACCTGAGGTCATACAGATGTTAAGCCTCATGTGTCTGTAACTTCACCGGCAACTCTTCAAACCGAAACATAGCAACGTTGTTTAGCGGCAGAAAAAGGCATGGACCTTATGCAGTCTTTTTAGGCTCTTCACGTCTGTCTAGATTCGCCGACCGCTCTGTGGTGTGTAGTGTAGTGTAGACAAGATCAATAACTGTCTGTTCGCATTCAAAACGGCGGAAAGACACAAAGAACTAAGGTCTTTTTGAACTGACTTCATAAAAGGAGGAGGTTCGCAATTCGGTGGTATGTTTTTTATTTAATATGTTTGTTACGCGATTACTCTGGCAATTATGAATTAATCTTTTTAATACCCTAACTAATAATTAATTTAATTTTTGTAATTTTAATTAGTGTAATTTGATTTTTATAATTACTATCTTGTTATTTTTCGCGACCAATCTTCCTTACTCTTACAATCCTCTCCATACAAAGGCTGTCTCGCTTTCAGCGATAAAACCGCCCATTGTATATTCATTATTTTATTTTGTTTTTTACTGTTGTTTTGTTTGGTGTACAATAAAGCTTTTTCATTCATTTCATTTATACATCCATTAATATGAACTACCAAAAAATAAACTTTATTTTGTTGGGTTTTACGAGGATATTAGTTAGTCTCGTATAGATTTTATCGAAAATAATGTAGCACTTAATGAAAAAATCAACAAAAATAAATACACATAATAATATGACATTTTAGCTTCTGGTTCTCTTTAGCACAGATAAGAGATTACCTACTCTTAAGCAAAAGTTTTAATTCATGTTATTCAGTGTATTTGAAGTCGTTTTTTTTGGAAAAATAAAACAACTGTATACATATTATTATACAGTAAGCGTGTTCCACAAACAGTTTGACCTTGAGACTCGGTAGTACTTACCCCATCAGATGTCGTGCCGGGGACTACGCTGACGCAACTCCGTGCTATTACCCATATGGCGACAAACACTGCAGGAGCTCCTGTGATAAAATAAAATTAATCAGTAAATATTGGTGCACATTTCACACAGCTCTATTTAGCCTCAAACTACCAAAGCTTGGAATTATGGAAACCAAAAAAACTGAAACTGAAAAAAATACTGTTTTTTAGCAAATACATACTATTGATATCATTTTAACACCCAGGCAGAATACTAACATCTATGCTTGCTCGTTACACAAAAATTGTAGTTTGTAGCCGGTGGGGATCGAACCCACGGCCTACAACACAGAATGTAAAGCTACCGACTCAGCTGAGAAGGCTGTAAAAAAAGATAGATCATAAACAATTTGTTCTGATTATATTACGAATGATAAACTTTTGTAAGAAACTTACCCCAACCTATAGTTGTGTATACTTGTAATTTGATATTTTCAGCTGTGAAGGTTTCGACGACTAGCATGTACAGGTAAAGTCCTGAAAAAAAAACAAAAGTCCATATTTAAAAGGTTCTATCATAGGTTCAGTTTGTTGCTTGTTCTTCTAAGGTTGGTCGCATGAAACTGGCATCTAGATTCACCTAGCTTTAGGACATTTCAAAGTGATCCTCTTGATTCAACTGAATAAATCCCTTTTTTACTTTGACTTTGTACAAAAATGTGTAGTGAAATTTGTTTAGTACAAATACGGCACAAAAAACGTATGGAGTAAGCTTCCACTGCCAAAACAACGATACAGAAACATGTTGAAAACTCATGTGTCAAACCGTAGGGCACTATTACAAGCTAATTGTCGTAAAACATGTTTTACATTCAAATAACAAATGTTGTGAATAATATACAAGGTGTTTCCAATACTTGTACATAAAACCTAAGGGTCTAAAGTACCCATAAATATGAATCACTTCAGGGGGCTAAAGTTCCCATGAATATTAATAACTTTTTCTAAGGAACCAATTCTGTGAACGCGAAAAAAAAAAAACAGCTGTTTCATACATTTTAGCCAGGTAGGTATTGAACTTTTGTATAAAACAGCTGTTTTTTTTTCGCGTGCATAGTGTTGGTTCCTTAGAAAAAGTTATTAATGTTGATGGGAACTTTAGCCCCCTGAAGTTTTAAGTATAAGTATTGGAACACCTTATATAGTTTTATGGAGACCGTTTTGCAACGCACAGAGTACATTTAATTTTTTTTGTATTATTGTTTACGTTTCAGGTACCTACTGTGAGTATTTGTGTCGCAAATAAATATATTTTCTTTCTTTCAACAAAACAAGACCTGTGTTTTGTTTCATTGACATGTTGCGAAACACTAACATTCACAATTTTATTTGATTGATCTAAGTTTGATATAAGTGCGTTCAGCCGTTACAGAGATTTGACCCAATCATTTTTTTTGGTTTTCCATGATTAACTTACATTTGTGACAGTTTCTGTCACATCTGACAGTAAGTGTCAATTTGACAGCTGTCAAAGACTTTTCCTAAGGTGAAGAAGTCGTTTTGAATCACAAGATTCTGGAACAGAACTACTGGGAATTCATTTTCCATTTGTTATGTGAACAGATCTAATGGAAAAAAAAACCCAGTAGTTCTGCCGACAGAACTACTCAACAGAACAGGTGGGAATAGACGAATGTGATGATGACGTGACGTGATGGGAATAAACATACACACTCATACTTCCCTTTTATAATATTAGTAGAAAGTTACACACTTACCTTCAACAAGTATCCAGAAGAAATTCGTTAAATAGAAATAATGCATGCATATCACTAACACCATGCACGACGGGTTATCTTTTTGAGCTTCGTCTGAATAGTTCTGAAACAATAATAATAATATTAGCCACCTCTCTCTCTTGTCGTGTCACTAGTTTCTTTCGAAACAGTGTGGTGAAAGGATTTAAAGTGCGCCCCAAGAGGCTCCTCTCGAGCACTTGACACATTTTATAGAACTTTTTAGGTTCTACGACATGCCGGTTTCCTCACGATGTTTTCCTTCACCTTTTGAGAGTACTGGCATTGTGCACATACATTTTTTGAACAGAAAAACTCATTGGTGCACGACCGGTTTCGAGCCCACGACCTTAGGATCGGAAAGCGGGCCGCCACCTCTTAAAACAAGTAATAAATAAAAATATATTATGAGATATCTCATCGCCTACTAATCCCGACCTGAGCAAAGGTCAAACCCTTTTTGTAAATAAATACCAACATTTATACAATACAATGTAATTCACAGACACAGAATAAACATGTTCATCACACAAATGTTGGTCGGTTGAAATCAAACCCAATAACCTACAGCAGAGAAATAAATTGAACAACTTCCATAAAAAATATATAAATATTGGTGGACTTTCCACACAGCACTCTCTAGCCCCAAACTAAGCAAAACTTTTAACTTAACTTTTTGTAAATACATAGTTATAATATATAACACCCAGACTTAGAACAAACATTTATGTTCATCGCACAAATGTTTGCTCTGTGTGAGGATCGAACCCACGGCCTTACAGTGCAGTAGGCGGAACTACTACCAACTGAGCTGTGGGTCCGTCAATTGTTAATCAAGCCACTGCCCAAATAAAGTGTATGATTATGGTAAAGTATACTTACTTGTACAACTAAATTTACTAGCCAGCTACATGCTGATAAAATATACGTAGACATAAGATTCGTGTGAATTGTATTCCTAAGACATCGAAGATCCCTGAAACAAAGAGAAGATTGAGAGTGAGTTATAAGAAGTCAAAGTCAAAGTCTATTAATCAATAAAGTCACAAGGATCACTTTGAAACGTCTTAAAGCTAGGAGATAGTTGTCAGTTCCACGCGACTAAGCCTAGAAGAACAGGCAACAAACTTACGGCTTGGTACCTACCGTTCTTTTGTGTGATCCTTGTTATAATAACCATATCATATAATAAATGCACTAGAGCTTTAATAATAATTAAAGCTCTAGTGTGGTGCCAATCGAATTTAGTGAGGCGTAGGCATAACTGAAATACATTACATTCATTTAACATTTCATTTCATTTTTCATTTACATTACATTTCATTACGTTTTCAGAGAAGTCTTTCGGTATCGCGTATCCAAGTAAAGACTAAGTTAAGAGCTACCACAACTTGTTTGTTTTTGTATTCTAAACTTAGATTCAACCTAATGAAGATTTATCTTCGAGCTTTTGAGACTCAATTGTAACCTTTAAATAAGTTTCAAAATAGGTAAACATTTTAAATTCGTGGACTTTAAAAATAAAGTGTATTTGTGGAACGGTTTTATTTAGGTTTCAGAGTTTTAATTTTCTCTAGATATTCATTAGAATACATTTTGAATTGTATTCGTAGATTATTGTAAAAGAGCATTTTAGTATGCTTTTTTCGTATGGGTACGTAAAGAAAAAAAAATGTTCTGTAGACTAACTAGATGGATACTTATACTTAAATTATAATATTGCTTAAAATTAGCCCTGTCACTGTTTGTCGCTACCCGTTGGTGAGAGATGGCAATAGCTTAAGCATTGTTTATCTTCCGAGACAGATTTTTGTAATAAGTAAAGACAGAAATGTATTTTTATGTGGTCTGAAGTTTATACTAAATTATTATTATTAATACTGGCGTCTATACCTGTTAGTATTCTAACAACGGCGATGGGCTTACAACCTGTCATGTATGGAATACCATCACTGCAAAATGTGGTATGGCCAAGTGTAATGTTTGGACGTACCTCGGATTACCCTCCTTAGACGTCCTCAGAGAATCTGGAGTTAGTACTTGTTACTAAGATTTCTAAGGGGATATCTAGCGTGCCTGTGGGTCACAGTCATGAAGCTGTTTTTTTGTCAAAATCTGATCACTAATGTTTTGTACAGGCGTTAATGCAATTTTTTGCTTGGTTGCCGATAGCCACATTTGGTTGCAGTTTGGTAATAGTCAGGAATAATGCAAATGAGCGGTTTGTATCAACGTGATGTCACACCGTTTATGTTCGCGACAGAATGTTACCACTTTACCACAGGTTGCGAACCTCAAGCACTAATTCGGATGTCGCAATTATTTTTCGGACTCTAGCCCGCGGCTATGCACTGTCAAAATAACACTATAAATCATCCAAAAAGGTTTTAACTAAAGAGTTAAAAAAGTGAAATGTATTATTTGAATTGAGTAAAAGTAAAAAGTTAAAGTTTATTTGGAACTAAGGTACAAGATAAAACTAAAACTAGTGTAACGATACTGACTGCAGAATTAAAACTGTGTCGCAGTCAGTAACGCCCTCCTCTTGGCAGATATGCAGGATTGCTTTGAAACGTCTTAAATCTAGGAGTCAGTTGCACGCGACCAAGCCTAGAAGAACAGATTATTTTATTTCAGTTCCTTTCACAGAGATTTCAACCCCTTTTGTCAATATTAATTATACTTTGAATTTGGTAAATTCAGAGTAACCGTGAAGAATTTTTGTGTGTAATCGATTAGTAAAATTATGCACCTTATACAAAAATCCATCATAAAAAAGCTATAAGATTTGTTCGAAATTGTATCCTTCAGAACCAGAAAATAGTTTGATGGAGCATATCCGATGTGGGAAATAAAGTTATGTCAAGCAAACTGACATGCCCCGAGGCCCATAGTTACATTCCGACAGACCCCGAGATGTGGAATAAAATCGTTTACGGAACGGATGAAATTTTTCATTATATTTAAAAATACTAAAGGAAGATATTTTTGCGATCGTATTTTTCTCTTTATTGAACTTACCATGTACATCTATGTTTTGTTCACTGTCTGGGTGTATAAATATAACATAAAGTATTTAAAAAAAATGTGTTCTAACCGATATCTGGTTATAGTTTATGCTATAAGCTTTTCTTAGTTTGGGGCTAGATGACGTTGTGTGAAATATTTTCTGTGTCTATAATTGTATTATTTTCTACCTCCTATATTCTTACTTGTCTTTATACTACTCCTGTGTGTTTGTTGTCAAATAAATTTATATTCTATTCTATTCTATTCTATTCTAAATGCCAATATTTATATATTTACAGCGCAATAGCAGAGCTTTTCTACAAAAAATAATACCATTAAATTTAAAACCTCCTCCTTTTATATTGTCTGATGTCTGATGAAACAGGCGTTTACAGATGTAAATCGATATGACAGATAATTAACCTTTGAACCCACCAGATCCCTTTGAGTTATAGACACAATAGGACATCTATTGTGTCTGAAATACCGGTTTAACAATACTAACTACTAACAGGAATGTATTACAGATCGACTTTAGTAGCGCAGTGGGTCGCTGATTAGCTGAAACGCAAGGTACACAGGTTCGTATCAGTTATCTGGTTCCCAGTGGCGGATTTACCAGCAGGCTGAGTAGGCTGAAGCCTAAGGCAGCAGATTTTGTTTTCTTATGCATATCTATATCTTGTTTTTGGGTTTATTTCTAAGCTAAGAAAAGCTCAATCATTTACCTTCTACTAGAGGTAATATTGAGCTTTTGGAAATAGAACTGACACATTTATCCCCTTGTTCACAACACAATCATACTAATAAAAAATAATCAGGACGATAATGTACAAATCATAAACTTGCAATTTCATTGATAAATAATAATATAAATAAATATGATTATAAACACGGTATCGAATTGTAGAGGTCAGTAGATGCGGCATGAATAGCCTACTGGCGGCGAATAAGTAAATCCGCCACTGCTGGTTCCCATAGGAGTATGACAAGCTTTGCATAGTTTGGGGCTAGATAGTGCTGTGGAAAGTCCACAAATATTTTTTTATTTTTCAAATTTTTGGCCAAAAAAAATTGTACAACCCAATTGAGATTGGAGTTGTAATCTAGTGTTGAGAGTAAACCAACCGAATTGAGATTGGATTTAATATTAGTGTCGAGAGTATTCCTACTACTAGGTAAAATATTTACGTACCCAGAAACCATAAAAAAATACATCAAAGTTATTTCAGGTGACTGAACGACTGTCGTAATGATCACAAATATCATAATAAATTGCCAACTCACTTGTATGGGAAAACAGCAATAAAAACAGCTGTAAAATTCCATATGCTTTAAAATAAAAACTGAGTTCTGTATAATAAATAAACCCATCATAGATACGGTATAAAATGTTTTATTGAGAAGTGCTTCAATAATAAGAATATAAAAATGTATGTATGTCGTATCCGTAGCACGACTTTCTGTTGTCATGCTAAATAAATTGTAGCGAGTTCGTCATACATCAAATGTTGAGTAAAGCGTGCTTAGAAACGGTAACTTTTTTAAAGTGTGGTTTTAGTAACCCCTCAGATCTCTTGGTACCAAGTACCAATTCATGATTTGAGGATAAGTCTTTTTATTACATTTATGGCACATACCCTCATTTTACAGTACTTAGTTAACGTGGTATGTGACAGGTGCAAGCCCATATTTTTGTTCACAGTTTGAGAGCCAGTGCATGCATTGCGCATATAATATTTGATTGATTGAGCTTATTTTTTTTTTAAATTAATTTGTAATCGCTTTTATTCTGTTTGTTCTACCAGCAAGTGGTATAAAAAATCGAGTAGAAAAATCCATTAGTACACACTAAGATTGTAGTATGGTAAAGGTAATAAATATATTATTATTATACATATATGTATATATATCATGTTTTCCACAAAAGAATCCTTCAACTGTTATTTTTTTTATACAACATGGAACAAGCAGATAGTTCATCCGATGTTAAGTTGTAACCAACACCTATAACAATTATTACCTCGTAGGTCACGCAGGAAACTAGTTACTATGCGAACTACTATAAATAGTTCCCATAGTAATCAATTTTTTTTCTAGATTGCTTAGGGAGCTTTTATAGTGGCATCTAGCCATAAAATATTATGAATACCGATATTACCACCAATTTTATTAAATGACCGGAGAATGATCACTCTTTGTAATCTTCACGATCAAAAACAAAAGTCGTCATAACTCCTAAAATATTTGAATCAGGCACGCCATACTTATTTTTCAAACGAAATCGTCCGTTAAAATAGGAATATTATGCATGAATCGTTGTAATAACGTTTTGGTAAATGTCTAGTCATTTGATGAAATCGCCTAAACGTGGTGATGTCGGTCAGAGGCGCATTTACTAAGAAAACGGTTTATACAGACAGCAGTTTTTTTTTTCATAAGTCTATTGCATTTCACTGTTAGGCAAGCCAAGGGTCCAGCCAATCTCCAAAACAACAACCACAATCTTCCACTCATCCCGGTTTTGGCAGTTATGACTTACCTACAATGTACTTATGCTTATCAACTTGAAACCCTGAAATCTGATTGTCTAGGTTTGGCTGCGTGGAACTGGTATCTAGATTCACCTAGATTCTTAATCGTTTCCTTGTGATTCAATTGAATAAATACTTTTTGACTTTTAAAAAGTTATCTCAACTGTACCTTATTTTACTTATTATAAGATATTTATGTAATCTATATGTATTTTATATAACTAGCTGATGGAACAAGCAGATGGCCCACCTGATAAGTGGTAACGATCACCTATAATAAAGCATTACCTCGTAAGTCACGCACGATAAGAACGCGTCCTACGATGCACTGCCCTGCGTCCATCAACTTGAGGCATACAGGTGATAAGCCTCATGTGCCTGTAATTACACCGGCAACCACACTCATTTCACAATTCACACTCAATTCACATGTGAATTTGTTTTCTTTTTTACAATCATAAACATTTTTACATATACTCTGCCTATTAACCACAGAATAAATATTAGTACTAAGTAAATACCGACAATTAAAGGTCCGCGAGGATAGTCTGCTTTACGTGTAAATGTGGTAAAGTCATTAGTGTTGAGTGAGATATTGGTAGCTGGAATACACAGTTGGGGTGTATAAAGAGATCATGATTTCTATGAATGAGTTTCATAATGTGCGTATAAAACGAGTTTTCAATTGATAATTGGTCTCATTATATTCATAATACCAATTTTATTGGTATCATTAAATTCAAAATGGAACAAATACGCACATAGGTAGGTACTATCAGATTATTGAATTCAATTCAAATTATTGCTATTGATAAAATATATTTATAATTTCAAATTATTGATACCTAATAATGTTTTAATAGTCTGTTTAGTGGAGTCAATATATATTATAATACAAGTTGTTTTGTAGAGATCGTGACAGGCGAAATTGCGATTTAAATTATTTTTACAATGTACAATGTTTGACAGCCTTCACAGCTCAGTTGGTAGTAGCTCTGCCTTCTGTGCCGTAGGCCGTGGGTTCGATCCCCACCGAGAACAAACATTTGTGTGATGAACATAGATGTTTGTTCTCTGTCTGGGTGTTAAATAATATTATAAGTATGTATTTACAAAAAAAAAATATATATAAGTAGTATATCAGCTATCAGGTTCCCATATCACAAGCTTCGGCTTAGTTTGGGGCGAGATAGTGCTGTGTGGAAAGTCCACCAATATTTATTTATTTATTTTATTTAATGTGGTATGTACTAGAGCTGTGTTGTTTATTTTTAAGTGTGAAAAAAATAACACAACACTATTTGTCGAGGGTTCAATGTTGTCTGGTCCCCAAATCTAAGTAAAGCTTGTATAGTACAAGCAATAGGAATAGAACAAGGTGACCCACATGATTTTAAGAGGTTACTTCTGACTAAAACAAAATTATATGAAAAATGTTGATCGTTGATATTTTCACAACCAACGAAAAAAGTAATAAGTTATTAATAAATTAACTAAGTTGGTACTAAGCTTATTTTACTTGATTTTATATTAGCTCCGGTCTACCCACTTGGGATGCCAGCGCCCTTAGACCCAAGCACAGATTAATAAATAGTTACTGACCCAAAGCATGATTCTACAACAATATTCAGACACAGAATACAGAATTATATCTACTGTGTCAAGTTTTTTGACAGCTCTTCATTGAGAGTACATGTCAAAAACAATAATCTTACTCTCGAGTCTACCCCGATTCAGACTTGACCATTGTTGTGAAATAAGGTCGAATGTAATTTCCTTTTTCCAGAAATATTCTAAAAGATACGATGAGGCATATTGTGTCACATGAATAGACCACTTTTGACAGCTACGCGCGAATCGGATAGGCAATTATGTGCTGTATTGTATACGCGTCCAATCTTATTTTGCCAGTATTAACATCGTCAGCATAAACTTTGGAAAATCAAAAGACCTATGTCTACCCTATTAAATACATTTTAGAGTTCAGAACTCTAAAATGTATTTAATAGGGTTGGAATGTGTGTCTTGTCTTCTCTATACAACGTGTTTATTAAGAGTTGTAGGGATCCGAAAGCAGGATATTCTACCGGTCATAACGAACAACTTTTGTTCTATGACTTTTAAAATTTCAAAGTTTTTCATTCATGAAATGCCTCTTAAACTTTTATGTAAAATGAATCTAAACGCATCATGAGGCAGCCCTATTTACAGCTGTTCTTTGACCTCTAGTTGTGAACTTAGATAAAATAGGTAACAGAACTACCACCAATTACCTAGTAATGTGCCTACCTAATAATGATGTTGCTGTTTTTAAAGATCTTGGTATGTAAAAGAAATATTTTCGCGACTGTAATCCCTAGTCACGGTAAACATTCTCTGAGATCTTTGGTACTAATACCTATTCAGTAACTAGGTACCTACGTGGCTACGTACTCAATATTTAATAGAATATTTATTTTTGTTTGATTACTAGATGTCGTAAAGCAATGTTTATGATATTCATAGTTCTTTAAATTGTAACATGTTACTTTACCACCATGGTTCATTGACACCACAAAATTATTCAACTACAATTATTTTGGGAAGTGTCTAGTCTGTCCTATTTAATCTTTGACATACCTGTCTGTCATTGGTTGCATTTAAAAACGCATATCCAATCAGGACGGCCGACGGCCGCCGATCAGTGTTACCATTTGTGGCAGATTTCTGCCATTTGGCAGATTTTAAATATTTCAAGAAAAATCTTATTAGTTTGAATTTTTAATGAAATAATATTTATAATTTATTTATTTTTTACCGAACTGGAAACTTCTTATTCTTTTTTACCTTTATTGATTTGGTTTCTAAACAACTTCTATCTCGTTTTAGATAACTGCAAACCGTTACAAACGATCAAAAGATAGTAACTGAATGTAATGTAGGTATTTAATTTATTCCGTAGCCACGAAGGAGATGGTATGAAGTCATATTTTTGGTATTTTTATCGTCAAGCTTGGTAGATTTTGACAGATTTTTTGGCAGGTGTGTGGTAGAACCGCTACTTTTGAGATGGTCACCCTGTTTGTGTTTACATGCGTTGTTGTACATTGTTTTGTTGAGAAAATGTCATCAAACGTGATAAAATGGTGATTGTTATGTAAAAAGCCGTCGTCAGTCAGTGTGTGTATGAGCAGTGCCTACGAGGTAATGGTTTAGTGTGAAGTTTGAAGCCTGTGTCGTGCGAAATCTCGCAAACTTACCAAAATCCAGTTTTATCCAGTGTTATTATAGCCAGTAAATAATGACAAAATCCATAGGAACCAGTAAAAATATCGTGTCAGGGGATTGGCGGCGTACCTACCTACCTACCGAAAGGTAAGTATTTCAAATTATCTCGTAGGTTATCGTTGTTTTTTTCTTTCCTAGATAGAAGCGCGCGTGCGTGTGACCTTGACACGTACACAGAAAGGGCTGTTGCAAATTTCTGAGAAAATATTAATTTTACTTTTCTATGGGAATTTCGAAAACGATGTATCCAACCGTTGCACACGTCAAAGTATTCCAGTGCTTGGTCTAAATACACGCTCTTTGTTTTCCTACATAACTTCATCAACACGTTGTATATAAAAATGAATCGCTGAAAGTGTTGCTAAGCGCAAATCTCGAGAACAGATGAACCGATTTCGCTAATTCTTTTTTTGTTGTGTTTGTTATTGGCACGAGAAGGTTCTTATGAAAAAAAAAAAAAATTCGCGGAAAATTAGAAAATGTAAGAATACTTAACCACCATATAAAATTATTTATAATCTAACCTTAACGCTTTGGACATGACGTTTGACATATCATTGACAACACCGATTGATTGGTGTGTTATACCAATTCGAATTCAATATTCATAGTTAAGACAGGACAACGTCTGTCGGGTCAGCTCTTAGACTAAGTATCATATAGACGTAGTGTTACGGTTTTTCGGCGTGTCCGTTTTTTGTTAGTTTGTATGTATTCGCGTGAGTGACTAGAGAAGGGACAACATTGACTAACCTATCGATAGAATAAGAAATGGATGAAAAAGTCGTTTTAATTGGAATCCAACTTTTTAATTTTATCTGGTTGCTGACTTTTATTGCGAAAGCCCAAAACCATTATAGACACTGGAACACTATCATCGTCAATAATGTTTCCCACATTGCCCTAACCGTGAGAGCGATGTCCATCCCACTCGATACAATTTCTTATGGCCATTTCGTCCATGCATAAGAACATTTTGTAGGCTATCAGTTTTCACGCCTAACAGCTTTTATCCACTCCCGTCTTCATTCTGGGCATTTAAGAACCTAAAAAAATAATGTAAAATTTAACAAAAATTGATCCCTCGCGAGACGCCTATAAGGTGTGAGAAATTGAAACTACAACAGAACAGCCGGTCTGACCCACCGCATTAGATATTTCATATAAAAAACGGAAACTTACATATTATCGATAAAGCTAAATTGGTCGGTGGAAGTACATCTCTAGAACAGAAGACTAAAACAATGCATTTTATTTTGCAATAATTAATGGGTTTACATCATTTTCACATAGGAAAATATGACTAGTACTAATAAAATGTAATTCCTACAGTCTTTATGGGAGAAAAAACGTATTTTTTTAGCATGAAAATAGAAAAAGAATATTACGTATCAAATGACAATTCCGGGTCTTTAACTCCTGCTTTTGTTGTTTTTGATACACAAAACACAGCTTCACAAGACATACTTTCACCTTTTCAAATATATTTTGCCTAGACAATAATAATTCTTTAAAAATTTTCATAATTTCTTTCGCTGCATCGCAATGTTGCTGCGAGTTTTTCAAAAACGTCAAAACAAGATCAAAACATTGCATCAACTGACGGCCACGATTTACGCAGACAGTGAGTGAGTGAGATGGAGTGAGTGAAGTTACATCTTCTTTTCTTTTACTCGTAGCTAGGCTACATGGGAAGAACAAAGATAGATGATCAATGTTTGATACACAGTTGAAAAAGGATGTAAGTCTTATCGCTCCCTCCAGTATATAGTACCTCCATGGGTCAGCTAGTAATTATATAGCTAGCTTTGATCTAGGTTTACTTAGGTACTTATTATATTGATAAAGTCAGAGTTAATTTCTAATTTATAAACGTAATCCAAGTTATTACTTAAAACTCGTCATTTCATTTCATTATTATTGTTTTCAAATACCCATTGAGTATTACTTATCTTTTGATAGGTAACACAGTACCCAAAGTATGAGTTTAGACTTTTGTTTCTTGTATCGTCAGTCAGGCCGTTTTTGTATGGGGACTTGTAAGTTCTCAGCACGCGCTTAACGAGTCTCCATATAAAAACGGCTAAACGATAAAAAAGACAAAAACTAAAAACAAATTCGGACTTCGGTTACTGATCAGTAAAGTATTGCAAGTTACTTACTTAAAATATAGAAATACAAAGACAGCCAGGCTCAGCACCGCCAGGCTGAGTGAGTACCCGGCGATGTAGATGAGGCTTGTGACGTCAGGGGCGGCTACGGTCGACATCCGCTCGGTGCAGTTTATGTACTCCGAATAGTTGTGCCACACGCCGTCTAAACATAGGCGGGAGGCATTTTCTGAAACAATTATTCCAAATTAGAATTAAAAAAAAACAAAGAGTAAGTACGCCAATCTCTTGTTTTTCACTTGCCAAGGTTGGCTGGTAGAAAATTGTGTCTAGCATTAAGCTCTCCTTTTGTACAAACTCCTTTTGTGGGGATCGAACCAACTGAGCTTCGATGGCTATTAAAGTAAAAACAAGAAGAAAGTGTCACCGCATCTTATTTCCATAAAAAGTTTATTTACAAAATGAGAATTCTTCAAAGAGTATTCCGAATACTTCAAAGAATATTTACAGGTTCGATTTATGATGTCTCTGGATTTGAGATATTTAAAAAGCATTGTTTTGAAGAAAGTCGTTAGTTTTTGGATAAACTTTATAAACCTTCTTATCATCAAACCTAGTCTTACTTTGGGCATCTATCACCAAGGATAATATCAACAAGAATATCTGTGCCTTCATTTTCTTATTATTTTTATTTTCGTTTAGATATCATGCGCTAAGCCGCAGGGTATCCTGTCTGAGATCAAATTTTTGGTGCCAAATGACGTCACGAAATATATTTATTAATTAAAATCACAGTCTAGTTTTCAAAGTTTGGTTCAAGATGAGCCTCATCATGAACCAAACTTTGAAAACTGGACAGACGGACATTTTTGCGCAATTCAGAAGAAATAATTTAAATATGGACAAGGAATCCCTGTTCCATAAATATTGGTTTTTTCAAGGACACCGTGACGATAAATTATTTTTAAAAGTTTTACAACCTATGATTACAGTCATCATCGTCATCAGCCTAAAGAATTCCACTGCTGGACATAGGCCTCTCCTATACATTTCCAGGAAGAACGATTCCGAGCCCTCTCCATCCACCGACTTCCTGCAATCCTGACAATGTCGCCAGTCCATCGGGTAGGAGGGCGTCCCACGCTTCGTTTTCCTGTTCGTGGTCGCCATTTGAGAACCTTTATTCCCCAATGGTTATCAGTCCTTCGAGCTATATGACCACCCAATGATTACAGTACTTACATTAAAATTATAGAATTGTCTAGAAACGCTAAAACGTAAATCATAAAGATATAATGGCAGATTATAAATCGTAAAATATTTACTATCATGCAGAAACGTAGTGAGGTACTCACGCGTGTCGTCATATTGCAGTCCATTCAACTCCTTGAAACAGCGTTGTATAGCGAACGTGTGCCACGGCGTGGGCTCCCAGCAGAGTATTCCATCGTGGTACGCCGGGCAGTAGTTATCCGACACATTAGCATGCCTCGCCAAGCAATCCTCCTTAGCACTGCCATTCTCGAACACGCTCTCCGCGCCTTCCAACGTTTGTAAGTCCTCCAGTTTGCCGTCTTTACTACCGTCTACTCAAATAAATCTGCTCTTTGGTTTGTTCTTTGGTGCACTTCACAATAACACACATCTATCTGACGTACTCTTCCATCCCGGCTCAAGTGTATCGCGTACCTCGGCTCGCCAGAGCAGAGACTGCGTACCTCTTTCTCCTCAGCGAGAACGCTAGCATGATAAGACTGTTTGTTTGGGGCTTGTGTTTTAACTTATCAAATGATAACGCTCTGAGAGTAAACATGGGCAGACTAGGAGTATTTGCGTATCGTGCGAGGAACTCCACTTTTTATTTAACTGCCTTCGCTCCGTAAGCCTTGCGTCCGCGCGACCTGCAAAGAGACATTGCTCATGTTATCGGTTCGATAGTGCTGTGTAAATAGTCGCTAAAGTCTGACAATTGCGTATTAGCTCCATTAGGTACAAATACGCTAGTGTGATGAGGATAAAGCAGAAGCCTGTATACGGAAGTTTGTTAGCTTAAAACAATGCTTTAATCTGATTTTAAGACAGTTAACACAATGGCCTTCAGGCACGCAAGTAGTGGTAGCATCACGCAGGCTGCGGTTCTACGCGTTTTGATCAACAAAGAAGTATACCTCTATAAAGCAGTTTGAAGTCAATTTGCTCGACCACGCACTTCCTTGATTGGCGGTACAGTGTGTTAGCAGCCTTATAATATGTAGCTATGACTGAGTATATAAATAGTTATAGTAGGAATATTAAAATAAAATATTCATAACAAGTAAATATATTTTCATTCTTTTTTTTATGTCTTTAAAACCTTTGAAGTGATAAATACAGGTGGTAAAGGTTAAAAAGGAACGGTTTTGGGCGGAAAATTTTCCGGATGCTTGAAGTTCAAAATAAATAGCACGCCTTTGTATCTATTTGTATAAATTGAATGTCATGAAAAAAACGTTTTCACAACCTTTTTCTCGAGACGAAATTACTTCTTCAAAGGCTTTTGTTTATCTTTCTAAAAATCAAACAATAAATTTAATCAGTGATGTTAGTTTTCATTAAAACATCATTCAAATACCTTTTCATTTGAAACTCTAATTTGCAAAATAAACAAAGCCATGAATCTCATCAATTACTTTCTCAAGTTAATTTTGCAGAATATCTTTTAGAATAGCTTAGCAATAACAAGATGCAGTCTCGAAGATTTGGTATCTTATAAACCTTTCAGAGGACAACAAAGGAAGCGGGAGTTATAAAATTTGATTTACCGACGGCATGAATTGCAATTGAAGATGGATCGGAGTTTTATCGTTTTCCGGTACTTTGATACTGACGGAGATAAAACCAGATGTTCTGCGTGTTATTGTAATTCAGAAAAAGTGGAAAATGCTCGATGAATTCTGAATTAGGTACAATATAATTCAGAATTCATTCACCACTTTTCAAGGATTCTGAATTGCAATATAATTCAGAAATCAACAAGCACTTTTCATAGAACTACGTAAAAGAACCTTACTGTATTTGGTCAGCAGCGTTGTTGTGTTTCGGTTTGAAGAGTGTGGTTGCCGGTGAAATTACAGGCACATGAGGCTTTACATCTGTATAACTCAAGTTGATGGACGCAGGGCAGTGCATCGTAGCACGTTCCTATCGAGCGTGACTTACGATGCAATGCTTTGTTGTAGGTGATGGTGACCACTTAACATCAGGTTGGCAATTTGCTTGTTCCATTAATAAATGCTACAAAAAAAAGTCCTGGCGAAATTGCTACTGGACGGGATAAGGGAAATGTGTGGCACTGATCCCATTTCATCTTTACTGTGTTTACGATATAATTCTGAATTCATCGGGCACTTTCATAGGACAGCATAGAACCTAAATGTGTTTGGTCAGTGCCTGGGAGATATTGCTACTGAGCGATAAAGCCACACATTTCCCATTTCATGCTTAACTGTGTTTGTTTATTATTTTCTGTACATCAGGCTATACACTGCTCGCTTTTACGTCCTTGTAGTAATAGTTATTTTCTTTGGCTTTGTGTAGCTTGATATGTATATGTATCCGTGTGTACCATTTTATAAATGACAATTATTTATATTATTTATATTTTGACAGCCTTCACAGCTCAGTTGGTAGTAGCTCTGCCTTCTGCGCCGTAGGCCGTGGGTTCGATCCCCACCGAGAACAAACATTTGTGTGATGAACATTGATGTTTGTTCTTTGTCTGGGCGCTATTTACTTAATATGCCAAACATTATACGCAAAAGCTTATTTGCTCTGCTGAAATACATGCCAAAATTTCCAACTATTTTATGGGTTTATCGAGCATATTAATCCATCTCATTACATCAGCCGGCTTACCTACGCTAGTTATCAAGGATTATCGTGAACTAGCAGTTACTCCTGACTTCGTGTACGTGTTAATACTTTACGGTACACAACATTTCGGAGGAACTTCAGATGTTCAAAAAACTTTGTACTGATTTTATATCTTTATGGTACTTATGGTATACTTGTCATTGTCATATTCATGTCAACGAAAAGAGATGGCATCAGTTTTATCGGTAATTGGAGCCCTCAGCGACCATTATGAAGCCAACCACTAGTCACTAGAGACAGTGTTTAGGCTGTACGTCAAAGTCAATGTCAAAAGGTGTAATTCAATTGAATTACAAGGATCACTTAGAAACGAAAACGCGAACCACGCGAACAAGCCTAGAAGAACAGGCAAGATACCTTTAACTTTATATGTATTTATACCTGTATACGTTATCTGTCAGTCAGGACATTGATTATTCTATTATTTTCTATTATATCAGCGTTGTTTTCATCATTGGGATAAACAATAGTTGAGCTCGCGGGTTAGGTATTATAGAAATTGATAGTCATTATTGTCTATAAATTTGTTTATGGTAATATTTATGTTGTTTCGGAACGAGGATAGTATAAACTTGATATTTCTTTTTAACTGACTCCAAAAAAAGAAGAGGTTCTCAATTCGAGAGGTGTTTTTCTGTATGTTTGTTACGCGATTACACTGTCTATGTATTGTATATATATTATGATTAAATTTTTATGATTCTATGATATATCTTAGTTTATTTGGTATTTTTAAGAAAATTGATTCGGCGCATTTTGAAAAAATCAACCTGAACAAAATATATCACTTTACAGAATTTTATGTATCAGTTTTATGTTTCGTTTTAATTTGTTTTATATTATCCACACCAACATCTATCTATACAGAAGACATCATCAAAATATATACACAGACGACGTTTTGGTTTGTGATTTTTACAGAAAAAGTTTTGAATTATGATTTTCAGTGTATCTGAAGTCGGATATTTTACAACTACAACTTTACTTAACTATTGTTAGACTGCAACGTCCCTTTCCGTCTGTTGAGATGGTGAAGATTTCTTAATATAAAAATAAAACAATAAATTATGAAATTTATTTTTTATGCAGTATATATACATATACCTTGGTTGAATAGCTGAAGAAAATTCCAAAAAAAAACAGCTTCAACAAAAATATCTTTCATTGAATAACAACCAACAAAAATAAAGTGAAGGAGAACAAACACGTATGGTATACTTCTTTATTGATTTAATAACAGCGATACAGGCGACATATTTACCTTTTATTAGGCACTGCAAACAAATTGGCTGTGCATACGACTTGAAGATAAAATTTGTATGTTTTATTTGGTTCTTTAGGAATCTTGAATCCCCGTTTCTTGAAAGCAAAATAACAGACATAGAAGCAACATAAGAATACATCAACAATTTTTTATTGTTGACTAGCGACCCGCCCCGGCTTCGCACGGTTATTGTGGGTTATCCCTAAGAGATTATGCTTGTATTATGCATATAAACCTTTCTCTTGAATCACTCTTTCTATAAAAAAAACCGCATCAAAATCCGTTGCGTAGTTTTAAAGATTTAAGCATACATAGGGATATAGGGACAGAGAAAGCGACTTTGTTTTATACTATGTAGTGATGTATTCTTTACAAGCCGTGGTGGGTATTTTTTATGTTAAACAAAAGCAAAACGGTTGGGTTGTGCAAACGGCCCAAATATGGTTCTTTCTGTGGCCAAATGAAATAAATAGATAATACATAATTACCGTTGAGAAAGGTATAACCTTTGTTTTCTTTATGAGGGAGCTGGAGGTCTGCGCATTGTTTATGGAACTGTGTTGTGTAGCAGACATACAGTAGGTATAATAATAAAACCGAGAAAATACAAGATTATACTACGACGGTTACATCCTTTAGATTCATTTATAACACTTTGTAGTTTCACTTCTCAATGTACTAGGCATCACATAATTTTCAGAGCTGTAAAATACAAATATTAAAACCTAAACACCCTACCATCTATATCCATCTCGCTCACTCGGCTCGCGCCAAGCTCATTCCTTTTTTATGTGCGGGCATCGCAACATCTAAAATTTCAACAATAGTGTTTTTCGTCAATAATTTTAACGAGAAAGCTAGTGTAATGGGTAAACGTAAACGCTGTGACGATTATAAAATAAGGAAGAAGATTAGACGTCTAGAAAAACGTTTACGAGAATCTACATCGTCCACGGAAGATGAAGGTTAGTTACCTATGTTTTTTATTTGCTTCGTAATTTGTTATCCGGACTGTCCGGACTACATAAATGTCTATTTTTAGAAAGTAATACCTTATAGGCAAGTACCTATATTTAATATCACAATTCAATGTGTAGATTTACAATGAATCTTTTTCTGTTCGAAGTTTTTTCACATTTTTTTTGTGACTACCCTCATTTTAATTTATGTATTTTTTTGTTGTTATCGTGCATTTCCTATAGACTAGGTACTGATAACATTCAGATAGCGAGGTTTTATGGTTTTTAAACGTTTTTGTCTCGCATAACTGTCTTTCGAACCGCAAACTCAGCGCGCTTACGGTGTGTATTGAGTGCAACTCAGTGATACTATTCCTACGTTATACTCCATGACGTGATCATGGCTGATAACGATTAGTCTCGTGTCGTCACGTGATGACGACCAACGACGTTAAAATAAAAACAACTGCAAACTGCAGATTGTGTACGCTCTTATGAAAGTACGTTTTTTTTCCGTAACTTTCAGAGTACGACCGTTACTATACCAGGTCTCCAACGCCAGAAGATCAACTGATGTCGTCGCAATCAGATTTATCTGACAATCGGTTACAATCCTACATTGTGGTACCTGACGACGCGAAGGGTACAGATAATGCCGCAACTTCTGCGGACTTACACGAGACCCAGGACTCCGTTCCTAGTACAAGCGCGGTGGCACCACCGTCACAAGAGGCACTACCAGCTGAGATCCTGGAAGCACTAGGAGATCCAATAGGTAAAGAAGAAGTCTTAGGGCCGGCCGTCAAAGAAGAAATCGCTAAACGATGGGGTAGGATTCTGGTGGAAGGTATGACTAAGGAAACCAAAGAGTCACTAATGAAGAAGACTTTGATACCGGAAAATTTTTGCCTAGCCAAAGCACCAAAACTGAACCTTGAGATTTCTGCGGTACTTGCTGAAACCGTAAGAAATCGTGACAAACTGATGGAGAAATCCCAAAACCAGCTAGGGTTGGGGATCGCGGGCCTCGCTAACCTGGCTTCCTCTTTCATAGATGAAGACTTTGGCAAAGTTGAAATACTTAAGAAGTTATCTGAAGTAAGCCAGATCTTTCTAGATCTTCATTTTGAAAACACTAAGACTCGAAGAAAGCTAGTAACGTCGTCTCTGGATAAAAAGTTTAATACTGCAGTGGCTGATGTTAAAAGAGATTCTTATCTTTTTGGCACTAATCTATCTAATAAAGGCTACAAAAACGGCCGAAAAATCCGGACTTCAGATAAAACGACGTGACGTAAGCTTACCGTCTACATCAAGACAGCAGGGAAACTGGAAGGGCCCACCCAGGATGCAGCCATCCCGAACTTTCAGGCAAGGTGGGCCGAAGACCAGATACCAGTCTCAACAAGGGTACTCATACCAACAAGGGTATCAGTCTCAGCAGGGGCGGAGACCACCGCCTGCAGCGCACCGAGCCCCAACTGCATCCAAACCAGATCCCAGGAACCGCAAGCCCCATTAGAGGTAATACTTCATGCTGGCAGATTGCGTCATTTTGTACATAAATGGGAAACTATAACTAAAGACCCATTAGTACTTAGCTATGTTAATGGATTTAAAATCCCATTTAATAGGCCTCCTCTTCAAAACTTTGAGCCTTCTAATCCAAAGTTTAGCTCAACTGAGCTAGAACAACTACGTTTGGCCGTTCTAAAGTTAAAATCCTCAGGATCTGTCATAGAATGTACCGATATGCCTGGTCAGTTTATATCAAGAATATTTCTTACTCCCAAAAGCGATGGCACGTTTAGATTTATTCTAAATCTAAAAATGTTGAATAAATTCATCGACACACAACACTTTAAAATGGAAGATATTCGCACTGCTGCCAAATTAATTAGTAGAGATTGCTACATGACATCAATAGACCTACAAGAAGCCTATTTTTTGGTACCTATCCATGAGGAGACCAAAAAATACCTACGTTTCAAATTTAATGGCAAAACCTACGAATTTCAATGCCTTCCATTTGGTCTGTCACTAGCCCCATTCGTTTTTACTAAATTACTTAAACCTGTGGTTTAATATCTAAGAAATAAAGGGTTGCTTCTAGTAATCTATCTAGATGACATTCTCTGCATAGATAACACGTATCACAAATGCCATAACAGTGTCATGAAAATAGTAAGCTTACTGTCTGAATTGGGTTTTATTATTAACACAAAGAAAAGCAACCTCATTCCAAGTCAAAAACAAACGTTTTTAGGCTTCGAATTAGATTCACGTAATATGAGCTTAAATTTGCCCGATCAAAAACGCACAAAGATTTTATCTAAGGTAAAACATTTTTATAGAACACGGTCGCTAACTATAAGAGATTTTGCTAAATTTCTAGGTTTACTTTGCTCAGTTTGCCCGGCCGTGGCCTACGGATGGGTGTACACAAAACGTCTTGAAAGAGAAAAATTTCTCGCTCTACGAAATTCTCACGATAATTATGACGGTGACATGACCATATCACCAAGCCTGAAACCAGACTTGTACTGGTGGAAAAATAATATTTTAATGACAAGTAATCCTATTCGTAGCGGCAGGTTCGTAATCGAAATTTTTTCAGATGCGTCATTAACAGGTTGGGGTATATTTTGCAACGGAGAACGAGCGAATGGTTTCTGGAACTGTGCTGAGGCAGAAACTCATATAAACCTTTTAGAACTAAAGGCCGCTTTTATAGGGCTGCAATGTTTTGCCAATAACCTAGCAAATGCAGAAATTTTGCTTCGTATAGATAATACGACGGCTATTTCGTATATAAACAGATACGGAGGTGTTCAATACACTCATTTAAATGATATAAGTAGATTGATTTGGCAGTGGTGCGAAGAACGAAAGCTACATATTTACGCTTCCTATATTAAATCAAAGGATAATATAGAAGCTGACCAGGAATCCAGACACTCTAATGTCGATACAGAATGGAGCCTATCTCAATCAGGCTTTGATGAAATCGTAAATGTTTTTGGGAATCCTCAAATCGACTTGTTCGCTACTAGACCGAACTATAAGTGCCGTAAATATGTTTCTTGGAAACGAGATCCTTCTGCTTTTGATATTGATGCGTTCACTCTGGACTGGAGCGTACATTTTTTCTACGCATTTCCACCATTTTCTTTCATTTTAAAATGTTTACGAAAAGTCATCAATGATTCTGCTACTGGAATAATGATTGTTCCTTATTGGCCTAGCCAACCATGGTATCCATTGTTTGTGGCTTTATCACAAAGCAGATTAGTTTATTTGGAGCCGAGTCCTGCATTACTCTTGTCACCTTTCAGAACCCCGCACCCTCTCTGGAAGCGACTTACCCTGGTGTCGTCGCTGTTATCGAGCGGGCGTACTCAAGACAATCATTATCAGCAAGCGCAATCAAGATAATAATATCATCTCTAGCTGAGAGTTCCTTAAAACAATATAATTGTACCTTTAAAAAATGGTGGAAATTCTGCATAAAAAATCAAATTAATTTTTTTGAGAGTAATATTCCTAAGATCATTGATTTCTTAGTTAGCGAATATGAATCCGGGGCAAATTATTCTACTTTGAATACGTGTCGTTCCGCGCTTGCTTTGATATTAGGTAAACAGATAAGCCAAGATGACAGGCTGCTAAGATTTATGAAAGGAGTTTATAGGACTAAACCATGTTTTCCCAAATATGAGAAAACGTGGAATCCTAACCTTGTGCTTGACCATCTCTCAAACTTCTATCCGAATGAGAGTCAGTCCCTGGACATACTTACAAAAAAGCTGGTAGCTCTCCTCGCATTGTCGACTGCACAACGAACGCAGACGCTATCATTAATTCGCTTATCTAATATCGAAGTAGGCGAGTCCAGAATAGAAATCTGTATAAATGATTTGATCAAAACTTCAGCTCCTAATCGACCGCCACTCAATTTGATCATACCGTTCTTTCCTCACAAAGATCAAATATGCCCAGCAAAAACATTGTCCGCGTACGTAGAATTAACTAAATCATTTCGGAACCATCCTCGAACGGACAGACTGATTCTTACAACAAAGAAACCGTTACATAATGCTAGTGCTTCGACAATAAGCCGATGGATTAAACAAACTTTGTCTGATAGTGGTGTCGATACAAACGTTTATTCCGCACACAGCACAAGACATGCGTCCACATCGGCGGCTAAGCGCAAAGGGGTTTCAATTGAGATTATAAGGCAAACCGCCGGTTGGTCAGGAAACTCATTGACCTTTGCGAAATTTTACAATCGACCAATAACAAACGACGAAGGCAATGTATTTGCAGAGGCAATTTATAATTCTAATTGATTGTCTTATAAAATACCTAGCAAGTGTCACTAGGTAGTGGTAACGTTATATAATAATTCTTAATTTTTTGTTAAAGTATTAATAATGAGTAAGAAGTTTTCATTTTTTTTGGATAAACTGTATTCTTAGTTGCTTAATTACAATACAGACTTAACCACCGAAATTTTACTATCACTTACTTCGTTATACCTGTCGCTAAACATCTACAAAGTGTTATAAATGAATCTAAAGGATGTAACCGTCGTAGTATAATTGATGGTTAAACAAACTTACCAAGTGACGTTTGTCCATAATTATACAAGACGGTTACATCCGAAAGATTATAAAGTCCCACCCAGACCCAAATGATCATGCCCTGACTAACGAAATAAGTGTCTCTGAGGAAATGAGCTTGGCGCGAGCCGAGTGAGCGAGATGGATATAGATGGTAGGGTGTTTAGGTTTTAATATTTGTATTTTACAGCTCTGAAAATTATGTGATGCCTAGTACATTGAGAAGTGAAACTACAAAGTGTTATAAATGAATCTAAAGGATGTAACCGTCGTAGTATAATTATGGACAAACGTCACTTGGTAAGTTTGTTTAACCATCAATTATGTAGGTACCCACTTTGGAAGAGACTAACGAGACAACAAGATAAAAATATGCCAAATGTAAAAAATAACAAATTATAAGCATAGCATGAAAAATACAAGATGATTTCAAGCAAGTAAGTACGTTAAAAAAGTCGCCTAATTTGAAGATCACACATTGTTCGAAAAAAATACGAAACGCGAATGTTGCATTTCAGTGAGAAGCATTTTAGATGTCAAATAGCTTCCTGGCCCGCCTGATATTAAGTAGCCATCAACTATAACAAAGCATTGCCACGCAAGCCACGCACGATCGCAACGTGCCCTACGATGCACTGCCATGCATTCATCAATTTAAAGCATATAAATCCTCATTTGTCTATAATTTCACCGGAAACCACAGCCGAAACACGGCCACGCTGCTGGGCGGCAGAAAAAAATCATATACCTATACCTTACTGAATAAATAAAAATACTACATATTGATGTAAAGAATCTCGTATGACACGAGTCATGTTTTGCAAACAAGAAATGTATCTTAGACTATAAAACGAACATTGCTTTGTCGAACGGCTAATAATCCCAATAAGACGGAAATCTTTACTTCATCGAACAGAATGAAGTGTAGATTTTTCAGACTTTCATAATTTACTTTGTGGTCTACAAAAGTTTTTGTTACAAACTACTTCACTAGAGGATTACGATTAGTACTCCTAGTTGAGTAAAGTTTATTAAAACTCATTCTCAAATTCATTTTATTTAATTATAAAAAAAAATATAATATCTCTATATATATAATTCTACTGTTCGTGTGTATGTCACTGAACTCCTCTTAAACGACTGGACCGATTTGAATGATTTTTTTTGTATGCGTTTGGGTGGCACCCTGGATGGTTTAGATTCACAAATCAGCCCGGCAGATGGCGCTGCAGTCGCTTGAAATATCATGCAGGACAACGTCTGTCGGGTCCGCTAGTATATCTACACTAATCTACACTAATATTATAAAGAGGAAAACTTTGTATTTTTGTTGTTTTGTTGTTTTGTTGTTTTGTATGTAACGAATAGGCTCAAAAACTACTGGTCCGATTTCAAAAATTCTTTCACCATTAGAATGCTACATTATCCCTGAGTAACATAGGCTATATTATATTTTCAAAAAAATCAGGGATCCTTACTAAAACTCTAATAATGTAACCCAAGGTGGAAAAAATAATCCTTACATCGCGTGCGCTGCGAAAACTGTTGATGATAGAACAAAATAATGTACTACGACTTTGCAGAACACGTCATTATCTACAAAAAATGTCGCGACAGCATATGTCTAGCTATTATAGTTATGTCACAATAAGTGTTCTTTTATTATAAAAATTTAATTGAAATGCCGCCGATAGAAAAGGGTCTTTATTTGTACCTTGGTATTAATCCTTATCCAAATAAATCTTTTCATAAATAAGACTGGTTCAATACCTATAAATTACTTCTTGAATTTTTCAAATCGGACATTACATTCAAAAGATTTTAAAAATATAAGATCACGGGGCGCGTTCTCACCCAGCGCGGGCCCGGGCAAGGCGCGAGTTAGAAGTGACTCGAACCCACCACGGTCTAAGTTTATCCTAAAACGTTGAAAAAATTTATGTCCACCCATGCGAAGCTGGGACAGGCCGCTAGTATATAATAAATTTACAGTGTTGATGTCCTCTTATAAGTATGAAAATACTTGAGAATACCTCGCTCTACCATATCTATAGTTACAAAACCAAGAATTCATACATAATTCTAGGCTATGTCTTAAGTTAAATAACTACATCGGCTGAGACGAAGAATGTTCATATTTGTCTCGGCTTTATTGTTACCAGTTATATTTTCTGAGCACTGTTACAAATGGTAACAGGATGGAGCAAACATCTCGTTATTCTTTACAAAAGGCTTGAAGATCTTAATTTTTTGGCTAAAATATTCACGACTCAATTGTTACTCGCACGCTCGACAGCCTCTTGCTCACAGCTCAGTTGGTAGTAGCTCTGGCTTCTGCGCTTGGCCTTGGGTTTGATCCCCACGGAGAACATACATTTGTGTGATGAACATAGATGTGTGTTCCATGTCTGGGTGTTATCTACACTTCTGCACTAATATTATAAAGAGGAAAGATTTGTATTTTTGTATGTAACGAATAGTCTAAAAACTAATTAGAATGCTACATTATCCTTGTGTAACATAGGATATATTTATTACTAGAAAAAAATAGGGATCCCTTCTAAAACTTCAATAATGTAACCCAAGGTGTAAAATTGGCCATGAAATGTCTATCATCGCATGCGCTGCGTAAGCTATTAACGATAGAAGACAAAAATGCTCTATAATATTAAAGAACACATTAATATCTACAAAAAACTCAGCAATACCATACGTCTAACTATCGTAGTTATGGTACTATAACTTCTTTTTAACATTTTAAAATTTTAAATTAACATTTCAAAATCAGACCATGATATCCATACCTATATATTAATCCTTATCCAAATATTTTTATTTTCAAATCGGACATTTCATTCAAAAGATATAACGAAATTAAAAATTTTAGTTCGCTTTAAAAATATAAGCGAACAAAGAGGCGCGTTGTCACTCAGCGCAGCGGGCAACGTGGCGAGGGAGAAGGGCGTGCAAATGTATGCAATAACTAGCCGCGAGGCTCGAACCCACGGTCTAAGTTTATTCTAAAATGTTGGAAAAACTTACGTACATATGCGAAGCTGGGACAGGCCGCTAGTTATGTTATATAGTATACCTAAGTATGTATTTACATAAAAAATGCGTATAACCCTTCCTCTGTGCAGCCATTTTGAAAAAAAATAGGGATCTGTGACGGGGGTCTCGGAGACCTCGGCGGGAAACAAAAAAACCAAGGGCGCGCGTCATTAAAATGAAGATATCTCTTTATTTTGCATAGAATTCATGGGAGTTCTAGGTAAAACTCATGTCTTTTGAAATAAGCTAACATATCCTGCATAGTTTATTCTAGTTTGCCTTGCAATTAATTAATAATTGTAACTTGAAATGAGGCCGAGTGAAATTTATCCAGGCTATTGTACAAAAGTAGCTATAATTTAAAAAATGAACCATTATTTCAAACAGTTTTTGTTTTAATGACATAAAGATACATTATATTACATTAATCAATCAAAAGAACTTACCTCCCCATACATTTTTTTCACCACACTAGTCTTACAAAACCGGAAAACGGAACGCGAACCCGGCCGACCGGACAAAAAATACGGTCGCTTTAAAATTCTATTTTTAGAACACAGTAGCTCAAGCGGCTTAGGTAATTAACTTACACTAAAGTTTGGTTCATTATATTATCGCAAAAAGAGTTTTAGCTGTAAGAAGTGTTTAGTTTACGAGAAATCGAACAAAAAACAAAGCACTTGAAATCGAGCGCAAAAAATACCCTCTCAAACTTTGGGTCACAGGATAACATCTGTTGAATTTATTTTTGATGCAAATCTTTATCCTACACTATGATAAAATTACAAATCGATTAGCATAATAATAAGATATGCTGCATTATTAAAACATTTCTAAAATCAAGATTTAAAACGAATGATTTTTATGATTTTTTTGATGTTTTTGTTGCGTATTTTTTTGGTTCAATGCTATGCAACTTCCGTGAGATAATTTTTATATTTTATACTTATATTCAATAGGTATGTAATACACGTATTTGCGACAGTTTTCTATCCTTAGTTTATTTATAATTAATTTATTAGTAACTAGCGAAAATTTACGGCAGTGGCGCCATCTGTGTTTGCCAAAATTTGAGACGATGTTTTTTCAAATGACTATTTCTACCTAAAATCTTTATCAAATACACAATCTAAGCATTGTAAACTGTTCATTACTTACCCATTCATATTTAAACACCATTTGTTTCACTTCACTGAGATTTATTACACCATAAAACCAAACAATAACAACCTCGTAACTCAACTGTGTTTGTAAACAATGGCGGCACTCGTCAAATGTGATCGCGGTCCGGCGGGTGACTGTTGCGTCATGGATTGTACGGCCTGTATTGTGTTTTAGGTCGGATCTGTGGTGTTATTTTCGTCCTTGTTTTTTCAACTACGCTTTGTTCGAGTGAAAGTAGGACAGGTAGTATGAATTCCACACAATTTAGTATAATACGAGTGTGTCGTCATCAAGCTCCAGGAGCTCGGTTCACAGATACCCATTTTATCCCCTCCAGCTCCTAGAGCTTGATCAACAGATTGCCACAGATTAAGGGATAAGTATTGTATCAGCTATCTGATTCCCATATTACAAGCTTTGCTGAGCTTGGGGCTAGATAGAGATGTGTGGGAAGTCCACCAATATTAATTTATTATTTACTCGCGTAACTTCGCAACTTGAGAGCCTAATTTTCATTTAAAACGGGATATTTTCCATGATTTGTGAGTTTGATTGTTTTCCGATATTTCGGCACAGTTGCATGCACCATGATCAGGGATCTAAAGTCAAAACGAGTATGTTATTGGCAGAAAAAACGGTCTACCCTCTTTCGCACTCTTTTATTGCAATCTACACTACTACTGGTTTCATTCTCACTTCTACTCGATTTCGTTTACGACACACAACACTGACGGTATCCGTTTTAAATGAAAATTATGTTCAAAACCATGAATTTAAAAAATTATAACTTGTGAGCCCTGCATGTGAACATACATTTATCTTCATAGTATAAAATATCGACTGGGGCCACCTGATGTTAAGTGCTAACCACCACCTATAACAAAGCAATGCCTCGGAAGTCACGCACGATAGGAGTATGCTCTACGGTGCCTTGCTTGGCGTTAGAAATAGGCATGGTGGTAGTACTTCCCCGGACGAGCCACACACAACTCTGCTCCTCCCACTGCTTTCATTCTTCAATCTGGACTACAGTGAAAAGGCTGGTAGGTAAAGAAAGCCTTCACAAATAAAACAGTTGTGGTCCCTCAGAGTAATAAGAATTAAACTGAAAAAATCTCTAATACTATAAGACTCAAAGTCCTGACTGACTGACTGACTGACTGACATATAGACAACGCACAGCCTAAACCGCTGGTCCTAGAGACTTGAAATTTGAGGAGTACATAGGTCTTATGGCGTAGAGGTGCACTAAGAAGGGATATTTGGAAATTCAACCCCTAAGGGTGTAAAAGGGGTTGAAAACGTTTGTATGAAAAATAGTATTCCTTGAACCTACAAACTTGAAACTTGGAGTACATATACTACAAGGCAAAAAAAAAGGAAAGGCATTTTTAGTTTTTCAAAACTACCCTTAATAAGGGTGCAAAGGGATGTAAAAGTTTGTATGGGAGTATTTTGACCGCTGGTCCTAGAGACTTGAAATTTGAGGAGTACATAGGTAGTATGGCGTAGAGGTGTACTAAGAAGGGATTTTTGGAAATTCAACCCCTAAGAGTGTAAAAAGGGTTGAAAACGTTTGTATGAAAAATAGTATTCCTTGAACCTACAAACTTGAAACTTGGAGTACATATACTTCAAAGCAAAAAAAAAGGAAAGGCATTTTTAGTTTTTTAAAGCTACCCTTAATAAGGGTGCAAAGGGATGTAAAAGTTTGTATGGGAGTTTTTTGACCACTGGACTTAGAGACTTGAAATTTGAAGAGTATATAGGTCTTATGGCGTAGAGGTGTACTAAGAAGGGATTTTTGGAAATTCAACCACTAAGGGTGTAAAAAGGGATGAAAACGTTGGTATGAAAAATTGTATTCCTTGAACCTACAAACTTGAAACTTGGAGTACATATACTTCAAGGCAAAAAAATAGGAAAGACATTTTTAGTTTTTTAAATCTACCCTTAATAAGTATGCAAAGGGATGTCGAAGTTTGTATGGGAGTTTTTTAACGCGTGGTGCGATTGACTTAAAACTTGAGGTAAATATACTAAGAAATAAATAATTAAGAATAACACTTTGAAGTTTTGATAATTACCCCCGCAAAAGGTGCAAATGACTGTAAAAGTTAGTATGGGAGATTTTTAACGCATAGTGCGATTGATTTCAAACTTGAAGTAAATATACTCCACAATAAATAGTTTAAAATCACGTTTTCACTATTTTAAAACTACCCCTGCAAAGGGTGCAAAAGACTGCCAAAGTCCCAAGGTTTGGATGGGAGATTTTTAACGCGTAGTGTAATTAACTTCAAACTAAAAGAAAATGTGTTCTGTGGATAAATAACAAAAAAACAGTTTGATTTTCGAAAACAACCCCTGAAACGTTACCCTCCTTCGTTGCGCTCGAGTAAAAAGGATACAACGAAGCGTCAATGTTTGTAAGGGATATTCTAAAAACGGGAATCTTGAGTTGGTACGAAGAGATATGAGGGTATCTACCGTGATTGGGGATCAAAGTCGTGAAGCTGTTTCGTTTCGTTTGTTTTTGAGGTAGAAACTAGGAACAAATAAGTACATATTTTCCGTGTAAGGTTATCTTTGTTGTATTTGTCATGTTTGTGCCAAACTCAGTCAGTACCTATACCTACCTACCTAATATAGGTAATGTACGCCTATAGTAATCCCATATACCTACGTAGGTATTTAAAATCTTACCCTAATAATATACAAATCAATGCGAAAGTTACGATGTTTTGATGTTTGTGGCTCAATCACGGTTCACCACTTCAACGCGTGCGAAGCCGCGGGAAGCCACTAGTCAGTAATAATAAAAGCTGAAACTTTCGATGTTCTTCAACTACCTCTATAGGTTGCTTTACGAGCTTATTTTTTTATACATCTAGCTGATGGAACAAGCAGATGGCCCACCTGATGTTAAGTGGTACCTTACCATCACAAATCACATTAAGCCTCACTGTAATTAGACCGGCAACCACACTCTTCAAACCAAAACACAGCAACGCTGCTTGGCGGCAGAAAAAGGCGTGGTGGTAGTACATCCCAAACAGCTCTACTACTCTTGTTTACTGAATTTTGCTTCTTCTTCATGCTGTGTCACAAGTTTCTTTCGAAACAGTGTGGTGAAAGGATTTTTAGTGCACCTCAAAGAGGCTCCTTATTTTTTAGTATTTGTTCTTATAGTGGCAACAGAAAAACAACATCTGTGAAATTTTCAACTGACTAACTATCACGGTTCATGAGATACCGCCTGGTGACAGACGGACAGACAGACATACAGACGGACGGACAGCAGAGCCTTAGTAATAGGGTCCCATTTTACCCTTTGGGTACGGAACCCATATGACAAGCTTTGCTTGGTTTGGGGCTAAGAAGCCCAATAATATTTATTACTAGCTGGTGCCCGCAATTTCGTCTGGGAATATCGTCATATTTTGGACAATTCACACAATATCTTTATAAATTGTAGCCTATGTGTTATTCTGATGTATAAGCTATATTATTGTAAAGTTTCATTAAAATCCATTCAGTTAGTTTTAACGTGAAAGAGTAACAACCATTCATCATTCATACTTACAAACTTTCGCGTTTATTATATTAGTAGGATAGTAGGATTTAGCTCTAAAAAATTGTCAGACGGTGATCATCATTTATTTCATTCGAATAGAAAATGTCAAAATAAGTATCGACCTAGAAAGAAAAGGACTTAACGTATTTTATTACCTTGAGGCTGAACACCAGCCCGTCTGACGTTCGACAGGAAATTGCCATTTAAAATTCAGCGACGGCGGAATAAAAACGGTTTTATTGGAATTAGCTTTTTTACAAACGCTCGACACAAAGAACTGGCAAACTTTATAGGTAAGCCTTGGTTTCTTAGAAGCAATAACTGTCCTATCTACTAGTATTCAATACTTTACTAGCGGGAAATAACTTATGCATAAAAAAACACATGAAATTGTAACTAAACAGGCTCACAGCAATCCCCAGGCACCGTAGACATCCACAATTATTTAGAAACCTCTCGTAAAAACACTTAAGAGTAGTAGAGCTCTTTGTAAAGGGCTCGTCCGGGGAAGTACTACCACCACGCCTTTTTCTGCCGCCATGCAGCGTTGCTGTGTTTCGGTTTGAAGAATGTGGTTACCGGTGTAATTACAGGCACATGAGGCTTGACATCTGTGTGCCTCGGGTTGATGGACGCAGGGAGGTGCATCGTAGGGCGCGTTCCTGTCGTGCGTGACTTGCGAGGCAATGCTTTCTTATAGGTGATGGTTACCACTTAACATCAGGTGGGCCATCTGCTTGTTACATCAGCTAGTTGTATGGAAATGAAATTAAATAAGCTTACAACTGTAATTCTCAGGCATAGTTATCATCCTCCAAGAACCTTCAAGGAAGTCTAATAGAGGCCAGGTAGTTAGCCTACGTCCTACACCTACGTTCAAAAAAATATTTAAGTAAATGAAACAAACTAAATTGCATTTTGAACAAAACAGGCTTAGAGCTGATTTCACCATGCTCTGTTAGTTACTAATCAAGGATTAACAGGCCGTTAAATCTAACCGTCAATGTCAAACTCGTACATTTTGACATATTTAACGGACCTTTAAACCTTTGTTAATCTAACAGAGCATGGTGAAACCGGCCCTTAAAAACGGGTTTGAAATCTGTTTTTGCGTCAAACGTGCTCGGAATCTTTGCAGTCCTAGACGCGTGCACATTATTTGCATAACATTTTCAACGGAAAACAGTTATCTTGTTTATACGCTCCATTGATTTACGAGCCTCATTAATATTACTACGTCGACATTTGAGTTATTGTGAATTTTACTGTGTTGTTTTGAAGTACCTACCCAAGTGTAATGTAACAAGCCCTCCTACAATTTCATTCCAACTATGGGGAATGAATGACACTAATAATTTTGATAATTTTATGATCTTAATTTTCACCATTGAAGCAAATAATTGATGTATTATTTAGCACATTCTGTTGTCATAATTGAAAGTACTATCATTAGTAGGCTTTCACGCGATTATTCGAAAGAAAATCGCTTCCTTACACCAGCGCGCGCGAGGCAGCGACAACGGCACCCTGAAGATGATTGTAGCACGGACAGACTGTCCTATTCAATACAGGTGGATGCAGCTTGTGATGGGCTCCATCTGATCTTAATTTTAATTTATAATTTTCATAATTTTATGTAAAGTAATTCCATATTTTATGTATTTTATTTATTTTATTGTATCCTATTTTCAATTTTTTGTGACATTTAATTTAATTATTTTTATCATTAACGTGTTTAGTTGTCAGCTTTGTGTAAAATTAGTAATGTTATATGGATTTTAATCTGAAATAAATGAATAATAATAATAGTTAATTCTAGGTTCAACAATAGCTATATTTAAAAAAAACCGGTGGCTTTGAACATTTTTTAACAAAAATGGTTAACTTGAATTTATTTTTTCCCGATTTTTCATCACATGCATGCGCTACGATCACGCCAAAAAAAAATGCAGTTAAATTACACAAGTATCTAGTTTTAAAAGAAAATAAAGTTTGAAGAATAGGAATACTTGAATGGATCAAATTGATATATTTTGCTGGGTCTTTGTAAGGTTATTTTCCGAAACTTTATTGTATGCGGTTTTTGATTACTGTAATCAGGATTGTGGCATTTTTATCTGAGCACGGTACGAACCAGCACGACTGAACGTTAGAAATCAAGCCGTTGGTTTGTTGCCTGTTCTAGGCTTTGGTCGCGTGGAACTGACACCTAGATTCACTTAGGTTAAGGCTTTTCAAAGTGACTTTGACTTTGGCACTTACATCGTAAAAGGAAGGTTTTTTTTAACTTGTTTTCATGACGATTCATTTTCTGACATTTTTGGAAGCAACATAGCTTTTTCATTTTATTTGTTTTTCTAGTGTTATTTCGAGTTGTGTTGTGTAATTTTGGTGGTATTTTAACCAACATTACTTGAGGTCTTAGCATAAAGTGTAAACATTTGAAATGAAAGTGTATTTTAAGTGATATCCTGATTTGACCGAAAATGTTTCCAATGTTTTGAAGAAAACCGCCACCATTTTCTTTAAAACAAAATGACGGCCGACTTGACTATGGACTGACTTGACTAAAAAGTATTCAATACAAGTCACTTGACACTGGCAAGATTGTCTGTCGAACGACGGACAGGAGCCATAAATTGAGAGAAGAAGAAGAACTTGTTTTCATACTTACCTACTAAAAAGTTTAATAAAGTACGAAAACTAGCTAACAATTTTTTCGTAGTTAAAGATTTTTGGGTCAAATTGCTGTTAAATATTTTTGGTGGATCTCAGTAATGGTAGTCTCCGAAATATTGTTAGTTGCGATTTTTTTTATATCTTCTAAATTGTCGAATTAAACTTTTATATCTCTGAGTGTCTAATTAATAATTATATTTATATTAGATAGGTTAGTAAGACATTATACTCAGGTAAAATTGAATTACCTATGTTGTAATATCTTTTCTGACGTTTAAAATGGTTTTTTTAATAAAATATTGCATTGTATTGTGGCAGTACGAGAGCATAAGTTACTAAGCTTAAGAGCATTATAAATCTGGTCTGTACTTTGAAATCGGCTGTATTATTCGCCGCATAGCATTGTTTTCAGGACCATTCGATACGCTAAAACGTAATGGTCACAAAAAGTCGAATAAATGGGAACCTAAAAATGGAAAAGCGATTGGAAGTTGAACACCGTTTATGACTATTCAACTGGAAACTCTTTGTTTCTTCCAATCTCGAAACTAGGTCGGAGTGAAAATATAACAAAGCTTTTATGGAAACTTAACGTACTCCTGGGTAAACGTAGCTTTTTTTTATTCTGTGTGCTGATAGAACAAGCAGATGGCCCCCCTGTTGCTAAGTGATACGAGTAACCATCATCTATAACAAAGCATTGCCTCGCACGATCGAACGTGACCTATGATGCACTGCCTTGTGTCCATCAACTAACATACATGTTGTTAAGTAATTATGTGCCATGTGCCTGTAATTTACTAATACTCACCTGATGTTAAGCTATAGCAACGCTGCAACCGCCATCGCGCGCGAACCGTAAAAGCCTGTTTATAATATTTCCCATCAAGTTTGTCATACTGGCGTATTAAATTTAAGGGGAATAATATTTTATTTTACTTACTAAGGATGGGTTTTATTTTGCATGGGATACCATGAATACCTACATGAAAGTATTTCAATAGTTGTTTTTGACGAGTAAAGAGCCGCTTGCGCAATGATTAGGTAGTAAACGTGATTAGCGAGACATTAATCGCATTATGGAAGCTATCACGAACGTCATGCACAAGAAATACTATAGTAAAAAAAACTAAAAAAAAATCATTTACTTTTTTGTAGTTTAGTTTCATGTTTCATTCAAAATTGTGGAGCGCTTTGTTTAAACTAATTAAAAGCAAACACAGTAAGGACAGTGGCCTTATTAGACGGAAAAATCACCCTTTGGATAAAAACCGAGGGATGGCTACTATAATTGTTAAAACCGGCACTAATTAGCTTCTAACACAAAACGACCTACGCTCTATAAATACTAATGAATTAAATCCAGTAATTTACTGAAAATTATATGAAGAGTAGTTTTTGTTACCAAAGCATGACACTTTGCCAAGCTATTAGTAACTCAAATGCTGATAAAAAGTTTAGAGACGGCAGATTGTCGAGTTTTCATGCAGATTCATTTTTCCTTCTCGTTTCATTATTTCATGAAATTTTATTGAACAACTTCACACTGTTAAAAGGCAAAAGTATATATTCCGTGATTTATTTTAAATGAATCATGGCACATTGCCCTTTTTATTAATGATCACAACTATGATCCTGAGGCACGGTAAGCATTCTTTTAGAACTCTCAGAACTCAGAATCTTTGAGTTCTGAGAATCTAGTCAGGGGTACAAACATCCCTTTTTCTGCCGCTAAGCAGCGTTGCTGTGTTTCGGTTCGAATAAGAGCGTGGTTGCCGGTGAAATTACAGGCACATGAAGCTTATAATCTATATGCCTCAGGTTAATAAACAAGGCAGCGCATCGTAGGAGGCACTTACGAGGCATTGCTTTGTGACAGGTAATGGTTACCACTTAACATCAGGTGGGCTATCTGCTTGTTCCATCAGCAAGTGGTATAATCTTTTTATGTCGTAACAAGCAATAAATGAAATATAATTAGTGTTTCAATTGCAAAGCGGTTTACTTTGAATTCGAATACATTATGAATTTACAAACCAATGAACTGAAACTGATATTATTACAAGCCAACAAGTTTATGAGCCAAAAAGTGATTATTTTGGTAAGAGGTTATTTTTATTTACTTACCTACTACCCAAGTTAATTTTACAAACCTATCATTATCATCATCATTATCAACCTATTGCAGTCCACTGTTAGACATAGGTCTCTCCCATGGCGCGCCACTGAACCCGGTCTTCGGCTCTCCCCATCCAGTTTTTCCCCGCCACCCTGCGCAAGTCGTCACTCCATCTAGTCGGAGGGCGTCCTACACCACGTTTTCCTAAGCGCAGTCTCCACTCTAGAACTCGTTTATATCGGTTATCGGTTCTTCGGTAGACATGACCAGTGCCACTTCAGCTTGCTAACTCTTCGGGCTATGTCGACAACTTTGGTGCTCTGTCGAATGACCTCATTACTGATCTTGTCTCTCAAAGAGACTCCGAGCATTACTCAGAGATTACAAACCTAACATAATATTTATTATAAGGTAAAACCGCTTCCTCCTCGTGCTCCTACTAAATACTCCTACTGATTAAAACAGTTCATGTTAAAGTATTATCGTGCGTGATTTGCGAGGCTATGCTTTGTTATATGGTGATGGTTACCGCTAAACATCAGGTGGGCCATCTGCTTGTTCCATCAGCTAGTTGTATAAAAAATATATATGTATATTAGGCTTTTACATTATACATTGATATTTCTAATTAAAATTATCTTTCTACTGTAGAAATAAAAAAGTGTTTCAACAAGATATTCATTAACTACAAAAATCTAAATAGTCGAAACTTTAAAATGGCCTTAAAATGTATAGCAAATAAACCAGAAGGCTAAACAACTCAATTCAAAGTGATCCTTGTGATTTAACTGAATAAATAAATCTTGACTTTGACTTTGAATTGAGCAAACGCTTTTAAGGACATTAAGAATTCACAAATTCGATAAACTTGTTAGAATTCACCAACTGAATTAGCCGTTATGTTTAATCAAGTAAAATTATTAAGAGAAGTAGAGCTCTTTGTGAAGGGCTCGTCTGGGGAAGTACTACCACCACGCCTTTTTCTGCCGCCAAGCAGCGTCGCTGTGTTTCGGTTTGAAGAGTGTGGTTGCCGGTGTAATTACAGGCACATGAGGCTTAACATCTGTATGCCTCAAGTTGATGGACGCAGGGCAGTGCATGGTAGGGCACGTTCCTATCGTGCGTGACTTACGAGGTAATGCTTTGTTATGGGTGATGGTTATCACTTAACATCAGGTGGGCCATCTGCTTGTTCCGTCAGCTATTTGTATAAAAAAAAATAGAGTTTGGCTTTTTTGAAATCAAATGCTCATATGCTCAACTTTCTTCTTCTTCTGCTTTTCTGCGGCCATGGCTCCTGTCTGTCATTCGACAGACAATCTTGCCAGTTTCAAGTAAATTGTATTAAATACTTAATAGTCAAGTCTGTCCATAGTCAAGTCGGCCGTCATTTGTTTTGAAGAAAATGGTGCAGATTTTCTTCAGAACATTCGAAACATTTTCGGTCATATCGGGATATTACATAACACACTTTCATTCCAAATGCTTACACTTTGTGCTTAAACCTCAAGTAATGTTGGTTAAAATGCCACCGAAATAACTCAACACAACTCAAAATAACACTAGAAAAACAATTAAAATGATTCTAACAAACAGAAACGGAGTTTGATCCCCGGGCACGGTAGATATACCTTCAGTATTCTTAGTATTTTTGTACACGACCAGAATCAAATCCTGTCTCATGGCACACAAAAAAACAACAAATTTCTAAAATTCTATTCTATTTAACCACAACCATCGCAAACATACTTCAACGAAAGTAGCGTAATTTAATATCTTACAATGTTCAGCGAATATCTTCTATTTCTACTTTGTCATTAATATCCAAAGCGATTGTGGGAACTGACGATATTTCAATGATATTGGTGTTCGATGCTACGAAGCTATGTATTTAGAAAATACTTTTTTAAGAGTAGTAGAGCTCTTTGTGAAGGGCTCGTCCGGGGAAGTACTACCACCACGCCTTTTTCTGTCGCCAAGCAGAAACGCTGTGTTTCGGTTTGAAGAGCGTGGTTGCCGGTGTAATTACAGGCATATGAGGCTTAACATCTGTAAGTCTCAAGTTGATGGACGCAATGCAGTGTGTTGTAGGGCACGTTCCTATCGTGCGTGTTTTACGAGGCAATGCTTTGTTATAGGTGATGGTTATCACTTAACATCAGGTGGGCCATCAGCTTGTTCTATCAGCTAGTGGTATTACAAAAAAACTTAAAGAGTTAACCTACCTAATCAAAATCATACAAACAAAGAAAATAAAGTACGTAGCAATAACATGGTCCTATCTAGTCTAGATATTTAAGAAGGTAATTATGAAAAAAACAGCCAAGTTTTCGGATTACAAAGGTTGAAATTTTATAAAAGATTTTATACCATTCACTTTAATAATCACCTTTCCTAGTAATGTGCTTTTCTTCATTAGAAAATATCCTTATTAACTAGATGGTAAGAGCCATTATAGCGTAAGTTTCTGATATAAATCGCATTATAAAATCAATACCTGCACCAGCTATATTTTAATTAAAAGAGGATCTAGCACTTTGATTCGCTGAGTATTATGGCTCTTTCATTTATACTGCCAGTATAATCTTTATTAAAGTCGTTATCTATCGAAATTGAACCATTAGAGTTATATTATTCGGTTGTTTGTTATGAAAGGTGTTAAAGGCGTTTGTACACTAATGGCTGAAAAGAAGCCTAGACGCTAGTCAACAGAACAGACGCTATCTCGCTCACACACACACTCTGTACTGTATTGTTGTACAAGATTTTGTTTACTCATATCTTAGGCAAAATATCAATTAAAGGAGTAAGTGTTCCAGCACACGGGCCTCCGGCCACAACCACAAAACGCCGCCACTGGCATATTTCCTGTAGTTTTCATACATTTTATTTGGACTCGCCGCACACGGTTGACGCCGGTAGCCGCCACACGCTACAAATCGTCGCTGCTCGCTTCGTATGAAAACTACAGGAAATATGCCAGTGGTGGCGTTTTGTGGTTGTGTTCGGAGGCCCGTGTGCGGAAAACTAAAAGTTATAAGTTAAAAATCCATTCTGTCAATTACTTTCCGTAAAATTCTTGACCGTCAATTGTTTTATTTCGGGTTGGACAGAATTGCTGTTCTGTCAAGTGTTTAATTTGGCAGTTTAAAATACATTCACCCAATTTATTAGCGCCACCCACGTGTATGTTTTTGCGGTGAAAATTTCACTTGGAGTGATCGAAGTCAGCGTTAATCAACTAGGTGATACTCTGTGATTTTATTTTTTACGGAATAGCACTATAGAGTCACTGAAAACAGCTTCACGACTTTGATCTGCAGGTACGGTAGATATCCTCTCAGATCTTTAACTGCCAGGTTGCTTCAATAATCTTTGAAGACGTCTAAGGGGGTAGTCAGAGGTATGTCCAAACATTACATTTGGCACATACCTACATTTTGAAGTAGTTCGTATTCCATACGTTACAAGTTGCAAGCCCATCGCCGCTGTTAGAATACTAGCTGGTTCCCTCACGATTTTCCTTCACCGTTTAAGAGCATTGGTATTACGTACATAATTTTTTCGATAGGAACAATCCATTGGTGCACGACCGGATTCGATCGACATTACGATCGGGAGGCGAGGTCACTCTCACTAGACCACAGGTGCTCTATAATGTGCCCACTCAATGTATCCCACTCGGATAATAACCTTCGGATTATAAAAAATCTTAATGTCACTATGAAAGTATTAAAAATGATAAATAAATATTGGTGGACATTCCTCACAGCCCTAGTGGGGATCGAACCCACGGCCTACGGCACAGAAGGCACAGCTACTACCAACTGAGCTGTGAAGGCTGTCAATGTTACTCAGCAAGGTGAAATCTCTCGTCGATTCAACTGAATGTAACTTTGGTTCTCGAGAGACTCTTGATAGTAATAAGTCAGACCCGTAAATGGAACCACAGTCGCATAGTACCGTACTAACGTGATACAGCGTGATACTATTACTTAAATATTAGTCGCTTAAAAAAGTAAAAGAGCGCAGACGTTTTCTAAGTACCTCGAAATAAATGTGCCAATATATCAGGAGTACTGTGCGCCGCTCCCGGGCCACAGTCGTTACTCCACAGTAATGTCAGCCGCAGACCACCCACACATTTCGCCCTTGCCATCTGTTGGTTCTTTATTTTGTAGATCTTTGATTATAAATGGAGGCTCATAAGCGAAAAGCTATTTATGTAAAGATGAATTCTATCATTTTGTTTTTGCGATTGCATTTATGCCAACTTTTAATTTTTTTTAAGTACTGTTTGAATAAGTTAATAGTTTTATACATATATGTAACATTATACAAGGTGTTCCAATACTTCTATTTAAAAACTTCAGGGGGCTAAAGTACCCATCAATATGAATAGCATTTTCTTAGGAACCAACACTACAAACGCGAAAAAAAAGCAACTGTTTCATACATTTAAGCCAGGTAGGTATTGAGCTTTTGTATGAAACAGCTGTTTTTTTTTCGCGTTCACAGTGTTGTTTGTGAAAAAGTTATTCATATTGATGGGTACTTTAGCCCCCTGAAGTTTTTAAATACAAGTATTGGATATAGCGATATCTTCCAGACAACCTTTGGATGGAGAGGATTGTTAAGGTATGGAAGATTGGTCGCAGGTGTTGGTTTGATTTTGAGCTGTAATGGCTGAAAAGCTTGAACTTTAGAAGGTGCAAGGTCCCTCTTGCTCCAACGTGTGCCAAGCCTACTGCATGAGTCAGTCTGGCGCCAGTTTTGGCATTGTGACAAGAAAGCTGACATTGCTGCAGCTCGATAAGCCTTTTATCCAAATTAATGTTTTAGGTGTACCTACTAGCTGGTCGATAGCGTATAATGGAGAACGACATATTGGCTTAACGATGTAAAATCTAAGCGGCATCTTTTTTTAATACTTATTGCTGAACAAGCATATGGCCCACCTGATATTAAGTGGTAACCAAAAGAATTGCCTCGTAAGTCACGCGCGATATGAACGTGCTAGTGCGAGTGCATCGTCGGATGCAGGACACTGCTCCTGCATCCATCAACTTGACTCCTAGATATTAAGCATCATGTGCCTGTAATTTCACCGGCAACCACACCTTACAACCTGAAACACAGCAAACTTGGTTTTTTTTATACAACCAGCTGATGGAACAGGCAGATGGCCCACCTGATGTTAAGTTGTAACCATCATTTACAACAAAGCATTGCCTCGTAAGTCACGCACGATAGGAACGTGCCCTACGATGCACTGCCCTGCGTCCATCAGCTTGAGGCATACAGATGTTAAGCGTCATGTGTACAAACTGAAACAGCAACGCTGCTTGGTGGCAGAAATAAGTACGGTGGTAGTACTTCCCCGGACGAGCCCTTCACAAAGAGCTCTACTACTCTTAAAACACTCTTCGCCCTCCTACCCGATGGACTGATGACATTTGTGAAGATCGCGGGAAGTCGGTGAATGGAGAAGTAATGTATGAGATGCCTATGGCTGATGATGATGATGGAGGAACTGCTTATCACTTTGAGAAGAGTAAGCTTTTACTGCTAGTGTTAATGCATTAGGGAGCCATTTCAATTTATAACGTCGTTAAAGCGAAGTTATCATAACTAGGAGCAATGAAGTGGCACTCTCCGCCCCCTTCATGATATCTGCCCCACATGCCCGCACGCAACCTCCATTTGTAGTCTATGGACTGTTCACTGTGTAATTAATTGATTTAGGCTTGACTTTGCGGAATTCCATTGTTAAATATAAATTAACTGAAACAAATATGTAGTACTAATCTAACTGTGTAAGTTAACCAAATGTAGACTCGTATGTGTACTTTGCAGAGTTTGCAGGTGCTGTGTAAAGTCAAATTCAAAGTATATTTAATTTATTTTGGTGTAATTCTACATTACTTCATCCTCAATATCATTACAATCATCCTCAATATCATTACAATCTAGCCAAGTAGGCTATTGCGTAATTTTGCTTTGACTTAATTTTATAGAAATAATATTACGAAGAATGTGTCCATTGGCAATTTTCTTGCAGCCTTTATTTAAGGCGAAACTTTGTTCTTGTGTTCATTAAAAGTAGCACTATCACTACTTAATATTAGGTTTATTACTACACTAACTCAAACTTGTACTTTACATAAATTACTTTTTCCATATAAACTTATTTAACTTTACTTAAATTGCTTTTTCCATATATACTTATTTCAATGAACTTCGTATGCACCATGACAATCAAGTTATTGAATACGTGGTAGTGAGGGCTGACCCTAACTTCGCCATGAAGAAACTGGGGAAGATTCACTCGTATATACAAGTACTTATTATAGTTAGCTAAGCTCCTTATAATGTGGTGAAAGTTTGAAGTTTTGCTTTAGACAATTGTGGAGTCTTAAAACAATTTTGATGATGTTTGCTGAACTTTGGAGCACTGTTAGGTAATTATTAAAGTTTTAATATAATTTATAACGAGTTGCCTGCGGCTTTGCTCGCGTGCTGTACCTAATTGGCAACATCAGCATTTAAGACGCAGATAACCGTAAAACAACTTCTCGCTGGCACATTTCAACCGTTTTTAATAACTAATACATTCAGTGATTGGCAGTGATTTTCTAGTATGTTTAACGACAAGTTTTTTTCTACAAACAGCTGATGGAACAAGCAGATGGCCCACCTGATGTAAAGTGGTAACCATCACCTATAACAAAGCATTGCCTCGTTAGTCACGCACGATACGAACGTGCCCTACGATGCACTGCCCAGCGTCCATCAACTTGAGGCATAAATGGTGTTATGATAAGCAGGTATTTAAGTCATATTTACGTGATATTATAAGTATTCATAAAAAAGTATATTATGTATTATATCAGCTATCTGGTTCCCTACGAACTTAGCTTAGTTATGAATGTCCCATATTTTTTTTATTTTTTGTTTATCAAAGAGAGTTACAAGCCAATATACCTACTCGGCAAGGAAGTGTCCCAGACTTACAAGAGATTTGAATTTGGAACGAACCAAGCTGTCTCACGTTCGCAAATTGCTACAAATCGGCCGGCTCAACGACCCAAGGCATACTAACTTTTGTTTAATCTGCGCCCGTCAGTTCGCCCTTTACATTATTTATTTTCTTGTTCGGCCGTATTTTTGCATAGGTCCTGGGGTTTTGTAAATAAATTCCGGGGAAGGTTTAGTTTTTTTGAATCTGCCTCTACATCGGGTTCAGAATATTGATTTATTGTAAGAAATCCCTAGAGAAGAGACGTGACTACAAGAATGGGTATTAAACAAGGTGTTCCTTATGTTGTGTATATAAATTTCAGGGGGCTAAAGTACCCATCAATATGAACAACTTTTTCTAAGGAACCAACACTGTGAACGCGAAAAAAAAAACAGCTGTTTCATACATTTTAGCCTGGTAGGTATTAAACTTTTGTATGAAACAGCAGTTTTTTTTTTCGCGTTCACAGTGAATGAATGAATGAAATGAATGAAAAATACTTTATTGTACACCAAACTGAACAAAAAATAAAACACTTAAAAATATAAAATAAAGTAGTACAATGGGCGGTCTTATCGCTAAAAGCGATCTCTTCCAGACAACCTTTGGATGGAGAGGATTGTTAAAGTATGGAAGATTGGTTGCAGGTGCACCGAGGAAAGTTATATGAATAGTAGTCAAAAACATAACATAACTACTCGTAAATAATAATTTTAAAAAATAACTTTTACACTAAATTACATATATAATAATACTAACACTGCATCATTATAATATATAGATAGATAGATAAATATATATATATATATATATATATATATATATATATATATATATATTATACAAGGTGTTCCATAAGTTGTGTATATAAACTTCAGGGGGCTAAAGTACCCATCAATATGAACAACTTTTTCTAAGGAACCAAAACTGTGAACGCGAAAAAAAAAACAGCTGTTTCATACATTTTAGCCTGGTAGGTATTGAACTTTTGTATGAAACAGCTGTTTTTTTTTTCGCGTTCACAGTGTTGGTTCCTTAGAAAAAGTTGTTCATATTGATGGGTACTTTAGCCCCCTGAAGTTTATATACACAACTTATGGAACACCTTGTATACATACATACAAATAATATCTATGCAAATAACAAATGAACGACGATGATTATGACGAATCATCAGACAAATATAATTGTTTAACTCTTAATTTAAAGACAGCCAATGATGGGGACTTTCTTATGGAAACTGGTAGTGCATTCCATAAGCGGACAGCTTGGACAGTGAAGGAATCGGCATAGAACCTGCTTCTATGCACTGGGGTTTTAAGGAGGAGATTATCTGAAGATCGAAGAGTACGGGGATTAGAGCAACAGAGATACTCGAATCGATTCTTCAGGTAACAGGGAGCGGAAGGGTTATGGAGAATGTTGTATAGGAGGGAGAGAATGTGAGTATTCCGGCGAAGACGAATTGGGAGCCATTTAAGCTTTGTACGGAATTCAGAGACGTGGTCGTATTTTCGGAGGCCGAAAATAAACCTAATACAAACATTTTGAAGGCGTTCTAACTTACTGAGCTGATGTTCAGTGAGGTCGAGGTAGCAAGAATCTGCGTAGTCAAGGACAGGAAGAAGAAGAGATTGTGCAAGCGCAATTTTAGTAGCTGTGGGAAGAAAATTTCGCAGCCTTCTGAGCGAACCGGCAGATGCAAATAGCTTCCGGCTTACAGATTCAAGCTGCGGACCCCACGACATACTGCTATCCATGAACACCCCTAGGTTTTTCACAGAGTTTGATAAGGGTACAGTAATGTTGTCAAATTTGATCAGTGGGAGTGTCGAATAATTGATTTTAGACAAACTGCGGGAGCTTCCCAGTATGATGACCTGCGTCTTAGACGGGTTAACCTTAAGGCCATAGGATTGACTCCAGTCACTTATTTGACACAAATTATTATTAGTGATGGCAATGGCATTAGGTAGGTCTTCAAGAGTTGCTTGAGTATAAATTTGGAGATCGTCTGCATAGAGGTGGTAGGGGGAAGTGAGTTTATAGGATATAGAGTTAATGAAAAGTGCAAAAAGAAGAGGGGATAAAACGCCACCCTGTGGTACACCGGCTGATGTAGAGCACCAAGACGAAAATACTTCATCAAAGCGTACGCGCTGCCGGCGACCGTATAAATAGCTGCGAAACCAGTCAACCACTGATGGAGATATGTTAATAGAGCGAAGCAAACTGAGAAGGATTTCGAAGTCGACAGTGTTAAAAGCATTACTGAAGTCCAGCAATGTTAAAACTGTTAGGCGTCCGTTTTCCATACCTAATCGTACATCATCTGTTATCTTGACAAGAGCGGAAACAGTACTGTGACCGGGTCGGAAACCGGACTGAAAAGGATTGAGTAGGTTATTTTTAACTAAAAAGGAACTAAGTTGGTTATAAACAAGACGCTCAAGGACTTTGGAGAGGAATGGGAGGATGGATATGGGTCGGTAGTCGGTAAAAGAAGTGGGTTTTGATTTCTTTGGAAGAGGGATTATTTGAGCTTCTTTCCATACAGAAGGCACAGAACAAGAGTTAGTAGAAAAGTTGAGAAGGTGACAGATTATTGGAAGCACCTCATCGAGTATAGGAAAAATCATATTTTTACCAATATTGTCACCTCCCATAGCGTTGGAGGTTATAGATAGAATGCTCTTTTTAACATCGCATGCAGTGAATTGTCTAAAGACGAAAGGGGAATATTCTGGAGTTGGTAAAGAAGAAAGATAATGAAGAGTGTTATTTTTATCATCCAAGCGAATGGTGGATGAAGACGAAAAGTGCTGATTAAGAGAGTTGATATTTAAATCCTTGGAAATTGAATCATGACGAGATTTACCAACTCCAAGCGTTCTGAGAAATTTCCATACTTTGGTTGGATCTTCATTCGAAACGGATGCATGGATATGGTGACGTTGGGCATCCCTACACACTCTATTGCAGCGATTCCGGGCAAGAAAATACTTGTCTTTATTGGCATCAGTGGCGAGAAGCTTATACCTAGTTTTAGATGCAGCTTTTTTACGCATCAGCAATTTTATGTCATTAGTTAGCCAAGGTGCAGGTAGATGTTTCATCTTAACTGGTCGAATCGGAGCATGGACATCATAAAGTTGAGTAATAATTGTGTTAAAGGCCTTAATTTTGTCATCAATGTCACTTAAGTTGGTAACATTGGTCCAGTCTACCTTCCTGGCATCATCTTTTAGTGCTTCTACATCCATAGCACCAAAATTGCGCTGCAGAAGAACTTTAGGCTTGGGCTTAGGTGGACGGATTTTGTAAGAGAGAAAGACGAGATCGTGATACGAAAAAGCATCCGCCGAACACTGGCCGTGCTTGGCGACATGCTGGAGAGACGAAACCAAAATAAGATCAAGAAGAGAAGGATTACAATTTGGAAAATGGTGAGTAGCACCAAGTGGAAGAATATGCATGTTGCTGGATTTGATAATAGACTTGAAGTTAGAGGAACGAGAGTCTTGTTTCAAAAGACATGTGTTAAAATCACCCATCACTATGGTATGATCGTAAGAAGGCAAATTATCTTCCAAGAGTTTCTCGAAAGAAGAGAAAAAGTTAACGTGCAGGGAAGGGCTATAATAGACTCCGAGAAGAATTTTAGTATGAGAAAGTAGTACTTCAACAAAGAGGTGTTCACCTGCGTTCGACGGAGGTGGCTGTGCAGACATACTTACAATTGAGAAAGGAATGTGAGAACGTAGGTATATCGCAACACCGCCACATCCGATACCAATTCGGTCATTGCGGATTAAAATAAATCCTGGAAGGGAGTATGAGGTTGACGGGAGACAGGGTTTGAGAAAAGATTCGGAGACTAAGATTGCATGAAGATTTTTAATATCAAAAGAAGCCAGCATATCAGGGAAGTGGGCCGGAATACTCTGTGCGTTGATATGGACTACATTGAAGCAGGAGGGTCCACTTGCAAAGTAGCCCAATAAGGTATCAGAAAGAGAGGGGAGACTTAGAAAGCTGTCATTTTCACTGTTATTCGAATCAAATGAAGAGATCGAAAGAAAGTCATCATTATCACTAGAATCGTTCAAAAGTTGTAGCATAATAAATACATAACAAAATAGAATAAACTATAAAAATATAATAATAATACTAATATACCTAAATAAAATAAATAACAAAAATCAATGATATTTATATTTAAAAAGCTATAGGTTTACTAGGTCGGTTTGGACCTATTAAATCCTTTATACTCCACCTGCCAGTTGTGATTCTGGATACACACAGGTTACAATATGTTACAACACTAAACTTACACAGTCACATTCACCACTTGTTGCCGCGCAAAAGATGCTCTATCCATGACATAAAAAACTAGCAAAAATAAAAAAAAAAATAAAAAAAAAATAAACATGACAGTTGACATGACATTGACATTTAACAGGGTTGTTTTGACAAATTAAATTAGAAACGAGAAACAAGACAACAAAAGATTTGATATCAAAATTATATTGTGCTTGTGGGTAAAAGACTGAGAAATAAAAGAGTTTAATTAAATGAAAGGTCTTACCCACGTAGCGCGATCAAAAGTTACCTACCGACGGTCAAATGTGCCTACCGATGACATCACGACGTGAAGTTACTTTTTCGCAACGCCGGCGCCGGCGCCGCCGGCCCGTCTTGCTGACGGGGCTCTCGTTTCCTTGGCCGGAATCGCTGCTGCCGGCGCGGACGCAGTCGCCTGCTTACGTTGGATGTCTTCGGGCGGCATCAGTTTATCCAATTCACCGATGCTGCTGATGCGATGACGCGCGGCGTCGGGCCCGATAATATGTATGAGGCCGTCTCTTGTCCAGCAGTTCTTGATGCCAAACCGCTCCCTCGCGGCCATAAAAGCGACATGTCTCGGCTTTGTCAAGAACTCCGAGACTGTGATGCTGCTTCCTTTGAGGTTGGTTTTAGAAAACCATACCTTATCCCGCATAGACTCGTCACTAATTTTCACTAAAATTGGTCGGGGTCTGTCACCATTGGAAGCCCTTCCCATCCGATGACACCGCTTGACATGGGCACTGGTGAAGTCAGGCAATTTCAGCTTGGCCGCTATGGTCTTCACAACAACCTGAGCTGTATCTTCATTACTGACCTCGGTGACTCCATGAATAAGGATGATCTTGCGGCGACTGCGCATCTCCTGCTGATCCATATCACGGGCCAGGAGCTCGACCTGCTGCTGCAGAGCCTTGAGTGCAACAAGCGTGAAATTCTTGAAGGCGGCATAGTCAGCTGCGATGGTCTCCAGAGTAGTGGGTGTTGATGACTTCAGCAGTTCACCCTCGAAGCGCGTCATTCGGTCATGTAGCGACTTGATAACATCAGTCAAAGTAGCAGCTGCCATGTTTGCAGTGTAGTGAGTGCAGTTGAGTGTCAAAAAAATGTTATGGTAAAGATGTGTGATTATGACTATTTAAGGAGATGGTGATTAATGGCAGGTGAAGTAATGATATTATTCTTTAATTGTATGCATAAACTTTGCAGTAATTTGTACTACAATAATTAATAAAAGTAAATATATGTAAGAGGTCTTTTAGAAAGCAGTTACTCTCACCTACCCACCAACCGAAAAAAGTGTTGGTTCCTTAGAAAAAGTTGTTCATATTGATGGGTACTTTAGCCCCCTGAAGTTTATATACACAACTTATGGAACACCTTGTATAAGTATTGCCGCCCGCGACTTCGCTCCTGTATACAAGGTGTTCCAATACTTGTACTTAAAACTTCAGGGGGCTAAAGTACCCATTACCCAAAAAAACAGCTGTTTCATACAAAAGTGATTGAGTCACAAACATCCATACATAATTATTCGCATTTATATAAGAGAGGATAGGATAGCATTTGCTCTATTTTTATGAAATCCTTTTCAAATGTTTTTTTTTATACAACTAGCTGATAGAACAAGCAGATGGCCCACCTGATGTTCAGTGGTAACCATCACCTATAACAAAGCATTGCCTCATAAATCACGCACGATAGGAACGTGCCCTACGATGCACTGCCCTGCGTTCATCAACTTTAGGTATACAGATGTTAAGCCTCATGTGCCTGTAATTATACCGGCAACCACACTCTTCAAACGAAACACAGCAACGCTGCTTGGCGGCAGCAAAAGGCGTGGTGGTATTACTTCCCCGGACGGGCCCTTCACAAAGAGCTTCTTAAATGGTAGGTATTTTGTAAATTGTGTAGGCTGAATAAATGTTGTTTCCGGAATTCTTTGGGTTAACATGGTTTTTGAAAGCTGGGCAAAGCCTAATTACTTTTATTTTCTGAAGAATGATAGACGGCAGTTAACAGCTGTGAAAGACTGAAAGGAAATATTTAAACTTGAACTGATATTCTACGATATTCGTTAGGTTAAAAGATACAATATTTTGTATTTTTTTGAATGTCATTACGTTCTCCGCTTTTAGGAAAATCGTGATAAAGTTTATTTATATTATTCCACCTTGAGCACAAAAGGTTGTTTACGGCTCGCTTCACTAAAACGGTATTCAACAATATTATGTGTAACTTTTTATAATAATTTAATACGGTTCATGTTGTTTTGAGCACCGTTGGGCTAATGGAACCCCGCCTTGGTCGTAAGGTCGTGAGTTCGTATCAGAGACGTAGCGCTGTATAGAACACTGGTGGTCTAGTGGTAGCGGCCCTGCCTTCCGATCCTAAGGTCGTGGGTTCAAAACCGGTCGTGCACCAATGAGTTTTTCTGTTTAAAAATTTATGTGCACAATGCCAGTACTCTCAAACGGTGAAGGAAAACATCGTGAGGAAACCGGCATGTCGTAGAACTTAAAAAGTTCTATAACATGTGTCAAGTGCTCAAAAGGAGCCTCTTGAGACGCACTTAAAATCCCTTCACCATACTATTTCGAAAGAAACTAGTGACACGACAAGAGAGAGAGAGAGAGGCGTAGCGTAGCGTAGTAAAATCTAGCGTAGAGTAGTAAAATCTAATATACACTCATAAACACATAGATGGCTTTAAGAAAAAGAGTTATGCACATAACTAGAAATAAAAACAAATTAGGTATACCTAAATTTCGACTACAAAAGGAAAATGGCTCGTTTATGGGGAACGGTATACGCCTCTTTAATAAACTTCCAGAAAGCGCCACTGGGCTTCCTATTAGAAAATTTAAAGTGTACATTAAATATAATCTAATAAGGAAAGCTTACTTATAATTTATCTTAATGATAAAAGTTCGTGGCCCGCGGTCGCTCTGCCCATCGGCTGCTAACATGTCTGCAATGTACTACTATTGTGTTTTTTTTTCTTCTACATTAGTAGATTGTATGTATGCATTAGGTATTATTTATAGGTATTATTAGGTTGAAGCGTAGCGTGTGCTGTTTTATGAATTTTATTACCCTTACCCTTTTTCTGTTATACCTACCTACGCTTCACTAAATTCGATTGGCAGCATTATGGAGCTTCAATATTGTATTATAATACCTTCATTGTAACAAGGGTTACTAATATTATAAATGCGAAAGTTTGTAAGTATGGATGGATGGATACTCTTTCACGTAAAAACTACTGAATGGATTATAAAGAAACTTTACAATAATATAGCTTATATATCAGAATAACACATAGGCTACAATTTACAAAGATATTGTGTGACTAATCCTGCGACGAAGTCGCGGGCACCAGCTTGAAATAAATCAATATTCATACACTATCTGGCCCCATACGAATAATAACTTTTTTTAATACAACTAGCTGATGGCCCACCTGATGTTAAGTGGTAACCATCACCTATAACAAAACATTGCCTCGTAAGTCACGCACGATAGGAACGTGCCGCGTGTCCTGCGATGCACTGCCCTGCGTCCATCAACTTGAGGCGTACAGATGTTAAATGCCTCATGTGCCTGGAATTACACCGGCATCCACACTCTTCAAACCGAAACACAGCAACGCTGCTTGGCGGCAGAAAAAGGCGTGGTAGTACTTCCCCGGACGAGCCCTTCACAAAGAGCTTTACTACTCTTAAGCTTTTGGGATATTAAAAGTAGAAAGAAGAAACTAGCAAAGAAGAATAGGGTTAAACTATAGCAATCCGGTATCTGGGTTGAGGGTTGGGGGTAGGGTAGTCGCAAGTGGGGGCAGATGGGACGTCCTTCCCTCGAGTCCTTTTGTCCAGGAGATGAAAAATTATAACTTCATAGTTATACCCAGATACCGGATTGCTATAGCCAACCCAAGAGTAGTTCTATATTCAAAAAAAATCGTTTATATTATTAACTTTTAAAATACTGGCAGCTGTGTGTCATTTATCCCGATTGGTTCAGGGATTTAACCGTGAATACGTAACAACAACAACAACTTTGCGTCATTATTTCCGACTGTTGCATTCTAATGAGCTCACAAGCGCGCTGTGAGGATCACAGCTTATTTAGTACGGCCACAGAATAAATAACAGAACGTATGGTGTTATAACAGCTTTCCGTATTGTGTAACTTGGCAGCGTAATACATAATGCTCTTTATACATAGTAGATGGCACATATGTGTGATGAAAATACATGTTGTTCTATGTGTAGGTGTTACAATATACTGGTATTCGTTGTAAAACTAACAGTATAATATACTGTTACTGTTAGTAGCGAGAGCACTGGTGGTCTAGTGGTAGCGTCCCCGCCTTCCGATCCTAAGGTCGTGGGTTCGAAACCGGTCGGGCACCAATGAGTTTTTCTGTTCAAAAATTTATATGCACAATGCCAGTAAGTTCCTACTCTCAAACGGTGAAGGAAAACATCGTGAGGAAACCGGCATATCGTGGAACCTAAAAAGTTGTACTCTCTAATTATGGTACTCTTTCTTGGAATCGTATAACACGAGACAATATTACACGGACAGTTATTGCACGACCTAATAATGTACACCCCATAAAACAGAGTGGCATCGGGGTGTGCAATGTCAGGTCGTGCATTATATGGTTGTACATTATTGGTTCCCGATGAGTAGTTTCAAGATCGTGACAAATGGCAGGAGCATAGACTATATGCGTCAAAATAACTCAGACTGATGATGATTGTTTTATACATAGGTATAGCTGATGGAACAAGCAGATGGCCCTCCTGATGTGAAGTGGTAACCATCACTTATAACAAAGCATTGCCTCGTAAGTCACGCACTATAGGAACGTGCTCTACGATGCACTGCCCTGCGTCCATCAAATTGATGATGATGATGATACAAAATGAGGTAAATATTATATAATATCCTAGGGAAGCTAGCACTTTTAAAAATAGTATTTCAAGCAAAGTTTCTTGTTTGAAATACGATTTTTAAGAGACATTTTTCACGTTCCCTACGGTACTGAGCTGTACTTGGCTTACTTTAAAACATTGGAAAGTTTACAGCTTCAAATAAAATACACTGAGCTGTACCCTAAGGTGAAGACAAGAGCTAATGTGACTCTCGCTCGCACGTTTCGACATGTTGAAAAATGTAAAATCACTAAACTCATTTTCTAAAAATCGCAATCAACCAATTTGTGTGCAATCACATTGCACACAGTTTAGTGAAAAAATCATTTTGATCGATACATGTTTTCCTACTGAAATTTTTACTAAACTGTGTGCAATGTTATTGCACACAAAATGGTTGATTGCGATTTTTCGAAAATAAGTTTAGTGATTTTATATCTTTCAACATGTCGAAACGTGCGAGCGAGAAGTTGTTTGATAGTTGTCAGCCCGTCTGAGCTTAGTTTTTCGTTTTCCGTTTTCCGTATCGTCAGGCCGTTTTGTATTGAAACTCGTAGGTTCTCAGCACGCCCGATAGAGGCGCTGATGATGATGGAGACTCTTCCAAAAACGGCCTGATGTTTTTTTCATACAAGTAGCTGATGGAACAAGCAGATGGCCCACCTGACGCTAAGTGGTAACCATCACCTATAAAAAAGCATTGCCTCGTAAGTCACGCACGATAGGAACGTGCCCTACGATGCACTGCCCTGCGTCCATCAACTTGAGGCATACAGATGTTAAGCCTCATGTGCCTGTAATTACACCGGTAACCGACCACAATCTTCAAACCGAAAAACAGCAACGCTGCTTGGCGGCAGAAAAAGGTGATACGGAAAACATAAAACAACTCAGACTTGGGGTACTGTGGTCTGCCCCGGCTCTGTGGTGATAGTGTTGCCAAATACTCGCATGTAATGACGCATAATGAGACGCCTATTTTACCATGACCTTTTTCTTGGTGTTATTTTGTTGCTACGCGAATTATTATCAAATTGATTGTGAACAGCGAGATTTTTTTTGGCTGTTTATTTGATAGACATCGTCCAGTGTTCAAAGTCCATAAATTTTTATTTATATGTTTTTAGGGTGTCTGTCTGTCTGTATGTCACCAGGCTGTATCTCATGAACTGTGATAGTAAGACAGTTGAAATTTTCACAGATGATGTATTTCTGTTGCCGTTATAACAACAAATACTAAAAAACAGAATAAAATAAATATTTATACATCAAACGTGATTTTTTTTGGCATTTTTATAGACAATGGTACGGAACCATTCGTGCGCGAGTTTGACTTGCACTTGGCCGGTTTTATTTTATAATAGTTTTACTTCTTAGTTATTTATTTCAAGTGGGAATTCAACTAAGCTTTTTAAATTTTGGACACTAAATCTGGACATTCTCTAGCATACATTTTAAGGTATGTACAATGTGAACCAACATAACTACCACTTAAACTTTAACCAGGCACATGGGTTCACCTATTAGCTAGTTGCCCCCGGGCGTCCACTGTGGTAGAGCTTCCTGGAGGAATTTAATAGTAGGCAGCGGCGTATAGTCGTGAAACTAGCTAGGGAGCTAGATAGCTGGTTAACTTTATACAAATGCAAAACTTAGTAGCGGGATGGCTTATTTTTAGGGTTCCGTACCTCAAAAGGAAAAAAACGGAACCCATAAAGGATCAAAGGAAATTCATATCAAATACTCAAGTTTACTGTGCCTTGGAGCTGAAAAAAAAACAAACTTCTAAGCCAACGCAATCAAAAGATAAAGTAGTTTATGCTGCAAATTTTCGATACTCGCAAGGGAATCAAAACCTACAGGGTACTCCCGTGAACTCAGAATCTTGAAATTTGGTACGAAGCAACGTCTTGTAACACAGATAAAGGAAAAATTGCGAAAAGCGTAATCTTTTAGTTACATCATATAATAAAAATATTTTTAATAATTTTAAACTAATTAAATAAACTTTTTTTTTATAATTATCTATAGATACGGAACCCTTCGTGCGCGAGTCCGACTCGCACTTGGCCGGTTTTATTTCATTAGAAACTAGCTAGAGAGCTAGACAGCTGGTTAACTTTATACAAATGAAAATCTAGTAGCGTGCGCCGGAGAATGACAGAGCGGCGGCATATACTTTTTTTTATACTACTTTCTGGAACAAGTAGTTGGCCGACCTGTTGTTAAGTGGTAACCATCACCAATAGAAATTCACGCACTAGTTGCTACAGTGTAGTGTATAAAACTCAACTGATTGAGTTGAGTGAGATTGATTACCCTTTTGTGCGTAACTTGCGAAGTTGTGTTTTTGTGCTTAACATGAGGTTGACCATGTGATTGTTCCATCAGAAAGTAGTTTTAAAAATATTAAAATGTGTTTATTGGGAGCCCTACCCGCAACGCCTTCTTCTGCCGCCAAGCAGCATTGCTGTGTTTCGGTTTGAAGAGTGTGGTTGCCGGTGTAATGACAGGCACATGAAGCTTAACATCTGTATGCCTCAAGTTGATGGACGCAGGGCAGTGCATCGTAGGGCGCGTTCCTATCGTGCGTGACTTACGAGGCAATGCTTTGTTATAGGTGATGGTTACCACTTAACAGCAGGTGGGCCATCTACTTGTTCCATCAGCTAGTTGTATAAAAAAAAACTTTGATTTATCATATGATATCACACAGCTGTTCTCTTAGCAGCTATACATTTCGCTCCTGGCTTTGAGTACGTTAAATTAAAATGACTCTTAAAATGTTCCTTTGAAACGGTTATTTATTAAGTTTGCTCGACAAATATTCAAGACATTTACTTATCTGAGTTAACGTTACAAATTAGTCTTCATTGAAAAAGGAAGGTATTGACGGGAAAATATAGTGTAAATAGTGTAGGATTATACTTTCGAGAGCAATGAATTCGGGTCACTATAATTTTGCAAACATTTTTCGGAGGCTAAAACAGGAAGGACGCTAGGTGTTTTATAAACCGCCACCATTCAACAGTTTCCCCTTAATTATTTTCAATTAGTTTAGGTTTTTGTCGACCATAATTTATGCATCAGTAAAACATTTTTTATTTAAACATTTTAAGCAGTTTAGTAAAAAACAAAAATTTAATAAAACCCATGTCTCTTAACCATGAAAAGATGCTTAATTTGTTCTCACGAATACCAATTTAGACCGTAAAAAGGCTGAAATAAAGTCTAAAGTTGAAAGAAATAAATCAGGAGATGTGACATCGCGTTTAAAACGAATATCGTGTACCAAAGAAGCGCATTATGCAGCCTTGTGACAGTAATTGGATTAGTTTTGATAAAAACGTTCCCTCAGTGAGAGCGTGATGCATGATACAATTTATGGCAAGAGTGAGAAGGAAGTCAAATAGATATAAACCATGAGCGTGTCAGCCTTAATAACGTTGAGACTGATAAAGGTGTATCTAATGGAGAAGGGTATTCTACGAGTACGTTAGATATTGTACGTAGCGAGAGTTTGTTTTTAGATGTGCTTTTGGAATGTGACCTACTTTATATGTTAAACTTTATTGAGTGCGTACAATTGTAAATTATCATAATTATGATAATATAAAATTATATATTATTTTTAATTTTTTATCATGTGTATGACTGGTTAAAAAAATAAAGGAAAAGAGCGAGTAGAGTAGAGTAGTTTTAAGGGTAGCGTTGCTGTGTTTCGGTTTGAAGAGTGTGGTTGCCGGTGTAATTACAGGAACATGTGGCTTGACATCTGTGTTTTGTTGTTTGTGGATGGTTACCACTTAACTTGTGGTTGACTATGTGCTTGTTCATCAGCTAGTTGTATAAAAAAAGGGATTTATACCTACTAATATTCGGTACCATGTTTAAAGGCCCGTATGCTAAAACAACGCAGTCTGAGTCAACCCTCCGATTTTACGTCAATTTTGCCAAAAAAACGTTTTCTCATTATCAATAGGAAAATTGTAAATAATTATATGAATACTGTAATGTTCTAGTGTAAACGTAAGGTTATGGAATAAACTTAGTGGAGTTAAAGCTTCGAGTTTAAAGTAAAATTTCGGGTGCGAACACTTGTTTTCTAACAAAAGTATTTTTGACTCAAAAAAATCTCATCTGTATGCATTCGTTTTTGTTTTCATAAAGAGAAAACAGTTGATTATAATAATAATACCATCACCAATATAATGTGCTTCGACACGACTTTATCTACTGGTTAATGAGTTCGCCTTAATTAATTTACATGTAAATTGCTGAATATCCTGAAAATTTACGCCATTTAATTAATTTACTGAAAACGAAAGACAATATTTTCTATTTGCTGACAATAATTGGGCAGATAATTGCTATGTATAATTCAGGAAAACGAAGCGTGGGACGCCCCCGTGGGGGGCGTCCCACGCTTCGTTTTCCTGACGATGGACTGACGACATTGTCAGGATCGCGGGAAGTCGATGGATGGAGAGGGCTCGGAATCGTTCTTCCTGGAAATGTATAGGGGAGGCCTATATCCAGCAGTGGACTTCTTTGGGCTGATGATGATGGTGATGATAATTCAAGGCTCCGTTTATTTAAAATTGAGAACATTTCCTTTGGTAATGTTTCTTGTTCGGAACAAATGAAATGTTTGATGAACCTTTGTAAGGCTATTCTTAGAAACTTGATTGTTTGCGATTTTTATAACTTCTTTTAGTGATTTTATATCTAATCTAATCTAATGTGGATGCAGGGGAGCAAGACTCGATCAGCTCCTGCAGCCCCGTTTTGAATCTGGCTTCGTTTGTTGCATGGCAATGCAGTACTACATGCTCTACTGTTTCTTTTTCCTGTAGACAGCCGCGACAAAGGTCACCGATTTTATATCATCAAATGTTGAAATGTGCGTGCTAAAAGTAGCGGTAGTCAGCGCCTTAACAGCCTTTGTCATCTGTCATATATAATGCAATTATGTAAAAAAACTACAAACTCGGTCGTATCCAAATCACAATTCAACTTAAACATTTGAACTTGAAACATGACACTCAAAAAACCTTGGATTAAAACGTTCTAATATAAATTATCAGTCTTGTGTATTACGTGATAGTCTTTTACAAAAGCTAAAATGTAGATATATCCTTTGATATATCCTGAGATATATCCTAATATAACGAGATAATTTTTTACAAAAGCCAAAGTGATCCGAATCTGAATAGAGCTACAAATAACATATACTGCTTATTTGAAAGTATTCCCGATGGTGATATCATACTAGCTCACTTTATACGTTATTCAACATCCAACCCCCTAGCGCAATGACTTAATATATTTGGTCTTTCTCAGCTCGTTGGTGATGAAAATTTAATATATCTACATAAAAGAAATTGAATTGAGCATTCGTAGCAAGAAGTAATAGGTAAACGTAATATTTTTAAAATGTAAGAAATTCAATAAAGAGCGTAAATATAAGTGTTGCGTCACGTTAAGGCGAAGACAAGAGCTAATGTGACTCTCGCTTGCACGTTTCGACATGTTGAAAGATATAAAATCACTAAACTAGTTTTCGAAAAATCGCAATCAACCATTTTGTGTGCAATCACATTGCACACAGTTTAGTAAAAAATTCATTTTGATCGATACATGTTTTCCTACTCAAAAGTTTGGTTTACTAGTTTTCGTACATAAGCAAATTTTTAAGTAGGAAAACTTGTATCGATCAAAATGTTTTTTTTACTAAACTGTGTGCAATGTGATTGCACACAAAATGGTTGATTGCGATTTTTTGGAAATGAGTTTAGTGATTTTATATCTTTCAACATGTCGAAACGTGCGAGCGAGAAGTTGTTTGATAGTTGTCAGCCCCTTAAACTCGGTCAGTGCTCAACAAAATATATATAGTCGCGTTAAACTCCCACTGTAAACTCGGTCATAAATCATCTTAACACACGCTTAAACAAAAGGATCGTCCGTTCTCCTAAGTGCGAGAGAGAGAGCAATATTGCTGTCCCGTTCCGATAACTTCTGACCGAGCCTGCAGCGAGAGTTTAACGCGACTATAGATATTTTTAGAGCGCTACTTGGACCCAAACTAAGCAAAGCTTATACTACGGGGTCCGAACAGGTTATTTGATGTTTTTTTTAGTAAATTCATATATACTTATTACGACAATTCTAACACCCAGACAATAATAATAATCATCATCATCCTGAAGCTACATTTTTTAGCTCTCTTTATCCACCGACTTTCCACGCTTAGTCTGTAATATGCTCGAAGCTATAAACTTCCCGAGCAATGCTGCTTCAAGTGGGGAAGTTACACCCTGTGCTCCAACGGTTCTATTGACAACTCTAAGGAAAGTTTCAAGCCACACAGCCACGGAACTTTGCCGTGCAAGTAAATCTTTTCTGTTTATTTGTTTAGCCAGCAGCCCTGTTCTATACAACCTTCACAGAATGTAATAAAACTTAACAGATATAAATATCTTCAACTACAAGCCGCCCGTACCTTCACTTCCATGGTAGCTCTCTTCTCTCTTGTCGTGTCACTAGTTTCTTTCGAAACAGTGTGGTGAAAGGATTTTAAGTGCCTTTCGAGCACTTGACACATGTTATAGAACTTTTTAGGTTCGACGACATGCCGGTTTCCTCACGATGTTTTCCTTCACCGTTTGAGATTACTGGCATTGTGCACATACATTTTTGAACAACGAATTTGATTGGTACACGACCGGTTACGATCCCACGAACTTAGTATCGGAAGGCGGGGCCGCTAGCACTAGACCAGTGCTCTCATCAAGTGGTATTATAGGTAAATATGAACGCAATTCTTTGAATCCTTTTTAAAAACCTCAAAGACATTTAACATAACAAGTAAGTTACATAAAATTATTGCAAAATGTATTTCCAGGAAAACTCATTTTCTTATTCGAGAATTGCCTCGAAGATTCGTAAAGCTATAATACAAAATCTTCCGGCTGGGTATTAAAGAAAATGTATTATAATTTTACTTGAGTTGGTCTTGAAACGTGACTTACCACAGGAACGTGGTTCGGAAACTTTGCTTCATTAAGTTCGATGTGATCTAAGTTTGAGATTAGAAATGGTGAGCAATGGGAATTTCAACTTACATTTCCATTGCTTTATTCCCTTGAAAATATTCGAAACATTTATTGTAAAGATTGTAAGACATGGTATAATTTAGTTACATACCTACATTGTTATTAGGTGTTGAGAGCACTGATGGTCTAGTGGTAGCGGCCCCGCTATAAATAATTTTTCTTTTTTAATAAATAGTGCACAAAAAAATGTAGTTTCCCGAAGCCAATATCCTAAAGAGTGGGAGGTTTAAAAAAAGGCTGTAAAATAATGTCACGAAAAATAAGTCAAGAGTTTTCCATTATTTGTTTACTATGTATTTCATATTATTAAAATGAAAATTGTACCTTAATTTTGAAAATGGAAAAAAAAATGAAAATTGTTGTGGTACCTAATGTTAATACTATAAAAATTAAAATAATTATATACTTACATATTAATAGATATTATTTAAAAAATAATACCTAATATAATGTTCTACAATAAAATTAAAATTGATCTACTTAACTTAAAATTATGCATGCAAATTACTTCTAAATTAATTACTAATTATTGCACTTAGGAATTGTTCGAGGAATTAAGGGATATTTTATTTTATTTATTTATTTATGTATATTATACCAACCATATTTAAAACCGATATTATTTCTAAGAAATAAATACTTTTACTCTTTTGTATCTTCTTTATAATCAAAACTGCCAAAACCGTTTCATCTTTTATTTCCTGTTAGTCTATAGGTACGCAGTATATTTTTGATTTACGTTTCACTCAATGTTGTTCAGTATTTGAGAATTTTATTTAACAAATAAATGTTTACATACGCGTCAAGAACGCGTAATGTGCGTTTGATGTCAATGTACTTAAATACATAAACATAATTTTTAATGAATGAACATTCAAACACGATCATATTATGTGATCAGGCCGCCGGTTACAGGTTGGGCGTTTTGAGACACGTATCGTGCTTTTTGATTCTCTTTCGACGAGTTTTGCTGAGCTGAGCGTGTAAAACGCGCGGCAAAAACGCCAAATCCGCAACTTTTAAGTAGTTACTTAACTCATGATTTGTGGTAAAAAATAATTCGTAGATCCTAATCTCCTACTCCGAAAGAGTTGTGGAGATGTGGGTTTTTTGTGCCTTATGGGGCTGACAACCGTCAAATATCTACCTACAAGTTTTCCTGCTAAAAAGTTTACATTGGCAGCGGCCTTTTTAGCTACGAGACCCTGGCCTTAAAACTATGAGGTTGTAAATAGTGCTTTGTTAGGTAGGTACGAGGCAGTGCTTTGTTATAGGTGATGGTTACGACAACATCAGGTGGGCCATCTGTTTGTTCCATCAGCTAATTGTATTAAAAAAAAAGGTAGGTATTCAACCGAGACTATTGGTGTCAATTCTGTTGTTAAATTTTCCTAATTTAACCTAATTTGACAGCACTAAAAATATTGCCGTCCCTTTCTAAAAGACCAAAAAAACAAGGACAGCTATAATTTTAGAGCTGTCAGACTAATTTAGTTTAGAATAATGCAACAACAGAATCGATACCATTGTTTCTTTAGTGAGATAAAATTATCTTTGAAATCGGTGAAATGTAAATAAAGAATGCAAACAGCCAAGTAAATGTAATATAGGTTGAATTCTGAGAAAATGTATTTCCATGAAATCCTAACTCCGCATTTGAGCACTGACACAGATTCTTAGGCATATTATATTCCTTTTGTTCATTCAGCCCCATCACTTTATGCTTATTAAGACGCAGATTACCGCTAGTATACTTCTCACTCGCACATTTGTACATTTTTGAAAACATAAAATCACTATTAAAGCTCAGCTTAAATTACTTTTTGATTCAAACAAGTTTTTCCTACCGAATTTTTTTATATACAACTATCTGATGAATTAATTTTTTTATTTTTATTTTTTATTCTTATTAGCTAAACGTTTGACTGCCATCTCACATGATGGTTGAAGATGCAGTCTAAGGTGGAGCACGCTTAGCTATAATCCACTTGTTCACTCTTGTCTTAAATATTCCTAGGTTATATCGTTCCGGAAATACCGACGACACGCACAATATATCCCACCTGATGTTAAGTGGTAACCATCACCACAAAGCATTACCTCGTAAGTCACACACGATAGTAACGTAAATATGCTTAGCTAGTCGTTTAGGTAGGAAAAATGGTTAGAATCAAAACCATATTTTTACTGAATCTTTTTTATGCTTTTTTACTCTACGAAATGAGTAGTTTTATATTATTAAAATTGTTGAATACTGCGAGCGAGAAGTGGTTTAGCGGATGTCAGCATCTTAAAGGTTGTTTTATATTATAATTCTATTTATTATATTCTTATAATTCTAAAGTAAGAGTTCTTCTTATTCTTGTCGTGTCACTAGTTTCTTTCGAAACAGTGTGGTGAAAGGATTTTAAGTGCGCCTCAAGAGGCTCCTTTCAAGCACTTGACACATGTAATAGAACTTTTTAGGTTCTACGACATGCCGGTTTCCTAACGATGTTTTCCTTCACCGTTTGAGAGTACTGGCATTGTGCACATAAATATTTGAACAGAAAAACTCATTGGTGCACGACCGGTTTCGAACCCACCATCTTAGGATCGGAAGGCGGGGCCACTACCACTAGACCACCAGTGCTCTCGAGTAAGAGTAAAAGGAAGAGTTGTAAAATAAGGAACAAAGAACATCAAAACAAGGACTCATCTACAAAGTGAAATGCTCTCACTGATACGAATAAATGGAGAAAAATGTAGAAAGTCGGTTTATTTTGTTCGGTTTCCACGAAATCTGAGGTAATCCTGATTTACGAGTACTTTCCTGTTTATCGTAAGTAGTCGAATACACAGGGTGTTTAGTAGAAGAGGACTTTGTACTTGTGGATAAACCACTCTTCTTCTTGTCTTTTCACTTGTTCTTTGGAAATAGTGCGGTGAAAGGATTGTAAGTGCGCCTTAATGAAGCCTAGTTTTAAGAGTAGTAGAGCTCTCTGTGAAGGGCTCGTCAGGGAAGTACTACCGCCACGCCTTTTTCTGCCGCCAAGCAGCGTTGCTGTGTTTCGGTTTGAAGGTTTGAAGAGTGTGGTTGCCGATGTAATTATACATGCAGGCACATGAGGCTTAACATCTATATGCCTCAAGTTGATGGACGCAGGGCAGTGCATCGTAGAGCACGATCCTATTGTGTGTGACTTGTGCTTGATTGATCCATCAGCAAGTTGTATAAAAAAAGCCTTTCGAGCACTGAAACGTGTTTTAAGAACTCAATATGTTCGACAAAATGCCGACGCGGTTTCCTCGTGATGTTTTCCTCCAACGTTTGAGAGTACTGACTGTAGACAACTGACTGTAACGTCGTTTAAAATTGTCCAACATCTGTGTGGACGAACGCTAAAATTAATTAATTACCATCGCAATAATATAATTTATGAAAATCAAGTCAAAGGTTTATTTCAGAGGGTCTAATTCTGACATTTGATATCATTCTGCTGAATCAAATGTCAGAATTTGAATTTTGAATGTATACCTACCTGTAAACACTCTCGGCAACACGGTCAAAGCCAAAATTAAACAAAAATCACTCCGTTTTTCCGTTTTTCGTATTCCGTTTTTTCAACGCGTTTTGTATGTAAATGCGATTTCGATCCGAAATCCGAAAAACGAAAAAGTATTTGTCAAAAGTCGAAATAGCCACTCTGACGGCTAGAGACGATACTTTTTGATTGTTTGAAACTACTGACCCGATTTTATAAACTAAACTTTCCGTCTAGAATACAGGCAATGTCTGTGCCAAATTTCGATTAATTCGATTTACATTCCTGCAACAGTAAAGTGGCTTCCGTACCGATTTACTGATGCGAAAATGTGAAACAGTCATAAAACGAACTACACTAATATGCATTCTCTTTGTCGTAGTTGACAGCCTTCACAGCTCAGTTGGTAGTAGCTCTGCCTTCTGTGCCGTAGGCCGTGGGTGCGATCCCCACCGAGAACAAACATTTGTGTGATGTTTGTTCTCTGTCTGGGTGTTATTTTATGTATAAGTATGTATTTACAAAAAAAAGTATAAAGTATGTATTATATCAGTTATCTGGTTCCCATATTACAAGCTTTGGCTTAGTTTGGGGCTAGATAGTGCTGTGTGGAAAGTTCACCAATATTTATTTATTATTTATAGTTTAGCTTGCCTACACTAAAAATTGCTTACCTATGTGTGTAAAGTAGACATTTTCTTGTGTTATGTAATACCAACTACTGCAAAATGTGGGTATGTGCAAAATTTAATATTTGGACGAACCTCTGACTACCCCCTTCGACATCATCATATAACCTGGAGTTCGTACTTGGTACTAATCGATTTAAGGGAATTTACCGTGCCTGGGGATCAAAGTCGTGAAGCTGTTTCATTTTTTTTTTCAGTATGAATGCTGACATCAAATCCCTGTATTGGGTTCGATCATGTTTTCTACCTTGTTCCATATCTTTTCGGGATACACAGAAACCTATAAGATTATCCAGGTTACAATCTATATATTTTCCAAGTTTTATCTCAATCGGCCTAGTGGTTAGAGCGTGATGAGCGCCACAAACATCCAATCCACGCCTTTTTCTGTCGCCAAGGAGCGTTGCTGTGTTTCAGTTTAATGATTGTGGTTGCCAGTTTAAGAACATGAGGCTTAACATCTGTTGTGGCTTAACATGCCTCAAGTGGATGGACGCAGGACAGTGCATCGTAGGGCACGTTCTTATCGTGCGTGACTTACGAGGCAATGCTTTGTTATAGGTGGTGGTTACCAATTAACATCAGGTGGCCCATCTGCTTGTTCCATCAGCTAGTTGTACAAAAAAACCCGTATCTTTCGAATTCATATGTTAATAGTCGGATAATTTTTTTTCCGATAAATTATACTTTTAGGACACTCTGTATCATTTTCCTAGAATAACTACAAGCAAAAGGAGATTGTCATTTATTAATAAAGACAAATGAAGTATTTTTAGTAACAAGAAGAACGAGTTTCCCTTTTTATTGCATTAATAGTGGAAAAAGGCGAGGGGCTGGTTGAATAAATCTGTTTACATTTCGTTTGGAAACGTTTTCTTGCCCCGAGCTATACAAACACTTTATACTATACTACTATAACAGGGGCGGCGAATTTTTTAAAATCAACGTGCCATTTTATTCTAAGAACAAAATATGAAGCTTTAGACGTGCCCTCAAAAAATTTTAACTAAATTAGATAATATTAATATCTATTATAATCAATCATCAACGAAAATTCCAACCGGTGCCCACGGATCGGGCGGGCGAGCAAAGTAGCGGATAGTTTGAACTAAAACTGCAATTTTTTATACTTGGCGTGCCCAAAATATTGTGTGATGTGCCATCAATGGCACGCGTGCCATAGGTTTGCACTCCCTGTACAATAAACTATACTGTACAAACTATAATATTTTCTTAAGTTTTCAATTTGAGAAAATATTATACATACTGTTGCGCCGGACGCCTAGCAACTTGTTTCGTTATATATCCTGACGTACAGGTGTTTTCAGAAGGCTGAAATATGTTTTCAGCCGTTGCCAGAAGAGGCTCTGTCACCTCCCAGTTGATTACAATTTCGACCAAGTTGCCGTGGATTTCAGGCGCCTGAAACATGTTTTCAGTCCGTTTCAGGCTATTACCCATCGATCCATGCAATATCCTGAAAACCCGTTTTCAGGCGTTTTCAGGACCCCTTATGGACCTTCGAAGGACATTTCACTATAGAGCCATATTTGCATAGGAGTGACAGAGATAGCACTACTAGAAAAAGATAGCAGACCTTCGAATATTCTAGACTACTGTTCTAGAATCAATCGAAGGAAATGAACGAGAGCTATTACTGTGGAAAGAGATGCAAGTATGGTCTAGTATGATCCAGAACATTCTCGGGCTAGCTGCGTCGTATATAAGACCAGTCGGCGAGGGCGAAGTTAGTCAGTTCGTTTTGTGGAGAGGACTCGAGAAGAGAGTCAGTAAGTGGAAATGGAGTCAGTTCGTTTTGTGGAGAGGACTCGAGAAGAAAGTGAGTTAGTGAAAACGGTTCGAAGAGTCAGTTCGGTGAGATGGCTCAGAAGAGAGTCAGTTCGTTTTGTGGAGAGGACTTGAGAAGAGAGTCACTTCGAGGGAATGGCTCAGGAAGAAGTGAGTTGGAGGAAGTGGATACAGGAAGATAACTAGTGTTTATAAGTGATAGTAGAGTGATAATTAAGTGTGTTAAGTAGTGTTAAGTAGTGCTAAGTAGTGTTAAGTAGTGTTTTAGTTATGTAAAGTGTTAGTGTAAATAAATAAGTCATCTCTTGGATTATTATTGTGCATTTTCTATCCATACGAACCCCGAGCTCGTAACAATACTTAGTTTGTAAGATTTATTTACTGAAACTGTCAGAGTTACCCGTACCAAAAGAACAACGCTTGAACTATCGTGTAGGTGCTATACTTATACGATATTTAGAGCCCGTATGGGCTCGTACACAAAACTGCGATGCGACGTCGCATCGCAAAAATCTGCGAGCTCGTTGTGGACTTTCCCGTGGAAGTTCCTGCGATGCGACGTCATATCGCATCGCATCGCAGTTTTGTGTACGAGCCCTAAACCAGATTTCATTTTTAAAATTTTTGCAAATATATATGAAATAAATAATTGGTAGTTTCGTCATGTCTATTATGTCTGTTCTTCTTCTTCTTCTTGTCGTATCACTAGATTTTTTTAAAACTACCTAAACTCAGAGGCTCTTTTCGAGCTCGAGTTTTACTAATATCGATACTATTGTAAAAACTACTGATTGTAATGTTTTAAGTATAGGCGTTTTGTTTACCTACCGACCAAATCTGTTGCGAAATCTCGCGACTGCGAGCCGTATAGTTTTCGATGAAAGGGCTGACAACCGTCGAAGCAGGTCTCGCTCGCACATTTCAACAAAAAAATTGAATGTAAATTTTAAATATTAATGCATACAACTTGATAGCAATTTTTTTATACAACTATCTAATGGAACAAGCATATGGCCCACCTGATGTTAAGTGGTAACCATCACCTATAACAAAGCATTGCCTCGTAAGTCACGCACGATAATAAACTTGCCCTAGGATGCACTGCCCTGCGTCCATCAACTTGAGGCATACAGATGTTAAGTCTCATGTGCCTGTAATTACACCGGCAACCACACTCTTCAAACCGAAACACAGCAACGCTGCTTGGCGGCAGAAAAAGGCGTGGTCGTAGTACTTCCCCGGACGAGCTCTTCACAAAGAGCTCGACTACTCTTAGATGTACTCATAAATAAGTAAAGTGGTTTTATAACTTATCTTTCAAAATGTGTAATTGTGCGAGCGAGAAGTATCTTGACGGGTGTCTTGCATAATGGTAGTTCTGCTGAAAGGACAAAGATCAGAGTTTGCCAACAAAGTTCCTGTGACTTATTTTGCTCGCATCATAAACAAAATGTAAGGTTTACTGAGAAAGTTTCATTCTTAAGTACGTTCTTACCTTAAAAGCTCCAAGCTCCATCATTACTACCTGAAAATAAACATAATGTTAATAATTTTCTTGTTGTCTTGTCACTACATTTTTCGAACTTTCACGTGGTGAAAGGATACCTACCTACTAAGTGCGCCTCAAAGAGGCTCCTTTCGAGCAAACACAATACATATTTTAGAACTTTCTAGATTCTATGACATGCCAGTTTCCTCACGACGTTTTCATAATAATAATACAATTTTATTTCAGACACTTACAAAATTACATTTGTGGTCCAAATGTATACCTTACAGACTAACATACATAATAATATAAGTAAAACGACAGCGATGACAAGTGTGCGGGTGTCTCATATCAGGCTGAACACGACACCTTCCGGACAGAATCTGCTGTCTAAGTACATTGATAGTCGATCAGTCGGTACTCTCACCGCAAAGGAGATTTCAACTTTTCGACTCCCAGGGTAATGCCGGTCTTCTGCTTCAAGCTCTCCACCACCAACTCCGGTTTCACAGCGTAGTGGACGCGCGACACGTAGAGCTGCGTTGAGGGTACGTCGGCACGAAATAAGCACGGTGTGCCCGGTGCATTCGGTGCGGCAGTACCGCACTGGGGCCTTATGCTCACTTCGAGCGAGATTATCTCACGGTAGAGATGACGTCATATCTCGTTCGATAACTATTTATCCCCATTCTCACCATCTCACTCCCCAATTTTCTCATACAAAGCTCATGCGAGACGCAACGTCATCGAGTTATTGAACGAGATATGACGTCATCTCCATCGTGAGATAATCTCGCTCGAAGTGAGCATAAGGCCCCTGGTTACGGCGGCGGCGGTTTTCTCTTCTTCCGTTCAACAGGAACGAAACCCTCCTTGTCGCGACGGTCCTTCGAAGGACCCGGAAGCAAAGCGCTCCGACTCGCTTTCTTCTGGTACTCGCAGTACTTCTGCTTTCTTCCCTTAGTAAGATGTCGCTCTGGCTTTGCTTGGCTCGTAGCGACGATGGCGGCGTAGTCACGTTTCGGGGTTGACGTGACACGTGACAGTTTGACAAGCGCGGGCGGCGGCGCGGGGCAAGCAGTGACCGCAGCTGCGGGGTGGGGGGGGCACATACTGACACTCAGTGAATCAGCTGTCACGGGCGATGACAACGTCGACACAAAAGTGCACGTCGAAGCATTTAGTTGTGCCCCGCGATGAAGGTGCACGTTGCACGGCTCAGGTGACCCAGTTACCGACGCGACGTGGAATTGCGCAATTATGCAACTTCAATTCCTTGGGCATTATTCTCTAGGACATAGGAGATTCCGTGCCATAACCGTGTGACGTCACAGCGTGGTCTAAACGCAAACACGATTCATAAACCAAAAAATGAACTAAGAATGACAACTAGGAATGACAACTAAGTCATAGGGAATACGGTTTTGTCCGATTTCCCGCCGCTGTCTAGTCGTATCTGTGTTACGCGATTGCATTGGCAATAGAGAATAATGCCCCTGAGCCGCCTCCAACTTTAACTGCATCGTTGCTAGGGTCGACTTCAACGCTTTGATGTCCTTGAGTAGACTGGTACAGTAAATGTCCAGCGGCGGGACTCGGTGCAGGTTACGGGCGACGAACGCAGGAACGTCGTCTTGGTCGGTCAGTTTCAGGACACTAATGTAATGATATCCTTCACCGTTTGAGAGTACCCTACTGGCACTGTGCACATAAATGTGAATAATAAAAAATATATAAACGTCTGACTACAAAAACAGAATACAGTGTCATACTCGTTCTATTATTTTTATCATATCGATTCGAAAATAGATAGTTTGCTCTTCATAAACAGGGAGCAAAAAATCATTTCGCTCACTTCAATCACTTTTCCGCCCTAGGGAGGAAAAGTGATTTGAATTTGGAATGTGCATATTGAGTAAAAGTTCCAATCACCAAAGAGATCACGAACACATTATGAACAAGCAGGCTTTCTGATAAAATCTACTATTATTCTATGCTAGGACCTACATAGTTCTGACCACAATAGGTACATTATGTAATAAATACAACACATTATTAAATCATATTCTAATACCCCACGCTATTCACGCAGTTTTTATACATAATCATACCAAACAGAGTTGGTAATATAGATACAAAAATATGAGACGGGATATTCTTTGAAAAGAACACAGAAGTATCCTGTTTCTTTTCGTCCTAATAATAGATGTAAAGAAAAGACAAATCAATCTCATCGAATTTGGCTCAAGGTTTGTACATTTACCTTTGTCGGAATGTATTAATAAAGATATTACATTATATTTTCGAGGGTTGCTCCAAAAAAAGCCGACTTTCAAACATGATGCAGATTATTGAATAAAACATTTGGTAAATTAAATATACCAACATTGATTGAGCTATGTGTTTTTGTAATAATGATATTTAGTTTACTAGATATTGAATCAATGGAAATGAGGTTCCCACATTACTTGGGATCTTGCGGTTAGGCGGCGGCGGCGGCGGCGGCGGCGGTGCGTGACGAAGTGCGTGGTAATTTGAACTTGAATTAATCGACATGCAACGCTTAGAGGTGGCAATCTCCTTATAACAAGCAAAATAGACAATACATAGGTACTATTAGGTAATAGCGACGAATTTGTTGTTTTTATGTACGAGTAAGTCTATATTAATATTTATACGAATTTAAAAATGACAATCTAAACAAAATACTAACAGAAAACGCCGTCGCGCCATGGTCGCGGGCAACACAGCGAGGGAGGGGGCACCGAAGTGGAAGAGGGGCCTATAAATCTAGGAAATTGGTGGGTAGGTATGAGGTAGGTAACATTTTGGAATAAACGTAGACCACGTTTATTCCAAAATGTTAAAAAAATAAAAATGTCCACCCATGCGAAGCCGGGACAGGCCGCTAGTAACCAATAATGTTATTTGGGTTATAAACTAATATCCAAGTTTTATTCGTTTTAGAACACATATCGTTGGGTGAGAGTGACCCCGCCTTCTGATCGCTAGGTCGTGGGGCCGAATCTAGATTCTGAAATATGAAATAACTATGTGCACAATGCCACATCACATTATGTGCACAATCTCAGTCGGTGAAGGAAAACACTTGAGGAAACCAGTTTGTATTTTAGTAGCGATGATGGGTTCTCAAGCTGTCACGTAAGGAATACCAACACTGCAAAATTTGGGTACTTATCTGGTAAGTATATGTAATAGGTATGTGAACGTACCTCTGATTACTCCCTTAGACATCCTCAAAAAATCATGAGCACTTGGTTCTTGTTTTTTTTTATACAGCTAGCTGATGGAACAAGCAGATGACCCACCTTATGTTAAGTGGTAACCATCACCTATAACAAAGCATTACCTCGTAAGTCACACACGATAGGAACGTGCCCAACGATGCACTGCCCTGCGTCCATCAACTTGAGGCATACAGATGTTAAGCCTCATGTGCATTTAATTACACCGGCAACCACACTCTTCAAACCGAAACACAGCAACGCTGCTTGGCGGCAGAAAAAGGCGTGGTCGTAGTACTTCCTCGGACGAGCCCTTCACAAAGAGCTCTCCTACTCTTAAAATCTCTTAGATATGAGGGGGGATATCTACCGTGCCTTGGATTAAAGCTGTGAAGGTGTTTCTGTTTTTTTTTACTCACTTCGATTTTTTTTAAACAGAAGAACATACTCACTGTGGCGTCTAGCCTCGTCGGGTCCTTGCGCTGGCAACACAAGCGACACTGGCTTTGTACCGGGCGCGCCGGGCGGATTGGCATAGCCTCGTATAATAATAGATTTGTGTTTTATTGGATCTAAAGAATCCCACACTCACAGTCACTGAAATAATTATTGAAGAAATAAAAAAACTAGTCGATCGAATAATTATTGAAGAATTTATGTTAAAAAATAAATTAGCTAAGTTCTTTAGAAGTTCTTATTACAGATCTAAGAAAAGTAAATGAAAACTAATTTATAAACTAAAAGAATAGCTTAATAATAAAGTTCTTTACTTAATTACAAAATAATTGGGTTAAAGCAATATTGTACGTCCGGAATGCGTAATAGTAAGCAAAAAAAACAAACTTAAGCAGTTTCACGACTTTGATCCCCAGGCACGGTAGATATCCCCTCAGATCTCTCACTACCAAGTACTAACTTAAGATTGTTTGAGGATGTCTAAGGGGGTAGTCAGACGTACGTCCAAATATAACATTTGGCTAAACCCACATTTTGCAGAAGTTGGTATTCCATACGTGACAGGTTGCAAGCCCATCGCCGCTGGTAGTATACGAACTGCTTTTCTCACGATGCTTTCACGAGAGCACTGGCATTGCGCACAAATTTTGACACAGTTCATTAAATGATTTTTATAATATAAAAAGTTATAAATGGTATATTGTTATACTTAGGTACAAACACAAAGAAAACAAAGTCGAGAATGACGCGCGTGGTAGACGTAATAAAAGGAAATCAAAGCTATTGTGTGTTTTATTGGCCCTAAATTCGTTTTATTGCTGTACTAAGAGAGGTTTGTGGATCTGAACAGATAACACGAGCAACTATTTTTTTGTAACACATTTATTTATTATTAACTTTAATTAACACGGTACATAACCACTTACATTAATTAAACAGATTAGAATACATTATAAAACACTGAATACAAAGAATTAAATTAAATATTATTTAAAGTAAAAATGTCAAAAACAAGTAAAAGTAGTAGTAAAAAGTTTTTAAATTCATACAAACACAGTTTACAATTATCAATAAATGTCACAATTACAATTAAGAAAGACGCTCACAGAAACATAAACACACAGTCAAAACCTTGGACCAGCTGTCAGCGAACAGGTCAAAGTCAGGGTTATTGTCGAGGAGAGCGTTGAGTGCAGTGAGAGCGCGCGGGTTGGGAGAGCCTGCTCCCATCCCGCGCATGCATGCATGCATGCTACATGTAGTGAAGAGGTGTAAATGTGGGTAAGTAAGAGTATAGAGCTCTTTGTGATGGGCTCGTCTGGGGAAGTACTACCACCACGCCTTTTTCTGCCGCCAAGCAGCGTCGCTGTGTTTCGGTTTGAAGAGTGTGGTTACGGTGTAATTACAGGCACATGAGGCTTAACATTTTTATGCCTCAAGTTGATGGACGCAGGGCAGTGCATCGTAGGGCACGTTCCTATCGTGAGTGACTTACGATGCGACGCTTTGTTATAGGTGATGGTTCCCACTTAACATCAGGTGGGCCATCTGCTTGTTCCATCAGCTAGTTGTATAAAAAAAGAATAAAAATACTTTTATTTCCATAAAATTATTCGAAAAATGAGTTATGCACGTAGCTCCTCGCCTCACCACTATCAGGCGCGTCATCTTCGTAACTCATCAATCATGTTATTAACATTGATAAATGGATCTTCTGTTGGTATTGACAGGTGTGCATGCCCTATACTTGCCTGAGTGTTCTGCTACCTACCTTTTTACACACATTTGTTTCAGGAGGACGTCTAAAGGGTAGTCAGAGGTACGTCTAAACATTACGGCACATACCAAATTTGCAGTGAGGAGAGATCTGTGGGGCTTCAGTTATATTCATTGGTCACTATTAATCGGCTTATTTTGAAAATGGTAAGTAAAAAATATAAAAAATTGGAAGTTAAAAGAATAAATAGAAATATCAGAGCGGCGACTTTTGACAATTAATTTTTCATTTTCGGTTTAGGATATTTTATTTCTTATAAGAATAAATTCACTTACATGAGAAAATACTAACATTAGAATATTTTTAAAGTGTAATTTTTCTTTTTCGATCGATCCGAAAACCGAATTAACAGTTCCATGGACCAACAGTTTTATAGAACTAATGGAAGTTACCAGATATTATTAGTTCTATAGAACAAATGGGCTAGTTTTCGTTTCAATAGTCCTACCATTGAACTACAGGGATAAAAAAGTATTAACAGTCGTATGACATTAAGTCCTACAGAAAAAATGGGAGTTACTGGAAAAACTGATAAAGAAGTTGTCAAAAGTAAGAAGTAGACACTCAGTTGCAGTTTCAGTCACCTGGTGGTATAAAAAAATGGAATAAAACGAATACTAAAAATATTTTTCATCCCATTTATTCTGAAAGAGGCCCTTCGTTCCTCGATAAGTGCGCGCAAAATAGGTCATTCCAGCGCACTTATAAACTGTGACGAAATGACTTTTGAATTAAGAACACTATTAAATTAAACAGTTTGAAAACAATTCGCTTCGATAAAGTCCTGGCTGAATAAAAAAGCGCGCCTGCCTCTTAAAAAATACGCGGGAACTTCTTATTGGTTTTTTTATTACTTTTTATCAAAATATTACAGTCAATTACCATATAATTCACACAAATTGAATAAAAGATGAGTTTTAGCAGTGAAAGTGAAATATTAATACCAGAAAGTGTAAAATTAAACACAGAAACTGTCATAAACAATTTACTACCGAACAAATCGAGAGAAATATAAATTACGTAGTTTAGCTATGTAAATATAAATTCTTCACTACTAAAAGCATCTCTTATTTATTATTCTCATAGAGGGGGGTGAAAAGCAGAGTGTACCACACGGTATCAAAATTATTTAACCTCGAGCGACGTACTTTGAATCCCTCGCAACGTTCAGGATTCTACTCTAGAATCCTTCACTTCGCTCTGGATTAAAAAAATTGCTCTCGAATTAAATACATTATTTTAGTTCCTTATAAGACACAATCTACTATTTTTTCTTACAGCATGAGAATCGAAGCCAACTACGAGTACACAACAAAACATGGACCCTTGCATGCCTGTTGTTTCTGCACAGATGACGTACGCGTCATCGCGTACGACGCGCAGACGATACACCCGTTCGCGTGGTGGGTGTCGCGCAGCGGGCAGCACATGGCTAGTAGTACGTCAGGCAACAAGAGCGATAGCGGTGAGATTAGTTTATTCTACAAGCAACAACTACTATTTTATTGCTTCTGCGTGTTCTTATAGTGGCACTTCACATCACTATTTGTGTTGTTTTCCCAAATATTTACCTATTTACGAACAAGACGAAGCCGCAAATACATATCCCGCTGTTCGTGACGATGTGAGGACGGTGTGTTCGAGTTATTCGGCCTTCTACACAATAGTCAGCTAATAAAAATGCGAATACCAAAAAGCGATATTAATTGCCGCCATTATAGTTGACCCGCGGGGTAGGTAAATAAACGAACCTAAAGTATGAAAACAGCTGAAATACTGATGTTGGTAATCACCGCTACCACGCAAGCGAACCAGCCGGCGGCGCCGTAATTATATAATACCTGCTGAAGGCTTTGTTTATATGGTTAACTAGCTGCTACCCACAGCTTCGCTCACGTATCAGTCATCATCATCATCATCATTAACGAATGTTTGACCACTGCTGGACGCAGGTTTCTCAAAAGACGTGCCACTGAACCCGGTCTTCGGCTCTTCTCATCCAGTGCTTGCCTCATAAAAAATTGTCATCATCATCACCATCAGCTTTTGTTTGTTCAATGCTGGACGTAAGTCTCTCCCAAGATGTGCAATTGAGCCCGGACCTCGGCCCTTCTCATCCAGTGCTTGCTAGCTACATTTCGCAGTTCGTCGCCTTGCCGGAGGGCGTTCTACGCTTATCTAAATGCAGTCTCTACTTAAGTATTCGCTTGCTTGAACGATTGTAAGTTCTACGGCAAACATGGCCGGCCCACTGCCACTAGCTTGCTAATGCCTGTTCTTCTTGGCTTTGGTCGCGTGGAACTAGCACCTAGAGTCACCTATATAGCTTTAAGACGTTTCCAAGTGATCCTTGTGATTTTATTGAATAAATACCTTTTGACTTTGACTTTGAATAATCCTTTGAGCTATTTCGACTACTTTGGTTCTCTGTCTGAAACGCTAGGAACCAAGCCAAGTGTGTGGCCTGTTCTTCTAGGCTTTGGTCGCGTGGAACTAGCACCTAAATTCACCTAGTCTTAAGACGTTTCAAAGTGATCCTTATAATTCCACTGATTAAATACCTTTTGACTGTGACTTTTTTTTTTTATACCATTAGCTAATGGAACAAGCAGATGGCCCACCTGAGGTTAAGTGGTAACCATCACCTATAACAAAGCATTGCCTCGTAAGTCACGCACGATAGGAACGTGCCCTACGATGCACTGCTCTGCGTCCATCAACTTGAGGCATACAGATGTTAAGCCTCATGTGCCTGTAATTACACCGGCAACCACACTCTTCAAACCGAAACACAGCAACGCTGTTTGGCGGCAGAAAAAGGCGTGGTGGTAGTACTTCCCCGGACGAGCCCTTCACAAAGAGCTCTACTACTCTTAAACCTAACTTCGTTTCAGATTCTATCCTTCAGAGAAACTTACGATAACTACAGAAATCGATCTAGAAACTTCGATAAGTAGGTACTCATGAAGTAGCAAGTTCCTTACAGTCACCAGTTAATAGTTAATGCAACTAACGTGAGAGCTTGGTAGCAACCTTGGTAGTTATAACTTGTACCAAACTGTGTGCCTGCAGGTTTTACCTACGTCGTGGTACGGTTGGTATGAAAAGTAAATTAATATTTTACAATCAAACTGTCCTTTTCTTCTTATTGCGTCACTAGTTTTTTTTGAAATAGTGTGGTGAAAGGATTCTAAGTGCGCTTCAAAGAGGCTCCTTTCGAGCACTTGACACATTTTTAGAACACTTCTATAGTGTAAATAGGTCATATAAATGCTAAAGTAGTTTTGAAAACTGCTCCATATGTGTTTTGAAAACTGCTCCAGTGAATAATGTCTCAAATCTATAAAAGTCGTTAACTTCGTGTGCTGACTGTATCATAGTTGAATTATTGTTCAGGCTTTCAGCTAGTTTAGGTTTGCGTAGCTTCAATAATGATATTAATATTTTAGTAACTGTAAAGCTTTAAATACCATGTTTTATGTGCTCAAGTAAAAATTATATGGATTGGCACTCATGGTCCAGTGATCACCTGTTCCACTAAGTTCAACGTTTAAAGTTTTGAGAGCACTGGTGGCCTAGTGGTAGCGGCCCCGCCTTCCGATCCTAAAGTCCCGGGTTGGAAACCGGTCGTACACCAATGAGTTTTTCATGTCGTAGAACCTAAAAAGTTCTATAACATGTGTCAAGTGCTCGAAAGAAGGCTCTTGAGGTGCACTTAAAATCCTTTCACCACACTGTTTCGAAAGAAACTAGTGACACGAGAAGAGAGAGAGACTAAGTTTAACCAGTTGAACTAATTGCACCAAAAAAATCCAGTTATTTCAACTTTGTAATATTTTTGTAAAAGTTGGACTTTCTGGACAAAATTGTTCTTATTAGTTCAACTTACGCCAATTGAGGAGCATTTTCACGATACATTGCTGGTTTTGCAAAATGAAAATGTTTGACCGATTCCAGAGTTAAATTGCACATTATAATGTAGGTTTTCTAATCAGAAAATAGCTATTCCTTTTTCTCACAAAAAACTTGTTACGAAACGGTAGAGAGCTTGCAAAGCTCCTTGCAAGCTCCAAAGTAAATCCTGTCATGGTATCAAATGCAGTAAAGTCTTTAGAAAGACGTACAAACTTATGCATTGGAGTCAATTAACCATATCGAGCAACTTATTAGTTAGGTAAAATTGAGATATTAAAAGTAATTTGTAAAAATTTGCTATTTTCTTTAATTTTTAGTAATACATTTGTATGCAGATACAACTCACAAATTACCTTATCAGCAACAAAATCCATTGGTTCAATAATACAGGCTGTCTTTTTTTTTGTAAAATGATTCGGGTCGATTTCCGTCATAAGTAAAAGATTAAATAAAACTAAACGTGCATTTATTGTTTTCTTATAAATCGAGGGCATGACTCCTTTCACGACTTTTCTCTAACTCTCGTGGTTTCGGACTTGGCTATCACCGTCCTTCTCAAAAAATCAGCCTGTACCTATATATAAGATAGTATTTCTGTGGCTTAACCCTCTGGGGTACACTCGAGAGCACAATAGGTAATAATATACTATTACGCTGAGGTTTACCTAAAGATCCTAAACTGGTCTTTGCGACCAACAATAGCACAGGCGTCGGGAACTGCGTATTACCACTTCATTATTGCTTATTCTGTGTTATATTACAAGTATGTACAAATAAAGTATCTGTACCTAATCTATTTATTTATTTTTATTTCTTAGGAAAACAAACAGTACCTACTTATAGTTTATGTAGTAATAAACAATATAAAGCTATTGCCCATTAAAATGTTTTCGCATAGTGAGACTATAAAGAGCTTATTTGTTAAATAAAAAATAAAAAACTAAACAATGAAGTGAAGTTACCTTGTTCCCATAAAACAAGCTATGCTTAGTTTTGGACTAGATGCCGGTTTGTACTATGTCTGCCAATATTTAGTTATTTATTACGATGTACATAGGATCGCGCGCGACTCAGTTTACGTGAAGTTATTGTTATAAGAATAAGAGTTTTAGGAATTTATTTCTTACTACACATCAATAATTTTATAAAAGTAGTAGAGCTCTTTGTGAAGGGCTCGTCTGGAGAAGTATTGCTGCCGCCAAGCAGCGTCGCCGTGTTTCGGTTTGAAAGCTGAGGATGCCAGTGAAATTGTAGGCACATAAGACATTTGGGAACGGAACCCTAAAAAGTTCCGTTTACACTTTACAGTCACATCAAATCGATTAAAAATTGAAAGGTTGCAGGATTTGACAGTCTTCACAGCTCAGTTGGTAGTAGCTCTGCCTTCTGTGCCGTAGGCCGTGGGTTTGATCTCCACCGAGAACAAACATTTGTGTGATGAACATAGATGTTTGTTCTCTGTCTGGGTGTTAGATAATATTCAAAGAATGTATTTGCAAAAAAAAAGCATATAAGTAGTATATCAGCTATCTGGTTCCCATATCACAAGCATTGGCTTAGTTTGGAGCGAGATAGTGTGGAATGTCCACCAATATTTATTTATTTTCTTTATTTTTAAAACGAAACAATGAGTTTTATCAGATTGATTTGTACACATAGAATTTTTTAGATCAGACAAATTGATTATGTTCATCAGACGTTCTGCGACCCAGACGATATGAGCTCAAGCGCTTTAGTAGATACCCGTTTAAATGCAAATTTTCGTTATAAAATTCTTGCTAGACTAACTGTGCAAAGGCCAATGGTGCAAAAACCGACGAGTTAATAAATGTTACTATGATTTGTAAATATTTTGGTGCAGAAGTATTTTCGATGGTAATAAGAGCTCTTTGTGAAGGGTTCGTCCGGGAAAGTACTATCACCATGCCTATTTCTGCCGCCAAGCAGCGTTGCTGTGTTTCGGTCTGAAGAGTGCGGTTATCGGCGAAATTACAGGCACATGAGACTTTACATAATTATGTATGCCTCAGGTTGATGGACGCAGGGCAGTGTATCGCAGGGCACTTTCTTATCGTGCGTGACTTACCAGGCAATGCTTTGTTATAGTTCGTACCACTTAACATCAGGTGGGCCTATCCGCTTGTTCCATCAGCAAGTTGTATATAAAAAAAAATGGAAAACACAATTTGTGACCAATGTATGAGATCGATACGTGAATTTGACTATTGAATTACATGAATTGGTCTTCTGGGTATAGTACCATGGCTATCAATAATACGCTGGAAAACCTAGCACCCCTATCTTATACTGCGTTTGCATTTTTTTTTTATGCCAAAGCTGGCAGACGAGCATACGGGCCACCTGATGGGCAGCGGTCACCGTCGCCCATAGACAGCTGCAACACCAGAGGCGTTACTGATGCACTGCCGGCCTTTCAAGAAAAGACAAACCCGCCTTTTGAAGGACCCCATGTCGTAGCTCCGAGGGAAAACCGCAGGAGGAAGATCGTTCCACAACTTAGTTGTGCGTGGCAAAAACGACCGAGAAAAGCGAGTTGTCGAGGAGAACCACCCATCCAGATGGTGAGGATGGAATTTAGTTTTGTGGCGTGTGGTGCATTTAGACATTCGCGCTGCCATTCGCGTGGACGGAAATGTTGCCGTCCATATGTCTGCGGCAGCGTCGCCGGCAATGTGTGTTCACGCAACACGGGCAACGCGAGCGGCAACGCGACTGGACATGGAAGTGGCCTGTTTACATTCTCGCATTGCCCAAGTCCCTTCCCATGTCTCTGCACATGTCCACGGACATGAGCTGAGTGTAAACGGGGTATTGAATTCTAATATAATGTTCAAGCTGAATCGTGAATTTTCTATTATAAAAGGAAACCAAGCTAAACTTTAAGGAAATTCTAAAGGTTGTTATAATAACCCCATAACAAATGCTTGAACACTCCCGCTTAGCCGGTTTAGGCGTTTGCATTTTTTTGTCGCCTCATTATAACACTTCTGTTGCAAACATTGTAGATTTAACTATGGTTATTGCCTGGTTCAAGTTATATAAAAGGTGTTTCCATAATTGTGTATATAAACTTCAGGGGGCTAAAGTACCCATCAATATGAATAACTTTTTCTAAGGAACCAACACTGTGAACGCGAAAAAAAAACACCTGTTTCATACATGTTAGCCAGGTAGGTATATAACTTTTGTATGAAACAGCTGTGTTTTTTTCGCGTTCAGAGTGTTGGTTCCTTAGAAAAAGTTATTCGTATTGATGGGTACTTAAACCCCCTGAAGTTTTAAATACAAGTATTGGAGCACCTTGTATACAAGGTGTTCCAAAAATTGTGTATATAAACTCTGAAGTTTAAAATACAAGTATTGCAACACCTTGCATATAAAAACGATAGTGAAAAGTCAGATCTATAAAGTGATTTGACTGTTTGGTGTTTATTCATACATCAACTTATTTTCAGACTGTCAGACGGTGCGCTATATTGCCTCAAAATACATCCGGAAACTGGTTCAACGCAAGTTTTTGTCATAAACGTAATAAAAAAAAACACATCACAATAACGTAGCTGTATCTGAAACGAACTTGTTGATATTAAAGGAAAAACGCAGCTTTGAAACTCTTGTTTGTTTTGTACACACACGCTCCGCTGTGATTAGGGTTGGCGCAGTACGGTCGAAAAAATAAACAATTTCAACATTTGATTTGAAGCTTTAATTTGGCTAGACAAGCACGAATAGACAGTCTGATGGTGGTAAGTGAGGTTGCTCAATAAAAACGTTACCATAAAATAAATATACAAGGTGTTCCAATACTTGTGTTTAAAAACTTCAGGGGCTAAAGTACCCATCAATATGAATAACTTTTTCGAAACAAAAAACAGCTGTTTCATACATTTTAGCCAGGTAGGTATTGAACTTTTGTATGAAACAGCAGATTTTTTTTCGCGTTCACAGTGTTGGTTGCTTAGAAAAAGTTATTCATACTGATGGGTACCTTAGCCCCCCTGAAGTTTTTAAACACAAGTATAGGAACACCTTTTATTTTCAAAGAAAACTTGAATTTACCTTAAAATTCGGGTCATGCACGATGTGACTTTTAGAAACGAATATAAGTACCTACCTACATATCATAATTTTTAAAATAGGATAGGAAATAGTAACCATTCATCACTTAACATTAGAGCCAGCTGCGTGTTCCATCTTTAATAATATAAAAAAAGTTTTAGAATGAAATAAGCAAGCAACCCTATAAACCGTGCGTATTGAGGGTAAAATACAGGTAACGATATAGGTAAATATGTAGGACTGAAAGCCAGCATTTTTCTACACTGGAACTGAAATAAACGGTAGTTTGTGACTTATGTATATCTATGTAGTTCTAGTGACTGTTTTAGTAATAATATAAAACTATGTCTCTCTATGTGTATGAGAGCACCGGTGGTCTAGTGGTGACCCCGCCCGGTCGAATCCGGTCGTGCACCAATGGATTTTACCTATCGAAAAATTTATGTGCGCAATACCTAATCTAATACCTAAGCCAATGTGTGCTCTTAAATGGTGAAGGAAAACATCGTGAGGAAACCAGTTAGTGTTCTAACAGCGGCGATGGGCTTGCAACCTGTCACGTATGGAATACCAACTACTGCAAAATGTGGTTAGTATGTGCCAAATGTAATATTTGGACTAACCTCTGACTACCCCGGCGATATCTACCGTGCCTGAGGATCAATGCCGTGAAGCTGTTTTAGTTTTCAGTTCATCTGTGTGACTTCAAAAAATCTAAATCTTCTTAATCTTACGAGAAAAAGGTGGGGTCATTGATAATAATTTGATAGTTATTGCAAACGCCAGCATCTCTAACTCTTCAAAGCCATAAAGTAGGTTTCACTACAAAAGACCTATCACAAAATTAGGTCAGTCAGGATAAGGTATAAAGGCACGTTATCTACTTGTTCTAACCAGTCACTTCAGGCAATTTATTTAAACCCCACAAAGTGAAGATAATGAACTTAGTTTAGAAACTGATAGAGCTTTTATTTAACTTTTTGATATAGAATAATTTTACCCCATACTTTTAAACGTTACTTTATATTTCAACGCACTGGTAGTGTTTTTAATGTATCAATCTGAATGGCAATACAAAGTTAGTGACAGAGTTACGAAAGCCAACTATAGTCGCGTTAAACTCTCGCTGCAGGCTAGGTTATAAGTTATCGGAACGAGACAGCAATATTGCTCTCTCTCTCTTGAGGTTGAGCACTGACCGAGCCTCCATCGAGAGTTTAACGCGACTATAAAATACAATTATTTATAAATTGGAAAGCGATATACGCAAATTTTATTTGCCGGATTATTACAAGCCAATGTGTAACCTGCATAGTCTAGAAACTTCTTTCTAGTGCAAAAACACTTTAAAAAAACCTACAGCTTTGAAATAAGGCAAGAAACGGAAATAGTTTGACATGCGGGTGTTTCGCATGTAAGTGAAAGAAAATGTATGGAAAGTGCGCCCCTCGAACTTTTTTTCTACTCATTTTTGCTAAGCTGTAACTTCATCATTTTCCTGCCCTTATCCCACGCTAAGTGGGGTCGGCACAACAGGTTTTCTTCTTCCACTCTCCTCTATCATTCGTCATCTCGGTGCTCACTCCTTTCTTACTCAGCTCAGCTAAGCTGTAACTTGTACTCTTTATATTTGTCATTTGAAATCAGCTGTTCTTTAGTATTTACCTACCTAACTTGCTATTCCCAGTATAACTATATCGGGTTATTCTTGGAATACCACTGGGTAGAACGCAAATATTGATTTTATACTGAGGATAAGGCCTATACTAGTTTGGTCGATTCTGCCCTAAGAAATATCTTTATAGTATAATACAAGATGAGAAACCATGCGAAAAAATTGCAGTAACAGTGAATACCGAACTGCACGAAAAAATTAATAAAACGAGAAGCTCGATGAACGGATGTTCAATGGAGCGCAAAAATAGACGAGCTAATATTGCCTCTTCGCTTCTTCTTTATTTAGCTCGTTGAGTCCTCTCTAACTGGGTGCAGTTTTAGTGAAGCGAGGAATGGTTGATGAATAATGTTGCAGCTACTCATGTGTACCTACTAATTGGGTGTCTTCGTCTGCAAACGAGTTTTTGTTAGATGCAGAAGATTTACCTTTAAATTTTATTTACCAGTAAAAAACTTTAACTCCATTTGGTCTTTCAAACATTCACAAAACAACTTCCTGTTGAGCTCTCAATAAAATCACAGGTAGTTGTTCTGGGCCCCGGTTAGTTTAGTATATTTCATAAGTAAGTTAAATTAGTTAATACTAGACTTGTGCCTGGTTCAAAACATATCTTATGGGAAGGGAACAGATAGTGGAGACTGAAAACCAAAGTAGGGCCAAACAATACTCAACATTAAAATATTTAGAGAGAGGTGTACCGCAGGGTTCTATCTTGAGCCCAATACTTTTTTCAATTTTCACTGCTGACCTGCCAAAGCACATTAAAACATGTAGGTATCATCTATACGCCGACGACACACAGCTTTATCATTCCTTTAAAGGAGAGAATACAGAAAAGGCTATGAATTTCATTAATAGTGATCTAAATGCCATCTTTGATTGGGCCAAAAAAAACTCTCTTATTCTAAACCCAATAAAATCTAAATTTCTAGTACTAGGTACAAAAGGCCAAATTAACAGGACCCTTACATACAATCCCAAGCTTACTGTTGATAACATTGATATTCCCTTGGTAACGGAAGCTCGTAATCTAGGATTAATAGTGGACAGACAAATGAGATTTGAACAACACATAAATGAAAAAATAAAATCAGCTTTCTATAAACTAAAGGTCCTGTATAACATTAGGAAGTACCTATCAGAAGAAGTGAGGCTATTACTATGTGATACCTTAGTTTTATCACCATTTAACTACTGCAACATTGTTTACGGTCCCAGACTATGGGTAAAAACAGAACACTCCATTCAAAGAGTGCAGAATGCATGCATGAGATTCTGTTTCAAAATCCCGAGGAGAGAACATATAACACCTTATCTTGTTAAATATAACGTTTTAAATATGAAATTTAGAAGAGAACTACACTTAGCTTGCACGACACAAAAAGTAATTTGGAATAAGGTACCAGAATATCTGTTCGAAAAGTTTACATGGATAAAAGATATACACTCTACTAACACACGCTCCAAAGCGCATGACAAGCTTCTTATCCCTAAACACAAAACAAATGGTTATAGAGGATGATTTAAATACAGTGCATCAAAAATCTGGAATAATTTGCCACCACCACTTAGGAAAAAACTGAGCAGTGATACATTTAAAATTAAATACAAGATACTCCTTTTATTGAGACAACAGTGTAATTTTGAGACAACCTTTGAAATAGATGCATATAAAAATCTACGCATCAACACACTAAAACTTACAAAAACATACAAATATCCAACTCATCAAACAATACACCATACATAAACCAACATACATACACACACCTTAACTCCGTTCATATAATGTTGTTATTTGCGTCTCACATCATTATTTTTACTTACTTACTACCATTTTATGTGACTTCTTCAGTTACCCAGACTCTTAAGAGACTGGTGCTATCTGGGGAAGTCATTAAGACATATAACACATACCACTTTTAGAAATTAGTACTCCGAACTGTAAGCCGATCCCAAATCCTAGCAATCTGTTAGAAAAAAATAATCACTCGCATGCACACCCGCATACTTAGATAACTGTTACATACACAACACACACACTTTGTAAACCTATATCAAATGAATACCTGCATAATATATCTCTCCATTGTATGACCAACATGTGATTTCATATACCGTGACACATTTCATGCTTACTGGACTACAACACTTTCACGCACATAACACAAACACGCACACTCTCCCCACCTCCCACACTTACCTACTATCAAAACACACCCTATTACATACGCGGTTCTCCTGAGAAACCTTGGCTCTTAAGAGACCTGTGTTATCAGGAGAACCGCACCTCCACATACACACTCACATCCTTCTTATCCTCACGCACATACTCTCATATCCTCACACCAACCAAACAACTTCACATCTACACATTTCCACGCTTACATGACACACACACATGTTTCACCCATTACTGTCGACACGCACGCATATTCAGCACAGTTTTTTAGGATTATAAAATGAAAAGCTAGGGAAAAAAAAAAATTACGAATTTCAGCCGACGAACATCTGTCGCGCATACTTAGGGGTATACTGAAAATCATCGCTGAACAGACATTAACATGTCTGTCAGCATTTTTGCTGAGTATACCCCCATTGCCTGAACTGTTTAAAGTTAAAAAAAAAATGTAATGTTGTTATATATTTAAGGTTTAAGGTAATAAACGCTTTTTCTTTCTTTCTTTCTTTCTTTCAATATGTGTATTGTGTATGAACCACGTAGAACAAGTAGCTTCTAATGTTGGGATATTCTTTATGTCCCACATAATTATTGTCGAGTCTGAAACGCCAAATTTCCCGATGACATGGGCTATGATGACGTGATGGATGTTGCTGTAGGTTCCAAAAACCTGAGGCATTATATTCGAGAAATAACGCATTTATCTTGCTATGGATAAACAGGCATTCTGTTTTGACGGAGGCTCTTTGAACAGACGGGTACAAAGGGCTTGAAATTGTGGAAAATATTAAATTCAATCCGGCAGAAACCTGCGTGAATTCTGTGAGTTTTATAAATAGATTCGGAAAAGGTCTTTTATTTTTGTCATCTATTAAAACCTTCGCCGGGTATATTTAAATTATATTCGAATGACCCACTTCAGTTGTACTGTAGTTACCAAAAAAAAAAACTCTGTAAAGATAGAGTAAGGATGATGATGATAAATAAATCTACACTAATATTATAAAGAGGTAAGATTTGTATTTTTGTATGTTTGTATTTTTGTATTTTTGTATTTTTGTATGTAACGAATAGGCTCAAAAACTACTGGTCCGATTTCAAAAATTCTTTCACCATTAGAATGCTACATTATCCCTGAGTAACATAGGCTATATTTATTATTGTAAAAAATTAGAGATCCCTTCTAAAACTTCAATAATGTAACCCAAGGTGGAAAAAATAATCCTTACATCGCGTGCGCTGCGATAACTATTGATGATAGAACAAAATAATGTACTACGATTTTGTAGAACACGCCATCATCTACAAAAAATGTCGCGACAGCATATGTCTAACTATTATAGTTATGTCACAATAAGTGTTCTTTTATTATAACTAGTAATTCGCCCCGAACTGAGATCTCGTGATGCGACCCGACGAACGCATCAAAACTTAGAGTCGGTAGTAGTCAGAGGCAAGTCCAAACATTATCTTTGGACTTTTTTCTGACTACCGCCTACTAACTTGGTATGGTTACCAAGTTTCAACTCTATTGGCCTATTTATTGAAGAGTTCCGTTGAACAGACCTTGGCTCCATCATCAGACCTGGTCGTCGTCACCATTTTATGAGAACTGAGTACCTCCTTAAATTATTTCAAGAAAAAAAATAAGAAAAATCAAAGGAACTGGCCGACCAGTAGAAAAACCTTGATTTCAACGAAACTCTTAGAGATGGGAGCTCTTGGATCGCTGGTTATCTTAATTTAACTTTTTAAATTTTATCTCGAAAACCGAGCGTCCCAAAAAAAAAGTAAAAATTGTTTTGGAATGTCCAAACAAAGCCCTTTCATATGACATGTAACTTGATTTTTTTATGTAACTTTTTTTATTTTTGCCCTCTTAAAAAACCCCATATCTCAAAAACCCTTCATCCGATTTTACTCATATACTTACCAGTAAATTTCTCAAGTACAAGCTATCGACATATCAAATTTCATGGAGATCGGATCAACGGTTCTAAAGTTATCGCCAGACAAACATACATACATACATACATACATACATACATAAAATGCCAAATCGCCCAAGTTGAAACTAAGATCTTCGTTCGCTTCGCTCACTCGATCAAAAAATTAATTGAAATGCCGCCGCCAGAAAAGGGTCTTTATTTGTACCTTGGTATTAATCCTTATCCAAATAAATCATTTCATAATTAAGACGGTTTCAATACCTATAGATTACTTCTTAAATTTTTCAAATCGGACATTCCATTCAAAAGATATGACGAAATTAAAAATGTTAACGGGTCCACGGGTCACGCTCGGGGTGCGATTTCATTCACTCAAGGAGAAGCGCGTGCAAATGTATGAAATAAGTAGACGCGAGGCTCGAACCCACGCTCTAAGTTTATCCTAAAATGTTCAAAAAATTTATGACCACCCATGCGAAGCTGGGACAGGCCGCTAGTAAATAAATATTGGTGGACATTCCACACAGCACTATCTCGCCCCAAACTAAGCCAAAGCTTGTGATATGGGAACCAGATAGCTGATATACTACTTATATCCATTTTTTTTGTAAATACATACTTATAATCTACACTAATATTATAAAGAGGAAAGATTTGTATTTTTGTATGTTTTTATTTTTGTATTTTTGTATTTTTGTATGTAACGAATAGGCTCAAAAACTACTGGTCCGATTTCAAAAATTCTTTCATCATTAGAATGCTACATTATCCCTGAGTAACATAGGCAATATAATATTTAAAAAAAATCAGGGATCCTTACTAAAACTTCAATTATGTGACCCAAGGTGGAAAAGGAAAACCTTACATCGCGTGCGCTGCGAAAACTATTGATGATAGAACAAAATAATGTACTACGACTTTGCAGAAAACGTCATTATCTACAAAAAATGTCGCAACAGCATATGTCTAACTATTATAGTTATGTCACAATAAGTGTTCTTTTATTATAAAAATTTAATTGAAATGTCGCCGCTAGAAAAGGCTCTTTATTTGTACCTTGGTATTAATCCTTATCCAAATAAATCTTTTCATATTCAAGACTGGTTTCATATAAATTACTTCTTGAATTTTTCAAATCGGACATTCCATTCAAAAGATTTTAAAAATATAAGTCACGGGGCGCGTTCTCACTAAGCGCGGGCCCGGGCAAGGCGCGAGTTAGAATGACTCGAACCCACAACGGTCTAAGTTTATCCTAAAACGTTGAAAAAAACTATATCCACCCATGCGAAGCTGGGACATGTGAAGGCTGTCAATGCATAAATAAATAAATAAATATTCACGCTTACCTTAAATAGATTCAGATCGCCATTTTTTCAGCAAAAACAGACAGCGCTATGCGTATATTTGGAGTATAGGTTTAAGATAATCCCATCTCCAATGAAGATAAAAGCCTAAAAGCGTCTTAAGTTGCTCAAGAAAAGTAGAAAAGGTTAAAGGCTTTATTCACTCGACTTGTCGCATGTATTCCGTACCTAATCATAACAATTGACATACTTTTCTTTGCGAGCGAGAAGTACATAAAAATAGTATAGGTTAAGTAATATTCACCTAGTACCTACTATGTAGGATAGTACTATTATTTATAATACAAAACTTTAAGTAGAACAAGATCTCAAGAGTAGTATAGCTCTTTGTAGAGGGCTCGTCTGGGGAAGTACTACCACCACGCCTTTTTCTGCCGCCAAGCAGCAACGCTGTGTTTCGGTTTGAAAAGTGGGGTTGGCGGTGTGGCACATGAGGCTTAACATCTGTATGCCTCAAGTTGATGGACGCAGGGCAATGCAGGGCAGGTAGTAGGGCACGTTCCTATTGTGCGTGACTTACGAGGCAATGGTTTGTTATAGGTGATGGTTACCACTTAACATCAGGTGGGCCACCTGCTTGTTCCACTAGCTAGTTGTATAAAAAAAACTACTGATACTGTCTTACATTACTAATTGGTAAGAGATAGCAATAGTTTAAACCTTGTTTATCTTTTGACTCTATTATACTCTAACCAGATCCATCCAAGAAGCCCGTTGAGATAATAACCTTTTAGCATTGACCTCGTAATAACCGTATCTTGGTTTATTTAACGAGATTGTACCTATTCAAAATATAGCTGAGAAAGTTCAGCGGTTCAAGCTAAGTTAACAATTGACTTTACGTACTTTACTTACTAATAAGACTTGAATTCAGTAAAACTTTCCAAAAGCCGGCCAAAATCAACACGAGGGAACTTTATCAAGTTGTTATTGCCACAGATTGTGGAATAGTAACCATAGAGATTACTCAAAACTCCTGAAGGCGGGTCTTGTTTTTACCTCATTAACAGCTTTATTTCTACAGTTTTTGGGACCCGGATGAATTAGGGTAATCACGGCTGGAGTGTACCTTGGCATTGCCTTAGAAGGACAGTTGGTTTGAACAAAGTTGCTACAGAATTTATAGAGTAGTAGAGCTCTTTGTGAAAAAGGGCTCGTCCGGGGAAGTACTACCACCACGCCTGTTTGTGTTTGCCGGTGTAATTACAAGCACATGAGGCTTAACATCTCAGGTTAAGCTTAGCTAAGCTTAACATCTCGCCTCAGGTTGATTGACGCAAGGAAGTGCATCGAAGGGCACGTTCTTATCGTGCGTGACTTACGAGGCAATGCTTTGTTATAGGTGATGGTTACCACTTAACATTAGATGGGCCATCTGCTTGTTTCATCAGCTAGTTGTAAAAAAAATAGAACAGCTTCACGACTTTGATCCCCAGGCACGGTGGAAAACCTCGCAGATTTTTTACCAACTCCAGATTCTTTTTTCTTAGGATGACTTGGTAATAGGTAAGGTACGTAGTCAAGAGGTATGTCCAAGTATTACATTTTGGCACATGCCTACCCACATTTTGCAGTAGTTGGTATTCCATGCGACAGGTCGCAAGCCCATTACCGCTGCTGGAATGCTAACTGGTTTCCTGGCGATGTTTTCCTATACCGTTTAAGAGCAATGAACACATTAGAGAAAAATCCATTAGTGCGACCGTTCCATCCGACGAATCCATTAGAAGACTGACATTGGTTCTCAAACAGAAAATTAATTTATGTAGGAGCTATAGAGAGAGCTTCCTCGAAGTTTCTTTGAGGGATGAAATCTGAAGCGAGCTTATCCAACTGAGGATCAAGATGATCGACATAGCTCGGAGGGCTGTGTGCTGAAATGGCAGTGGGCGACTATCTTTGCCGTGGAACAGACAATTTAACATTTAAAATGACATTTAAAATCTTCCTAGATTAGTTATACACAGGGTACATTTGTATTGTAATCGATCAAATTAAAAATAAATAGGCAGATACATTTTAAGACATACACACAACACACAGGATCTTCTAGGGTGTGGGAGCTAGCGTGCTTAAGCATTTTGTTTTTTGTGCCCTACTTGTAATCCTTAAATTAAAGTACCTGCTAGTATTTTATAGTATTTCTTTTTTAAATTTGACTAGCTAATGAAACAAGCAGATGGCCCGCCTGATGTTAAGTGGTAACCATCACCTATAATAAAGCATTGCCTCGTAAGTCACGCACAATAGGAATGCGCCCTACGATGCATTGCCTTGCGTCCATTAACTTGAGGCTTACAGATGTCAAGCCTCATGTGCCTGTGATTACACCGGCAACCACACTCTTCAAACCGAAACACAGCCACGCTGCTTGGCGGCAGAAAAAGGCGTTGTATCAGCACTTTTAAGTTTAATTGTGCATGTAAAATAGTCATAAAATAAACAAATAAAATAAAAAATAAACATTATTGAGACAATAATGGCTTATACCAACGAATACTTGGGTTGACCGACCCGTGACAACAGCGTAATACACTGATCTAAACGTGATTTTCGCTAAGCTGTTTGAGAGGTATAGAGAGCTTACAATACCCTCAAGCAGGGTAGGGCAACAATCCGCGAAAAGAAGTTGGTATTTGAAACAGGCGGGTGGATTTGTCGGTCTAATATCTTTCGGAAACATAAGGCAAGATTGGACAACAATCCGCGAAAGGAAGTTGGTATTTCCATCAGGCGGGCTGTAGGTTTGTTGGTCTTCTTTTTTGGTAAAGAAAGAGTTAGTGAGTGTAGATTCAAAAACTGGGCTCTGTGGCACATTTTAGCAGATACCTACATCCAGCAGTAGACTTATACTGTTCTATATGATGATGAATGATCTAAAATTTTCTAATACTCATACAAAAGAACGGTAGGAACCAAGCCGTAAGTTTGTTGCTTGTTCTTCTAGGCTTGGTCGCGTGGAACTGGTACCTAGATTCACCTAGCTGTAACACGTTTCAAAACTTTCAAAGTGTTCTTTGTGATTCGATTGAATTTGTAACCTTATACTTTATACATTTTGCAGTGAACGAGCTAAGTCCATTCAGACTATGTCCCTAATGAATGTTGAATTCGCATTGGAATGACAATGGACTTCGTCATGCCGTGAGGTTTGCTGCAAAACTTTTAGGGACGCTATGCTGTCGAATACTGAAATATGAAGTGGGTTACAGAGGGAGAATATTTATGGAAAAATATTTGGAGTATCAGACAGAACAAAAAGTGAAAAACTTTTTATTACATATCATAATAACTGCTGAAGCCTCAACGTACCTAGCAAAAGGGAAATATAACTAAAGTAAAATACTTTCTTTAGCTTATGTCGTCCTACTTCGATTGAGATCCTCCTCTTTTTTGTAAATTCAGTTTAAAATCTACCATCAGCTGAACTTCTCTCGAGTTAGTTCTCAAACTACAGTTTAAGAGGTTCTGCCTCGGACTTATGATTAATTTTCAATTTAATTTTACGCGTCAGTCCTCGCTTGCATATCGAGGAAACGGAAAACATTGAATGCATCAACAAACCTTACTTTGCAGGAATAAACTTATTAAAGAGCAGAGGCAATGCTCTTGCAAAATAAGCAACAAAGCATTGCCTCGTACGTCACACACGATAGGAACGTGCCCTACGATGCACTGCCCTGCGTCCATCAACTTGAGGCATACAGATGTTAAGCCTCATGTGCCTGTAATTACAAACTTGTAACTTGCTAATAGTTGATTATAAATTCATTAGAAGATTTTTTCGGTTTACTAATAGTTATTTTTTATGGCTACTCGGTATTTTCGCTACCTATATAGAAAGCACGCTTGAAATGGCGATGGGCCGGACACACGGCAAGAACGACCGACAATAGATGGAGTGAGAGGGTACCCTATGAGAGGGTACACTGGTACCCGCGAGGCGAGAGCCACCCGCCAGGCCGCCCGCACCGCCGAAGGGTGGATGATATTGTAGCTGTCGCTGAGGTCACATGGACGCGACTCGCCCAGGACCGACTAATCTGGAGCACGATGGAAGAGGCCTACGTCCAAAAATGGACATCCCAAATTTAATTAATCGAGTGAGCGAAGCGAACGAAGATCTTTAGTTTCAACTTGGGCGATTTGGCATTTTATGTATGCATGTATGTATGTATGTATGTATGTTTGTCTGGCCATAACTTTCGAACCGTTGATCCGATCTGCATGAAATTTGATAAGTCGATAGCTTGTGCTTGAGAAATTTACTGGTAAGTATATGAGTAAAATCGGATAAAGGGTTATTAAGATATGGGGGTTTTTAAGGGGGCAAAAATAAAAAAAGTTACATAAAAAAATCAAGTTACATGTCATATGAAAGGGCTTTGTTTGGACATTCCAAAACAATTTTTACATTTTTGCTGGAACGCTCGGTTTTTGAGATACAATAAAAAAGTTAAATTAAGATAACCAGCGATCCAAGAGCTCCCATCTCTAAGAGTTTCGTTGGCATCAAGGTTTTTCTACTGGTCGGCCAGTTACTTTGCTTTTTCTTAATTTTTTTTCTTGAAATATATTAAGGAGGTACTCAGTTCTCATAAAATGGTGACAACGACCAGGTCTGATGATGGAGCCAAGGTCTGTTCAACGGAACTCTTCAATAAATAGGCCAATAGAGTTGAAACTTGGTTACCGTACCAAGTTAGTAGGCGGTAGTCAGAAAAAAGTCCAAGCATAATGTTTGGACTTGCCTCTGACTACCACCTACTCAAAGTTTAGGTGCGTTCGTCGGGTCGCATCACGAGATCTCAGTTCGGGGCGAACTACTAGTAATTACAATGCATGAATAATATTACACAAATCAATTACTTATATTTAAATTAGAATAACAATGTAATAAATCAATCTAATGAATGTTAGTTAATTAAGTACTATATTGGGAAATAAATGGCTTTATTATTATATAGAAAGCAAGCAATCCAGTGACGGATATAGATGTACATATATGTTGCCAGTAGGCTATTCATACCGCCCCTACTGACCTCTACAATTTGATACCTGAGTTTAGAATCACATTACAAAAAAAAATTGTGAATGATATTTCAACTTTATGATTTGTGCACTATCGTGCTCATTACATCAGCTTTTTCCCGTTATTAGTATGATTGTGTTGTGAACTACGGGATCGATATGTCAGTTCCTTTTCCAAAAGCTCCAATCTTGTAGAAGGTACATGATTGAGCATTTCTTAGCTTAGAAATATACCCAAAAACAAGATATGGATATCTATATCTTGAAAAAAAAAAGCCTAATTTGTAACCCCTAAAATCTCCAGCCTACTCAGCCGGTAAATCCTGCTGGTAAATCCGCCACGGCAGAACTTACAACACAGTGTAGGTTCTGTCAACAACAAGATAAAAACAAACCAAGCTAATGAGCTAAGCTCTGATGTTGTATAAAATGTTACTATATTAAATTAACTGTTAAGTTATTATTATGCTTGAATTAATAAAAACTTATTACCTAAAAATTCTACTGCCGACACAGGCCTCCACTATACCTACTTTTACAAATCCATCGCGGAATTGTTAAAGGACCGTTGGTTGAAAACTCCTTGTCTAGAAATTGTTTTATCTGTGTCATAAATAAATGATTTTGTCTTGTATTGTAATAAATTAAGGACAGTCGTAAGGTCAAATGTATGTAGAACGCCGTGACCTAAATTCAATTTTTTTGTTTTGGATTTATTGTACAAGCTTAGAGGGGTTGTCTCTGTATTTTAACTCCAGTCGCTTGTAGAGCGCATTCCTCGTAGAGCACCGATTTAAGAGCACCGATCTTATTCCTTGTAGAGCACCAATAAATATTTGGATGGGTGCTCTACGAGGAATTCTTCTTTTTTATAGGAAGAACCATTTATTTACAAAGAAAATTACAATGAATACAAGTTTACACAAAATGTACAAAATACGTCATATGAAACAGTTGAGTTATCTGCAGACCGTTGCAAACGATCTAGAGGTAGCTCAACTGATCCAATCAAAGTCAATCGGAAGCGTAGCCAAGACGCTGGCTGCATTACAGACAATTACAATTGAAAGACAGACATTACATACATCCTACTAATATTATAAACACGAAAGTTTGTAAGTATGGATGGATGGATGGATGTTTGTTACTCTTTCACGTAAAAACTACTGAATGGATTTTAATGAAACTTTACAATAATATAGCTTATACATCAGAATAGCACATAGGCTACAATTTATAAAGATATTGTGTGAATTGTCCAAAATATGACGATAAGTGTCAAGCAAGTAGGAAAAAATCTACCATCTGCGCAGACGAAGTCGCGGGCACAAGCTAGTTGGCAATATGACAGAAAATGCCAGAATTTTTAAAGCAGGGTTTCGCTCAAGCCCTTATTCGTTTTTATTCATATTCTGTGAAAGATTACTGGCTTTAGCTCTGCCTATACTTACAGTAATAACTTTGACTTACTTAAAGGCTCGGGAGGCGAAAAAATCCTGAGATATCTCGAGAAGTCGATTAAGAGAAAAAATCGTATTCCATTTTCGAAAGCGGTGGTTCATATCAACCCACTTATTTATTTGCTCAATAATATGAGTATCTTTCCGCGAGATATTCAAGGTTAGGTTTAAGTAACAGTTTATTTCTGCTATATTTTGCTTTGCTGTATTTTGCTGAGCTATTAATAGTAACTATCTGTAGACAAAGTTTTTCGTTTTATTTACAAGGAAAGTTACATGTTTCAATTTTCTGATAGAATAACCAGATGGCCCACCTGTTCTTAATTGGTTCTTCTTCTTTTGGCGTCACTACTTTCTTTCGAAACAGTGTGGTGAAAGGATTTTAGGTGCGCCTGAGGAGGCTCTTTCGTTTCTGTTTAACATTTATCAAGGAGGTCTTGACAAATGTTTTACAACTTTTTAATTTCCACGACATGTCTGTTTCCTCACGTAGCCTTCACCGTTTGAGAGTACTGGCACTGTGTACATAAATTTTGCAACAGAAAAACTCATTAATACACGATCGGTTTTGAACCCACGACCTTAAGATTGAAAGGCGGCTATACGATTCATATATGTATATACAAGGTGTTCCAATAATTGTGTATATAAACTTCAGGGGGCTAAAGTACCCATCAATATGAATAACTTTTTCTAAGGAATCAACACTGTGAACGCGAAATCTTGTATACATAGTAGGTATTGCCTCCCAGACCACGCTCGATATACGATATCTTTTATAAGAAGTGTAATGGAACAACTCAGTGATTTGCGAATCCCTTTTATCTTCAAACGCGCCATGAAAATGAAATCAAAACTTGGCTGATGTAATGCAATAAAATATTTATAGGGAGACATAGCGAACACTTCACTAGCTGCGGATCTTAAAATAGCGTTATAGCATGACTTTACCTAGCCAAATATAATAAAACCGGCCAAGTGCGAGTCGGACTCGCGCACTGAGGGTTCGTATCGTACCATTATCTATAAATAAGGCAAAAAAATCACGTTTCTTGTATATTAAATATTTATTTTATTCTGTTTTTTAGTATTTTTTGTTATAGGGGCAACAGAAATACATCTGTGAAAATTTCAACTGTCTATCTATCACGGTTAATAAGATACAGCCTGGTGGCAGACGGACAAATAGCCGGACAGCGGAGTCTTAGTAATAAATAAAAGTCTAAATAATAAGTCTTAGTCTTAGTAGTCTTAGTAAATATAGGGTTCCGTTTTACCCTTTGGGTACGGAACCCTTAAAAGTAACGGAGGGACTATTTTCTAGAAACAGGCCGTAGCATTAAAAAAACAGAAGTAGCTTCTCGACTTTGATCCTCAGGCACGGTAGATATCCTATCCCCTCAGATCTCTTAGTACCAAGTATAAACTCCATATTCTTTTAAGTAGGTATGTCTAAAGGGGGAAGTCAGAGGTAAGTCCAAACATTACATTTTTAATAACTTCATTTAGTTATTATTATATCTTCAAGACGTTTCAAAGTGATCCTTGTGATTTATTGAATAAATGCCTTTGACTTTGACTTCAAAATTTTTGAAATGTGCGATTGTGAAGTACATTAGCGGCGGCGTCTTAAGCAGTCCCTAACTGTACATGTGTCGTTACGTAATATTGACAAATCTCAAGGGACTTGTTCAATGGTCTGGTGGGATGTAGGTAAACCGGAGATGGGTGGTTTGGGGTACGTAGTTTGCAACATAAATTTAACTTAAAGTTCAAATTAAATAAAATTCTTAGCTTAGTGTACCTACCTAAGTAGTAAGTGTAGTAAAATTATGAATTTTGAGTCAAAAAAGTCTGAAATGAAATGAAATGTTTGCTAGAAATATGGTTAGAAGTTAGTTCTTAGTAGGTAAGTACATAGTATCACATATTTCACCAAATCATTGGCGTGCAAATTTTTACTTTGATACAATTAAAAAGAACTCTACTACTCTTAAAAGTTTGGGTCTACGAAACGAACTTCTGTCTTCAAGACCTTTTTTCTAAAATATTTCCTTTTGCTATTGTAATATTGTAAGCACCTTACAAAGACTTCTATCGAATCGCGAAACAAAATACAAAAAATAATGAAAAATGTAGCGGAAAAATCGCTTTTTCTGCCCTCGCATCTTCCGAGGTCGAGAAGCCCTCAGCGCCCCTGATTCAGCGTTATACATCGAAAACAATGCTTCAAGCGAAACCTTTTGCTTCGAGTTGCTCTTATGAAATATTGATTAAGCAATTCCTTTGATTTGCTGATTTATTACAACTCCATACAGCCTTCGGGTATGCTGAGAGTACCGGAACGGTAGGAACCAAGCCGTAAGTTTGTTGCCTGTTCTTCTAGGCTTTGGTCGCGTGGAACTGGCACCTAGAGTAACCTAGCTTTAAGACGTTTCAAAGTGATCCTTGTGATTTTATTGAATAAAGGCCTTTTGACTTTGACTTTACCTCTGACTCGCTATAAAGCACGTTACTACCTACAATCAAATGAAAATAATATTTATAGGCACTGGATTAGAACAAGTACCATAAATATTTATAAAGTATCTACGTATCATATGCATGATCCTCTAAGAAATTCTAAAGGGCATAGTCATAACTTTAACTTAACTTAACATTAGGTACTTGAGGCATGTCCATATTTTGCAAGAGCACTGGTGGTCTAGTGATAGAGAGGCCACTCTTTGCGATCCTAAGGTCGTGGATTCAAAACCAGTCGGGCATCAATGTTTGCTTTACTAGTTTTCATACTTATTTTTTTATGACCACTAGCTGACACGCCACCTGATGTTAAGTGGTAACCATCACCTATAACAAAGCATTGCCTCGTAAATCACGCAAGATAGAAACGTGCTCTACGATGCACTGCCCTGCGTCCATCAATAGGCCATACAGATGTTAAGGCTCATGTTCCTGTAATTTCACCGGCAACCACATAACTCTTCAAACCGAAACACAGCGTTGTTGCTTGGCGGCAGAAAAGGCGTGGTGGTAGTACTTCCCCGGAAGAGCCCTTCACAAAGAGCTCTACTACTTTTAATGCCAACTTACTTATGCTAACTTTTGATGAAAAAATTGTTTGGATCAAAATGATATTTTGTTGAACTGCTGAACAATTTTTATAAATAAGTTCAGTGATTTTAAATCTTTCAAAATGTTAAAATGTCTGAGAAGTTCTTTGACAGTCAGCCCCTTAAACAAATTTTAATATTCTGATTTAGTAGTTTCTTGTCGGTAACCTACTTAATGTAGGCCAAGTAGGTTCCTTGAGGTACGGTACGACCAACTCTGTAAATATATTATTCAACAGTGGTTACCGGCATTTTAAGGTCTTAACACACCCAGCGTATCGAACGCTTTATACTGCGCTTTCACAGGGAAAAAGAAAAAAGAAACAGCTTCATCACTTTTATCCTCAGGCACGATAGATGTTATTAGATACATACAGCCTTCACAGCTCAGTTGGCAGTAGCTCTGCCTTCTGTGCCGTTGGCCGTGGGTTCGATGCCCAACGAGAACAAACATTTGTGTGATGAACATTGATGTTTGTACTCTGTCTGGGTGTTATATAATATAATAATATATATGTTATGTAATAATAATAATATACGAGTATGTATTTACAAAAAATAACATTTTCTATTAGGTATATCAGCTATCTGGTTCCAATATTACTTTTTTTGGCTTATTTTGGGGCTAGATAGTGCAGTGTGGAAAGACCACCAATATTTATTTATTTAATTTATTTATATATAAATAAATATTCGTGGTCTTACCACACAGCACTATCTAACCCCAAACTAAGCAAAGCTTGTCATATAGGAACCAGATAGCTGATGTTATACATAAATACTTTTTTTTTAATACTTATAATATACATTTTTTATTCGCATTTATTTGCCTAGATCTTCAGTTGTTTACATACTTTCTCAGATTTTAGATACAATTTTATACAAAAAGCAGGATACCTTATTCTGCCGCCAAGCAGCGTTGCTGTGTTTCGGTTTGAAGAGTGTGGTTGCCAGTGAAATAACAGGCACATGAGGCTTAACATCTGTATGCCCCAAGCTGATGGGCGCAGTGCAGTGCGAAAAGATAATTCTTAAAGCACTAATAATCTTTGGTTAGTTAAGGTATATAAAGCGCCCATCGTGTGTTCCGGCCTTACTTTGTTACCCGGGCCGGTACAAAGTTCACTTTACACAACCTACAGCTCGGTTCATTTAGAAGGAACACATGAGGCTCGCCATTTAAATATTCAAGGATCCTTTTAGGCAGAGAAAAGAGAAATAAAGAAACAGCTTCATGAGCTTAATCCCCAGGCACCCAGATCAGGGGCCTTATGCTCACTTCGAGCAATGTGATTTTATATCTTTCAACATGTCGAAACGTGCGAGTGAGAGTCACATTAGCTCTTGTCTTCGCCTTAACTTTTATAAAATTTGCATGATTTTTTATATCGGTTCGCTTCTCTCTATCGCAACACCCTTACTGGGTACATTATGCATTGAATAACAAAATACTTAGTCATAAGTCCTGACAAAGTTAAATCTACATACATACATAATAATGCATTTTTTTTAATATAACTTGCTGATGTAACAAGCAGATGGCCCACCTGATGTTAAGTGGTAAACATCACTTAAAACAAAGCATTGCCTCGTAAGTCACGCACGATAAGAACGTGCCCTACGATGCACTGCCCTGTGTCCATCAACTTGACGCGTACAGATGTTGAGCCTCATATGCCTGTAATTACACCGATAACCACACTCTTTAATCGATAAATATACTGAATACTGAGGTGATTAGCGATGTCGTTTAATTTTTTTTTTTTTTTTTTGGAAATCCATTATTATAATATTATAAAACACCCAGACAGAGAACCAACATCTATGTTTATCACGTTTATCAAATGTTTGTTCTCGGTGGGGATCGAACCCACGGCCTGCGGCGCAGAAGGCAGAGCCAACTGATCTGTGAAGGCTGTCAACTGTTTTAGACAAGTTTTCTTTAATAACGGGATACATCTTCTCAGCTCAGTTTGTAAACAGCACTCTGTCTTCTGCGCTGTAAGCCGTGAGTTCGAACCTCACCCAGAACAAATATTTGTATAATGAACATTTGGTGTTTGTTCTGCCTGAATGTTGTGAAATATAATCTTTCCAAAAAATAAGTATTATATCAGCTATCTGGTTCCCATAGTACAAGCGTAGCTTAGATTGGGGCTAGATAGTGATATGTGGAATGCCCACCAATATTTTTTAGTTTTCATAAATAAATCACTGAAGTAAATAATAGACCACATCCATCAAATGGTGTCCAAATAACAAAGGGACAGAATAGATCTGGCAATTCATCATAAACTCACATAATAAAACTTTCAGCCTTACTAATAAACCAGGTATAAAGCTTTACGCTAGCGTAACGTTGGAATTGGCCAAAACACTACTAATAAATATGATATAGGTACTCCTGTTATACTCGGTATAAATCATTTGTCAAATTTAAACTGATCCCAACCCTTGTATATCCTCGGCGTAACCATAGTACCTATCAACCTATGGCATTTCTCTATACATGGCATCAATCACAACAAAAACTAGAGACAGGAGGCTTATTGTATTTGTTTTCTTCTATTTTTTTTCGTGTAGCTTTTATTTATATTAAACTCAATAGGCGCAGTAAATGCAGTTCTTGCTGTTGAAGAGATTAATAGTGAACAGCATCAAAGAAAAAAGAAAGAGTATTTGGTCAGGACGTATCCTTTAATCAAGGCAATGCTTTGTTATAGGTGATGGTTATTATTACTTAACATCAGGTGGGCCATCTGCTTGTTCTATCAGCAAGTAGTATAATAAAAAAATATAAAAATCAATAATTTAGAAATGCATAAATTGCAAGTTTTCCTACTTAAAAGTTTGTTTTACTAGTTTTCGTACTTAAGCAAACTTTTGAGTTGGAAAACTTTTATCGATCAAAATGAAATTTTACTGAACTGTGTGCAATGTGATTGCAAACAGTTCACAAATGGTTGTTTGCGATTTTTGGAAATTGGGTTTAGTGATTTTATATCTTTCAACATGTCGAAACGTGCGAGCGAGAGGCACATTATCTCTTGTATTCGCCTTAACTTCTCTAGCGATTTCAGTGTCGGCGCGGCGGCGCCAAATAATCAACACCCATTCAGTCACCATCCTATAGCTATTTGACTGATTGCTTAGCATTTTCTCTTTTTTTTTATTTTACTGATACTTTTTTTACATCAGGATTGAATTATTTTTCTTGGAGGATCACTATCTCTTTCGAAACCGTGTGGTAAAGGATTTAAGTGCGCCTTTCGAGCACTTGATTCATGATTTAGAAGTTTAGGTTCTGTGACATGCCGTATATTCTTCATAGGTTTGAAGGTACTGAATTTTTGAACAGAAAAACTAACTGGTTGCACGATCTGTTTTGACCCCACTACCTTATGAACGGAAGGCGGGACCGCTACCACTACACCACCAGTGCTCTCAGGATTCGATTTAAACGTTTGATTGAATGAAAAAAAAAACTGGCCAAGTGCGAATCCGACTCGCGCACGAAGGGTTCAATAACATTATTTTTAAAAACGAAAAAAAAACACGTTACACGTTTGTTGTATGGTAAATATTTGTTTTATTTTAATTTAATTATTTATTTTTAAAGTGATTATATAACTAAATATTCTGTGGATTCTTTTAGCGTGTACCTGTTGCCGTTATCAAAATCGAGCAATAAAATCACTTTTGTTGTATGGGAGCCCCCTTAAATATTTATTTTATTATGTTTTTTAGTATATGTTGTTATAGCGGCAACAGGATAATCATCTGTGAAAATTTCAACTGTCTAACTATCACGGTTCATGAAATACAGCCTGGTGACAGACGGACGGACAGCAGTCTTAGTAATAGGGCCCCGTTTTACCCTTTGGGTACAGAACTCTAAAAAAGAACAGCTTCACGGCTTTGATTCCCAGACACGGTATGACACGATATCCACTCACCCTTCGCAAAAAAAAACTAAAATGTAGTTAGACCTTACATCCCTTCGAAAAAAAAAACTAAAATGTAGTTAGGTGCCAAATGTAAAGACGTTCGGACGTACTTCTAACTTCGAAAGATAAATAATGATAAAACTATTGCCATGTTTTAACAGTGGGTATGATAAACGCCAAATTTTAAGCAGGTTATGGGGTTGATTGGGTGGTGAAGTGGATGTAGTAATGATTTCTCAACTTTGCTACCAGAGTTGACCACTAGATGGCCTGCGTGTGTAACAGGACCCCTTTTGGACGTTCTTATAGAAAATTGAGTTTGTACTTGGTATTAGGAATTTAAGGGGGTATCTACCGTGCCTGGGGATCAAAGTCGTGAAGTGTTTTCCGTTATAATTATTCAGATTTTTATTTTTGCCGGGCCGCGCTAGCGACATTTTCTTTGTAACGTTTTTAGGTAAATGCCTTCAAGTGAACTTCATTTCATTATTAATTTTTACAATCAGTTCAGCTGTTTATTCAAGAAATACTGTTTTAAATAACCGAATAATGTCGTAAAATGGCGCGGTGCTGGGTTATTAAAATAAGCTTATTATAGAATGCATTTGCGAATTTTCTAAGTGGTTTGTCGCATAAAAAATTTTGATGAACATTAACTCATTTGATAGTAATTGACAGTTGTCAAATTAGTGCTTTTCTGTTCTGGCGATTATGACACATCCTACTAATATTATAAACGTGAAAGTTTGTAAGTATGGATGGATGGATGGATGGATGTATTGACATGTACCAACCTATATTCGCAATAAAGTTATTATGATTATGATTATGATGTTTGTTATTCTTTTACGTAAAAACTACTGACTCTTTTCGTCTTCTAAGTCTGCCCGTGGCTCAAAGAAAATCCCGTCTAATATTTAATACACTATTCATCTCACTAAATGTAGCTATGTAGTAATAACTACGTCTCATAAAAATTACTGTAATACTGTTCAATACCAGTTTTGTAGTTTTCTATAATAAAGTGGTTTCATTGCATTATGCTAGGTCCACATTTGTATACTTTCGGTGTATCGTATCTCCTTTGCGTGGCCTCGGCGCGTATCATGATCGCTAGTTTGGACGCAAGATGATACCCATTAATGATACACGCCGTATCTGATACAGCCCAATCCACACTAACCGTGTATCTTGATACACCTCGTATCCGATACGCGTATCACGATCGGTAGTATGGACGTATTTTGATACTGTATCACGATACTGTATCGCGATACAGTATCGTGATACAGTAGTACATATAAAAAAAACTATTGGTGAACTTTCCACGCAGCACTATCTAGCCCCAAACTAAACAAATCTTGTAATATGGAACCAGATAGCTGATAATATACATATATACTTTTTTGTAAATACATACCTATAATATTATACTACGAGTATATTAGTCTCAAGCATTCAAAGAAGCACATAGAATTTTAAGTATCTTTAGTTACTTCAGATGTTCAAATTAAATCTAATCAGTCTATTGCCAGATATATTATGCTGTTTTGTGTTTATTTAGGTATTTATTTGAACAAAAACAAAACAGACACGTGAACACGGCACTACAAACATGGTATGAATGATTTATGATATGAGTAAACAAAAAATACAACAATCTTAGAAGAAAATAAAAAGAAAGGCTATTCATTTACAAAGAATCATACGCAAAAATAATAATATGTAATGGTCTCTTGTGGAAAAATATGTTAAAAGATAGTAATGCTTCATTAGTACTACTATCTTTACACTACTAATGTATCTAATGACAAACAACACCACTGGTTACGTCGTCGACGACGTTTTAAATGCAACGGTTAGGTATACCTCTAATTATACAAGTTTTTTAGTTAGTTCCTTTACAGCTAGGTAAATAAATAAAAAATAAATATTGGTGGACTTTCCACACAGCATTATCTGACCCCAAACTAAGCAAAGCTTGTAATATGAGAACCAGATAGCTGATATAATACATTACATACTTTTTTTGTAAATACATACTTTTATTATTATACAACGTGTAAACGACTGTACGACATTAAATTAATACACGTGTAGTACTACTATCTAGTATTGATTTAAAAAAGGTTTTATTTACATTCATTCATAATTGAGATTTTTTTATTTTCAAACAAACTAAATATCAGAATAAGCATAAAATTATTGAACATTCTGTATAAACACACAAACAAAGCAACGTACGTTCATTCAATGCCGCGCCCCGCGCGCAGAAACCTCACACCCAACATACTACGACTAAACCTACCTAAATTGTGCCGCGCGCCCGTGCCTAAAGGTGAACGCCCTTTCAGCGCGGGCGCGCGGCCGGCGGCTGCGTCTTTGATTCGCCGATATAGGTAGGTATAATAGCAACGTTAGCATGTGGGAAGAATAAAACTAGTTAGGTACCTCAAATCCGTACGTTTCCAATATGCTCACGTTATTGCATGTTGCACATACAAATTAATGCACTGAAGAGCTCCTTCAACTGTTCTAGGGTTTGTTTTGTATGCCTAGTTTCACAATTATCTTTCCCTTCATATTACAAGTTCTGCATTTTGATGACATAACAAGACACACACACTCACACAAAAAGTCTATTTCGCGGTAAGTACCAAATCTAGACACTAGTCACTTGTAATAACACGAATTTACAATTTTCAAAATAAGATATGTCAAGGTCGCTACCAAGGCGATTGTTTACTAAATAATAATGTCTTTCACTGGCCACCGGGCAGCGCGGCACATGGTGGGGCGATCTACGTACCTATCTATCTCTATCACACACGTAAGCGGAATGATATCTGTCCTTGTCGCAAAGCGAAATTTTGTAATGTGAGCGTACAAATATGTTTCTTATGCGGTCTAACGCGTATAAATATGGTAACTCTCTCCTTTTTGTCGTTTGATTGATGAGACATATGACTTTATGACCCCGGAAATTTGACCTCAGCACCGGCGATTAGAGATACAGGTTGCATAGAAATTATTTATTGGAAAAGTATCGATATCTCGATAAATATTCAGGCTTTTTTGATAAAACCAACTCCTAAAATCTAAAAATGCAATTAGGAGTACGTGTTTCAATTTAATGTCGTACATGACTTTACACCTTGTATAACACCCAGACAGAGAACAAACATCTACGTCCATCACACAATTTTTTTTTCTTGGTGGGAACCGAATCCTTGACCTACGGCGCAGAAGGCTGAGCTGTGAAGGCTGTCAAGTTAGTTAATGCTTTTTTACCAAACAATTGAAATTTTGCCTTCATGATGATTTGTCGAAAGATGTGTTGAATGTCTTCTCGTAAAATCGTCTCTAAAATAGTATGTATTGTAATTTATATAAAGTTTTTAAGTCAACAGCAAATTAAGTTGCGTTTCTATACGCTAACTACTAAATACTCTTTATTGCAAGCTCTGAGTATGTTTCTGAGAGTGAAGATAAACATTTTCATTCACTTGAAACGAACGAGATGTTATTTTATAATTTTAAAGAAATTGAAATAGGTTTTATTTTTAGAGGATGTTGATACAAGTGGCTCTGTGTGTTTTGAGCTTATTAGGTTCTACGACATGTAAGTTTCCTCTCAATGTTTTCCTTCACCGTTTGGGAGTACTAGTAGTCAAATAAAATAAAATTATATTTTGTACTAGCTGCTGCCGGCGCCTTAGCTCGCATAATCGTATTATAGTAGTGATTGCTAATGTTCATTTTTAGGGTTCCGTACCCAAAGGGTAAAACGGGACCCTATTACTAAGACTCCGTTGTCCGCCAGTCTGTCTGTCTGTCCGTCTGTCACCAGGACCCACCGTGATAGTTAGACAGTTGAAATTTTCACAGATGATGTATTTCTGTTGCCGCTGTAATTTTATTAGCGGTAGTCTGTGTTTTAACTTGAAGTTATACTAAACCATCTAATCCGCCCCCCGTTTTGCGCGAATCAAAATGTACTGGGTAGGTACATAAAATTAAAAATATATATATATTTAGTATCCAAATATTTTTTGTACGGACCCTCGTATAGAAGGTAACCTAGGTCAACTGTACCTATTAGATTATAATGTACGCGTAATAAACTTTGATTACTATACATGATACAGTCGACGTCAAAAGCAATGTGTGTTTTAAATTAAATCAGATGATATTTTCTATCAGTACCCCAAGCATGAGTTGTGTTTACCATATTAGGTTTTTCATTTTTCGTTCTTGCACCGTGTTCATTGCGGGTTTTGTATGAAGTCGCGATAGAGATACCGATACGCAACTTTATGTCCTACTACTAATTTTCATCATACTTGCAACATAAAGTTCCGTATCGGTATCTCTATCGCGTCTTCATACCAAACCCGCAATGAACACGGTGCATGAACGAAAAACGAAAAACCAAATATGGTAAACACAACTCATACTTGGGGTACAGGTGAGCATTGAGCTTGTTTGCTAACATATGGTAACAAGAAAATAAAAAAACTATGCAGCACTTGCCAGTGTGTGTCGACCTCCAATAGACCACAGCTTGGCTAGACCACACACACTGGAGCTTCAATATTATATTGTAACAAGGATCATACAAAATAACGGTAGGAACCAAGGCCTAAGTTTGTTGCCTGTTTTTCAAGGCTTGATCACATTAAGAGTAGTAGAGCTCTTTGTGAAGGGCTCGTTCGGGGAAGTACTACCACCACGCCTTTTTCTGCCGCCAAGTAGCGATGCTGTGTTCCGGTTTGAAGAGTGTGGTTGCCGGTGTAATTACAGGCACATAAGGCTTAACATCTGTATGCCTCAAGTTGATGGACGCAGGGCAGTGCATCGTAGGGCACGTTCCTATCGTGCTTGATTTACGAGGCAATGCTTTGTTATAGGTGATGGTTACCACTTAACATCAGGTGGGCCATCTGCTTGTTCCATCAATTAGTTGTATAAAAAAAAAATAGATTCATCTAGTTTTTAGACGTTTCAAAGTGATCCTTGTGATTTAACTGAATAAATACTTTAGATTTTGACTAGGCTAGGATTAGGCTGGGCTCAGATCGAGGTTGAATCGAACAATAGAAGAAGAATATTATAATTGTAAATAATAATTACATGAAGCTGACTGTACGGTCGCCATGTTCAAAGTAATCAGTCGACGATGAGTAACCAATCTAAATTTCTTTACGAGCGTAGATACTTAATTAAACCCTCAAGGGCTTGTAGTAATAATCAAATGTAGATAAGGTTTACTAAAATTAACTGCACAGATAAAACTGCCAACAAACAAACATCCAAAAAGAGAAGACTGATACTATCTTAATATTGTTTATGAAACTGAAACAGCTTCACGACTTTAATCCCCAGGCACGGTAGATATCTCCTCAGATCTCTTAATACCAAGAACTAACTCCAGATTCTTTTGAGGATGTCTAAGGGGGGTAGTCAGAGGTACGTCCAAACATTTAATTTGACACATACCCACATTTTGCAGTAGTTGGTATTCCATACGTGACAGGTTGCAAGCCCATCGCCGCTGTTAGAGTACTAACTGGTTTCCTCACGATGTTTTCCTTCACCGTTTATGAGCACTGGCATTGCGCACATACATTTTTCGATAGGAAAAATCCATTGGTGCACGACCGGATTCGAACCTGCGACCTTACGATCGGAAGGTGGGGTCACTTTCACTAGACCACCGGTGCTCCTAATATTATTGTTTATTATTGTTGTTTTATCATTTTTATTATTTCATGCAATTTTTATGGTGCACCCAAACCAACCATCTTATCTATAGGCTCCTCTCCATGTCTGTTGTCTGGAAGAGATCGCTTTTTAGCGATAAGACCGCCCATTGTACATATCTATAGTTGTTATTAATTGTTTCCTATTTTGTTCGTTTATAGGGTGTACAATAGAAGTATTTCCGTTCATTCATTCATCTTAATTTTTTGACAAAGCCTCAATAAAGCGTATCACAGACGACGAAGATGCTATAATAGAGCTCTTTATGAAGGACTCGTCCGGGGAAGTACTACCACCACGCCTTTTTCTGCCGCCAAGCAGCGTTGCTGTGTTTCGGTTTGAAGAGTGTGGTTGCCGGTGTAATTACAGGCACATGAGGCTTAACATCTGTATGCCTCAAGTTGATGGACGCAGGGCAGTGCATAGAAGGGCACGTTCCTATCGTGCGTGACTTACGAGGCAATGCTTTGTTATAGGTGATGGTTACCACTTAACATCAGGTGGGCCATCTGCTTGTTCCATTAACTAGTTGTATAAAAAAAAAATTGCTGTATCTTAAGATACTGAGCGATAGGGCGACTTAATCTGGAAATATATGTTAACATTTTCAAGAGAATGAGACCATAATTATATATCGTATTATATATATTATATATATTATACTACGATAATACGATTATAAAAATCGTATTATCGTATCTTCAGTGTGTGCTACCTTAAGATGCTTAAGATCGTAAAGTATCTTAAGATGAAATATTATAGCATCTTCATCGTCTGTGATATGCTTTAAGCTGCATCTGAAGTTACCTATATACTCGTACCTACGCTGTGAAATTGTATTAACATTGTGTTTTTGTACGAACTTAGCTGATGGAGGTAATGCCTGGGATCTGAATCTTTGGAGCATGCTTGCCTTCCAATCCTTAAGTCGTAGGTTCGAAACAAAATGGGCGCAACGCCAGTGTTCTCAAACGGTGAAGGAAAACATCGGCGGAAACCAGTGGGTACCTATCCAAACATCGCGGCTTGTAATCGGTCAAGTCAAAGTCAAAGTCAAAGTCAAAAGGTATTTATTCAATAAAATCACAAGGATCACTTTGAAACGTCTTAAAGCTAGGTGACTCTAGGTGCCAGTTCCACGCGACCAAAGCCTAGAAGAACAGGCAACAAACTTACGGTTTGGTTCCTACCGTTCTTTTGTATGATCCTTTTACAATGTAATATAATATATTATGGAAGTATGGAATAACAACTACTGGAAAATGTGGGTATTAGCAAAATGTAATATTTTAATGTACCTCTGACTACCCACCTTACATCCTCAAAGAATAGTAAATTAAAAATTAGTTAACTTTATTATAAAGTAAAGTAATTTATTTACTGCTTTGCGCTTTGAAAAGCTTATAGTGGAATACCAGATTAACTTAAAGCTTTCTAGTCAAAGAGACTGCAGCCCAAGGGATATCTACCATGCCTGGGGATCAAAGTCGTAAAACTGTTTCTTTTTCTTTTAGATTTTTTTATTACAAGGCAATCAACGCTAGCCTTTACACTACACGCTCCAATAGAGGCGCAATGGGATCACTGAAACGAGAAATGACTGGCTAACTGGCCTTAATGTTGCCTGTGCATAGTGTGCATTACGTTTTATTAGATAGAAATTGTGCACAAAAGAAAACACAAACAAAAAATTACAATGAACAAGTACAATGGGCGGCCTAATCGCTAATAGCGATCTCTTCCAGACAACCTTTGGGTGCAGAGGATTAACTGGAAGATAAGTGTACAAAAAGTTAAAGATCACTTGAATTATAAATAAACTAGTAGTTCGCCCCGAACTGAGATCTCGTGATGCGACCCGACGAACGCATCAAAACTTTGAGACGGTAGTAGTCAGAGGCAAGTCCAAACATTATCTTTGGACTTTTTTCTGACTACCGCCTACTAACTTGATATGGTTACCAAGTTTCAACTCTATTGGCCTATTTATTGAAGAGTTCCGTTGAACAGACCTTGGCTCCATCATCAGACCTGGTAGTCGTCACCATTTTATGAGAATTGAGTACCTCCTTAATTTATTTCAAGAAAAAAAAATAAGAATAATGAAAGGAACTGGCCGACCAGTAGAAAAACCTTGATGTCAACGAAACTCTTAGAGATGGGAGCTCTTGCATCGCTGGTTATCTTAATTGAACTGTTTAAATTGTATCTCATAAACCGAGCGTCCCAAAAAAAAAGTAAAAATTGTTTTGGAATGTTCAAATAAAGCCCTTTCATATGACATGTAACTTGATTTTTTTTATGTAACATTTTTAATTTTTGCCCTCTTAAAAAACCCCATATCTCAAAAACCCTTCATCCGATTTTACTCATATACTTACCAGTAAATTTCTCAAGTACAAGCTATCGACGTATCAAATTTCATGCAGATCGGATCAACGGTTCTAAAGTTATCGCCAGACAAACATACATACATACATACATACATACATACATACATACATAAAATGCCAAATCGCCCAAGTTGAAACTAAGATCTTCGTTCGCTTCGCTCACTCGATCAACAAATAGATGCAAAAATCACAACTAAAACATTAAACGAAATTATTAGAGACTGTACCCGCGTTTCTAGCGATTAATAATTAATTAGACAGTTTAATTTATTTGCAAAAAATCCCACTTCAAATGCAATGAAAAATAAACCCAAAAAAAATTGCAATTAAAAATAAACTTTTGCTGTAGGGAACCACAAACCAAAACATCGGAGTAGGTATATTTTTTTTTAAAGCACTTGATCAATTTCGATAAAATTTATATGGGACCTCCGAAGAATTTATATGACCCACAAAATATTATCACCAAAGTCAATTCATAATTGGCGGAATAATCGCGTAACAAACCTTTTTAGAAGCCGATTAAAAATGTAATAAAAAAATGGTGCAGTCATCGCTACTGGTTAGACTGGCAGCGGTATTTTAAAATATTTCAAAACGTTTCTTATCGGAAACATAACAAATTGTCTCACTTTCCGGCCATGAGTGGATGCTCCATTACTCTTGACTGGGCCTATAAACAAAATTGTAGAAACTGACGTTTCCTCTCGGAAACAATTCCGGATGTTTTAAAATAGTCCTGCCTGAGGCGTAGTAAAACAGAAGTATGTAAAGGCGATCAGATATTTTGACAGCACATGCAATATTGTTTCAAAATAATATATGAAAAAGCTCAAAAGTCTGTGTTGAAAAAGGAAACAGCAAATTGCAGCTACAAACTCAATGATTATTGAAGCGAACTTTTTGTAATAACTGATCACAGTCCATCAGCTCTTGTAGATGGATATTTTATATCAAGAAAATGTACCATAAGATTACAAGTCGGAAAACGATAAAAAGAAACAGGGAAAATAGAATAAAGAAAGCTGCCTGCTGGTGATATGAAAGTGAACCTCGGTGTTATTCTCAGGTAGGTAATAGTACACTGTCTTGCAATTGAGATATTGATTCACATAAACACATTACGCTCTTCGCGTATCCGTAAAAAAAATTAAGATAATAAATCACGGAATGTATTGAAAAAAAACGCAAACCTCCTTTAATGTAATACAGGTTATTACGAACCTACATCAAGCACCAGTCTTTCACAATGCAATAGCACTAAAGGACAGGTTTATTCTGGGTCTGGTCAATGTACCGCACATAGAAAAAATACAATTTCATTAAAAATGTAGGATAATAAAGTGTTCATTACTAAATGTTGATCTGTTCGAATTTCTTACTATGTGCACATTTTTAGAGCCGCCATGACAGTCTGTAATTGACGTTTGACATGACGTTTGATATGACGCATTGCATTTTTTAATTTTTTGACAGATTTGTTTCCTTTTTTGACGTTAATGACTTTCACTCTCAAGCTTGACTTATACAACAGTTGTCAAAATGACATTCACGCATGTCTGTCCGCCATATTTTTAGTGCATTGTGTTGCTCTCCTTGACCAATAACATCTTGATGAGCAAGAAAACGAAGTAAAAATAAAGCTAATTAAAACGGTTAAAACAGTTACTATATTGCTAAGCGATAATTATATAAACTGTACACAGACCAGACCCCGGCTCCATATATTGATGAAACAACGCCTTTATCTTGTTGTCGACTTTTCACGGTATCAGCTCTGTATTGTGAAAGAAAATAAATACCTTTTTACTTTTACCTACTTACTTTTACAATTACGAAGGATCAGAACAATATAATTTCGACCCGAATAAGTTTTCGAACCAATAATTTAGCGAAATCTAAGTACCTATATAAACAATCTTTCCTTTGTGTATGTTACTTTATAACTAAACCCGCAAAGAAGCCTCATCTCAGTACCTGAAATCTAGAAAATACAAGTTCATTTTATGAAACTGCAAACAATTTGTCGTTATTCTCTTGAACTATTTTTATCTGGCACAAACTGATGTTCCCTGCCTCTTGTTGCGAAGTCGTCGACCATCCTGCCTCATAATTTACGTGGTTTGAGGTAAAACGTACGCTAGGGTTGCTAGAGTAAATAAAACAGACTTCGAAATGAAATAGTAAACATTTTGTGAGAGTTAAGCTTATTTTCGTCATAAACAGAATAATTAGTAGCTTGAAAAAGAAATTTACATATTATATGTTTTTTAAAGAAGTAGTTTCATTTTTTTTTTGTTAGACCTGGGTTAGGTAGTACGTGCCTGTAAAAAACTTCATTCAGCGAGCTACCTGAAATCCTACATCGTCGTGCAACTCCCTCACACATTTCAAAATATAAAATCAAGGATCGAAAAATACGAATCAAAATCAATAATTTTTACTAAATAATGATATTTTTGCTTAATAATTTATGCTTCAAAAATTAAGTAAATATAAAATTGCTAATTACTAAATATTGCTCCTTTTTACAAATTATTGTTGAAACTGTGACCGCAATTTCACCTGATGTTAAGTGATGATGCGATCGACAACTAGATTGTTATACTTTTGGGGTACATATTTGACTGACCCAAATGATCTTTTTATAAAATTGACAAATTTAATAAATGAAGAACATAATGATACTTTTCAACTTAAAACATGTAAAGCTAGTGTAAGTGTCAAGTTCGCTGACTGGGCAACTCCAGGTATTTACAAAAGTAGGAATAAATTATATGACCTATACGCTGCTAGGGAGTCAATGCTGAATGACCCAACGTTTATTCTACACACTAAAAACTACTCTAAAATTTTCAAAAAAGTATGTCACGCGGCAAAATCATTGCATATAAGAAATAAAATTGAAAATTCGACAAATAAAATTAAAGCCACTTGGAAGGTAGTTAATAACGAAACAGGCAAATCAAAGATCGGTAATAAACAGATAAATTTAAAAGTAAACAATAATGTTTTTACAAAAAATATTGAAGTCGCCAACGCGTTTGATAGTTTTTTCTCCAGTATACCTAAACTTGTGACTTCATCCCTAAATTCCTCAGCTGCTGAAGCGACAACACTATTAGAGTCTAGCGTTAAAAAATGTAATGAGATCTTCAGTTTTAAATATATTAATGCTGATAATATTGTGAAAACTTTTAAATCCTTAAATATTAAAAATACTGAAGATCTATGGGGAATGTCCACAAAAGTTTTAAGCGCTATTATAACTGATATTGCACCATGTCTAGCATACATTTTTAATAGATGTGTAGATGAGGGCGCTTTCCCTGATTTAATGAAACACAGTAAACTCATTCCCCTGTACAAGTCTGGAAATGAACAAGATCCTGCGAACTACAGGCCTATTTCGGTACTGCCTTCGTTAAGTAAAATTTTTGAAAAAATTGTTCTTACTCAGTTATTATCACATTTTAACGTCAACGGCATACTTCATAGTCATCAATTTGGATTTACTAAAGGTCGATCAACGACAGATGCCGGTTCGACGCTCCTGAAGCACATTTATGATGCTTGGGAACACTCACAAGATGCGATTGGGGTATTCTGCGATCTGTCCAAAGCTTTTGACTGTGTAAGTCATGCCACCTTAATATCTAAACTTAAACATTACGGCATCATAAACCAGGCAATTGGTCTTATACAGTCATATTTAACCAATAGAGTGCAAAAAGTTGATGTTGGCGGTGAGAGGTCGTCTGGGTCGGTCATTGATATAGGGGTACCTCAAGGTTCCATATTGGGTCCCTTTTTATTTCTAGTATATGTAAATGACCTTCCACCTTTTGTAAAGGATTTATGTGAAATAGTTCTATTTGCTGACGATACCTCTTTAATATTTAAAGTCGACAGATTGAAGACTAACTTCGATGACGTTAATGCATCTCTGTCGCAAGTACTTAACTGGTTTACTGTTAATAATCTTTTGCTCAATGCCGGGAAAACGAAATGCATTAAATTTACTTTGCCAAATGTGGTTCAGCGTCCAACCAATATTGAATTAAATGGAGAATCACTTACCCTTGTCAATTCTACTATTTTTTTAGGACTTAATATTGATGCAAAATTGCAGTGGGGTCCACATATCAAATCACTTGCTGGTAGACTGAGTTCGGCTGCATACGCAGTTCGCACAATAAGATGGCTTACAGATGAAGCTACAGCTAGGCTAGTATATTTTAGCTACTTTCATAGTGTAATGTCTTATGGTATATTGCTCTGGGGGAAAGCTGCTGATATACAAAGTATATTTGTACTTCAAAAACGGGCGATACGTGCCATTTATAAAATGAAACCACGCGAATCATTGAGGGAGCGATTTAAAGAAATTAATATTCTCACAGTAACTTCACAGTATATTTATGAAAATCTATTATACACTCATAAACACATAGATAGCTTTAAGAAAAAGAGTGATGCACATAACGTTAACACTAGAAATAAAAACAAATTATGTATTCCTAAATTTCGACTCCAAAAGGTAAATGGCTCGTTTATGGGGAACGGTATACGCTTCTATAATAAACTTCCAGAAAGTGCCACTGGGCTTCCTATTAGAAAATTTAAAGCATACATTAAGAATAATCTAATAAGTAAAGCTTATTATACTTTAGATAGCTATATTGATGATAAAAGTGCGTGGCCCGATGTCCCGGTCGCTCTGCCCATCGGCAGCTAACATGTCTGCAATGTCTGTACTGTACCTACTATTGTGTTTTATTTTTCTCTGATTTAATAGATTGTATTTAATTTTATGCATTAGGTATTATTAGTTTGAAGCGTAGCTGTCTTATAAATTTGATTATGTTTAACTTTTTCTGTATGCCTACGCCTCACTTAACTTCAATAATATATTATATTACATTGTAAAAGGATCATACAAAAGAACGGTAGGAACCAAGCCGTAAGTTTGTTGCCTGTTCTTCTAGGCTTTGGTCGCGTGGAACTGGCACCTAGAGTCACCTAGCTTTAAGACGTTTCAAAGTGATCCTTGTGATTTTATTGAATAAATACCTATTGACTTTGACTTTGACTTTGACTTTGACATAATTATTTGATGGGGGATGATCGTTGCTCACGTCCGTAGGAATCGCCACTAATTCCCTACACGTATCCCCTGGGTGGCGCTAAACGAACAACAACCTTTTGGCTGCTGTACCTGTTAAACCAACCTCACAGCACCTCAGTCGTTTAGATAAATATGATTTTAGAAAATTCGAATATGCCCCAATGCGCACCGCAAATACGCTCTACTATGAGCCACCAGACCAGAGACATCGGTCCTATTACCCGAGTCTGTCAACTAAACGTAGAAGGTATAAGTTTAGTTAAGTGTGAAGTTATACATAAGATACTTATTATTTGATATGGTTAGGTTATGGTTATAAAAAGAAATGATTGAACCAGCTATAATGCTACTTTAAAAATACCAGATAACGTTTTGTAAATTCGTGCCAAAAACTCGCACAGAATGTCCCATTAATAAAGGGTTATCAATGACCCTCACTGGTAATAAAACCTTTTTACTAACGAAGTTGCCAGATGGCAGGTAGTTTTGCCTTCACGATAACGTAAAGCTTATTTTCATAAATACTTAATTGGCCATTTTATGGAACGAAATAACCGACATGTGAAAGTTGTACCTATTTATAGTGCCATGAATACTGGACCAAAGATTTTATGTGAACCTAATCGAGTGCCACACACAGAAAATTGTAATGTATTAATTTCTGTTAAAATTTATATCTTAATTTTTTTTGTTTTACTCGTATATAGTGTAGTGTGTTTTCGCAAATACTTCAGTAGGTAACTTTATACATGCATTTATTTTGCTCTTTTATAGAGACCCTTGTAGCAAACAATATTAACCTTCGTGGGTCAATAATGTAGCGGGGTCGAGATTAATAGGTAAGTCGCAGATGTTCATTTGCTATCTGGTTACTCAGTCGCAGCAAACTTACGTAATAAACGCAAAACTGATAATGTGATATGAATAAAAAAAAAACTTACTTTGATCAACCTACTATGGTTACTTAAAAAAACCTCGAATCACGTCTGTACAAGAGCTTCCCCACTTCCACAACGGTCGTCTAAAAACGGTTTTCACTCATAAAGGCAGGGCACAACACCCCTTGGATTACGAGCCTCACTTTCTCACGTTTCAAGGGTAAGTACCCTCGAGTACTTGCCCTGAGTCTCAGCAGCGAACAATAGATACTGGATCGCGACGGCTTCGCTAATTAGGCTTGAGCGAGGGCTTATTTATTTGGGAGTACAAATTCTCATTTTATGGGATTCAATGTTAATAATTATTAAACAAGGTGTTCCAATACTTGTACTTAAAACTTCAGGGGGCTAAAATACCCATCTATATGAATAACTTTTTCTAAGGAACCAAAACTGTCAACGAGAAAAAAAACAGCTGTTTCATACAAAAGTTCAATACCTACCGGCTAAAATGTATGAAACAGCTTTTTTTTTCGCATTCACAGTGTTGGTCCCTTATAAAAAGTTATTCATATTGATAGGTACTTTAGCCCCCTGAAGTTTTAAGTACAAGTATTGGAACACCTTGTATACTTAAAATTGACCCCTTGTTGCTCTCTCTTGTTGTGTTTCTACTAGTTCTACTAGTTTCTTTCGAAACAGTGTGGTGTGTGGATTTTAAGTGCGCCTCAAGAGGCTCCTTTAGAGCACTTGACACATGGTATAGAGTATAAGAGTAGTGGAGTTTAAGAGTAGTAGAGCTCTTTGTGAAGGGCTCGTCCGGGGAAGTACTACCACCACGCCTTTTTTTGCCGCCAAGCAGCAACGCTGTGTTTCGGTTTGAAGAGTATGGTTGCCGGTGTAATTACAGGCACAATTGACTGCACGAACTGTTTCGAACCCACAACCTTAGGATTGGAAGGTGGGGCCTCTACCACTAGACCACCAGTGCTCTCATCGTCACTGCATCGGCGTGCTGAAAACACGAGCCTCCATTCGGCCTGACGATAAACGAAAAACGAAACTCAGACTTCGGGTACTGATCAAACACCGCAACTTCTATGTTTGTCATCACACAAACTCCTGTCGCAAATAGTTTGAGGACCCAAATCAAAGGCCACCTGAATGGAATACATTTATTGTTGAACCAAGTTTCTAGTTCACCAATTGACTGTTGATCCTAGCTCATGAGAGCTTTAATAGCAAGCTATAGTTATCAAGCTATGTGCACAGTTCCATTACTCTCAAACGGTGAAGGAAACCGGCATGTCGTTAAACCTAAATAGTTCTATAACATGTGTCAAATGCTCGAAAGGAGCCCTTTTTTATACAACTAGCTGATGGAACAAGCAGATGGCCCACCTGATGTTAAGTGGTAACCATCACCTATAACAAGGCATTGCCTCGTAAGTCACACACGGTAGTAACGTGCCCCACGATGCACTGCCCTGCGTCAAACTATTTGAGGCATACAGATGTTAAGCCTCGTGTGCCAGTATTTACACCGGCAACCACACTTTTCAAACCGAAACACAGCAACGCTGCAAAAAAAGGCGTGGTACTTATTAAAAATAGGTAGGTACTTAGTTTATGGTATTTTGAAGTAGTTGCTGTGGAAACAAAAATTGACAACGGGGTTTGAATAATAACAATGAAGTATTAAAAATACATGAAGAAAAACCTAAGTGTTTTTATATTATATTTTAGCTAAGTGTACTTACCCGGCCGAGCCCTTCACAAAGAGCTCTACTACTCTTACAAAAATTCGAAGGTACTTGACCAAATTATTTGATAAGAGAACTTGTTTGGATCCAACTATATTTTCCTGCACCTTTGTCATGTTATTCTCCGAATCTTCGCAGTTAGTTTTTTTAAGATATTTAGTCATCTACAGTAAATAGCAGCAAATAAGGTAGATAAGATTGGTGGACTTTCCACACAGCACTATCAACTAAGCCAAAGCTTGTAATATGGGAACCAAATAGCTGATATAATACATATATACTTTTTTTGTAAATACATAGGTACTTAAGACATATAATAACACTCATAAACAACTTGACTTGTTATTAACGGTATTAACTTGAAAATAAGATAGCTGGTACTACAGCTTGCTCATATAACTCTGTTCCTTAACTCAATCAAATACGAGGTTTCAGAAGTTGACCCCAGTTTGCTTGTTTGCTTTGAATCAACGTCTGAAATTACTTTTTGAGGATATTTTTGTCGTCTCATTTTTTCTAGAGGACAGCGACGTTAGCTTTTTAAACTTTTACAAAACGTTGTAAGTATTAAAAAAACATAAAAAATGTTTATATAATATACAACGTGTAACTTATTAAGGCCAAAGAACAAAAGATATTCGATTCGATTAGTGTGATATTCATATATGATTTTTAAAATAATTATGATTGAATAAATGAAAAAAAAAAAGATCAGACCAAGCATTGGAATACCATGACGTGTGCAAGGTTTTCGAAATTATCAAAAAAAAAAAAAATTGTCTCAGAAATTTGCAACAACCCTGATAAAGTACGTTGACTTGTAAATACATACGCTATTTGCGTTTCCTAATTGGTGGCAGTTCTGCTCCCTTTTTTATCTACAGTTCACAATTAAGGGCCGGTTTCACCATGCTCTGTTAGTTACTAACCAAGGATTAAAAGACCGTTAAATCTAACCTTAGCTGTCAAACGCGTACATTTTGACATATTTAACGGCCCTTTAATCCTTTGTTAATCTAACAGAGCATGGTGAAACCGGCCCTAAAGGTCAAATAACAGCTGTAAATAGGTCTGCGTCATGTTGTGTTAGTTTCAGTTTAGAGGAAAGTTTAAGAGGCATTTCATGAATGAAAAACATCGAAATTTCAAAACTCCAGTTATAACTACAGTTGTTCGCAATGACCAGTAGGATATCTTGCTTCCGGGGTTACAGGGGTATTATGTTACACGTTGTATAACTGATGTATGTAGGTCCTCTGACCTCGATTACTTTACACATACTAAAGAAAACCATTTGTTAAAAAAAAAAACTATCTGACTGAATATTTTTGTGAACCAATACTTTTTTAATTCTACTATGTTTTTCAATTTATTTTTTTATTTAAATGTAAAAAAAATGTTTTTTTTATTATTTCATTTCTTTCGTTTTTTTAATTCATAAATTCTACGTTGTTCCGTTAATATAAATGGTTTGATGTGCCATTTTAATTGAAGTAAACAAATAAATACAAATTGACATCTTTATTCTTGTATGTGGATATTTTTTATAAGTTAGATGTAGGTACCTACTCTCCAACAAAATTTAGATGTAATATTAGATATCACAAGTATAAAAGCAATCCTGAAAACAAGAAACGGTATTTGAATTTCGTTGAAACTTTAACAAAAATGCATCCAATCTCGTATAAAAATGCTTTGTGTTGAATGGATCAAAAGATTCCATCGACTGTGCAATACGTCGGGTTAGCGCTGCGTGCTAGCTTAACCAACCAATACACCAAGAACCGTTATTTCTTGTTTATGTTTTGAGCGTGTAGGTCTTACATTTCCGGTGGATTTCCTATCGAACCATTATAAGTAGACCTGGTAGATTAGTGTTGTGTTTGATTTGGCAGGTCTTGTGATTCTGGTAGCTAAGAAGCTCATCGGACACGGAACACCACTTGAGGACGTGATTCAGCGCAAAGCTTCCGGCAAAAGACGTTCGTTTAAAAGTGGATAGATTTTTACTGTCTGTTGAATAAATGCAAGAATTTCAATAATTTTATTTTACATCTTCTTGTTGTGTCACTTGTTTCTTTCGAAACAGTTAGTGTGATGAAAGGATTTGAAGAGCGCCTCAAAGAGGCTCCTTTTGACAGATTTTTTTTGATCTTTTAGGTTTAACGGCTGGTTTCCTCACGAATGTGCTTTAAAATTTTTGAACAGAAAAACTCATTGGAGCACGACTGGTTTTGAACCCACGACCTTACGATCGTAGACAGGGTCGCTACCGCTAAACCACCCGCTCTCAGTTTTAATAAAAAATATGCTAAATAGCGCATATTGTTCCTTTGAAAGTTTGTTAAAATGCTAAATAGCATAATATATTTTCTTTTGAAAATTTGTGCCTACCTTTCTTGAGTGCTTATTAAAAATACAAACATTTTTCACCTGAGAAGTTTCAGAGTGTGAATACAACAGGAGAGTACTGGTGGTCTAGTGGTAATGACCCCGCCTTCTGATCGCAAGGTCGTGGGTTAAAATCCAGAGGTACACCAACGGATCCAACTCTTTAAAAAAATTATGTGCGCAATGCCAGTGCTCTCAATCGGTGAAAACGTCGGAAACCAGTTAGTAAATGAACAGCAGCGATAGCCTTGCAACTAGAGGCGTAGCTAGGTAACCGATGGCCCTGGTACAAAACTGGGGCGGCCCTAACTGGGCCCTACTATATCAAAATATTATTTTCCCCACAAGTGTCGTACAGAAGCCGAAACTTGAGTATTTCCCTGGATTCTGTCAATGAGTTGCCATGAGTCGTGTTGCAACCTATTTTATTTACATTCCGAAGATGGGAAACATTTTAGCTAGCTCAATTTTCGAAAGTTCAAGAGGTTTGCTGGTTTGCTCTGAGCTCGTGGGTCCTGGTGCATGTCTAGCCCCTCGGTAGCTACGCCACTGCTTGCAACTTGTCACGTACGGAATAAGTAGTATTCCGTACTGAAAAATATGGTCCAGGTCTAATATTTGGACGCACGTATGATTACCCCTCTTAGACATCTTCAAAGAATCTTGAGTTAGTAATTAGTCCTTGAAGATCTGAAGAGTCTTACGTCGACTGTTTCTTGGTAAAAAAAATTGCAAACTAAAGTAAACTTCATTTCATAGTTCGTAATAGACAAAATGTCATGCCAGTCTTTTCAGCGCCATCTATCGGGTAATTTGAAACTTATTTAAAATCTTAATGCTAAAACTGACTATTTAAACAAAAAAAAATGAGCAGTGAATAACTTAAGGCGAAGACAAGAACTAATGTGACTCTCGCTCGCACGTTTCGACATGTTATAAAAAGACAAGACAACATAAAAGATAATCTACTTTGGTCGCTGACTGTACTACTGTTTTTTTTATCTTCGTCAGTTATTAAAGAAAAAAAAATACTTTCCAACAGTTATTTCTCACAGACGTATATTTAAACTTTCATAAAAGCCTAAATGGTTAAGAACATTTGGAGAGATAAATTACTTTTCTTACAAAGTGTGTTGCCAAAATAAAAGTCGTAAGAAGTCATTTTAGCAGGAAAAACCGCTAAGAATGTCAATTTTGAAAACTTTGTTTGAGAATTGGTGACTTCTTAAAAGCTTGTCATATAGGTGAAGGAAATATGGAAGAAATTTTTATTTAAATTAAAAAATAATTTCCACGTTATTTTGATTCATGACACGGATTTTATTTTTTTGGTACTATGTAGGTCCCACTTAGGATTTTTGAAGATGTTTAAGGTGGGTAGTCAGAGGTTCGTCCAACATAAAAGGTTCATTGGTCACATTTTGCAGTTATTGGTATTCCATTAATAATAGTTGCAAGATTTCATCACTGCTAGAAGATAACTGGATTCCGATATATTCACGATGATATTCGTCACAGTTGAAATTAATTAATTTTAACTTAAATTAAGTATACAATTTAATTAATAAAATACAATTAATCTTATTTATAATTTATAGAAGGTACTTAAGTAAAATCAGCACCAATATTAATTGAGAATCTCATCGAAAAGTTTATTGGAACGAAATGCTTTTTCGATTGAAAAATGAACAAACACTATCGAGCTTCACAGTTTTCTACCCTCGAGATTCAGCACTTCAAATAAGCTTGCAGAGTAAAAATGGACTTTATTGCAATTGTATATAGATTCAAAATAGTATGACAGTATATCCCGAGGGCTGGATATACAAAGTATTGATCTGACAAAGGATGAATAGCCTCACAAGCTCTGTTGGTTGTAGCTTTGCCTTCTGCTTAAAATTTTGTTCCCCACTCAGGTAATATTATGTATAATTTTTGTTTTGTATGTATGTATTGTAGGTAAATATATATTGAGTTGAATTTTGTTATAGATGTAGTTTTTTTTTAAGTTTTTCTCTTCTATTGTCTCATAGAGCACTACCACCCACTACACTTACAACACTTTTAAGAGTAGTAGAGCTCTTTGTGTGTGGCTCGTCCGGGGAAGTACTACCACCACGCCTTTTTCTGCCGCCAAGCAGCGTTGCTGTGTTTCGGTTTGAAGAGTGTGGTTGCCGGTGTAATTACAGGCACATGAGGCTTAACATCTGTATGCCTCAAGTTGATGGACGCAGGGCAGTGCATCGTAGGGCACGTCCTTATCGTGCGTGACTTACGAGGCAGTGCTTTGTTATAGGTGATGGTTACCACTTAACATCAGGTGGGCCATCTGCTTGTTCCGTCAGCTAATTGTATAAAAAAAAACACATATCGCAAAGGAAATTTTTATATTACATATTTTTTAATTAATTTAACTACATAAATTTCTTGATATTTATATTTTTTATAAACTTATGAACACACACAGTAAAAGTACATTAGTAGGTACAATTAGGACAATAATATTGCAAAGAAAAATAAAAGTCTACTTATAATAGCTACGAAAAAGTTTTTTAGGTTAATATTAAATTAAGAACCAAACTACTTCTTTTAAATATTAAGAAATAATCTTGGAAAAGTTTTAAAATGAAGCTTCTAAGTCTTCAAAGGTCTTTGTGGAATAATGATGACTATATTTTTTTCTTGTCGTGTTTCTTATTCTTTCGATGCAGTGTATGGTGAAAGGATTTTTAAGTGCGCCTCAATAAAACTCCTTTAGAGTACTTGATATATGTTCTACGATATGTTGGTTTCCTCACGTTTTCCTTCACCGTTTGAGAGTATTGGCACTCATTGGTGCTCGACCGGTATTGAACACACGACCTCAGGATCGGAAGGCGGGGCCACTACCTTTACACCAACAGAACAGGTTTAAATATCTAAAATTATAAGATAAGTGTAATGTTACCTTTAACTATAATTTAACTAAGTATATTCTAAGTTTCATCTAAAGCCAACGGCTGTTCATAGTGGGAAATTGGGAACAAACATACCTTAGAATAATATTAAATATAACAACATTATTAGTAGAACCTTATAATAATATTATTCCTTTATACACGATAAATACATATAAGCGTGCACAGTAAACAACACATGCTTACGGCTACGGCTTGTATTTCAAAACAAATTTCAAGTCTCACAAGCACTGATTTCTGTGAGTGTTTATGTTTAAAGGAGCTGTTTCATCAATATATGGAGCCGGGGTTCGGGTCTGTGTACAGTATATATAATTATCGCTTAGCAATATAGTAACTGTTTTAAGTGCTTATTTGCTTTATTTTTACTTCGTTTTCTTGCTCATCAAGATTTTCTTGGACACGCGTGAATGAAATTTTGACAACTGCTGTATAAGTCAAGCTTGAAAGTGAAAGTCATTACCGTCAAAGAAAGCAACAAATCTGTCAAAAAATTCAAAAATGCAATGCGTCATATCAAACGTCAATTACAGACTGTCATGGCGGCTCTAGAAATGTGTACAAAGTAAGAAATTCGAACAGGTAAACATTTATTAATGACAACTTTATTAGCCTACATATGAATGAAATTGCATTTGAATGGTAATCTTAATTATTTTTCAAATTTGTCTATGGGGTACATAGACCAGACCCAGAATAAAATATGTTCTTTGTGATTCCATGTTTGTTGTTCAATTTTGTCTAATCATGTCCATGTATTTATTGCATTTATTTTTCCGAATTAGTACCTTGTTGCCATGAATGGACCGCAAGGGAGTTCCACCGTTGGACCGGTCCAATCATAGCAACTTTTTTGGACATAATAATTATGTATGTAAATAGTTTAGTTATAGGTATTCATAATTTTAATTAGTAGCCTTGATTGGACCTCTAGAAGTAATTTATCTAAGTCCATTGATGGCAACCTGGCGGTTCAATGATGGTGCCCATGGTCCAAAGAAGGCAACAGCCCAAGATTTAGTTTTCCTCGTTTATATCAAAAAGTGTAAGCCCGAATTGTTTGTGCATTTGATCATTATAAATAAAGGTCCTACGAAATAAAAATAGCTAACTGGTTTCATTTTATCACATAAACTTTTGGAGATATGAGGTTGTAAAGATAAGTGGTCCATTCATAGCAACCATCCCCTAACTCAATAAACGTGTCTCATTTTGTAGCCTCAAATATCTTACACCAAACTAAAGCCTTACAAGTTAATTTATTAGTAAAAGCATAGGGATCTTGTTAAATAAGCTGTTCCCTTAGCAGTAGTTTTTGGTTCTATCAAGCAGTGACGAGACCGGCCTTGTTATATCCGTCCGGCTTATATCGTGATCGCCCGGCAACAACTCATCATCATCACCATCGTGCGTGACTTACGAGTAGTAGAGCTCTTTATGAAGGGTTCGTCCGGGGCAGAACTACCACCACGCCTTTTTCTGCCGCCAAGCAGCGTTGCTGTGTTTCGGTTTGAAGAGTGTGGTTGCCGGTGTAATTACAGACACATGAGGCTTAACATCTGTATGCCTCTAGTTGATGGACGTAGGGCAGTGCATCGTAGGGCACGTTTCTATTGTGCGCGACTTACGAGGCAATGCTTTGTTATAGGTTATGGTTACCACTTAACATCAGGTGGGCCACCTGCTTGTTTCATCAGCTAGTTGTATAAAAAAAAACCATACGAGGCAATGCTTTGTTATAGACGATGGTTACCACTTAACATCAGGTGGGCATCTGCGTGTTCCATCAGTAAGTAAGTAAGAAGTACCTTATAATAAAAAACTGTCATCGAGAAAAAGCCCACTGTAGTATGTCCTACAGTGGGCTTTTTCTCGATGACAGCCTGCCCTAAACATGTATTTCCGTAGACTTTCCGCGATCCTCACAATGTCGTCGGTCTATCAAGTAAGAGCATCCCATTCTTAGTCTTCCAGTTCGTGGTTTCCATTCGAGAATGTTCCATTCATTCCATTCATCCAAGGTTTTCCAGTTCTTCAATCTACATAAACTGCCCATTGTCATTTCAGCTTGCTTATTCTACGAGTTATGTGGTACTATGGTTCTTTTTCGGATTTCCAATTATCTGATTCTATCACGTAGAAACTCCCAGCATAGCTCTCTCCATCGCCAGTTGTGCGACTTTAAGGGCAGATTTCTGAAAGCCCGATCAAAACTAATCGCATGTCAAGTCACTTGATATCTCTTTCTAATTCGATGTAATAGCTGAAATGGCGAGTTGACATCCGATTAGTTTTGATCGAGCTTTCAGAAACCGGCTGTAAGCTTGTTAAGGAGAAGACAAGTGCTAATGTCCCTCTCGCTCACACATTTCAACATTTTGAAAGATATAAAATCACGTAGTAATTTATTTGTACTTATTTTTCTGTTCAATGGTACTTTGTAATATTAAATTGAGGAAACTTTGTTGGTTTATGTGTTATGTTTTTTTACTGATCTATTGTACTGTTTGTTTCCCAATTAAAAAAAAATATTTTACGATTTTAATTTGAATGGAATGATCGTGGACACGACCAGATAAAACTATATCTAAAATAAAAATTACTTACTTTTTTTATTTTATTTGTTTAACAAAATCCACAGCTCTTAATTTATATCGAAGGTATAGCTAAAAGCATAGCTAAAAGCATGAGTCTGAGTATAGCTAAAAGTGAATAACTTAAAATTATTAATTCCAAATTAATAAATAATTTAAAATCTAGGTATGTTTTCAATAGCAACATTTCAACGCAATTAACTGCTGCTAAGCGACAAAAGGCTTTTATGATATTCATGAAGCGTAGGCCGAATACATTTCACCTTTCAGTAGTGAACAATGAGACAGGGTGTATCTAAAATGCTCTCAACTAATTTGGCTATTGAAACATTGTGAATTATTATTTTATGAACCCACGCGGTACGGCCGACGCGATCAAAAGGTCAATTTTCACAGTTATGACTGCCAACCACCGCTGGGGAATAAAGGTTCTCAAATGGCGACCAAATCAGAAATCAGAAATTGTTTATTGTATAACTGTAGTACAAAAAAGATCTGATAGGTACAGTTTTAACAGTTTGTCCGTTCCTCTTGTACAACAAAAGATCATACTGTTTTTTTTCTTAAAGTTTACAGCCGAGGACATATTTTTCTTCTTCTTCAATGTTCTCAAAATAATTTATTTTCTTTTCAAATTTTCTGAAAATGTACAGGGATGCCTTTCTCAGGCCGATGATGATGATGATGTTTCACAAGCCGCAAGAAGAAGCATAGGACGCCCGATGGACTGACGACATTGTAAAGATCGTGGAAGATCTGTGGATATTTTTTTTATTGTACTACTAATGGAATAAGTAAATGGACCACCTGATGTCAAGTGGTAACCCGTATCTATAACAATGCATATAAATTGGTTGAGGCATAGTTTGTACAACTGTTAAATTGTTATTATGGTTGAATGAAATAAATAATTTATTATTATATTTTGATAGATTATTGCAGATGCAATGCATGACCATCTAATTTGGAGCTGACTGTACTATGCCAATTATTCAGCTCAAAGTGACAGGCTCGGAATACTTGGCCAGAAAGCAATTAACAATGAACTGACATCGACTCGACGTCCTTTGCCAATTATATCTTGAACTGCCTTTTAGCACTCGCCTAATTCAATTGGCTGCCATCATTTCGGTACTTGTACGTTTTTGTCAAGGAATTGCGCAGGAATTCTATCATTTTTATGGCAGTATCAAGGTATTTTTAAGGTAACGATTTATTAAGCCCACAGATTTTGATTTAATTTTTGGCCAGGTCCACACGTAGGTAATGTTTTTATACTACTTGTAGGATTAATAAAAAAAAATACTCATACAACAAAATTATTCTTCACAGCTCAGTTGGTAGTAGCTTTGCCTTCTGCGCCGGAGGCCGTGGGTTCGATCCCCACCGAGAACAAACATTTGTGTGATGAAAGTATGTATTAACAAAAAAAAAGTATATATGTATTTATCAACTATCCGGTTCCCATATTACAAGCCTTGGCTTAGTTTGGGGCTAGAGAGTGTTGTGTGAAAAGTCCACCAATAATTATTTAATTATTATTTATTCTACTGCGAAAGTTTGTGAGTTTGCATCTTCAAAGAATCTTGAGTTAGTAATTAGTCCTTGAAGATCTGAAGAGTCTTACGTCGACTGTTTCTTGGTAAAAAAAATTGCAAACTAAAGTAAACTTCATTTCATAGTTCGTAATAGACAAAATGTCATGCCAGTCTTTTCAGCGCCATCTATCGGGTAATTTGAAACTTATTTAAAATCTTAATGCTAAAACTGACTATTTAAACAAAAAAAAATGAGCAGTGAATAACTTAAGGCGAAGACAAGAACTAATGTGACTCTCGCTCGCACGTTTCGACATGTTATAAAAAGACAAGACAACATAAAAGATAATCTACTTTGGTCGCTGACTGTACTACTGTTTTTTTTATCTTCGTCAGTTATTAAAGAAAAAAAAATACTTTCCAACAGTTATTTCTCACAGACGTATATTTAAACTTTCATAAAAGCCTAAATGGTTAAGAACATTTGGAGAGATAAATTACTTTTCTTACAAAGTGTGTTGCCAAAATAAAAGTCGTAAGAAGTCATTTTAGCAGGAAAAACCGCTAAGAATGTCAATTTTGAAAACTTTGTTTGAGAATTGGTGACTTCTTAAAAGCTTGTCATATAGGTGAAGGAAATATGGAAGAAATTTTTATTTAAATTAAAAAATAATTTCCACGTTATTTTGATTCATGACACGGATTTTATTTTTTTGGTACTATGTAGGTCCCACTTAGGATTTTTGAAGATGTTTAAGGTGGGTAGTCAGAGGTTCGTCCAACATAAAAGGTTCATTGGTCACATTTTGCAGTTATTGGTATTCCATTAATAATAGTTGCAAGATTTCATCACTGCTAGAAGATAACTGGATTCCGATATATTCACGATGATATTCGTCACAGTTGAAATTAATTAATTTTAACTTAAATTAAGTATACAATTTAATTAATAAAATACAATTAATCTTATTTATAATTTATAGAAGGTACTTAAGTAAAATCAGCACCAATATTAATTGAGAATCTCATCGAAAAGTTTATTGGAACGAAATGCTTTTTCGATTGAAAAATGAACAAACACTATCGAGCTTCACAGTTTTCTACCCTCGAGATTCAGCACTTCAAATAAGCTTGCAGAGTAAAAATGGACTTTATTGCAATTGTATATAGATTCAAAATAGTATGACAGTATATCCCGAGGGCTGGATATACAAAGTATTGATCTGACAAAGGATGAATAGCCTCACAAGCTCTGTTGGTTGTAGCTTTGCCTTCTGCTTAAAATTTTGTTCCCCACTCAGGTAATATTATGTATAATTTTTGTTTTGTATGTATGTATTGTAGGTAAATATATATTGAGTTGAATTTTGTTATAGATGTAGTTTTTTTTTAAGTTTTTCTCTTCTATTGTCTCATAGAGCACTACCACCCACTACACTTACAACACTTTTAAGAGTAGTAGAGCTCTTTGTGTGTGGCTCGTCCGGGGAAGTACTACCACCACGCCTTTTTCTGCCGCCAAGCAGCGTTGCTGTGTTTCGGTTTGAAGAGTGTGGTTGCCGGTGTAATTACAGGCACATGAGGCTTAACATCTGTATGCCTCAAGTTGATGGACGCAGGGCAGTGCATCGTAGGGCACGTCCTTATCGTGCGTGACTTACGAGGCAGTGCTTTGTTATAGGTGATGGTTACCACTTAACATCAGGTGGGCCATCTGCTTGTTCCGTCAGCTAATTGTATAAAAAAAAACACATATCGCAAAGGAAATTTTTATATTACATATTTTTTAATTAATTTAACTACATAAATTTCTTGATATTTATATTTTTTATAAACTTATGAACACACACAGTAAAAGTACATTAGTAGGTACAATTAGGACAATAATATTGCAAAGAAAAATAAAAGTCTACTTATAATAGCTACGAAAAAGTTTTTTAGGTTAATATTAAATTAAGAACCAAACTACTTCTTTTAAATATTAAGAAATAATCTTGGAAAAGTTTTAAAATGAAGCTTCTAAGTCTTCAAAGGTCTTTGTGGAATAATGATGACTATATTTTTTTCTTGTCGTGTTTCTTATTCTTTCGATGCAGTGTATGGTGAAAGGATTTTTAAGTGCGCCTCAATAAAACTCCTTTAGAGTACTTGATATATGTTCTACGATATGTTGGTTTCCTCACGTTTTCCTTCACCGTTTGAGAGTATTGGCACTCATTGGTGCTCGACCGGTATTGAACACACGACCTCAGGATCGGAAGGCGGGGCCACTACCTTTACACCAACAGAACAGGTTTAAATATCTAAAATTATAAGATAAGTGTAATGTTACCTTTAACTATAATTTAACTAAGTATATTCTAAGTTTCATCTAAAGCCAACGGCTGTTCATAGTGGGAAATTGGGAACAAACATACCTTAGAATAATATTAAATATAACAACATTATTAGTAGAACCTTATAATAATATTATTCCTTTATACACGATAAATACATATAAGCGTGCACAGTAAACAACACATGCTTACGGCTACGGCTTGTATTTCAAAACAAATTTCAAGTCTCACAAGCACTGATTTCTGTGAGTGTTTATGTTTAAAGGAGCTGTTTCATCAATATATGGAGCCGGGGTTCGGGTCTGTGTACAGTATATATAATTATCGCTTAGCAATATAGTAACTGTTTTAAGTGCTTATTTGCTTTATTTTTACTTCGTTTTCTTGCTCATCAAGATTTTCTTGGACACGCGTGAATGAAATTTTGACAACTGCTGTATAAGTCAAGCTTGAAAGTGAAAGTCATTACCGTCAAAGAAAGCAACAAATCTGTCAAAAAATTCAAAAATGCAATGCGTCATATCAAACGTCAATTACAGACTGTCATGGCGGCTCTAGAAATGTGTACAAAGTAAGAAATTCGAACAGGTAAACATTTATTAATGACAACTTTATTAGCCTACATATGAATGAAATTGCATTTGAATGGTAATCTTAATTATTTTTCAAATTTGTCTATGGGGTACATAGACCAGACCCAGAATAAAATATGTTCTTTGTGATTCCATGTTTGTTGTTCAATTTTGTCTAATCATGTCCATGTATTTATTGCATTTATTTTTCCGAATTAGTACCTTGTTGCCATGAATGGACCGCAAGGGAGTTCCACCGTTGGACCGGTCCAATCATAGCAACTTTTTTGGACATAATAATTATGTATGTAAATAGTTTAGTTATAGGTATTCATAATTTTAATTAGTAGCCTTGATTGGACCTCTAGAAGTAATTTATCTAAGTCCATTGATGGCAACCTGGCGGTTCAATGATGGTGCCCATGGTCCAAAGAAGGCAACAGCCCAAGATTTAGTTTTCCTCGTTTATATCAAAAAGTGTAAGCCCGAATTGTTTGTGCATTTGATCATTATAAATAAAGGTCCTACGAAATAAAAATAGCTAACTGGTTTCATTTTATCACATAAACTTTTGGAGATATGAGGTTGTAAAGATAAGTGGTCCATTCATAGCAACCATCCCCTAACTCAATAAACGTGTCTCATTTTGTAGCCTCAAATATCTTACACCAAACTAAAGCCTTACAAGTTAATTTATTAGTAAAAGCATAGGGATCTTGTTAAATAAGCTGTTCCCTTAGCAGTAGTTTTTGGTTCTATCAAGCAGTGACGAGACCGGCCTTGTTATATCCGTCCGGCTTATATCGTGATCGCCCGGCAACAACTCATCATCATCACCATCGTGCGTGACTTACGAGTAGTAGAGCTCTTTATGAAGGGTTCGTCCGGGGCAGAACTACCACCACGCCTTTTTCTGCCGCCAAGCAGCGTTGCTGTGTTTCGGTTTGAAGAGTGTGGTTGCCGGTGTAATTACAGACACATGAGGCTTAACATCTGTATGCCTCTAGTTGATGGACGTAGGGCAGTGCATCGTAGGGCACGTTTCTATTGTGCGCGACTTACGAGGCAATGCTTTGTTATAGGTTATGGTTACCACTTAACATCAGGTGGGCCACCTGCTTGTTTCATCAGCTAGTTGTATAAAAAAAAACCATACGAGGCAATGCTTTGTTATAGACGATGGTTACCACTTAACATCAGGTGGGCATCTGCGTGTTCCATCAGTAAGTAAGTAAGAAGTACCTTATAATAAAAAACTGTCATCGAGAAAAAGCCCACTGTAGTATGTCCTACAGTGGGCTTTTTCTCGATGACAGCCTGCCCTAAACATGTATTTCCGTAGACTTTCCGCGATCCTCACAATGTCGTCGGTCTATCAAGTAAGAGCATCCCATTCTTAGTCTTCCAGTTCGTGGTTTCCATTCGAGAATGTTCCATTCATTCCATTCATCCAAGGTTTTCCAGTTCTTCAATCTACATAAACTGCCCATTGTCATTTCAGCTTGCTTATTCTACGAGTTATGTGGTACTATGGTTCTTTTTCGGATTTCCAATTATCTGATTCTATCACGTAGAAACTCCCAGCATAGCTCTCTCCATCGCCAGTTGTGCGACTTTAAGGGCAGATTTCTGAAAGCCCGATCAAAACTAATCGCATGTCAAGTCACTTGATATCTCTTTCTAATTCGATGTAATAGCTGAAATGGCGAGTTGACATCCGATTAGTTTTGATCGAGCTTTCAGAAACCGGCTGTAAGCTTGTTAAGGAGAAGACAAGTGCTAATGTCCCTCTCGCTCACACATTTCAACATTTTGAAAGATATAAAATCACGTAGTAATTTATTTGTACTTATTTTTCTGTTCAATGGTACTTTGTAATATTAAATTGAGGAAACTTTGTTGGTTTATGTGTTATGTTTTTTTACTGATCTATTGTACTGTTTGTTTCCCAATTAAAAAAAAATATTTTACGATTTTAATTTGAATGGAATGATCGTGGACACGACCAGATAAAACTATATCTAAAATAAAAATTACTTACTTTTTTTATTTTATTTGTTTAACAAAATCCACAGCTCTTAATTTATATCGAAGGTATAGCTAAAAGCATAGCTAAAAGCATGAGTCTGAGTATAGCTAAAAGTGAATAACTTAAAATTATTAATTCCAAATTAATAAATAATTTAAAATCTAGGTATGTTTTCAATAGCAACATTTCAACGCAATTAACTGCTGCTAAGCGACAAAAGGCTTTTATGATATTCATGAAGCGTAGGCCGAATACATTTCACCTTTCAGTAGTGAACAATGAGACAGGGTGTATCTAAAATGCTCTCAACTAATTTGGCTATTGAAACATTGTGAATTATTATTTTATGAACCCACGCGGTACGGCCGACGCGATCAAAAGGTCAATTTTCACAGTTATGACTGCCAACCACCGCTGGGGAATAAAGGTTCTCAAATGGCGACCAAATCAGAAATCAGAAATTGTTTATTGTATAACTGTAGTACAAAAAAGATCTGATAGGTACAGTTTTAACAGTTTGTCCGTTCCTCTTGTACAACAAAAGATCATACTGTTTTTTTTCTTAAAGTTTACAGCCGAGGACATATTTTTCTTCTTCTTCAATGTTCTCAAAATAATTTATTTTCTTTTCAAATTTTCTGAAAATGTACAGGGATGCCTTTCTCAGGCCGATGATGATGATGATGTTTCACAAGCCGCAAGAAGAAGCATAGGACGCCCGATGGACTGACGACATTGTAAAGATCGTGGAAGATCTGTGGATATTTTTTTTATTGTACTACTAATGGAATAAGTAAATGGACCACCTGATGTCAAGTGGTAACCCGTATCTATAACAATGCATATAAATTGGTTGAGGCATAGTTTGTACAACTGTTAAATTGTTATTATGGTTGAATGAAATAAATAATTTATTATTATATTTTGATAGATTATTGCAGATGCAATGCATGACCATCTAATTTGGAGCTGACTGTACTATGCCAATTATTCAGCTCAAAGTGACAGGCTCGGAATACTTGGCCAGAAAGCAATTAACAATGAACTGACATCGACTCGACGTCCTTTGCCAATTATATCTTGAACTGCCTTTTAGCACTCGCCTAATTCAATTGGCTGCCATCATTTCGGTACTTGTACGTTTTTGTCAAGGAATTGCGCAGGAATTCTATCATTTTTATGGCAGTATCAAGGTATTTTTAAGGTAACGATTTATTAAGCCCACAGATTTTGATTTAATTTTTGGCCAGGTCCACACGTAGGTAATGTTTTTATACTACTTGTAGGATTAATAAAAAAAAATACTCATACAACAAAATTATTCTTCACAGCTCAGTTGGTAGTAGCTTTGCCTTCTGCGCCGGAGGCCGTGGGTTCGATCCCCACCGAGAACAAACATTTGTGTGATGAAAGTATGTATTAACAAAAAAAAAGTATATATGTATTTATCAACTATCCGGTTCCCATATTACAAGCCTTGGCTTAGTTTGGGGCTAGAGAGTGTTGTGTGAAAAGTCCACCAATAATTATTTAATTATTATTTATTCTACTGCGAAAGTTTGTGAGTTTGTATTTGAGTATGTTTATTCCTATCTGCCATGGATTAGGCCCTTTTTTATTATTTATGAGGTATATAATAATTACTACTATGATATTGCAGTGCCAAAAAGGGTGCATGTACTGGACCTAAGCTAACACTAGACCTAAGCTATTTATGTACATGTCCGCATTGAATTAATTAATGGAATTGAAACTTGGATTATTTTGTTACCAGCAGGGTGATTACGTAACTTTGTTGCAATCAGTTTCTATATGAAACCAATAAGTATATAAAACAATATAAAAGTTTTGTGATTATCCATCAAGAGAAACACCAGTTGTAATCTAACTTTGTTAGCAACTGCAGCTAAAATGTAACCGCATAGCCGTCATATTTACTTTACAAAGAGAAACTGATTGAAACTGTACCCCAAGTATGAGTTTTGCTTACCATATTTGGTTTTTCGTTTTACGTTTTTGTTCTGTGTTCATTGCGGGTTTTGTAAAGTTCCATATCGGTATCCCTATCGCGTCTTCATACAAAACCCGCAATGAACACGGAACAAAAACGTAAAACGAAAAACCAAATATGGTAAGCAAAACTCATACTTCCGGTACTGATTGCAACAAAGTTACGTAATCACCCTGCTGGATCACCAGAGGGTAGATTATTTATTCCTTTTATGAAACTGTAGTTGTTATGGAAGAGGAAAACAAACGTGCTGGACTTGGATTCTGTTTCTCGAGCCGAGAGGTCATAAAGCCTACATGGTATTAAAATCCCCGCGTTTCTATGATTTGATGGCTTTAATCCTGAATTATCGGTGTTATCATAGTTTATTTTTGTACAAAGACAAATTGTAAACGTTTACTAAATGTATGAATTATATCGTGAGTCTTGGATTTCAGATTTTCCTTCATCTCTACACCACCTAATGTCGCATCTCGAAACCATAATTCGTTATAATTCGTATAAGTAATCATTAAAGTACAAAGCTCAGTTTTGAAATGAATACAAATTTCGGGTACAAAATCTATAAAGCCGCAGAGGTAAGCTTGTAAAATATTATAACCGTAACCTGTTGTATTATTTGTCCAAAACACATAAAACTATACAAGCAACCAGGGTGCCGTATAAGTGTAATTTTTGCTTTAGTAATCTAGTACCTGACTGACACCCCTACCGATAAGGGAACCCTCTTTACACCCTACAATTTTCCCTGATCATAAATATAAATTGCCTATTGGCCAATACTAGCCCGTACACCACAGTGGGTAGTTACTAAATTAAAAGAGGGGTACCGGCTGTGAATATTGCGATTACCATCAGCAAGAATGCTTACAAATTAGATTTTTGTACAAAGTGACGTTTCATAGCGTGTTTATTTAGGCTTGTCGTCGATTTGTCGCAAATTACGTAAACAAGAGTGGTCGCCTTTATAAATTAAAACAAAAGTTTGTACCATTGTTTGCGCACATACACTGGTTGAGCAACCACTAAAATGTATACCTACCTTCCAATGTCTCATTTGAAAGTTCAAGTTAGTTACATACTCATACACACTATTCATTTTGTTGGACTGTTCTCTCAGTGAAATAGGGCCCTAATTGTAACTGTATCGGTAGACAGATTGGCAGTGCCCGCTGTAAGTCACTTCGGTGACAAACCAATTTGTCACGGCCGACGCGTACAGTGAGTAACGAATGGAACGAGACTTTCTTGGGAAAAGGGAAGGGTAAATCGAGTTACAGGTAATGGCAAAATATTATGATGAAAATCCTAGTATGTTGTGGAGGTCTGTTATTTATACCACCTACCTTATGTATGCCCACCTAGCTGTAAGTTTATCCACAATAGTAAAAAAAAAAAATATATAATACCACAATAACGACTGAACTCGTTTTGATGAATTAAATAGATATAGACACGTATTAGCAGTGGCGCGAATTCTTCTACTCTTCTTCTACTCTCCGTTTATGGCTCCTGTCTGTCATTCGACAGACAATCTTGCCAGTGTCAAGTGATTTGTATTGAATAAATACTTTTTTGTCAAGTCAGTCTATAGTCAAGTTGGCCGTCATTTGCTTTGAAGAAAATGGTGGCGGTTTTCTTCAAAACATTGGAAACATTTTCGGTCAAATCAGGATATCACAATACACTTTCATTCCAAATGTTTACACTTTGTGCTAAAACCTCAAGTAATGTTGGTTAAAATACCACCGAAATTACACAACACAGCTCAAAATAACACTAGAAAAACAAATAAAATGAAAAAGCTATGTTGCTTCCTAAAATGTCAGAAAATGAATCGTGGCGCGAATTAAATGCTGGTTCCAACCAAAAAGTGACGTTTGACAGAAGATTTGCTTGACGCTTGTCGCAAGTTACGTATTACGATTACGATTACGATTTGGGTATTTCAGGTATCAATGTTGGGATTCGTTTTCTGTCATTTTGGAAAGCAACATCGCTTTTTATTTTAATTGTTTATATTGAGTTCTTTTGTGTAATTTCGGTGGTTTTTTTAACCAACATTACTTTTGGTCTTAGCAGTGAAAACATTTGGAATCAATGCATTATGTGATAATCCTGATTTGAAAAAAATGTTTTGAAAGGTTTGAAGAAACCGCCACCATTTTCTTCAAAAAAAAAAGGCGACCGACTTTACATGGACTGACTTGACTAAAGTATTGAATCTATATCACTTGTCTGTCGAACGACGGACAGGTGCCATAAATGAAGCAAAGAAGAAGCTCTAACCTAAGATCTAATCTAAAATACCCCCTGTATTTTGGGTATCATGTTACACGTAGATTTAGACGGCCACGACACATGGGATAGTGTGGACGACAGTCACACAGGACACAATCATCTCGCACGGACCTGCCGACGCGTGACATGTGGTTCTTTCGGACGAGACGGTGTGCGTATGTGGTGTTTTACTCATGCAGCAAATTGGTTGAATGAATACAAGCATTTGTTCTACATTTTTTTTAGAAGGGCAAGTTAAGCGCTCTAGAAATCTTCAGTAGTTTACAAAGATTTAATATAGTCCCAAAAGTTATTACCCGATCTTCAGTAGTTTGACAAAAATATATCTAGTTAATCTATTTAGGCGTCCCACGCTTTTCTACACAGAACATATAGATACATAGATAAATACTTTATTGTACACAAAGGAAAACACATACCTACAGAGATATAAAAAATTAGTTACAATGGGCGGCCTTATCGCTAAGAGCGATCTCTTATTTAAATTAATCGCGATTAAACGAAAATCAGGAAGACGGCGGTGTACAAAACCTATTTTAACGATACCTAAAACTTAAAACTAAGTAAATATCCAATAAAATAATAAAAATAATACATATTAATATTCCTAACAATAATACATATATGAATAGAATATAAATATACTCATTACATATACCTACACACACATAATAACACATATATCAAAAGATGTAAAAAGAATAAAGTCTAAAGAATATTAAAGTCAGAAGAATATCTGAAAAGCTGTAAGAATAAAAGTCTACCATAAATTGTTTTCAATATGCGCATAAGAAGATGTACACTGTAGAAGCAGTTTCATGCATATTTTCTAAAAATGCTACACGAATTTTATTTTCTCTCGGCAAAGTTGGGATCGAAAATCTTGAAGTTGACAATGCGAGAATAGCATTGTAAATAATTTTCTACGCAAATACTTTTATTGAAAACTAGCTGACCCACTCGCGACTTCGTGGCTACGTGGCTAGTATTTTAACAGCGGAGATGAGTTTGCAACCTGTCACGTATGGACTATCAACTACTCTGAAATCTTCGTTGCTATATTCTTTAAATAAAGAATTGGTTTATTCAAAAAAAAATTGTTCTCAAAATGTATGGGATTGCAACGATAGAAGCCCATTGATCTGGTTGTTTACATTTTGTGATTTAAGTAAATTTTTATTTTTGCTGTCCACGAGCAAAGAATACTGCAGGGGTAGTCGCTTCTGGCCACGTGGTTCGACCGCATGGTTCGATCAATTGGATTACGTGATTTTTTTCCAGTTAGATCGATTTTAGAATCTTAACAGGCGAACTAATAAACCTAAGGACCGCGTAGTGCGACTCTAAAGTCGAACTACGATGACCAGTTCACCTTGGTCTTAAGAACACATGGTTCGATTAATCGATCCAACTAGAAAAAAAGTTCACGCAGTCCGATTGATCGAACCATGCGTTCGAACCACGTAGCCAGAAGCTTCTGCAGTATTCTTTACTCGTGGACAGCAAAAATAAAAATTACCTTAAATCACAAAATTCATTCATTCGTTGCAATCCCATACATTTTGGAAACAATTTTTTGTTCAATAAACCAATTATTTATTCAAAGAATAATTAATAAGAAACTTAGACTGGATTTTGATTTTGACTAACTGGTTTCCTCACTTTGTTTTCCTTTACCATTTGAGAGCACGGGGCATCGCGCACATAATTGTTTTAACGGTTGCGAACCACGATCAGATCAGAAGACGCGTTTAAACCTCCTATGAAAAAAAATCCTATAAAATAAATCCGAGTTTGTATAAGCCTAATTTATTTATTTAAGTAATCTAAATCTATCTAATCTAATAATAAATCTAATCCATTGTAAAGTTCAATTTCCGTTTAGCTTGATTTAACGCACAGCATACAAAGCCCGTTAATAACTACCTACCGAAATTCTATTCAATATTCACCGCTAACAGATTCTGATGTAGATAGTCAAGAAATGCCGGGTTTCCACTGAACGAGCAGATGAATTATGAGCATGTTTAGCTCTTTCGCTCGTCTTCCGTTTTAAAATAAAATCTACAGTTTATTTTGTGTTAAAAAATTAAAATTAAAAAAGCAGGGCTGAAACGTTTCAGAAGTTTTAGTATCTGTTTATAAGCAAACAAAACTAGAGCAAAAACTGAATCTTCCAGAAAAAAATCCGATGTTTTTGTACTACTAGCTAGAAGATGCTTAGGGAAGCCTGCACCAGCATAAGCGAGCTGCTGGCCTTCCTAGAGGACATCGGGTGGCTGAACTAGCAACCACCACCCGTCACGCAAAAAGGGCCCACCAGCGGCCTACTTGCGGAAACCAGTCCGCTCACCAAGTATACTTCAAGCTGATATGACAAGCAGATGGCCCACCTGATGTTAAGTGGTAACCATCACCTATGACAAAGCATTGCCTCGTAGGTCACGCACGATAGGAACTGCCATGCGCCCATCAACTTGTGTTGTATGTTTTAAAATAGCCTTGTCGAATAGTTACCGATATATTAGAATGTATTAACATATTTTATTTGTTTGTTGTAACACGTTTTAAATAACGATACATTACCACAGATAAGAGAATACTAGTATCAATACATAACTCAGAATATATAATATAATTCTGAGTTGTTTTTATACGAGGCAGTTTGAAAATAAACTCGTAAAGAATTTTCGATTGTTCGCTAAAGCTTTCATGAATCATCATGTAGTTTTCAGCAATATTTTATAACGGATTTTGAATAACTTTACATCAGAGTTTCAACTTCGTTTCAGTCTCAATTTGCTTTGTTTTTTCTGTGTTGCTGGAATATTTGAATGATTTTGTTTTATTTTTATTTCATTTTTATACTAAGTAGAGCTGATGGAACAAGCAATATTTTTCAATTGGACGACAGCGCTCTAACATAACTATGGTAAATAAATAAAATAAAAATTGCTTTATTTACTAGTACTATAGGAGGTAGATAATTATATAATTGGTGGATGTAGATGGCTCAGAATCGTTATTCCTGGAAATCTATAGGGGACGCTTATGTCCTGCAGTGGACTTCTAGGCTGATGATGAAGATGAAATATTCTGTCGCAGAAGACGCACCTTAACTAGGCTTGGTAATATTGAAGTCTGACGTCGTATCTGACCTTTGTAGCTGCTCAGGTCATGTAGACTATATCTTCGAACTGCTAACTGTAACGATTATTTTGACAACGGACAGATATTTGACTGACTGATTTAACACAAATACGATTGTAAAATAGGGATTCGTTTTTTGATGTTTTAGGAAGAAACATAACTTTTTCATTTTAATTGTTTTTCTAGTGTTAATTTGAGTTGCGTTGTGCAATTTCAGTGGCATTTTAGGAGTAGTAGAGCTCTTTGTGAAGAGCTCGTCCGGGGAAGTACTACCACCACACCTTTTTCTACCGCCAAGCAGCAATGCTGTGTTTCGGTTTGAAGAGTGTGGTTGCCGGTGTAATTACAGGCACATGAGGCTTAACATCTGTATGCCTCAAGCTGATGGACGCAGGGCAGTGCATCGTAGGGCACGTTCCTATCGTGCGTGACTTACGAGGCAATGCTTTGTTATAGGTGATGGTTACCACTTAACATCAGGTGGGCCATCTGCTTGTTCCATCAGCTGGTTGTATAAAAAAAAAAAAGGCAAAATGCCACCGAATACTTGAGGTCTTAGCACAAAGTGTAAGCATTTGGAATGAAAGTGTATTATGTGATACTCGTATCCTGATTTGACCGAAAATGTTTTGAATGTTTAGAATAAAACCGCCACCATTTTCTTCAAAACAAATGACGGCCGACTTGACTATGGACTGACTTGACTATAAAGTATTTGACACTGTCAAGATTGTCTGTCGAATGACGAACAGGAACCATTAACGGAGAAAAGAAGAAGAAGAAGAAGATTATAAAATAATAAAGCCTTCTCTGTAAGTATATTGGCATAAGCTCAGGTTAGATTATGTAGGTAAAATACTTAATACGCGTTATGCACGTGCCTGAAATTCAATAGCACACATTCAGTAACAGAAAGGGGTACCTTTCAACTCGAAACACAGCAGTTGGCAGAAACGGGTAATACTTCCCTGGACGAGCAACAAACAAAGAGCTTTACTACCCTAATCATTTTAAAAGTGCAAGATATTTTTCAATTTTATATATTTACAGCGTGCTCCCAAACAATAAAGAAAGTCTTAAGGTTTTGTTTGAACTTTCTATACCTCGTCTGATAGACGTCAGATGATCAACTTAACTAACATTGAGTAAATTTATCAATTTATTTTTATAAAAGGTTTGACTTGATATACTTAATTATAATATTCTCACCCAAGAGATCGTTAGAATTGTTATTATATTACATATTTTAATACATTTTTGCCAATTATTTCACTTTTGTATGGAATAAATTTTTCTCGTGCTTTTTTCGTGTTAATTCCATAGTAAGTTGTTCGCATTTTATATTCATATGAGTATTTGAAATCTAGAAGTTTTCAGGATTTTATAAGGTACCTACATCCTGCATACTGTCCATGCTTATTTGTGCTCATATATAAATACTAACGAGATTGCTCTCCCAATAGAGATATTTCTGAGCTGAAGGTAGTTGTAAAAATTGTCAAAGGCATACAGAATAAAATGATTTTTAATACAATTTTTCATTTAATTTAATTGTAAAAGTACTTACGAATGCATTCCTTGTTCCATTTGGTCAAGAGATCAGTATTTGATAACCTGAAAAAGAAAAAAATGGTAACATCATTTCCTCTCAGTAAAAGCTCTCTGATTTCGCCATTCAGATGATTCTTTTTATTAGACCTTTTTATTTTGGTTGCCCTTGACAACGGTATGACAAGCAGTGTTTCAATAGAATAAAAGTAGAAGTAATTTTCGTCTTGATTTATTATCTCCAGAATCGTAAAAAAAAACTATACTTAGGTTATAATAGTTAGATCTTCCATAGCCAGTCTGGAAGTCCATAAAAAAAGTTCTAAGTCAAGCCAGCCGCTGTAGAGAGAACAAAATGTAGACAGGCTGTGACAGCAGTCCTTCAGTAAATGGTTCACCTACTTGTATGCTCTTGTACCGTACATAAAAGACAAACTTAAAAACATCACAGACCAGGACAGTGCATCGTAGGGCACGTTCCTATCGTGCGTGACTTACGATGCAATGTTTTGTTATAGGTGATGGTTCCCACTTAACATCAGGTGGACCATCTGCTTGTTCCAGCAGCTAGTTGTATAAAAAAAAAGACCAAACAATAGAAGCTGATCTTATTTTTTTATTATTTAAAAAAATGAAGTAGTAAAAAAAGTAGAGTAAGAAAAAAACGAGTTTAGATATAATAAAAAGTGTATGTACGTACGTGTCTGTGCTTAGTAGCGAAATTTCGTGAAAGTGTTTGGCATAATGAATATTAAGTGACAGCTTGACAGCGTTATTTACAAAACAAACACTCCTAACACAGACAAATAGTTGTTTTTACAGCGTCTACCCTGCAAAATAGCTCACGCCTTAATAGATTTGTCTATCAATATCTCAGCGATCTATCGATCAAAATAAAGCGATAACATGATGTATCTATTTTGATGTGAATCCCATTTGGCGTCTGTCCAGATATTCCTCTAAATATACGAGCTATTATATTAGACAAGAACATTTCAACATTAGAATTAACAGACTAGACTAGGCGCGCTTTTGTTTACAACATTGTAAGCAGTGTTTTACTAAAATAGAGCATCGGTGGTTTAGTAGAAGTGACCACGCCTTCTGATTGTAAGAACGTAGTTTCGAATCGTGGGTTAACCACCTAGTATTATAACGGTGGCGATGGGCTTGCAACCTTTCAAGAGTAGTAGAGCTCTTCGTGTGTGGCTCGTCCGGGGAAATACTACCACCACGCCTTTTTCTGCCGCCAAGCAGCGTTGCTGTGTTTCGGTTTGAAGAGTGTGGTTGCCGGTGTAATTACAGGCACATCAGGCTTAAGATCTGTATGCCTCAAGTTGATGGACGCAGGGCAGTGCATCGTAGGGCACCTATCGTGCGTGGCTTGCGAGTCAATGCTTTGTTATAGGTGATGGTTACCACTTTACATCAGGTGGGCCATCTGCTTGTGCCATCAACTAGTTGTATAAAAAACCTGTCTCGTATAGAATACCAGCTTCTGTAAGATGTGTGGAATACCAACTACTGAAAAATGTGGGTATGTGCCAAGCCTAAAGACTTCTATAATCTTGAGTTTGTACTTCATACTAATAGCTCCGAGTGAATCACCGAAATTACAAGTGTTTAAACATTTTGTTGTTAACGTGAGTGTCACGAATCACTCTCTCGGGATAACATACTAATTATGAGAACTAAGTCGCGCTTGACAAAAAAAATTACTATGTCAAAATTGATTTCACAAAAAAGACCTGGCGAAATCTGAAACCGTCGTTTTCATAAAAAAAAACGTTTTTTTTTCTTATATCAGATAAAAGAAACGCCCTTTATAACCGTATCTCTGTATTTTCATTATTATATAAAAATAGGATTGTTATGAAAGCTTTCATCGTGAAATTGGTCAATAATATTTCATTAAAACATATTATTTATCTTTCATTGTTGGATCTCTTTGTAAAATTAAATGAAATCATAATTTGTGCCAATCGAGGCGTGACCTTAGCAACGAATAATTGAATGATGACTATAAAAAAACTGCTATGTGATTTATAGACACTTTTTGATATTATAAATAAAAAGAGCACAGATCTTTTGCTATAATATTTTTAGACAATTTCTGTTAATATAAGTAAAAAAAGCACTGATTTAGTGACCCTGTCTTTTGATTGTAAGGTCGTAGGTTCAGATCTGGTTGCATTTTGGCTCATTGCGCGGCCACTCTAAAAATTCACCCTGTATTTATTTTATTTTATTTCTTATTGCATCAAACAAGTTTATACAAAAGGAGAGCTTAATGCTTGATAGCATTTTCTACCATTTGCGATTGCGATTTTTCGAAAATGGGTTTAGTGATTTTAAATCTTTCAACATGTCGAAACGTGCGAGCGAGAGGTACAGTAGCTCTTGTCTTCGCCTTAATTTTTTATTGAAGCTTATTGATTGATACCAGGGTCAATATCATTGAGTAGACGACTGTGTGGTCTTCAAAGACAAGTACGTTGTTATTTTAATGTTATTTGTCTACTGCCATAAATAGCAAGTGAATAGTATTTGATAACCTTGTGCAGTTTGTAGTATTTGATAACCTACGTGGAACAAGCATGGTCCACCTGATGTTAAGTGGTTAACTGATAGAATACTTGAATACTTTTATATATGCATACTTGTACATGCAATACAATATAGCACCCAGACATAGAAATACTATAAGTACTAATCAGATATTTTGATCCGATAACTGCTAATGTACCTCTCGCTTGCACAATTCGACATTTTTAAAAATCTCAAATCATTGAACTTATTTATGAAAAAACGCATTCAACGGACCAAAAAAATTGTGTGCAATCATTTATAATTTTGATCCATACCAGTTTTCCTACTAAATCATATACTTTACTAGTTTTATTACTTATGCTTTCTAGAGGTACTTTGACGGATGTCAGCCCCTTAAATATCTGATGTCATTTAAAAAATAAAACCAGCCAAGTGCGAGACGGACTCGCGCACGAAGGGTTCCGTACCATTATCTATAAAAACGGCAAAAAAATCACGTTTGTCGTATGGGAGCCCCCTTAAATATTTATTTTATTCTATTTTTTTGTATTTGATGTTATAGCGGCAAAAGAAATACATCATCTCTGAAAATTTGGTGACAGACGGATGGACAGCGGAGTCATTACTAAGACTCCGCTGTCCGTCCGTGGGTCGTTTTACCCTTTGGGTACGGATCCCAAAACTCAAGTCCAGGCAAGTTAGTTTTACCGTCCGTTTGTGTCTCTGTTTATCCTTAGACATAATAATTTTACTCGCAGACCATTATGCTTTTTCTTTTTCAGTGCTAAAGAGCTTGAGAGAATTATCTACCGTGAATGGGGATAATCCCCACAATCCTCTTGACGGTCGCGTTCCAATTTTTTATTCCTGGAATGAGATAGGGTTTTTTTTTGTAAAATGAAAAATGTAGGTAATGTTGTAATGTTGCCAAATGTAATGTTTGAACGTACTCGTACCTCTGACTACACCTTAGACATCCTCAAGGAATCTGGTGTTTGTACATGGTACTAAGAAATCAGCTGGCTGATCACGTAACTTTGTTGCAATCAGTTTCTGTTTGCAATAAGTTAATTAGACAAAACTTTCATATTGTTTTATATACTTATTGGTTTCATATATAAATTGATTGTAGCAAAGTTACCCTGCTGAGGGAATACCTACCGCGCCTGGGGATCAAAGTCGTGAATCTATTTCAGTTTCAGTGTTTTTTTAAATACTTTATAATACTAGCAATACATGTAAGTTTTACTAACAAAATGATCCATTGTAGAGTGCAATAAATGAATGAATAAAAATTTACAGAAAACTAAAAAAAAAATTGTAGAAATGACAAAACGGAAGCGATAAAAAGGTATTTTAAAAACCTCATAACCGCTATGTTTATTACGATAATGATGGCGGCCACCGTATCCTAGGAAATGAAAGCCTTACCAATTCCGGTGGCAATCTCGTTTGGTACCGGATATCGGGTAATCAATTTACCACCGGACTTCGGAATGGGCTGTTATTTCCGGAGGGTGGCCATAATTAGCAAATGTGGAGCAGCCCTTTTGCATTACTTATATGTTTGTAGGCAAACTTCTACAGACGACAGAAAACATGTGGGAGTTACAATTTCCATCATCATCAGCCCAAGGAAATCTAAATGAATTAGTAAACATAGCCTCTCTAAATACGTAAACAGAAAAAATGATTTTGAGCATTTTCCATTCCACTGCCCGCGATTCTTACAATATCGTGTTTCTCAAGTACGGTATAATAAAATAAATAAGCAATGTCTATAATATTTAACTGCTATCTTTTTCCAACAGGACAACAAACGACTCTGCGTATTTTATTCAATGTTTAAAAAGAAACGTGTATAAATATAGGGTTAACCCATTTGCTCACCCAGGAGATGGGCATGCATCCTTACCAATACAGCGGCCACCAATACATCATTAATACAGAAAAAAAACAAATCTATGGGGAAGACCTATATCCTGCATGGACGTCTTTACGAACACCCATTTTTAGTCAAAATCAAAGCAAAAATAAGCAATTTAATTAATCCAATTCACACAATCACAAATCACAAGGACCACTTTGAAACGTCTTAAAGCTAGGTGAATGTGCTAGTCCTACGCGACCAAGCATAGAATAACAGGCAACAAACTTACGGCTTTTTTCTATGATCCTACAGGCTCCTACTGGGCTCCGTTTTTTTGTATGATCCTACATACATACATACATAAAATCACGCGTGTTTCCCGTGGGCCGAGATCACGAATTTCTACATATACCTCCGATTTAACATATACTTATAAAAATCGTTTTGTTATTCTATTGTTTATTTTATGATTCGATTATTTTTTCGCCTATGTGGCTCATATTTTGTTCTGTCCAATAAAGAATTTTCTATCTATATACCACCACTTGCGAGGGCGAGGCCTTTGCTCAACAATTGGACACTATGGGCTAGTAATAATACTAATAGTCAGTTTATATTGTTATTCTACTTGATTTTTCGAGTTGGTGATAGATAAGACGGACTTTGGACATGAAAACGGTCTTTTGTGCGTTAATTGACATTCGATAGGTATCCGTTACCAAACGGAGCTCCAACCGCAGTGATTAGCGCGTTTGATTAGGACCCACGCAAGTGTGTAACCACTTGCTTGTTAGAGCTCCGGTTTGCTTAAAACGGTGACTGCCAAATGCGGTCGTCATGATGGAATATAATAAATAAATAAATATTAGTTGACTTTCCACACCGCACTATCTAGCCCCAAACTAAGCCAGAGCTTGTAATATGGGAACCAGATAGCTGAAATAATACATAAATACTTTTTTTTTGTAAATACATAGGTACTTATAATATTATTTAACACCCAGAAAGAGAACAAACATCTATGTTCATCACACAAATGTTTGTTCTCGGTCGGGATCGAACCCACGGCCTACGCCGCAGAAGGCAGCGCTACTACCAACTGAGCTGTGAAGGCTGTCAAAATAATATAATAATAATATAGGTAATAGAATAAACGTTTACGTAGCATTAGAAGGTATAACACATTAGCCTGAAATCAGTCAAAAACATGTAACAACAAAATCAGGAAATCAGGTAACAACAAAAAAAAAATTGAGTGGCTCAAGTGACAACTTTAGCACTCCCAAAAGAAGTGGACTATGACGTCAGATACAGTTAATGCCATAATCTGCCGCCAAGCAGCATTGCTGTGTTTCGGTTTGAAGAGTGTGGTTGCCGGTGAAATTACAGGCACATGAGGCTTAACATCTGTATGCCCTAAGTTGATGGACGCAGGGCAGTGCACCGTAGGGCACGTTCCTATTGTGCGTGACTTACGAGCTGTATAAAAAAAACAGTTACGTAATAGAGGAAAAACATTACGTTACTGTATTTGATGAAACCGTGCCTTGACTGTTGTGTCAGATTAGGTTACGCCAAATATTGACTTGGCTACAAATGTGACGTCATACCACTTGTTTTGGGAGTGCTAAAATCTAATGAGACTACTATTTAGGCATCAAGATACCTACGGCCCAAAAGCGAGTTGTTTTTAGTATCAGTTTTAACCAAATCCTTATAATTATCACTGCATCATAAAAAAGTTTAACACAATACAACATTCATCGTTGTAAAAGTCACATCAAGGTCACATAAACATTACATACATAGCTGATTGTTAAACAAAAGTTATATGAATTTTCTACGGAGGCGAAATATTGAATCAAGAGCGATAATAATATTTCTTTTATAGAATCCCGAGCGCGAGCGAAAGGTTTTAAATTACATGCCCAAACCCTCGTATCAAACCTTTATCTACTCTCATCACTGCGCCTTATTTCACTCTACATTTCTCTCTAATCACACTGTTCCTCCGTTCTCTCTTACAGACGTCATAACTAATTAGAGCTAAAAGTTACCACGTTAAACAATTACTACGTTATTTGCTTTATTAAGTTTATAATCGAGGAATTGGACAAGTTTATGTCGATTTGTTTATGAACATCTATAAAATGACAATTTCTTCATTGGTTTCCTCTCCTCATCTGGTAATGAAGAAGAAAATAAGCTGTGCTAGGCTTTTTAATTGGGTACATACATAAAATGTGGAAATACCAAAATGTCATATCATCATTATCATCTGAGGGGATATCTACTGTGCCTGGGGAACAAAGTCGTGAAGCGGTGTGAGAAATGGTGAAACTTTTGACTCCCTAATTTTTTTTATTTCACATGCGTTCTCTATTTCCAAATTGCCTGGATGTACTTACAGTAATTATTGCCTTTGACAATCTCTTTGTTTCGCCACATTTTCTGTCTGTTTTAAGGTTTTTCTAGAACGAGAACAAAAACGTTGGACAAAAACGGTACAAAATAATAGACCGCAAGCCAGACGGGACTTACGAGCTTTTTATATTTATAGAGTTGGGTTTTCGAATTGATCTCTATGCTATTTTATATAAACCATCCAGCTTTAAGTTTGACCATACTTAAATAAATAAATAAAATAAATAAAGCCTTTATCCAAAACAATTATTTCTTTATTATTATTATGATTTTATTATTTCTATTTAGTTTAGGTTGTTTTATTTGGGCACCCAAAAATGGATGTAGGCCTCCTCCATGCAATTCCATTGTTGGCGATCTTGTGCTACTCGAGTCCCCGTTCTTCCACGTTCTTGACCATACTTTCGACACATAAAAACAATGATGAAATAAAGAATCTTCACTTAAATGTGGTTTTGGTACCTTATTTTTTTCATTTTCTTTGCAATTTGTTTGCAATTAAATTTTTATGTCAGTCTGTTCACATGCTCTTTATGTATAATTTATTGGGAAACATCACTGGTTTCTGTAAAACTGAAATCTAGCTATTTATAATTATTATAGTACTGTTTGTGTGCCAAAAAATAAAATGGTTTTACATAACTCATACTCTCGTAGACTTGAGAATTTCTCTCTATAATTGTGGTGCTACATGTGTACTCTTGAAATAGAAGTGAAACTCTAGAAATAGAAGATTCAATGTACCGTGTCTGTAGCTTTTATCAGTCTGTGGCGCAGACGGTATGTAATTCCATCCATAGCTTTTCCAGTGGAATTTATTAAACCGAGCTTCGACAGCTTCTATTCCTATCAGTTTCGCGTTGGGGTTTAGTTTTAGCCGGTTTGGGTAGATAGTTCTGCTTTATTAGGTACTGGCTTTTACTTGCAAAGCTTAGCTCTGATTTCACCGTGCTGTGTTAGATTAACAAAGGATTAAAGGGCCGTTAAATATGTCCAAAAAGTACGCGTCTGACATCTAAGGTTCTAACCATAGATGATTTAATCTATTTAACGGCCTGTTAATCCTTGATTAGTAAGTCAAAGTAAAAAGTATTTATTCAATAAAATCACAAGGATCACTTTGAAATATTTTAAAGCTAGGTGACTCTAGGTGCCAGTTCCACGCGACCAAAGCCTAGAAGAACAGGCAACAAACTTACGGCTTGGTTCCTACCGTTCTTTTGTATGATCCTTTTACAAAGTAATACAATATTGAGTAGTAACTAACAGAGCATGGTGAAATCAGCTCTTACTATTTCACTATAACGAAAAACACGCATAAGCTCTAGACTTTGATGCCATGGTACGGTAGACAGATCTCTTAGTATCAAGTATCAACTCAGCCTTTTGAGGATGTCTTGGGGAAAGGTCTAAGTTTACATTTGGCACATTTTGCATTAGTTGGCATTTCATAGGTGACAGGTTGCAAGGTTGCTGTTAGAATACTTACTGATTTCCTCATGATGTTTTCGTTCACCGTTGCGAAAAATCCATTGGTGCACTACTGGATTCCGACTTCTTCTTCTCGTGTCAATAGTTTCTTTTCGAAACAGTGTGGTGAAAGGATTTTAAGTGCGCCTCAAGAGGCTCCTTTCGAGCACTTGACACATGTTATAGAACTTTTTAGGTTCCACGACATGCCGGTTTCCTCACGATGTTTTCCTTCACCGTTTGTGAGTACTGGTATTGTGCACATACATTTTTGAACAGAAAAACTCATTGGTGCACGACCGGTTTCGAACCCACGACCTTAGGATCGGACTGAAAATGCTTTTAATAACATTTAAAAAATGGCTTAGTAATAGGGTCCCGTTTTACCCCTTAGGTACGGATCCTAAGAAGGAAGATTAAAGTCAACCCATACCACGTTTTAAATTAAGACGTTCTTTGTAAAAAATGGTTCTTTTGATTTTAGGTGTCTTATAAGATACAAGTCAGATTATTTCGCATTGTTGTATTGTTGGATTACTTTGTAGAAAATTTTATTAACGTTAGATAAAGGTTCATTTTCTTTACTTTTTCGTAATTTTCTATCCATTACCCATTTGTCTTTCCATCCTGTATAATACTGAGCTTTTTATCCCAGTAAACGAACTGTGGTAAGTAAATTATTTTTTCGATTTTACTAATGGTTCGTGTCCGAATATTCAATGAAACCTACCCTTTTTATTATTCTACCATCAAAGAAAATTATACCTAAGAACATCCAACTTTAACACTCCAATTACGTGGAAACTCTATTCGATGAGTTTTTCACCTTTCCCGGTCAGTTTGGGTGCTTTTCTTTTCTTTATGTATAACAAAAATGTCCGAAAAATATCTTTTGGCATAAAAATTTCTGCAAAGGTATTTTTCCGAAAACCTCTCACATTACGGACCAAATGATGTTTTTGTCTGCAAATTACTTGGTACGATTTAGTTATTTATAACTAGTTAAATAAAATGAATTAGTTACTTGGCAGTTTTTTTAAAGTCCAGACCACAGTTCATGTAATGAGAGATATTATCCCTATGACAAATTAAATAACGTAAATAAAAAAAAACACAACCGTAATAGACAATGAACAATTTTTTTCATTTATACTTCAATATCGACTGGGTAGAATGCAACAGGATCGAGAGGAGTTGAAGAGCAAGGCAACCTTTGCCCAGCAGTGGGACAGTAAAAGCGAGATTAAACAAAATTAATGGATACAAAATTAATACTATGTAGTTAGTACACTTTGCAATTAATAAAAGTATTTGCAAAGTGAACAGAATACCTATGCAAGAATTAAGCTGTCTACAGACCGTTGCAAACGATCTCAGTGATGACTCAAAGATCCGAACCCCTATCAATCGGAAGCATCCCCAAGACGCTAGCTGCATTACCACGCTGAATGGCAATTCTGATGCCTTGAGCTCAATAAGAAAAGGCGTTTGCAACGAGCAAGTATGTAATATATATATATATATATTCGAATGGACTAAATGCTGGTGATCGTCTGACGATTCTTACAGCACTACCAAACAATACACGTACAAGTTTGTAAGTCTATTTTGTTGAACTATTTATAGGTAATCACTAGACCTCGGGTCACGCGTCGCTTCGATTGATATCATTTTGAAACATGGAAGGCTTCTTTTCCCCACGGACCTCAAGGGCCAGAAATAAGGGACAAATGAGTTATAGGTAATTGATTAAAAAATATAGCACTTATTAATAACTGGATACTATACATCGGTGAAAACTTATAAATAAAAATAATCTAAAATTAGCGAAAGAATTTCAGATACTTTTGAACTATCCGTCTAGTCCAGTAGTAGAGCTCTTTTAGAAGTACTACCACCATGCCTTTTCTGCCGCCAAGCAGCGTTGCTGTGTTTCGGTTTGAAGAGTGTGGTTGCCGGTGTAAATACAAGCATTTGAGGCTTAACATCTTTATGCCAAGTGTTGATAGACGCAGGGTAGTGCATCGTAGGGCACGTTCCTATCGTGCGTGACTTACGAGGCAGTGTTTTGTTACCACTAAACACGCTTGTTCCATCAGAAACTAGAATAAAAAAAACTATCCATCTAATCATTTATACTCTTGGCGAGGATTATAGTAACTTGCAGATGAACAGGCGATGCGGGCTCATGAGATTACGTCTCTTGAAGATGCAACACTCTGATCTAATCCTGTACTCTCATTATGTTCTTAGCCCTGCCGCTAAGTGGTACTCAGGCAGAAATAGTTCTAGACGACTGAAATCATTTAGTATAATTAGAACCTTAGGGTATGTTTGGAATCTTGTTTTAGTAATTTTATCAGGTAACAATTGTTTGTATAAAATCGAAAATAAGTAATAATAAGGTCTCTGATTATGTCAGGGACAATTAGTGGCATTTCTATAAGCCGTTATAAAAAAAACTTGTTTTACTAAATGCACAGTCTAGACGCGATTCTAAATCTGCCTGCATCAGTTGTCGATTGGCAAATTAATACTAAAATTTCTATCAGATATTTTTGACGAAGAAAAAAGCATGAAATCTATTATCGTACTCTTGCAAGTTTTAAGATATTAAAACTAAAAACGAAGTCCTTAGGTTAAAAAAATAAGCAATAACAGGTAATCAAAGTTAAAAGGTATTTATTCAGTTGAATCACAGGGATCACTTTGAATCGTGTTGGTTTTATACAACTAGCTGCGTAAGTCACGCACGATAATAACGTGCCCTACGATGCACTGCCCTGCGTCCATCAACTTGAGGCATACAGATGTTAAGCCTATGTGCCTGTAATTACACCGGCAACCTCTCTTCAAACCGAAACACATAGCAACGCTGTTTGGCGGCAGAAAAAGGCATGGTGGTAGTACTTCCCCGGACGAGCCCTTTACAAAGAGCTCTTCTACTCTTAAACTACTACTATTACTCTTAAAGTGAATCTAGGTGCCAGTTCCACGCGACCAAGGCTGGAAGAACAGGCAACAAACTTACGGCTTGGTTCCTAGCGGCCCAAACGCTGACGAAGCTGTTTTTAAAATTCCATTGGCTTTCTATTTTTACCGGCTCTCCGTTTATTTCCGTATTCCCTCTCATCAATATTATGCAAATATTATATCCCAGGAAACATTATAGACGTTTGTGTTATCAGCTGCATCCCCAAAGCAATTTCGCAAATCCCTCGGCTTCTCTAGTACGAGGTACATTGAAAGCTTTCTAACTCTATTAACGGAGAATTGCACTGCGTCTTATGTACCTACCTATATACCGTTTATACAGCGATACACACGGGTGTGGTTATATCCTCTTTATTATATTTATAGAAATAATGGAAGAGGGCAGGGAATCAGTAGATGAGACTCGCTAGCGACCGAATCGTGTAATAAAGAGGAGGCCTCTTCACTCGTACATGCAAACGGGTTGAAACTATGATGATTAAAATAACTAAACTATCGCGGCTGTCTATGAACCACGGTAGAGCACTTGTTATTTTGAACTTTATTTTGACGAAGTTAAGTTTGTAATTTAAAATACACGTCGAGGTTCTTATCTAGGCTATTATAGGTAGCAGAGAAATGTCTATCATGAACCCAATGCTATCGGATGGGACATAGTTTTTCCTATGATATGGGTTTGACACCTCTTCTGTATTAGAATCAATTCAGCCAAGAGAGGTTTGAGTTCCGTCACTTTTCATCAATTTTGTTTTGTTCAATGAAATACAAATGGGAATGATAACATGATTGTGTTTGGCGGTGTTTTGAAAAAGGCTAGGTTTACTCGTAAGTCCACACACCCATATTCACTTATCAAGAAAACAAAGGGGACTATAAGGTTTGGTGTCGATTTAAAAATTATGTCAAATATGAAACATCTTATTTTGTTAAGGCTAAAGTTCAAATTAGCATATCTCAGACTGGCATTTCTATTTAGTATTTTTCTATTGCTGTTGGGTATATTGATTGTATTTATGTAATAGTTAGACGCTTATTTCCACTATTGTATCTTAAAAGTAGTACCATCCACTCCAAATAAAGGTTAGCTGGAGGAAAATGGTAACTAGCATAAAGTTCGCCTGTGTACTTCTTTTTGAGCAAAAATAATTTTCTCTAATCTAATTTATGTCAAACTAGGCAGTACCAATTTACGAGATGACTAAATACACGTAAAAATGTTGCTTAATATAGATGACTTTATTTGACATCACTAAAAATATTGCCGTCTCTTTCTTATGAACTGAAACAACAAGGACGGCTATAATAGCTTAAATTATCTACATCAATGTGAAATCTATACATACATAATAGGGCAATAAACATACTGAATACTGAAATGTTGCACAGCTACATATGTATATTATAAGTGCCTACCGTTTAGGCGCTCACTGATAAACAATTTTGGAAAATTGTCATCCAAAGTGGAAAAAGTATATGTTTATACATTTTTTTTTTACAAAATATAGGTAATATATTTGACCGCTATCTCATCATTAAGTGTTGCAAGGTTACCTAGAAGATTCACTCTTCTCTTGAATAAATCCAAACTAGGCATTTGGAAAACTGAGTTTTGTGAGTTTTAGTGGACTTCCTTTATAAATATAATTTTTTTTGGTTACACAATGATATCTGTATAAGTAAATGTTCATAGACTAATCGTTTCAACGCTGATTTATTGGAAGAATTTTTGATTTTAATAGGCATTGGATTCCAAAGACCCACTGCCACCTCAAAATGAGATCTGTATTAAGTAAACGTTCATAGACTAATCGTTTCAACGCTGATTTATAGGAAGATTTTTTGATGTGACTACTCATTGGATTCCAAAGAAAAGCTGCCACCTCAAAATAATGATTTATTTTGCCAAAGCCAAAAATAGCTATTGTCCGGTAGAATGTTGCCCTTCCTCGCTATAACGTGTTATTGGTAAAAACATCACTCAGCAATTTTGACCCTCTGGGTAGCCATAATGGTTCAGTGATTTTGCTTTAATACCGCCTTTTATTTTGTTATTTTATGTTTTATTTTTAAGGATATTCCGTTCTTGTGTATACAGTTTAGTATTTTAAAAGGAGGTAAAATTATGAAAATCGATTAAAAAAAATAAGTAAGCAGAAAAAAAAATTACGACACAAAACTAATCGAACTACACTTAGATAAAAATACCATTAATCATACAACTCTAAATAAAACTTAAACTAATTTATCTCAGGTATAACTACAAAATCAAATAAAAATTACACTTTATTCAATGATTAAAAACTAAATTGAGACCAAGAACGATCCCATAAGGGACTGGTTTTGTAGAACTAACATAATATATTTTTAGGGAGCTCCTAAATGAGTAAATCGTTCTAATTTAAAATAGATATTGAAAGTCCATCAAATTGTCTGTGCAATTGATGGACGCAGGGCAATCGTATGGCACGTTTCAATCGTGCGCGACTTGCGAGACAATGCTTCGTTATTAGGTGATGCTGGTTACCATGTGATATCAGGTGGACCACGTGCTTATTCCACGAACAAGTAGTGTAAAAATAACCTACCATATTTGGGATTTTTCTCGCCTATGGAAATTTAGGATACAATATAAATTATTGCTATCAATACCTTTTGTACAAAGTTTACTTTAGAATTCAACACCTTCAACCACGTACACACAGATAGTAGGCTGGCTTTTATGTCTTTCTACGTCATTTTAATTTGGCCTTGTGTAGCTTGATTTGTATCCGTATGTATCACCTGACCTACAGGTCATATGACTGATAGCGTGAGTTCTATTCTTTACCCACGACAAATACAATAATTGTCATCATGAGTTTCTCGTAGTTGTGAAAAAATATAGCGTGAATCAGACTATTCTTTCAGTAAGGTTGTACGTGATCCGATCGTTAGGGACAGGTGTGTTTGTTAGCCCGTGCACACACGGAGGAAAGCCACGTGCACGTTTTTTATATCCACGTTATGAACACGTGACGTTCGGTTAGCGAACTCTGTAAGCGGGCCGGATCAGTCTGTGATTCATTAAAACAAGCAGTAGCGATAGCGATCAACAAGGACCACACAAAATAACGATAGGAACTAAGCCGTAAGTTTGTTGCCTGTTCTTCTAAGCTTGGTCGCGCGGAACTGACACCTAGTTACCTAAGACGTTTAAAAGTGATCCTTGCGATTAAAAAATTTCGTTTGTTGTATGGGAGCTCCCTTAAATATTTATTTTATTCTGTTTTTTAGTATTTGTTGTTATAGCGGCAACAGAAATACATCATCTGAAATTTTCAATATCACGGTTCATGAGATATAGGCTGGTGACAGACAAACAGACGGACGGACATCAGAGTCTTAGTAATAGGGTCCCGTTTTACCCTTTTGGTAGAACGAGACCCAAATTAAATAAAAGAAGTGGCTTTATAAGTTTTGAAGATTAAGTTTATTTAAAAAACATGAAGACTAATTTGACCTTGATTTGAAGAACTGAGTTTTTTATATGTTTTTTCATTTTCATCACTCGCAATATTTTTTTATATGTTCAAAAAACAATCGAGCGTATGTCCAATGTTATTTCACGTGCCATTGTGTACGCGTCCTCAAAATAATTATGAACAAATTTTAACAGGAATTATGACATGAATAATCGGATTCTGTCACCGACATTATCGTGACGGCCAGAAATAACCAGAAATGTTCCCATAAAACCGAGGAATAATCAGAATATTGTTTCTTCAGACTTCCGGCTATCAGTTTTTGTACTGCCTATTTAGATAAATATATAAATAAGTATAGCCCCCCGATGGACCGACGACTTTGTAAAGATTTCAGGATGTCTGTAGACGGAGTAGAGTAAGTAGAGTAAAATATTCTTCCGTAATGTGTATTTGATGAGCAGATTGATTTCCGTAACTAGGCCACCGGTGGCCTTTCCTTGATATTATGTTTAAACCTTACATATTACGGAAAAGCGAGACTATCAAGGTATTCCCATACTTAAAAGAGGGTCTCAAACCCATGAAATCATTTTCAACTCTATTCCCAACAAAATTTCTTATGGGTTGCTTGGGATATAACTCGCTGGAGGTTCGGCGGGCCAGCGACCAACTTACGACGGCCTGTAAGGTTTTTCGCGGCAAGATCGAAGCCCCGGACTTGAGCGATGAGCTGTGCCGTTTTTACGTTCCGAACAACTATTGTCGGGGGCGGAAGCACTAGTTGTTTGCCAAACCATTCTATCGCACTGTGGCTCGCGCCTCGACACCTATTCCGCGTATCCTCGCCGCACTCAATGCTCTCCTGCATGCTAGTCCTGGCTGTAAAAGTTTAATAATGAGTGGATTAGTATTTTGTCTGAATGCTTGAGATTTTGTGAGCGTGATGTATAGATGTGTGTAAAACTTGTTCTTTTTTGAATGTTTTGACATTCACAAATTATTCATGTCATTTAATTATTTCAAACTTTTGTAATTTTCTCTATTTTTATTTTTGATTATTTCTGTGTTAGTCTATTATTATTAGTCCGATATCTTTAATTGCTGTAATTGGTGAACTATACTTACCGTTGTAATTAAAGTAAAATAAATAAATACAAATCCAAATATGAAATGTACTAAGTTCCTGAAATAAATATTTTGTATTTGTACGAGTATTGTAAGCAAAAATATTTAAAGGGAAGTTGCCCATCCCGTTGAAAACAAAAGCAATGAATATCTGCCTTGCACCATGTCTTACCTATGCTTGCCAGACGTGGTCTCTTACAAAGAAGCACCTAGAAAAGGTACGAGTGTGTGCAAAGAGCAATGGAAAGAAGCTGCATAGGCGTCAGGCTTCCATCCGGAAAAATACGAAAGCAAAAGACATAGTCTGGTGGATTCTGGGGCTGAAATGGAAATGGGCAGGCCACCTGCAAAGGATAGATCCAAATAGATGGTCCCATGTAGCCACTAACTGGAGTCCGCGGGACAAAAAGCACAAAACAGGAGACGTCCCCCCCCCAAAGATGGTGTGATGACATTGTCAAAGCAGCGGGAAAGCTTTGATCAAGGAAGGCAAGGAACAGAGCAGAGTGGAAGCACTTGGAGGAGGCTTTCACCGTGGGCGGTACTTATACCTACATATAGTTTTTTTCGCTTATTTGATTTATTTTAAACTTTCTATTAGCATAATCAGAAATATATAATTAAGTATACCTATATAATTTAAGTTTAAAGATAGGCTAAGCTATTTTTTTTTATTTATTACTACTGTGTATGTAAATAAAGCTATTTTTATTTATTTTATTATTGTAAGCCAGCTTCGCAACGTTCTATTATTAAGTTTACGTACGCTTCCGTACCCAAAAGATTTCATAATAATAACGTAGACTTCTCACCTTGGCTTACTCCGTTCTCATCAAGTTTCTAAAACAAACATTAAAGAAGCTTTGAATTAATTACGTGACGTTCTAAACGTTTTAAAACTCAATTAACGAAAGTTACTGTATGGTTCTGCTTTGTACCTTTTCACATGGTTAAGGTTGCTTGTAAGTAAACGCATGCAGCGCCGGGCGCCGCCTAGGTACGCCTAGATTTATGATGTAACTTTGTGTTCAAGTACACAAGAACAAACATCATATAGATAGTAATATCTATCTTTACAAACATCGTTACTTTCACATTTATGCAAGGTGTTCCAATACTTGTGTATATAAACTTCAGGGGGCTAAAGTACCCAACAATATGAACAACATTTTATAAGGAACCAACACTGTGAACGCGAACAAAAAGCTAGTGTTTTATATTCTCGTTTACAGTTTTGGTTCCGTAGAAAAAGTTATTCATATTGATGGGTACTTTAGCCCCCTGAAGTTTTTAAACACAAGTATTGGAACTTTGTATATTAGTATAGGAAGTAGAATAGGATCATTATCATCCATCACACCGTTTTAGAGCTCTTTGTGAAGGGCTCGTCCGGGGAAGTACTACCACCACGCTTTTTTCTGCCGCCAAGCAGCATTGCTGTGTTACGTTTTGAAAAGTGTGGTTGCCGGTGTAATAACAGGCACATGAGGCTTAACATCTGCACGCCTCAAGTTGATGGACGCAGGGCAGTGCATTGTAAGGCACGTTTCTATCGTGCGTGACTTACGAGGCAATACTTTGTTATGGGTGATGGTTACCACTTAACAAGGAGGGCCATCTGCTTGTTCCATCAGAAAGTGGCTTAAAAAAACACAGGATTTATTTTCCATTAAATAAATAGAATTTATGTTTTTAAGGAAAAAGATCGATCTCTGACAGAATAAACTGTATGCCTCAGGTTGATGGACGCAGGTCAGTACATCGTAAGGCACGCGGTAATGCTTGCGAGGTAATGCTTTGTTATAGTTGATAGCTACCATTTCACATCAGGTAGGTCATCTGCATGTTCCAACAGCAAGTAGTAAAACAAAATGTGATTAGAAGTATTTGTTTAAAAATAGCTTTTCTTTTACGAAACATCTTTTAATTTTTGTGTTAGTTTATTCTACGGTTTCCAATCGGGCTACCACGAATCTGCCACTGACAGTGTTCATTAAAATTAAAACAAAATAATGGACAATTAAAAGAAAAAGCGATAATTGTATTTGCGGGTATAATCTTTTGTGGCATGTGTCAAAACTGACAAGCTGCCATTTGCAACAGAATGTAGAGCTAATCCGTTTCAGGTTACACAATTTAATTATTTCCCTTGAAATGTTTTTTTCGAATTGCATAGTCTTTTGTTTTATGGAACGAATATTTAATGATCTTCTCAATTCATCATCATCACCATCATCATCATCATCATAATCATCATCGTTATCATCATCATCATCATCATCATCATCATCATCATCATCATCATCATCATCATCATCATCAGCATCATCATCAACCTGTGTTAATCCACTGCTGGACGTAGGTCTTTCCCAAGACGCGCCACTGAGCCTGGTCTTTGGCTCATAAATGATTGATCCCGGTAATTTTCAGGAAATATGGCGTTTATGCCAATCTTAATAGGAATTATATTTGTTACAAATTTCATCCTAATCGGTTCAGTGGTTATGGCAATTTGTTAATTGCGATTATTTTTGAATGAGTTCATCGATTTTTTATCTTTTAAATGTTGAAATGTGAGCGAAAGGTACATTAGTGTCTTCGCCATGCAACCGTGTGAACGTGTACAGGTACATAGTCACGTCCCCAATAAAGTCCTGTGCAATTCCACGATCCATTAAACTTGTACATTCAGGTGCTCTGATTGTCTGCTTTTATTGTTCATCATTTATAACGACTCTGTAATTGGAATGTAAGATGAATCTATCTGCATAAAACAGAATAGATATCTTTTTTTTTTGTAAGTAGTCAGTTTCTTTATGTAGTTCGTAACATTGAGTTTTTGAGTGTGATATATATTAGTATATTTTTATTTTTATGTATGTATGTATTAGGTTAATTTATGTAGGAACCTGTAAGTGTATTAAGATCCTGTAGTTTTTAGTTATTTAAGTTTACTTCGTGCACCGCCGTCCATTACCGCTCTGTACCGCTCTGTACGGCCCTGCCGGAAGACCAGCGTTAGATTCTAGCCAACTGACTTATGCTGAGTCAGGGTCCGTTTTGCAGCTCTTAGGTTTTTATTTTATTAATTTAGTTCTTTTTACTTTTAAAAGTTGCGTGCAAATAAATATGTTTTCTTTCTTTCTTTCTTTGTAATTTCTTTCCATCCTAAGTTTGCCTGGAAGAAATCGCTTTCGGAGATAAGGCCGCCCATTGTACTTTTTTAAGCTACGCCTAGATTTATGATTTATTCTTCTGTACAATAAAGTGTTATCTATCTATCTATCTTTCTTGTATTTTATAAAATGAATTTAACTGATTTAGATGTTTTTTTAGATTTTGGAACAAGCATGATCCACCTGGTGTCGAGCTGTTACATCTGCCTAAAACAATCGCATTGCCTCACAAAGCACGTCGGCTGAGGACGTGCTTGATGGACAAACAGTCCCATTTGAAACTAACTTAAATAAAAAAAAATATATAAATATTGGTGGACGTTCCACACAGCACTATCTAGCCCCAAACTAAGCCAAAGCTTGTAATATGGGAACCAGATAGCTGATATAATACATATATAAATGGCAGCACTAGATGGGAAATTTATTACAGAAAGCCAATTTGAAAATTCACTGCGGCTTCCGCGGTCACTTGGTTGGATGATGTTTTAAAGTGAATTCAAATTCAAAAGGTATTTATTCAGTTGAATCACAAGGATCACTTTGAAACGTCTTAAAACTAGGTGAATCTAAGTGTCAGTTCCACGCGACCAAGCCCAGAAGAACAGGTATCTAACTTACGGCTTGTTTCCTATCGTTCTTTTGTATGATTCTTGTTACAAAATAATATAATTATGGTTTACGGTATAGAATTGCTGTTCAATTGAACAAAAAGGAACTGACGACGTAATTTAATTTCACTTCACAATTTTGTGTACGACTAGTGCTTACCTGTTTCTTTCCTCAACTAGGTAGTAGTTCAGGGTAGTAGAGCTCTTTGTGAAGGGCTCGTCCGGGAAAGTACTACCACCACGTCTTTTTCTGTCGCCAAGCAGCGATGCTGTGTTTCGGTTTGAAGAGTGTGGTTGCCGGTGTAATTACAGGCACATGTGGCTTAACATCTGTATGTCTCAAGTTGATGGACGCAGGGCAGTGCATCGTAGGGCACATTCCTATCGCGCGTGACTTACGAGGTAATGCTTTATTATAGGTGATAGTTACCACTTAACATCAGGTGGGCCATCTGCTTGTTCCATCAGCTAGTTGAACAAAAAAAGATTTATTTTTTCCCGGTTTTATTTCGAAAAAACCTGCTTTGGACCTATTAGGATGCTATTTTCGAAATTTTGAAAGACGCTGACGCAGCCATCAAACAACCTCTTCGCACATTTCTATATTATTTTTGAAGATATACAATTAACTTGTTGTATGTATCATTTTGGTTTAAACGAGTTTTCCTACCTAATTCTAATTCTAATTCATGGTGGGGAAATTAGATCTGCACTGACGTCCCGCAGTGGGGTGTATTGTGCATTATCCCCCTGCTGACCTCACCCCAGCCAGCCCAGCTCCTTAAAGTAGCGGAGCAGGACTTTGGGTTGGTGGCAGCAATGTTCCAGCATCCCCGATTATGATGATGTGGATGCAGGGGAGCAACACTCGATCAGCTCCTGCAGCCCCGTTTTGGATCTGGCTTAGATTGTTGCAGAGCAATGCAGTACTACATGCTCTACAGTTTATTTTTCAGAGATTGCAGAGATTTCCTACCAAAAAAAAGAGTCAGACAGAACTCTGATTCTTATATTATTAAATGGCCGGACTGAAGAGATAAATTGGCGACAATTTTCTACGCAATTCAATTACCATCGACTTCTTGATTGTGCTGAATCAGATTATTTCAATCTTTGATTAAGGCGATGACTACTGCTAATGTACCTCTCGTTCGCACATTTCAATAGGTATATTGAAAGATATCACTGAACTTATTGAGAGCACTGGTGGTCTAGTGGTAGCGGCGCCGCCTTCCAATCCTAAAGTCGTGGGTTCGAAACCGGTCGTGCGCCAATGAGTATAATAGTAATATATTATATTATTACATTGTAAAAGGATCATACAAAAGAACGGTAGGAACCAAGCCGTAAGTTTGTTACCTGTTCTTCTAGGCTTTGGTCGCGTGGAACTGGCACCTAGAGTCACCTAGCTTTAAGACGTTTCAAAGTGATCCTTGTGATTTTATTGAATAAATACATTTTGACTTTGACTTTGAGTTTTTCTGTTCAAAAATGTATGTGCACAATGCCAGTACTCTCAAACGGTGAAGGAAAACATCGTGAGGAAACTGGCATGTCATAGAACCTAAAAAGTTCTATTACATATTGTGTCAAGGGCTCGAAAGGAGCCTCTTGAGGCGCACTTAAAATCCCTTCACCACACTGTTTCGAAAGAAACTAGTGACACGCAATACAATAGCAATCACCAAGTTGTGTGCAATTAAAGTGGATTAGATTAGAAAATTAGTTATTGCACGTATATAAGTACATAGGGGAACTAATAACAGCATTTTCTTCCAGCTAACCTTTGTGCGATGTGGAGTGGGTGGTGCTTATTTGATATAATAGTGGAAAGCATCTAACTATTACGTAAATCCAACAGTACCTTACCTAAATACCTACTCAATCATATATAAATCTTCCTACCTATAAATAATACATAGGAAGGTACTTACTAAACATGTTAAGTAGGCATGTATTTAAAAAAAATATTCTATCTTCTACCCATATCCCAATCTTTCCCAATCTTTGCTTACATACCGATAGCGAATATTGAAATCTGCTTAAGGCGAATACAAGAGCTAATGTGACTCTCGCTCGCACAAAATGTACGCTTAAGTACGAAAACTAGTAAAGAAAACTTTGAGTAGGAAAACATGTATCGATAAAAATGAAATGTTTACTAAACTGTGCGCAATGTGATTACACACAAAATGCTTGATTGTGATTTTTCGAAAATGAGTTTAGTGATTTTATATCTTTCAATATGTCGAAACGTGCAAGCGAGAGTCACATTAGCTCTTGTCTTCGCCTTAAAATTACAAGGTCGACATGGCTTTGTCATAATCTGATCATAATTTACTATGCGCTCGCGTGATCCTGGGGATTAAATAAGCCCACTGTCTTAAATGACGTACTACCTAATGACCTAATGGATTTTAGATACGTCCAAGATGGTATAGTCAGCAACAAAAGCTTATGAATAGTTTTTAGGACACTATAAGAGAAGTAGAGACAAAGAGTTAAAGGCTCGTCAGGGGAAGTGCTACCATACCAATTTCTGCCACCAAGCAGCGTTGCTCTGTTTCGGTTTAAAAGGTATGGTTGCTGGAGAAATTACAGGCACATGAGACTTAACATTAATATCGTACGTGAATTGCGAGGTAATGCTTTGTTATAGGTGATGGTCATCATTTAAAATAGTGGACCATCAGCAAGTACTATGTTTTTACTTCCAGACAACCTTTGGATGGAAAGGAGCCTATATATAGGATGGTAATGTTTTATTATTATGGATGAACTTCCGTTGCCAACTGTACTTATGAATTGTGTTTCTTTTCACTGGACTTTTTTATAGAAAATCCCAATCAACTATGTTGTGCACACGTTTAGGAAAAACTTATTTTCATGGTATTTGGATCAAAATGATCTCATGTTTAGCCTAAAATTTACTGAAATTATTGGTTCACAAAATTTTATATCATTCAGAATGTTGAAATGAGCGAGCGAGATTTACTATGTCGTCCTTCCTGATCACTACAACTTGGGTCTCTTCAAGACAAGAGTGAATAGGTGTCTTCTAGACCGTTCTGCTCCATCGTCGGATACATCGTCTCTTACCATCACTACCCCAAGTATGAGTTGTGTTTACCATATCGGTATCTCTATCGCGTCTTCATACAAAACCCGCAATGAACACGGAACAAGAACGAAAAACGAAAAACCAATTATGGTAAACACAACTTATACTTGGGGTACAGGAAAGATTGTAGCCAAAGGACAGTCTATTAATTAGAAATAAAAAAACTTTGAGGAGTGTCAGCCTCTTAAACAGTTGATCCATGGGTCAAACATCTTGATCGCAATGCTGTAGGTAAATAGGTACAATTAAGTAGTATTTCGTTTTAATTAATTTATCCAATCAGTTCGGCTATAGTGGTTTACTCTAGTGATGTCCTAATTAGCAGTTAGTTGGCAAGCATCTATAATTAAATTCACTCCGCAAGTAAGCCGTGTAATCCCACAGATGGCGCTGTAAAGCAATTTCGAGTCCCGCAAAGAGAAGTAAAATTGTTAGACAATTACTTGGGTAAACATTGAAAGTAATGAACGAATTTTTTGTTATTTTCTTTATAATTTTCTATTAAAGGCCTCACAGCTTGGTATTTTATTTGCTCTGCCTACTGCGATGTAGGTTGTGGGTCGATCCCACCGAGAAAATATTTTTGTAATGAACATAGTTTTTTTTATACAACTAGCTGATGGAACAAGCAGATGGCCCACTTGATGTTAAGTGGTAACCATCACCTATAACAAAGCATGGCCTCGTAATTCACGCACGATAGGAACGTGCCCTACGATGCACTGCCCTGCGTCCATCAAGTTGAGGCATACAGATGTCAAGCCTCATGTGCCTGTAATTACATCGACGAACAGAAACACAGCAACGCTGCTTGGCGGCAAAAAAAGGCGTGATGGTAGTACTTCCCCGGAAGAGCCCTTCACAAAGAGCTTTACTACTCTTACTCGATGTTTTTTTCTCTAAGATTTTTTATAATATATTTTATATATATTTTTATATATATGGGATTTGAACCCACGATTTTCGCCTTGATACGGGGTCCGCAAGCACCTGCGACATCGGAATCTTATTACACCCGGTGAATAACTCATAGGGGTTATTGGCTGTATGTTAGAAATCGAAGTATTTACATTGTATCTTATGAGCTGTGGATTTTGTTTAAAAATAAATAAGTAAATATTGGTGGACTTTCTTCACAGAACTATAAGCCCGTTTTAACAGCTGTTTTTTTTCGAAAAAAACAGTTGTTTCATACAAAAGTTTCCTACCTGGCTAAAACGTATGAAACAGCTCTTTTTTGCGTTTACAGTATTGGTTCTTTAGAAAAAGTTATTCATATTGATGGGTACTTTAGCCCCCTGAAGTTTTAAACCCAATTATTGTAACACCTTTTATTTACAAAAAAAGTGTATAAATGTGTAAGCTACGAGTATGTGTTGGTTCACATACTCGTAGCTTACAAGCTTTGCTTAGTTTATATCTGTTCTGTGACGTAGGGAGAATGACAATCATATTTTTAACTGTGGCTTTCCTGTATGTTGTGTTGCTGTCAACCCTGATATGAATCAGACAGCGAACTTCAAATTGCTTTTAGATGGCGCGATATTATAGTATTTCATAATTCTAACTAGTTATAGTATTTTATAATTCTATTTTTTATTTACAAATGTCCGTCCATTTGTAAAGTTACGTGCTCTGAGTATTGCGCATATGTAACCGTTCAACATCAAGTGAACCATCTGCTAGTTTCATTAAATTATTAGAAAAAGAAACTAGGTAGTCAGTTTCTGTTATTAAGGCAGTGAACGTAATAATAGGGAAACGTAAATGTCTAGAAAAATTCATGGGCGACCCACAGATACATAACTCATTTGACGTAGGTATATAACAAAAGTAAACTAGGAATATGCATAACAAATTACTTGTTTTCATTTCCTGATTTTACTCATGAACTTTGCTTAAATTATTATCATAATAGGTCAGAGGCGCACCTCCATTACAACAAGGCAGCCTCAAATGTTTACTATAGGCCAACAAACCTTGACGCGATGTCAACAGGATTCGTGACGTCACCGTATGCTAATGCTGAAACTGTGTGCAAAAAGCGACACTATGATAAAAGTCTTAGAGAAGCCTGAACTTGCGGAATTTAAAGCTCATCAGATATTGAAGGCAATTGAGACCTTATGATCACTAGCATAGAGCTTGTCTTCTAAACAAGGAAACTTACAGTTTCGCCATGAATTTCTGATCTATCCACCTTCAGTCAGAGTCTGAGTAACTCTCAAATGAATTATCATACTGTGCGTAAATAAACTTAATTAAAAAATGTGGGTATTGCCAAAAGTTATAGTTGGACGCAAGGTGGTTCTTGGTTGAGATCTTTTTTTTATACAATGTGTTCGAACAAGCAGATGGCTCACCTGATGTTAAGTAGCTACCATCACCTATATAACAAAGCATTGCCTCGCAAGTCAGACATCTACCGTGCCTGGGGCAAAAAGTAGAGACGCTATTTTTTGTTATTTAATTTTTGTAGCATTCGAGACGAGACATCAAACTTACTCCATGGCTTGATTTCAATATTTCTTAGATTGGTCGTATCCGTCCGAAGCTATCGTTTCATGTCGGTGTCATGCATGCAAGTAGAAAATGATGAGAAAAGTTGGAGGAGAGAGTTCTGGCCTTCACTATCGGCTTCTGTGGCAACGATAGATAACCTGTCTTGGGAAAGTTTTAATGATATTGAATTTTTAGATATTCCTATACTGTAATATCGCACAACTTGGCTCGCGTGAGGCTGATTCTATGATTTCGCAGACAGTCGTCAAATGCTTGTTTGACCATATCCTTAACAAGTCATAAGCTTAACTTGTCAATTTCGAAATTCGTCAAATCCTTTATTTATCATATCCTACTCAAGTCAAAAGCTTAATTTGTCATTTTCGCGATTCGTCAATTCAATTTTTCGTCAAAACGTATACACGTCAAATACGTAATTTATCTAGTCATTGTGAGATCGAACACTAAAGTGCTTCTTTGATCTTTGATCTTTATATGGTGCAACATACACAGCAACGCTGCTTGACAGCACTTACAAATAAATTACTTCTATCTTTGGGCAGTTAGGATGTTAGGCTATCCAATAAAACACCAATATTCTACTCGGGTATCAAAGTGTTGCCAGAGCTGTCGGTTTAATAATATATTTATATTACTTGCTAATGGAACCAACAAATAACCCACAAACTTGATAGTGCGTCCATGAACTTAAGGCGTGCAGATACTAAGCCTTATGACCCTGTAATTTCACCAGTAACTATACCTTTCAAACCAAAACACAGCAATGCGGCTTGGTGGCAGAAATAGGCATGGTGGCATAGGTGGTCGGTTGGTGACGCACATACACTACAGGGCGGCTTAAATGCTCTCACAAACTTTCTTAGATTCACCGAACCCAGTTAAAAAGCGGCCTTACACCCCTTGCTTTAAAGTTGAGTTTAAACCAGTTAACTGGGTACGATAGATAGACGCAATGGTTATAGGGATAGGCAATGATGCGGAATGTAGTACCAATATCAATTACACAGTGAATGAGACCCATTGTTCTTAATAGGACTTTGACGCAATCTAGTTCGAATACTGGTCACGCGAGGTCATTTTGGCTTTGAAATTATTTAAGATTAAGACTTTTGAATCCATGACTAAAACTAAGGAATCGGTACTGATTTGGATCTGTAGAGCTATCTTTAGGTCGTTTGCAACTGTCTGTAGATAACTCAGCTGTTTGATTGCTGTATGTATTTTGTACATTTTGTAAATACTTTTATAGCACTTAAACATATGCCCTATTTGTATACAATTTATTATCAAGAAAATAGAATATTGAGTGTAGGAGGTTATTCTTACGGTAAATGTATGTATAAAATAATAGAGAATGATGTTATAATGTTTTGTGGCTCTATAGTTCCAAAAAGTAGTCTTTTATTTTATATCCCTCGCAGTTTAGTTGGTAGTAGCACTGCTTTCTGCGCTGGAGGCCGTGGGTTCGATCTGCACCGAGAACTAACATTTATATAATGAATTTATATAGCTAGAAAGTGCTGAAAAGGAATGTCATATCAATGTGGTTTTTTTGGTAATTGTTTTATTAATTATGTTTTATGCTTATTATATAATTTATTGACATTAAAATATAATTCGCATAACGTTTTTTTTCTAATTCATAATTTACCACATAATGTACGAGTGCCAATATCTAATTTCTGAGTAAAATTTGTACTGATTGATACTCAATACATGTCAATGCCACCATATATTTACTGTTACTGGCATAGAAACAATTTAGTACGCGATTCTGTTTCGAATAGCAACTGAATTCGTAGATAGTGTCTACGAAAGTGTCTGTTCGTAGCAGGGTCTACGGATTTGATTCTATACGTATTGACTACGTACATTGTCTTTTACATTTTGAGGATTATGTTTTTCATAGAATATAGGAATAGAGAAAATTTGTTCACAACATTTTACTGAGATATTTGGAGTCTAAATAATACCAATAATTCTCCTAAAATTCTTTTGTTAAATTACTACTGTTATATGCAGTAATGCCTTTTTTATAATAAGAGGTAACCGCTTAACATCCCGTTGTTTGTTCATACTTTCTTCAAATTTTTTTTTTACTAAAAAATACTTTTGAAAATCAAACTTTAGTTGTCAAAAAAAAGGTTCATGGACCCAGGACCCATGTAGGTACCAGAAAGAATAAATAAAGTACATCGATTTAGAGAATGCAAAGGCGTTAAGATAAAAGGAGAGGATTTCTGCTTATCGCACTGACCCCATTCACCCAACTCTAAAATGAGTACTGTCCTGTATATTAGCATTCCTTTTGTGACTTCTCAAGCGTTATGGAGTGTTTGAAGCTCTGTGAAAATTAGTTGGAATACCTTCGCGGGCGTTTAAACTAACGTAAAGTTCCGTGTCAGTTTGATTGCTATTTTAAATTTAAATACACATGTGACTGTGTGTGTGTGAAGGTGTGTTACTCAGTGGTAATTCTCATCATCATCTTCTTGCCCTTGTCCCACGCTGTTTCTTCTCAATCTCCTCATCTCGGTGCTCACTTCTTTCTGATGTCATCTTTCACACAGTCCATCTATCTTTTTTTAACTAGTCTCTCTTTCCTTAAGAAGAATAGAATAGAATAGAATATACATTTATTTGACAACACAGAAGTAGCATACAGACAAGTAAGAATATAGGCAGTAGAAAATTATAAAAGTCATAGAAATTGTATACAAAGAAGAAAAAGAACTAGTTATGTAAGATCAAAAAAAAAACAGATAAAAAAGTAAGTAAACAAAACAGAAAACATTCAACATTCACCGAAAACTGAAACACTAAAATATAAAAAAAATAAAAGGAACCTACTACCTCCACTACACACCGAGTACCAAGGCTTTCCCTGTGCATAACCACCTACATCCATTATGTAACACTCTTATCGTAATATAATTTTCTTCTCTCATGACATGCCCATACCACGCTAATCTATTGTTCCACAACTTGTCCAGTACAGACGCTAATCTTAGGCCCAGTTTCACCATGCTCTGTTAGTTACTAATCAAGGATTAACAGGCCGTTAAATCTAACCTTAGCTGTCAAACGCGTACATTTTGACATATTTAACGGCCCTTTAATCCTTTGTTAATCTAACAGAGCATGGTGAAACCGGCCCTAATCCTTACAAATAATTATGTGCCAAAATCTAGGCCTTAATTAGAAAAAACTAAAAAATACAAAATTTTAAACTATCATGGTAATGAATATAATGTTTATAATGGGAAATATCGGGAAACAAACTCAATTATGGTAAATTATGGTAAATATCCCATTTAAATGAAAATGAACCTATCATTTTTTTCTGTCGAAATAAGCAGATAGCCTACCTGATGTTAAGTGGCAACCATCACCTATAACAAAGCATTGCCTCGTAAGTCACGCACGTAGAACGTGCCATATGATGCAATGCTCTGCGTCCATCGATTTGAGGCATACAGATGTTAAGCTTCATGAGCCTGGAATTTTTCCCGGCGTCCACACTCTATATGAATAAATATTGATTAAAACAGCGAAATGAAACTAGTGAAATATTTTACTATACCTACAATACTTACACGATCTAAGATATATTAATTTTTATTTAAACCGGGATATTTACCATGATTTCTGAGTTTGATTGTTTCCTGATACTTCGGCACAGTTGCATGCCACATGATCACGGGTCGAACTAAAGTCAAAACGAGCAAGAGACAATTGTCATTGGCAGACAAAACGGTCTACCCTCCTTCACACTCTTTTATTTCAAACGACACTACTATCAAAACAAAACAATCAAACTCACAAATCATGGTAAATATCCCATTTTAAATGAAAATTATGTTCATAACCATGATAGTTACAAAAATTATATCTACGATATATTATACAGAAATGTGTATATTTCAATTTCAGAAAGGATAATGTTGCTATAGCAACTGATCCAGGATCATAAATGGATCAAATATTCCAGAAAATAAGACGCGAATTGAATTGTAAGAACTCTGCATGTAACGTTATGTAAATAAGGGCGTTATTTGCATAACCAGTTGGTCGAACCACCCTATGATAGATGAAAAAAAAACAGCTTCACGACTTTAATCCCTCAGGTACGGTATCCCCTAGTTCTTTATGTACCTACTCAAAAACTCTTTGAGCATGTCTAAAGGGGTAGTCACAAGTACGTCCAAATATTACATTTAGCATAAACTCTTTTGCAGTAGCTGTATTTACATTGGGTATTTTACATACCTAAAAGTACATTACGATACAGACAGCGATGAAACAAATCTTAAAAAAACGAAAAAAAAAAAAAAAATAATCCGCCGCAGGTATCAAACCCACAACTTACGGCGCAGAAAACAAAGCTATACCTACTTATATCCAAGCCAGTCATACTGCACCGATAAATAGATATTTTTAAGTAAGTTCATTTTATAAATTAAAGTTTTTTATAAAAGCTCTTTATTGACAACTAGCGGCCTGTCCCAGCTTCGCATGGGTGGTCATAAATTTTTTGAACATTTTAGGATAAACTTAGACCGTGGGTTCGAGCCTCGCGTCTACTTATTTCATACATTTGCACGCGCTTCTCCTTGAGTGAGTGAAATCGCACCCCGCGCGTGACCCGTGGACCCGTTAACATTTTTAATTTCGTCATATCTTTTGAATGGAATGTCCGATTTGAAAAATTTAAGAAGTAATCTATAGGTATTGAAACCCTTATTGTGACATAACTATAATAGTTAAACATATGCTGTCGCGACATTTTTTGTAGATGATAACGTGTTCTACAAAATCGTAGTACATTATTTTGTTCTATCTTCAATAGTTTTCGCAGCGCACGCGATGTAAGGTTTTTTGTTTTCCACCTTGGGTTACATTATTGAAGTTTTAGTAAGGATCCCTGATTTTATTGAAAATATAATATAGCCTATGTTACTCAGGGATAATGTAGCATTCTAATGGTGAAAGAATTTTTGAAATCGGACCAGTAGTTTTTGAGCCTATTCGTTACATACAAAAATACAAAAATACAAAGTTTTCCTCTTTATAATATTAGTGTAGATAATGAAATGAAATAAAATGAAATGAAATAAAATATTTATTTCAAACCAAACATCAACGTTACAAACAAAGCGCCATGCTATGCCAATAAATTTTACCACAAAAAACATTTTAGTTCAGTTAAAACTATCATAACTAGACAATTAAACAGGCTATTGTCCTCTTCAAAAGTTTTATGGTTTTTGCATATTCTATGAGTCATAACTTAGCTAATTTTGAATCTACATTTTAGTTCATTTTAATTATAAGCTCTTTGTTTAAAAGCTCATTTCTTAATTACATAATGTAACACTGTTTTCCGAATAAAATAAAATATTTTTTTAGCATGCAAAGTGAAATACAAACAAAGCTGCTGGAAGCACGCCTTTTTCTGCCACCAAGCAGTTTTGCTGTGTTTCGGTTTGAAGAGTGTGGTTGCCGGTGTAATTTTAAGAGTAGTAGAGCTCTTTGTGAAGGGCTCGTCCAGGGAAGTACTACGACCACGCCTTTTTCTACCGCCAAGCAGCGTTGCTGTGTTTCGGTTTGAAGAGTGTGGTTGCCGGTGTAATGTTGTAAAAGTTGATGGACGCAGAGCAGTGCATCGTAGGGCACGTTCCTATCGTGCGTGACTTACGAGGCAATGCTTTGTTATAGGTGATGGTTACCACTTAACATCAGGTGGATCATCTGCTTGTTCCATCAGATGGTTGTATAAAAAAAAAGGCACATTATGCTTAACATCTGTATGCCTCAAGTTGATGGACGCAGAGCAGTACATCGTAGGGCACGTTCCTATTGTGCGTGACGAGGCAATGCTTTGTTATAGGTGATGGTTACCACTTAACATCAGGTGGGCCATCTGCTTGTTCCATCAGCTAGTTGAATAAAAAAATAATAAAAAAGCCGGTCAAACTATATATGAGCGCAATATATTAAAAACAACTGAATGATGGCTCACAGAGGTTTATTGTCGTAATCCCCACTAAGCTGTCCCCACCAGTGGGGATAATGACAATCTTCAAAAATTTTTTGGCGTTTTCCCCACTAACATTTTAAATCCTGGTTGGTGGGGATTATGCCAATAAAAATAATTTAGGTTTCTTTTATATTACAGTTCAATATTCGGTGCCTTCTAAAATAAAACTAAGCAACTTTCATTTCAATCAAATTTTAATTAGTTTTAAGTATTTCTAGGATAGGAGGTATTAAAATTGGTATACAGTAAAATTAGGTAGGTACTTACAACATTTGTAGGTATAATTACCTAAGTAAGTACTGATTGGTTAAGTCAAAAATAGCATTTTTTCGCTCCAGTTAGAATCTTACAAACCTGTTATTAGAAAAGCACATTAATTGATTGGGCGAGCGAAGCGAACGAAGATCTTACAGTCAACTTGGACAATTTGGCATTGTATGTATGTTATGTATGTTTGTCCGGCCATGGCTTTCGAGCCATTAGTCCAATCTGGTAGGTCGATAGCTTAGATTTGAGAAATTTACTGGTAGAATAATTGTCTCATCATCAGCCTGAAAAAGTCCACTTCGGGGCTTCCTCTACACATTTCCAGGAAGAACGATTCTGAGCCCTCTCCATCCACCGACTTCCCGCGATCCTAACAATGTCGTCAGTCCATCGGGTAGGAGTGCATCCCACGCTTCGTTTTCTTGTTCGTAGTCGCCATTCGATAACCTTTCGATAGCCTATTTGTCGCACGTCTTTCTTAGTTTATATACCTCTACTTAGGGGGTTTGGTAGAAAATGTTTATGCATTAAGCCCTCCTTTTGTGCTATAACATTGTGTTTTGTGCAATAAATGATAAATAAATAAAACCTTTATTCCCCAGCAGTTCGAGCTATATGACCTGCCCAGTGTAATATAAAAAGACTGGCATTCCAAAACCCTTTTTACTTTTTTCCTAGGATGCCTGGGTTTTAAGATTACGCACGCAAAATTAAAATTTACAGCGACCCAAGAGCCCTCATCTTTTAGACTTTTGTTGAAATCATAGTTTTTTTACTGGTCAGTAAGTTCCTTTGCTTACATTTTTTTTTAAATATATTTGGAAGGTACTTAGTTATCATAATATGGTGTCAGCGACCTGGTCTGATTATGGAGCCAAGGTCTGTTCAACGGAACTCTTTAATAAACAGGCCATTAGGGTTGAAACTTGGTTACCATACTAAGCTAGAAGGCGGTATTCAGAAGCTAGTCCAAATATAATTCTTGGAATTGCCTCTGACTACCACTTACTTTAATTTTTGGGAGCAAAAAAATTAAATTTTTGACTGAGCCAATCTGTACTGTAATTATCTACAAATGTTGTAAGTACCTACCTCATTTTACCTACTGTATACGAATTTTAATACCTCCTATCCTAGAAATACTTAAAACTAATTAAAATTTGATTGAAATGAAAGTTGCTTAGTTTTATTATAGAAGGCACCGAATGCTGAACATTAATATAAAATAAACCTAAATTATTTTTATTGTCATAATCCCCACCAACCAGGATTTAACATGTTAGTGGGGAAAACGCCAAAAAAAATTTGAAGATTGTCATAATCCCCACTGGTGGGGATAGCTTAGTGGGGATTACGACAATAAACCCTCACAGAGAACTCACAGAGCTAGAACAGCAGATAAATAACTGACAAACGCAAACAAAAGAAATTGTTTTAGGCACGATCAATCAGTCGACTCTGACACTCTGTTATGGTTGTTCGCACACGCGTACAACGGGACACATCCACATACATACCTACTCTCACTACACACATAAACTTTTTGTACTTAGTTTTAATATATACTAGCTGACCCGACAGACGTTGTCCTGTCTTAACTATGAATATTTAATTCGAATTGGTAAAACACACCAATCAATCGGTTTTGTCAATTATAAAATATGTTAAACGTCATGTCCAAAGCGCTAAGGTTAGATTATAAATAATTTTATATGGTGGTTAAGTATTCTTACATTTTATTATTTTCCGCGCAATTTTATTAATTTTTACTATAATATACTATAATTACTATTTTTACTATAATATAAAGTAGATTGACAGTTAAGGTTTAATGAAAAAGCTAATAATAATAAAAAAACATATTTTGTTTTATAAATTCTCTTTTCCTCTATTATAAAATAGAAATTGCAACAATATTATCATTACTTTACTGTCTACATTGTTGGCTATCAAATGAGTCCTCTGTCGTCTTCCTAGGACCCCTACGTGGGTAGCTATAGCTTAATCAGTACAAGCACCCGTGCTTGGGGCAAAAGAAAACAAAATGGCTGCCATTTTATCATGGAGAGAGAAAAAAATAGGGATAGTGATTTGTCGATAAAATTTACCGTATTTCCCCCCCTAAAGTTTCCGACACCGGTAACCAGACACATTGTATAAAGAGATAATATTTTGTTATACAACTTGCTGATGGAACAAGAAGATGTCCCACCTGATGTTAAGTGGTAACCATCACCTATAACAAAGCATTGCTTCGATGCACTGCCCTACAACCATCAACTAGGGGTATACAGAAGTTAAGCCTGCATGTACCTGTAATTTCACCGGAAAAAAGTCATGTAGGTTTTTTTTTTATTGTCACGTATCTTTAAATAATGCCTCATCGTTTTAGATTACTGTCGATAATCTATTTCATTTTAATTTTATCTTATAAAACGTTGCGGTATCGGAGCGGATAATCCTTTGTTTCGATAACAAAACGGAAAGTTGTTCTGGAATATTCTATTTAAGTTTGCAATCCGTATGATGTCCGCGGAATGTTTCAGAAGTCTGAGGGAAACTTTAAATAAGAATTTGCTTTACATTTTGTTTAGTAGTTATTTCATTTGGGCTTATAATTCAAATTCAAAGTTCAAACAATGAATACTTACTTAATTTTATGGATTTTCTATTTTATTTTGAATTTATTTAGCTTTTGAACCTATTTCCGGTATGTCTACGCCTCGCTTAGTTTTATAGCCACCACACTTAAAATATATTACTTGATATTAAAAGATAATAAGCTTACAAGATATTACCTAAAAGAACCCTCCACTATTTTCTTCAAACAAATTATGACGGTCCACTTGTCTATGGACTGACTTGACTATAAAGTATCTAATACAATTTACTTGACACTGGCAAGATTGTCTGTCGAATGACGGACATGTGCCATAAACGGAGAAGAAGATTCATTTTACTATTCTGTTATCGCTGTTGCTTATTCTTAAATAATTGACACACAGGGCGTTGAGTTGGAGAAGTAATTCTCATGCAGTGTGGCAATGCAGACAGTTCACAGTGTCATAAGAAAGCTTCCGTTTTATACCCCGTTTACAATCAGCTCATGTCCGTGGAAATGTGCAAAGACATCGGCAGGGACTTGGGCAATGCGAGAAAGTAAACAGGCCACTTCCATGTCCACTCGCGTTGCCGCTCGCGTTGCCCGTGTTGCGTGAACACACATTGCCGGCGACGCTGCCGCAGACATATGGACGGCAACATTTCCGTCCACGCGAATGGCAGCGCGAATGTCTAAATGTAAACGCAGTATTAGATATAGATCGGTGTTGATCGTTTGTATCGGTCTGTAGATAGATCTATGGCCTAATTACGAACGAATTCGATGTTAGTCTCGTAAATGTATCGTATGGCTAACAACAACAGAATAAGGTCGAATATCGCTAGGATACGTTAACACCACAAATGTCTAAATTCGTTCGTGATTAGACCCCTGTTTTATGGATATTTTATATTAGCAACCCGCCACAGGTTTCGCACGGGTAGCAAAGGACATACCTATATCTTCAACAACCATAACCATATTTCAGCAAATTTATACAAAACCTCATGAAACACTCCGTCCATTGTTGGTGAAAACTATTTTATGCCATTCCCCCTCTGAAAAGATGAAGCTGAAACTGGCAGCCAAATAGTAGCAGCCAAACATAAAAATCCAGGGCCGAATTAAGACTTACGAATATTATAATTAAAATTTCTAAACTTATCTATTTAACGCTAGGTGTCAGTTCTAGCAACAATTGTGATACTATTTATTCCCCGACAGGAGCAAAAAACTTTACATAATACAAAATACTCCGACAACAGTTGTCTTCTTTTAGGAATTCTTTAGTTTTGGATTCTGCTCCCTCAAAATTCATGCTAACATCCATTAAAGACCTTCATTGGAAGGTATCCAGCAATTTCCAGAAAATTCTATCGTTGCAAGAGTCCAGGAAATCGAAAAAAGTTTTTTTTTTTAAGATTTTATAACTTTTGTTTTTGATTCTGCTCCCTTAAAATTCATGCTTGCATCCATAACAGACCTGTACTGGAAGGTCCCTAGCAATTTTAAGAAAATTCTATCGTTGCAGGAGTCCAGGAAATCGAAAAAACCTTTTTTTTAATATTTTATAACTTTTGTTTTTGATTCCGCTCCCTTAAAATTCATGCATACATCCATAACAGACCTCCACTGGAAGATCTCCAGCAATTTTCAGAAAATTCTATCGTTGCAGGAGTCCAGAAAACCGAAAAAACCTTTTTTTTTAAATATTTTATAACTTTTGTTTTTGATTCTGCTCCCTTAAAATTCATGCTTGCATCCATAACAGACCTGTACTGGAAGGTCCCTAGCAATTTTCAGAAAATTCTATCGTTGCAGGAGTCCAGGAAATCGAAAAAACCTTTTTTTTTAAATATTTTATAACTTTTGTTTTTGATTCCGCTCCCTTAAAATTCATGCATACATCCATAACAGACCTCCACTGGAAGATCTCCAGCAATTTTCAGAAAATTCTATCGTTGCAGGAGTCCAGGAAATCGAAAAAACCTTTTTTTTTTAATATTTTATAACTTTTGTTTTTGATTCCGCTCCCTTAAAATTCATGCATACATCCATAACAGACCTCCACTGGAAGATCTCCAGCAATTTTCAGAAAATTCTATCGTTGCAGGAGTCCAGGAAATCGAAAAAACCTTTTTTTTTAATATTTTATAACTTTTGTTTTTGATTCTGCTCCCTTAAAATTCATGCTTGCATCCATAACAGACCTGTATTGGAAGGTCCCTAGCAATTTTCAGAAAATTCTATCGTTGCAGGAGTCCAGGAAATCGAAAAAAACCTTTTTTTTTTAATATTTTATAACTTTTGTTTTTGATTTTGCTCCCTTAAAATTCATGCTTGCATCCATAACAGACCTGTACTGGAAGGTCCCTAGCAATTTTCAGAAAATTCTATCGTTGCAGGAGTCCAGGAGATAGTAGCAGCCAAATCGAAAAATGACCTTTTTTTAAATATTTTATAACTTTTGTTTTTGATTCCGCTCCCTTAAAATTCATGCATACATCCATAACAGACCTCCACTGGAAGGTCTCTAGCAATTTTCAGAAAATTCTATCGTTGCAGGAGTCCAGGAAATCGAAAAAACCTTTTTTTTTTTTAATATTTTATAACCATTTCCTGGACTCCTGCAACGATAGAATTTTCTGAAAATTGCTAGAAACCTCCCTATGTAGGTCTGTTATGGATGTAAGTATGAATTTTGAGAGAGCAGAATCAAAAACAAAAGTTATAAAATATTTAAAAAAAAAAAGTTTTTTCGATTTCCTGGACTCCTGCAACGATAGAATTTTCTGAAAATTGCTGGAGATCTTCCAGTGGAGGTCTGTTATGGATGTATGCATGAATTTTAAGGGAGCGGAATCAAAAACAAAAGTTATAAAATATTAAAAAAAAAAGGTTTTTTTCGATTTCCTGGACTCCTGCAACGATAGAATTTTCTGAAAATTGCTAGAGACCTTCCAGTACAGGTCTGTTATGGATGCAAGCATGAATTTTAAGGGAGCAGAATCAAAAACAAAAGTTATAAAATATTAAAAAAAAAAAGGTTTTTTCGATTTCCTGGACTCCTGCAACGATAGAATTTTCTGAAAATTGCTGGAGATCGTCCAGTGGAAGTCTGTTATGGATGTATGCATGAATTTTAAGGGAGCGGAATCAAAAACAAAAGTTATAAAATATTTAAAAAAAAAGGTTTTTTCGATTTCCTGGACTCCTGCAACGATAGAATTTTCTGAAAATTGCTAGGGACCTTCCAGTACAGGTCTGTTATGGATGCAAGCATGAATTTTAAGGGAGCAGAATCAAAAACAAAAGTTATAAAATATTTAAAAAAAAAGGTTTTTTCGATTTCCTGGACTCCTGCAACGATAGAATTTTCTGAAAATTGCTGGAGATCTTCCAGTGGAGGTCTGTTATGGATGTATGCATGAATTTTAAGGGAGCGGAATCAAAAACAAAAGTTATAAAATATTAAAAAAAAGGTTTTTTCGATTTCCTGGACTCCTGCAACGATAGAATTTTCTGAAAATTGCTAGGGACCTTCCAGTACAGGTCTGCTATGGATGCAAGCATGAATTTTAAGGGAGCAGAATCAAAAACAAAAATTATAAAATATTTAAAAAAAAAAGGTTTTTTCGATTTCCTGGACTCCTGCAACGATAGAATTTTCTGAAAATTGCTGGAGATCTTCCAGTGGAGGTCTGTTATGGATGTATGCATGAATTTTAAGGAAGCGGAATCAAAAACAAAAGTTATAAAATATTAAAAAAAAAAGGTTTTTTAGATTTCCTGGACTCCTGCAACGATAGAATTTTCTGAAAATTGCTGGAGACCTTCCAGTGGAGGTCTGTTATGGATGTATGCATGAATTTTAAGGGAGCGGAATAAAAAACAAAAGTTATAAAATATTTAAAAAAAGGTCATTTTTCGATTTGGCTGCTACTATCTCCTGGACTCCTGCAACGATAGAATTTTCTGAAAATTGCTAGGGACCTTCCAGTACAGGTCTGTTATGGATGCAAGCATGAATTTTAAGGGAGCAAAATCAAAAACAAAAGTTATAAAATATTAAAAAAAAAAGGTTTTTTCGATTTTCTGGACTCCTGCAACGATAGAATTTTCTGAAAATTGCTGGAGATCTTCCAGTGGAGGTCTGTTATGGATGTATGCATGAATTTTAAGGGCGCGGAATCAAAAACAAAAGTTATAAAATATTAAAAAAAATGGTTTTTTAGATTTACTGGACTCCTGCAACGATAGAATTTTCTGAAAATTGCTGGAGACCTTCCAGTGGAGGTCTGTTATGGATGTATGCATGAATTTTAAGGGAGCGGAATCAAAAACAAAAGTTATAAAATATATAAAAAAAGGTCATTTTTCGATTTGGCTGCGACTATCTCCTGGACTCCTGCAACGATAGAATTTTCTGAAAATTGCTAGGGACCTTCCAGTAAAGGTCTGTTATGGATGTAAGCATGAATTTTGAGGGAGCAGAATCAAAAACAAAAGTTATAAAATATTAAAAAAAAAGGTTTTTTCAATTTCCTGGACTTTTGCAACGATAGAATTTTCTAGATAGAAATTCGTCTTTTATAGATAGAAGCATACATTTTGAGGGAGCGCGATCAAAACCAAAAGTATTTTTTTTTTATAAATATACGTTTTTTCTATTTCCTGGACTCTTGCATCACTATAACCATACACCCATACATCATTAAGATACTATAGCTGACATATAGTTATAGAAATTTCAATTTTGAAATGGTATTTTCACACTTAGTCCGGCCCTGGACGTTTGGCTGCTACTTTTTGGCTGCCAGTTTCAGCTTCATCTGAAAAGCTTATTTTATTCTCAGAAAACCGTGAATAAAAATCACTTTTAATTTCACTTCACTTCACTTTTAATCACTGTTTTGGTGTTGGAATTTAGAGCACACTAATACATTCAATCGACTATAACGGTGACCTGTAATTTCACCGGCAACCATACTCTTCAAACCGAAACACAGCAACGCTGCTTGGTAGCAGAAAAAAGCATGGTGGTAGTTCCCCGGACGAGCCCTTTACAAAGAGCTCTACTACTCTTATAGGTGTGTGTGTTCTCAAAATAACGCGTAGCTCAATAATTACGTGCTCTACGCTGTAATACAATCGAAAGCTATCCATCTACTATCCATCAGGTCATGAGGTTCTTTTCAGTATACGTTTTATGAAAGACAAAGAGATAATTTTAATTAATATTTCTTCTCTTTTTACCTATAAATAATAATAATAATAAATATTGGTGGACACTCCACACAGCACTATCTTGCCCCAAACTAAGCCAAAGCTTGTGATATGGGAACCAGATAGCTGATATAGTACTTATATATCTTTTTTTTTGTAATTACATAGTTTTAATATTATATAACACCCAGACAGAGAACAAACATCCATGTTCATCACACAAATGTTTGTTTTCGGTGGGGATCGAACCCACGGCCTACGGCGCAGAAGGCAGAGCTACAACCAACTGAGCTGTGAAAGCTGTCAAATTTAACCTAAGTGAACCTAATTTTTTCTTTTCTTTAGTACTCTTACATACTTAGTAGGTACTATTTAACGCTTTTAAATTGTAGATCCACATTTTGTTTGTGTGACAAATAAATGCATTTCTTTTTTTCTTTTTCTTTACTTATTAATTCAAGTGGTATTTTGTTTTTATTAGTTTTATAATGTTTACCTACACTTAAGGAAATCACAAAGATTACCACGGTCGCATAAGTACCGTAGTAGCATGTCCCTGAGTTATTCGTCGTGATTAGAATCCGATGGCGCAGTTGGTTAGCGCGGGTAATAACTTTTGGGACTAAGTATATTAAAATCTTTGGTATTTTGTTATTCCAGTTCACCCAAAACCTCAAAGGAGGAGTCCTTGTGGTGTCCATCTTTGACAATGACCGTATAATCAGTGCGATGCGGGCGGGGCACAGGGGTCATCGCATCCGACCTCGGCGGCGATTACTCAACTGTGACATAATCGCTCTCTTATCGACAATATTTTCATGATATTCCAGAACTCTTTCATTATACCTTATACATTATAAATAAAAATCCTGGTGGGCATTCCACATACTATAGTCCCAAACTAAGCAAAGCTTGTACAGTGGAAACCAGAAAGCTGATCTGATAATTAGATATTTTTTGTAAATACCTAGACCGGAGTAGTAGAGCTCTTTGTGAAGGGCTCGCCCGGGGAAGTACTACAACCTGCCGCTAAGCAGAATTGCTGTTTTGGTTAGAAGAGTGTGGTTGTTGGTGAAATTACAGGCACAACAGGTTTAGCAAAGATATGCCTCAAGTTGATGAACGCAGGGCAGTACAACGTAGGATACGTGCACGTTCTTATCGTGCGTGACTTACGAGGCAATGGTTTGTTATAGGTGATGCACTTAATATCAGGTGGCCATCTGCTTATTCCATCAGCTTAATCATCTGCTTAACAAACATCTATGTTTACACAAATGTTTGTTCAAATGCGCAGAAGGCAGAGCTACTACCAACTAAGCTGTAAGGTTTTAAAATCGTTATATTGAATATTTCTGATTGCTGGTTGGAATATTTTACAAACCCCAAATGTACAATAAAATAATGGTTTTATCAACTACAAAATATTAATGAAAACGGCAAAACTCATAGTTATTATTTGTTTGGTCAATCCAAATGGAAATCGTAAATAATCGCAATGATAGCAAATAACAAAATCAGTTCAAGCCAAATTAAATCTGATGCGCGCCGATAAACGAATGAATGGAGCTAATTTGGCAAATCAATTGAATCGCGTAACTCAAATAAGATTTGAAAACCCATTCAGTGCTTCAATTGTTTTTAAATGACAAAGAAACAATTGAAAAGTTTGAGATCTTAGTATTGAGTGGTTAAAGCAAAGTAAATAAGTATATTTACATAGAAATCTCGCACGATTTGAAAACCCATTCAGTGTTTCAATTGTTTTTAAATGACAAAGAAACAATTGAAAAGTTTGAGACCTTTGTATTGAGCGGTTAAAGCAAAGTACGTATATTTACATCGCAATCTCGCATCCGCGCCAACTTTTCATCCCAGCTTCCATTTACGTGGAGCTGGACTTTAAATGGATTAAGCCTGTCCAGAACCACTATCTCACGACCTGTGTTGGTGGCTTTACACACAGGGAAGACATGACTAATACCTACAAAGCTAAATTACCACCGGAGGAGCACCGGGTGGTCTTGTGGGAGTGATCCCGCCTTCCGAGCGTAAGGTCGTAGGGTCTCTGCAGCAGAAGGACAGATAAGCAAAATCCCGGAATAGCAAAATCTCAAATAAAAATAAAATTGAATAGTTATAGGTTCGAATCCGGTCGATTTTTTTCTATAGAAAATTTATGTGTGCAATGCCAGTGCTCGGTGCAACGGTGAAGGGAAACATCGTGAGGAAACCAGTTAGTATTCTAACAGCGGCGATGGGCTTGCAACCTGTCACGTATGGAATACTAACTACTGCAAAATGTGGGTTTGTGCCCAATGTAATGTTGGGACATACCTTTGACTACACCCTTTAGATGTCCTCAAAGAATCTGAAAGTCGTACTTGGTACCGATAGATATCTACCGTGGCTGGGGATCAAAGTCGTGAAGCTATTTAAATTAGCTAGCTTCACACCTTATTTGCTTTCTAGCTAGAGCATTGGCATTGCGCATTTGTATTTTTTTCTTTAGTACAATCCATTGCATCTTTCTTCAAATAATGTTAAAAATCTAATTAAAAATGAATTGTCCACAGGCGAGGCTAGATAATTCAATTGCAATTTTAAAATATCTTTATTTGTACATAAATATGTTAAATTTTACAATTTCCAGTGTAAATTTAATCCTAGAGAGTAACAATCGAAAGTATGAACGTAAATCAAGGTGGGTAATCAACTTATATTATCATCATCATCTTCCTGCACTTATTCCACGTTAAGTGGGTCGGCACAACAGGTTTTCTTCTTCCACTCTCCTCTATCATTCGTCATCTAAGTGCTCACTCCTTTTTTACTCATATCATCTTTCACACAATCCATGCATCTTTTCTTTGGCCTGCCTCTCCTTCTAAAACCATCCACATCTATTTCCAACACTTTTAATATGACTTTCATCCTTCCTCAAAACTTCCTAAAACTTATAACTAACAAAAATTATAGGTATATATTACAGAGCTTAAAAAGAGATTGGGTTTGAAGATTACGAGATAATTCTTTAAATAAATTATGCAAGCTTTAGTCAAGCGTTACATTTGAAAGTAGGTAGGAGGGTAGATGAGCAAAAAGTCCACAGCTTCATTCTATCATCGCACTGCTCGCCATAGGCAGGGAACTCATCCACACACCTTGGAACCAGGACGGTCGCGCACTGTTCGGTTTCAGAGGCTGTTCCTCCCGGGCACTCTAAGGTTGTGGAATGCTCTCCCTGCGGCTGTTTTGGAGAATACAGCTTAAGGTTCTTCAAAAAAGGCGTTCTAAAATATTCAAAGCGTCAGCAACGCGCGTGTGACACCTCTGGTGTTGCAAACGTCCATAGGCTACGGTAACCGGCCGTACGCTTATTTGCTTTTTTTTTATTTTTATACAACCAGCTGATGGAACAAGCAGATGGCCCACCTGATGTTAAGTGGTAACTATCACCTATAACAAAGCATTGCCTCGTAAGTCACGCACGATAGGAACGTGCCCTACGATGCACTGCCCTGCGTCCATCAGCTTGAGACATACAGATGTTAAGCCTCCCTCATGTGCCTGTAATTAACTAAATTACTTGGTTGTATAAAAAAAAGAGTAATAAACGCCGCATTCCTTACTAAAATGTGCACACTGCTCGCTTTTATGTCCTAGTAGTAAGGTTCATTTTGGCTTTATGCAGCTTGATCTGTGTCCATGTATACAATATACAGATACTAAAATAGCCAGACACGACCATACACTAGCATGCTCGCGGGAGTACTTGACCTTTGGATCAGGAGGCGAAAGAGGTAGCACCTACGACATCCTACATAACTATACATAGCAACATTGTAAGGCACTTCGGTGTAGCAATTTGTCTACAAGCTGCCACGTACTGACACTTGTGGTGGCCACAGCTAAACCATTGTACTATCATTGTATGATCCTTCTTGCACTTCAAATGTTTTCCTACTTAAAAGTTTGCTATACTAGTATTCGTACATAAGCAAACTTTTAAGTAGGAAAACTTGTATCGATCCAAATGAAATTTTTAATAAACTCTGTGCAATGTGATTGCAAACAAAATGGTTCATTGCGATTTTTCGAAAATAAGTTTAGTCATTTTATATCTTTCAACATGTCGAAACGTGCGAGCGAGAGGTACAATAGCTCTTGTATTCACATTAAGCCTATCCACCGACTACCCGCGATCAATACAATGTCGTCGATCCATCGGGTGAGAGGTTACGCTTCGTCTTCCAGTTTGTGGTCACCACTCGAGAACTATATTCCCCAGCATTTGTCAGTTCTAACAATATGCCCCTCCAGTTATGTAACACAATTACATCACTATTCTCAATGTAACATAATATTAACAAGATCCACTGTCTGATCGACCCTAATAGATGTTTCAAGTTGAGTGTAATACAGTACGGCAAGTCTGAGTTTTGTATTTCGTTTTGCTTTTTTTTTCGAATGGACTAATGCTGGTGATCGTCAGGGAGGGGCAGCTGCCCCCCCTCCCCTAGAGATAAAAAAAATGTGGACAACTGCAAAGAAACCAAAGTCCTAAGGCCTAAGTTGGAACCATTCTTATTACAATCGCCATAGAGGCAAAAACTCGCGCTACAAGCTGTAAAGCTTCATGCCCTTGACTGTACCTACCTACAATTCATATTTTTCTCATCCTACTAAACCTCATAAACGCGAAAGTATGGATGGATGTATGTTTGTTACTCTTTCACGTAAAATGAAATGGATTTTAATGAAACTTTACAATAGCTTATACATCGGAATAACACATAGGCTACAATTTATTTTATTTTATTAGTATATTGTGTGACTAATCCTGCGCGCTGACGAAGTCGTGGGCACCAGCTTGTCCTCCATATTAACTTCCCCCCCTGGGCCATGGGCTGGCAACGCTCTTGCAAATACGGCCTGACTATACGAAAAACAAAAGGTAAAACTCAGACTTACGGGACACAATATCCTCTCTTACAAAATAAAGGTGTGGTTATTTCAATAAGTAACTTTATTGTGTCGCATGAGACGGGAAGTGCTTGGTTTAACGAGTTCTCAGCTCCGTTTATAGCTATTTTTATGGCTGGTGTGGCTGACTGACTGGAATTACTCGCGTATACGCTTATCTATCGAATGGTATTAGCTGAAAATGTTATCTAGCTTTTACTTTTCTTTGATAGTGAGCACGCTAGGTCACTTTCCTTTTTAACCGACAAAAAATAATTTCAATTTAACTGTTTTTTTTACTATGTTTGTTTTGCGATTACTACGCCAATTACGATTTGATTTTGATGATTCTTTTTTGATTAGGTAGGTCACACTTTGTAAGTGATTTCATATACTTAACGAACATGACTCAGAAACAATCAATATAACAAAAAATATATTGTCATTGTTTTGCTTTGTCGTTCTCTCTAGGAAATGTTTTGTTGTATGTTTTTCCGTGTATTTGAAGTCGGTTTTATTCCAAAGAAAGTTATATTATGATTGATATTAAGAATAGGTTCACTCTGGTAGAACGTAGATCCATACGAGAGACAAATATTTTTTTTCAGTAATATTTTTTTAGATCATTTTTATGTTTATTTAAGACAAGCGGTCTGTCCCAGCTTTGCATGGGTAGACATACTTATATGTTTTCAACATTTTAGGATAAACTTAGACCGTGGGTTCGAGGCTACCTATTTCATACATTTGCACGCCCTTCTCCCTTGCCGCGTTGCCCGCTGCGCTGAGTGAGATCGCGCCCCGTGGCCCCACGCGTTCGCTTGTATGTTTAAAGCCAGCTTAAGTTTTTAATTCGTAATATCTTTTCGTAGAATTTGTGAAATCGAACCAGTAGTTTTTGAGCCTATTCGTTACATACAAAAAGAAAATTTTTTCCTCATTATAATATAAGTGTAGATTTCAGCCACATTATTCTTGAGTCTGTTTAGTCTGAAATTCTGATTTAACTTTCAGGCATGGCAGACATCACTTAGATCTCTTTGATACCTAGAACTTACTCAAGATACTTTGTACGTGTTTAAATATGGTAGGCAGAGGCACGTCAAATTACAAAAGTAAATTTAATATCTTATTTACATTCTGCGTATGGTCTGGTCTTGTTTGGCTTTAATTTAGTATCAAGTTCAAAGGGAATTCCAAAATTTAATTTGTAAAATAAATAGATTCACAGAATGTAGAAGCGCGTAGTAGATCTTTATTTTTTGATCAACAAGTTTTTTTGAGGATATCTAAGGACTGAAGGTAGGTAGGTAGGTAGGTAAGTAGGTAGGTACTATATTAAATTTCGCCCAAATTTTCCGACAGGTTGCAGGCCCAATCTGTTAACCGCAAAATATGGGGTTATTCCCGTTGAGTAACACCTATTCGTTACATACAAAACAACAAAAATACAAATCTTTCCTCTTTATAATATTAGTGTAGATTTTGAATAAGCATATCATCACATGGTACCTGGTTTGGGGCGTGGTCACAACCAATCAGAGACTATTGAGTGAATTTAAAGATTGCCATTGCAGAGAAAAACAGATATTTAAGATTTCCACAAAAGAAAATAAAGAAAATATGTAAAAAATACCATTTAATTCACTCTTTGAATTTCTATTATAAAAAAACTTAATGATATGAATAATAATAATCATAATCATAAAAATAAAATGATAAGTCTCTTCACTAATAAAATGTTTCAAGAATTAACGAATTCATTTAAAATGAAGTTTATAATGTTCATATAATTTCATAGTTTAACTTTAATTAGTTAGTGTGACTTAAGGCGACATATTTTATTTATTTATTCCCGTTGTGTAACACCTGTTACATATTGCGACTTTTTTTTTCCCGTTCAGTAACAGTGTGACCGAACGGGAAAATAAAAGTAGCAATGTGTAACAGGTATTACTCAACGGGAAGTTTTTTTCCCATTGTGTCATAGTGTGACTGAAAAGTGTTACTCAACGGGAATAACCCAAAATATGCTTGTGAACCCAAAGGTAGTTAGGCTAATTCTAATTCAGTACATCATTGATTTTCGGATCATCATACATATTTTTTTTATACAACTAGCTGATGGAACAAGCTAGGGCCATCGCCCACCTGATGCTGGGAGGTAACCATCACCTATAACAAAGAATTGCCTCGCAAGTCACGCACAATACCAACGTGCCCTACGATTCACTGTCCTGCGTCAATCAACTTGAGGCGTACATATGTTAAGCCTCATGTGCCTGTAATTACACCGTCAACCACACTCTTCAAACCGAAACACAGCATCGCTGCTTGGCGGCAGTTTTCGTGGTCATATAACCTCTTCATGCTCTGAGCTATTACATAATACTGAAACACGTTGTATAACAGAGTCGAGCCAATAAAAGTCGAGTATAAACCAAACAAGCTGGCCTGTAAAAGTATTTGGCTGACCCTCAACCCTTCCATCAAACAAGTTCGATACGAAACTTCGACAGGAACATCAGTAAGCACTTGCTCAAGTATAAGTAGCCGCCGGAAACTTACCAAATTATTGGCATGTAGCTATTTATTATTTACCAACGTTTTAGTTATGAAAAAAGTTACGAGGAACTTACAAGTACATTATATTTGATAAATAGAATTTATAAGTATCATCATAACTTATGCAGACATGGGCCATTTTTACCCTAGTTTACTCAGCTGTTCTTTTTTTTAAATTATATAATATCTTCATTTATCAACGGAAAGTCAGAGACGTCAGAAGTCATCAGTTTTTGAAAATGTTCACCCTAAGTTTTTAAAGTATTCTAATTTATAAGCGCGAAGAAAGTCACGCGGCATAGTTGATCGAGTGAGCGAAACGAACGAAGATCTTTGATCGAGTGAGCGAAGCGAACGAAGATCTTAGTTTCAACTTGGGCGATTTGGCATTTTATGTATGTTTGTCTGGCCATAACTTTCGAACCGTTGATCCGATCTGCATGAAATTTGATAAGTTGATAGCTTGTACTTGAGAAATTTACTGGTAAGTATATGAGTAGAAACGGATGAAGAATCGGATGAAGGATTATTAAGATATGGGGTTTTTAAAGGGGGCAAAAATAAAAAAAGGTACATAAAAAAATCAAATTACATGTCATATGAAAGAGCTTTGTTTGGACATTCCAACACCATTTTTACTTTTCTGAGACGCTCGGTTTTTGAGATACAACAAAAAAGTTAAATTAAGATAACCAGCGATCCAAGAGCTCCCATCTCTAAGAGTTTCGTTGACATCAAGGTTTTTCTACTGGTCGGCCAGATTATTTGCGTTGTCTTATTTTTTTTCTTGAAATAAATTAAGAAGGTACTCAGTTCTCATAAAATGGTGACAACGACCAGGTCTGATGATGGAGCCAAGGTCTGTTCATCGGAACTCTTCAATAAATAGGCCAATAGAGTTGAAACTTGGTTACCATACCAAGTTAGTACGCGGTAGTCAGAAAAAAGTCAAAAAAAATGTTTGGACTTGCCTCTGACTACCACCTGCTCAAAGTTTTGGTGCGTTCGTCGGGTCGCATCACGAGATCTCAGTTCGGGGCGAACCACTAGTATAAAACAAAGTCGCTTTCTCTGTCCCTATATCCCTGTGTATGCATAAATCTTTAAAACTACGCAACGGATTTTGATGCGGTTTTTTTTTATAGAAAGAGTGATTCAAGAGGAAGGTTTATATGCATAAATAATACAAGCATAATATCTTAGGGATAACCCACAATAACCGTGCGAAGCCGGGGCGGGTCGCTAGTTTTATATAAAGTACCTAAAAAACGAATCTTAATCAACGTTGTTGCCAACAAAACAGTTTTCCCGAATTTAGCTACAGAACTTTATATTTATATTTTTATTTTAATAAATAAGCAGCGTATCGATCATTGGATTTTCTTCGGAGTTTCGATTAGCAATAAAAAATGTACAATATACAAAAAAGGGCCAAATTTTCAAGGTTTTTTGATCAAAGTTAATTTGAATCAAAATAATATTTTTCCTGTAACTTTGCAATGCTTTTCTCCGTAACTTAATTGTTTGCGAATTTTATCAACAACATTCAGTGATTTTATATGTTAATAAATATTTAAATGTGCTACTTCGCTTTTTTTTTTACCAATTGCTGATCAGATCAGATGGCCCAACTGATGTTAAGTTGGAACCATCACCTTTAACAAAGCATTGCCTCGTAAGTCGATATGAACGTGCCCTACGAGGCACTACTCTGCGTCCATCAACAAAATAAATGTTAAGCCTCATGTGCCTGTAATTTCACTGGCAACCACACCCTTTAAACCGAATCCGGTACGGGTGCTTGGCGGTAGAAATAGGCACGCTGATCGAATCGTATGAAAACATAATTAATTACATAATTTTGATTGAAAGTAAAAATATTATTACTATACATTTATGTTCCTAGTTCCCATGACGAATAAATTAGATGCAATTATTATCTATTGTGTAGTCTAAGTACACGTGCTTGTATGTATTGATTGTAACACCCATTACGTACGCTTTGATTATCTGTTTACGGTATGCTAACAACATCAAAATGAGTGACGTAGATAGGTGCTCATAATCATAATAAGTACAAAGTGTAAGCTTCTTGTCGTGTAGTTTCTTTAGAAACAGTGTGGTGAGAGGATTTTAAGTGCGCTTCAAGAGGCTCCTTTCGAGCACTTGACACATGCTATAGAACTTTTTAGGTTCTACGACATGCCGGTTTCCTCACGATGTTTTCCTTCACCGTTTGAGAGTTCTGGCACTGTGCACATAAATTTTTGAACAGAAAAACTCATTGGTACACGACTAGTTTCGATCGTGGGTTCGAAACCAGTCGTGTACCAATATCCTTAGGATCGGAAGGCAGGGCCGCTACCACTAGACCACCAGTGCACCGAAATACTGCGTACCTAGAACTTTTCACTTGGTCAATGAAAATTATAATGAAGAGAATAGGCATTTTAATTATTTATTTTTCCAATCCACTTTACAAACAATAAAAGTGAAAGACTTTCTGTATTTCTTAGGCGTCCTCAAAGAATTTGGTATTCGTACTTGGTACTAAGAGATCTGATAGATATCTACCGTCAAAGTCGAGAAGCAGATTGTTTTTATTTAAATTTCTTGCTTGTAGGTACTTAATTTATTATATGCTTAGGCTGTGCGTTTTACCTCGCAAAATGTATAGCTTTTTTCAGTTAAGTACCTATATCACCTTTTTAGTCCAGATGCGTTTTAGAGAGGAGATATATTTTGGAAAGAATACCAGTAATTTCTGAAGGTCTACACAGGTTAGTGTAGGTACTGAGGAACATTATGCTGCATTATTATCAAATTGACACGTCCTTACGAAGTCCGGCAATACATCTCGGCTTACTGAATTGAACAAACAGCTCTCAGGCTCAATGCCGGGGTCATATTGATAACAAAACCACAGGTTGATGTTCAACTGTTTAAAAATTATTATTTTAATAACAAATGAACTTATTTACGTACCTTGAAATTTGATGTAAGGTTAATTTACTTTCTTCCAGCGAAAACTATCAATATTCACAGACAACTCACAGCACAATCACTTATTAAAAACAGTTTAGTGGTTTATTTGATAAACTTTTTCTATAATTTGTTCGATAAGTTTGCGATGCGAGAAAATCGGGAGAACAGCCCGCGCGACCGTTCGTCTCGACGGCTCTGATTACACTGACGCTTCTCAGATAAAATTGATAATAGTTCAAAATGCCCTGTAATTGGAATTCGTTTCAAAACTTTGCAGCGTTTTTCTTTTATTTCTAACCCTGACAATATGATGGGAAAAGAGTTTCACCTTTATATGTAAGTAATTCATCCTTGATTTTCGTGTAGGTATGTTCGCGGGAAATGGGAGGGTCTTTTATGATTCAATTTGCGATAAGAACTTTCGGTAGCGCAAAAGCTAATTTTTCCATAGCTAAAGTGAGTGGTGTTTGCGTAATGGGAACTCAGTGTGGGGTCGTACGGGCAATTTAGATTGTTTCAGTAATTTTCGTGCCTAAGCAAAAGGTATCCACTCTATTTTCCCCGAATTGTATCGTGTTTATTCTGATACCTTTAGCTAATGAGGTAGAAAGGTGCTTCGTTTGTTTTAGGAATGTGTGCGAAATGTCTATTGTGGTATTGAGCTAGTTAATATAAATGGCCTGGTTTTCATCTTTTTTTTACTACTTGCTGTTGGAACAAGCAGTTGCCCAACTGATGTTAGAGATTACCACCACCTATATAACAAGGCATTGCACTGTGATAGACTTCGATACACTGTGTCCATCAACTTGAGGTATACAGATGTTAAGCCTCTAGTTCAGTAATTTCACTGGCAACCACACCCTTTAAACTGAAACACAGCAACAACGCTTGTCGGCAGAAAGAACCATGGTTTACTTCCCTCTATTTCTAGAAACTCTATTTACGTACGATCTCTTCACAAAGAGATCGTACGTAAATAGAGTTTCTAATGCCTCGCACTAAATGCCTAAATAGAGTTTCTAATAAATCAGTTTCTTCCTATTATTAGATAGGTAGAAACTGAGCTTATGCATAAATAACAATATGTGCCTTACCTATCTGTAGGTAGATCTATCCTTAGATAGGTGAAACGGATAGCGATGAATGTTATGTAAGCCTTTCAGTCGGAGACCGCTTTGACCTAATTTAGCATTCAATTTACATTATGTATAATGCAAATTAGAGCGATTGACCTTTTACAGCTTTTGTTTTTCTTTGCTTCCCTCGATCGAGTAATTATTTTGAAGCGCGTTTAGAATGATAATTAGCGTTGAAAATAATAAGCTTTTCGGAGAAAACATCAACACTTATCTTTGTTTTTTTATATCAATTAGAGTTCGATTTTGGGGTCTTCTATTTACCTATTTAAGAGCTCGCAATAGGGTTTCTTTTACTTAATAAAGGTTGAATTTAGGTTTCAGAATTTTTGTAATTGTCTTTTTGCATTCACTGGATGTTGAGTTTTAAGGAAACAAAGGTTAGAATAAATAACTTGTTTTTAGTTTAGGTTTTTTTTTTAAATAATAAAATTAGAATACTGTAGGTACATGCCATCTTATCACCCCTTAAACAAAGCTAAGCTTCAGTTAAAATACTTGTAACTGTTTTAGAACGATTTTATAGATATACTTATAATACGGTATGACACACCAATACACTGAACAAAATATGTGCATTATGTTTAAATCTCATCACATCTGTTCTTTAAAAACCTACTGCTAATTCCAAAACACCCAGCATTAGCGACAATAATCGCCATCACACTGTTTCACTCTTAACTAGCGTAACAGCATCACTGCACACACATTTTATGGACGAAAGAGGCTAGCTACCCACAACACAGGTTCTCCTAGGGTGGGAGCTAGCGTACTTGCGCATTTTGTTTTCTGTACCTACTCTACTTGTAATACTTAATTTAAGTACCTACTAGTACTTTATTGTATCAGCACTTTTTGATTTAATTGTCTCATGTAAAATTGACATCAAATAAACAAATAAATAAATAAATTAACAAAACTGTTTGTCCTTGGTAGCAATTGCACAAACAACTTGCAGAGAAAAAAGGCTAAAATTTAATGGAATAATTAGGGATATTTCTGTTCAGTTCAGCTTTCGAAGAAACGTGCCAATAGTTCACAAAGACGTAACATTCTTCAACTTGGCCCACAAAAAACTTCACTGTTGAAGTGGTCGAGTGGAGACAGGGACAGTCCCTTACATTTTTATTGACACGGAATGCGACACTCCTAAGATCAAGGCAACCGAGCCACAAGAGTATAGTACAGCCACGAGTAAAATAACAGAAGGTATATACAAGATCCACTTTCTGCTTGCGGAATACGCCGGACGAAAGATAAAATGTTTTTTTTATACAACTACCTGATGGAACAAGCAGATGGCCCACCTGATGTTAAGTGGTAACCATCGCCTATAACAAAGCATTGCCTCGTAAGTCACGCACAATAGGAACGTGCCCTACGATGAACTGCCCTGCGACCATCAACTTGAGGCATAAAGATGTTAAGCCTCTTGTGCTTGTAATCAGACTGCAACCACACTCTTCAAACCGAAACACAGCAACGCTGCTTGGCGGCAGAAAAAGGCGTGGTGGTAGTACTCCTCCGGACGAGCCACACACAAAGAGCTGTACTGCTCTTAAAATGTATGAAAATGTCATTACAGCTTGACATCAAGCAAATGTACGAATGAAATCACTAGTGATCTAGTGGTAACGGCCCTGCCTTCCGATCCTAAGGTCGTGGGTTCAATAGCGGTCGTGCTAAGTTTTTCTATTCAAAAGTGCATGTGCACAGTTTCAGTACTCTCAAACGGTGAAGGAAAACATCGTGCGGAAACTGGTATATCGTTAAACCTAAAAAGTTCTAAAACATGTGTCAAGTGTTCCAATGGAGCATCTTTGTGGCGCACTTAAAATCCTCTCACCACACTGTTTTGCAAATAACTAGCAGGTAACGCGACAAGTAGTAGGTAGTAATAGTAGTATTATATAGGCATGCTGTGTATATATTACAATTAATCTTTCCGCAGGCGTGTTGCGTAAATCAATAGTGCATTGTGTAGTTCAGTCAAACTGAACTTCAACTTCTTGAGGAACATAAGTCAGCAAGGAAAGACGCCAGCCCACATAAATATCGTTAAAAGTATGACATAAACATGGCCTATGTTTATGTCTTCTTTTAAGGCTGCTGACGATGCGATCATCTTATAACTACAATTTGTTTTTCAATATCATTTTGTTCTCATAAAAAATAACAGGGTAGACCACGTCAACGCCATCAGTGTCTTAAGACGATGGCGAGAACTTATTTCCATGTAGTGAGCTGTAAACCAGATATCTGTCTATATCTTTATTTTTCTAAAAAGTAGAATCTTAGAAAGTTTATTCTCTGTTACATATTTACTCACGTGGCCGGAGCCCTCAAACAGGGTCGCAGTGGAGAGCGATTGAATGACCCGTACAGTCGATTTTCTGACAAAAGCATTTTTCAGTAACGTTTCAAGATTTTTTCGCTCGAAATATAGGTAGCTCCGAGAATAAGCAAGGCATTTTGTGTAACTAAAGCTACTCCAATTTATACTGGACGCCCTCACTCAGTTGGTAGTCGCTCTGCCTTCTGCGTTGTATGCTGTGGGTTCGATCCCCACCGAGAACAAACATTTGTGTGATGAACATAGATGTTTGTTCTCTGTCTGGATGTTATAAGATATACAATGTGTCATAACTTCTAAACTATCTTACTAAGGGCTAAGATGTAAGACTTATTTTGACGCACACACTCTGTACTATCATTCAAAAACAAAAATAAAGTAGTTTGACAGATTATATATTATGAAAAAGCTAATAATTTAAAAAAATATGATAACAAAAACTTTTTTTTAGTTTTACAAATTACGTTTTCCTGTATTATAAAATAGAAATTGCAACAAATATATCATTAATTTATTGTCTACATTATTGGCTATCAAATGAGTCCTCTATCGTCTTCCTAGGAACCCTACATGGGTAGCTATAGCTTAATCAGTACAGTGAGGCGCACTTAAAATCCTTTCACCACACTGTTTCGAAAGAAACTAGTGACCCGACAAGAAGAAGAAGTACAAGCACCCATGCTTCGAGGCAAAAGAAAACAAAATGGCTGCCATTTTATCATGGAGAGTGAAAAAAAATAGGGATAGTGATTTGTCGATAAAATTTACCGTATTTCACCCCCCAAAGTCTCCGACACCGGTTATCAGACACATTGTATATGTATTTGCAAAAAATGTATTTAAGTAGCTTTCTGGTTCCTATACTATAACAAGCTTTGCTTAGTTTGGGGCTAGATGTTGCAGTATGGAAAGTCCACCATTATTATTAATATTTAAACAGATAATTTTCATCAACTCCTAGTCTGATTTTTATACTAAGAAAGATTAATATGTCATAGTGACATTCAACACGAGTCTAGGCGTTATGCTGACGAGACTAATAAGTCTCACGTTATTAATGTCTGGCATTACTGCAAGACATTTACTTCATTATATTTTAGACGTTAAATTATCTGTACATAAAGTCAGAGTTTTTTTAACTATTTTTATTTACGAATGTTTTGTGGGAATGTAATTCGGGGAGTCCTACGCCGCTGAGGCGAATTGTATGTTACCTAGATTACTAGTATTCTCTTATCTGTGCCTAGATTAACTTAATATGCAGTAGTAAAAATAGTTAGTAAATAAATAAATAAATAAATAATAAATATTGGTGGACTTTCCACACAGCACTACCTGGCCCCAAACTAAGCCAAAGCTTGTAATATGGGAACCAGATAGCTGATACATATATACCTACTTTATTGAAGTGCTACAACATTATATTAGTTTGTTAGACTGTTTGTAAGTCGTTATTTTGCCTTTTTTTTCTTAGAGAAGAAGCTACATTGCAACAGGATATTGCCTCTGGCAGTGCGTATAAAATATTCCCATCCTAAGCTAAGAAAAGAAGAAAAAACTTCACAAAGCGTAATGCCGGGTATTCATCAAGAATTTCAATTTGCTACACCTTGTTACTTAATTAGGTACTTACCACAAAGAAGCGGGGAAAGAACCTTGTTGATTTTGTTCTTGCTTTTGTTTCTTTTTTTGTTTTTTTTTTTCTTATTTTAGTTGGTAGTAGCTCTGCCTTCTGCGCAGTAGGCCGTGGGTTCTATCTCCACCGAGAACAAACATTTGTGTAATTAACTTAGATGTTTGTTCTCTGTCTGGGTGTTATTATATATTATAAGTATGTATTAAAAAAAAAAAGTATAAAATGTATTATATCAGTTATCTGGTTTCCATGTTACAAGCTTTGGCTTGGTTTGTTGCTAGGAAGTGCTGTGTGGAAAGTCCACCAATACCTATTTTATTTATTTACTTATATTATTCCTGGCTAATGTAGGTATCCTTCTATTTTGGTACCAAAGTAAAAGACTATTTCTAATGGTATCTATTTTTTTTTTTGAGAATGCAATGTACATCAACATGTACATTGTACATGTTGATGTACATTGCAGGACATAGCCCTTTCTCAGTGTACAATGTACATGTTGATGATGATGAGGCAGTAGTATCTTATTCCAATTATAGGTATAACGACTATTAGTATTTAATAATGAAAAAATGAAATAAAACAACGATAACCAGAACATGTTTTTCAGAACATATCTTTGCATTTTATCTATCGTGCTAAACTGAACTACAGGAAAAAAGTGAACATACCATAATAACGATTAGATTTTCCTCTGACAACCCCTTAAAGAAATACTCAGTATATATATTTATCTATCTATCTATATATTATAATGATGCAGTGTTAGTATTATTATATATGTAATTTAGTGTAAAAGTTATTTTTTAAAATTATTATTTACGAGTAGTTATGTTATGTTTTTGACTACTATTCATATAACTTTCCTCGGTGCACCTGCAACCAATCTTCCATACTTTAACAATCCTCTCCATCCAAAGGTTGTCTGGAAGAGATCGCTTTTAGCGATAAGACCGCCCATTGTACTACTTTATTTTATATTTTTAAGTGTTTTATTTTTTGTTCAGTTTGGTGTACAATAAAGTATTTTTCATTCATTTCATTCATTCATTCAGTTTTCTCACTGGGTGCCTTCGCTTATTAAAAGGCAGTTCAGCTGTTGGATTGGATTTTTGAAATAAAAAATAGTCTGGAGTAGTCAAACTTTCTTTTTATTCATAGCACGGACAAGAGACAATTACGACAAGATGGATGGTTATTGTAAGTTGGAACACCAACTCCAGTAGAATGCGCGGGGAATATTAGCTTATCATAGACAAAAATATCTTCTACAATAATGGTCCTAATAAAAAATGAATTAAAAGATAAATCATGTTCAAACTATTGCCATCTCTTACCATTGCATAATGACAGTGGTAGGGGTAATTAAAAGCGTTGTATAAATTTAAAAAGTAGCGTTATTTTCTAAACAACATTCACTCAAGCACAGATGAGACCCAAGTAGGGAATGCAATCCCGGTATACCGGGATCCCGAAATTCCTGGATCCCCTGAAAAAATTGCGGGATCCCGCTGCACTGGCGGTATTACACATCATAAGTGTTTCATTGCGCGCGGCGCTGCGTGGGGGACTGATATTTGAAATGAAATGAAAAGAAATTAAATGAATTTACGCTTTGTGTCTTATTCTATACTAGTGGCTTCCCGCGGCTTCGCACGCGTTGAAGTGGTGAACCGTGATTGAGCCACAAACATCCAAACATCGTAACTTTCGCATTGATTTGTATATCATTAGGGTAGGATTTTAAATACCTATGTAGGTTTAAGAGATACCTACATACATACATACATACATTACCTATATTAGGTAGGTAGGTATAGGTACTGAGTTTAGCACAAACATGACAAATACAACAAAGACAACCTTACACGGAAAATATGTACTTATTTGTTCCTAGTTTCTACCCCAAAAACAAACGAAACGATACGGCACGGTAGATATCCTCAGATATCTTCGTACCAACTTAAGATTCCCGTTTTTAGAATGTCCCTTACAAACATTGACGCCTCGTTGTATCCTTTTTACTCGAGCGCAACGAAGGAAGGTAACGTTTTAGGGGTTGTTAACGAAAATCAAACTGTCTTTTTGTTTTTTATGCACAGAACACATTTTCTTTTAGTTTGAAGTTAATTACACTACGCGTTAAAAATCTCCCATACAAACCTTGAAACTTTGGCAGTCTTTTGCACCCTTTGCAGGGATGGTTTTAAATATTAAAAACGTTATTTTAAATTATTTATTGTGGAGTATATTTACTTCAAGTTTGAAATCAATCGCACTATTCATTAAAAATCTCCCATTCTAACTTTTACAGACATTTGCACCCTTTGTATGGGTAATTATAAAAATTTAAAAGCGTAATTCTTAATTATTTATTTCTTAGTATATTTACCTCAAGTTTAAGTCAATCGCACCACGCGTTAAAAAACTCCCATACAAACTTTGACATCCCTTTGCACTCTTATTAAGGGTAGATTTAAAAAACTAAAAATGCCTTTCCTATTTTTTGGCCTTAAAGTACATGTACTCCACGTTTCAAGTTTGTAGGTTCAAGGAATACTATTTTTCATGCAATTTTTTCAACCCTTTTACACCCTTAGGGATTGAATTTCCAAAAATCCCTTCTTAGTACACCTCTACGCAGGGCCGGATTTAGAGGTCCAGAGGCCCCGGGGCAACAAAGGAGCGGAGGCCCCCTCGCCCCAAATTATGTTCCAAATAAAGTGAAAAAATTTTTTCAGTCGAGTTTTTCATTAAATAATTTATTGTGAAACCAAGTAGATTCTCTTATACAAAAAGAGTTACGAGCAGTGCACATGGTCCATGTGAACTGCTCGTAACTCTTTTTGGTGTTTCTGTTAATATTTTATTTTTCTCGACTATTAGCTATGTTCCTATTGGTGAACTGCTATTCTTTTCCTAAAGGCTATCATAATCCATGTCACATGGAAAATGAAAAGAATAGAGAAGCTGCAAGCAATGTACTGAAACCTGTCGAGTTATGTGCATGCACTCAAAAAATAAGAGACAAAAACAGAAGTGAATTGAGAAAAAAATATTTAAAATTAGGAAACCTCAATTTACCTAATAAATATTAGCATGTGATCACGATATTTCAGTCGCCTTAATGATTAACTTACGCAGAACCAAACAAACGCATGATAAACAATAAATCATAACCTCTCCGTAACCGTTTTTTATGTTCTTTTGTTCTCTGCTTAAGAAAAAAAAACACGTTTTTGTAATTGTACAATCAAATATGACATTCGGTTTATATTGTAGATTGCAAGATAACAATAAAAATACTCACGACTTAACGTCTGTGGTCTGTCCGTAAAAAATCGAAATGATTTACATTTGTTGCACAATGTTCGCAAGTTCGTAGCTTCTCAGACGCACGAGAATGTATCAAATTCTGGGATTCCCTGCTACACGCACGCCACTCAGCGGACACTTGTCAACGCTGCGACGGGTCGTACACTCGTACAGACAAAAAACGGGTTAAACAGGTACCGTCGTTGCCGTCGTATCTCGTATCTCGTATGGACACGCAAATACGAAAAATAGGCTGAATAGGCTTGTAAAATCCGCAGAATATACTATAAATTCCCCATCCGAACTGGCAATTTTTATTTGACTGTGGATTCACATGGACAGGCAGAGGGAAAAAAAAACTCACACTCCAAAAGCATAATTTTCTTCAACCAGCGAGCGCGCTGGTTGAAGAAAATTATGCTTTTGGAAAAAAAATATTATTAAAAGAATAGACAACTACATGAAGACGAAATTACGCACGGAAACTTCAATGGACACATTCTTTCCTCGATCATGATTCACGGCTCGATAATAAATATTAGCGTTTGACTCCTTGTCACGATGAGGTGGGTTTTGTATGACAATCGAAATCGATATTCTTCAATAATTATACAAACAAATTATTATTGATCGACTATGATTTTTTTCAATTTCTTATATCTATATATCAAAGGAAAAGAACATGTTTACTAGTGTTTACTAGTTGGAATTTGAATTTGATTTTTTTTTTCCGAAGTCTCTAGTGGGGGCCCCCCGTTTGTGGAGGCCCCGGGGCCATCGCCCCGTTTGCCCTCCCCTAAATCCGGCCCTGCCTCTACGCCATAAGAACTATATACTCTTCAAATTTCAAGTCTCTAGGACCAGCGGTCAAAAAACTCGTATACAAACTTTTACATCCCTTTGCAAATTTATTAAGGGTAGTTTTAAAAAACTATAAATGCCTTTCTTATTTTTTTGCCTTGAAGTATATGTACTCCAAGTTTCAAGTTTGTAGGTTCAAGGAATACTATTTTTCATACAAACGTTTTCATCCCTTTTTACACCCTTAGGGGTTGAATTTCCAAAAATCCCTTCTTAGTACACCTCCACGCCATAAGACCTATGTACTCCTCAAATTTCAAGTCTCTAGGACCAGCGGTTTAGGCTGTGCGTTGTCTATATGTCAGTCAGTCAGTCAGTCAGTCAGTCAGTCAGTCAGGACTTTGATTCTTATAGTATTAGAGATTAATTTATGTATAAAACCATTTAAAATGTACCAAAGAAGCTCTTCATTATGATTGATTTGAGAGGACTTAGTCCACCCTGCTGAATCCCGCAAATACGTGGATTGAAATTATCTTCCAGGATTGTATTTCCTAGACTCAAACAAGTTTTCAAATTAGCATTTCAATTCAATAGCGAAAGGATGTGATTGGATGCGAAAGGATGCGAAAGGTTACAAATCCAAAAGCAAATATCTAAATCAGTATAAATGTTTTATAAGTCATTGTAGGATAAAATTGCTTGTCGGGCCTTAAGTGGGTCAGATAAGCAACTGGATGCCTTTGATAGTTTTAGAACGCTCCAGGCGATTCTGATGCTGCTTTTACCTGAAATAGACGAGAATAGAGAGCACTTTAGCTTCTAGATAAACAAAATCGATTCATCTTTGTATTATACGAATTCTATAATATATAAAAGTTTTCTCTTTGCTATCAAATGAGCTTTAGAAATAAAAGTTCGTAAACTCACGGGAATACTTTCTTAATAAATCACGTGACTAATTAATTAAACTTATGATTTAATACTAGGTACTTAATGATGGAATAAGCAGATGGCCCACCTGATGTTAAGTAGTAACCATCACCTATAACAAAGCATTGCCTCGTAAGTCACGCTCGATAGGAACGTGCCCTACAACGCACTGCCATGTCCATCAACTTGAGGCATACAGATGTTAATCCTCATGTGCCTGTAATTACACCGGCAACCACACTCTTCAAACCGAAACACAGCAACGCTGCTTGGCGGCAGAAATTATATATTATGTATGATTATATTTATGCCTCTACGTTTTGCTTTGTCATTTTTAATCTCTGATTTTTAAATATGTAGGTACCTTAAATAACCGACTTTTTTCTCCAGAAATCAACATCGGTTTAGTAAAACAAATAACTCATGACCTTTTCCTCACATAAACACGTTTATTTAACTTTATCAAGCCTAGGAAATTGAATTTTCGGTTGCTCTTATAACATTTGCTAAATAAAACATTTCTTGTAGGGAGAATAACCTTTTTCACCCACTTCAAAGAAGAAGCACGATTTCAAGATATTTGAAGAATATTATACAACTAGTAGTTCGCCCCGAACTGAGATCTCGTGATGCGACCCGACGAACGCATCAAAACTTTGAGTCGGTAGTAGTCAGAGGCAAGTCCAAACATTATCTTTAGACTTTTTTCTGACTACCGCCTACTAACTTGGTATGGTTACCAAGTTTCAACTCTATTGGCCTATTTATTGAAGAGTTCCGTTGAACAGACCTTGGCTCCATCATCAGACCTGGTCGTCGTCACCATTTTATGAGAACTGAGTACCTCCTTAATTTATTTCAAGAAAAAAAAATAGGAAAAATCAAAGTAACTGGCCGACCAGTAGAAAAACCTTGATGTCAACGAAACTCTTAGAGATGGGAGCTCTTGGATCGCTGGTTATCTTAATTTAACTTTTTAAATTTTATCTCGAAAACCGAGCGTCCAAAAAAAAAAGTAAAAATTGTTTTGGAATGTCCAAACAAAGCCCTTTCATATGACATGTAACTTGATTTTTTTATGTAACTTTTTTTATTTTTGCCCTCTTAAAAAACCCCATATCTCAAAAACCCTTCATCCGATTTTACTCATATACTTACCAGTAAATTTCTCAAGTACAAGCTATCGACATATCAAATTTCATGCAGATCGGATCAACGGTTCTAAAGTTATCGCCAGACAAACATACATACATACATACATACATACATACATACATACATACATACATAAAATGCCAAATCGCCCAAGTTGAAACTAAGATCTTCGTTCGCTTCGCTCACTCGATCAATAACTTCGCCAATCATAAATACAGGGCGTCCTAAAACTATGCGCTATGAAGGGAAAGTACCTTAAATATTGTAGTTACGATATTTTGCTGAAATGAGACTTTATTTTATTTTTAAAATTTAGTAAAACTGATTCAAAGATTTTCTAAAAATTACTTGCTTCGTCTGGATATCAAACCGGCTCAAAAAAAACCCGTGTTTTTATGATGCCAATCGAAAGAATGTACAAAAAATAATAATTCCTCGTAGGTAACATAGTATCATAAAACAAAAAAAACATCAAAGTGGAATACAATGGGCGGTCTTATCGATCTATTTCATACAACCTTAGGATAGACTGAATTTGAATGTTCTGAGCTGAAAGATTTATTCTGTACATTTTTTTGTAGGTATATTCATCCATCCAACCAATGTGTTTCTCAAGACTTATTTACCCGTGTAATGTAAAATGACGGTTTTTGTCAAACCCGTTTTCTTGTCTTCCTTGTTGTAACGTTTACCTGCTTACCTATCAGGGTTCCGAAGTCTGACAAGGTACCCTTACAGTTTCGTAATTTCCCTCTGTCAGTAACCCTCACATAGGGTGTCGATACTCGATTACAATAGCTTGAGAGCGCTGGTGGTCTAATGGTAGAGGCCCCGCCTTCCGATCCTAAGGTCGTGGGTTCGAAACCAGTCGTGTAACAATGAGTTTTTCTGTTCAAAAATGTATGTGCACAATGCCAGTACTCTCAAATTTTGAAGGAAAACATCGTGAGGAAACCGGCATGTCGTAGAACCTAAAAAGTTCTATTTCATGTGTCAAGTGCTCGAAAGGAGCCTCTTGAGGCGCACTTAAAATCCTTTCACCACTGTTTCGAAAGAAACTAGTGACACGACAAGAAGAAAAACTCGATTACAACAAAATCCTTGTGGATACGCGCTCACTTCTATCACAAGATTCGCCTCACACGTTGGCTTTTCCACTCGCCAAAACACTCACGCGGGTGAAAAGCCAACTTTGGTGGAGTGATGGGTGAATATAATAAGGAATATGAAATTTAAAACTCACTGCGCATGCCGCAGTCACTTGGGTGAATGTTGTTTATGGAATCACATTGTCAATCAGAATTGTGGAATCAGATGTCAGGGAGGGATTTTTAAGTTCGAACGGAACAAATCCTTTGATTTGTTTGAGTAATTCTTTATCCTTCCTTCCTAGTAATTCCTAATCTCAATCCACTTGTCTAATTATACTCATTGATCGAGTGAGCGAAGCGAACGAAGATCTCAGGCGACTCCTTTTTAATAAATAACTAGCGGCCTGTCCCAGCTTCGCATGGGTGGTCATAAATTTTTTGAACATTTTAGGATAAACTTAGAGCGTGGTTTCGAGCCTCGCGTCTACATATTTCATACATTTGCACGCGCTTCTCCTTGAGTGAATGAAATCGCACCCCGAGCGCGACCCGTGGACCCGTTAACATTTTTAATTTCGTCATATCTTTTGAATGGAATGTCCGATTTGAAAAATTTAAGAAGTAATCTACAGGTATTGAAACCTTTAACATTTATTTGGATAAGGATTAATCCCAAGGTACAAATAAAGACCCTTTTCTGGCGGCGGCATTTCAATTATTTTTTTATAATAAAAGAACACTTATTGTGACATAACTATAATAGTTAGACATATGCTGTCGCGACATTTTTTGTAGATGATGACGTGTTCTACAAAATCGTAGTACATTTTTTTGTTCTATCATCAATAGTTTTCGCAGCGCACGCGATGTAAGGTTTTTGTATTCCACCTTGGGTTACATTATTGAAGTTTTAGTAAGGATCCCTGATTTTTTTGAAAATATAATATAGCCTATGTTACTCAGGGATAATGTAGCATTCTAATGGTGAAAGAATTTTTGAAATCGGACCAGTAGTTTTTGAGCCTATTCGTTACATACAAAAATACAAACATACAAAAATACAAAAATACAAAGGTTTCCTCTTTATAATATTAGTGTAGATAATAAATATTGGTGGACTTTCCACACAACACTATCTAGCCCCAAACTAAGCCAAAGCTTGTAATATGACAACCAGATAGCTGATATAATACATATAAACTTTTTTTTTGTAAATACAAACATCTATAATAATCACACAAATGTTGCTTCTTGGCGAGAATCGAACCCACGGCCTACGGCGTAGAAGGCAGCTACTACCAACTGAGCTGTGAAGGCGTGTCTATTTGGCGTTAGGTATATGTTATGTATGTCGGCAAAAATAGTCAATTGAGCAGACCCTTGGTTACCATTATAAGTAAGAGGTAGTCAGAAACTAGTCCAAACATTGTTTTTGGCATCAATGTTAGACTGAAGCGGACATCACGATATCTTAGTTCGGGGTGAACAACTGAACAACTAGTAACAAAATTGGACATGACGTCAGAGACAGACTTAGTAATAGTAGAATAGTAGAGCCCTTTACTAATACACTTGTAACAAGGATCATACAGAGGAGCGGTAGAAACCAAGCCGTAAGGTTGTTGCCTGATCTTCTAGAATTTGGTCGCGTGGAGCTGGCACCTAGAGTCACCTAGCTTTAAGACGTTTCAAAGTGATACTTGTGATTTTATTGAATAACCTTTTAACTTTGACTTTACAAAGTAGTAACCACCATACCTATTTATGCCGCCAAGCAGCGTTGCTGTGTCGGCTTGAGAGGTTTCTAATTATGACTAAGTTGATGCACGCAGGGCAGGGCATCGTTCCATCGAGCATGACTTGCGACACAATGCTTTATTTCAGGTTATAACTAACGCTAAACATCAGGTGGGCCATCTGCTTGTTTCTAAGTAAAGTTTAGTAAGTACTTGGTATAAAATATAGTCGTAAGCATAAAGTAACGACATAAACTTGATTTTACAATAACAGTATAAACTGTTTCATATCACGTTTCAAAAAGGTTTTTGGAACTGAAAAGTAATTTTAACTTGCAATAAAAGCATCAAAATCATCATCAAAGTTGCTCTATAAAATTAAAAGTGCTCAACGGCATAGTGCTTTAACGCAATAACAATAAATTGTTGTGTATAGATACGTTACTGGTTTTATGAAATTTACAAATAATTTCATAACCATAATCATAACTTTATTGCGAATATAGGTCAATACAGATGTCAGGGTTTGCAAATAATGTTCTTCATATATCCACTTAAAAATAGCATGCTATAGTTTTACAATTTAAAAACTAATGAATCATAGATTAAAGAAATACAAAATGTCACAAATTTAAAATAGAAAAGGAGATAAATTAACAATTAATAAAAAAAATAAAGAACAAAAAAAACATGATATATGGATTATTCTAAATTGTCATTAAATATTCAGTAAAACGTGTACGTTTTTCCTAAATACAGTGATAGAAGGAGAGGCCAGTATGGAATTAGGAAAGTCTTGAGGACATACAAAATATAATAAAGACATACAATGAGGACAGGCAAGATGACAAAAAATTAGTACTCCTTTAATTTAAATAATGCTTATTTTTGGGGCATTCCTCGTAGAGCACCGATTTTAGATCACTGATCATGTTCATTGGCGAGCACCAACCAATATTTGGATAGCTGCCATAAGAGGGATATCAATAGCCCTGACACTTTTTGTCATAACTATTGGTAAGAGATGGCAATAAGTAAGCCTAAGATTTTCGTAAGTTCAGAAAGAAAATGTACTAAGAGCCGAAGACCGGGCACAGTGGCATGTCTTGGGAGAGACCTACGTCCAGCAGTGGACTAACATGGGATAATGATGATGATGATGATACCTACAAAATCTAAGCCTTACCTATTGCCTTAACTACGGCCGTAAATGTTTAGGAGACTTCTAAGATCTTGATTACCCAGAAATGTCAAGAGATATATGTCTAGTATTTATATTTAGCATTTTGTAATGTCATACCAAATGTCACTTTTAGATTTAGAATGAATGAATGAATGAATTTTTATTAAACACACATAAAAACATACACAGAGAAAACGTCTGACACAGTTAAAAATAAGAAATTAAAAATAACTTACAACTAAATATAACTATAGGAAACTATACATAGGTTTATAAAGAAAAAAAAAGTGGATAAATAAAATAAAATAAAAATAAAAGCACATTTAGCACTCCAACCTCTTGTTTCACCGGTTTTTTTTTGCATCCATGTCTAGCATTAAGCTCTCCTTTGGTACAAACTATGTATAGTCCAATAAACAATTAAATAAGTAGGTGACTAGAATTTCAGTCAGGAGGCAATTTTTTTTTCCAGTTATCAACTTTTACAGTAGCCTTTTTTGACAGGGTGTTGTATTAGTGTCTAGTATGTATTTACCTATACTTTTTAGATATTTAATAGTCAAAACCTTCACCGTTCTATCAATCTAAGTCTTAAAAAATACACTACAGCCTTCACAGCTCAGTTGGTAGTAGCTCTGCCTTCTGTGCCGTAGGCCGTGGGTTCGATCCCCAAACAGAACAAATATTTGTGTGATGAACATAGATGTTTGTTCTCTGTCTGGGTGTTATATAATATTGTAAATATGGATTTACAAAAAAAACATATAAGTAGTATATCAGCTATCTGGTTTCCATATCACAAGCTTTGGCTTAGTTTGGGGCTAGATAGTGCTGTGTGGAATGTCCACACTACTTTACTTACATTAAATGGAAAGCGGATGAGCGCTTGTTAAGTTGGGATTTTCGTTGTTTCATATCTACACCGTACACTCGCTTAATAATTTAAAAGCTTTAGTCATTTTAACTGAGTTATTAAAATCCTTTATGGTGCAATGAAAAAGTTTGTGACTATACCTCTAGGTTCTAGGTACTATGAGTTCATGGAGTGATTTGGAAACAGTCAAATAACCGCCATTCGGAGAATTGAATCTCAATAAGTCGACCTCTGTCCCCAGAATCACCCGCCTATAATTCCACGCTTATTCTCCGGTTAATAATTAAATGATTCCTAGTTATCCCGGTTATTATGATTACTATTATTTTATACTTTTTGCTGATGGAACAAATGACCCACCTGATGTTAAGTGGTAACTATCACCTATAACAAAGCATTGGCTCGCAAGTCACGCATGACAGGAACAGGATTGTAGGATATTATTCCTGTGTAAGATAATTGTGTTCACGAGTGTTCACCTTCTACTATTCTATACCTATTTCCTTTTGTAGTGGAAACAATTATTCAAGATACACATAGTAAGATCTAATCGAATGTTAATACTATTCAATAGATACTACAAGACAATGGAGCACTGTACGCCTGATTAGCTTTTTTATTACAATTCTCATAAGGTACTTAACTATAATAACATTCTATTCAGTGTATTCGTCGTCTCCTGGCAATTAATACCTACAAAAAAACCAGCATTGCTTGGCAAGGTAGATACTTACTTTGTTTGACAGAAAACCTGAATCGGGACCTATTTGTCTTTCCATGTCATGTCCATTCTGCATGGGACGGGACTGGCTGGAAAGAAAATTTGGTGTGGCTTATTAGCTACCTACTTTATTTTCATTGTATGTTTTTCATTTGTACTCTATTGTCTGTGTACTCTATTATATATATTTGTATATAATAGAGTAATATTATTATATATTTGTACTCTATTGTATATAATAGGTGTCCGTTGTATTTGCGTGCATGTCAGTTATATGTATTTTCTTTCTTTCTTCACAAACATCGATATGGATCCAAATCGCCTCGTTTGTCGAACGGCAGAGTTTTCCACGGGCCAGTATGTCTGATAGAGACCGCTGTTTAGCGATAATACCGCCCATTGTACTTGGAAAGTTGTTTAAATTTTTTATGTTTTACCCATAAGTTGTTGCGTGCAATAAAGTTTTTAACTATGGCTGGTTCCGAATGATGGTGTTTGGATTCCTATACACCCCAAGCCTATTTCATCTAAAAACCCTGCCTAAAACGAACAGTGGATAAAGTTAGATCTGTACACAAAATCAATAAAATATTCCTATAATTATGATGTCAGAGACGCAAACTTTGCTATGGCGTTATTGATGCCACGACGATATGATTGATCACGTTTACGTTATTGTATGTGGTGGTAATTTTATGAAAGCCTTATATTTTTATATAAAAAAACGCTTCAAAATTATTTGTAATTGTAATGGAAGAAAAGGCACTACAAATTGTTTAATATTATGTCGGCACGTGTTTCACCTCTCTACGAAGCATCTTGTTAAGTTTTTTTTTGTGGTATATTTCACTTCGAAAAGTTTGTAGGTCCATGTGTAGGGTATACACACGAGTCTAAATATGATTTACTTACACAGATTAGATAACTGGATTAGTACCAGATATTTTTTTCAGTTAATTTATATTTAACAATGGAATTCCGCAAAGTCACGCCTGAATCAACAAAATTAAATGTTTTTTTCTTATGGAAAAAAATCACTAAGAGATTCAAAAATTATATTTATATTTACATATTATATTTGTTTTTACAAGGACTTTGTATTAGTCTATTCTAATGATTGTTAAAGTTTCATCAATATTCAGAATGCTCAACTTTGCTATCCTCTTGTGATTTGTTAAATACTTTTTGAATCGTTTGAATTTGTAACTATAATCTTTTAAGTTTAAATTTTGCTTTACTAACTTTAAGCGCTCATAATATAAATATTGTAATTTGCAATACCCGAATAGCAGAAGGAGAGAGAGTTTTTAAGAGTAGGGCTTTGTGAAGGGCTCGTCCGGGGAAGTATTACCACCACGCCTTTTTCTGCCGCCAAGCAGCGTTGCTGTGTTTCGGTTTGAAGAGTGTGGTTGCCGGTGTAATTACAGGCACATGAGGCTTAACATCTGTAAGTCTCAAGTTGATGGACGCAAGGCAGTGCATCGCAGGACACGTTCCTACCGTGCGTGACTTACGAGGAAATGCTTTGTTATAGGTGATGGTTACCACTTCACATCAGGTGGGCCATCTGCTTGTTCCACCAGCTAGTTGTATAAAAATAAAATATAAAAAGCATGAATAACTATAAAGTGCAGTGCTTTCTAGAATAAGAACTAATGTTACTCTTACATCTGCAAATAAATATCGTATCTCTCGTTTCCTATGTTACGTATCTGTGATTGCGCTTCAGGAAATCTCTATTACTATCACCCTTGTTCCCTACGTGAAACCTAGTTTGGTGTAATGGATTTATTTGGGTCAAGTGTGTGACACAAATTAGGGTGAGTACACATTACAGTGGGCACCCTGGTGAGCCCACAGGCGCACAGCTCGTTCAATTACCATAAGCCCTTGTTATGTCAATCTGAGGTGGTGGTACATTAAGACTTTAGTATAAACACAATAAGATCTTTTATATTTTGCATAATCGTCACCAATGACAGTCATAGATACAGTCTTACTAGGCAATGAGAAAACGTCAGCTGGTACTAGTATTTTATTTTACGTAAATTTCGTGATATTCTTATTATATTTTTAAGAGTAGTAGAGCTCTTTGTGAAGAGCTCGTCCGGGGAAGTACTACCACCACACCTTTTTCTGCCGCCAAGCAGCAATGCTGTGTTTCGGTTTGAAGAGTGTGGTTGCCGGTGTAATTACAGGCACATGAGGCTTAACATCTGTATGCCTCAAGCTGATGGACGTAGGGCAGTGCATCGTAGGGCACGTTCCTATCGTGCGTGACTTACGAGGCAATGCTTTGTTATAGGTGATGGTTACCACTTAACATCAGGTGGGCCATCTGTTTGTTCCATCAGCTGGTTGTATAAAAAAAAAAAAAAAAAATTTTTATAACTTTAACGAAATTATCAAAACAGGTGCATCAGGGAGCGTAAATGGAACTGTTGGGAGGGTAAGACCTAGGAGGACGTATGTCGATCAAATAGCAGACGTTCTAGAGAAGGGCCCGGTCAAGAATACCCTAAACCGACGAGAATGTATGAAGAATGTTATGAGAGTGAATGAAGCGAAAGAGGTATGTAAGAACCGTAGCAAGTGTAAATCCGTGGTCTCTGCCTACCCCTATGGGAAACAGGCGTGATTTTATGTATGTATGTATGTATTTTATAACTTATTATTAGTTCATAACCTGAACCTAGCTGCAAACAGACGTTGAATGTCAAAAATAAGTAGAGCTGAAAGGTTTTCATGCAAGATTTGCCTTTCACGTCAATTAGTACTCTAACGACGAGTTAGTATTCTAGTAACAGCGATGGGCTTGCAACCTAGTCACGTACGGAATACCAGTTACTGCTACATGTGGGTCAAATGTCATAGACAAACCTCTTCAGAGCTTTAGATATCTTTGAAGAATCTTGAAGGGATATCTACCGAGATAAGAGTAGTAGAGCTCTTTGTGAAAGGCTCGTCCGGGAAAGTACTGCCACCACGCCTTTTTCTGCCACCAAGCAGCGTTGCTGTGTTTCGGTTTGAAAAGTGTGGTTGCCGGTGTAATTACAGGCACATGAGGCTTAACATCTGAATGCCTCAAGTTAATGGATGCTAGTTGTATAAAAAAAAGATATCCCATCAATCAAGTCATAAGATTGTCTGTGGATCAAAGCCGTGAAACATTTTTTCTTGTTATTTTAAGTTCAAAATTGAATGTCCATCACAATTTTTCATGGAGCGACTTAGCATCGTATGGTTTTGTATCTATGTATTTATTAAGTAATCCATAACCGCTTCTATGCGCCTGTTAGTAGCGCATGGAGTGCCTCTCCGGGGTATTAGCCAGCTATTAGCTACTGATTAAGTTAACCACTCGATAATACACTTCCACTGTGATTAAGCGGGCTTTGAAACTGCATTCTGTCCTGTAGGAATTCAATTAGCGCTGCCATAGTCTTTATTGAGTTTTACTCACTTATTGCAATACTATTATCTGACGCTGGTTTCGCTCGTGCGATTTATTGATAGAGGCACTTATTCGAAGCATCTGGCAGCGACTCTACTCGCGTGATAAATTAATAAATGTATAGTTTTTTTTATACTTCTAGCTGATGGAACAAGCAGATAGCCCACCTAATGTTAAGTGGTAACCATCACCTATAACAAAGCATTGCCTCGTAAGTCACGCACGATAGGAACGTGACCTACGATGCACTGCCCTGCGTCCATCAACTTGAGGCATACAGATGTTAAGCCTCGTGTGCAATTACACCGGCAACCACACTCTTCAAACCGAAACACAGCGTTGCTGCTTGGCGGCAGAAAAAGGCGTGGTGGTAGTACTTCCCCGGACGAGCCCCTACTATAGCTCTACTACTCTTGTGTAAATATTGGTGGAAATTCCACACAGGACTATCTAGCCCCAAACTAATCAGTTTTTACTATTAGAAGCAGATAGCTGTTGCGTACATACTTTTTTGTAAATATATCTATGTTCATCACACAAATTTTTGTTCTCGGTGGGGATCGAACCCACGGCCTACAGCGCAGAACACACCCGGTCTTCTTATCGCAAGGCCAGATCGAATCCATACTGAATAGAAAAGTTTTACATATAGAGAGATTTATGGAAAATTTATGAGAAAGGGTAGCCCTGGATCCGAAACGTATATCTTCCATTTCCTTGCTATTCAGGTGGAAGCGCGATGAAGGGTGCTAATGGACAAACTATGCAACGGACATTCTATCTTGACGATTGACAGGAATTGATACACTACATATTTCCTTCCCTACGTAAGTGAATTACTAGCTCCTAGCGATTTAACTCGCGTATTGGTAGTGATAGTTTCTTATTTCTTCTACGAGCGCTTTCTCGTAAATTGGTTCGTTTTTTTTACTACGACGTAATTAAAAGATAAAAAATAAAAAGATAAATGTAGCCTATTTGCAAATTCAGGGTATGGAATTTAACCAACCAACCTTTAACCACGCTCAAATCACTGAACCTATCGGAATAAAGCACCGATAGGTTCAGTGATTTGAGCGTGGTTGAACTACTGACATCCAAAAATCGTAACTTTGTTTTTTTCTATGATGGTCACCATCAGCTTAACATCAAACATAATACACCGGAAGCAGGGTACACAAATGGCGGAAGTAACAAGGTCACGTACACATTATCAGGGTTGTTTCAAATTTCTGAGACAATATTAATTTTACTTTTGGATAGCCAAAAGTATTCCAGTGCTTGGTCTGATCACTTGGTCTTATAGGGGTATTATGTTTCTCGTTGTATTATTTTATAACAAATTTTCTATGTAGCACCAAATTAAGCAATTTAAAAGTCTTATAAAATGACAATTTACTGAATGCAATTCCAAATATTATTAGAAACACCGATACAAAAAAAAATACGTAAAGTCAAACTTCAAGGTATAATTCCCGAAGTACAAATTGATGGAAATGTAATTGCAAATCTCCTCTCCGCGTTCGTTCGTTATTGCCTTCTGTCAATCGTAGTAAGGCAAATCATAGAATTTGTGTTAAATCCTCAGAATATTTTTTATCGATAGGTCGAAATGTTATATCTTTCAAGGTAGATATAAAGTTATTAATATTCCAAAAAAAATTGTGTTTTTATAACCTGAATATTATTTATTATTTGGTACCAAGTATGAAAATTCTCAGCTGCCAATACCGTTTACATGATCTCAACATAACACACATCCAAAGGCTCAGATTTCATATCGAGGATTGTGTAATAATTAATTAATGTTGATTGGGCATGACATAAAAGCACGCGCCAATTGTAATATTTATCAAAGTTTTAATAATGTATGAATTTAATATGTACCAAAAAAAATAAGGTTGGGGAAGCTATCTTTAAATAAAAAAAACAAATAAGGTTAAATCTCGGGCGCCAGATAGCTACCTAAAAGAATTGAACTAAACAAATTACCTGGAAAATAGTCAGTCGCAGCATTAGACCTTTAATCTGAGGACGGGGGATGAAAAAGTTAAACGAGGAAAATTTGGGAAAGATGTATATTTATTTATCAAATGTTTTGTACTTAGATCCGTGGAATCTTGTAGGTTAAATTTATTTATCTAAAATGTGAGCTAAGCTCTTTACCTAAATTTAGTTCTAATATATAATGTCCTACTCTGTTGTTACTGCATCAATTTAAACGCAAAACTCATAATATAAAGAAGGCTTATAAATACCTTATGGTCTTTCTAATAAATCAAACCCTTTAATAATCTATCCTTGGCGGCGGGCGATACCGTCGAGGCTCTTCAATCCATTCCAAATGAAAAAAAAATGAAAGTGAAGTTTCGAATGGCAAATCCAACGTTAGGGAAACTAATTTGAAATTAAAAGAATAAAGAGGATAAAATAAAAATTAAAAATAAAAAGCGCCGAAACTGTAACAAAAGATTTAAATTAGAGCCTGCATGACGCAACCTCAAATTCGATTTCTTCTTCCAATATTTTCGATAAAAACTTACCGCTTTTTAACTAGTAAACAAACTCAAATTTGCTTGCCATTTCTCAAGCAATTTTCCAACAAGAATCCTGTAATATCAAAAACTCAAATCAAAACATGTCACAACACCACAAAAATTGTGAAACGCCGACTGTCCGAATATCTTACCAAAAATATATATATCCATGGCCTTAATAGGCCTTTAGGAACCAAATTTAGCACATGCTAACAATAAACCAATTCATCCTGAAAGGATATTAGGTGATTTCTAAAAATCTAAATAATAAGACAATCTTCCATGAAAATTGCAGGAAGGAAAGTGAAGTCCCTTCTTCCTCTTGTTATGTAGACCACACAAAAACAATCACTTCCGCGAAACTGTCATCTCAGCTGAACGAAAACTCCAATCAATCAATCACAAACGTCACAAAATTTTAACTCAAATGTCAGACAGAACATCCAACCTAAAAATTATTAATTTAGTAAACAAACGAATGTTTATTTTCCAACAACACTGTAACATGGATGAAACCATCGTTACATTACATACTTTCCCGAAAAAAATAAAAGAAAGAGTACTTTCTTTTATGCCAAAACATAGTGAAAAGCACCAAAAACATAACATAAATTAATCAAAATAAAGATATAAAGTATTCTTTGCAAACAAGCCAAGACTTAAATATTTCAAATTTAATTTCATTAGAACTCTACCAAAAATTTTATAAAGTCTCTACCAAAACTTCCTAAAAACTCTACCAAAAACTTTATAAAGACTCTACCAAAACTTCCTAAAAACTCTACCAAAAATTTTATAAAGACTCTACCAAAACTTCCTAAAAACTCTACCAAAAACTTTATAAAGACTCTACCAATAAGTTTGCAAAAACTTAAAGAAAGTATATCAACCGACAAACAAAAAGTAAACAAAAGAAAAAGTTACTATTTAAGCTTTTGCTGGAGAAATCCGACTAGAATCTTAAGACGCTAGCAATCATTCAATCAACAAAGCAAACGAAAAAGAAATCCAAACACTCAAAGAGCCAACCCAACACCGTATTAAAAAACCATAAACCTCAAAAAAACATGCAAACTAAACTACTTTTGAAGTGCGGTTGGACACCTACGTCACCGACTCGAAAAACTCTCTCTAACTACCCTCTGAAGTGCGGTTGGACACCTTCGTCACCGACTCGAAAAACTTCTATCACCGAAAGGTGAAGAGAAACCCTCACAACGAAAGTTGTGCAAGTTCAAAAATTACATCACCAAAAATGTGGGGAAAAAATTAGTTATGTACTGTGATCGGCACAACTCCACCAATTTTCCGGGCACAGACAAACTACCAAAAACGTGAGGAACCGGGGGAAAAACCGAGAACCAAACAAAATTTGCATATTGTGATCGGCACAACTCCACCAATTTTCCGGGCACAATAGTACAAAAAAAATATAGAACCGGAGGAAGATCCGAGAACTATCCAAACAAATCCAATGTCACTTTATGGGTCTACACAAAAAATGGCAGAAAAAATCCCACTACGTGAATGTCAAATCAGGGTGGTTAACCAATTGTTGTCAAATCCGTGTAACTAAACTAGGAACAACACAAACAACCCAAAACAAAGTTGTGAAAACAACACAAATTAAGTAAAACTAACATATACTTAAGTTGCTTAAAAAAACAAATTCGAGGGTAAAAAAAAAAAGATTCCTCTAAACAAATTTACAAATGTACATAAGATCTTTTGATGTTGGAAAAATGAATGTTGTGAAAATAAAATGACCTAAGCTTTAATTTAGAACTTTAAAATCTCAAAATTTAATGTTATTTTGAAGTTAACCTAACACTACATCATCAAACAAGGCTAATCTCTCATACATCAATAATCATTCATCTCACTCAGAAGCCTAACTCAAAACGGTTATCAAACTTAAGTTTAAAGTGTAAATCCAAAAGTTAGTATTTTATAATATCTTTAACATGGTAACGGCCTGAAGTATTTTTACTTAAATCTTTCAAAATATAGACGTTATCAGAAACTTTTTCAATAATTTCACATTTAACAAACTTAGGTGCAAATTTAGCCGAAAAATATGCCGGGGCATTAGACTGAACAAAACTCCTTCTCCAAACAATATCACCAACAGCAAAAGAAATGACTTTCCTGCCTAAATTATAATAACGCGCATTATGCTTATACGCTTTACAAATATCGCAAGATTTAATATAACTCTGAACGTCATTAAACATTTCGTTCCAAAAATAGTGTTGTTTTAATTTCTTTAAAGTTTTATGAATTCCAAGATGACCAGAATTAATATCATCATGATTTGATCGAATAGTATCTATTATATTTTCCTTAGGAATAACTATTTTCCAATTCAAACGACTATCAGGATTGAATTTACTTTTACAAAACTTGTATAAAACATTACTCTCAACTCTAAAATTTTTATATCTAGCAGGAAACTTCTGACAATTAATGAACACTTTTCTAAACCAAGAATCCTCAATATCTTCATCCGGTGAAACAATTTCAATAGGTGCAACCAATAATGCTGTAATTTCAATTCTTGACAATGCATCGGGAACTAAATGCAAAGAACCTTTTTTATGAATAACATTAAATGTAAACTGAGAAATTCTAGCAGCTGAAGTAACTGAAAAAGTTTGAAATTTGACATCAACATTAACACAAATAATTCCCCTCCATAAATCTTTTATGTTAAGTCAAAATATTCAAATATTTAATTTAAATTATCTAATGTTCAAGTTTAAATTGTTTAAGTTAAATTTCATAAGTTAAATTGTTCAAAAGATGCAATAACCACTTACAATGTTAGCCTAATTAACAAGTATCATCCAAAGTATTGTTTCCAATAAAGGTTCACTATGATTCACAAAGAATGTCAAGGTTTGTCATTAAAAGTATTCCGCAGCAAGTTGTAACCAAAAAGTATGTTCACAAAAATTCACTGTAGAAAAGTATTTGTAAATGAACAAATAACCTGAGTTATAGTTGTTTTGTTAAAGAATAAACATTGTGTAAAAAGGACACAAATTAATAAACAATGTTGCTAAATAGCAGTAATAATCACACTAAAAGTTGTAAGAAATAGTACCAAATAATACCAAATGCACTAAATAATTGTACACATTGTTATAACAAAATACAAAATTTGTAACAAAAGTAAGATGCAGTAACAAGCAGTAACCTCAAGAATCCACTTCAGTCCCTGATCGCTGTGCGTCAATTGTAATAATTAATTAATGTTGATTGGGCATGACATAAAAGCACGCGCCAATTGTAATATTTATCAAAGTTTTAATAATGTATGAATTTAATATGTACCAAAAAAAATAAGGTTGGGGAAGCTATCTTTAAATAAAAAAAACAAATAAGGTTAAATCTCGGGCGCCAGATAGCTACCTAAAAGAATTGAACTAAACAAATTACCTGGAAAATAGTCAGTCGCAGCATTAGACCTTTAATCTGAGGACGGGGGATGAAAAAGTTAAACGAGGAAAATTTGGGAAAGATGTATATTTATTTATCAAATGTTTTGTACTTAGATCCGTGGAATCTTGTAGGTTAAATTTATTTATCTAAAATGTGAGCTAAGCTCTTTACCTAAATTTAGTTCTAATATATAATGTCCTACTCTGTTGTTACTGCATCAATTTAAACGCAAAACTCATAATATAAAGAAGGCTTATAAATACCTTATGGTCTTTCTAATAAATCAAACCCTTTAATAATCTATCCTTGGCGGCGGGCGATACCGTCGAGGCTCTTCAATCCATTCCAAATGAAAAAAAAATGAAAGTGAAGTTTCGAATGGCAAATCCAACGTTAGGGAAACTAATTTGAAATTAAAAGAATAAAGAGGATAAAATAAAAATTAAAAATAAAAAGCGCCGAAACTGTAACAAAAGATTTAAATTAGAGCCTGCATGACGCAACCTCAAATTCGATTTCTTCTTCCAATATTTTCGATAAAAACTTACCGCTTTTTAACTAGTAAACAAACTCAAATTTGCTTGCCATTTCTCAAGCAATTTTCCAACAAGAATCCTGTAATATCAAAAACTCAAATCAAAACATGTCACAACACCACAAAAATTGTGAAACGCCGACTGTCCGAATATCTTACCAAAAATATATATATCCATGGCCTTAATAGGCCTTTAGGAACCAAATTTAGCACATGCTAACAATAAACCAATTCATCCTGAAAGGATATTAGGTGATTTCTAAAAATCTAAATAATAAGACAATCTTCCATGAAAATTGCAGGAAGGAAAGTGAAGTCCCTTCTTCCTCTTGTTATGTAGACCACACAAAAACAATCACTTCCGCGAAACTGTCATCTCAGCTGAACGAAAACTCCAATCAATCAATCACAAACGTCACAAAATTTTAACTCAAATGTCAGACAGAACATCCAACCTAAAAATTATTAATTTAGTAAACAAACGAATGTTTATTTTCCAACAACACTGTAACATGGATGAAACCATCGTTACAATTGAGAATGGAAGCTCCCTTTGTTGTTTCAATCAAATAGAACAAAACATGTATCCAATATGCATCAAGTCAGAAATGCCTTTGTACATGTGCTGTATAATCTATAATTTTCAAAATAACGTCATTACCTTGGTATTCAGACCATAACATGACCCGCTCTTGGTGGCGTGCAACTGCCACCTATATTCACCTAGCTTTAAGTCGTTTCAAAGTGATTCTTATGATTCACTGAATAAATTTTCACTTTGATTTTGAGTAATCAGACAAGAACCCTTTGATAAAGGATCTAATAAAGAGCACCGATTATAGTTACATGCGAGTGAGAGGTTAGTAGTAGATCGTTACGTGCGAGCGAGAGAGTAAAGCACTTTGTGAAGTGCTCGTCCGGCGAAGAAATATCACCATGCCAATTTCTGCCGCCCAGCTGCGTTGTATGTTTTGCTATGAAAAATATGTGTGCCGGTGTAATTACAGGCTCATGAGGCTTAACATCCTCTTTGCCTCAAGTTGATGGACGCAGCGCATTGTTTTTGTTGCTCTGTCATCTGGTAGATTTACGAGACAAGATACAAAAGAACGACAATACCAGTTGGCCGATCACGTAACTTTGTTGCAATCAGTTTCAATCAGTTTCTGTTTGTAATAAGTAAATATGACGGCTATGCGGTTACATTTTAGCTGCAGTTGCAAACAAGTTACATTACAACTGGTGTTTCTATTGATTGATAATCGCAAAACTTTCATATTGTTTAACTTATTGGTTTTGTATAGAAACTGATTGCAACAAAGTTACGTAATCACCCTGCTGGCGAACGCACAAAAAATCTAAATTAGGATTTTTTATTTTCTACAATGAATATACTGTCCTTTGAATAGAATCTCACCTGATAGAAAGTGACGATGACACTGAAGTCAGAGCTATATGTTCTAAAAGATATTCCTTAATTCTTGCCTTGAAGAGATTCAGATTGTAATGGTCAGGAATACCAGACGTGTGTGGTTAATCATGCTAACTTTGGTTTACTCCACTACCTTGAGTAAGTAAGTCATCTGTAAAACGCTGCAAGTTAAGTTTCTTTCTATAACAAGCTGAAATGAAAAGAAGTTGCCTATTGCTTTACAGTAAAATAAAAGCAAAGCTACGTGCGGCGTCGTAGCGCAGTGTCTACGCGGTTGTAATACGTAGCGCCACGGTGCTACGTTTTTTTTTAAATTTTATATTTACTGCCACTGACTGACTGCAAATAGTGACAGTTCAAGTGCCATAAATGGAGAGAAGAAGAAGATGCGGTCTAAAGTGAACCACGCTTAGCTATAATCCAATTCTTCATTCTTGCCTTAAATATTTCTTTAGCTAAGTTGTAACGTATTTTTTATTATTGGTAATAAAATTATGTACACTTTCATCTTTGTAATGGTTTGTTACTAATAGTTTCTGCATTTAAATGTATTGAATATCTATAGATTAACATGCTATCTCTATCTAATTCGATGTAATAGCTGAAATGGCGAGTGACTTGACATCCGATTGGTTTTGATCGAGCTTTCAGAAACCGGCTGTACCTAAGTCTAAACCACATATTACTTTTACGCATATCAGAATGAAAAAATAATTCAGTAGGTTTGATAAGGTACGTAGTACTATTATTTATTCTGTTGAAATGGTTACTAAAGGTATTGTACGCTTTTGCGTACTTGTATAGATGAGCCCTTATTTATCACATTCGTGGAACATTTTATCTCTGGGTAGATAAATGCAATATCATTTGAGATTTACAGAATCACGTCTTGCGTGGTTTACGAGTTTTATGCATGACGGGTTTACTGAGAAATAGGTACTCGTAATACCTTATCGGTTGTCATTTTACTAAGGTTATATTTTTGCAAGAATGAGCGATAAAAATAGGACAAAAATTGTACCCACTTGACGAGAACAAGCCGGAAAACGAAAAAGATGCCACGAAGATGGAAGAATGAAATAAAATAAATTGCAGGAAAAAACTGGACAGAGATCGCCACAGACAGATAAACATCGCAAGATCTCTTTACACGGAGAGATCTTTGAACAAATCTATAAATAATGGCTCAAACCAGTACTCTCAGACGGTGAAGGAAAACATCGTGAGTACCGGCATGTCGTAGTAGTAAATTATTATGATGATAACAATTCGTTTCATTTTCTTTACAAGCTTAACGGCCGGTTTCTGAAAGCTCGATCAAAACTAATCAGATGTCAAGTCACTCGCCATTTCAGCTATTACATCGAATTAGATAGAGATAGCAAGTGACTTGACATCCAATTAGTTTTGATCGGACTTTCAGAAAGCGGCCGTTAGTTATTTCCGAATATTTTATTGATTTGCTTTGTCTGTGAATATTTATTTATATTTTATGTATGTATGTATCAATTGCAAACAAATGAGATATAAGCTTTCAAAGCTTTGATAAAATATTCAGCCTGTTTGAATTCAAAATTTAGCATTTACTGTGAATAGTATCTGATTTTGTCATGCTGAATATAAAGGAACTACATTTCAGACGATTTCTGTCAGTTTCAAGTCTTCATATTCACCTACAAGCTAAAGCAATAAATAAATAAATATTGGTTGACATTCCACACAGCACTATCTTGCCCCAAACTAAGCCAAAGCTATATATGCTATATATGGGAACCAGATAGCTGATATACTCCTTATATAGGTACTTTTTTTCTGTAAATACATACTTATAATAATAAATAACACCAAGGCTATGTTCATGTTCTATGTTCTATGACATTTATGTTCATCACACAAATGTTTATTCTCGGTGGGGATCGAACCCACGGCCTACGGCACAGAAGGCAGAGCAAACCAACTGAGCTGTGAAGGCGTTCAAAACAAATCTTATGGGATGGTAAGGGATGGATGGGTAAGGGATATTACAAGTTTCTATTCCACATTGTACCAATTCCATTAAGTTTTACTTTTATCTACCTATTAGTTTCTTGTAGGTATATGTTTGTGTGAAAACAACTTCATTAAAAAAAAACCTTTGTCCGTGGATGCAACATTAAAAAAATATTTGTGCATTTAACACAAAATAAATTGAATAATAAATTGAATTTTTACTTTAAAATAACGGACAGCGTCAAATGTTATTAAAATTCAATTTATTAATAACTGTACAACATTTTGATTGATTTGATTTGATACAACAAATGATTTATGATTTATAATTTATGATTTATCATTACGGACAGCGTCAAATGTGTTGAACTATGTAGTTAAAACTATGTATTAACAAACATTAAATTTTTGAGATCAAATATACTAAACCTCCTTTACCCTTAAGGGTCCATGTCACTCACTGTAGAAACGTGCCCTACGATGCACTGCCCTGCGTCCATCAACTTGAAGCATACTTACATACTTGATGTTAAGCCTCATGTGCCTGTAACCGGCAACCACACTCTTCAAACCGAAACACAGCAACGCTGCTTGGTGGCAGAAAAAGGTGTGGTGGTAGTACTTCCCCGGACGAGCCCTTCACAAAGAACTCTACTTCTCTTAAGTTTTAGGGTTAGTGAGAGATACGTCCAATAAATACATTTGGCATACCCACGTTCTGAAATTCGTCACACAAAATGAAATGTTTGTAGTAAAGTACGACAATTTTTATAGGACCTCAGCCGACGTGACCAATAGCGGTAAAGGAGGCGTGCTCTTGATAAATGCCTTTCTCGGACAAGCATCTATCAAGAGGAGTGATTTATCTTCGCACCAACCAATTCAGGTGGTCGGTGTTGACGGAAGTTTTGTGATCTACAAAGTGGAAATCTTTAGTTTGTCACTGTCACGCGTCACTAAAGGACCACCTGCGGTAACGTGTGTTTTTTGTTTTTATTTTTAGCTCAAGTGGCGAAGACTCCTGCTGATGTACTTCTCGCTCACACGTTTCAACATTTTGAAAGATCACTGAATTTATTTATTGAACAAAAAGATAATAGGACAATAGACTTGTTTTGCTCGAGTGTGAGCTCGGCGCGGCGGCTGCTGAGCAGCGACTTCTTTGAATAAGTGGTAGGTAGGTAGGCAATATGCATAATATAATGCATAGTATAATTTAGCATTGTTTAACTAAACTGTTACTGTTTGTTACTACCAATTGGTTAAAGATGGCAATAATTTATAACAACAAAATATTGTTCTGACAGATATTATATTTTTTATAAGTAAGGCCGTAAATGTTTGTTTGCGCATTTTTCTCAACTACTCTGTATCATTCGTGAGGACCGCTAATTGGATTCTCTGATAACCTATATTTCTTAGAATTTAATTTTTAATAAACTGTTGGTCTTACTAAAATAAATAAATATACATCGCAATCATCCAAGTTTTGTGTAACATTGCACACAATTCAGAAATAATTATAGACGCAGTCCCTTACCAGGAATTTAAGTTTTACTCGAAATAAATGAATTTAATATAAATATTCCACATAAAATCAGTTTATAAAGATTTACTACAAATTGAGAACACCGCGGAATCCACAGCGAGCCAGGTACACTCGACAGAATAAGTTGTAAAAAGTACTCAAAAGCTTTTTTACTTACAAGACAAGATGTTTTTTTATGTTTGCGTTAATGCTTCAAATCAAATCAGTTTATTGCCAGATTATGTTGTTTTATAAAGTATTTTATAAAGTAACTTGCTTGCGGAAAGATACCATTAAAAAATTATACTTATTACTAGGACTTAAAAGTGAGCAGTATATAACCAGCTGGCTGATCACATCTGATGCGTATCTTTGTGTAGTGAAATCATACGTAAATAACGTATGATTTCACTACTCAAAGCTTTTTTTTTTTTCAAATATGCCTTAAAAATTAAAGACAACAACACACAATAAACAAAACAGAATATTATGAAGAAAATCAAGCTAATGGAATACAGTTTCAAAATGATCCTTGTCATTGAACTGAATTATGACCATTTTGATTTAGATTTTTTAAGAAATTCTGAAAGATTGCTGCTGACTGCTGTTGCTGACTGTACAAGCATAAACTGAAATTATGACTGCCTCATGAGGAGAGTTCCCATTAATTTCTGTTCACGCAAAATGTACACCTGTTCCCGAGGGAGAGAAACAAAGACGACGTTTCAAATAACCATTTATCAGTGTGAAATTATGATGAAAATGTATCTTTTGGATTCAAAGTCAAAGTCAAAAATTAGTAGAATAACAAGAACCACTACTAACACATTTAAAAAAAATGAAGATTTTTACGTACGAGATGTACGTCCTAATATTACATTACATTATAATATTACAAAAAATACCATAACTGGGGTAGAGAGCATGAACCCAGTAAATATAAAACGCCCTAATATTATTGATAGTTAATGTTAGCAATCACTTCTAAGACTCGAGCGAAGCCTAAGGCATTTAGTTAGTTATATCAAAGGTGTCTAAATGTATGTATCAATTAGTGTAATATTATGTTATACCTGTGACTGTACCCACTACCCAGTGATACGTATAAAAACGAATAATTTTAAACACTCATAGAAATTTTCATTCCGTTTTCAGGCATTCGATCTTAGTAATAGAAAGTGAATAAAAAATGATAGCTCGGTAAACTTTTTAATGATCTTTGTTGAACTTTCTTCAGGCAAGTTTCATTTCGAAGTTTTAAAACGCTCGGTAAAAGCTTTTGCGAAATTTGTACAGAGTCGACTGCTGAACAATTACCATTTATTATCCCACTAAACGCGAAAGTCATCATCAACATCATGTTTGGATGTATTTTTATTCAACTATATTATAGATCAAGCAGATGGCCCACCTGATGTTAAGTGGTAACCATCACCTATAAAAAAGCATTGCCTCGTAAGTCACGCGACGACTACGCGACGCGAGGCATACAGATGATGATCCTCATGTGCCTGTAATTTCACCGGCAACCACCCCCTTCAAACCTAAACACAGCGACGCTGCTTGGCGGCATAAAAAGCCTTCACAGCTCAGTTATTGGTAGTAGCTCTGCCTTCAGCGCCGTAGGCCGTGGGTTCGATCCCCACCGAGAACAAACATTCGTGTGATGAACAAAGATGTTTGTTCTCTGTCTGGGTGTTATTAAATATTTTATAGAGAAAAGTACTTTAGTGTCAGCCATAGAGTTTCGTCTACAGAAGCTTTTGTGAGACACCCAGCGGATATCGTACTTAATTATACCTAAACAACGTGTAACATAATAACCCCGGAAGCAGGTTATTCTAGAGGTCATGTCGAACACCTTTTGTTTTACGACTTTTGAAATTTCTTCGTTTTTCATTCATGAAATCAATTCCTCTTAAAAGTTCCTCTTTAAGAAACTAAATACACCATGAGGCAGCCCTATTCACAGCTGTTTGTTGTAAGTTCCGTGTGTACGTGACCTTGGTACTTACGTAAAAAGTAAGTAAAATTAATATTGTCTCAGTTTGCAACACCCCTGTTGCAAATGAGACTAAGACAATATTAATTTTACTTTTGTATTGGAATTTCGACAACGATATATTCGACCTTTGCACACGTCAAAGTGTTCCAGTACTTGGTCTGATCACTTGGTCTTTGGTATTATGTTACACTAGTATTTTTTAAACTTTCGGGATCATAACACATATTATCTTATATTACACGGGTATTTATCGCGTTTTACCTTTATCCCGACGTTTCGGCTATGTTGCAATAGCCGTGGTCGTGGGCAGACTCTCGGCGAACGTCGGGAAAATAATAAAGGTAAAACGTGATAAATACCCGTGTATTGTCAATATTATGTTACACGTTGTATACTTATATTATATACTTATATATAATGTATAATATTGTGACACTGCGAAACACGGCGCAGACAATCCGTGTTAATTACCTAAGTAATTAGGATATAAAAGCTTTTAAACATGGACCAGAATTGTATAATTAATTACAGTATAATTAGATTTTATGTTGCCTGAAAGATTTTTTATTCGAAGTATACTTTGTTCTTTAGTGTGGATTTGTACACGTGAATACATTTCTTTATAGAGCTCTAGCTGCCTCCCGCGGCTTTGATCACGGGTTAGTATTGATTTACATTGATATTTTTTCAGAAAGACAGTCTTCCTAGGCTCCCTGTTTCTTCTGAAAGCAATTTTATTAAAATAATTATTTTTTTCCTTAGTTTTTCTTTAACTTCATTGTTTAGTATTTTTGATTTAACAAGTAAGCTCTTTTTAGTCTCACTGTGCGAAAACGATTTAATGAGCAATACCTAGTATTGCTAATTAAATTTAACCACTAAACCGATCGGAATGAGATATAGAACAAATATAGTTCTTAACCTGGATAAGCTACTTTTTATCCCGAAAAGTTACCAGAAACGGGGTAGAAAAATTAACAAACCCAATAAAGGGAAAACGTCTTATTTTTTTTTTATTTCATAGGATAACAAACAGCACTTATAAAGCTTTATATGTTCTTTATATGTTCGGTTTAGTGGTTAGGGCGTGATTGAGCACAACCATTCGAACATACTTATACATACATAGTACTTTCACATATATTATTATTAGTAGGCTGTTTAAGTGTACACACAGATACGCATCAGACTAAACAGTTGTTGAACACGAATCGTGCAAGAGAGAGAGAGCGAATGAAAGGTGCGACAATAATGTCGTTGTTATTTCGTTGGGCCGACTAGCCGTTAGTAGTAACGATAACGCGCCGTCCCTTTTCTACGAATCTGTATTGTATGCAGCGTAGTTATGGGTATACAGTGTGTGTAACCTGATGTGTATCCGACTGTACAAAGATGACTTGCCTGACATCTATTAGTCACTGCTGTACAAATTGGACGAGTCTCCCCACAATAAAAGCTGCGTACAATGCACCGGATTTCTATACATCCATAGCTTTTTAACTGTAAAACGTAAAAAGAGACAATTTTCCGAGTTTTCAGTCATATTTTTTTGTAAGAACTATGTAAAACACGGTAGGGGCAGATTTTTATAGACAATGTTTGGAAATGAAGATGAGTTCGAACCGTCACATTAATAGTAGGTCAATCGTTCGAATATTTGAATCAAAATGAAAGCAAAAATATCATCTATCATTATTATTTATCATGCTTACGGCCGGTTTCTGAAAGCCCGATCAAAACTAATCGCATGTCAAGTCACTCGCCATTTCAGCTATTGCATTGAATTAGATAAAAAACCGGCCGTTATTCTCCGAAACTTGGTTGTTTGCGATTATTCAGTATTTTTTTTTATGGCATTTATACAGCCGTTGTACATTCTTTATTTTTGTCTGTTTTAAGTATTATATTGTGTGCAATAAAGAATTAAGACTTATATTTTTATTTTTATAAATATTTATATCTTCAACAATGTTTATTTATTTTAAATAAATAAATAATTAAATAAATAAATATTTGGCCAAGGTGCAACCAAAACTTGCAAGAGTATCGCTTTTTAATGAAAGTACCAGTGTCTCTGGAATTCTACTTAAGCGCCTTGCATGTTAAATAGAGCAAGACATTCTGTTATCACACGCACTATTTGTCAAGGCGCTCAGACAACTTTATGGTGGAACATAGACCATTAATGTTCTTTAGGATGCGCTAATGTAAGTAGCTTCTTTAGTGTTGAGAAGGATGAATAATAAATTTGTGTCATGAAGTAGGTACCTAACTATTTTAAAACTAGCACATTTAAATGATAGCCATATGATCTTTTTTAAACAACAGTTATACAATAATATTTCACTTTACTGAATAATTATAGAATCTCCTATAAATAAATAAATCAACATTGGTGGACATTCCACACAGCCAAAGCCAAAACCTAAACTAAGCCAAAGCTTGTAATATGAGAATCAGTTATATCTAGCTGAAACTTATACCTATACCTTTTTTTGGTAAATCCATCCATATAATATTATGTTGAATGGAAAAAGCAAAACGATTTTTTTTTATTAAATTATTTTAATTCATCAAATAAAGTATGTGGTACATATGTAATCATATGTTATCAATGCACTTTCGCCATTTTATCTCCTGTTTTAAATTTAGAAAACGACTGTGATTGACAGATGCGCGATGTAGGCAGCATCGCCGTAAGTTTGTTGCCTGTTCTTCTAGGCTTTGGTTGCGTGGAACTGGCACCTAGAGTCACCTAGCTTTAAGACGTTTCAAAGCGATCCCTGTGATTTTATTGAATGCGATTCGTTTTCTGACATTTTGGGAAGCAACATAGCTTTTTCATTTTAATTGTTTTTCTAGTGATATTTTGAGTTGTGTTGTCTAATTCCGGTGGTATTTTAACCAACATTACTTGAGGTCTTAGCACAAAGTGTAAGCATTTGGATTGAAAGTGTATTATGTGATATCCTGATTTGACTGAAAATGTTTCGAATGTTTTGAAGAAAACCGCCACCATTTTCTTCAAGACAAATGACGGCCGACTTGACTATGGACTGACTTGACTAAAAAGTATTCATTCAATACAAATCACTTGACACTGGCAAGATTGTCTGTCGAATGACAGACAGGAGCCATAAACGGAGAGAAGAAGAAGATTTTATTGAATAAATATTTTTTGACTTTGACTTCTTACACTACATTAGGTATTTACTGAGGTTGTTTTATTTCACGTTGTGAAATAACAATTTGGGTAAAGGAAAGACTGAGTATTATTACCTAAAGGCAAGTAAAGCAATAGGCAATGGGCTTATCTCGGATGGATGAACCCATTGAGCCTATCCCGTTCAAACCAGGCAGGATTATAGGTGTTTAACGCTTTTGATTGGGTTTAGTCGAGCGACTAGCTTGACTCACGTACATAATAGGATTGTAATACATTATTTAAATATAATTATAAATATTAGTGGACCTTCCACATAGCACTATCTAGCCCCTAACTAAGCAAAGAATGTAATATGGGAACCAGATATCTGATTTTATATGCTTTATAAGCTTATTTACTTTTTTTTGCAAATAAATCTACATCTATCTACACTAATATTATAAAGAGGAAAGATTTGTATTTTTGTATGTAACGAATAGTAATATGTAATCAAAAACTACTGGTCTGATTTCAAAAATTCTTTCACCATTAGAATGCTACATTATCCTTGAGTAACATAGGCTATATTTATTACTAGAAAAAAATAGGGATCCCTTCTAAAACTTCAATAATGTAACCCAAGGTGTAAAAAAATTGGCCATCAATTGGCTTTCATCGCATGCGCTGGGAAAACTATTGACGACAGAACACAAAAATGTTCTACAATATTAAAGAACACATCAACATCTACAAAAAACTCAGCGAAACCATATGTCTAACTATCGTAGTTATGTTACTATATCTTATTTTTTACATATTAAAAGTTGATAGAAATGCCGACCGAAATCAGACCATGTTATCCATACCGTTATATTAATCCTTATCCAAATAAATTATTTCATATTCAAGACTGTTTCAATACCTATAGATTACTTCTTGAATTTTTCAAATTTGACATTCCATTCAAAAGATATTACGAAATTAAAAAATTTAGTTCGCTTTAAAAATATTAGCGGACGCGGTAGCGGGCGCGTTCTCACTCACTTAGGGAAAAGGGCGTGCAAATGCATGAAATAAGTAGACGCGAGACTCGAACTAAGTTTAGTCTAAGTATATCCTAAAATGTTCAAAAAAATTATATCCATCCATGCGAAGCTGGGCCAGGCCGCTAGTATTCATTAAAATAGCACCCAGAATGAAAACAAACATCTATCATTCATTCATCACACAAATGATTGTTCTTGGTGAAGATCGAACTCACGGCTTACAGCGAGAAGATCTACTACCAAATGGAATTTTTCTAAAAACAAAATTCATGTCGTGGCAACTCTGTACCACAAAAACAGCGATGTCACAGTATCTACGTATAAGAACGATTCACAAAAGTAAAAAAATTTTTTTTTTTTTTGTACGATGTTCTAGTAGGAGTTACCTCTCCTTCTAATCGTGAGGTCGTGGGTTCAATTTCTGTCGTGTACCTAATGTTCTCATCGAAAAAATTTACGCATTTTGGCGATATATCGAAAACGTTTTCAAATATCGTATTGGGGTCAAACACCTCACTTTCCTGATACATCTAAACGGGCAATAAATAAACTAAAGTGTCGCTTTGTTTATTCACTAATCTTTATTTGTACATGATAAAAGAACATTGAACTTCCAAGCACATACTGAGATACATTAGAGATTTCTAGTCTAAATGGCAGTCTTTTAAACCTCGCTGCCGATCTAAACCGAACGAACGAAAATAAACGAAGGCGAACAACTGAACAACTGTTCTTGGTAGTTTATTAAGTAGTTTACAACTTTTTACTGCTGAAACGCAAAAGGTGCGGTCTCGATTCCTGTAGCGAGACAAATTACTGCAAATATTCTGGGCTTATCAGTTTGTGTTGATACCGACGACAGTGGAAATGTGTCATCATGCATTCTGTGCAAAAAACTAAGTGTAAACAATGTTTTTGTGATTATTTTTAATCAATTACTATTTATTTAGTAAAAAAATTGAGAGAAAACTGAAATTGGAATTTTTACTTCACTGTTTTGCTATTGAGTGAATTTACACTCAGATTTTCTAAGTCTGCTAACGAGAGATAAAACTGCCGTATAGTCGTCTACACGTCAGACAACATACCCTAAATACCCATAACTACGCTTCAAACAATGTCAAATGGAAGGACGGCATGTTATCGTGCAGCGCGAACGAAATACTGAAAACTGAAACGATTTTGATCCCCAGGCCCGGTAGATAGATATCTACTGTGCCTGGGTATCTTCATATGGATATCTTCGTACTTGGTACTAAAAGATCTGAACCCCAGATAACTTTTGGCACATATCCACATTTTGCAGTAAATTAGTATGCCATTTGTTACGACAGTGAGCCATCTGCTTGTTTCATCAGCAAGCTATTTTTTTTTAATTCGCATCGTTCAACTCAAACAGTTTATAGTCCAAAAAAGTAGTCTGATGCGTAGTCATGTGTACCTTTGCCTGTTTTCGTTCATTTGGTAAGATGCCGACATCGCAGACAAATTTCACAACACTGGTTCTTTCTACAATCTGTGGTGCTATTTCCTTAAGTTTAAGCAAACAAATACCTATTAACTAGGTATTTGTGTTTGTTTTGCTATGGTATTTAAGATAGTCTTTTTTTTTCAGTTTCCTGCTTTCACTATAGCTTATCTGTGACTGTAAGTAGATATAAAAGGTGTTCCAATACTTGTGTTTAGAAACTTCAGGAGCTAAAGTAAACGCGAAAAAAAAACAGCTGTTTCATACAAAAGTTCAAATTTTCAATCAAAATGTATGAAACAGCAGTTTTTTCTGCGTTCAGTGTTGGTTCCTTAGAAAAAGTTATTCACATTGATGGGTACTTTAGCCCCCTGAAGTTTCTAAACACAAGTATTGGAACACCTTGTATAATACCTTTTGACTTTGACTTATACATAAATAAATACCTTTTGACTGTATCTTTGAGATATACATATTATATCGATCCGGGTGATAGAAAGAACCAGGGTAACAAAAATTATTACTAAAGTTATCTAAAATCTGGACGCTTCGTTTGTTCGCGCGTATTCTTCCTTTCTGCTTGAATCCTTCACCATGATAGATTCTCTCTGTTTTACTAGCAGGTAGATAAATCTGTAATAAAAAAAAACAATATGAATATTTGCAAAAAGATCATCATCATCACCACCACCACCTTCATATTCACCATCACGATCATCATCATTACCTATATAGTTTTAAGACGTTTTAAAGTGATCTTTGTGATTCAACTGAATAAATACCTATTGACTTTGACCTCATCATCATTATCATCATCATCACTATCATCAATTGCTCGCTCGCTCGATTTTATGTCGTTGTAGCAGGAATCATTTTTCTTTGGCCTTGTGTATTTTTATTTGTTACCGTGTGTAGATACCAAAATAAATAAAAATTCGAATGATTTAAGGCTAATTTCTTTCCAATTGCTATAGAAAAACAGAAACGGAGCGAATTTTTATATAACGTTACAAATTGACAGTATTCATAGAATAAAAAAGTATAGAGCAATAACGCCTGGCTAACAGAGAAAATCTTTTTCAGCGCTGCAAAAGAAAATTGGATAAAATCAGACTTGAATTCATCTTGCACAGTCACTAAAACGGTTACTGAAGCGAGCGGGCGTATTCGGAAAATGTCATTTAAAATTATTTTATGACGATACTATGGAGTTGGATTTTTTATACAAGTACTAAAATATTCCTACCTAAGAATTCTTACTGTTCAACCGACTTCAAAACTGGAGGAGGTTCTCAATTTGACTATTTTTTTGTAGGTATGTATGTTACGCGATGGACCCCCGACCCGATGAATCCGATGGATTGACGACATTGTCAGGATCGCGGGAAGTAGGTGGATGGAGAGGGCTCGAAATCGTTCTTCCTGGAAATGTATCGGGGAGGCCTATGTCCAGCAGTGGACTTCTTTGGGCTGATGATGATGATGATGTTACGCGATCATAACATCAATTATGAATCGATTTTGATAATTTTTTTTTTGTTTGATGTTTTTTTGTTTGGTCGATCATACTTCAGAGGTGGTGATAAATTTTATGGAAATTGATTTAGCGCTTTTTGAGAGAATCAACAAAGAACAAAATATATAACCAGATAATGTTTTGGTTTGTGGTTCCTTCATGCTGTTTTTTGTTTTCATTGTCAAAGTCAAAGTCAAAAGGTTTTTATTCAATAAAATCACAAGGATCACTTTGAAACGTCTTATAGCTAGGAAACTCTAGGTGCCAGTTTATTGTGTATTTGAAGTCGGTTTCTTTTGCAGAAAAGGTATTATTACTAAATAAGTAAGCATTATTAATTATATATGTATATCCCGATGAATTGGTGACGTTTTGGTATGTGGTTCCATTCAGCAAAAAATTGCATACCATAATGCAATTTTTTTTTTCAGTGTCAGTACTTGAAATCGGTTTTTTTCAAAAAGGTTATAGCTTTAAGAGTAGTAGAGCTCTTTGTGAAGGACTCTTCCGGGGAAGTACTACCACCACGCCCTTTTCTGCCGCCAAGTAGCGTTGCTGTGTTTCGGTTTGAAGAGTGTAATTGCCGGTGTAATTACAGGCACATGAGGCTTAATATCTGTATGCCTCAAGTTGATGGACGCATCAGTGCTTTTTTTTTTTTTTTTTTTTTTTTTTTTTTATACAACTAGTTGATGAAACAAGCAGATGGCCCACCTGATGTTAAGTGGTAACCATCACCTATAACAAAGTATTGCCTCGTAAGTCACGCACGATAGGAACGTGCCCTACGATGCACTACCCCGCGTCCATCAACTTGAGGCATACAGATATTAAGCCTCATGTGCCTGTAATTACACCGGCAACCACACTCTTCAAACCGAAACACAGCGTTGCTGCTTGGCGGCAGAAAAAGGCGTGGTGGTAGTACTTCCCCGGACGAGCCCTTCACAAAGAGCTCTACTACTCTTAAAAATCTCTCTACTCTCTCTACTGCATCGTAGGGCACGGTCCTATCGTCATGACTTACGAGGCAATGCTTTGTTATAGGTGATGGTTACCACTTAAAATCAGGTAGGCCATCTGCTTATACATCAGCTAGTTACTTGGTAGGTACTTGGTGCTAGGAACTTGGGACTAATTCTCGAAATATTTTATGATGAAATCCTTTGATAAAGCAATGAGATGAAAATAGTTTTTTTTACTATCTGCGGTAAAAGTGACTGGTTAATTAAAATATCGATTTTAAAATAAAATTATTATGATGATAGCAATTCGTTTCATTTTCTGTACAAGCTTTAGAGCTGATTTCACGATACTCTGTTAGTTACTAATCAAGGATTAACAGGCCGTTAAATCTAACCTTAGATGTCACACGCGTTCATTTTGACATATTTAACGGCCCTTTATTCCTTTGTTAATGTAACGGAGCATGGTGAAATCAGCTCTTAGTCATTTAGTCCATCATCTAGTTGTATAAAAAAAAAACTAAAAACACCCACTTTTTTTAATTGTGTAGACTTGTAGTGATAAGATACTTACGCAAATAGGAACAGCGCAAAGATAGTGAGTGTAGCGTCGAATATGTAGAAGGCGCCTGGAAACGTCTCTATAGTCTTCATGTAGATGTAGCTGGACGCTGGAGTGTAGACTGATGGAGCAATTGCTTCCATCACGCCTATCAGAGCATTGAGTTTAGCTGCAATCAAATCAAATCAAATATAATTATATTAATTTGAACACAAACATAAGAGATACAGTTTTTTAACTAGTTCGGAGTGTATTGCAAAACTGATTCGGCCACCAACCAGTTATATTATAAAAATGTTCTTTTATACCTATAACTACCTACGTATTGTTAATTTTAAGTTTAGCTAGGTTAGTGGTCTGTACGAGGTCTTTTTTGGAAATAAATAAAAAAAATAAGTCAATTAGTTTTACAATAAAAGCAATGCAAACGTTGACAGCTGCAAAAAATATTACAAATATGGGTAACTAACTGTCAGTATTTTGAAGCAGTTGTTTACATTTTTATTTTATTTTTTAATGAGATTCGCTACGAACCGGACTAGAAAATTTGTGTCCCGTACCCTAAGTATAAGTTGTGTTTACCATATTTGGTTTTTCGTTTTTCATTCTTGTTCCGTGTTCATTGCGGGTTTTGTATGAAGACGCACTATGAGGTCTTACCTACTTCCTCCGTTGGAACGCTCTTGCTGGCTATCGACCGGACCGCAGTAAGCCCGGTATGGCTGAAGACGTTCAGCACCGGAGCCACATAAAACCACCGCCTGGTAGGAGCGAAGGCGAACATGCAAGATGCAGCTATCCTGCTCACTCCCGCTAGGATTCCTATAGCGCTGTCCTGCACGTTCAGTCTTTTGCTCAGGAGTGATATGCAGAAGACCATTCCTGAAAATGATAAGTTTATAAATAAATAACTTATTTATATTTCGTTGTTAAGCCAGTTAGAATGCCTACTCAGTGATAAATTCTTTGACATACAATATTAGTGCTTAGTATTTTTTTTTATTATATAGATTTTTTTTATGTTTCATATTTCTCTGTAATATTGAATTTTGTCATCTGCAGTTGTATTTATGTACCTACCTATATACTTTTTATCATCGATATGTGGAAACTTTTAATTGGCCTTCCGTATATGTAGTTCTAGTAATATGTGCTTTGCATAAGTATATAATTTATAAAATTAATATACCTAACGATGTACATAGTTGTAAGTTTTCCGATAACCAATCAAAAAAAAATATTTTTTTTAGGTTCCAATTGTAAATGAAAGTTGTAATCAGTAAATAAGACGTAGGTAGTGAACAAAACCTGGTTCTTTATCGGTAATTAGTGATATAACAGCTCTGTATTCAATTTCAAACTTTATTACAATAAAGTCAAGGTTTACTTTACCTACAACAGATGTATCACAATTTGCGTAAATGCATGCCTATCTTACCTCTTCCATCCTTGACCTAGGTTGATAAGCGCAGAGTTGAAATGAAACGCAATGAAATGCATTTAATTCATATATTTTTTTTATATTTAAAAGGCTGATAGACGTAAAACAACTTCTCGCTCGCACATTCCATTTTATTTTTAAATAATTTAAATTTCTGTATGTATAAAAAATTACAAAATAAACAACGAAGTTTTCTAGAATACTACAAAGGTTCAACGAAAATATTATTTTGATTGAAGCAAGTTTTCTTACCGAAAAGTTTGATTATGTACTAAAACTAGTTATTTTATGGTAGCGAAATTTCATTTAGTGAATTTATATGTTTAAACATGTTGAAACGTGCAAGCATCATCATCTTCCTACCAGTCCCACGCTAAGTGGCGTCGGCACAACAGGTTTTCTTCTTCCACTATCCTCTATCATTCATCATCTCGGTGCTCACTTATTTTTTACTAATGTATTTCACACAGTCCATCCATCTTTATTTGGCCTGCCTCTCTTTCTAAAACCATTCACATCCACATCAAACACTTTTCTCGTAATATGACTTTCTTCCCTCCTCATGACTTAATATGCCCATTTAAATATATATTGTCCTCCTCATCGATTTCGATGACGGCGACCCTAACTAAAAACTGTTTTTTCCTATAGCATGAGCCCTAGTGTGACTCGCTAGACCAAACTTATTTGTAAAAACCTGATGACATGTGGAGCAATAGAGTTGACCAATCGAGTTATATGTATTATGAGGGCTTGGGTCATTATGCCCATACCACGCCAACCAACATACTCGCTCGCACATTTCAATTTGAGGAGCAATACTCCTCAACTTGAAATTTGCGAGCCAGAAGTAAATTAGCGGTAGTCTGCGACTTAATAGATTAATAGGTACATGCGTAAGGTGACTTAGAGGAAAGATAACTTAAAGTCAGACAAGAGCATTACAAGGCCGTAAAAGCGGAATATATTTAAAGTTTTGATTCAGTTTTAAGAGTAGGTAGTACCTAGAGCTCTTTGTGAAGGGCTCGTCCGGAGAAGTACCAGCACCATGCCTTTTTCAGCCGCCAAGCAGCGTTGCTGTGTTTCAGTTCGAAGAGAGTGGTTGCCTGTGAAATTACAGGCTCAACATCTGTATGGCTCAAGCTGGTGGACGCAGGGCAGTAGTAGGGAAATTTTCTATCGTGCGTGACTTACGAGACAATGCTTTGTTATAGGTGATGGAACCACTAACACCAGGTGGGCCATAAGCTGGTTGTATTAAAAAAAAGCTGGACAGAACCTAAAAGAATTCAAAAGGTACTAATTAACATACCGAATAAGCCAATAACAATATTGATTGTGCCATAAATGCTGTATTCCACTTCGGTGAAGTTGAACCTTTTTATCGTGTACAGGTACGACACTTGAGAGTCACCTGAAAAAAAACTGTGTTTACTGGTTTGATAGAGCAAAACGAGGCGACGATTATAATTATAATTTATCAGACTTGCTAATGAGAGTTCCGTAGTGAAACTATAATAAAGTGTTTAAGAAGCTGACAACCGTCAAACAGCTAAACCTCACTTGCGTAACTAGTATCTCAAGTCTTGAGTTTCGTTCTATGTTATCCGTATCGTCAGGTTTGTCAAAACTCTCAAATTCTCAAATTATTATGAAGGAAAACTTGTTAAAATAAAAATTATAGTGCTCTCCGATACTTTGTGGTTTGTGATTTTTCTTTACTAATTTAATGCCAGTAATCTCAAACGGTGAAGGAAAACATCGTGAGGAAACCGGCATGTCATAGAACCTAAAAAGTTCTATAACATGTGTCAAGTGCTCGAAAGGAAGCCTCTTGAGGCGCACTTAAAATCCTTTCACCACACTGTTTTGAATGAAACTAGTGGCACGACAAGAGAGAGAGCGTAATGTACCTACTAAATGTATCTAATAATAATTAATAATGTAATGCTTTAAAAAAATATGTAAAGGAGAAGTGGTTTAACGGTTCCCTGCGTCTTAATAGTTAATTAACTTCGTAAGTAAAACTTTAGTACGATGAAAAAATCAAACCCTGTTAAATAATAATTATTATTATTTGGATCAGTTGAGCTATCTCTAGATTGTTTGCAACGGTCTGCAGATAGCTCAACTGTTTCATAATATTTAGTAAATTTTGTAAATACTTGTATTTTCTTTGTAAATAAATGTAGATTATTTATTATTAACCCGTTTGACTTTAAAATCCTCTTTATAAATTCGCCGCCCCCGTCCTCCTTTATCATAAGATTACTACCAACATTTTTCATTATAAGTTGAAAAGTAGGTAAGCATAAAAAATATATTCATCATGCAGCTTAAAGAAATCCACCGCTGGACGTAAGCCTTCTCCATTTCCAGGAAGAACAATTTTGAGCCCTCACTATCGACCGACCGACGAAGTTCGGTTATATACCTCCATTTCAAATAGGTATATGTATTTACAAAAAAAATATAAAGGCATTTGAATGAATGAATGAAATGAATGAATGAATGAAAAATACTTTGTTGTACACCAAACTGAACAAATAAAAAACACTTTAAAATATAAAATAAAGTAGTACAATGGGCATTATAATAGCTTATAATTTATTTTATCCTGTTTTTTAGTATTTGCTGTTATAGCGGCCACAGAAATACATCATCTGTGAGAATTTCCACTGTCTAACTATCACGGTTCATGAGATACAGCCTGGTGACAGACGAACAGACAGATAGACGGACGGACGCGGAATCTTAGTAATAGGGTCCCGTTTTACCCTTTGGGTACGGAACCCTAAGAACTAGTACCTTAGTTATAGCTTGAATTCATATTTGGATCCTAACAAATGTTTTTTTATAAGCTACCCGACGCACAAACACCTTATAAATTCAAAGTTTGTTTTGATATGAGATGTATTTTTTTTTGATGTTTTATTATAGGCACAATTACTAGTTATAAGGCAGTATGGTCGCCCAGCGACAAAGCCCTTAAAATAAAAAAAAACAAAGTCCCTGCGTTCGGCTGTTTAGGATTTGTCTATTTTTATGTCAGTCAGTAAAAGTCAGACTATTTGGATAAGAATGAGGTTGACAGAGTTTGCAGAACCCTTGGCCCTATTGGTATATAGCAACCTCAAAGGTCACTGATAATGGGTCTGTTACCTTCACACCTATCCAAATAAATACAGTCGCAAGCACAAGTAGCTTGACAACTACTTTAAACCGTTTGAAAAGAAAGCAATTGGGCCTAAGGGATGCCGTGTTGATTACTATGTGAGAGCTCTTTGTAAAGGTCTCGTCCGGGAAAGTACCACCACTATGCTTATTTCTGCCGCCAAGCAGCGGTGCTGTGTTTCGGTTTGAGGTGTCTTACAAGGAGTTAAAATACTACTACTGAAAACTTCAGGGGGCTAAAGTACCAATCTATATGAATAACACAGTGTTGATTCCTTAGAAAAAGTTATTCATATTGATGGGTACTTTAACCCCCTGAAGTTTTCGGTAGTAGTATTTTAACACCCTGTATAGGTCATACTCCAGAAGTGGCATATAAATTTCGTCAAAACTGATTAAGCACTTTTTGAAAAAAAAAAAAACAAAAAGTTAATACACAGCAGATGTCGTCTTGGTGTTTGGTTCCTTTTAACAAAGATATTTTCTATGTTTGAGTGTTTTAAAAGTATTTGAGTGAGTGTGTCTGTATTTTTTTTGCAAAAAAAATATAGCTGATTAGATTTTGCTGGTTAATGTTAGAAAAGGTCTCCTTATAGCTCTCCTTTATTATTATTTGTTTTATTTTTGTGATAAACATCAATAATTTATTAAATCGCTCAATCCTCATTGCAAATATCCGAAGCAGCGATCCCGGCTTCTAACTAACGATCTAACTTATTTAGAGCAAAAGTTCGAAAAAAAAACACTTTACTTTGCAAGGTTTACGTGTGCATTAAAACCTACTTTAGCCCACCTAAATTTTATGTAATACTTTAAACTGTAATTTGAAACTATAAATATAATATTTTTATTTATGTAATAAATGTTCTACAGACGCGACTGTACTGGGCATATTTCACTGTGTCAACGGTACGTGTCGTTTCTGCTGGTCACGGCCAACGTCAGTGAATACGTGGAGAAATTTCGAATTATGTTATACGTAAGACATTAATGTAATAGTACGCAAGAACATGCAATAGACATTATGCTATTAACTGGAGTACCGTACCTAGTGGCATTTATGCATTGCAAAATGAATGGATATCATAATCTTGGCATAACTTTTTTGCTCACTACTGCATTACACTTGCTACGAAACTGTGTGACTGAATCGTAGACTTCTCAAACGACTTGACCGAATTAGCATTGTTTGTTTGATCGAGTATAATGTTAAATCGCTGATTCAATGTGCACAGAGTTTGGTAGAACGTCAGATTGTACTATAAATATTTACTTTTTTTTGAATTTTTATTATTTTAATGTTCTTATACATGTTTTTAATATCTGTGTTAGCTGTGGTTGTCTTTGGTGGATAAGCACGGGGCAGGATGTTGTTTTGTTTGTGTCTAGTATTAAGTTTTGTAAATTATCTCTTGGCGATCCTAATAAATAAATAAATAAATAAATATAAAGGATTTGCTGAAAAGTATATTAAATCGGAAAGGGATTGTAAGCTACCAGGGTTCTTTGTCTTCAAGTCTGTAGTGCTATTCCGAATAAACTAAATCACAGGGAGTACCGCTCACTTCAATCGAGAGTTTCGTTTTACTCACGTTGGCATTTTCACCTCCAAGACAGTCACGCGGGTGGCGCTTTTGATGAGTGAATGTATTTCAAAATGCCAAATTGAAAACTCATCGCGGATTCTGCGTTCACTTGGGCGAGTGTTGTCTACAGGATAGCACTTCTCTACTTAGTTGTCCTTATCACGCAACATGAATACCATGCCTTAGCTTGGGTGTCGATTCTATTAACAACTAAACAACAGGGATTTAAAGCAGGCAAATAGTGTACCTAACCACGCTCACTTTCATAACGAGCTTCGCCTCTCGTTGGCATTTCTAAAATACTCAAGTAGATGGCGCTAGTGATGGGTGAATGTAATCTATTACAGAATACCCAATTGAAAACTCGCTGCGTTCACGGTGAATGTTGATAACGGAATCGCACTGCTGATAAGCCTCATCATATACATCCTAGTTCTTTCCACGGCTTGACAAATAGCTGTACCTAGTTCGTTGTGACGGAATGGTTACCAAGAAGATCGACTACGGTCAGTATCGTGTGGCCATAGTCAGTCTTCTCAGTAACCATATTCTTGGCTAGGTAAGGAGTGCGTTCATTATGTCAATGGCACTGATTGCGATTCAACCTAATCATAAAATTTTATTAGCAAAAAATACTTACGGCCGGTTTCTGAATGCTCGATCAGAACTATCGGATGTCAAGTCACTCGTAATTTCAGCTATTACATCGAATTAGATAGAGATATCAGATGACTTGACATGCGATTAGTTTTGATCGGGCTTTCAGAAACCGGCCGTTAGTGTATTTTATTTTTACAAGGACTGAGGGACAAACAATGGAACCTACGAACATAAGAACCGAAATTTAGGATTACATAGAAAGTAGCTACCATCATCGTCATAGTATAATAGTTTTAGGTGTTTCTGTCCTGTTCCGAGAGCACTGGTGGTCTTGTGGCAGAGGCCCCGCCTTCCGATCTTCCGGTCGTGGGTTCGAAACCAGTCGTGTACCAATGAGTTTTTATGTTCAATAATTTATGTGCACAGTGCCAGTAATCTCAAACGGCGAAGAAAAACATCGAGGGGAAACCGGCATGTCGTAGAACCTAAAAAAAGTTTTATAACATGTCAAGTGCTCGAAAGGAGCCTCTTGAGGCGCACTTAAAATCCTTTCACCACACTGTTTTGAAAGAAACTAGTGACACGACAATAAGAACAAGGTGTTTCTGTGTTCTGAGGGTAGAACACTTGATAACGCCCAGCGCAGGTTTTAAGAGGAAAAATTCTGGACAGCCAGTGAGTAGAAAAATGTGTGGTCAATAATCCGGTAGCTGACAGTCTATACTGGGCTCGTAGTTTACGTGAAATTCGTCCTAAAATGTATATTTTTATGTTGTATATTTGAGCTTATATGGATATTTTTATATGCTTTAAGCTGAATGAAACCATGATTTTCATAACATTATGGTATAGTCCTAAGGCGCTATAGTGTAATTCTCAGCAAATTATATACGTACGTATCTGTCTAGGTATTTAATTCTATAGGTTTTACTCAATGCAACCAACATGGTTGACAAGTTTTAGTACTTATCCGCTTAAGTATTGCGTCGCTATTGCAAGATTAAGAAATAGGGCAGCAAGAAATTACTACAAATATGCAAGTGAAGTTGCGAGCGGTAGCTAGCGTAAAATATAGATAGGATAGAATTAGCTATGTCTCTGAGAGAGCACTGGTGGTCTAGTGGTAGCGGCCCCACCTTCCGATCCTAAGGTTGTGGGTTCGAAACCGGTCGTGCACCAATGAGTTTTTCTGTTCAAAATGTATGTGCACAGTGCCAGTTCTCTCAAACGCTGAAGGAAAACATCGTGAGGTAACCGGCATGTCGTAGTACCTAAAAAGTTCTATAACATGAGTCAAGTGCTTGAAAGGAGCCTCTTGAGGCGCACTTAAAATCCTTTCACCACACTGTTTCGAAAGAAACTAGTGACACGATAAAAAAGCTATGTCTCAATTCAATATAGATTCGTAAACAAAGGATGCTATCGATACAAAGAACAAGGATAAAAGATGAATTAGTCACTTCACTGGCAATTAAAATACTCGGGGTCATTCCTCTTGTAACCGGATTCTGAATTGTTGAGAAAAATAGGATAGGACAGTTGAAATTGTATCTACTTTTCAAATTGCAAGGATACATAAATTATGAGAGAATTTGAAAACAAATTCAGAAAAATCATATAGGATAATTGAAATTTTACTTTTCAAAGTGCAAGTACACAGAGCCGAATAGAGAGAGAATTTGAAAAAAAAAACAAGAAATTCCATGTGGACACGTTTAAAAAATCAAGTTTAAAAACCTTGAAAACTAGTTGCATGATTATCTAATTTCGTGAACATAATTGAGTAAATTACTAAAGATGTTCAGACAGAACCTGCTTTTGAGAGCCACAAAATGACACATTTTTATAAGTATTTTATGCAAATGTTCTGAGTATATTGTAATATTCACATATGTAATACCATCAACTGAAAAATGTGGGTATTTGCCACGTCAATCTAGAGTCAGTAAATGGTACTAAAAGATCTGAGGAGATATTACTGGGCTTAGGGAGGAAGAGAAGCTGATTGGGTTTTGCTTATCCTTTAGGTACACATAATTTTGAACATTGTAGAATTATCTCTAGATCATTCAACGATCTGCAGATAGTTAACTGTTTCATGAGTATTTTGTACATATTTTAAATAGCTGTTTCATTGTAATTGTATCAAATATCTTAAATATCTTTTGATTCGGTCCAAAGACGTGCTGTGAGAATTGTCGACGATCCCAAGCTCACCAGCGGTATTGAACCACTCAGTTTGAGAAGAGACTTCTCCTGTTTGTGTATCTTCTACCGCTTATATAATGGGGTATGCTCTGAAGAGTTGTTTGACATGATGCCTACATCGTCTTTTTACCATCGCACAGCTCGCCATCGGCAGAGAGTCCATCCTCACACATTAGAGCCAGGGTGGTCGCGTACCGTTCGGTTCCAGAGGAACTTCCTCCCGCGAACACTTAGGCTGTGGAATGATCTCCCTGCTGAGGTTTTCCCGTTAAACTATAGTATGGGGCTCTTCAAAAAGGGTGTTTTAAAATTTTTAAAGGGTCGGCAACGCGCTAGTGATTCCTCTGGTATTGCAGGCGTTCATAGGCTACGGTAACCACTTCCCATCAGGCGGGCCGTAAGCTTGTTTGTCTACTTTGTTGTATAAAAAAAAAAATCTCTTTGTTATCAAAAATTCTTTGTAAACAACAATTTGAACAGGATCTCTTCGAGATTACCCTCTACATATTAGTGAAAACTCCGATCGAACAAACCATTCGAAAATAATTGACGTAAATATATTTCTACATAAAAAATACGTAAAAATAAATCCACTTTTACTCCATAAAAAGGTTTTGGCCACAGTTTGCATACTTATATTAAATGAAACGGACAATTCACTGTGATCGTATAAGTTAACAGCTAAGTTACGAATAAAGAATCAGAAAAACAAGGCTAAAAATGAGTTGAACGGCCTGTTGATGTGTCCGCGAATTTTATTCCTACATTTACTCTTGATTATTATTACTCTCTTGGAGAGACTCTCTTATTTTATTCAGCAGTTGGCACAAGTAATTTTTAATTTATTTTTAATATTAAACATACATACCTACACAATATTTTTTTTGCTACTCAACGCACAACATACAAAACATGATAATGAAATAAATAGGAAGAACAATACATTAATACAAAAGAAAGAAAAAAGAAATACAAATCAATGTTAACGACGTCTATGTTACTGCATGAAGTATGCTACAGCAGCAAATGGGTCTTAAGTTCAGCATAGTGCCCACTATTCAATAGACGCTGCTTTTTTGCCAAGACCCTAACAGTAACTGCCTAAAGATCCGAAAGCCACAAGAATGTTCATACTTGTTTCCCGTAGGGTTTGCTACGATCCTGGCATTCATTTTCATAATATTCTTCACGTATTTGTCATGATGCTCTTAGCCTTTTTTTAAAACGTCTGAACAATTCCAAAATTATCATATCAATACTCTTGTATTCAACTTGACCTTGAATTGTAATTTTTGCAGCATTGTTAAACTGTGGGATTGTTATTGTAAGCAATCTCTTTGACTACATTAACAAGCGTTCAAAACAGCAAATAGAATTCCTGTTGAAAAAAATCAATAATATCTCAAGAATCTTATTAAGTTGTATGTAAGAGTGGATTTTAAGTACATTCCTATACTTAATGAAGTCAAGGCTTACCAGTCAGCTACTGACGGAGTAAGCCTAAGGATCTTCACACTGTGAGAGGTATCAATACATACTTAGCAAACGTTTCCAATCATTATCAACTATGATGATGTTGCTGATCGTTTTTTAATAGAAAATTCAAAATATAGTTCATAGAACAAAATAAACCACCCGATAAACAGATAACATTGTAAATATAGAAGCAAGTAGGAATATATAGATATAAAGAGCTCAAATTCGTTCTTCCTGGATTCATGGAGGTTCCCAAGTACCGATAAGATTTTTTAGCCAATGATGGCGATAAAGGTCTGAGATCAAAGTTAAATTGCCAATCAAAGTTTGTACTAACATATATCTTAAAAGGGAAAATTCTAAGTAACGCAAGTTAAGCAACGTACAGCGACTTTTATCATACAGACTTAATAAGAAGACTATAAAGAAAAAAATATTTGGGTAAGTGTAGTTTAAGTGTAAACTAGTGCTACTACAGAACATTAAAACAAAGTGTCATCCCTTTAAATAGACAATAGTAAGAATAATGTTAATGGACACGCTTTTAGATAACTTCAAGCTAAAAATTTAGGTCAATGCGAAATACTTATTAGCCCACTATTGTGGCTAGATTGTAATGCTATTGGTACTGTACATTATTTTGTTTTATGAATATATGAAAAAAATATTTTTATACGATGCTCTGCAGTGTCCAAGGGCCTTATTACTGGTTTACCTTGCTGATAGTGAAACGAACAAAGTAATCAATGTTTTTTTAGACTAGGTAGCTATTCGGATGTTTAATCAACCTACTAAGATATTAATTTCAAATGAACTTTAATGGGAAGTAATATAGCTGTAGTGTAGAGTCGATAAGTGGACTAAGTCTAATGAATTTGATTAAAAAAATACAATAGATTAACAAAATATGAAATGCATTTAGTTCATTGAAATCTTTTTTTTATAAACTCTATTTTTTTCCTTATTACTTGGGGAAATCAATTGAAAAATCAATCAATCAAAAGGAGCCTCTGTGAGGCGCACTTAAAATCCTTTCACCATATCACACACCACACTGTTTCGAAAGAGTGACACGACAAGAAGAAGAGGATTGAAAAATTTACATTATGAAACTTAAAAGTTTTTACGGATACTTATAATTCCTTTATCTTTACGGTAGGTAGGTACTTCAAATTCAAGAGCATCAATGACATGTAAATAAGTATTTTTAACTTACCATATAGAGGGCCCACCATCAGAAGATACAACACCAAGATGCAAAATATTTGAGTTCTACCCCTCAGAAGTCGCGGTCGCAGAGCTACCATCACAGTGTTAGCCACCAGCTGTAAAACTTCCACCAATGTTTTCGAACACTTGCTGTCACTCACGTCACCGTCATACCTCACTTCATCATCCGGCACAATGTCTTCGAGCTTCAACAAACCATATAGGAAAGAGAAAGTGTATAACGCGAGCAGTAAGGAGAACACTCCATAGTATCCGAGAGTCCTCAATAAAATACCGCTTAGCGCAGTCCCGGTTGGCGTTCCTAGCGTCACACATATCGTCACTAGCCCCAAGCGAAACGTCCTGTTTTCCACTGTGGTGCGATCCGCCATAAAGCTGAACATTCCCATAAATATTATGATGTAACTGCCAGAAAATGCAGCCGGTAGAGCCTCTATCAGCACCGTCGATGTCAAAGGTATCTCTTTGAAGTAATACGTTGCGAACAAAAGCCCGATATTCGCAACTACCTCTCCGACGAACGGAAAAAGAATGCATATTTTTCTTTTTTTGTACTTATCACTCCATGCTCCCACAAAAATAACCATTACAGCGGGAATAGCAGTTTGCAGAGGAAATTTCCATGCGACCACCTTTGCGACCATCGACTGGATTTGTATCTGTTCAATTTCAAGGCCTGTAGTGTTCCGATCCCTGATGCGGTCGCAGATGTCTTCACCGAAGTTGAAATTGACCCTGCAGGCTTTTTCCAAGTGCATGTTCTGGACTGCGAAGGACGAGATGGCTGTGCAGAGCATGAACACGAACAGGCACGGCTCCACGGTCGTCTCCCGCAGGACATTTTTGATGCACTTCAAAGCACTTTTAGATTTCTCCCTCAAACTTTTTCGTTTCGAGCTCCCAGTGAGATGTATGTTCGAGTCGGTCAGGCCGTTGCTGTTTTCGCAAGTATTTTCAGTCGCGATCATGTTTAGTAAAAGTGAGAGTCAGTAAAAGTCTCCGATACTTTGCTCCACGCACAACACTGCGCCGGCGGCGATCGATGGGGACTATATTCTTAATCCGTGGCTTTTTGACTGTAGTTTCCTAAAACCTGAGCAGTAAATGTGAGGTTGTAAAATCGAGCGCGATATGAGTGCGCCGACGGTTACGAGCCGCTCACATCTCGACGTCTACGATAACACAGGTCTCAGTCGACGACACCACTTTTAATATGTGTAGCTCATTTATCTTGTGCCTTAAGTTACGCCGCATTACAAGCATTGTGAGCTGATACGCCACTACCTACTTAGCGACTGAACGCTACTATTTGAGTAAATTCATATCAATAACACGTGAATCACCGGTTTAAGTTGGGATACTTTTGGAAATTGTATCGTACGCTGTACACTATGTAGGTAACATTCATTAGTGTACCAACAATGTTTTGCTGATATCTAGGCCAAAGCTGTATTGGTCATGACAAAATACCAAGTAAGATGTGTAGGTAGGTACTCTTACCATGACGTATCTACATTAATGACTAGGTTCGATAGACTTGTCTCAAATATACCAGCAAATCGACAGGTAAGTAATTGAGGATGAAGCAGCAAAGACGTTCAAGAGAATTTTTTTTGAGTTACTCACAATGTGATCTTAATCCTGTCAATTAAAAAATAAAACCGGCCAAGTGCGAGTCGGACTCGCGCACGAAGGGTTCCGTACCATTATCTATAAATACGGCAAAAAAATCACGTTTGTTGTATGGGAGCCCCCTTAAATATTTATTTTATTTTGTTTTTTAGTATTTGTTGTTATAGCGGCAACAAAAATACATCATCTGTGAAAATTTCAACTGTCTAACTATCACGGTTCATGAGATACAGCCTGGTGGCAGACGGACAGACAGACAGAGGAGTCTTAGTAATAGGGTCCCGTTTTACCTTTTGGGTACGGAACCCTAAAGGTAAAACGTGAAAAAGTGTAAAACCCATGTATATTTGCATTGTTAATGTTATTGTATTGTATTATAAATTACAATTATCTTTTTTTAATACACTAAAAGCAAAGTAACACAGCTGCCATTTGTAGGAATTTTAATGATCATAGTTCACGGTCGAATTTTATTTCGTCTATCGAACTCAATATTTTTTCCATGTTGCCTAAAGTTTATTGCTGTGTTTATCCTCCAAGAAATTTTTTTTTTGAATAGAGGGTTTAAACGGTCTCTCTAACACTCGTCAGAACACCCATTGTAACACTTCTTTTATGGGGCTGACTACTATCAAACAACTTCTCGCTCGCACGTTTCGACAAGTTAAAAGATAAATTTCAATTTGATCGATACAATTTTTCCTACTTAAAAGTTTGCTTAATAACGAAAACTAGTAAAGCAAACTTTTGAGTAGGAAAACATAGAACAAAATGAAATTTTTACTATATTTATTTTATATATTTTTGTGATTGCACACAAGATGGTTGATTGCGATTTTTCGAAAATGAGTTTAGTGATTTTATATCTTTCAATATGTCGAAACGTGCGAGCGAGACTCACATTAGCTCTTGTCTTCGCCTTAACAAATGAAGTTATTTATCAGTTTTTTAGACTCTCTTCTAAATGCAATGGTTTTTTTTTCTATCTGAGTTACCCACTCCCTTACAATATGAACTCGTAATGCACCTACTTATAACCTAGAAATGTCTACATTTTATCTTTTCATTCTGAAAACCCGATATTCGTAAAATTATTTGGACAATTTTCATTTGGGTTTTTCAGTTTTTATAATTGGAACTTGCAGCATGACATAAGTTATAAAGGTTAGGTATCTATTTAAAATAGTGGTTACTTGCGACTTCTGCGGAGACTGCTTCACCATTTTGTAAAATCACAAATATTTTAAAAACATTTTAATTTAAAATTTTGAAAATGATATAGGAGTAAAGGTAGGACAAAAGAAAAGATTGTGAAGACTGTGTGAAAGATGACATGAGTAAGAAAGGAGTGACTGCTGAGATGACGGCTGATAGAGGAGAGTGGAGGGAAAAAACCTGTTGTGCCGACCCCACATGAAGTGGGTTAAGGGCAGGAAAATGATGATGATTTTAAAATTTTGAAAAATTCTAGACGGCGCCTATGTACTGTGAGGAGCTCCCTCCAAGAAGGGCTAGAACCAGTTGCTGTGTGTTGTATGTCAGTCAGGTGAAAAAAACCTTTAGAAGGCCAATCCATTGCCCTGGTCCTCGATGTTTTCTTCTCAGAAAATGACAAATCAACACGACAGACAGCAATAGAGTTTTGTTTATTCAGCAAGCAAAGACGCATCTCACTGTTATTGCTACTTGTTTTTGTTGTTTAGATAAGCGGCTTCGCGTCAGTGGACACACCCTTAATCCGGACCTGAGTAAGTTTACAACATAGTAGATCGATCTACCAAAACATGAGTCGGTTCGTCAAATGACGTAAAACGAGGTTGTTAACCTTTTTTATGATCAAATAAAGATGTTCAAGTTTTATTTCTCAAACTGTGTAGATCTATTACTGTTTGTTTTTGTATTATAACTTTGAAAGGTTGAGGAGCATCAGAGCATCAGAGTAGACCAAAAAAGGTAGGTATCACTAATTTATTATCTTTTTATCTTAATATTTTGTTAACTTATGTATTATTTAATAGAATACGGTCATGATGACAGTAGGCACGGTTATTATATACTCCTCAGAACTTTTACTACGACTTTTTTTAAAGAATACCTACTAAATTATGTTAAATATTCACTAAGTACTAAGCATACTATTACGTTAGTACATAAATGATTAGTTCAATGCTTATCAAGACCATTACAAATAAGTAGCTAAAACAAATCAATAAATAATGGAAAAAAAATACCCATCTGAATTGAGTATCATGTGGAATGACATCTTTTGTTTAAGGAGAGTCCAAAAAAAAATCATTTATGGGTATTTTTAAGAGTAGTAGAGTTATTTGTGAAGGGCTCGTCCGGGGAAGTACTAGGTACTGCTTTCTGCCGCCAAGCAGCGTTGCTGTGTTTCGGTTTGAAGAGTGTGGTTGCCGGTGATATTACAGGCACATGAGGCTTAACATCTTTATGCTTCAAATTTATGGACGCAGGGCAGTGTATCGTAGGGCACGTTCCTATCGTGCGTGACTTACGAGGCAATGCTTTGTTATAGGTGATGGTTACCACTTAACATCAGGTGGGCCACCTGCTTGTTCCATCAGCTAAGTTGCATAAAAAAAAAATGCTCGGAGGGAGCCTCTTTGAGGCGCGCTTAAAATCCTTACACCATACTTTAAAAAAAACTCGTGACACGACAAGAAAAAAGAAAAAGTTCGAATAGTTGAGAAATTTTGCACAGTTTCTATATTACACGAGCATCCGTATCGTACGAGCCGTACTGTTCTCGTCCGTCGGATAAGGTCTATTTTCATTGGTTATATAATACTGACAGTTTAAATTAGCCAATCAGATGAACTTACAACACCGACGCCAAAAAAACATCTGTTTGTTACACAAATGTTTGTTCTGAGTGGGGATCGAACCCACGGTCTACAGTGCATAAGGCACACTACATGAGCTGCAAGGGATGTATGTCAAGCAATGTGTAAGCAATACTGTGTAAGATTTACTTGTATTTGTAGTACTACCAATACCTACTTTCACTTATGACGATATTTTTGAGTCCGGTACCCAAAATCGTGGATGGTGGCACGGTATTGAGCCCATAGTAGAGCATACAATATTGAATGTCGATCCCGGGATCGGAATTCAATCCCGGGTTTGGTATTTTTGGGATCCGTCCCTCAAATAGGAAAAACTGAACCCATATAAATAGAACCAGCTTGCTATCTGTTTTCTTGTGCAAGGTCCGGCTAAAGTAAAGGTAGGGATACTATCCCAAATTGTCAATAATACCGAATTAAAGTCTGCAAGCCTGTAGAATTACGAATATATTATATTTGTAACTTTACCTTCTAGTAGCCCGTAATTAAAAAAAAAGATTTTTTTTATCTTATTGTAATTAAAACTGAAACTGAAACAGCTTCACGACTTTAATCCCCAGGCACGGTAGATATCCCCTCAGATCTCTTAGTACCAAGTACTAACTCCAGATTCTATTTAGAGGATGTCTAATGGGGGTAGTCAGAGGTACGTCCAAACATTAAATTTGACACATACCCACATTTTGCAGTAGTTGGTATTCCATACGTGACAGGTTGCAAGCCCATCGCCGCTGTTGGAGTACTAACTGGTTTCCTCACGATGTTTTCCTTCACCGTTTAAGAGCACTGGCATTGCGCACATAAATTGTTCGATAGGAAAAATCCATTGGTGCAGGACCGGATCCGAACCTGCGACCTTACGATTTGAAGGCGGGGTCACTCCCACTAGACCACCAGTGCTCTCTATATTGTAAGTAATATACTTTATTATTATTACGTTACGTTCTTTATAATACTCCTTTATTTTCTGCTATGTATCTACTTACTACCTCAAGTTTCTTTCTTTCTTTCTATATAAAAATTGTTACATAAAATACCGGGATTGCATTATATATCTTGCCAGCTACCCTATGCCTCTTTTATGCGTTTTGAAAGGTTGGTTATGTAATGCTCTGTAATTTATGTACGTATGCACCGTGTGGTTTTTATTATGTCAGAGAAGAAGTAGGCCGGTTGTTTTTTAATTATTTAAAAACTAGGTAACAAAACCAAGTCAGTCTCTTCTCTTGTCGTGTCACTAGTTTCTTTCGAAACAGTGTGGTGAAAGGATTTTAAGTGCGCTTCAAGAGGCTCCTTTCGAGCACTTGACACATGTTAAGGTGCTCCGGGGTAAGACCGGAAGGTTTTTTAGCAAACCATTCGTATGTTGCAAAATATTTTTTTTCTCGACTATGAAAATGTTGGCGAACCTAAAATTTAGTTAGAGCTTTGTATAAAAGACAGGTTTATAAATCGGTATATCCGATAACCCTCTAAACACAACGGTGGCCGAGTTATAGGGGATTAAAGTGATAGTATTTTTTATAAAACCACGGGAAAGATCGGACCTTGACGGGGTAACATCGGACTACATTCTAAAATCGCCTCTGTAGCTCCAAACATAAGCTACCCATAATGAAAATATCCGGTTTTATCCAATAATAAAGCATCAATATCGATTTTCGAGATACTGTTTCAATGACAAAAGTGAGAGGCAAAATATTGTTTTTTTCATTCTTATAATCCGATGTTACCCCGGTTCAGAAAAAATGAAGTTTCTATGTTTCTCAAACTTTGACACCTCCACTCTAACTATGGTGCGTAGGTAGGAATACGGAGATACAAAGGTTTAGCAAGCACCTCATAGTTGGTTTTAATACCTAACCAGCCTGATCAATGAAGCAAATTAGATCCGGTTAATAAATTACTAACCATAAATTACTTATTTCTATTAAGTCATTTCTTCAAATCTTTTTTGAGTAGGAAGTCGCCCGCATAGATTTTTTTTGTAGTTTCTAGGAATAATAATAAATATAAAATAATAAAATAAACTGAAGCAAACACACCATAGCTAAAAGTGTGCGCAAGCTAAGCGTGCATGAGATTACGTACCGTACATACATAATTACAGCTTTTAGCTTTTATTAACAGGCAAATTAATTCACAAAATAACGACGTAGGTAGGTACTACCTCTAGCAAATGCCTTTTTAGTTCAAATATTTTTTTAAAAGTTTGAGAAACTGTTTATATTTTACAGATGGGAAAGATCGGACAGAATTCATCCGAACTTTACCCATTCAAATTTTGATGGGGAAAGACCGGATCTCAGGCTACATACAGTTCTAGCGTGTCTAGACCACTTTAATCAGCAAACAAGCTGCCGCATTAATATGATAAGCCACAAAACTTGTAAAAAACACAGCCGTTATACCAGAATTTACGATTAAAGTTGCCGGGGGTAAGTCCGGATCCTTAAAAAATCACATTTTACGGACCTTTTCATATCCGAGTGAATGAAATGCGCGCTGATGGTCCGATCGACTGCCGGCGACTAGTGGGATGGGCTCAACAAAATGGCGTTGCTGGCAATGTTGCCAAGAATCAAAAAATACCCTACGTTATGGAGATATTCGATTTATTCGATCTTACCCCAGATCCGATCTTACCCCGGAGCACCTTATAGAACTTTTTAGGTTCTACGACATGTCGGTTTCCTCACGATGTTTTCCTTCACCGTTTTTGAGTACTGGCATTGTGCACATACATTTTTGAACGGAAAAACTCATAAGTGCACGACCGGTTTCGAACCTACGATCTAAAGATCGGAAGGCAGGGCCACTACCACTAGACCACCAGTGCTCTCAAGTCAGTAAAACCTACCTACTTGAAAATAATTTGAAATATTTGACACGAAAATTTCAAAAATAGAAAAAAGACAGATATAGTAACCAGTAAAACAGACAGAATAAGGTAACCTATGATTCTTTTCAGTATTATTTTGTTTACGTTTGGTAGGTCTGTCAGTTCTTCTATATCACGTTTTTTTATACAACTAGCTGATGGCACAAGCAGATGGCCCACCTGATGTTAAGTGGTAACCATCACCTAAGCATTGCTTCGTAAGTCACGCACGATAGTAACGTGCCCTACGATGCACTGCCCTGCGTACAGCTTGAGCCATACAGATGTTAAACCTCATGAGTTCTACTACTCTTAAAATCTGGTAGATCTAGCAGTAAAAGTACTGACGTATTTCTGAAAACTCTGAAGTGTAACCGGTACAAAGCTATCCTACCCTGTTATAAAAAAGATAAAAAAAAGTTCATATAAGATATTTATAGTCCACTCAACTGGGGCCTTATGCTCACTTCGAGCGAGATTATCTCACGGTGGAGATGACGTCATATCTCGTTCGATAACTATTTATCCCCATTCTCACCATCTGACTCCCCAATTTTCTCATTCAAAGTTCATGCGAGACGCAACGTCAACGAATTATTGAACGAGGTATGACGTCATCTCCACAGTGAGATAATCTCGCTCGAAGTGAGCATAAGGCCCCTGATTATAACTTTTGTTTTTATTATTAGAAAGTCTATAAAATACGCTATCATACTTTTAGATAGATAATTAATCATAATAGTTTTATGATTTAATTGGTATCTCATAAAGAAGTGAAAATGACACATCAAAGCTACGTAATCTATCATTGTGACAAAGGACAGGTTTATTCTGAGTCTGGTCTATGTACCGCACATAGAAAAATTAAAAAAAAATCGAAGATTACCATTCAAATGCAATTTCATTAAAGATGTAGGTTATTAAAGTGTTCAGCACTAAATGTTGATCTGTTCGAATTTCTTACTATGTGCACATTTTTAGAGCCGCCATGACAGTCTGTAATTGACGTTTGACAAGACGTTTGATATGACGCATTGCATTTTTTTATTTTTTGATAGATTTCTTGCTGTTTTTGACGGTAATGACTTTCACTCTGAAGCTTGACTTATACAACAGTTGTCAAAATGACATTCACGCATGTCATTCCGCCATATTTTTAGTGCATTGTGTTGCTCTCCTTGACCAATAAAATCTTGATGAGCAAGAAAACGAAGTAAAAATAAAGCAAATTAAAACAATTAAAACAGTTACTATATTGCTAAGCGATAGTTATATAAACTGTACACAGACCCGACCCCGGCTCCATATATTGATGAAACAACGCCTTTTAAAAGTGGCTTAGAATAAATTGTGAAATATTTTTTTCAAAATAAGCAGTCTAAATACACTGAAAAAGTAATACAATACTTATGCTGTAGGGAAATAAAACCAGGATTTGGAGAATAGCATAAATTTTTGATACACAAACACGTTTTCCTGTCAAAAAATAATGATTTAGCTCGAAATATTTATTAATTTTCTAATAATTTGTTTGAGATGTAGTCAGGCGGTTGTGAACCTCTTAATAGTAATAAAAATAATGTATTTAACCTTGATAGGTAAACCTACATGTAAAGAGAAAACATTTGGGAGGGACCGTGACGGGTTAGAAGCTTTGAGACTACATCTTGATTTGACTAGATAGCATCATGGCGAAGACAAGAGCTAATGTGACTCTCGCTCGCACGTTTCGACATGTTGAAAGATATAAAATCACTAAACTCATTTTCCAAAAATCGGAATCAACCATCTTGTGTAAAAAATTCATTAGTTTAGTAAAAAAATCATTTTGATCGATACATGTTTTCCTACTCAAAAGTTTGCTTTACTAGTTTTCGTACTTAAGCAAACTTTTAAGTAGGAAAACTTGCATCGATCAAAATGAAATTTTTACTAAACTGTGTGCAATGTGATTGCACACAAAATGATTGATTGCGATTTTTCGAAAATGAGTTTAGTGATTTTATATCTTTCAACATGTCGAAACGTGCGAGCGAGAAGTTGTTTGATAGTTGTCAGCCCCTTATGACTAAGTCACTTTCTGACTAAATCTCAATATGACTACATCGCGTTAGGACTAAATAGCTGTCCGACTATATATGCATACGTCCTGTTATCAGATTGACTTGATATCAACGTGATTCAAAAAGATATAAAAATGGTTATAATTATTTTTTTTATACTTCTAGCTGATGGAACAAGCAGACGGCCCACCTGATGTTTAGTGGTAACCATCACCTATAACAAAGCATTGCCTCGTAAGTCACGCACGATATAAACGTGCCCTACGATGCACTGCCCTGCGTCCATCAACTTGAGGCATACAGATTTTAAGCCTCATGTGTCTGTTATTACACCGGCAACCACACTCTTCAAACCGAAACACCAACGCTGCTTGGCGGCGGAAAAAGGCGTGGTGGTAGTAGGTACTTCAGAACTGATACATTTGCGCAAATATAAATTAGCAAACCGCAAATAATCGTTAACAGATTGCTCTGTAAATCACCAAAGGCGTCGAAAATTACAAATTTAGGTGAGAATTTTTTTTAATACGTTTTTTTTTTGCTAGGGACTTGATTTATTGAAAAATGAAGAAGAATATACGTATTTTTCAATATATTTTAATAACAACATTTACACAACCAATTTTATTTTCTAGTATGTTAAGTACTTACATAATAATATTAGTCGGTAGGTACTGCACCTTAAATTAAATTACAAGCTCTAAAATCATAGTAAATGCACTACAGATTTTTATTAGTTATTGCATATTATAAAGTATAAAGTTGAACAAATTTTAAGGGTGTTCGAAGCTCAGTAAATTAAACTTTTGTTATAAGCTTTATATTACGGATTAAAGGCCGTATTTTTTTAAGAAATAAACATTTGCAGACATTTTGCATGATATCTAGTCCTAAATAAAGCAAAGCTTGTGCTATGGGAATGATAATATTTTATTTATTTACACGTAGCTAGCCAAAATCTACCTTCCTAAAAATTTTGACTAAAGATTTTGGTGGTACTCTACATTTTTGAGAATTTAATTTGTGAGTAAATATTTTTCTCACTTTTGGACGATAATTGCGAAGTTTTTTGCTACAGTTATACGTATTGTAATGAAGCTTTCAGTCAAAATTCAGCATCCACACAAATTCAGGACGTAATACCCTTTACGACCGCCTCCCTACTTAGTGCCCGTTCACACATATACCGGCTCGGGGAGAAGAGCACATTTTATTGCGTTTAAAAAAGAGCTTTTGATCATTGAAATAAGGTTGATTTTTCATTTCACTTATTGTTCTAGGTCGGCTCTAGCATTCTCATTTAAAAAAGAAGAGAAATAAAAAAATCATCCTTATTTAAATGACCCAAAACTCTATTCGCGATAATCGCGATCAGGCATGAATTGACGACATGCACGCGATCATGCGCAACTCATGAGTCGCATCTGCAGCAGCACCAATACCATGCTGGCCGTTGTTGCTGATCGGTTGTATTCAGGTTTCTTCAGTTATTGAGTAATAAACTGCTACCAATTGCTCAGTTAGTGACCCAGTAGGTGACAATATCTGTTTGAAGCCTTAATCGAACATATCAATAAATTTTAAGGTTAATTAAGGTTCTATTTCTGTGTGGTACTAACAAATTGGATTATTTTGATCTGAAATAAATTTTTTTTTTTTTTTTTTTTTTACTAAATTAGTGTAGCGCTTGATATGCGATACCCTAATATCATTACAATCTAGCCAAGTAGGCTATTGAGTAATTTTGCTTTGACTTAATTTTATAGAAATAATATTACTAAGAATGTGTCCATTGGCACTTTTCTTACAGTCTCTATTTAAGGCTACACTTTGTTATTGTGTTCATTATAAGTAGCACTATCACTACACAATATTAGGTTTATCACTGCACTAACTCAAAAGGTTTGGTTCTTTTGAGTCTTCTCACTTTGTCTGTGTTGTCGAGGAGCTGGATGGCCTCGACGTTCACGTGGTGAAGAAGTCTTTTTTCGTGAGCTTCTGCGTATTTTTTAATTAATTTATCAACGAATTCAATCTGGAGGTCCCGGTGTAGATCTTCGTTTCTCACGTACCAAGGTGCATTGACAATGCCTCTGAGCACTTTATTTTGAAATCGCTGTATTATTTCAATGTTACTTTTAACGGTACAGCCCCACAGCTGTATACCATACGTCCATACTGGCATCAGGACTTGTTTGTACAACAAAAGCTTGTTATGCACTGACAAAGCGGATTGCCTTCCAAGCAGCCAGTACATCCTTTTGTAGCGTAGTTCTAACTCTTCTTTTTTCTTCTTGACGTGTGCTTTCCAGCGCAGCTTCGCGTCAAGCGTCATACCTAGGTATTTTGCTGTGTTTTCGTATGGTATGATTTTATTGTTAATAAATACCGCATAGTACTGGTCTTTTTTATTAGTAAAGTTGATATGAACCGACTTGGATTCATTAAGCTTTATTCTCCATTTTATAGTCCAATCATGGATTTCATTTACTGCTGCTTGTACCTTTTCAGCAGCTTCTGCATGAGTGCTTCCGACAGCCATTATAGCAGTGTCATCAGCGAAGGTTGCAATGGTGTTATTTGGTAGCACGGGAATGTCACTTGTGAAAAGAAGATACAGGACCGGGCCTAGTACGCTTCCTTGTGGCACCCCAGCTTTTATATTTTTAAGTTCTGAGTAAGCGTCTTCTTGCCTTATTCTAAAAGCTCTATTTGATAAATAGGATTCTATTACATCTGCGATTTCTGAAGGTAGTACTCTCCTCAGTTTCAGTAATAGCCCTTCATGCCATACCTTGTCGAATGCCTGTGCTACATCTAAAAAGATAGTGGAGCAAACTTTTTTTTCTTCGAGTGTTTTCTCAATGACATCTGTAATCCTGTGAACTTGATCTATTGTGGAATGCTGTTCTCTGAATCCAAATTGGTGGTCTGGTATAATACCTTTGTTATTTATGAGTGGCTTGAGTCTTTTGAGTAACAACTTTTCGAATAGTTTTGACAAGATAGGTAGCAGGGAAATCGGTCTGTACGATGAGGCTTCATGTGGCGGTTTTCCTGGCTTGGCTATCATGATAACTTCAGCAACTTTCCATAAATCTGGTACACTCTTTAGTCGGAGTGCTGCGTTGATTAGGGTTGTCAGTTTGACTAGTGCTTTTCTTGGAAGGTTATGTAATATCACTCCCGTTATAAGGTCAAATCCAGGAGATTTTCTTGGGCTTATGTGATGTTTTATTTCACTCCAAACTTCTCTGGGTGATACCAGCTTTATGGTTAGTGTTTCGTTACAAACTTCGTTTATTGTTGGTACATCGTTGCTTTGGTCTTCGTTAGATTCGAAATAAATGAACTGAATTGAATTGATAAAAATGTACAGTCCAAGCCAATCCGTGTGAATGGACACTTAGTTATCATTGTCGTGTGGCTGTGGTACACATGGATACGCATCCGACTATACACTCGCTTTTATGTCATTGTAGTAAGGGTCATTTTTCTTTGGCTTGGTGTAGCTTGATCTGTATCCGTGTGAACTGAATTCGCCTGAATAGGGTAGCTAAGGCGGCTTTTGTTTTCTACAGTGCAGTCACGTCATTGTCGTGAGCGTGTATTTCTTTAGCAGCTGGGTTTACCACGACATCTCGTTCTTGTCGTCTGAATGATATGAAGAGTACTCTGAAATAATAAGAAAAATGTTTCATTACAATATATTTTTTTACAGACTACTAAAGAGAAGATTTGATTAGCTTGCAATTTATTTTTAAGGCGGTGACAACTGCTAATATATCTCTCGATCTGACAGTTGATTTTTTTTTAAGATACCTATAAAATCACTGAACTTATTTATGAAAAATCGCAATTAACAAAGTTGTGTTCAATTTTGTCTTCGCCCTAAATCTTTTTAATAGTTTCTAAACAAAATATTATAGTAGGTACTTATGGTGGATTTTAATCTCAGTGTAAAGCTACCCATCAGATTAAAGTAGTATAGTCTTACTTTAGACTTGTCGAAAACAAAGACGGAAGTATTTTAATCTGTTGGGCAGAGTAGTAAAGCTCTTTGTGAAAGGCTCGCCCGGGGAAGTTACTACGACCATGCCTAGTCTGCCGTCAAGCAGCGTTGCTGTGTTTCGGTTTGAAGGGTGTGGTTGCCAGTGAAATTACAGGCACATGATCCTTAAAATTTGCATGCGCTAAGTTGTTGGACGCGGTCCTATCGTGCGCGACTTGCTTTTGTGATGTTTACCACTTAACATAAGGGGAGCCATCTGCTTGTACTATCAGAAACTAGTATAAAAAATTACTCTGAAATGCTCCTAAATATATAAATAAATTACTAAGATTATAATAGCGTTACTCTAGCATGGTAAAATTTCTCTTACCATGTACCTTCATTGGCACAGCAGATAGATTAATTCATAATTCATTTATTGCGAAAATGGGTACAAGTTAAATCATGTCAATTTAAATTTATATAGATCAGCCATATTCAGCTTTACAGCATGCAACTTTTATAATTATATTATTAAGTAAATTAAAACAGATAAATCAGTATTATACGGTAAATAAGATGTCAAAGAGTTAATACTACTATACACTTTTAAAAATAATAATTAATACGAAATGAAATGTCAGATATCAAATTTGTCACATATATAATCTTCAATACTATAGTAGGCTTTCTGTAGGAGAACACTTTTAACTTTATTTTTAAAACCTTGTTGGGAACCTTGTTGTACAGTACCTAATTCAGATTAACTTTATAAATGCAGGCAGCTAACTTCTGTTTCAGATTTGTAAACAAAATGGTATACTAAGTTTGTTTATTTATAGACTTAATGGAAACAAAAAATATCAAGTTGCTTGAAGTAGCAGTTACAATTAGAATGTTTACAAAATATAAGCTGGCGCATGTCGCTTAAAAGACTTGAAAATAAAGGACTCGTAAGAAGCCTCTTTAAGGCGCACTTAAAATCCTTTCACCACACTGTTTTTAAAGAACTTGAAAAGATCAATACTGAGCAATAAGGCCGCCTATTGTACTTTTCATGTGACTGTGTTTTTATTTATATTTTTGGCTTTTGTATGGGGAGATATGGGATTTTTGTATTCTAACAGCGGTGATAGGATTGCAACCTGTCACGTAAGGAATACCACAGTTACTGCTAAATGTGATAAGGTTGTAAGGTTGTTGTGCCAAAAGTAGTACTTGGACGTACCTCTGACTGCCCTCCTTAGACATTCTCCAAGAACATTGTGTTGGAGAGGGTATACCCTGCCTTGGGATCAAAGACACTAAGCTGTTTTAGTTTTTTAAAGTGACTTCTAATAAATAATCTATGTAGATAAAACTTATACTACTTATACAAAAAATATATATAATATTATAATCTGCCTGAATTCCATCATGTTGTTTCATTAAAAGTTGAATACCAAACGGCCTAGACCTTTGTGGTAAGTAGGTATCTATTGAGTGCTTGTACAAAATGGTGTGTTCGAATCATTTTGCGATCAAAATAAGTCAATCTAAAATATTATTCTCAACTGTAACTCTCAAGAACATGCTTTCAGACTTTTGGTCCCAAATTTTCAGATTTTCAATAACACAATATATTTGGATGACCATTCATCGCTGCTATACAAACTGATTTCCTCACGATGTTTTCCTTCACTCATTGAGAGTAGATTGGTGCAGGATGCGATCGATCCCACGACCATACGATCAGGAAGCAAGGTCACTCCCGCTAGACCTCTGGTGTTCTCAAACCTAATACAAACAAAAAGATGTGGTCGCCGGTGAAATTACAGGCACATGAGGCTTAACAACCTCATGCCTCACCTTATAGTGCATCGTAGGGGACGTTTCTATCATTCGTAACCAACGAGGCAATGTTCTATTATAGATAATGGTTACCGTTTAACATCAGATGGGCAATTTTTTTATACAACTAGCTGATGGAACAAGCACCACCTGATGTTAAGTGGTAACCATCACCTATAACAAAGCATTGCCTTGCAAGTCAAGCACGATAGGAACGTGTCCTACGATGTACTGCCCTGTGTCCATCAACTTGAGGCATACAGATGTTAAACCTCATGTGTCTGTAATTACACCGGCAACCACACTCTTCAAACCGAAACACAGCAACGCTGCTTGGCGGCAGAAAAAGGCGTGGTGGTAGTACTTCCCCGGACGAGCCCTTCACAAAGAGCTCTACTACTCGTAAAATGTACTTGTTCCACAAAAAAATATAGTAAAACCAAACATATACTAAGAACTTACACAAATATGAAGAACGCTGGTATAGTCATCAACGCTCCCAAGAAATATGCCGCCCCGGGCAGGACTTCGAACGTATTAGAGAACATTTGGGTGTACATCGGCGCGTATACCATCGGTATTATGGCTTCTGCAAACCCGATGAGGGAGCACATTTTGGCTGGAAATCAAAGTAAATCAAAGTAAAATAAATATTTTCTATTTCTATTTCTATTTCTATTTTCTATAAAGTTGGGTTATTATAGTACCTGTAAGAATAAGATATAATATTATAAGAATAAATAAGTATTATATATATTATAATATTATTAAGCTTTCTGGTACCCATAGTGCAGGGTATTCTACAGGTCGCGGCAAACATCTAGGTATTGATATAAAATTTCGAAGTTTTTTATTCATGAAATGCCTCTTAAACTTTCCGCCAAAATGAAACTAACACAACATGACGCAGCCCCATTTACAGTTGTTTTTGATATTTAATTGTGAACTGTAGATAAAATAGGTACCAGAACTGCCACCAATTAGTAAACGCAAATAGGGTATGTACCAAGGCCACGTACACATTATCAGGGTTGTTGCACATTTCTGAGACAATATTAATTTAACTTTTGTATGGGAATTTTGAAAACGAAGAATTCAAACTGCACACGTCAAATTATTCCAGTGCTTGGTCTGATCACCTGGTTTTTGGTATTATCTTACACGTTGTATAATACCAATATACCAGACTTTTTGGTAGGAAACCTATTTGAATCATCACGATATTTTTTCAGAACTGTTTTTTGGTTTGGCAACAACAGGTTGATTGCGATTTTCAGTGATTTTAAATCTTTCAAAATGTTGAACGGCGCAAGCGCGATGTACATTGACGGGGGTGACCCCCCTTGAGACGTATACTACTGTCAAACGACTTTTCGCTCGCACATTTCAACATATTTGCAGATACGGTTGAATGATGATTTTTCATCAGTTCTTTAAACATTTTAAATGTGCGTGAGAGGAATTGTTTGACGGTTTTCAGCCTCTTAAATAATGGCTGGAAAAACGTATGGCTTACGTTTTAAGGGCTAGCTGTGTCTAATGTATCACTAAAACAATATTTATTATTATATTAAAAACCTTCAAACAAGGGACACTGACAACTGGTCATTGGCCAACTATGTCCAATTAACAGTAAATAAATACCAGTTTAGTAGAGCTCTTTATGAAGGGCTCGTCCGGGGAAGTACTATCACCACGCCTTTTTCTGTCGCCAAGCAGCGTTCCTGTGTTTCAGTTTGAAGAGTGTGGTTGCCTGTGTAATTACAAGCATATGAGGCTTAACATCTGTATGCCTCAAGTTGATGGACGCAGGGCCGTGCATCGTAGGGCTCGTTCCTATCGTGCGTGACCTACGAGGCAATGATTTGTTATAAGAGATGGTTACCCCTTAACATCAGGGGGGCCATCTGCTTGCTAGTTGTATAAAAAAAACAATCTTATTTATATAAGATTGTATTGGTAAATAATGTTCTTTAGAAAAAAAAACATTGAACAACGGTTCAAACAAAGTGAATTAAAAATCCGGTTGTATGTTATGCGGTCAAAATAGCATAAGAAACAGCAAATACTTCAAAGATTACATCATCATTTAAAATAACAGACACTCTTGAATACTAACATCATTATAATATACCAATCTTACGACGATTTACAAACCAATTATGTTTGATTAAAATTACTTTGGTTGATAAAATAATATAAATTTGATTGTGCTCATTTGTTCTTTTGATTTTTAGAGTTCCGTACCCAAAGGGTAAAACGGGACCCTATTACTAAGACTCCGCTGTCCGTCCGTCTGTCACCAGGCTGTATCTCATGTACCGTGATAGTTAGTCAGTTAAATTTTCACAGATGATGTAAGTATTTCTGTTGCCACTATAACAACGGCTCCCATACAACAAACGTGATTTTTTTGCCGTTTTTATAGCTATTGGTACAGAACCCATAGTGCGCGAGTCCAACTCGCACTTGGCCGGTTTTTTGAAATTACTTTCGTCATCTAGCACAGAAGGCAAAGCTACTAACTTCGCTGTAAGGGCAACGAACTATCAAAGTGACTTACCAACATTTTCAGGAGCAACCACTTTGGTCCCAAGTGATCGTATAGCCGTCACCCCTGAGTTACCGAAGAAGTCGAACACAGGTCCCGCATAGAACCACTGCTTCGTCGGGGCAATTCCGTAGATGAAGCTGGATACTGTCTTACAAGCTGTGGCTATTATACCGAGGAAGGTGTCGTGCATTTTGAGACATTTGCTGAAGACTGTGACTGCTACTGCAGTTCCTGGAATAAAAGTAATAAATAAGTAATTTTTTTGACTTTCTGATAGAGCAAGCAGATGGTCCCGATGTTAAGTGGTAACCATCACCTGTAACAATGTATTGCCTCGCAAGTCACGCACGATATGAACGTGCCCTACGATGCCAATGCCCTGCTTTTTTGACTTGAAAGATAACTAGCATTTTTGGAGAGAGACATGATATAGTTTATAGTTATACTTAACTTAATTCTATTTATCTATAAACTTTTAAAAACTATATCGTCTTTTCGGCTATATTTTGATTTATTTTCATTCCGAGAGTTGAGGTTCCACTTCGAAAAGTTATAATTGTAAATGATAAAAGTATTGTGACCAAAATTAGGTGTTAAGTAAATAATGAAATCCAGTTCACGACAATAGTGATTGTAACGAACTACCTCCAAAGAAACACGTTCTTCTTGAGGTCAAGGTTCCAAAACTTATTTACATAACTTCAACATGTTTGTTATGCATCAATAATTTTGATTATAGATAAAAAGAATGTCTTTCCTGTGCATTCGTGCGTGATTGAGTGGATGGTATAGGTGTTGGGTATGTTTCACCATCATCAATCTATGTTGCTCTACTATTGGACGTAAGTCATGTTTACTCCTAAATCACGTCCTAGGCACTACAGGATCCTGTAAACATTAGTCTAGTGTCCTTTGAAGTTGTAGATATGTATAGAGAACTAGATATCGTAAGCCTATTTTTTTGTAGTATTTCACAAAATGTGACGAATTTCTGGGTAACGCCACCCGTCAAATAAAAATATTTCAGTCTTTGCTTTAGAACAGCTTTAAGTAGCTTTTACTCGTTTGGCTAAATCAAAACTTCTACCATTTCAATGACAAGGATTACTTTGAATCGAAACCATCCTTATAGAATCACTTACCTATAGTGCCCAATAGCAAAGAATATGTACTGAATAAACTGAGTTCAACGATGTCCATGTCATATTTAGCCAGTGTGTATGGATACAGAATGTATGCTTCACCTGAAAAAATAACAAAAAAAATTGATATAAAAACGGAACATTATGACCGCTTCCAAACATTGCTGATTTAAAATTTATATAGCATACCCACAACAGGTCCCACGATGACAATATGCGCGCATATCACCAATATTATTTGCATCCGCTGCCTTCCATGGGAACGAAACAAAATCGACACCGTATCCCATATATTTCTAGGATGGAAAAACTCCTTTATTTTCTGGAATAATGTGCCACTAGTTGTTTCCACTCTATTAACGTCATGAATCCGCAGCAAAGTGTGTATAAAACCTACTACATATAACGCTAATCCGATACCGAACACGCCGTAGTAGCCGACATTTTGCGTCAAAACACCGCTTATCGATGTTCCAAATGGAAACCCTAGGGTCACAATGACGGCAACGACACCTATTCTGAACGTTCTCGATTCTAATGATGTCACATCGGCGATGTAGCTATAAGAGCCCATTAAAGCAATCGTCTGGCCACCCGATAGCGCACTTGGTACAGCTTCTATCAGCGCAGTTACCCATAAAGGCCACTCTAGGAAGAAATATGTTGCCATAAGTAATCCAATTGACGCTATTATTTCACCGAGTATAGGAATGAGCATCAGTGTTTTTCTGTTACCAGTTCTATCGCTCCAAGCTCCGACAAATAGCACTACTATCGCTGGAATGCTGCTCTGCACTGGGGATTGCCATGATTGCATATCAGTTACTAATTTCAGCGCTTCCAACTGGGCCACTTTTGTTATGTTATCGTCGTCCGTGTCACCGTTCAGAGCCTTAGTACAGATATCTTCTGTATAGTTCAAGTCCACACGACATGCTTTCTCTGTATTAAGTTTATTTACTGCCAGCGCCGAAATTGCTATAGGTAAGACATAGCATAAAAGAAACGGTTCAACGGTGAAGAAAGTAAACACTTTTTTGATCCGTTTTCCGCATGTTATCGGTGCTTCATCAGTATTGTTTTTCCCGTTGACTTCCAGATGTGTTCCGTTTTTATTTGTTTCAGTAAGTTCGGTATCGGGTTCTGTCGGTTTCATTTTTTTAAATCAATTTCACATCACTTGTTATTATGATACGAGTTGTCTGAGGCTGGGTGTGGGATGTTTATTTGTATACACGGACCGCAATCGACTGGCGGCGGTAACTCGTTCTATAGGTAAGAACTTGTTTTTTTTCTAGGAGATCGCTACATAATTATACGAGTGCTTAAAGGTACGGCGAAGCTTCAGAAATATCCTTGAAGATGGTAAAGATCAAAGTTAAATTATTTTTTTGTGTCGCGGATGCGATGTGTACCTACCTATACTAACCTAACCTTTTTTAAAAAAGATTGTAAACCTAACAAGATAATTAGACCTACTACTTAAATAATTTTGTAAACGTAACTTATATAAAGACTCTAATAAAGTCTGTTTTATTTAGAGATAAAGTTAAGTTACATAAATATCAAATAATGGATCATCGACATCTGAAATAAATGAATTGAATTGAATAAAATAGTAGAATTCTCTAGCGGCAACGGCGTTTAGTTTTATAATTTTTATGAACTACCTAGATACTGATAATTTAGTTGTTTACCTACAGAGTAGGTAAGCATTTTTATTTTTAATAAAGTCTAGTGGTTAGTAGTTAAGTTTTTATGATAAACATCAGATGAAAAAACAGTCAAATGTATGCCTATGATAACTTGTAAAAACAAAACCTACCTTTTGTTACGTTGTTACGTACTTTTTGGATATTTTACAAAAACTTACTCTATATTAGTGAGAAACACACTTTCAAGCTTGCCCCTTTTAAATATGTAACTGCAATCCCCATTCCATTATACTCCTGAATGGCAGTGCCTTTTGAATTACTTACCGCAAGCGCCATTCCAAGTAAGTCTTTGCTTTATAAAAGGCCGGGAAGTTGCCAGACTTTTCGAGAACTCTAAATGTTAAAGTCTGCAGATAGCTCAACTGTTTCATATTTTATGTATTTTGTACATTTTGTAAATACTTGTATTCGTTGTAAATGTTATTTTCATTCTGATGGTATAATAATTTTATAAATGAATGAAATTGAAGATACAGAACAATAAAAAAAAATTGGTGGACTTTCTACACAGCACTATCTTGCTCCAAACTAAGCGATGCTTGTAATATGGGAACCAGATAATGTAAATGTATGACAAATTCGATAAAAATCCTCAGAGTGCAAATCTTGCTCCCATTTTACTTTATTCTAGAGAGTTAGATGGACACATTTAACTCGGTAAAAAAATATAATAATCAAAAAGCAATATTTTTGACGAAGAGGAGTGGAAGAACATATTGTACCGACTCCACATGAAGTGGGTTATGACAGGGAGATGATGTTGATAGGAAGTTGTTTTTATTGGATGCTCTTCTTCTTTTTTTCTCCGTTTATGGCTCCTGTCCGCCATTCGACAGACAATCTTGCCAGTGTCAAGTGAATTGTATTACTACTTTATAGTCAAGTCAGTTCATAGTCAAGTCGGCATTTGTATTTAAGAAAATACGGTTTTCTTCAAAACATTCGAAACATTTTCGGTCAAATCATGATATCACAATACACTTTCATTGTGCTAAGACCTTATGTAATGTTGTTTAAAATACCACCGAAATTACACAACACAACCCAAAATAATACTAGAAAAACAAAGAAAATGACAAGCTAAGTTACTTCCCAAAATGTCAGAAAACGAATCTATTGGAAGCTTGCTTCTGTTCCAAATCTAATTGTCTAGGCCTAGGTTGTCAAAACCAGTTTTCTGTTTAAAACCCGGACTCCACCGCGAGCGGAGCGGAGCCATTAATGACTCCGTTTAACTCGCAAGAATAAACTGCATACTTGTATTTCCACCAACAAGTAGTCGAGCGGAAAGGACTAAGCGAGCAGAAAGTGTTGAAATGAACTCGCTCAGCTCTTTTTCCTTTTGCAGTGGAAATCAAAAGATAAAACTCTTTGTTGGTGGAAAGGTAAACCTATTTCATTGAAAAGGAGTCCGTTCCGCTAACCATTTCTCGCTCATTACCCTTTCGCGGTGGAGACCGGGCTTTATCTTCAGTATTCATTCTGAGGGCTTATTACGAGTTTAGTGCCGATCGTCGATCGTTACGATACACCGAATTTTCTATGAAAATAAATTAGCTTCTCAAAGAATACGCTAGATGCCGTTGATTTATTTTCATAGAAAATTCGGTGTATCGTAACGGTCGACGATCGGCACTAAACTCGTAATAAGCCCTCAGTTCTGTTTTCTGAAGTTTTATTGGTAAATATTTGCAGAATCGTTACGCAGGTATTATACGAAGGAATGATTTCTTGTTAAACAATTCGTATGGAGGTGTTAATAAAAAATAAACTGAAACGGCTTCACGACTTTGATCGTCAGATTCGGTAGGTATCTATCCTCAGATCTTTATAGTATCAAGTAAAAGTCAAAACGTATTTATTCAATAAAATCATAAGGATCACTTTGAAACGTCTTAAAGCTAGGTGACTCTTAGGTGCCAGTTCCACGCGACCAAGGCCTAGAAGAACAAGCAACAAACTTACGGCTTGGTTCTTACCGTTTTTTTGTATGATCAAAATTTGATATTGAAGCTCCAATGTAGTGCCAATCGAATTTAGTGATGCGTAGGCATAACAGACGAAGGTAAAGGTTTTCAAATTCATAATTATTCATTCAAAGTATCAACATAAGATTGTTTGAGGATGTAGAGTCTGTTTTCTGAAGTACGTCCTAATTCATTTGGCAAATACCAAAATTTTCACAGTAATTGGTATTCTATTGACAGGTTGCAACAATTTTTTTCCTCATGATATTTTCCTTCGCCGATTGAGAACATTGGCATTTTTGTTAATTAGATAACAGAAAGTATTACTTCGGCATACTTACTGAACCTTATTATCCTTATTGAGAGGGTATAAATACCCATCTAGCTATATTATTTTAATAGTAGAGCTCTTTGTGAAGGGCTCATCCGGGGAAGGACTGCCACCACGCCTTTTTCTGCCGCCAAGCAGCGTTGCTGTGTTTCGGTTCAAAGGGTGTGGTTGCCGGTGAAAATACAGGCACATGAGACTTGTGCAGTAGCAGGACGCAGGGCAGTCCATCATATTAGGGGACGTTCTTATCGTGCGTATCTTGGCGATGGTTATCACTTAACATCAGGTGGGTCATCTGCTTTCACCATCAGCTAAATAATATTATAAAATAAATATTAACTAGTTTTCGCATTCATCTTCGCACGATAGGGGTGCTCGTACCTAAAAGTAAAAATAAGTATTTACGTATTTTTTTTCTTTTGTCGTCCAAAATATTACGCACGTCCGCAAGAGTTTCTTCAAAAAGTTATCAAACCTTGACAAATAAGTCCAATCAATAGTTGACCGCAGTCATTCATGAAACTTTATCAATGACAAACAGCTTATGTAGGTACTAAAACTATGCAGGTGTTTCGAAATATGACCCATTGACCAACTTATGGTAAAACACCCTGACCATGCACGTTCTATTTGTGTTTTTTTCTAAATCTATGCTTGCTTTATATCCATGCAGTAAGCGTCATTTTTCTTTGGCTTTAGGTAACTAGCACGTTAAACATAATAAAAACTGGATGAACAAGTGCATACTTCTTTTGTTTCAATGTGATTTCTATGCGGAAACCGAAAGAATGAAACTTTTGGAACATAATAAAAATCTTTGTGTATAATATAATATTTATAATATTTAAATATAAATATTGGTGGACATTCCACACAGCACTACCTCGCCCCAAACCACCCCAAACTAAGCCAAAGCTTGTGATATGGGAACCCGATAGCTGATATACTACTTAATATACATATTTTTTTTGTAAATACATACTTATAATATTATATAAAACCCAGACAGAGAACAGCCATCTATGTTCATCATAAATGTTTGTTCTCGGTGGGGATCGAACCCACGGCCTACGGCACAGAAGGCAGAGCTACTACCAACTGAGCTGTGAAATATGGAGCCTTAAGAGTAGTAGAGCTTTTTGTGAAGGGCTCGTCCGGGGAAATACTACCACCACGGCTTTTACTGCCGCCAAGCAGCGTTGCTGTGTTTCGGTTTGAAGAGTGTGGTTGGAGGTGTGTGTAATTGCAGGCACATGAGGCTTAACATCTGTATGCCTCAAGTTGATGGACGTAGGGCAGTGCATCGTAGGGCACGTTCTTATCAAACGTGAATTACGAGGCAATGCTTAAAAAAAACCTTGTTTGCAATCATACAAGAGAACGGTAGGAACCAAGCCATAAGTTTGTTGACTATTCTGCCTTTCAAAGTGATCCTTGTGATTGTACTGAATTTGTTTTGATGTTGATTTTAATTTCTTCTAACCTTTAGACTTTGAATTTGCTGCAGCAATAGCTAAAATGTTGGTTATAAAAATCTGAACTGCTAGTGTGATAAGAACGCTAGTTAGCAAAATGTCACTTTCATGGTCAGGTTTGTTACCAAGACCAGTATGTTAATAAAATTATCTCAGCCTCAAAATATATAAGCTACTATCAATATTAATTGAAATCTATTTTCATTATATACTATTTTCATTAAAGTTTCATTTTTTTTATGTCCTCTGTGCAACGGCAATCTGTTTTCGGTTGATAAAGCATCGTCATTATCAACCGAAAAAGCTCGCTGTTCATCATTTTGCCATGATGATTATTATACTATATAAAGCTAAACTACCACTCACTGACTCACTCACTGACTCACTGACATGCCCGGAGAGACAGAAAGAGTGGAGCTACACCAAAACGATGTACTACGAAAATGTGTAGTAGCACCGAGCGAGTAGAGGAAAATTATAGCGGTTCCCGAAATCCAAGATGGCGCCGGTGTTGATTTGCGCAATCGCAGGGTTTGATAGATAGAGGGCGTCCGAGCGGTTCATCCGACTGAAAATAGGCTACGATTGGGGGAAAATTTGAAAAAAACAAAAAAAACAAGATGGCGGCCGCGCCATTTCGATTTGAATTTTTACACTTTTTTGACTTGACTTTGGCGAATTACTTTGTTCTACGAAACTCCAAAGTCGGCAACACTGAATTTGCAATTTTTTCTCTTATATCGTCGTCATTTCAGGAAAATTATGACTTTTCAAAAATCCAAGATGGCGGAGGCTGTGGCGGCCATTTTGTAAAAGTGATGGTTTTTGCACATTTTTCAAATCGATTTTTAAGGTAGATGGCAACATTCTAGCGGTTTGAGTTGTACCGAGCGGTCGTGTAATTCTTTGAGAAGTATTGCTTGGTTGAAAAATTTTCCCCATTTTTAGGGTAATTTCCGAGATTTTCCCCAAAAACATGAAAAGTAGAAATAATGACATTTTGAATCGAAACTTTAACTCGATAGAAGGGTTGCCCTCCCCCGAATGACATTTGACCATTTTCGTTACTTTTAGTTGGCGACCCCGAGAGAAGTGAAACTTTTTAGTTTTTCGGAGTTTTTGACTTTGGCGAATTACTTTGTTCTACGGAATATAAAATCTGGCAACACTGAGTATGCAGAACGGTAGCCTACATCCTTGAGATTTCAGGAAAATTATGACTTTTCAAAAATCCAAGATGGCGACGGCGTGGCGGCCATTTTAAAAAAAAGTTTGCGATTTTCGAAAAAATCTCAATTTTTAAACCGAAATATTTGTTAGTTGGCATCCCCCGACCGGGATGATTTGTATGGATCGATTGTGCAGTTGGATTAGGAGTGTTGCCTGGTTGAAATATTTTCCCCATTTTTAGGGTAGTTTCCCAGATTTTCCTCGGGAACGTGAAAAGTAGAAATAACGACATTTTGATTTGAAATTTCATCTGGTCAGGAGGAATAGCCTCCCCCAAATGACATTTGACCATTTTTGTAACTTTGAGTTGGCAACCCAGGGAGCAGTGCAACTTTGTAGTTTTTGGGAGCTTTTGACTTTGGCGAATTACTTTGTTCTACGAAACTCAAAATCTGGCAACACTGAGTATGCAGAACGGTAGCCTATATCCTCGAGATTTCAGGAAAATTATGACTTTTCAAAAATCCAAGATGGCGGACGGCGTGGCGGCCATTTTGTAAAAAGTTTGTGTTTTTCGTAAAAATTTAGATTTTCAAACCAAAATATGAGGTAGTTGGCATCCCCCGATCGGGATAGTTTCTATGAAGCGGTTGTGCAGTGGAAAAAGGAGTGTTGCCTGGTTGTAAATTTTTCCCTATTTTTAGGGTAGTTTCCCAGATTTTCCTCGGGAACGTGAAAAATAGAAATAATGACTTTTTGAATCAAAATTTCTACTAGCTGGCAAGAATGGGCTCACCCAAATGACATTTGACCATTTTCGTTCCCTGCAGCTGGCAACCCCACGAGCCATAGAAGTTTGAATTTTTCGGTCAGACCTGACTTTGGCGAATTACTTTGTTCTACCAAACTCAAGGTATGACTACCGTTTTTTCACTGATAGGTAGCTTGTATCCTGTATATTTCAGGAAAATTATGACATTTCGGAAATTCAAAATGGCGTCTCTGTCATTTCCGGTTTTTGAAACTTTAACCGATTGACTTCGTTCCAACGGGGTATCCGAATTAGATTGACGAGTTTGTATGGAATTTTACACTGTTTTTCATTTCTGCTGCATTTTTACTGCAATTAGGGGCTTGCATTTCAAGATGGCGGCCATGTAGATCTTTTTTCGAAACTTTAACCGATTGACTTCGTTCCAACGGGGTGTCCGAATGCGATTGACGAGTTTGTATGGAATTTTACACTATTTTTCATTTCTGCTGCATTTTTACTGCAATTAGGGGTTCGCATTCCAAGATGGCGGCCATGTAGATCTTTTTTTCGAAACTTTAACCGATTGACTTCGTTCCAACGGGGTGTTCGAATGAGATTGAGGGGTTTGAATGGATTTTACATTTTCTTTAAATTTTTGCTGCATTTTTACTGCAATTAGGGGTTCGCATTCCAAGATGGCGGCCATGTAGATCTTTTTTCGAAACTTTAACCGATTGACTTCGTTCCAACGGGGTGTTCGAATGAGATTGAGGGGTTTGAATGGATTTTACATTTTCTTTAAATTTTTGCTGCATTTTTACTGCAATTTGGGGCTTGCATTCCAAGATGGCGGCCATGTAGATCTTTTTTCGAAACTTTAACCGATTGACTTCGTTCCAACGGGGTGTCCGAATGCGATTGACGAGTTTGTATGGAATTTTACACTATTTTTCATTTCTGCTGCATTTTTACTGCAATTAGGGGTTCGCATTCCAAGATGGCGGCCATGTAGATCTTTTTTCGAAACTTTAACCGATTGACTTCGTTCCAACGAGGTGTTCGAATGAGATTGAGAGGTTTGAATTGAATTTTACATTGTTTTTCTTATTTACTGCATTTTTACTGCAATTAGGGGCTTGCATTCCAAGATGGCGGCCATGTAGATCTTTTTTCGAAACTTTAACCGATTAACTTCGTTCCAACGGGGTGTTCGAATGAGATTGAGGGGTTATAAAAGAATTTACAACTTCTTTTAATTTTTGCTGCATTTTTACTGCAATTAGGGGTTTGCATTCCAAGATGGCGGCCATGTAGATCTTTTATCGATACTTTTACCGACTGACTTCGTTTCAACGGGGTGTCCAACTGCGATTGAGGAGTTTGTATGGAATTTAAACCTTTTAACTTATTTTAATTAATGTTTTACTTCATTTAGGGGTTTGGTAAATAAAAACAACAAAACAAAAAAGACGCGAGCTGCTTGCAGCTCGCGCGGCACGCAACCACTAGTCTATATCTATAAAAATCAATGCCACTTTTCGTTGTAATTTTATTACTCAAGAACGGGCTCACCTATCCAAACCAAATGTTTAGGCTTTGTTCGGATTATTTAGTAGATGGTTTATGTGAAGTTTGCACAAAATGGGTACAGCGGTTCTTCATTAAATACGCGTGCGACGCCTTGGCGGGCCGCTAGTTTTTTATATATGGGAAATGAGTAATGTTCGCCCCTCCATTGTTATATGGCAATGTTACTTAATAGATGTCCGAATATACATCAAAACAAATTCGGCACACTGTCTAAAAACAGTTTATTCAATTCAACTCTTCGCTTTTTCATATGTATTCCTCCAAAAACGTTAAAAAACCTTACGCAACCTTAAGTAACCTTAAGTTTTGCAATCACTATAGTAAAATCTGTGTTAAAACCATTTAGTACCTACCTATTTTCAAAGATGGCCCCGTACAGAACTGACGGAGGCGGCACGGAAATATACTCATGATTAAGTTTAGTAATGCTATTCAGTAATGGTGATGACAAGGTAATATGGTGTGACAATCTTGGTTGTTAGGGACTGCATGTACGTAAAGCACAGTAGGGTGCTCAAAGCGGGGCCATGTGATAAAATACAAAATAAACTGTAACAAACCGCCAGCTGATAGGCAGTTACGAATCTGGGAGCGAGCGCAGTAGCCGCACTCGTTTAAGTACTTAGATTGCGCACGCGCAGCTGATTGTCCACCGCTCTACGCAATACCGAATTAAATTGATCGTGATATTAAAAAATAAAAAATACAGTACAAAAATAATACATTCTTGTTTGAAAAACAAATGAAAATTAATGTGACGAGCCAACATCAACATGACGCTGCGGGTCGAAGTGCCCGAAAAAGTTTTGAATGCCGAACAATGCAAGTGCAACCCCTATGGAGGAGAGCTCAAGAAAGCGGAGATGAAATGGAACGGGCGGCTGAAGCAGTACATCAGAGACACGTGGGAATTTAGGTCTAAAGTAACAGTGGAACCTTTCGTAATTTGTTACATTCTACCTAGTGTTCTTGCCGGTTTGGCTGTACAGAATTTGTGCTTTGAGAAATCATGTGTCGTGAACCTAAATTACGATGTGCGAACCTGCAAGCATATAATGCAGGGTCGAACTGGCAACTATTCTATTCAAGAAAAAAATGTTCAAACTCTGGTGGCAACAATGACAGCGTGGAGCTACCCTCTTCAGACAGCTCTGCCTGGGATACTGACATTGTTTTTGGGCGCATGGAGCGACCGGACGGGCAACAGAAAGCCTTTTATGGTGCTTCCAATTGTTGGAAAAATTACAGCAACCCTCGGTGTAATACTCAGCACTGTTTTCTTCTTTCAAATTGGTTTGAACGAAACAGCAATCATCGAGGGCGTCCCGCCCGCGCTCGCCGGAGGCCGAGTCGCCATGACCATGGCTGTGTACAGTTATATTACAGACATTACAAGCGAATCTGAAAGAACTTTTAGATTAGGAATAATAACTGCAATATTGACTTTGAGTAGGCCGATTGGACTCGCTCTCAGCGGGTATATGACTCATCGTTTTGGCTACTACGGTATATTTTCAGTTGCGTGCGTGTTCTACGTAGTCGGATTTATTTACATTGTTTTGAGGCTGAAACCGCAGACAAAAAAGACTTTGGAGAATAATGAGAAATATAACTGTTTTTCAATGTTCTGCTTTAGTGACTTAGTGGCGACAGTGAATGTGGCATTCAAGAGAAGAGAAGGCACTCGTCGGTTGCAGATATTTTTGATACTCTTTGCTTACATGTTCATCGTTGGACCTGTTCTTGGTAAGTATTTAACACTTATTTAGTATGTTTTTGACGGAAAATAACTTTGGGTTTTGATGAACAGAAAAACTTGGATTTGGTCTAAGATCACGTCAAAGTGGAAACGAAAAATGAAAAACAATTTGACACCTAACAGATACAATACATAAATGTTTACGGCTAAATGGTAGACACAGGTTGTGGTTAGAGTGATTCCGCTACTACCTAAACTAAGATAAAATCAAGTTACGATAGTTATATTCAATTAAATGTATGTTCTTGAAAACACTAGATTTACGTCAATTGTTTTGTCAATTGGAAAAAGGGGATTACCTAATGATGATCAGCATTAATTAAAATAAAATAATCGGAGTTTGAAACATACGGTGTATATAAATAAAAATATAAGAAAATAAAACTAAGTTCTTAATATTTTTTTTAGACAAAAGTAAATTCCCATTTAGTTTTGCTTCAGATAACAAAACTCTTGATGCGGTAAGGAACACTGTAGGTAAACAATATTAGACCACAGTATGCTCTAGCGAGTAAGATAAACTAGTCTATCGCGTGAACGAAAATATCCTTTAGGTGATAATTTGTTTCATAAACAGTTGTATATGCGTACGCAAGCATAGAAGCCGCTTATTCCGTCCGTGCTTCTTGCCCCGCGCATGCCTCGTCCTTAAATATTTTATTACTATTGTGACAAATAAATATTAAAAAATACGGTTTTGTTCAATAAAAAAATATGTCTGGTACATAATGTAACAAGCAAACATCAAAATGACGCTGAGGGTGGAAATGCCCGTAAAAGTTTTGAACTCTGAGCAATGCAATTGCAAGCCTCTTAGAAGTGAGCATAATAAAATGACTTTTAAATTAATCGATCAGCTCAAACAGTGCAGCAGAGACGCATGGAAATTTAAGTCTAAAATAACAGTGGAACCTTTCGTAGTTTGCTATATTCTACCTAGTTTACTTGCTGGCTTGACAGTGTCAAACTTGTGCTTAGAAAAAGCTTGTGTTGTGAATCTCAACTATGATGTGCAAACCTGCCAGCATATAATGCAAAGTCGTACGGCCAACTATTCTATGCAAGAAAAAAATGTTCAAACATTAGTAGCTAAGATGACAGCGTGGAGCTACCCTCTTCAGACCGCTTTGCCTGGAATACTGACGTTATTTCTTGGCTCTTGGAGCGACCGAACGGGCAACAGAAAGATGCTTATGATGCTTCCTATTTCAGGAAAGATAGTTGCTTCTATTGGTGTTATTCTTAGCACAATATTCTTCTTTCAAATCGATATGAATGCAACATCAATTATAGACGGCATTCCGCCTGCGCTTGCCGGAGGACGCGTCGCCGTCACCATGGCTGTCTACAGTTATATAACAGACATTACTAGCAAATCTGAAAGGACTTTTAGATTAGGAATCATAACAGCAATATTGACTCTGAGTAGGCAGATTGGACTTGCTCTGAGCGGGTATATGACCCACCGTTTTGGTTACTACGGGATATTTTCAGTGGCGTGCGTGTTCTACGTAGTTGGGTTTATTTATATTGTTTTGAGGTTGAAGACAAAGACTAAGAGTAACATGGAAAACAAGGAGAATCAGAGCTGTTTGTCAATGTTCCGCTTAAGTGATTTAGTAGCAACGGTGAATGTGGCAACCAAGAGAAGAGAAGGCACGCGTCGGTTGCAGATATTTCTGATACTTCTTGCCTACGTGTTAATCATTGGACCTATATCTGGTAAATACCTATGTACACAGTACATTAGTTTCTATACATGATATAATAAATATTGGTGGACTTTCCACGCAGCACTATCTAGCCCCAAACTAAGCCAAAGCTTGTAATATGGGAACCAGATAGTTGATATAGTACATACATACTTTTTTTTGTAAATATATACTTATTATATTATATAACACCCAGACAGAGAACAAACATCAATGTTCATCACACAAATGTTTGTTCTCGGTGGGGATCAAACCCACGGCCTACGGCGCAGAAGGCAGAGCTACTACCAACTGCGCTGTGAAGGTTGTCGAAGGCTGATATCGCAGCTATCGTAAGCGATTGTCCCAAAATCTATAATTTCAATCATTTTATCTTATTAGGATGTAAACTTTTACTCATTTTATGACACGTGATATTGGCATTAAAAAAATTAAATAAAACTTTTCCTAACAAAGAGAATGATCGCATAGGAGATTGATTGGGCGAAGAAATATTGGGGTTCAGTATCCTTCCCCTGAACATCTCTAAATTTGAAGGTTTATTTTGACTATGAAATGCGTTTATGGGTTTAATGCGGAATTTACTATGAATCATCACTTTAACTGAAATTCAATTAAATATTCCGGGAGGCCCTAATAGTCGTCTCTTATCGTCTTATTTATACTGATCGCTGAGGGCTCCATTAGAGAACTATGAACTAATAATAAACAAATAAATATTGATGGACTTTCCACACAGCACTATCTAGCCCCAAGCTAAGCTGAAGCTTGTTATATGGGAACTAGATAGCTGATGTAAACCATACCTATTTTATATACTTTTTTTTGTAAGAAGGCAGACCTTCTACCAACTAAGCAATACTTGAACTATTGATATGAAAAAAAATGAAAAATGAAAAATGTTTATTGGCAATAATAAAATCAACAGTAAAGTGTGAGGCTCTGTCTCCTGGAATAGCGTTAGCTGTGGCCCAAGAAACATATGGAAATATTGTTAAATATAATTAACTAGTAGTTCGCCCCGAACTGAGATCTCGTGATGCGACCCAACGAACAAATCAAAACTTTGAGTAGGTGGTAGTCAGAGGCAAGTCCAAACATTATGTTTCGACTTGCCTCTGACTACCGCCTACTAACTTGGTACGGTAACAAAGTTTCAACTCTATTGGCCTATTTATTGAAGAGTTCCGTTGAACAGACCTTGGCTCCATCATCAGACCTGGTCGTTGTCACCATTTTATGAGAACTGAGTACCTCCTTAATTTATTTCAAGAAAAATAAATAAGAAAAAGCAAAGGAACTGGCCGACCAGTAGAAAAACCTTGATGCCAACGAAACTCTTAGAGATGGGAGCTCTTGGATCGCTGGTTATCTTAATTTAACTTTTTAATTTTTATCTCGAAAACCGAGCGTCCCAAAAAAAAAGTAAAAATTGTTTTGGAATGTCCAAACAAAGCCCTTTCATATGAAATGTAACTTGATTTTTTTATGTAACTTTTTTTATTTTTGCCCTCTTAAAAAACCCCATATCTCAAAAACCCTTCATCCGATTTTACTCATATACTTACCAGTAAATTTCTCAAGTACAAGCTATCGACGTATCAAATTTCATGCAGATCGGATCAACGGTTCTTAAGTTATCGCCAGACAAACATACATACATACATACATACATACATACATACATATATACATACATAAAATGCCAAATCGCCCAAGTTGAAACTAAGATCTTCGTTCGCTTCGCTCACTCGATCAAATATATTTCATATGGAAATATTGTTCAAAAAAAGGCATATTAATCATTTTTTTATACATATATTATAATTTAATCGAAAGCAAGTCTTATTCAGAAAGTGTCAGAGTATAAAATTATGTAGCTATCTATAATATATTTTTATCGCGTAGATTTAATACGTACCTACTACCAATATAGACACATATCTAACAGATTTATTATTGACATGACACGTTTTTCTTCGAGTTTGTAATAATAATTCAAACCGTTAATGTTATTTTTATGCTACTGGAAAAAACATAATATATTATCATAAAAACGCTCTTACAGCTCAGTTGGTAGTAGCTCTGCCTTCTGTGCTGTATGCCGTGGGTTCGATCCCCACCGAGAACCAACATTTGTGTGATGAACATATGAAGTTTGTTCTCTGTCTGGGTGTTATAAGTATGTATTTAGTGTGAGAGCACCGGTGGTCTAGTGGGAGTGACCCCGCCTTCCCATCGTAAGGGCGCAGGTTCGAATCCGCTCGTACACCAATGGATTTTTCCTATCGAAAAATTTATATGCGCAATGCCAGTGCTCTTAAACGGTGAAGGAAAACATCGTGAGGAAACCAGTTAGTACTCTAACAGCGGCGATGGGCTTGCAACTTGTCACGTATGGAATACCAACTACTGCAAAATGTGGGTATGTGCCAAATTTAATGTTTGGGCGTACCTCTGACTACCCCCCTTAGACATCCTCAAAAGAATCTGGAGTTAGTACTTGGTACTAAGAAATCTGAGGGGATACCTACCGTGCCTGGGGATTAAAGTCGTGAAGCTGTCTGTTGTATGTATTTACAAAAAATAGTATATAGTCTGTGTATATATGTTAAGTATGTATTTACAAAAAAAAAAAGTATTATACCACCTATCTGGATCCCATATTACAAGCTTTTCTTAGTTTGGGGCTATAAAGTGCTGTGTGACAAGTCCACCAATTTTTTTTTACGTAGGTATTTAGTCTTTTACATAAATAGATTCTAGGTATGTATATATTTACTCACTTACCATTTAACATCAGGTGGGCCATCTGCTTGTTCCATCAGCAGTTGTATAAAATAAAGCTACTTCATAACATTGTATAACCGCTCAAAATCAAAAAATCAAAATCAAACCAGTCTTTATACAGTAGGTACAATCACAAGGGTGGGTCACTTTGAAACGGCTATCGTATCCTAATAATACTATAAACGCGAAAGTTTGTAAGTATGGATGGATGGATGGATGGATGGATGTTACTCTTTCACGTAAAAACTACTGAATGGATTTAAAAGAAACTTTACAATAATATAGCTTATACATCAGAATAACACATAGGCTACAGTTTATAAAGATACTAGCTGACCCGTGCCCACTTTGTTGGGCGGTTTCAAATTTGCAGTAAAATAATATCGCGGCTATAAATTGAGATGAAGGCTATCCTATCTTTTAAGTTAGATCAAACTGCACACGGTGCGCAAATTTGATTGAAATCGGTTAAGTAGTTTAGGAGTCCATAGCGAACAAACAACGTGACGCGTAATTTATTGATCGAGTGAGCGAAGCGAACGAAGATTTAGTTTCAACTTGGGCGATTTGGCATTTTATGTACGTATGTATGTATGTATGTATGTATGTATGTATGTATGTATGTATGTTTGTCTGGCGATAACTTTAGAACCGTTGATCCGATCTGCATGAAATTTTATATGTCGATAGCTTGTACTTGAGAAATTTACTGGTAAGTATATGAGTAAAATCGGATGAAGGGTTTTTGAGATATGGGGTTTTTTAAGGGGGCAAAAATAAAAAAAGTTACATAAAAAAATCAAGTTACATGTCATATGAAAGGGCTTTGTTTGGACATCCCAAAACAATTTTAACTTTTTTTTTGGGACGCTCGGTTTTTGAGATAAAATAATAAAAGTTAAATTAATATAACCAGCGATCCAAGAGCTCCCATCTCTAAGTGTTTCGTTGTCATCAAGGTTTTTCTACTGGTCGGCCAGTTCCTTTGCTTTTTCTTGTTTTTTTTTCTTGAAATAAATTAAGGAGGTACTCAGTTCTCATAAAATGGTAACGACGACCAGGTCTGATGATGGAGCCAAGGTCTGTTCAACGGAACTCTTCAATAAATAGTCCAATAGAGTTGAAACTTGGTTACCATAAGTTAGTAGGCGGTAGTCAGAAAAAAGTCCAAAGATAATGTTTGGACTTGCCTCTGACTACTACCTACTCCAAGTTTTGATGCGTTCGTCGGGTCGCATCACGAGATCTCAGTTCGGGGCGAACTACTAGTATATATTAAGATTGTATGACTAATCCTGCGCAGACGAAGTCGCGGCCAGCTTGTAAAACTCCAACTCCAACACCACTATCCTGAGGGCTGTGTCTATCTGACCAACCCCATTTCCAGGCACTGGATTTCTATCCACATGGACAGAAAAAAAAATGACGGACACTGATAAGGAGTCCTGCCAGTGTCAGTCATGTTTTACTTATTTGTTCTGATTTTTTACAATAATTTTGTTGTAACCATTGTTTTTATTTTTATTCTTCATTTCTTCTGTTATGGGTCTTGTTTGTACAAATTGTGCCTGAAATAAATGACTTTTATTTATTTAAAACATAATTAGACAGGCAGGAGAGGCAGGCCAAAGAGATGGATGAATTGTGTGAAAGATGATATGAGTAAGAAAGGAGTGAGCACTGAGATGACGAATGATAGAGGAGAGTGGAAGAAGAAAACCTGTTGTGCCGACCCCACTTAGCGTGGGATAAGGGCAGGAAGATGATGATGATGATGAATTAGACAACGCTGGGCTAAAAATTTAATTTAATTCTCTATCCCTTTTTTGATACCGGTAATAATTATATTATGTTTGAAACGTACAAATAAATATTACCGCAAAGCCTAGTGAATCTGTTGAGCTCAGTCACATACTCCAATTATTTGTTTTACAATTAAATAATTCAAGTTAAGCCTTATTGTGGTTGAAGTATATAACCTGCTAAGCTGTATCGTCATAAACCTGATTAAGTTTACAATGTATATAGGAAGGAACCTGCTCTACTAGTTGTGTCATAGTACTTCGTGTGTGTAGTAGTCACCACTTAGAATACAAAGGGACATTTGGTATTGGTAGAGTAGTTTAAATAAAATAAATAATTTAATTTATTTTATGTAAAATTTTAAAATAAATAAATTCAAAAATATATACATAAACTGGTGGGATTTCCACACAGCACTAAGCCAATGCTTGTAATATGGGAACCAGATACCTAGCTGATATAATACATATACTACTTACTTACTTTTTTTTGTAAATACATTTTATACATTCTGCGTTCCATCGCAAAGTAAACAAGAAAAATGAAGGCGCAATTCGAAATATTATGATGCGTGTAATGCCTACCGAAAATCTTACATCACCTTATCGCTGAGCTAAGAAAACCAACAATGCCACTGAACGTGAATTCTCAAAACGTTCTCAAACGAGGCGAGTAATAAGTTCAACTGAATGATTACAGTTACAATTAGTAATGAACTAAATATAGATCACCACCATAGCTAGACATTTGTCGAAGCATTGACAGCTCTCACAGTTGGTCAGTTGGTAGGCGCTCTGCCTTCTGCGCTGTAGGCCGTGGGTTCGATCTTCACGGAGAATGAATATTTGTGTGATGAACATGTTTGTTCTCTTGTTAAGCAATCGGCTACAGCACCTGTATTTCTCGCGAATCGCACCGCGTTTCGCAACGATCTACCTGCCGCGATCGATACAAAGGAAATGCTACCGCTGCTTTTTCCATCAGGTGACATACAAGTGATAGACTTCTGTTCCTCACATCGGACATTGGTCGCTTACCTTAATATAATTAATTTGTAAGGTAATTTCATTTTAATTCAACAATTCGGTTGTTTTGTATCCTCCCTCGCAGCCGTTCATAATTCTCTGTCTGGGTGTTATTATACAACGTGTATAATACCTCTAATACCTCTATAAGGCCAAAGACCAAGAGATCGGACCAAGCTCTGGAACACTAAAGAAAAAATTATATTGTCTCAGAAATTTGCTACAACCCTGATAATGTGTACGTGGCCTTGGTACATACGCTATTTGCGTTTCCTAATTGGTGGCAGTTCTGTTAAATATTTTATCTAGAGTTCACAATTAAAGGTAAAAAAACAGCTGTAAATAGGGCTGCGTCATGTTGTGCTAGTTTCATTTTGGTGGAAATTTTATGAGGCATTTCATGAATGAAAATTTTCGAAATTTCTAACTGCTTCAAATTTTGCGCACGTCAAACTATTCCAGTGCTTAGTCTGATCTCTTGGTCCTTGGTCTTGGCCTTATACTGGTATTAAGTTACACGTTGTATAAAGGTTAAGGTACCTGCACTTACTGAATCCACTCTGTATAAAACGTTTCAAAGTGATCCTTGTGATTGTACTGAATAAAGACCGTTTTAATTTTGATTTGGATTTTTGATTTTGTGTAGGTTGCTTGCTCAGTATTATCCTATAAGACTGTACGTACTAAGTATTAACCTCTAAGGTTTATCCGGACAGTCATTCGCGTCAATGACTCATTAAAAAAGTTATTTTTGGCTATGGATAAGTTCAAAAACAGGAAATCTAGCGGAATATGAAATGTTGTGTTGTTTTTTTACTCTGCTTGTTGTTTTTATATTGGACTTCATAAGGGTACGTTTTCAAAAACAAATAAAACAAAGTAATTTAGCATTTCTTGAGAAAAAAAAATATCTTTTACTTAAGTAAAAGTATTCACAAAAAGAAATAATACATATGGAACAGTTGAAAAATCTGCACACATCAACTAATCTAAATATTGCATTGCCACGCTAAATGACAATTTATAAACATCACAAAAAAAAACGATTGGCACGAATAATGTCCAAAAAGAAAAATGTCCAAGAGCAAAATAATATCCAACTATAAATACGTCCAAGTATAAAAACGTCCAAGCATAAAAATGTCCAAGTATAAAAACGTCTATTCAAGTATAAAATCTAATAAAATAAACGTAATAAGATTTTAAAACGAAGTTCAGTATCTATAAACAGATCCGTAACAGGTCACATTCAAAATGGTAAATAGACACGACAAACATAAAGTTTCCGCACATATTAACATCTATTATTATAGTAAGAAACAGCGTATCTGTTTCTTACGAAGACGTTATGAATGAAGTCAATAATATTTAGCATTGAAATATTCTTTTGCATCTTATCTGTATTTGCTACAGGATACTGAAAACTGGATGTTTGTTTTCAGATGGGGTCATATAAAAATTGTTTGGTTACGGCTTTTATTTAGTGATGTCATTTTAACTACTGAGTAGGTACGAGTACCTAAGTCTTGATAACACATGAAACACAATGCCTACTTTTATTTTATGGGTGTGTTCGTTCGTTCAGCTTGATGAACTAAATTAAATTGAAAAAAAATAAAAAGATGAACATATTGTTTAAAACTCAATAAAAAACAAATTTTTAATCTAATAAAATTATAAGAAAAATACGATATATAAATAATAAAAATTATTGATAACCTCGACCTCGCGGAGGAGATGGAGGGACGAAATAGACGCCTACATAAAGAACTGGTCGACAGTAGCCCAAAGTAGAAGCGACTAGAGCGAAGGAAGGGAGGCCTTTGGACCCTGCAGTGGGACACTACAGGCTCCTAATAATAAACAATAATAATTGATGAAGCACCTGTCATTGTTTGCATGATAATTTGGTAAGAAATTATTAAAGAGATGGTTGTAATGATTTGGGGGAGACTTTTGCCCAGGAGTTAAGCGAAAAAGCTACGCTACGTATCGATGACAAATTGGGTAACCCGTATTTACTTCTAATTCAATTCAATCATAGGTTCAAAAAGGTTTCATTGCAGGTTAGGTAAATGTACACAAAGTCGTCGAAATAGGTCAGTCTGTCCATTCCAGGCACACAGCCTATTACGCGTAATGTTTGCAGATCGCCCTTGGTGTCTGGCGTGCTATCACTAATACCTGTTTCGTTTGGGATTAAGGTGAGGCGCAGATGACGTACTGGTTCACCCGCTACAAGTTCAAATTCACCGAAGTGGACTACAGCTTGTTCCTAACGTACTCCGTCCTAATTGGGAGCATTGGTAAGTTCTTCATGATTACATACATAAAGTCACGCCTGTTTCCTCTCATAACTTCTTCCTGGCCTTTCTATTATAGATGTTCTAACATCAGTATCGATTGTCGATAGCTAGAAACATTTGCTTCAAATTCTGCCACGTATTTTGAAATACCAACTACTGCAAAATGTGGAGTGTCAAACGTAATAAGCTTTTTTTACTAACTTCTTAAGACCTCTGCAAAAAGTATCATTCTCTCAAATATCTGATGGGATGTCTACCGTGTCTGTCTGGGGATACAAGTCTCTCTCTCTCAAATATCCGATGGGATGTCTACCGTGTCTGGGGATACAAGTCTCTTATTTCTTTTGTATATCTTTTGACTTATTGTTATCTTTTGAATTATTTTCTTATGTAAGGTTCACAATTGCATTTTACACCGAATCGTAAACAAAATCCTATTATTGCTTAATTTTCGCATAGAAAGAATGCTGCGTACGAACCAACTTAAAAAATATTTCACTCAGAAGACTATAATCATTTAACATACCTACTACAAGATAAGAATAAATCTCAAAGTAGCACAACTAAGGCCGAAAATATTTTTCATAAAAATTTTCCTTTGTCATATTTAATTGTGTCTCAACTACAGACGCTTTTAATCTCGCTGAGTGATAAAAGCCGGAAATAGGTAAATAATATTCACCGGAATTCTTTTATTTAATTCCTAACGAATACAATCATTATGACCCCTTTATTATCCCATGTTTAGATAATATAAATACTTATCATGGTACCAAAACGACCAAACATGAGGCAAAATGTATCCGTAGACCTAGACACGTTATAGATGACCTAAGGCGATAACACCTCCGCTAATGCACATCCCATCAAACTCGAAGTTCAAGTGACTGAGCAATGCATGCAACCTACCAACATCTTAGAATTATATTGTTTACTAGCGACCCGCCCCGGCTTCGCACGGTTGTTGTAGGTTATCCATAAGAGATAGGCATATACCATCGCGGACTTTTTACCTTTTTAAGGTGTACAAAACTGTAGTACATTATTTTGATCTATATCGTAGGGTTCAGCCAGCGCAGCGTTGGCAATGTAAGCGCGTTTGTTTACGACATCACATTAGAAACCCCTAAAATTATCAGTGTTTCTCTACTATATTATGCATGTTTTATACATATAAACCTTCCCCTTGAACCACTTTATCTATTAAAAAAAACGCATCAAAATCCGTTGCGTAGTTTTAAAGATTTAAGCATAGGTACATAGGGATATAGGGACAGAGAAAGCGACTTTGTTTTATACCTCTACTATATGTAGTGATTATTTAAGTATTAGTCCGACAATTTTGTTGTTTTCTTATGTGAATATTGTCCACATTCACACCAACCCTGCCGGCAGGATCGAAGACGCCTTTTGCGTTCACACTGCTTCTTGGCAAATAGTCTTTTCGATCTCTCTCTCGCCGGCATCAGCCCAAGACGAGGTCCGTACTTAATTGGTGTTTGTTGCCAAAAAACCTTTTTAATATGACAGAACGCCCTCTGCGACCAGTAGATGTCGTCAACCCTATCGGTAATCTTCATTATGCCAGCTTTTTAGTCTAATTGAATAAATAAAAAAGAACAGACCAGGAACAAAATATCGTCGATCATCCGAACTTTGTTCCGCTCCCAGAATCGAACCTGCTCCTTTTGTATCTTAGCTTTGCCATCAACGTCATGGAGCTCATCTTCTGGCATATCTACAATGCTACAGCGGCCCCACCTACCGATCCTTAGGTCGTGGGTTCGAAACCAGTCGTGCACCAATAAGTTTTTCTGTTCAAAAATTTATGTGCACAATGCCAGTACTGTCAAACGGTGAAGGACTGAAGGAAAACATCGTGAGGAAGTTCTATAACGTGTGTCAAATGCCCGAAAAGAGCCTTTCACCACACTGTTTCGAAAGAAACTAGTGACACGATAAGAGAGAGATGATGGTACAAAATATTTTAAACTATCTAATCTTTTTGTCTTTTAAAACTACACCGTTTTTATTTTTAATTTCTTACAAAGTAATTAAAAAGTCATACCTACAGTCATAAAAAGTGAGCAAATCTCGGCATGATAAAATTAAATCATAATTGTTTGTTTTTCTATTTGGGGAATGTTTAATTCTCGGGGTGTTTGAAATCTGTTCAGTATTGAACTTTCTTTGTCCAGGTTCCTTCATAACAATATATTTGTTCACTAAAAGATGGAACATGGAGGACAGCGTGATCGGCGTTATCGCGTGTGTGAGCAGGATAGCTGCTAGCGTGGTGTACGCCGTCGCTCCTACGAGGAGCGTGTACTTTCTGGGACCAGTCTTGGACATGTTCAGCTCGGCTGGAGCTACGTCTCTGCGGTCCATGGCTACTAAGCTAGTTCATAGCGACGAAATAGGTAAGTTACTTTTTTCATCTGATGTTTTAGGTTTAGTTTTGTAATACGCAAGAGTAGAAGAGTAGAAGAGCTCTTTGTGAAGGGCTCGTCCGGGGAAGTACTACCACCACGCCTTTTTCTGCCGCCAAGCAGCGTTGCTGTGTTTCGGTTTGAAGAGTGTGGTTGCCGGTGTAATTACAAGCACATGAGGCTTGACATCTGTAATATGCCTCGAGTTGATGGACGCAGGGCTATGCATTGTAGGACACGTTCCTATCAAGCGTGACTTACGAGGCAATGCCTTGTTATAGGTGATAGTTACCGCACTTAATATCAGGTAAAAAAAAAGTACTACGTACCTAGTTACTTAGTTAATACCTACGTGGTAGTAAGAAGGTGTAACTTGAAGCATGAAGACATTAAAGATATAAAAGTTAGGAAAAAAAGGAGCCTAATCGTTCTTTCTGGAAATATATGGAAGAGGCTATTTTGACTTCCTACTTCGAAGGTTGATGATGATAACGCTTTAAGACACATTTCTACTGCTATAATTGATGAGCTGACGGTAAAGATAAGGGTAGGTAAACATGTAAAAAACTTACCTACCCTCATCTTTTTTACCTTAATTTCAAGTAGGTACATTTTAATCCGATGCTTGCTCCCAATCATCCATGTTGGACAATCTAGTTCTGGAAGTAAGTGTCCTTGGTTCTGCAAGGTATATTTATCAATGGAAATGGAGTTTAACTCATACACATAAAAACCAGCCATTATTCTGTTACTGCAAATAGATATAGGTTAGTATCATTACAACCACTTTATCGGTTCAGTCAACAGAGGCGCTGGCATCGATAAATTGTGAAACAAAAGATAGCAATGACAGCGAAGCGAAATGAGATGGCGTCATGAGTTCTTCTTTGGTCAAGTTAACAGATAAGTTGGTGGCATTGTAAGCGATTCGGTCGATTGAATTCTAATTGAAGCCTGATAGACACTGCCGTTGAGAAACATGACGAATTTATAGCGCGATGCTCATCTAGCGGACAAAGCGTAGCGGAAAATATAATGTGTAGAACATTAAGGGTTAGCGGATAGTGAAAATAATGAATGAATAAATGATTTATAAATTACAACTGTCAGGGTTTAAGTTTTCTGACTTTTTTAGGAATTATGCAATAATAAATAGCGTCAAACCTTTTTTTAACCTGTAACAAAAAAACATTTACTTTATCTTTCTGCGCCAAATAAATAATAGGCCAAACCAAGTATTTATTATAATAAGCGTTCGTCGATGACGTTACGGTTCTAGTGGGCCTTGGTATATAAGTTCGGCATCCAACGGATAAATCAAATTGCAAACATAATTACCTATGTATTATTACCTATAACAAGAATATTTTTTATGGGTTGGTTGATTCTTAGTTTTCTGTGGTTGGTCCGCTGGGTGATCATTTATTGAGTGGATCGTGAAAGCTAAAAGATTAGTAAAATAGAGTACCTACTGAATTCAGTGCAGATGAGGTAACTTGACCAAAAATGTATTTGAAGCATTTAGTATACTTTAATGCTAAGATGATGCCTATAAAGTATACGTCAAAACACACTTGGCTACATCATAAGTGACCCCTGACCTCAAATTACTTTTGAGCTCGAATGAACTGATAAAGGAGAATTGAGGATGATTTCTATTGATCCAATCCCACGTACCTAATGGTGTAAGGACAAGAAAATTTTATCAAAAAATTATAAAATAGTTGCAATGAAATCAACACAAAATTAATTATTATTTTTTTGCTGTATGTCGGTTTGAAGGTTGTGTTTGCCGGTGAAATAACAGATAATGAGGATCAACATTTGTATGCTTCAAGTTGATGGACTGGACGAAGGGTAGAACATCGTAGAGCACGTTCCTATCATGCGTGACTTCCGAAGCAATGGACCACCTCATGTTCAGTGGTAACCATCAGCTATAACAAAGCCTTGCCTCGCAAGTCATGCCGATAGGAACTTACTCTGTGTCCATTAACTTGAGGCATATATGTAGATGTTAAGCCTCATGTGCCTGAAAATACACCGGCCACCACACCCTTCAAACCGAAACACAGCAATGCTTCATATGGAAATACTTAGCTGTACGCAAGCGAAGACGTTCAGGATTCCACTATAGTAATGTATAATTAATTAATTATGAATAGGTAAGTCATCTGCGGTGACCTCTTATCATCCAGACAACTGTATTCATGTTACTCATACAATGCCTTAAAAGTAGGTATGTATGCTAATGTCAAATGAGTAATTTTGTTATTTTAGGCTGTGTCACAATTTCGTCTTTTTTCTATATCAACAAAACATGCTTGTTTAAATTCGTAGAACCACAGTAACTACATAAAGATACAAGCTATCTAAAAATACAGTTATATTATACCTACTGTTGCCTAAAAAAAGCTTTCCAGAAATACTGACAAGTCGGTAGAGCTCCACTCCTTGGCAATTTACGCTGAAAAGTGAGTAAGCGATATGTCTGTTCTTTGTGCATTACTATGGTATTTCATAAGTGGATTATATGAATAGGTAGTACCTTATATCTATTCTGTGGTTGTAGGGAAGCATAATTATCTGAATAACAAACGATCAAGCTCTGAGCTAGTAAACTAAGGTCTGCGTTTATCAGAACATTTAGAGTTTGTTGGCTCAAATGATTACCACGTGTCTGATAAGCGCACACAACCTACAGACCGTGATTATGTAAATATTATTGTTTGGGACAATAGGTCATCTTTATCTAGTATCTAAGCATGTACCTAAGTAACAGACCCATACCAATTAGCTGTTTTCAATCCATACTGATTTGCGAAAGTGTGCTTATTTGTTCGAACGTTTTCACGTGAATTTTGAACCGATCGAAACAAAACTTGGCACAAAGTGCGGTTGCTATTCTCAAGAAGGGGGTAGTACTTTTGAGTTTAGTCTAGTTGGGAGTGACTTTGACTTTTAGTGTTCCCGCTCATGGGCCTCCGGCCACTACCACAAAACGCTGCCACTGGCATATTTCCTGTAGTTTTTATACATTTTATATGGACTCGCCGCACACGGTTGACGCCGGTAGCCACCACACGCTACAAATCGTCGCTGCTCGCTTCGTATGAAAACTACAGGAAATATGCCAGTGGCGGCGTTTTATGGTTGTGGCCGGAGGCCCGTGTGCGGGAACACTTAGTCTTACGTTCGTAGGTACGTATACACGATCGTAAGCCAAGAGATTTTTCTCATCGAAAAATGTAAGTATCGCGAAATGTCAGTATTCTCTCAATCAGTGAAGGAAAACATCGTTGGGAAACCAGTTAGTATTCTAACAGCAGCGATGAGCTTGCAACCTATCACGTATGGAATACCTAATACTGTAAAATGTGGGTATATGCTAAATTATATATTTGGACATACCTCTGACTACCTACCTCAGACATTCTCAAATAATCTGAGATTTGGTCTGATCTAGAGGAACTTTCAATTATTTTAATTATACTTCAATTCTCATTTTTAATTTCTTGGTGCCCACTAGTATTTATTAAATTCATTAATATACCTACAGTTTTCAATCTAACAATATTAAATATACAAATAATTGTATATTGTACTAGCGGCCTGTCTCAGCTTCGCATGGGTGGTCATAAATTTTTTGAACATTTTAGGATAAACTTAGACCGTGGGTTCGAGCCTCGCGTCTACTTATTTCATACATTTGCACGCCCTTCTCTTTAAGTTAGTGAAATCGCACCCCGTGCGTGACCCGTGGACCCGTTAACATTTTTAATTTCATCATATCTCTTGAATGGAATGTCCGATTTGAAAAATTTAAGAAGCAATCTATAGGTATTGAAACCGTCTTAAATATGAAATGATTTATTTGGATAAGGATTAATACTAAGGTACAAATAAAGACTCTTTTCTAGCGGCGGCATTTCAATTATTTTTTTATAATAAAAGAACACTTATTGTGACCTAACTATGATAGTTAGACATATGCTGTCGCGACATTTTTTGTAGATGATGACGTGTTCTACAAAATCGTAGTACATTATTTTGTTCTATCATCAATAGTTTTCGCAGCGCACGCGATGTAAGGTTTTTGTTTTCCACCTTGGGTTACATTATTGGAGTATTAGTAAGGATCCCTGATTTTTTTGAAAATATAATAAAGCCTATGTTACTCAGGGATAATGTAGCATTCTAATGGTGAAAGAATTTTTGAAATTGGCCAGTAGTTTTTGAGCCTATTCGTTACATACAAAAATACAAATCTTTCCTCTTTATAATATTAGTGTAGATGTAGATTTACAACACGATAGATAGTTAGATAGATAGAAAATTCTTTATTGCACAGAACAAAATGTATCGTACATAGGCGAACTTAATGCTAGAGAGCATTCTCTTCCAGTTAACCTTTGTGTAGTTTTGAAAAAACCGAGGGGTAGTGCACAAACATGGACAAACATACAATAAAAAATTGAGTTTGAGTAGCGACATGGTAGAGTCATAACTTAAGTACGTAAGAGAAGGTACGTATATATATATACGTACCTTAAGAGAAGGTACGTATATATATATACGTACCTTCTCAATAATACGAACAATCTACGCATATATGCGTAGGATTGTTCTGCTGTGCGCATATCGATTATATAAATAAAGTAGATAATCTATGCGTCTAATTAGAATAATACATATCGATAGGCTTTAATGTAGGTAGGTACCTACTTTGATTGGAAATTTACCTACAGTAGGAGGTAGTACTTAGCTATACGTGCTAATAAGTAAAGAGTAGTAGATCTCTTTGTGAAGGGCTCGTCCGGGGAAGAACTACCACCACGCCTTTTTCTGCCGCCAAGCAGTGTTGCTGTGTTTCGGCGGTTTGAAGAGTGTGGTTGCCGGTGTAATTACAGGCACATGAAGCTTAACATCTGTATGTCTCAAGTTGATGGACGCAGGGCACGTTCCTATCGTGCGTTACTTACGACAATACGCAATACTTTGTTATAAGTGATGGTTACCACTTAATATCAGGTGGGCCATCTGCTTGTTTCATCAGCTAGTTGTATAAAAAAAAAGTATTTCTACCAAACAGTGAGTTTCACTAGCTTTCATGCTCAATGATTTTTTTTGTAGGAAAATTGAGTTCATATTTCGAGTTATATTTCATAGTTCATATTGAGTGTTGTTCGATGGTTGTCTGCATCTTAAGGCTAATAATAATGACTCCTATATCCAGCAGTCAATATTGTTATTGCAACAACAGTGGCTGTACTCTTTGTTCGATGAATACGATAATACCGGTTACAAAACGTTGATAAGATGTCGCACGTGCTTAGTTGACGATTCTAGGCATGTTGCTCACATATCTACTAAAAATATTTATACATAGTTTAAGCAACAATTTCATAGGCTTTTATATCGAAGGTTTAGCGAAAAAGAATTTTTTTTGACTTGCAGTTTATAAGCAAGCAAGTGACAAATTTTGGTATCGGCCTATAGATTTCCAATATGATTTTGTTATTTATCTACCTCTAGAATGCAAACTTATTTTCAGACTAATTAGTAATATCAAGCCCCGAATCAAGGGGAAGGTCGAGGGATAATAACTATAAAACCTTTGTTATTAGTAAAAACCCGATAAAAATGTACTAAGCGAAGACATCATATTTATTTTTCAGGAAATTTAGATCAAAGTGTCTAACTTTATAGTTTATGGAAAAATCAGTTTTAAAACGAGATTTCATCTCAAATTCCTATGTAAATAATACGAAACCATTGGCGCGTTAGTTCAACTCGCACTTGGCGAATTTACTTAGTATCGTAGTAAAAATGTTTCATGTAAGACCCTGTTACACCAGGGGCATTATTCTCTATTGCCAATGTAATCGCGTTACACAGATACGACTAGACAGCGGCGGGAATTCGGACAAAACCGTATTCCCTATGACTTAGTTGTCATTCCTAGTTGTCATTCTTAGTTCATTTTTTGGTTTATGAATCGCGTTTGCGTTTAGACCACGCTGTGACGTCACACGGTTATGGCACGGAATCTCCTATGTCATAGAGAATAATGCCCCGAGTGTTGCAAATCGTATCCACGTGGTGAATAAACGCATCTACACACGTATTTCACGGTAATTACTAATACCTACACTTTAAAACGTAATCATAGCATATAATTCGATTTTTTTTGACAATTAACACGCCATTGTTTTTTAGAATAAATGTAATCGATCTTAATCATTAAACGAAGTCTAATTTAATTGACAACTATCAGCGTGTGTGAGATAAAAATCTGACCTTCGTGGAAAGAAAACAAAGAAAGAGTTTAAAATTACCATAGCAACTAAATACGAATAAATACTAACATAAAAATACTACCTATAGCAACAAATCTATATATATATATAAATGTTTTGTTGGTTTGTGTACGCTTCAAAAACTCAAAAAGTTCTGCACCGATCGAGCTGAAATTTTAGCATGATATATAATCCGCATCAAGGATTGTTTTTATACCATTCAATCACAATGTGCCACAGCGAAGCGTGGCAGGGAACAGCCAGTTACTTATAAAAATAGTTACACACATTTACGCACCGTCGTTTAGCCAAATCTAAGCAAAGTTTGTTTAAAAGCTTTGGGAACCGATATCTGATAGAACACTTACATACTCTGTTTAGTAAATACATACATAAAATAAATGTATTTTATGTAGGTACCTATATGATACATGTATGTGTGTATATGTGCATGTGTTTATGATAGTTTGTTTTTGGTGAGAATCAAACTCACAACCTTCAGTGCAAAAGGTAATATGTCCCCGCAGTCTCCAGTCTAGCCCACCATTCGTGCAGAAGCTTACTGTGAGCCGATGAGCTTACCTGATCAATGCCTCACTCAACTGCTGTCTTTCCCCAAACCTAATCACTCACTCTCCGACCCAATGAAAAAGTTTAAAAATAATAAGTTGTGCTTACAGCGGAAGCACGTCCTCTCCCTTCAAGTGCATTTCTCCAACATTCGAGGTCTGCACTCAAATCTCGATCCGGTCCACCATTATCTCGAGACCATTAAGCCGCACTTGTTATTCCTCTCGGAGACGCAGATCCAGTGCCCTCCCGACACAGCGTACCTCACGTACCCAGGCTATGCACTGGAGCACAATTTTTTACCAAAAGCTGGTATTTGTTTGTTTGCTCGGGATGACATCTGCTGTCTGCGTCTGCGTGACCTAGAAGAGCCCGACTTTTCTGTAGTATGGGTTTTGGTGGATACTGGTCTGGATAAAATTATCTACGCTGGTTTATATCGTTCACATACTGGAGACTCCGAGACAACCAGGTTATTCAACTACATCTGTGAAGCGGCGGATGTGGCTCAAAGACGATACCCTGATGCACAACTGGTGCTTCTAGGGGATTTCAACGCCCACCACCAACAGTGGCTGTTCCCTTACCAGATCACCGACCACGCTGGAATAGAGGCTTATAAACTTGCCCTATCTCTTAACCTCACGCAGCTGGTCGGTGAAGCAACTAGGGTACCGGATGTCGAGAGCCACACAGCCAATTGCCTGGATCTCCTGCTGACAAATCAACCAGATCGTCACACAGTGTCAGTGTTGCCTCCTTTGGGCACCTCAGACCACTGTGTGGTGAGGTCTGTATCGTCATATTCGCCACCCGACCCCTCTCCTAGAGGATGTAGGCGAATATGGCGATACAAGTCAGCAGACTGGGATGAGATGCGCCATTTTTTTTGCGTCTTATCCTTGGCGGCCAACCTGCTTTTCTTCTAGCGATCCCACAAATTGCGCTAATGCCGTCACGGAGGTGATCAAAAGGGCAATGGAATACTTTATTCCATTCACTGATGCTTCACCTTCAACAAATGCTCGCCCTTGGTTTGGTCCTGCATGTGCTAGCGCAGAAGCGCAAAAACATGCAGCCTATCTTGCCTGGGTTGATGCACGGAACGGCAAAGCGTCTGATACGCAGCAGAAGAAGAAAACCTATAATAAAGCCGCCAAATCCTGCAAAAAGGTGATAAGGAAGTCACGTTTCGATCGGATTGGCCGCATGGGAGCTAAGCTTGCCTCATACCCCGCGGGAAGTAAAGCTTTCTGGTCACTAGCCAAATCGGTCGAAACGAACTTCAGCCGTCCTTCCCTTCCACCGATGGTGAAACCTGATGGATCGCTAGCTCACTCTGCAATTGAGAAAGCAAACCTATTTGTTACTCAATTTGCGGAAAACTCACGTCTAGACACCTCTGGTGAAATTCCACCTAGCCTTCCCCAATGCGAATCCAAGATGCCTGAAGTTCGCATCCAGCAAAAGGAAGTGCTCAAAACACTACGTAGTCTTGACGTGAACAAAGCTAGTGGACCGGACGGTATCCCCGCAGTGGTTCTTAAAACCTGTGCACCTGAGTTGTCTCCAATTCTTACACGACTTTTCCGCCAATCTCTTAAATCTGGTACAGTCCCCAAGTCTTGGAAGCTTGCTAATGTGCAGCCTGTGCCCAAGAAAGGTAGCCGTGCCGACCCGTCTAACTACCGCCCTATTTCAGTCACCTCTCTACTTTGCAAATGTATGGAGCGTGTACTGAACGGTAAACTCCTCTCGTACCTCGAAGATAACGACCTCCTCAGTGACCGCCAGTACGGATTCCGCCGAAACCGGTCTACTGGGGATCTTCTTGTGTATGCTACGCACATTTGGAGTGAAGCTATAGGGAAATACGGTGAAGCACTGGCTGTTTCACTAGATATTTCTAAGGCTTTTGACAGGGTTTGGCACGCTAGCCTTATTGGCAAGCTTTCTGCATACGGACTACCAGTCCAATTCTGTTCTTGGCTTGAAGACTTTCTGAGGGAACGATCTATTCGAGTAGTCGTTGACGGTTGCTCATCTGATCAATTGGCTATTAACGCCGGTGTACCTCAGGGGTCGGTGCTATCTGCCACGCTGTTTTTGCTGCACATCAACGATCTGCTCATGCCCGGTATCATGGGATATGCAGACGACAGCACGGTTGTGGAAAGATATACATCCAATGCCCAAGCCAGACAAAATGTGGTTCAGCAAGAGCGAGACGCGATGCTTCAGCGCTTGAATTTAAAACTCAAGGTGGTGTCTGACTGGGGTGATGCCAACTTGGTAAAATTCAATGCCACGAAAACGCAAGCTTGTCTGTTCTCAGCAAAGAAAAGTTCGTTTCTCCATGTTCCTATTTTCCAAGATGTACCTATTAGTGTACGGGATCACCTGGAACTTCTTGGTACCTCGCTTACGCCTGCTCTTAACTTTGGCTCGTACATTGAGTCTAAGGCTAAAACAGCTTCCATGAAGCTTGGCATCTTGAATAGGGTTAGGCGGTACTTCACACCTGGACAGCTTCTTAATCTGTACAAAGCACAAGTCCGGTCTGGTATGGAGTACTGCTGTCACCTCTGGGATGGCTCTGCCAAGCACCAGCTTGCTGCCTTAGACTCAATTGAAAGGCGAGCTTTCAGGCTAATAGGCGAGCAACACATGGCGGAGACTAAGATCCAAAGTCTTGAACATCGCCGCAAAGTTGCCTGCCTATCCATATTCTATAGGTTACATTTTGGAGAATGTGCTCAGGAACTTCACGACATAATACCACCATCTCCTTTCCATCACAGGACAAGTAGACGTACGGCTCAGTACCACCCATATCTGGTTAATATACCACCCATTCGCACTAAGCGCTTTGCTTCTACATTTATTATGCGAACTGCCAAAGAGTGGAACTCATTGCCATCGTCTGTCTTTCCTGATCACTACAACTTGGGTCTCTTCAAGGCAAGAGTGAATAGGTGTCTTCTAGACCGTTCTGCTCCATCGTTGGCTACATCGTCGCTTACCATCAGGTGAGATTGTGGCCAAAGGACGGTTTATTTCTTATAAAAAAAAAAAAAAAAAAAAAAAAAAAAATTTTATAAGCAAGTCCTTATGGTGGAAATAGCAAAGAGTTGGCACAACGCATCGTTTAGTAGACCATCCTCTGAACTCTGATCACTGAAAACTGATCTATGCATAGTCAGCAAGTCTAAGCAGGGTCGGGCAAACTTTCTTAATTCAGAGAGGCCATTTTGGGTTGAAACTTTTGATCTTAAAAAAACATTACAGCATTACACACTTGCACATATTATGTTAAAAATGCAATATAACTTTTATTCGAAGGCCCTGCCATGGTAGGCGTGTGAGATATATTTGCTTTTGATTTGCCATAATATTTTCGAATGTAGGTTCGAGCTGGTCTTTGCTTTAGACTCTAACTCAAGGAAAGACCATCGTTATAGTAGCTTATGCTGAGTGGCGGCTAATTTATGTCACTTACTATTCATGTCTATACTTGTTTTTTTTTATAAAGTTTATTTACGCGTGGCATAAATAAATGTTTTTTTTTTTTTTTTTAATTCTTAGATTCACAGTTTTTCTTATTGTCCATTTTAATCAATTAAATGTACACTGTGCACTAACCAAATCGAATCTACATTTTATAGGCAAAGTAAGTAGGTAGGTAGATGATACTGAGAAGACAAACCAAAATAATAACGTGAAAGTTAACAAATAAAACAAAAAAATCAAAGTTAAAGTTAATCGCATAAAATACAAGTGTTAGTGTGTAAAACGTGATAAGTAATGAGTGTGTAGTGTAGTGTGTCATTGTATTGTATTGTATAAAGCCTAATCCGTTCTTTATCTTTCGCAGGTAAAACGAGCTCTCTAATCAGCATATCAGAAGCGCTGGTACCGGTGATCTACTCTCCCATATACAGCGTCGTGTATCTCAGTACCCTGACTACCTTCTCCGGTGCATTCTACCTCATCAGTGCAGCTCTAGCTGTTCCTGCTATTGGCGTAGTGGTGTAAGTATTAAAACTTCGCAATGCGTTCTTCAGAGAACTGTTATGTAGGTATTGTGTTCGTGAAGCCACCCTCGGGTCTCGTCTGAAAACCGGCGCTGCTTACCATCAATGGTCAGCAGCATTTCGCTGAGACGGGACCTGTTTGTCGCACTTTGCATATGGAGGACTACTCTGCACGTTCGCTTTTTACGTTTATTTGTCTCGTTACCCCCCACCCCTAGTGTTGTTGGTGTCTATGGGCGACGGTGACCACTTAACATAAGGTGGGCCGTACGCCCGTTTGCCTTTCTCTTATAAAAAAAAACATATAAGTTTAGCGGAAATATTTGCTAAATAATAAGATTTATTTAACTTTAAGATGTTCGTTTATTTTACACGAAACGATTAATACAGTTACAATAGTGCAAAGTTATAATTAAGGAACCACAAACTCTTGCGGCTGACGCTAGCGACCGACTGTATAACATTTTTCAGTCGCCTGAGCTTTACAAGGGTCGAGTGTAAACAATAAGTATGAATGTAGCTAGGTACGTATATACGTAACACGCTACATCTACATCCCTCATAAAAAAAAAAAAAATATATAAAATTACTTGAAAATGTAAATATGAAATGACATTAAAATTCATTAGTAAATTACACTATAAAACTAAAGTAGGTAAAGTATTGAAAAATATAAGTAGGAAGGTATATGTAATTCCTAATCTAACAACTTAGTACCTATAACATAAAGTTCAATATAAGAAAAAAATTAAATGTTTTTAAAGATATAGGTAGGTACATAAGAAAGTATATTATATAAAACAAAACTTTAAATTTGTTAATAACTAAATACTTAATTAAGTTATACATAAAAATTTTGCGTACACCTGTATAGCCAGGCTCGACTTTAAAATAACTCTAGAAGAGTGTTTAGTTATTATATCTCTAATACTATAAGACTCAAAGTCCTGACTGACTGACTGACTGACTGACTGACTGACTGACATATAGACAACGCACAGCCTAAACCGCTGGTCCTAGAGACTTGAAATTTGAGGAGTACATAGGTCTTATGGCGTAGAGGTGCACTAAGAAGGGATTTTTGGAAATTCAACCCCTAAGGGTGTAAAAAGGGTTGAAAACGTTTGTATGAAAAATAGTATTCCTTGAACCTACAAACTTGAAACTTGGAGTACATATACTTCAAGGCAAAAAAAAAGGAAAGGCATTTTTAGTTTTTTAAAACTACCCTTAATAAGGGTGCAAAGGGATGTAAAAGTTTGTATGGGAGTTTTTTGACCGCTGGTCCTAGAGACTTGAAATTTGAGGAGTACATAGGTCTTATGGCGTAGAGGTGCACTAACAAGGGATTTTTGGAAATTCAACCCCTAAGGGTGTAAAAAGGGTTGAAAACGTTTGTATGAAAAATAGTATTCCTTGAACCTACAAACTTGAAACTTGGAGTACATATACTTCAAGGCAAAAAAAAAGGAAAGGCATTTTTAGTTTTTTAAAACTACCCTTAATAAGGGTGCAAAGGGATGTAAAAGTTTGTATGGGAGTTTTTTGACCGCTGGTCCTAGAGACTTGAAATTTGAGGAGTACATAGGTCTTATGGCGTAGAAGTGCACTAAGAAGGGATTTTTGGAAATTCAACCCCTAAGGGTGTAAAAAGGGTTGGAAAAGTTTGTATGAAAAATAGTATTCCTTGAACCTACAAACTTGAAACTTGGAGTACATATACTTCAAGGCAAAAAAAAGGAAAGGCATTTTTAGTTTTTTAAAACTACCCTTAATAAGGGTGCAAAGGGATGTAAAAGTTTGTATGGGAGTTTTTTGACCACTGGACTTAGAGACTTGAAATTTGAAGAGTATATAGGTCTTATGGCGTAGAGGTGTACCAAGAAGGGATTTTTGGAAATTCAACCACTAAGGGTGTAAAAAGGGATGAAAACGTTGGTATGAAAAATTGTATTCCTTGAACCTACAAACTTGAAACTTGGAGTACATATACTTCAAGGCAAAAAAATAGGAAACACATTTTTAGTTTTTTAAAACTACCCTTAATAAGTGTGCAAAGGGATGTAAAAGTTTGAATGGGAGTGTTTTGACCGCTGGTCCTAGAGAGACTTGAAATTTGAAGAGTACATAGGTCTTATGGCGTAGAGGTGTACTAAGAAGGGATTTTTGGAAATTCAACCCCTAAGGGTGTAAAAAGGGTTGAAAACGTTGGAATGAAAAATTTTATTCCTTGAATCTACAAACTTGAAACTTGAAGTAGATTTACTTCAAGGCTAAAAAAATAGGAATAACATTTTTGGTTTTTTAAAACTACCCTTAATAAGTATGCAAAGGGATGTCGAAGTTTGTATGGGAGTTTTTTAACGCGTGGTGCGATTGACTTAAAACTTGAGGTAAATATACTAATTTTTCTAAAGTTTCGTTTCGTTTGTTTTTGAGGTAGAAACTAGGAACAAATAAGTACATATTTTCCGTGTAAGGTTGTCTTTGTTGTATTTGTCATGTTTGTGCCAAACTCAGTCAGTACCTATACCTACCTACCTAATATAGGTAATGTACGCCTATAGGTATCCCATATACCTACGTAGGTATTTAAAATCTTACCCTAATAATATACAAATCAATGCGAAAGTTACGATGTTTTGATGTTTGTGGCTCAATCACGGTTCACCACTTCAACGCGTGCGAAGCCGCGGGAAGCCACTAGTTATGTATAATAATTAAGGGTAACTGCCTCCTGCTATAACTACTGAAACTCCCGTCTTTGTGGCAGTGCCGAATAAAAAATAAAACTGAAGTGGTTTAAAGTTCATGGTAGTAATGACGTACGCTGTGACTAAAATTCCGAAATGCATGAGTCTATTTTTAGAACAAAGATCTTTATACGATACGACACGATTAACGCGCACTGCACTTTTAATAATTTTATTCACTCTTTACATTTGAATACGTTTGTTCTCATGGTGCTGAAGTGTTGATTTACTGTAAATAGGTAAGTACCATAGTCCCTTTGGTCTGAGTGAGTGATGACTGCTGTGCTGATGACTGCGTTCGTTGTTCGCTATCGGTAAGTATATACTTGACACACTTAAAGAGTCAAATATCAAACCGTACAGTCTTCTTAACCGTGCGACCGGATCTCGTTATGACTGGTGTTGTTGTTCCCACATCAGATTTCGACGGATCGATTAACTTCGATTGCTGAAGTGTTAGAAGTGGCGTACTTAATGGTGCTGTTGTTTCAAACGTTGTTGGACTCTGAGAAACTATTGTTTCGGGTGTCGCATTGCTAGGTGTGTAGTTTATAGCGTAAGCTGGTTTAAGCCTATCTAGCGAAATAGCGACGTTTCGAGAATAATAGTGAGGCAATATGTGTAATCCTCCGATGGTATCAGTGGTCCGATTTGAGTTTTCAAACTCTTCCAATCGTGTTATTGTATGCCTAGGGACCTTGCATTTTTGACACTTTAAGCGTTTTCTTACGAACTTGGCGACAACATTGTTCATGCCGGGCCAAAGATAACGTTGAGCAATAAGGCGTCGTGTTGCAGTTACTCCTGCGCGTGGCTTAGTCCATGTGTAGGTACACGATAGAGCTTGTTCTCGGAATGCCGTAGGTAACGAGCTTGTATTGTTGATCAATTCTCGTTCTGAGTAAGGCATGATATTTAGTTTTAGTTCTGTATCTTCGATTTGGCTTTTGTATAATAGCTCGTAGGCGAAGATATCAGGCAAGTGGTTATTTGTATACGGGTGTTCCCTTTGTGCAAATATAGTTGCACGTTATGTTTGGGAATCATTTTGAACGATTCTGGTTTAGTTATATTGGGATACCGCAATAGTAGTGTGTGATATTTATCTGTGGTATTGACGACTTTTATGGTAGGAAAATCGTCTTCTTAAATCACTTGCGTATTTCTATTAAGGTCGGTCAACTTATCTTTTAGTTTACTGCCGTTTATATCAACTAATATCTAGTTGGTTTTTGGCTAGGAAATCTGCTCCGATAATTGACCGTTGTAGGTAAGTACATCTGCCATAATGAAAGTCCAGCGCATTGGGCGCTTTAGGCCAACTGGAGTTACTGGTATTCACTCCATATGTATATATTGGCGTTCCATTTGCAGCATATAATGTAGGTATATAATGTATCTACCAGAATGAAGGTCCAGCGCATTGGGCGCCGTAGGCCATGACCTAGAGTTACTGTGTTCACTCCATGTGTAGGTATTGGCGATTCATTTGCAGCATAATATGTATAATAGTAAAAAATAGTGGTGGCCGTACTTTATACTGATGGCGACGGCGGTGATGAGTCTGTCGTTATGGTGACAGCGGTGATGAGTCTGTCGTTATGGTGACAGCGGTGATGAGTCTGTCACTAGATGGCTGCGCCTGGTCCGTCTGCGCCGTAGGAGCCGCATCGCCGCATCCTCCGGTCCAAACTGCGTGTCGAGCTTGGTGTGAGCAGGGGTGGTAGTCATTGTGAAACTACTTTATGGCACAAACCACTGAATTTAATTTAGTTAATAAAAATAGTCACTTGCACTATCGCGTTTCGTTTATCCACTTTTACTGGTTATCACATAATACGTGAATTTAAAACCCGTAAAAATGGATCACGTCGGAGTCACCAATTTAGCGGTTTATTCCCTTAATAATATGATTTATTTTATTTTAGAGGAGAGTTTTTAATTAACACGAAACGGTTATTAAAGTTACATAGTGCAAGATTATAATTACGGAACCACAAACTCTTGTGGCTAATGCTAGCGACAGACTGTATAACATTTTTCAGTCGCCTGAGCTTTACAAGGGTCGAGTGTAAACAATAAGTATGAATGTAGCTAGGTACGTATATACGTAACACGCTACATAAGTATATCTTTATAAAGAATGCTTTACGGGATTGGGGATAACCACGAACCTAATTCTGTGAGGTTATCAATTGTAAGCTATTTAACCATGCATTGGACATGTTACGGCTGGTGGTAACAACAATAGGACCTTGGACAATGACACCGTAACTGATGTGGCGTTTAAAATTCGGACATATAAAACGAAAACATAGAAATTTGGTGTCGATGTAACTAGCTAACTAAAATTACTAAACTTATGTCTATTAAGAAAGATCTCATTTAGCTAAAGCTAAAGTTCGAAAAGGCATATCAACATTGCCATGTGCCTTATGTAATACGTGGACGTAATTCCGACTAGTCCCTTTATCAACCTCTAATACCGCGTTATATTTTCGTTATATTCTCGCATTGCCCATGTTCCTACCCATGTCCCTGCACATTTTCACGGACATGAGCTGAGCATAAACGCGGTAAAATAATCTCGAGTTGGTCCTTGTTACTGAGAGATTTGAAGGGTTATCTACCAAGCCTGGGCATCAAAGTAGTGAAGATGTTTCTGATTTCTTATAAGCTTTGTTGAATCGCCAATTACACATATACTTAATAAAAAAATATATGTACCTATACAAAGAGCGTTTTAGTACAGGATATCAGGCAGCTATTTCTAGATCAGTTTTAAGTTTAAAACGTTACACGGGGTTCATTATGTTTCACAAAAACAGCAAAAGCATTCCGTTACTCAAGCACGTTGTAACTATTTCGACACTTCAGCAAAAAAGAGACCTTGCGGTCAATCGAGAGTACGCCCTAATCATAGGTAATTCAACATGATCGATTTCTAATGACAAACCTTGAACCGTTTTATATTTAAACGAATTTCGATACCCACAAATGACCTTAGAATCTATCACCATGGCATTTCTTACAGTAGAAAGGTAATTGCCACTTGTGCTATTTTGTCATCGGCAATTTTATGATTTTAATTATGGTATTTTTCCTACAATCGTGACTCGCGAGCATATCCGTACTTATATATGAATGCGAAAGTATGTTTGTCTGTTTGTTGTTTGACCACTGAACCGTTCGAGATGAAATTTGGCATGGAAGAACTTCCTCAGGCGAACATATAGGCATTTTATATAGATAGTTCTTCCTAAACCTTTAAAAACGCTTTTTGTCATCGCAGTTTTCCGAAGTTTTCCTAACAAAAGATACTATTAACTAGTTTTATACTGAATAAAACTTTTAGGTAAGATAATTTGTTCGATACAAATTATATTTTTGTTGAACATTTAATGTAAAGCTATTTTCCGAATCTGGTTGCGATTTTATAAAACTACCTTCAGTAATTTTGAATTATCAAAATTGTAATAATGTGCGAGCGAGAAGTTGTTTGACGGGACTCTTAAAATGTTTCATAACATGTCTTTTGTTGTAAACCACAGATCAGTTAGGTAATTTGACAGCCTTCACAGCTCAGTTGGTAGTAGCTCTGCCTTCTACGCCGTAGGCCGTGGGTTCGATCCCCACCGAGAACAAACATTTTTGTGATGAACATAGATTTTTGTTCTCTATCTGGGTATTATACAAGGTGTTCCATAAGTTGTGTATATAAACTTCAGGGGGCTAAAGTACCCATCAATATGAACAACTTTTTCTAAGGAACCAACACTGTGAACGATAAAAAAAAACAGCTGTTTCATACAAAAGTTCAATACCTACCAGGCTAAAATGTATGAAACAGCTGTTTTTTTTTTCGCGTTCACAGTGTTGGTTCCTTAGAAAAAGTTGTTCATATTGATGGGTACTTTAGCCCCCTGAAGTTTATATAAACAACTTATGGAACACCTTGTATATCATAGGTATTGTATTTACAAAGAAGTATATGTGTATTAAATCAGTTATCTGGTTCCCATATTACAAGCTTTGGGGCTAGATAGTGCTGTGTTGAAAGTCCACCAATATTTATAATTAGTTATGAAGCCCGTGCGCAGCCGGGATAACTAAGCGGATCCCACTTAGTTTGTTATAAATTAATATACCAACAGGTTTCATCAACATAGTTAAATATAATAGAATGGCAGAATATTTTAATAAATTAATGCTCACCTAAAGCGGTTAATACTGCTAGAGTAATAAAGAGTGGTAGAGCTCTTTGTAAAGGGCTCATATGGGGAAAATGAAATTACAGGCACATGAGGCTTAACATCTGTGCCTATGCCTCAAGTTGATGGACGCAGGGCAGTGCAGCGTAGGGTACGTTCATACGGTGACCTGCAAGGCAAAGCTTTGTTGCAGGTGATGGTTATCGCTTAACAGCAGATGGACCATCTGCTTGTTACAACAGCAGTATTTAAAAAAAAGTTAAGATGAATCACATTGCACACAGTTTAGTAATTTAACATTTCGATCGATACAAGTTTTCCTAACTCAAAAGATTGCTTTACTAGTTTTCGTACTTATACAAACTTTTGAGTTTGATCCCTGCTTCCGGGGATATAGAGGTATTATGTTACACGTTGTATAGGGTCATAGATTTTTTTAAATTCTTCATATTTTTGATACCTTAAATGTTCTTGTATACGTATGACGTATTGGCGAACGATCTCGCTTGTCTTTTTCAATAGCATGTAGGGATTTGTAGGTATAAAGAGACATGGATGAGTTTTGTCAACGTACCATTTTAATGCGGTTATTTCCAAATTTACGGATCGAAAGCTATAATAGATTAAGAAAATATTAAATCTGACACACAAACACGCGAGTACAACATAACAAAAAACTAACAAGAAAATAAAAAAACATACAAGAAATATAAGTAGGTAAGGTAACCTAGCACATTTAAATAAAAATTGATCCTATGTTATTGTGGATGATGGAAATACCATTAGTATGGGTCATGGCCCGACTTATTACACAAAAAACTCAATCAAAGAAAATCTTCGAGATCTTCCATCATCCACAATAACATAGGATCAATTTTTTTTTATTCATTCATGCTGGCATTTTAAAAAATCTCGCCCTTTTTTAAATACTTTAATTTTAGCCCTAGGATCATAATTTCTTGATCGCAAAATCCTCCAATAGGTACGTCATCATTTCAAAATATATACAGCCATTGTTCGTTTGGATGGCCAAACGAACAATACTAGAGATCTGAGGGGACGTCTACCGTGCCTGAGAATCAAAATCGGGGAAATGTTTATTTTTTTTCAACATAGGCATAGTTAGCATTTCAGGGTTAAAAGAGTCAATGATCTCAAATAAATTTTAGAGTATTCCCCAATCCCCATCTTCGAGTCACAAACCTACTCTTAAAATGACAAAATTCAGAATTGCAAGGTCAGTGGAAGTCATGTTGAGATTTCCGTACAAAAATTACACATTCGTAATCTTATAACAAATTTAATTAGAGGCGATTCAAGGTTTAAAACCTTTATACCTATTTGGTAGAAATATAAATTTCAAGGTGATCTATATCTAAAGAAAAGGCTTTACAGACAGATAAACGGACGGACAACAAAGTAATCATATAAGCGTTATAAAAAAGCATAATCCTTAGGTATAGTAGTAGCGGCCCCGCTGGTGGTCTAATGGTAGGGGCCCCTTCCCTTAAGTACTAGTATTCTCTTATCTGTGCCCTAAGGTCGTGGGTTCAAAACCGGTCGTGATCCTGTTAAGTTTTTCTGTTTTCATGTGCACAGTGCCAGTACTGTCAAACGTTGAAGGAAAACATCGTGAGGTAACCGACATGTCATAGAATCAGTTCTAAAAACGTGTGTTAAGTGCTCGAAAGGAATTTCTTTGAGGCTAAAATGGCCTATATCTCTGTTTATTTTCTCTTTTTTTTGTGTAACAAGTATACAATTAAAGGCTGATATTTAATGCTGGGGATTATGAAAAAGACAATTGAACGCGGAACAAAAAACTTCCTAAGCCATCTGTACGTATGTCCGTTATCTGAATCATTAGGAACAAGACACTTCCTATACACGCTATATGTATATTATAGGGTCACGTACCCAAAGGGTAAAACGGGATCCTATTACTAAGACTCCGCTGTCCGTCCGACTGTCTGTCTGTCTGTCCGTCTGTCACCAGTTAGACAGTTGAAAATTTCACAAATGATGTATTTCTGTTGCCGCTATAACAACAAATACTAAAAAACAGAATAAAATAAATATTTAAAAGGGCTCCCATACCTACAACAACCGTGTTTTTTTTGATAGTGGAACCCTTCGTGCGCGAGTCCGACTCTCACTTGGCGTTTTTTTTTATACAACGATGGAAAAAACAGATGGTCCACCTGATGTTATGTGGTAACCATCACCTATAACAAATCATTCAGAATAGTAATTGTATTTTTTTGTTGACAGTGTGCTGTACTATCTTCGCAAGCAGGAAGCCAGCGAACAGGAACCCTCAGAAAGCAAGTCCAAGGAAAACGAGATAACTACTTTTTGATATTTTCTTTCTAGTTAGTATAAATTTAATGTTACAAGTAAGAGTATGTTCAAATAATCCAAAAATCTCAATAAATAATTTAAGGAATGTATTTTGACGCTTTTTTTTATTCACATACAACCTAATTTTTTTTTTATTACTACAAGCTAATGGCCTATTTGATGTTATTTTTTACGTGTACCTATTACCTATTTTCAAAATTAAAACGGTCTTTATTCAGTATTTTATAACAAGGACCACTTTGAAACGACATAAACCTATAGCATTTAATTGCTATGAGTGAATCTTCCGCCAGTTAAGCCAATCAACCGGCTTGGTTCCTAGTGGTTTTTTAACGATCCTTTTGATTTTAATTTTTTTTTTTACAACCAGATGATGGAACAAGCAGATTGCCCACCTGATGTTAAGTGGTAACCATCACCTATAACAAAGCATTGCCTCGTAAGTCACGCACGATAGGAACGTGCCCTACGATGCATTGCCCTGCGTCCATCAACTTGAGGCATACAGATGTTAAGCCTCATGTGCCTGTAATTACACAGGCAACCACACTCTTCAAACCGAAACACAGCGTTGCTGCTTGGCGGCAGAATAGGCGTGGTGGTAGTACTTCCCCGGAAGAGCCTTTCACAAAGAGCTCTACTACTCTTAAAAAAAATAGACTAATAGCTTTTGTTTTACAACTAAATAGGTATGTATAGGTAAGTAAACAAACTTTCCAAAATGATTCAAAAGATTCGAAATAACTCTTCTGGAAATGTATGACTTCATTACGCTGATGTATCATTATTTTAAATTGTTTCTCCGTCTAATACACACCTACGCTAATATGCCATTACAAACAAATTAGTTATTTACATAAGAAATATTAAAATTACTAAGTGTTTTCTTTGTAGCAAGGTCGTGGGTTCGAGTCCCACTCGTTTAATAAATAATAATAATAAATATATAGGTAATAAATATTGGTGCATGGACTTTCCACACAGCACTATCTAGCCCCAAACTAAGCCAAAGCTAATAATAATATAATATGGGAACCAGATAGCTGATAAATACATATACGTAAGTAATATATTTTTTACAGTTTTTTTTATTTTTTTATTATATTTTTTAATTGTAAATAGGTACATACTTATATTGTTAACACCCAGACGGAGAACAAATATGTATGTTCATTAAACAAATTTTTGTTCTCAGTGGGGATCGAACCCACGGCCTACAGCGCAGAAGACAGAGCTACTACCAACTGAGCTGTGAAGGCTGTTTGATAGCAGCTTTGGGATATTATAATGTCTTGTTCGTATTTGTTTATCTTTGTTCTAAATTTTGGCATCAAACTGTGCGTAATTTGGCATAAATCCGTCAAAGAATAACAAAGCCATCACTATCAATACTGAAATGGGGACAAAAACAAATTCTAAAATATAAAATACAGCTCAGTTGGTAGCAGCTCTGCCTTCTGCGCTGTAGGCCGTGGGTTCGATCCCCACCGAGAACAAAATTTGTATAATGAACATAGATGCAAATAAGCAGAAGGCCCACCTAATGTTAAGTGGTAACCATAACCTTTAACAAAGCATTGCCTTGTAAGTCACGTACAATAGGAACGTGCCCTACGATGCACTGCCCTACGTCCATCAACTTGAGGCATACAGATTTTAAGCCTCATGTGCCTGTAATTACACCGGCAACCACGCTCTTCAAACCGAAACACAGCAACGCTGCTTGGCGGCAGAAAAAGGCGTGGTGGTAGTACTTCCTCGGACGAGCCCTTCACAAAGAGCTCTATATAGTAAGTACAGGGTGTCTCAAAAGAAAGTTCACATTTGTTTTGTTTATTGCGTGAACGCAAGTATTCTGAGGGGCGCGGGGGGGATGTCAATCGGTAGCCTGGCTTTTGGGAATTTAGTCGCTATGGAGCGTTTCTCGGGAGCGGACCGTGCGTTGTGCGTACGCGAGTTTTATAAAAATGGTAATTCGGCGACTGTAGCGCGTTTACCAACATCTTGTTTTCGGATGAAGCCCATTTTCATCTTACTGGCTATGTTAACAAGCAAAATTGCCGCTACTGGAGTGCAACCAATCCAAAACAAAAACATCAGACACCCCTACATTCGCCTGAAGTCACCGTATGGGCCGCAATGTCGGCGCGAGGAATTATCAGAATTTTCTACGCGCTACAGTCGCCGAATTCCATTTTTATAAAACTCGCGTACGCACAACGCACGGTCCGCTCCCGAGAAACGCTTCGTAGCGACTAAATTCCCAAAAGCCAGGCTACCGATTGACATCCCCCCCGCGCCCCTCAGAATAGTTGCGTTCACGCAATAACCAAAACAAATGTGAACTTTCTTTTGAGACACCCTGTATATGAGTATTATATCATCTATTTGGATCCCATAGTACAAGTTTTGCTTAGTTTGGGGGCTAAATAGTGCTGTGTGGAATGTCCACCGAAGAAATTGGAATCCATCCGTAAATTGGAAATGTGCTAGCGAGAAGTAGTTTGACGGTTGTCAGCCCCTTATGTTATTTCCAATTTGAATGCGATTTTTTTTTTTATATCATGTGATTTTTATGAGAAATTGTTACCTACAACTCTCAAGGAATTCCTGTGCCAAATAACAGATACAAGGCCCATCAGATATTTCGATTCGACTTGAATAAAAATTTAATAAATTGGTTATTGGTTTCGGTATTCGTTAGTGACGACAGGCGTCTTTAGAGGAAGGAAACCTAACATACGCCCGATAAGCAAAAAGCGAGCTTTCTACAATAAAATGGGGAGCTTTGGATTAGTGTATTAAGGATAGGTACTAAATTTACGATGCAAAAGTTTTAAGGGGCTGACAACTATCAAACAACTTCTCGCTCGCACCTTTCGACATGTTGAAAGATAAAATCACTAAACTCAAGTTCGAAAAATCGCAACCAACCATCTTCTCTTCTATTTTTTGAGTAGGAAAACATGTATCGATCAAAATGATTTTTTTACTAAACTGTATGCAATGTGATTGCACACAAGATGGTTGATTGCGATTTTTCGAAAATGAGTTTAGTGATTTTATATCTTTCAACATGTCGAAACGTGCGAGCGAGAATCACATTAGCTCTTGTCTTCGCCTTAACGGATTATCATCCCGTTTCCGAGCCGTTCGTGACGTCATCTATGAGATTTGAAGAACTTGCTAGACAAGGTTGCTAGACCTACCTACTGTAAAAAGAGGTCATGTTTTTTTTTTTTGTACCCTAGTTATTAGCTCGAATTAAACCTCACTTTCACTTCTAAAGACAGTATAACCTTTCTAGGAGCACTATCTTGTTGTTTCCTGTCATCAGCCAGGATAAGTAACGTAACATTAGATGCGTATAAACATCAAGGCGACAACGCGTCGACGGCAAGCAAACGATAAACATTGATAGACAGATAAGTACATCACATTTTGTCATCTACTATCTTGTAGGTAAATTCCATTATGCTATTTCATACGTAGGCAAAATAGTCAGATTTCCCGCAGTGTCAAACAAGCGAAGATACCTACTGAGCGATATAAGTTTTTTTATACAATTTAGTGATGGTACAAGCATATGGCCTACCTGATGTTTAGTGCTAACCATCACTTATAACAAAGCATTTCCTTATAAGTCACGCACGATAGGAAGGTGTCCTACGCTGCCGTCCTATAGCTAAAAGGCCGTTAAGGCGAAGACAAGAGCTAATGTGACTCGCTCGCACGTTTCGACATGTTGAAAGATATAAAATCACTAAACTCATTTTCGAAAAATCGCAATCAACCATTTTGTGTGCAATCACATTGCACACAGTTTAGTGAAAATTTCATTTTGATCAATACATGTTTTCCTACTTAAAAGTTTGCTTTACTAGTTTTCGTACATAAGCAAACTTTTAAGTAGGAAAACTTGTATTGATCAAAATGAAATTTTTACTAAACTGTGTGCAATGTGATTGCACACAAAATGGTTGATTGCGATTTTTCGAAAATGAGTTTAGTGATTTTATATCTTTCAACATTTCCAAACGTGCGAGCGAGAAGTTGTTTGATAGTTGTCAGCCCCTTAAATGCAAATCTACTTTTTGAGTTACGCGAGACAAAAACAAAAGGCGGGAAAGCTTAGAAAAAATATTTAACGGCAATCAAGCTAAGCAACCAATGTGCCGTTTAATTTGACGTAAAAATGAAATAACCATTAGCCATTTTTAAGCTTTGCAATGACACTTAGCAACATTTAAGCATTGAATTGATATTAATTTGGTTCCGGTAACGGCATTTTCTTTTTTCATATTTCGAAAACTATAAAAGCTATTTAAATTCTGATTAAAATAGTCGGTATAGCTTTTTTTCCAGATTACAATGCCATAAAAAAGTCGAAACTGAGCAAGTGTTGGATAACGGCATTTCAGCTATAGGACGGCAGTAGGTACGATGCACTGCCCTGCGTCCATCAACTTGAGGCATAAAAGATGTTAAGCTTCATGTGCCGTAATTTTACCAGCAACCACACCCTTCAAACCGAAACACAACAACGACAGTAAAAGGCATGGTGGTCCCCGAAAGAGCCCTTCACAAAAAGCTCTACCACTCCTAAATTTAGTGTGAGCATTGTTTAAGTTTTGACAGGTTTTTGTAAGTAAGGCCGTTAACTACTGATTCGCAGAAGTGACATTGGACGAAAATAGTATAGTATAGTATATATATAGTATATATATAGTAATAGTATAGTATAATAAACAAGTGTGTCACGTAACGAATAGTAATACGGGAACCAGATTATATAATAATTATCTGATATAATAGTAACTGCCGGTTTCTGAAAGCTCGATCAAAACTAATCGGATGTCAAGTCACTCGCCATTTCAGCTATTACATCGAATTAGATAGAGATAGCAAGTGACTTGCAATGCGATTAGCTTTGATCGGGCTTTCAGAAACCGGCCTTTAATATACTTTTTTTTTGCAAATTCACACTACCAGACAGATAACAAACATCTATGCTCATCACATTAATGTTGGTTCTCGGTTGGTATCGAACCCACGGCCTATTACAGTGCAGAAGGCAGAGACACCACCTGAGCTGCGATAGCTGTGAAAAAAATTACGCTTACTACAAGGACATAAGAGTGAGCAATGTTTTTTTAAGAGTAGTAGAGCTCTTTTTGAAGGGCTCGTCCGGGGAAGTACTACCACCACGCCTTTTTCTGTCGCCAAGCAGCGTTGCTGTGTTTCAGTTTGAAGAGTGTGGTTGCCGGTGAAATTACAGGCACATGAGGCTTAACATCTGTATGCCTCAAGTTGATGGACGCAGGGCAGAGCATCGTAGGGCACCTTCCTTTCGTGCATGACATACGAGACAATGCTTTGTGATAGGTGATGTTTACCACTTAACACCAGGTAGGCCATCTGCTTGTTCCATTAGCTAGTTGTATAAAATTGTAAAGCCTGATGCGTATCCGTTTGTGTGTACCACGTTTCGGGCTAGATAGCACGTGAAATACTATTTAATTAATTATATTTAATTATTATTTCTCTCCATCAAAAGTTGATATACCGGATTCAACGAATAAAATATTATTTAAAACCCAAGGATTTATTTTGAACAAAACTAACTGATTTGTCATTAAAATTTATTCCATACAAACCTACATATTTACATTAATACTTACTGTGCCGCGGTTTGAACAGAAAAATTTACTCGCACTATATTCTACGACATAGGTTCATCATATTCTCCACTATCTTCTCCGGAAAAAGGAACCAGTAGTGCGACAAAGAAGGAACCAGTAGCCTCCGTTGGAGTCCGAAAACTCTCTCTGTAACCAAACAGAAAGACATTTTGATTTTTCATTTCGCATTGAAGATCTTCATAAAAACAATCGGAAACTTCAGAATTTATCTCTTTTGCTCTTGTTTTTAACCGACTTCAAAAAAAGGAGGTTCTCAATTCGGTTTTTTTTGTACGTTTGCTAATAATTTCGCATTGAAGATCAGGGCTATTTCAAAACAATCGGAAACATCAGAATGTATCTCTCTTGATCTTGTTTTTAAACGACTTCAAAAAAAAAGGAGGTTCTCAATTCGTTTTTTATGCATGTTTGTTACGCGATCACTCCACCTATTATGAATAGATTTAAATGTTTCTTTTTTTGTTTGGTAGGTCATACTTCAAAGGTGGTTTCATATAAATTTTATCGAAATTGTTTCAGCGGTTTTTGATAAAATCAACTAAACCAAAAAAAGGATACACAAATGACGTTTCGGTTTGTTATTCCCTTCACCAAAAGTTTTGTTTTATGTTTTTTGCGTATATTTGAAATTGGATTTTGCAAGACAGTATAACATATGTTTCCGAATGTTTTACAATAGCCCTACTTGAACATATAGTGCCCTAGCATAGTATATAAATAAATAAATATAGTGGACATTCCACACAACACTATAGTCGCGTTAAACAGTCGCTGCAAACTCGGTCATAAATCACTACTACACTCAAACACTAGTGTTGAGAGTACTCGGCGCGGGCGCATGTACGGTGGTTGCGCGGTCGGAGAGGTCATGTATCAGTAGTTCTTATCGACTGCAATAATGCATTAAATAATCTCTGCGCTTAAAAAAAAAGGATCGTGCCGTTCTCCTAAGTGCGAAAGAGAGAGCAATATTGCTGTCTCGTTCCGATAATTTATGACAGAGTTTGCAGCGAGTGTTTAACGCGACTATAAACTAGAAACTTCCACAAAAAAAGCAGGTATAATATCAGCTATCTGGTTCTAATATTACAAGCTTTGTTTAGTTTGGGACTAGATAGTACTGTTTTTATTTATTTATTGTAATGGATATTTTTAGTTATCTCACGAAACGAATTCACTATCAATTGTATATACGGGCTTTACCCGTTCATTATAAATTTTTTTTTATTATGAAAAGAACTCGTCCGGGGAAGTACTACCACCACGCCTTTTTCTGCCGCCAAGCAGCGTTGCTGTGTTTCGGTTTGAAGAGTGTGGTTGACGGTGTAATGACAGGCACATGAGGCTTAACATCTGTATGCCTCAAGTTGATGGACGCAGTGCAGTGCATCGTAGGGCACGTTCCTATCGTGCGTAACTTACGTGGCAATGCTTTGTTATGACCTGTTCCAATAAGTTTAACCAGTTGAACTAATTGCACGAAAAATTCCGGTTATTTCAACTTTGTTGTTTTTTTGTAATAGTTTAACTTAGTGGAACAGGTCCTTTGTTATAGGGGATGGTTACCACTTAACACCAGGTGAGCCATCTGCTTGTTCCATCAGCTAGTTGTATAAAAAAAGTTGTTACTCAATACTCAATAGTCAATACATTTATTGCTTACATATGGTTTAGTTTTGGTACATACATTGTTGTTAGTTGTTAGTAAGTATCACATGGACCCTGCATAGGGTATGGCAACATGGAGGCAGGCCGAGGTTTTAAATTATAATACCTAAGTATATATGGTAGACAGGTATAGTTACAGTAAAAAACCTCTAGGTAGGTGTGATAATTATAACTTACTCTAAAACTTAAGCTTGAAGTCTTTGATCGCTTTGCCGGGTCGCTTCTGCGATGGTTGGCCGTGTATCAGCATGCTGATGTATCTCCCCTGTTGCTCCGACGGTAAGGTGACGCCGAGTACCTCACAGTTCCTAATAATCTCAGTACAGCCACGGAGATCTTTGTTTCTTACTGTAACAAACCAATGAGTTGTTCTATTCAAAAATGTATGTGCACAATGACAGTACTCTCAAACGGTGAAGGAAAACTTCGTGAGGAAACCGGCATGTGTTGTGTCAAGTGCTCGAAAGGAGCCTCTTGAGGCGCACTTAAAATCCTTTCACCACACTGTTTCGAAAGAAACTAGTGACACGACAAGAGAGACTGTAACAAAGCACAGGGTTATTTAATATCAAATTATAATATAAATACTTATATAAATGCGAAGGTTGTAAAACCATTGAACCGATCGGTTTTATAGAAAGAGAAAATATTTATTTTACGACACAAACCATAACGTAAATATCGATTTTACTTAAAAGTTTGCTTTAGGTACCTATTTTAGTTTTCGTACTTATGCAAACTTTTAAGTACGAAAACTTGTATCAATCAAAATTAAATTTTAACTAAACTGTGTGCAATGTGATTGCACATTGTTTGAGATTTTTCGAAAATGAGATTAGTGATTTTATATCTTTCAACATGTCGAAACGTGCGAGAGAGAGTCACATTAGCTCTTGTCTACGCCTTAAGACTGCCTTATTTTACCATCTCATTTCATCTGTGCCTACACCTTCAGCTGACTTCGCCTGCTTTTTCTTGTCGTGTCACTAGTTATTTCGAAACAAGTGTGGTGAAAGTATTTTGGGCCTCAAAGAGGCTCCTTTCGAGCCCTTTTTTTTTATACAACTTGCTGATGGAACCAGCAGAAGGCCCACCTCATATTAAGTGGTAACCATCACTTATGACAAAGCATTACCTCGCAAGTCACGCACGATAGGAATCCTTCGATGCACTGCCCTGCGTTCATCAACTTGAAGCATACAGATGTTAAGACTCATGTGCCTGTAATTACTTGCCACACCTCATGTGCCTGTAATTACTTGCCACGTGTTTTAGAACTTTTTAGGTTGTAGGACACGCCTGCTAGCTCCCAGATAGAGGACCACGTCCTTATACCAGGCTAAGAACCAGTATTGGTTGACCTGTTTATCAGCTTTCTTACGAAACAGACCTACCTACTCTGGGTTTTCACAAGCAGTCTTATCGCTTGAAATTCGTGTTTCAACTCGTAAACTATGTGTCATCAATCTTAGCAGGTGCTGTCAGTACCTATACTAGGTACCTACTTTAAATAAAATAATGATAAATCGACTTACTGCACCATAATTATTTTATTAGCAATAACATTGAAAGAAAAACCACGTGTAAAAGAAAATGCTAATTTTGTTTCTTACGGAAAACCAGTTATTTTATTGTATAACTAGTGGCTTCCCGCGGCTTCGCACGCGTTGAAGTGGTGCCGTGATTGAGCCACAAACATCCAAACATCGTAACTATCGCATTATGTATTATTAGGGTAGGGTTTTAAGGTATATGAGATACCTATAGGCGTACATTACCTATACTAGGTAGGTAGGTATAGGTATTGAGTTTAGCACAAACTTGACAAATACAACCAAGAAAACCTTACACGGAAAATATGTACTTATTTGTTCCTAGTTTCTAACCCCAAAAACAAACGAAACGAAACAGCTTCACGACTTTGATCCCCAGGCACGGTAGATACCCTCAGATCTCTTCGTACTTTACTCGAGTTACTTTTTACTCGAGCGCAACGAGGGAGGGTAACGTTTTAGGGATTGTTTTCGAAAATCAAACTGTATTTTTGTTTGTTTGAGGTTGATTACACTACCTACGCGTTAAAAATCTCCCATACAAACCTTGAAACTTTGGCAGTCTTTTGCACCCTTTGCAGGGGGTAGTTTTAAATATTGAAAACGTGATTTTAAATTATTTATTGTGGAGTATATTTAATTACTTCAAGTTTGAAATCAATCGCACTATGTGTTAAAAACCTCCCATACTAACTTTTACAGTCATTTGCACCCTTTGCAGGGGTAATTTATCAAAAGTTAAAAGCGTCATTCTTAATTATTTATTTCTTAGTATATTTACCTCAAGTTTTAAGTCAATCGCACCACGCGTTAAAAAACTCCCATACAAACTTTGACATCCCTTTGCACACTTATTAAGGGTAGTTTTAAAAAACTAAAAATGCCTTACCTATTTTTTAGCCTTGGAGTATATCTACTTCAAGTTTCAAGTTTGTAGGTTCAAGGAATACAATTTTTCATACCAACGTTTTCAACCCTTTTTACACCTTTAGGGGTTGAATTTCCAAAAATCCCTTCTTAGTACACCTCTACGCCATAAGACCTATATAAGCTTCAAATTTCAAGTCTCTAGGACCAGCGGTCAAAAAACTCCCATACAAACTTTTGCATCCCTTTGCACACCTTTTAAGGGTAGTTTTAAAAAACTAAAAATGCCTTTCCATTTTTTTTGCCTGAAAGTACATGTACTCTAAGTTTCTAGGTTCAAGGAATACAATTTTTCATGCAAACGTTATCAACCCTTTTACACCCTTAGGGGTTGAATTTCCAAAAATCCCTTCTTAGTACACCTCTACGCCATAAGACCTACGTACTCCTCAAATTTCAAGTCTCTAGGACCAGTGGTTTAGGCTGTGCGTTGTCTATATGTCAGACAGTCAGTCAGTCAGGACTTTGGGTTAAAAAATGCTAAAAATACATCACGTGATTAATGGACGGCCCCCACAGGAGGGCGTCCCACGCTTCGTCTTCCAGTTCGTGGTCGCCATTCGAGAACCTCTATACCCCAGCGGTTTTCAGTTCTCCGAGCTATAAGACTTGCCTTTTTTTTTTTTTGACGCTTGGAAAAATGCATTACGCATTCCCCCCCATTGGAGGATGGAGGGGATATGTGGGACTCCCCGGTTTTCCGCTCCCGGTATACCCACTAAACAACCCAGCGACACTCCCGCGTCGCCTATATGGAGGGGAACTGGGAAACTGGCAGAGCCTTTTCATCCAGTCCCCCGCCGGCGATTGGCCCGCCATGACAGCGGGGCCCCCGCAACGCCCCCGCCTTTGCAGAGGGGGGCCCGGGAACGACCGTGAGTGCCCAGCCGTTCCCGCCCGACGGGGTGGTGAATAAGTGCAATGCGGGAGAAGGCCCCTCCAGGTCTTCTCCCGCTATTCACCACCATGAGCGGTGCGAGAAGTACCGCGTCTCTCGCGCGCGCTCTACCGCCTGGGTAGACCCGTAGGTCTACCTTGCCTCATCACACTGTGCCCTCTGCTAGACAGAGGGACACGCGGAGAGGCCCACCGTGTCGGGTTATTAGCCACCATGAAACACGTCCGCAGTACTCTGCGGGCGTGTTTCATGGTGTTACCAGGATGCACCGCGAGGAGGTTACCCGACCTAGCACCCCTATAAGACTTGCCTATTGCAACTTCAACTGTGCACGGTGTACCTACTACTAAAGTAAAAATGGCGTTGTTTCAAAATGTAAAAACTTAACATTTTGAAACCACGCCACATTTACTGCGACAGATGTCTACAGAGATGTACATTGTACAGGCGAGCATTATTCACACTCGTGAACTTTTATCGGGGTAAACTCAATAAGGCCGGGTTCAATAGGTCATCTGATAGACTGTGCAAACTATTCCAAATAAGGGCAGTTTAAACCAATTGTGTATGGATTTCTTATCTTAATCATACTTTGCTGACTTTTTGGATCATCATCATCAGCATCTAAGGCGAAGACAAGAGCTAATGTTACTCTCGCTCGCACGTTTCGACATATTGAAAGATATAAAATCACTAAACTCATTTTCAAAAAATCGCAATCAACAATTTTAAAATGATTTTTTTACTAAATTGTGTGCAATGTGATTGCACAAAAACTAGTAAAGCAAACTTTTGAGTAGGAAAACATGTATCGATCAAGCGAGAGTCACATTAGCTCTTGTCTTCGCCTTAAAAACATTGAATGCTGGACATAGCTTTTAAAGGTTAGACTCTTCAGACAGCTCTCACGGCCCAGTTGGTAGTACGCCTTCTGCGCTGTAGGCCGTGGGTTCAATGCCTACCGAGAAAGCTGCGTGGAAAGTCCACCAATATTGATTATTGGTAAACAAACTGGGGCATAGGTTTGTAGAAACAGCTTCAAATTTTTTTTCCGAAAAAAGTAAGAAATAAGTGAATTTAATAAATAAAAAGTGTATAAATAAATAAATCATAATAACAATAGGTTCCTGTTATCAGACGGAAGCATTCTGTGTAGTTAGGTATGATTTAGCAGTCAATAGTTTATCAGACGTGCCACTATGTACGTGCCATTTTGTTTTATCACCTAATTAAGCTTTCTGTTCACCTATAAGTAACATACACCTACTAGTAACATGCTATTTTTAAATAAAGTAAAGAGTAGTAGAGCTATAATAGTGAAGGGCTCGTCCGGGAAAGTACTACCACCACGCCTTTTTCTGCCGCCAAGCAGCGTTGCTGTGTTTCGGTTTGAACTTTGAAGAGTGTGGTTGCCGGTGTAATTATAGGCACATGAGGCTTAACATCTGTATGCCTCAAGTTGATGGACGCAGGGCAGTGCATCTTAGGGTACGTTCCTATCGTGCGTGACTTACGAGGCAATGCTTTGTTATAGGTGATGGTTACCACTTAACATCAGGTGGGCTATCTGCGTGTACCATCAGTTAGTAGTATAAAAAAAATATTTAAAAAATTGCTACCCAACTGGGTGCATATTATATTACAAATATAGAATGCAAGTTAAATTTAAGTAATAAATTTTGCATTTTTTATATTTATATTTTAATATATTTTCATTTCACTATTTAGGTGTACCTATTTAATATTTTAATGTATTATTTGGAACCTCTAGATAACGCCTTGGATGCTCAAAGAATTTTGAGCAGTGATAAAAAGTTGAATGTTTCACTTTCAACTACCTACCCTTTCACTTTTAGAAATCCCCTCAGATACCTGGTATCCGAGGGGATTTCTAAAATAGTATCTGGGGATTAAGTTGTGAAGCTAATTATAGAGGTATCATCCTACATTAACCTGTAACATGCATTTTTATAAATACCTACTCTTTTATTGAGAGCACTGATGGTCCAGTGGTAGCGGCCCCGCCTTCCGATCCTAAAGGTCGTGGGTTCGAAACCGGTCGTGCACAATGAGTTTTTCTGTTCAAAAATTTACGTGCACAATACCAGTACTCTCAAACGGTGAAGGAAAACATCGTGAGGAAACCGGCATGTCGTGGAACCTAAAAAGTTCTATAACATGTGTCAAGTGCTCGAAAGGAGCCTCTTGAGGCGCACTTAAAATCCTTTCACCACACTGTTTCGAAAGAAACTAGTGACACGACAAGAAGAAGAAGACTCTTTTATTTTTATGTCTCAAGTTGATGGATGCGGGGCAGTGCACCTTAAAGCATGTTCCAATCATATGTGACTTGCAAGGTAATGCTTTGTTAAAGATGATAGTTACCACTTAAAGCCAGGTGGGCCTTAATGTGTGCTCCATCAGCAAGTTGTTTAAAAAATATTTGTTAAGTACTTAAACTTTACTGCTGACATACAGTTGTTTCTGGTGACAGAGACATAAGGAGGATGGTTGTACCCGGCCTATGTACAGCCGGTAGTAGTAGTACCTACCTACATTTTTAATCAAACAAAACCAAAACCAAGTGTCCCCCTGTGTTCCAATTGGTGAATAAATACAAATATATAACTATGATAAATAAATAGCTACTTACACTTATAACTAAACAGCACCTGAAGAACATTGGCATATTCTTCCATCATGTTGTATTTCAGTAGTGTTTGGAGTAGCCTGACAACAGCATCTTCATTGCAGTTGGATCTAAGAGCTGATATACACAGTGCTGCCACCCTAGAAGTGAGAAATAAAAGCACTACAGTAAGGTTACATGAGGTTGTGGGCAACTCAGGGATTGTTTACTAGGATGCTATCTGTTTTATTACTAGTACCTAAGTCTTGGAATTGCAAATTTTTTATTGTAAGTTATCAACAGTTTTTTTTGCAGATTTATTGCTTTACAATTGTAATAAGCGCCGAGACAAAGTATGAGCTAATTTCAACAATAATGCCATGAGGTTATGACTTGAAATTACTACTAGCAGCCTGTCCCAGCTTCGCATGGGTGGACATGAATGTTTTCAACATTTTAGGATAAACATAGACTTCGTTTGATCCTCGCGGCTACCTATTTGATAGATTTGCACGCTCTTCTCCCGTGCTTCGGTGCCCCCTCGCTGTTTGCTTGAGTAGGCACTTAAATAGCCTGAACAAAGCTGTAGACAAAAATGCCACTATTTGTTAAAGTGAATATTATCAATATCCGCATATCTACTAGTTTTGTTTTAGAATACCTTATATTAGCCTAAGATAAAATGAGATACAAGTATTGTACATATTGAAAAATTTATAAAATATTAGTGGACATTTAGTTTTTTTTTATACATTAATTAATGATGGAACAAGCAGATGGCCCACCTAATGTAGTTTAGTTTCAAAAGTTGCAAATAGAATATTAACTTACTTTTCTTTGACAAGCTCTTGTAGGACCTCTGATGTCTCCCACAGCTCATCTGACAGCATCTGATCAGAGTACCAACTGCTCAACCAGCAGATGTGCCAGAAACACACCAATGGGTAGTGATCCTTCCACTGCTTGCTGAACTCAATAACATACTTTTTAAATACAACTAAAGAGGCCTCGGATCTGTGCATCACAGAGTCGTTGATCAGCTCTCGAAGTATTACTCGGTAGAAATTCCTTAGATTCGAATTCTTGGTATAGCTATCTAGAAGTATTGATAAACCTTTCTCGGAGTTGCCTTTTAAACACTGTGCTTTTGCCAGATAATGTGCAAATTCCCCATTTCTTCTATAAGAGTTTGGCAATAGTTTTGAGAAGTATTTCTGAATTATCACAATCATCTCGGGTTTGCCAGCATTGCTGTAGTGTTTCAACAGAGTCTTTAATAATTGATCGCTTAATAATCTCCGAACATGGAGACATTGCAGTATGATTTGTTCCACAAATTTATCCTTATTTTTATATAATAACTCTTGCATACTTTTCTCAAATTCACCTTCTGGTAATGCTATAAAGTTATTCAGTTTTGAATCTGGATCACTGGCATGTTTTATACTGAATTGCGGCATATTGGTATGGTTGTTCTTTCCATCCCTATGGTGCATTATATTATCGCTCCTAAAACCATCTACCACGTCAAATGTGGTAGCAAAAGAAGTAATTGGAAGCAGTCTGTGAAAGTCCAAGATATTATAGTAAAATCTAAGGAAACCTGTTTGGTGTTTTAAAATTTGCATCCTTAGGGCGTTCATTGTTATTCTCAATGCAATCAAGACTGCGGATTCTCTTGATAAGGATAGTAAACACCGAGTGAGTATGAGCAGGTTAATTTACATAGCTAAGTGTTGTCGATAGTCGAAGAGAAGTGGAGGGAAACCACTCACTGCAGCATTCAGTATCTTAAGTGTAGTACTCCCTCATCTTCTGCCTGTCATTTCTTATTTCGGAAAAATCCTCCAAATTCCAAAGCAGATGTAAAAATACCATAGAAAAATACAATCGGCAAAAATTAAAATTTATTTGTTTTGATTTTTTGATTGAAAACTTGCTTGACATTGACATTAAAATTGACTTACTTTTACGCCTAATTTTTACCAATGTCAACGTCAAAAGTTTGCGGCTATAGTTGTAACATGTTTTACACTAGGCTAGCATTTTAATGTTCTCTGTTGAATGTTTGCTATAACTTCCTTCGAAAACTGAACATCGGCCGTGACATCTATTGGTCAGTAGCCGAACTAACAACACACTAAGTAATAATAGGATACTTTGTCCCACTAGATGACGCTGTGCCCTTAGCTTGTTATAATAAGGTATGATAAACTTGCCTTGAGAAAATTTAGTGGGCATTGTGATTTTATTTTATTTTTTTATTTTATTTATTTAACAAAATTGATAATTATTAATCAACAACACAAGACTATAAACGCCGGAAAATAAGATTCTAGTATTCTCTTATCTGTGGTATAACTTAGAAAACTTTTTATTACTAGGTTACATAAATAATAAGTAAGTACCTGATGTTAAAGTAGATGGCCCACCTGATGTTAAAGTGGTAACCATCACCTATGTTCCTATTGTGAAATTCACGCACAATAGGAACGTGCCCTTACGATGCACTGCCCCGGCGTCCATCAACGAACTCTTACCTTACCTACTAAAGTGTGGTCTGAAGGTCAAGTTTTAATTTTCCTAGGTTTTTTTCTAACCAACTTAGTTTTTTACAACTGTTTTAGAAATTAATTATTTTACATTACGCGTTTCAAGAGATCAAATACTTATACAAAACTGACTGGTATTATTATGGTCTCAATGGTTCACTTCCAAAAGTGTGAGAGAACCGTATCTAAACTGCGATTAGTAATGACAATCTAACTATAGACATTATTAAAAGTAAGTAGGTAGGTAGGTACGTGGTGACAGTCAACATTTTCATTAACCAGAAACAAGTCACAATGATAATAACCGAGCCAAAAGCATAACTCATTCGATTACTCGACTCTACCGAATGCCTGCGGGCCCACTTATCCATTTTCCCAAGACCTCACTCTGCCAAAAGTTGTCCTTCTTTGATAGGCCTTGCATGATTGGTTGATAAGTCTGTTCTCCATTTCTAAAAGACCCTTCATTTCGTAGTCGTTGCTTCTTTGCATGGGTTTTTAAGTATGGTTGGTGGTTTTTTTTGTACGTAAAAGGATGATCTTCGTAACGCTTTGAAAATATTAATCCCATTTTAATATGACTAATTGTAGCATTAATTGACACTGGGCCGGGTCACTGGCATGTTTGTGGGTGGATCCCATAAATTACCATAAAAGATTGGAAGATTTGTAAATTGGGAAAGTGGTAGGGAACTGGCTTGATTATAATAATATTGTCTTGGTGCAGGGAAATGCGATGACACTATTATGGTGTCTATCTATGGTTTGGCTAGACGGTGTCATAGTTCTCATAATACCAAGAAATCTGAGATGTCTACCTACTGTGCCAGGATATCACAGTCACTAATAGCTTATTCTTCTTCTTATTCTTGTCATGTCACTAGTCATTAGCTTATTTATGTATAAAAAAAGTAGGGACATAATGTCCCTACTTTTTCTGAGGAGACAACACTGTAAACGCGAAAAAAAACAGCTGTTTCATACATTTTAGCCAGGTAGGTATTGAACAAGAGTAGAGAGTAGTAAATAAATAAATAAGAAAACAAGAAACAAATAGGAAAATTAGCATTATTGTAAAATCATTAAAACTTAAAATAGACTAGTAAAATTTTTTAGGCTCATTCAGTAAATTCAGTAAACTTATAGATGTTAGTTAAAAATAAGTAAATTCATTTTAAAATTTAGATAAACTTAGTATAACATTATTTAGTCAAAACTCATTCAGTAACTTAACATTAGGAAAATTATAAAAGTTAATAATAGGAAAATTAGTCATAACAAGGTCTCTGATTATGTCAGAGGGACACCAAAAAAAAAAAAAAAAAAAAAAAAAGAGTAGTAGAGCTCTTTTGTGAAGGGCTCGTCCGGGGAAGTACTACCACCACGCCTTTTTCTGCCGCCAAGCAGCGTTGCTGTGTTTCGGTTTGAAGAGTGTGGTTGCCGGTATAACTAGTAGTTCGCCCCGAACTGAGATCTCGTGATGCGACCCGACGAACGCATCAAAACTTTGAGTTGGTAGTAGTCAGAGGCAAGTCCAAACATTATCTTTGGACTTTTTTCTGACTACCGCCTACTAACTTGGTATGGTTACCAAGTTTCAACTCTATTGGCCTATTTATTGAAGAGTTCCGTTGAACAGACCTTGGCTCCATCATCAGACCTGGTCGTCGTCACCATGTTATGAGAACTGAGTACCTACTTAATTTATTTCAAGAAAAAAAAATAAGAAAAATCAAAGTAACTGGCCGACCAGTAGAAAAACCTTGATGTCAACGAAACTCTTAGAGATGGGAGCTCTTGGATCGCTGGTTATCTTAATTTAACTTTTTAAATTTTATCTCGAAAACCGAGCGTCCCAAAAAAAAAGTAAAAATTGTTTTGGAATTTCCAAACGAAGCCCTTTCATATGACATGTAACTTGATTTTTTTATGTAACTTTTTTTATTTTTGCCCTCCTTAAAAACCCCATATCTCAAAAACCCTTCATCCGATTTTACTCATATACTTACCAGTAAATTTCTCAAGTACAAGCTATCGACATATCAAATTTTATACAGATCGGATCAACGGTTCTAAAGTTATCGCCAGACAAACATACATACATACATACATACATACATACATAAAATGCCAAATCGCCCAAGTTGAAACTAAGATCTTCGTTCGCTTCGCTCACTCGATCAATAAGATCTTCGTTCGCTTCGCTCACTCGATCAAAAAATGCCAAATCGCCCAAGTTGAAACTAAGATCTTCGTTCGCTTCGCTCACTCGATCAATTACAGGCACATGAGGCATAATATCTGTATGCCTCAAGTTGATAGACGTAGGGCAGTGAATCGTTATGGGCAATGCTTTGCTATAGGTAGGTGATGTTTACCACTTGGCATCGGGTGGGCCATCTGCTTGTTCCTTATGCTAGTTGTATATAACTTTTGTATGAAATAGCTGTTTTTTATTCGCGTTTACAGTGTACAGTGTACTTTAGCCCCCTGAAAAACACAAGTATTGGAACATCCTACCATAATATTATAAACGCGAAAGTTTGTAAGAAGGTGTATGTATGGATGGATGGATGGATGTTTGTTACTCTTTCACGTAAAAACTACTGAATGGATTTTAATGAAACTTTACAATAATATAGCTTATACATCAGAATAACACATAGGCTACAATTTATAAAGATATTGTGTGACTAATCCTGCGCAGACGAAGTCGCGGGCACCAGCTTATCTTGTATATTGCTCCATGGTATGCACTTCTTTAGCGAAATCTATACGAAGGAGCGGAATAAGTAACCATTTAAAATTCTCTGAGCTGTGTGGAAAGTCCACCAATATTTTTTATTATTTATTAATAACATTAATAAATTCAAATCGTTCGAAAACCAGGATATCGCAAACGTACGGGTTATCCTAGAACAGACAGACAGACAACTAAAACCACACTGTCACAACGTTTTAAGGTACCACTGATCCACAATAGCCATGGATGTCGATGTTATCTGATACCTAGTCAAAGTGTGTCTATGTTGCTGTCCATGTTTGAAATCGGTAATTTTGGAAATTGAAATAAAATATGGTTAAAAACAGATTTACATAACCTTATCCATACCAAATTAATTCTAAAAGATAAAAACGACATTTTACCATTTAAGTAAGTAGAGATTATAATAATTAAGTACTCTGTCTATGGATTTTTATCAATTTATAAAATAACCAGACTTTTATTTATCTTAACCTTCAAATGATTTTGTCTACGACTTATTTTTTTACACCAATTTTATTATAATTTATCAGGTCACATTATACGTAGGTACCTATCTTGTTTTTTGAATAATGTGTAATCCTAGCTACTCACCTTATTTTTATAAAACTTGCTGATGGAAAAAGCAGATGACCCACCTGATGTTAAGTGGTAAGTATAAGTACCTAAGTAAGATCAGTTTTTTTTATACAACTATTTGACGGAACGAGCAGATGGCCCTTTTGATGTTAAGTAGCGACTATCACCTATAACAAAGCATTGCCCGGCGTCCATCAACTTGAGGCATACAGATGTTGGGCCTCATGTGCCTGTAATTACACCGGCAACCACACTCTTCAAATGATTATGTTTACCTTTTTCTGTATGCCTACGCCTCACTTAACTTCAATAATATATTATATTACATTGTAAAAGGATCATACAAAAGAACGGTAGAAACCAAGCCGTAAGTTTGTTGCCTGTTCTTCTAGGCTTTGGTCGCGTGGAACTGGCACCTAGAGTCACCTAGCTTTAAGACGTTTCAAAGTGGTCCTTGTGATTTTATTGAATAAATACCTTTTGACTTTGACTTTGAAACCGAAACACAGCAACGCTGCTTCGCAGCAGAAAAAGGCATGGGTACATTATAGGTACTAATAATTGTAATTAACTGTCTATTCAGAGGCAAATATTAAAAAAAACCTTTTAACATTTCACCAGCAACATAATCGATTAAGGATCACTATTGCCTCGAGGTGCTTCGATGCCCTTATTGTGCTGTCTCCACCCCATTGACGCTAAACTATGCGTATGAACCGAAGTCTAGTATTCATGAACAATGCTTTATAACGTGCTTGTCATTGTGACAACGTGATAAGATCTTGGTTCCATTTGCGTTGGTCAGATATCGATAGTGGATAGTCTGATGTATAAGATTGGAAGAGGTAGGTACCTAATCCTTTAAGGCCGGTTTCCACCACGAGCGGAGCGGACCCATTAAGGACACCGTTTAAGGGACTGACAACTATCAAACAACTTCTCGCTTGCACGTTTCGACATGTTGAAAGATATAAAATCAATGAACTAGTTTTCGAAAAATCGCAATCAACCATTTTGTGTGCAATCACATTGCACACAGTTTAGTAAAAATTTCATATTGATCGATTCAAGTTTACCTACTTAGAAGTATGCATTAAGTACGAAAACTAGTAAAGCAAACTTTTGAGCAGGAAAACAAGTATCGATTAAAATGAAATTTTTACTAAACTGTGTGCAATGTGATTGCACACAAAATGGTTGATTGCAATTTTTCGAAAATGAATTTAGTGATTTTATCTTTCAACATGTCGAGCGGGAAGTTGTTTGATGGTTGTCAGCCTCTTAAGGACTCCGTTTAACTCGCAAAATAAACTACATACTTAACTTACTTGTATTTCCACCAACAAATAGTCGAGCAATATGCAGTTTATTCTTGCGAGTTAAGGGGCTGACAACTATCAAACAACTTCTCGCTCGCACGTTTCGACATGTTGAAAGATATAAAATCACTAAACTCATTTTCGAAAAATCGCAATCAACCATTTTGTGTGCAATCACATTGCACACAGTTTAGTAAAAATTTCATTTTGATCGATACAAGTTTTCCTACTTAAAAGTTAGCTTATGTACGAAAACTAGTAAAGCAAACTTTTGAGTAGGAAAACATGTATCGATCAAAATGATTTTTTTACTAAACTGTGTGCAATGTGATTGCACACAAAATGGTTGATTGCGATTTTTCGAAAATGAGTTTAGTGATTTTATATCTTTCAACATGTCGAAACGTGCGAGCGAGAGTCACATTAGCTCTTGTCTTCGCCTTAAACGGATTCCTTTAATGGGTCCGCTCCGCTCGCAGTGGAAACCGGCCTTTATTATCCGTCCATCTGTCTTAGGTAAGTAATTGTATATCCTTATATCCTTACCTCCTTACCTTATTTTTACCGCTAAGTGGTGATGCTTACATTGCTGTGATCAGGTATAAAGGATGTACCGGTACAATTTTTTTTATAACACTAGCGAATGTAACAAGCAGATGGCCTCCCCGATGTTAAGTGGTAACCATCACCTTTAACAAAGCATTGCCTCGCAAGTCACGCACGATAGGAACGTGCCCCACGATGCACTGCCCTGCGTCCATCAACTTGAGGCATACGGATGTGCCTGTAAGTTCACCGGCAACCACATTCTTCAAACCGAAACCCAGCAACGCTGCTTGGCGGCAGAAAAAGGCATGGTGGTAGGACTTCCCCGGACGAGCCCTTCACAAAGAGCTCTACTACTCTCAAATTTACAACAGAACAGTATTAACAATTTTAGATACTTGAGACATCACTGAGAGTGATGGAAGTAGGTAGTTCAAAGCCATTTGAATCCTCTTAGAGCACGTTTTTTACATGTCCGTCAAATCCGGCCGTGCAACAAAGGATTTTAATTGTATTTTTTTTATTTGGTGACAGCTGGTAGGAAATGGATCGAAAGTTGGTAGGGCTACAAAAGAGGTCTTGGCAGACCAACAGCCCAGTTGACATTATTGCCATGCAGGGAAAGCTAAAGGCCCAAAATCGATAAGAATGGCATCTGCTGGGTGATCACGTAACTTTGTTGCAATCAGTTCCAATCAGTTTCTGTTTGTATTATGTGAATATGACGGCTATGCGGTTACATTTTAGCTGCAGTTGCTAACAAAGCTAGATTACAACTGATGAAAGAAAGAAAGAAAACTTATTTATTAACCCAAAAAAACAAAAAAATATACGCTAGAAGTGGAAAAGGGTACAGTGCAAAAAGAAAATATAAAAAAATACATAAAACACGTAAAACAAAATAAAAAATTAAAACTAAAACTAATGAAAAAAAATAAACACTGTACTGTGTGGAGCATTATGGGTTAATAGGTCCCTGACTCAGTATTTGCTGCACCGATACCCATTTTACAGGTAACAGCGCAGCACTGGTATTCTGCCAGGGCCTAGAGCGGGTAACACCACGGGTAAAAAAAAAAATATATATATACATGATGGGGTTTCTATTTATGAATAATCGCAAAACTTTCATATTGTTTTATTACTTATTGGTTTCATATAGAAACTGATTGCAACAAAGCTACGAGATCAGCCAGCTGAATTACCTTGTATCGACAATAATTATTTTGTTTTGAACTGCAATAAATCTACTTACCTATATCTAAAAAGTATCTAATCTATTTGTAGCAGTGTTACACATCCATTTATCCTGTCATAAATCTCTTTATCTGAAGATAGCTTCATGTGTGATCTCATTACGGAGATAAGGAAGAATACGTTATGGTGTAAAGGATCATTATTTACATCTATACGTCACTAAATTTATCTTTGTACTCCTACATGAAAAACATTTCAAGACGCCTTTTTCTGCCGCCAAGCAGCGTTGCTGTGTTTCGGTTTAAAGAGTGTGGTAGCCGGTGTAATTACAGGCATATGAGGCTTAACATCTGTATGCCTCAAGTTGATGAACGCAGGGCAGTGCATCGTCGGGCACGTTCCTATCGTGCGTGACTTGCGAGGCAATGCTTTGTTATAGGTTAACACTTAACATCAGGTGGGCCATCTGCTTGCTCTATCTAATATCTAATTGTATAAAAAAAAACGAAAGGGGTTGAAAGATTTTTATATGAGGCATGGCTTAGTATGCCAAATAATGTTCGAATGTACGATAAAACTTAGAAATATTCAAGACAAGAGTGAACCTAGTGCATTATAGCTTAAGCGTGTTCCATCGATTGCATCTTCACTTTCCACCAGGTGAGAAAGAAAAAAGAAAAGAATGAAAGAAAATAGGTAGGTACATTTATTTGACATACCTACCTACTACAAGCCGGGTTTTAGTGGATAGTTGGCATCATACTATACTGGAAGGACAGGGGGCATCCCAAATGGCGGTAGAGAGAAGCAACATGGTGGACAGCGTGTGAAAGTAGATACTAATAAACATTACACTACACACAAAAAAATAAAAATAAAACAGAACGGACAGGCATAAACAGAATACCTACCAACTTAAAACATAAATAAACACTAGTAGTTCGCCCCGAACTGAGATCTCGTGATGCGACCAAACGAACGCATCAAAACTTTGAGTAGGTGGTAGTCAGAGGCAAGTCCAAACATTATGTTTGGACTTTTTTCTGACTACCGCCTACTAACTTGGTACGGTAACCAAGTTTCAACTCTATTGGCCTATTTATTGAAGAGTTCCGTTGAACAGACCTTGGCTCCATCATCAGACCTGGTCGTTGTCACCATTTTATGAGAACTGAGTACCTCCTTAATTTATTTCAAGAAAAAAAAATAAGAAAAAGCAAAGAAACTGTCCGACCAGTAGAAAAACCTTGATGCCAACGAAACTCTTAGAGATGGGAGCTCTTGGATCGCTGGTTATCTTAATTTAACTTTTATGTTGTATCTCAAAAACTGAGCGTCCCAAAAAAAAAGTAAAAATTGTTTTGGAATGTCCAAACAAAGCCCTTTCATATGATATGTAACTTGATTTTTTTATGTCACTTTTTTTATTTTTGCCCTCTTAAAAAACCCCATATCTCAAAAACCCTTCATCCGATTTTACTCATATACTTACCAGTAAATTTCTCAAGTACAAGCTATCGATATATCAAATTTCATGCAGATCGGATCAACGGTTCTCAAGTTATCGCCAGACAAACATACATACATACATACATACATACATACATATATACATACATAAAATGCCAAATCGCCCAACTTGAAACTAAGATCTTCGTTCACTTCGCTCACTCGATCAATAATTAATAATATAAAGTTGGTAGAAACTTGGTCATAGCCAGTCCCGTCCCGTGGCAAAGGCTCAGACTCAGCTTACAGTTGAGATGTCAAAGTCAAAAGGTATATATTCAATAAAATCACAAGGATCACTTTGAAAAGATGGCAATCAAACGTCCAACTATCAATCAATAAAAAAAACTCTGGGAGAAGATCCTTAGCCTGAAGTCATTCTCAAAGATTTAAATCTATGTACTACGTGATAGCACTCGTGACAGTTGGCAAACCTATCAACGCCGCCAGGATAATAATTTATGAAAGCTAATAGCCACCGGCCCATTTATTCAGGGCTTTGCCAGATAAAAGTGTCAAAGCAGCATCAACTCAATTCACAAAATGGTTTTCATTCATTGATCCAACAAATAAATTTGTAGGATGACGTATTAATTGAGGCCCGGAAATTTCTAAAGACTTACGCAGCCTAAAGAGAACAGCTGGTTTCTTTATGGCTGTATTCTTTAAGAGTAGTAGAGCTCTTTGTGAAGGGCTCGTCCGGGGAAGTACTACCACCACACCTTTTTCTGCCGGCAAGTAGCGTTGCTGTGTTTCGGGTTGAAGAGTGTGGTTGTCGGTGTAATTACAGGCACATGAGGCATAACATCTGTATGCCTCAAGTTGATGGACGCGGGGCAGTGCATCTTAGGGCACGTTTCTATCGTGCGTAAATTACGAGGCAATGCTTTGTTATAGGTTATGGTTACCACTTAACATCAAGTGGGCCATCTGTTTGTTCCATCAGCTGTTGTCTAAAAAAAAAACTTTCTGGCTGGTTCTTGTTGTCTGTTCTTCTAGGTACGGTCGCTTGGAACTGGCACCTAGATTCATGTAGCTGTATAACGTTTTAAAGTGATCCTTTTAGGATCAGAACAAAAAATTCAAAATGAATATACCTTTTGACCTGAATTTATAAAATTATACAAGCACAAGAAGATACAATCTTTGTTATGCTTTTAAGGGCAGCTTTTACCATATTAGAGTAACACTATCCAGTCGATGTATATGAGTTATAAGAGTTATAATGTAGGTACAGGTGAGACTAACATTAATAAAAAAACTACGTAATTACTTATTACTTTATTATTGCACTACAATGCTGCAACACTACCGTGAAAGTTACGAATTGTTCACATTCTAGTGTAGCTGATTGTAACCATGTATGTAACTGGGAAGCAGATTCGCTGAGCCTAACTTCGATGTACAGAAATCCGTAGCAGACTAGCTGTTTCTCTATAAGCTATGCAACAGATGTGACTTTTGTGTCGACTTGTCAATAAGTAGGTACAATAGACCTCGGACAATGACCATAAATTCAGCTAAGCTGCCAAATTATAGCAACTACATTTATAAGTAGTTGCAATAATTTGGCAGCTTAGCTTAATTATAGCAACTACATAATATGGAGTTGCAATAATTTGGCAGCTTAGGTTAATTTATGGTCTTTTAGGTCTTTTAATTTTATTACACTTGTGGGTCAGCGCTGGTGGGGGCTATGGAAAATATCTTTGCAGAGAAAAAGACCGCATGTTTTTTTACTCCACGATCTACTAATTCACCTCCTAAAGTCTATTTATAGGTGAATTATCTGCCTGCCAATAAAAGGTTTTTTTATTTTTTTCTTAGGCTGCCAAATTATTGCAACTCCAATTATGTAGTTGCTATAATTAAGCTAAGCTGCCAAATTATAGCAACTACATAATATATAGTTGCAATAATTCACCTAGACTTTAGGAGGTGAATTAGATTAGATCGTGGAATAAAAAATCATGTCACATCGGTCTTTTTCTCTGCAAAGATGTTTTCCATAGCCCCCACCAGCGCTGACCCACAAGTGTAATAAAATTAAAAGATAGGCACTGATATGAAACAGTTTTAGCCAATTACGAATTTGCGTTGTTTTAAAAATAGCTCAATTCAAGAATTTATCAACTCATTAATTTAAATCAGTGATTTTGTTAGCGCTCACAATCGCAAAGGCGCCGAGCCATAAATTGATTAGGAAAATAGACCGCACACGCAGCCTGAATCTGAATTTAAAATGTCTAATTGAGACTAAAATGTTGCTTTGTAATTTATTTATTTATTTGATCACCAACCAGTGTACACCGTTACATGCGTTTACAAACATTGATGTTAATAAATTAAATGCCACTGCAGTTACAGGCGATAGTAACATAAAAATATTGAGAAAAAAAATGCAAAAACGCACGAGATAATTAAATTGCAAGATTTTTGTTTTTTTGGGATTTGAAATCTTTACAGTTTTGTAAGACAAAGGTTAATACGACGTTTACTGTCGAGATAAATTCAAAGATCGCGGATTTCGTTTGCACTTTTATGGAGTAACTAGTGGCTTCCCGCGGCTTCGCACGCGTTGAAGTGGTGAACCGTGATTGAGCCACAAACATCAAAACATCGTAACTTTCGCATTGATTTGTATATTATTAGGGTAAGATTTTAAATACCTACGTAGGTATATGGGATACCTATAGGCGTACATTACCTATATTAGGTAGGTAGGTATAGGTACTGACTGAGTTTGGCACAAACATGACAAATACAACAAAGACAACCTTACACGGAAAATATGTACTTATTTGTTCCTAGTTTCTACCTCAAAAACAAACGAAACGAAACAGCTTCACGACTTTGATCCCCAATCACGGTAGATACCCTCATATCTCTTCGTACCAACTCAAGATTCCCGTTTTTAGAATATCCCTTACAAACATTGACGCTTCGTTGTATCCTTTTTACTCGAGCGCAACGAAGGAGGGTAACGTTTCAGGGGTTGTTTTCGAAAATCAAACTGTTTTTTTGTTATTTATCCACAGAACACATTTTCTTTTAGTTTGAAGTTAATTACACTACGCGTTAAAAATCTCCCATACAAACCTTGGGACTTTGGCAGTCTTTTGCACCCTTTGCAGGGGTAGTTTTAAAATAGTGAAAACGTGATTTTAAACTATTTATTGTGGAGTATATTTACTTCAAGTTTGAAATCAATCGCACTATGCGTTAAAAATCTCTCATACTAACTCTTACAGTCATTTGCACCCTTTGCGGGGGTAATTATCAAAACTTCAAAGTGTTATTCTTAATTATTTATTTCTTAGTATATTTACCTCAAGTTTTAAGTCAATCGCACCACGCGTTAAAAAACTCCCATACAAACTTCGACATCCCTTTGCATACTTATTAAGAGTAGTTTTAAAAAACCAAAAATGTTATTCCTATTTTTTTAGCCTTGAAGTAAATCTACTTCAAGTTTCAAGTTTGTAGATTCAAGGAATAAAATTTTTCATACCAACGTTTTCAACCCTTTTTACACCCTTAGGGGTTGAATTTCCGAAAATCCCTTCTTAGTACACCTCTACGCCATAAGACCTATGTACTCTTCAAATTTCAAGTCTCTCTAGGACCAGCGGTCAAAAAACTCCCATTCAAACTTTTACATCCCTTTGCACACTTATTAAGGGTAGTTTTAAAAAACTAAAAATGTCTTTCCTATTTTTTGCCTTGAAGTATATGTACTCCAAGTTTCAAGTTTGTAGGTTCAAGGAATACAATTTTTCATACCAACGTTTTCATCCCTTTTTACACCCTTAGTGGTTGAATTTCCAAAAATCCCTTCTTAGTACACCTCTACGCCATAAGACCTATGTACTCTTCAAATTTCAAGTCTCTCTAGGACCAGCGGTCAAAAAACTCCCATTCAAACTTTTACATCCCTTTGCACACTTATTAAGGGTAGTTTTAAAAAACTAAAAATGTCTTTCCTATTTTTTTGCCTTGAAGTATATGTACTCCAAGTTTCAAGTTTGTAGGTTCAAGGAATACAATTTTTCATACCAACGTTTTCATCCCTTTTTACACCCTTAGTGGTTGAATTTCCAAAAATCCCTTCTTAGTACACGTCTACGCCATAAGACCTATATACTCTTCAAATTTCAAGTCTCTAAGTCCAGTGGTCAAAAAACTCCCATACAAACTTTTACATCCCTTTGCACCCTTATTAAGGGTAGTTTTAAAAAACTAAAAATGCCTTTCCTTTTTTTTTGCCTTGAAGTATATGTACTCCAAGTTTCAAGTTTGTAGGTTCAAGGAATACTATTTTTCATACAAACGTTTTCATCCCTTTTTACACCCTTAGGGATAGAATTTCCAAAAATCCCTTCTTAGTACACCTCTACGCCATAAGACCTATGTATTCCTCAAATTTCAAGTCTCTAGGACCAGCGGTCAAAAAACTCCCATACAAACTTTTACATCCTTTTGCACCCTTATTAAGGGTAGTTTTAAAAAACTAAAAATGCCTTTCCTTTTTTTTTGCCTTGAAGTATATGTACTCCAAGTTTCAAGTTTGTAGGTTCAAGGAATACTATTTTTCATACAAACGTTTTCAACCCTTTTTACACCCTTAGGGGTTGAATTTCCAAAAATACCTTCTTAGTGCACCTCTACGCCATAAGACCTATGTACTCCTCAAATTTCAAGTCTCTAGGACCAGCGGTCAAAAAACTCCCATACAAACTTTTACATCCTTTTGCACCCTTATTAAGGGTAGTTTTAAAAAACTAAAAATGCCTTTCCTTTTTTTTTTGCCTTGAAGTATATGTACTCCAAGTTTCAAGTTTGTAGGTTCAAGGAATACTATTTTTCATACAAACGTTTTCAACCCTTTTTACACCCTTAGGGGTTGAATTTCCAAAAATACCTTCTTAGTGCACCTCTACGCCATAAGACCTATGTACTCCTCAAATTTCAAGTCTCTAGGACCAGCGGTTTAGGCTGTGCGTTGGCTATATGTCAGTCAGTCAGTCAGTCAATCAGGACTTTGAGTCTTATAGTATTAGAGATAGTGGAGGCTCGTCTACTGTCAAAAATTTGTAATGAGAAATATAAAAAAAGGGTTTCCGTAAGGCATCCAAGATGGCTGGAGTGAGCCGTACTATTGGAATGGTTCAAATAGGAAAGAAAAACTCATTAACACTCTTCACTTCTTTAATCCACAGGCACGGTAAGTACCTATCCCCTCAGCCCTCTTAGTACCAAGAGAACCAACTCAAGATTTTTTTTAAAGAAGGCGTAAGTCATAAATACATTCAAATGTAACATTGGATGTATTTACTCACATTTTGAAGTAGTTTGTATTCCGAACGTGACAGGTAGCAAGCCCATCGCCGCTACTGCAGTATTCATTTATTTATTATGGTCCCGAAGAAATAGAAATCTTCGCTGATTGGTTTACTGACGGTAATGCCGGCGAAATCAAAGGACTGATAACGTTTTGATAAGATAACAGTTTCAATGCAAATAATTATTTCTCAGATTAAAATAACAAGCAATTATAATCCAATTGCGATTGCTAATGGTTACATTAAGCTATAATGGTCTAAATAATTGACTCACACTTATCTGATTTATGTAAAAGCTTAATTTGTACGCAAGTCTAAATTTTGTTATTCGTTTTTCGTAACGTCATGCCTTTATTGTATGGAGATTCCAAAAAAAAAACTACGTATCTACTAGAAAGTGGTTTATAAACTTGAAATTCTATCTTCAGCCAAACATCCGATATTTCGGTCAAGTATGTTTGTTTGTTTTATTTCGCCGCAATAATTGATTGTCACATGACACGTGAACAAGGGAGGTGCGTTTGTGAATTGAAAGAGTATGTTCTTCTTGGCTCCTCATCATCATCAGACTGAATAAGCTGGACATAAGCCTCAGGTCTTGTCAGGTTCGTAGTTAAAAATACTGACATATAGGTCAGCGACAAAATTATAGATACAAACATACTTTTGTCGCTGACAAAGTATGTTTGTCGCTGGTTTGTAAAATTCAAATGTTTGTTAAACTTAGCCAGTAGTGAACTTTATGTACTAACACCAATTTCAATTATTTTTTAAAAACTTTCTCAGTACGATCTTCTACTTCATCTGAGTTTTGGGTTCTGTGTATTGACATTCCTGGTTTAGTATGGAGTAGCAAAATGTGCCACTATTGGTCGTGCTGAGAATTCTCGTGACTCCTCCCCGGAATTTAAATTCTGTAAACCAAGTACCAAAAACGTTAAAAAACTCGGGCCATATTTCTCACTTCACTTACGGCCAGTTTATGAAAGCTCGATCAAAACTAATCGGATGTCAAGCCACTCGCCATTTCAGCTATTAGGTACATCGAATTAGATGGAGATAGCAAGTGACTTGACATCTGATTAGGTTTGATCGAGCTTTCAGAAACCGGCCGTTAGTCGTAAGTACTTTATGGAGTTATTTGGCAAAAAAAAAACAGAAACAAAATAGATTCAACGTGTAATTAAATGAATATTGATGGACATTCTATAGTCTTGGAGCGTTCAGGTCGCATCACGAGATCTCAGTTTGGGGCGAACCACTAGTATAACATACTTATTTTTGTAAGAACTTACCTACAAATGCTCAAATATCCTACTAATATTATAAACGCGAAAGTTTGTAAGTATGGATGGATGGATGGATGTTGTTACTCTTTCACGTAAAAACTACTAAATGGATTTTAATGAAACTTTACAATAATATAGCTTATACATCAGAATAACACATAGGCTAAAATTTATAAAGATATTGTGTGAATTGTCCAAAGTATGACAAGTAAGTAGGAAAAAATCTACCATCTGCGAGCTATTCTGGCGAGCGCTGCTAAAACCGCTACAGTTACACGTATGTACTACGCGCCACGCTAATATAAGCCACTCGAAATACTAATCCTGCGCAGACGAAGTCGCGGGCACCAGCTAGTAAATAATAAATAAGAGATTTTAGCAAGAAGCAACAACTGGTGTTAATTTCTGCTATTCCGAGTCTACACCAGAACGTGCCAGCAGACGAGCAGTAACACGAGAAGGTGTCCAAAGATGTGACGGTTCTCACGCCCCAGGGCGCCGCGTAATCGAACACTTAGCAATATCATCTATCACTTTTGTTACCGAATCGCCTTATTAGTGGTCACTAAATATAGCCTGATTGGCTAGGCTCACGTCAACTGTCGAAAGTAATTCTGTGTTTTTCGGTTGCTCGCGAGTTTTTAAGGGGATTCCTTTTCTGTCATTTTGGTTTCATCATCAGTTTGTTTGAGTTTGAGTTGACTGTGTCATTTCGGTGGAATTTTAAACAACATTACTTGAGGTCTTAGCGCAAAGTGTGAGCATTTGGAATGAAAGTGTATTATGTGATATCCTGATTTGAACGAAAATGTTTCACGAGAAACATTTTTCAAAGGTTTCAAAAACACCGCTATCATTTTTTTTCAAAACATGACAGCTTATCTTGACTTTATGTGACTTTACTTGACTTAAAACTTTTTAACAAGTGGTTCGCCCCGAACTGAGATTTCGTGATGCGATCCATTTCATGAGAACTAAGTGTGGTGTCTAGCCTAGTCGCGCTGGCAACACTAGCGACATGCTGGGCACACTGGCTTGGACGTCGTGGCCGGGCGGATGGCATAACCTCGTATAATAATATATTTGTGTTTGATTGGATCTAAAGAATCCCACAAAGTGGCGACTGAGGAGAACGTGAGTAATTTAACTCATTTTACTGAAAAGGAAGGGATAGATGGCATTCCAAAGTAATTATTTTGCAGTTGAAGTTCAAGTTCCAATTCAATAAACAAGGTACGAAACCTACGTTGAACTAACATGTACAGTACGAGGGTACCGTATATTAGATCAAAGTATTACTTACGTAATTGAGATACCTGTTAGAAAAAGATCTAGAAAAATTTATCGCTGCATAATTATTTTACCTGCCTACCCTAACCTACGAAAACCTTATGTGAAAGAAAAGATTTTTACTTTGATCACTATGAAGGTAGAAATGTTTTGAAAATTATTATCATTAACAATGCTGCCGTAGCCAAAATCGGCCTGGACGACACATCACATCATCATCAACCATATCTGTACGTCTTGACCCACGTCACCAGGTACTACAGTGTATGGAATACCAACTACTGTACCTGTACTGGGTTTGTGCCAAATGTTAAAAGTATTTGGACGTATCTGACCACTTTAGACATCCTCAAAAATCTTTAAGTTGATACTTGGTACTAAGGGATGTGTGAGGATATTTACCGTGCCTGGGAATCAAAGTCTTGAGGCTGTTGCTATTTTACTATTATTTTTATTAGCAATTAGGTGAATGGTTTTTATATCTTTTATACCTACCTATTGCAACTGAAATCTAGACTGAAAAACCAGCAACAGTTTTAAGGGCAATGCAACAAAGTAGCTATACTATTGTTGCGCTGAGCATGAGCCACAGCCTAAAATGAATAAACAATATCTAATATGAAAAATGTTATGTTACAGGCTCCAAATACCGGTCATGTAAATAAAGGCCATGCAATAAGTGTCATCACATCAGAGACGACGGAAAGGCTATGTAATTAATCTCATCAGAAATGATGTAAAGGCCATGTAATTAATGTCATCAGAGATGATATAAAGGCTATGTATAATGTTATTAAAGATAACCAAAAAGCCATGCAAGAAATATTTCATCAGAGATGGAAAACAAAGCCATGCATTTAATAAATGGTCATCGGAAATGACAAAAAGGCAAAAGAAATGAAAAATCATCTAATGCACTGTGTGTGATCACATGTGACAATATAATAAAAATTAAAGGCCATGAATAATTCATATTTCTTAAATATGCATCGGAAACTGGATCACAAACATACTTAATAACACTTAGCTTTTGAGTGTTTTAGATAAAATGAAATTTATTTATTTAAAATCGTTAACAAACATTACAGTATTTTATTAAATTGGGTTTATGTTAAACATTTGCGATATTTCATGTTCGAACAACATTTGTACCCAAACTAGAATAACCCTGTGTTATAGTATACCAATGCCAGGTGTGGCAGGCAAAACACAGGAAGATTATTGGGTATTATCTCGATTTCCGTTTCATTTGTAACATTCTATATACTTACCATTATCATTATAATTAATCTACTGGGTGGGTATAATCTACCTCGTTGATTATTCGTAGTGGTTGCTTTACTGTCAAAAGTTTATATGTGTTGTGAATTTCACAATTTATAATAATATTACCGCATCTTTAGAAAGAAATAAAAATATTTGTTCCGTAATAATATAGAATATCAAACTACCTCCCATTATTAAAATGTGAGTAGGTATTATGTAACAAGAAATTAAGAAGAAACTTAACCTACACAAACACGGCAATGCAACTGTTAACAGTTGATAACGCCACGAATATGCATAAATATGCACGAATACATAATACTTATAATTAAATGCCTTGACAATTTATTCTAATTATGTTATTATAACTCTGCTAATATAATATATGTAAGATAGACCATCATCATTTACAGCAAACAAGGCGGTAAAACCCACTCGGGTACGAACACTCCAAAAATCGACCGACCTGCTTGGTAGCTATTATAAATACTTACTATATACTTATACTATCAATAGAATGGTAATCATAACTGCATATTTTGTTCAGAGATTTTTGAGCTACCTACCTACATTGTAGAACACTATATAAATTCAAAACAGCCATACGTAAATCAAACTGTTTAAAAAGTGGTTGATCTATTTAAAGAAACGTTGACAGCATTTACGAAAATAAAATAAAGGTTATTTATTTTCTAAAACATAATAATTACAGGAATGATGGAAACAAAAGCAGAAATTGTGTTAGTAGGAGTTTGCATTCTGTAGCTACAGCAGCAAAAGAGACTTGTGCCTATGTTCAAACATGGTGTATGGATGGAACATCCACGTAAAAAGTAAAATTATTGTACCGATGCCTATATACTTAGGTAGAGACAGTCATACCTCACTATATTCTTGTATTTCCTGGATGATTGATAGAGAATGCTATTAGCATCAATTTTATGTGTGAAAGTAAGTACCTATTAAATAACCTATCTGCTTATCACAAGCCAATAGAACATTCAACCTGCCTACCTTGGTATTTATTACTAAGTGAACTAAATGAAGATTTATAATAGACATTAATATAATAATCAAGTAAACAAAAGGAAAAGAATTACATTGGTTTAACTAAACTTGACAAAGTACAGTTTAAAAACTGGTTTTGAATAGAAATAAAATAACAGTAATACATAACAATTAAAAATAAATGTTTGAGCAACATTTTGATAGAAATTGGTATTTTACCCTGTTTTATCTGATAATGGAGAAAAAGTACTTTTTATCTCTACTAAAACTTAACTTTGGCCTTGCACACAGTTCTTAATGTGTCACTAAGTAAGTTTTTTAATGTGTTGTATGATTTTGATAATGTTGATAAAATCTACTGGTCACTCAGACTGGTAGTGAGCAACTGTAAAAAGAACGTACAGACTTATAAAAGTTACTAGACTCTTTGAAGGCATGAGACATCTAATGAACAAGCTGAATATATCAAAGCGTGTCTTCTTCTGGTAAGGATTCTACCAAAAGCTATATCAACTGTATTAATGAATTGAACCTATATCAATACCTTAGAGTCATATAGTATATTGACTAAGTGTACATACTACCATTATTACATTAGAATAAGGGTGATGATGGTGAATAAATAAATTATGTTACTTATTTACCTAGGTAGGTACATACTTAAAACAAGGTAAAATTACTAAGTACAAGAAGTTCAAAGAGATAATAGGTTTTATTATGAAAATTTAAACATTGTACCTATCTTGAAAGAACCTTGGTTTTCCATGATATGTCTGTTAATGGTCTGAGAGTGAAGAGACAAAATATGAAATCTAGATCTTCATCTTTGTTTTAAATGTTTACGTCTTTTCACACCCCCTGCTTGGGCGGACCTATATTCACCTTGAGTGTGTTTTAGGTAAGTACTATCTAAAATACTTCATATTTGCCGGCTGCAGTAGGGGCGATGGAACCTGACCTAAGTATAATCTATTTGATACTGCCATGGATACCTAATGAAAGTTATACATAGCCTAGAGAACATTATCAATTGGATTGGTGGTAGATTTGGTCAGTTCTTATACCTACATACCCCTAGTCCCTAGCTGTTCTAAAGGTCCTGTATAAACTTGTAAATTTTGGTGTACCTGCCTATCTGGAAAATGGGGGGTATCTGAGTAACAGAATCAATCAGTGATTACATACTTCAATGGGTTAGGTAAATTGATAATAATTGGGTAATTAGAGACTGCTTCAAAGTATGATCGATTGTATCCGCACGGATCTTGGATCAGACCGGTGGATTGACCTCTTCTTGATGTTATGTACCTATTCCGGCAAGAACTAGATTATGCTAATCAACACAAAACAAACGCCAAGAGCTGAGTTGTTCTGCCCATGGAGGTAAATGTTCTGCCTGTTGAATTCTTCTTCTTCTCTCAATTTATGGCTCCTGTCCGTCATTCGACAGACAATCATGCCAGTGTCAAGTGATTTGTATTGAATACTTTTTAGTCAAGTCAGTCCATAGTCAAGTGGGCCATCATTTGTTTCGAAGAAAATGATAGCGGTTTTCTTCAAAACATTAGAAACATTTTCGGTCAAATCAGGATATCATATATACAGACACTTTCATTCCAAATGCTTAAACTTTGTGCTAAGACCTCAAGTAATGTTGGTTAAAATGCCACCGAAATTACACAACACAACTCAAAATAACACTAGAAAAACCTTAGACGCAGATGAGAAAAATAATTAAAATGAAAAAGCTATGTTGCTTCCCAAATTGTCAGAAAACGAATCGCCTGTTCAATTGAATTGAGCTATGAAGAAACTACTAGGAACCAAGTTAGGCTAAATTGTTCTTTCAGCTTACTAAAGAGGTTACATTCAAATTTGAAAACGACTGACAAAATCAATGTTATGATAATGATATTATTCTATTTCTATATAAAATCTGTTGTGCATCAGACAAGATTTATGAGTTATGAAGAATTATGCTTTTATTCTTGTAGAAATATACTAATACGATGAATTGGAATCTATTCGTTCAATTATTAAATATGTAAATGTACCTACAAAAATGTTCATGTTAATATTAACAATTAAAGCATCTTTCATGCTGATACAATGTAAGAACTTTTAGATTTAAACCAGCAAATAAAAGTAACAAGAGGTGAAATCGGCATGATTTCTATATGATGTCTCACCCAACTATTTTAACTAGTTTCCTTTTAGTATAGTTTATTGAATATGAATTGTAAAATTCAATCAAAGAGCACGAATGGATTGCCTTGACCACAGATAACCAAATATTAGTGCCTTGACTAACCTGTAAGTTCTACCAGTAGTTTAACTTTTTGAAAATTTAAAATTCCATATGTTAATCAATGTTCAATACTAAAAGCTGCAAATTAATAGAATGGCGAACGGAACGTTCAACATTTTGAATCGGTCAAATTTTATTCTATTACCTGGTATTAGTTTAAGGTTAAGGATTTAAAAAAAAAAAGGATAAGAGGAAGGAATATAGGTAGTGATAGTAAGAAGAAAGAGTTAATCAGTTATTATTTATAATACCTATAACTATTCCAAAATATTTGAAAATGTTAGTGTTGACTTAAAATGTTGTACCTATACTATAACTGTTATACAAACTAATTTTACTATTTATTTCATCGTGTTTAATCTTTGTTCAACCTATGCTACATTTCCAATAATTTAGGTACCTATGTACTTACATAATACAATATGTATTGAATATGGGTAAGTAAATAAGGAAATCAATGGTGACAATACAATCTAAAATGTAAGTAATAAATAATAGCGTTTGCAAAGAGCTACAAATGCTCCATTGCATCATGTGTGTTTTATACATTTTTGTGTACCTGTATAAGTTGTGGTTTGCTTTGTTTATAAATGTGTTATATACAAAGTATAATAATATAAAGTATAAACTAATCCATAACTATTAAACTGTGCCTTATACTTTCATGATTACTGACTCTTTTACAAATATGGTTTACTGTAAGTGTTCTGAAATTTGTAAATTTTAATAAAGATGAGGATGTGGTGTCTAGCCTAGTCGCGCTGGCAACACTAGCGACATGCTGGGCACACTGGCTTGGACGTCGTGGCCGGGCGGATGGCATAACCTCGTATAATAATATATTTGTGTTTGATTGGATCTAAAGAATCCCACACTAAGTACCTTCTGAACTTTTTTTATTTTATTATTTATTTTAAGGGCTTTGTCGCTGAGCGACCATGCACACTGCCCTATAATAAAAAAAAAATACATGCAGTGTGGTCGCTCAGCGACAAAGCCCTTATTACAAGAAAATAATGAGAAAAAGCAAAGGAACTGAACGACCAGACATACATACATAGAATGCCAAATCGCCCAAGTTAACTGTAGATTTTCGTTCGCTTCGCTCACTCAATCAATAATTCCACTTGGTGCTGGCAAGATTCTTTGTCAAGATGACGAACTGGAGCCATTATGAGCTAGGAAGTGTTTTTAGAAAAAGTCATTTGTGCCTTATTTTCGTTTCATGCAAAAAAATCAGTGCAGGAACACAAAATGAATCATCATCGTTCGCATCGACTTGAATAAGTTTGAGAATTATTTTCTTTCAACATTACCTACAAAAATAAGTCTGTCTATCAAAGAGTTTTAAACTTAGGTAAGTAGGTAGGTTCACGTCATAGATATTTAAACAACGCACAGCATTATAATTATCTAATAATCAAGCTCATAAAAATTAGTTTTAATTTAAGACAATGATATCCCTTCTTTTATTGACATTTTTAATTACGTCTCTTCCTGAAGCTGTTAGTAAAAAAAACAGAATACTTCGAAGACTGTATCAAAGTTTGAAGATTTTAAGTTTATCTTACGAGTACAGGACTTTTATCAAAAATTCATTGTAGTACAGTTGCACTTTTTTTTAATAAGTATTTTCCACCCGATGCGATGTTCAGACGACATTGTAAAGATCGAGGTAAGTCGATGATGGATGGAAAGAGCTCATAGAATCATTCTTCCTGGTAATGTATAACAGAGGCCTAATGTCCGGCAGTGGATTTCTTCAGGCTGATAGTAAACATTATTTTTGCCACTAAACAGCTGTTCCTTGGATGTTACCATTATCTTTCTCGCGTAGGTATTTGTAATGGTTGCTAGCATTAATATTTAAGGCGTTTTTCATTTATTGGCTTCGTTCCTATTTTCTACGAAGTTCCCGGTAATTTTTCGAGATAAAAATTCTACGAACTATTATATGTTCTAAGTTTTACCCCAATCTGTTAATTCAGTGGGCATGATGAGCCACAAACATCCAATATCATAACATTCGCATTTATAATTTAACTCGGTATATAAATAATTGTATCTACTTTATACATGGTGTTCCAATACTTGTACTTAAAACTTGAGGAGGCTAAAGTACCCATCAATATGAATAACTTTTTCTAAGGAACCAACACTGTGAACGCGAAAAAATACCTTAGAAAAAGTTATTCACATTGATGGGTACTTTAGCCCCCTGAAGTTTTAAATACAAGTATTGGAACACCTTGTATAAGTATAGCCTCCTATCCTATCAGGGGGCTATTTGAGGTGTTCTTTGGCTGGACTTCAGCAAAATTAAATAATTCTAACACAGTAGAATTACCTACCTAGGTACTAGAATTTATACCGACTTTCTTTACAATTTGTAGGTAAAACGTTTGACCGCAATCTCACCTGATGTTATGTGACGATGCGGTCTACAGGTTGGCACGCTTACCTAGACGTCTCCAAAACATAATATTAATGTTTACATAAAAATATATTTATTTTTATTGGCTTCGTTTGCTCTTTTGTTTCGGAAAACATGATAGTTTCAAGCATGATCTTTTGAAGGCTCTATTGTTTTAGACTCGGGGCGGTCCGGCTTTGTTCAATGTTGAAAAGCGAGTAAAACTTAAATAAAGGTTCTAAAGTCTAATATTATTATTAAATAATTTTCAAAAAATATACTAAGAACATTTGAAAAAAAATGTTTGCGGTGAATGAGAGAGTGGGCCGAATGAGTGATGGGTTATTTTATAAAAAAATACATTATATATAGGTACCTATGCGAAACATAAAAAAATAATTATGATAGGAGAAAATAGACAAAATAATATGTACATATATTATTTTGTCTATTACTATAATAATTACTAATTATTATAATATTATTATTAAGATCACAGTATATTTTCTTAAACTACAACAAAAATACACAGATAAACTTGCCTATACATACCTGATTATTTAAAAAAATATTTATTGTAGGTATTGTGTAATTTTATTTATTATCATTTTCGGAATAATACATTTTCGGTATTTATCAAATTAATTTCATCTTTATTACTAGGTATTTTATATCTACACTAATATTATAAAGAGGAAACCTTTGTATTTTTGTATTTTTGTATGTAACGAATAGGCTCAAAAACTACTGGTCCGATTTCAAAAATTCTTTCACCATTAGAATGCTACATTATCCCTGAGTAACATAGGCTATATTATATTGTCAAAAAAACCAGGGATCCTTACTAAAACTTCAATAATGTAACCCAAGGTGGAAAACAAAAACCTTACATCGCGTGCGCTGCGAAAACTATTGATGATAGAACAAAATAATGTACTACGATTTTGTAGAACACGTCATCATCTACAAAAAATGTCGCGACAGCATATGTCTAACTATTATAGTTATGTCACAATAAGTGTTCTTTTATTATAAAAAATTAATTGATATGCCGGCGCCAGAAAAGGGTCTTTATTTGTACCTTGGTATTAATCCTTATCCAAATAAATCATTTCATAATGAAGACGGTTTCAATACCTATAGATTACTTCTTAAATTTTTTAAATCGGACATTCCATTCAAAAGATATGACGAAATTAAAAATGTTAACGGGTCCACGGGTCACGCTCGGGGTGCGATTTCACTCACTCAAGGAGAAGCGCGTGCAAATGTATGAAATAAGTAGACGCGAGGCTCGAACCCACGGTCTAAGTTTATCCTAAAATGTTCCAAAAATTTATGACCACCCATGCGAAGCTGGGACAGGCCGCTAGTTAATTATAAAAATGCAATCCCAAACAGTTCTGTTACGAACATTACAACCTCGTTGTCAGGAAGATCTAACTTAGTTCTAAACTTCTAACTCAGTATCGTATAGGCTTGGTCAGGTATTGTCTGCGGCCCGGGGCGGTCATCTTTGTGCATTGTATTCTCGGAAAACTTGAGATATGATTTAAAATATAACTTTACGATATCCTGTTGTAAGTTGATGACAATGAACGTTCTCTCTGGACTTTGAACAGGTATTTATACGAGCATGTTGATAGAGCAAGACACTGAAAACAATAGGCTGCCTAGAGTAAAGTTTATTAAGATTTATCGGGTCTAAGCTGCAGAACCGTTAAGGCGAATACAAAAGCTAATGTGACTCTCGCACGCACGTTTTGACATGTTGAAAGATATAAAATCTTAGTAGACTGAGAGATACTACTTTACTAGTTTTCGTATTTAGGCAAACTTTTAAGAAGAAAAACTTGTATCGATCAAAATGAAATTTTTACTAAACTGTGTGCAATGTGATTGCACACAAAATGGTTGATTGGTGATGGTTGATTTTTAGAAAATGAGTTTAGTGATTTTATATCTTTCAATATGTCGAAACGTGCGAGCGAGAGTCACATTAGCTCTTGTATTCTTCTTAAACAACTTCTCACTCGCATATCCCAAATTATATTTACTCTGTACCTACTTTTCTAATGGTATTCTACGAAATTAGGTTGTTTGCGATTTTTTATTACTATTATACCTAATTCAGTGATTTTATATCTTCAAAACTGAATGTTAGTGTAAGATACAAATTGTTTGATGATTGTCAGCTTTTGAATAGTTCATAGGTTTATAGAGTTAGTAGACTTTGTAGCTAAAACAATGAGCTGTTCGAGATTGAAATTTTAACAGTCTGGGTGAATTTAGTTTGATTTTGGCAATGACAGTGTTTCATAGCTTTTTTTTTCGCCCCTATCGCGTCAGGGGCATTATTCTCTATGACATAGGAGATTTCGTGCCATAACCGTGTGACGTCACAGCGTGGTCTAAACGCAAACGCGATTCATAAACCAAAAAATGAACTAAGAATGACAACTAGGAATGACAATTATGTCATAGGGCATACAGTTTTGTCCGATTTCCCGCCGCTGTCTAGTCGTATCTGTGTAACGCGATTGCATTGGCAATAGAGAATAATGCACCAGGCCAAAGTCTAAAGACCATACTGTCTTGTCTTTCGTTGTATTTTTACAGTATTCGTTTTTCCAATTTTGTCTTTCGCTTATATTTCATAATCAGTGTGAAACTTTGGTGGGTGGATCCACAGTTTCCAATATTTGGAAAAAGACGTAGGTGATAACATGAGTGAGAATTTTCGATAGACAAAAAATATGGAAAACCTCTGTTGACACACGTTTTGATAAAGATCTCAGGACAGGAACATAATATACAAAATAACAATTCGTGTGACTTATTTAGTAATTCCAAGGTTCTATTATGTTTCTAAAGCAAGTTACCTTTTATGGATCACATTAATAAATAACAAATGTAGAATCATATACATTTTATTGTTGCTTTATATTATAGTAGGCAGCTTAGTAATATTATAAATGCTACAGTTCAAATAGTTGTGGTTCAATCACGCCGATACCGCTAAACCGATTTGGATGAAAATTGAAATAGTTATGTATATTGGTTTAGGTTGTGATCTGGCAAAGCTATTTATTTTATACAGTAGTGTACAAAAAAACTGGAACAGCTTCACGACTTTAATCCCCAGGCACGGTAGATATCCCCTCAGATCTCTTAGTACCAAGTGCTAACTCCAGATTCTTTGAGGATGTCTAAGGTGGGTAGTCAGAGGTACGTCCAAACATTACATTTGCCACATACCCATATTTTGCAGTAGTTGGTATTCCATACGAGACAGGTTGCAAGCCCATCGCCGCTGTTAGAATACTAACTGTTTTCACTTGTTTTCTCACGATGTTTTCCTTCACCGTTTAAGAGCACTGGCGTAGTAGTGTACAGTCAACGTTAAAAACCAAATATAATGTTCCGACACGTGGTTTTATGAATGAAACCAGCGATTCTTCATGATTTTTTCAAAATGTATGATTGAGAAGTAAAAACTCTCACAAAAAATTTTCAAAAAGTAAAATGCATTGTTACTCTCTGCGATATGAATTGACTAATTCAAAAAAAGGTTTGGCCTATTCGCACCGCGGTGCGAAAGAACCCATTCAAAAGGGGACTTAGGCGATTTGCACCGCGGTTCGAATCACTTGTGGTGCGAAACGACTAAAAACCCAAATTACAGATTATTAAAATAAAATAAAACTATGATAACGAGAACCAATGATAAACAATTTCGAAATTCTGTAAAAGTCACCAAATTTTCATGCTACCTACATCGTAAGAAGAATAGTAATAAGATAAGATTAAGAGTAGTAGAGCTCTTTGTGAAGGGCTCGTCCGGGGAAGTACTACCACCATGTCTTTTTCTGCCGCCAAGCAGCGTTGCTGTGCTTCAGTTTGGAAAGTGTGGTTGAGGCACATGAGACTTAACATTTGTACCTAGGTAGTAGGTATGCCTCAGGTTGATGGACGCAGGGCAGTGCATCGTACGTCCGTTCCTATCGTGCGTGAATTACGAGGTAATGCTTTGGTATAAGTGATGGTTACCTCTTAATATCACGTGGGCCATCTGCATGGTCTATAAACAAAAATCATTATTGTAATCTTTCCTTACCTTGTATTCTCAAAAAAATACATAAAATACAAGTTTTAACAAATAAATGTGTTGGAATCTCTTCTTTTAAGTTCTAAACCCTGTAGTAGAAGAGTCCCCTGTTTTCTGTGGTTCAAGGTAGTCTTGCAATTTATGAGCTACAGTTACAAAATTAAATACAAATTTATATAATTGAGTATAAATAAAACTATACGCCTGTTTAAATTTCTTCTTTATTTTATGCAAACCACTTGAAGTGTGCTTAGAATATTCTAAGGGCCGGTTTCACCATGTTCTGTTAGTTACTAATCAAGGATTAAAATACCGTTATATGTAACCTTAGCCGTCAAACACGTACATTTTGACATATTTAACGGTCCTTTAATCCTTTGTTAATCTAACAGAGCATGGTGAAACCGGCCCTAAGGATTAGAGTTAGGTACAGAAAAGTCTTACCTATCAATAAATCATTTTTTATACAACTTTATAAGGATATCAAAAGAAGTGTGAAATATCAATACAATTCATGTTTTTTTTATTTACGGTGTATTCAAATAAGGCGTATCAAATTAGACGTGTGAACTGTGAACATACCAAAATAGAATGTTCTTCCTAAAGGCATTTATATTTAGGCTATTGTGTTTAGTAATAAAGTCTATAAAGGTATAATTATTTATTTTACAGAAATAGGCTGTTCTGTTATTGATACAGATCGTAGAATGAAAGAGATTCTGTAGTATTATACTATCTTTACTAACATAAAAAAAAATCTAATATAAGTTGTTAAGTCTTTGATTTTACTACTGGTTCCGCTCGCCTTCTTCTTCTTTTCTCCGTTTATGGCTCCTGTAATTAAGTCATTATTAAGACAGGATATTATTGTAAAGAAATTCATTTGTGTAATTAAATACATACAACCACAAGGATCACTCTGAATCGTCTTAATGAATTTCTAGGCGCCACACCAGTTCCACGCGCGCGACCAAACCTAGAAGATATGTGTATGGTAATTTTTTAGTCTATTGTGAGGTACACAAAATACACAAATGCTATTCTCACGAAAATAACAGATCTCAACAAAAGAAAAGAGGCACTGTAAATGCAAAACGGGAACGTAAATGATGACATTGACATTAAGCACGTTACAATGGAACACAAACATGGCAGTAAATTGATATTAAATTAGGTTCAAGAACCATCAACCATCAGTGTTTTGGAAATCGACAGTTTTATTCGAGAAGACGCTGACAACCGTCGAACAACTTCTCGCTCGCAACATTTTTGAAAATATACTTAAATCATATTTACAAAAATAGCAAATAATAACGTTTCTGAGAATTACTTTACTAATATTAGGAGATTCAGCAAAAATATCATTTTGACCTAAATAAGTTTTCCTAATATTTGATAGGTAAATCAAAATAAAACCGAAATGTAGATTTTGTGACAGTAAAACACAGATACGATTATTTTTCATTACCTATATTAACTTTTATAATAAGGAACTATAATACAACGATTATATTGAGCCGTATATGAATAATAACTTGACAAATGCAAGTACCTACCAACCGAACCTTTTTACCGATTGCTTCAAAAGAAAAGAACTTTAATGTTAGTAACGTAAAAAAGGATAAATTAATATTTGTTTTTTAAAAGCATATACCTAATAGCTATGTAATCAAGATACAGATTTTCCAATTTTTTCAGCTTGCGCTACCTACGTATACGGATATCGATCAATCGAATAAATCATGCAGTTTTCGGATGTATAGGTAAACGACACGAGGCATAGTAAACTAGATGAAGGAACGCCGGTTGTGCCATAGTCCATACCGAGACGCGACTGAGCCCGCACGCGCTTCGCCTCTCGAGCCAAAAGCACGCGGTACGGTTACCGGTCAAAAATTGCGGGCCGAAGTGTAACAACCTCTTTTTGAAAACACTTTATTTTTATGATAAAATAAAAAAAAACATACTCACCAGTTTGAATTTAAAATTCGAATTAGTTGTATAATACAAGCCAGTTTTTTATTGGAACATTTAGAATAGTTTTTGAATTTAGAATTTAAATTTTCAATGGAACACTATTTGTGAATGAGTGAATGATTTTTCATGAGACCCATAGCTTCAGGTTGGTATTAAAAATTGCACTATTTTTATGAATGACCATTGACAAAAACTAACCGCTAACATTGTTTGTAAATAGCCTTTCTATGGACATTGTGAATGAGTGAATGAATTTTCATGAGATACGGCGAAGTTCAAATGTCAGTAGGTATGTTATGTATGCGTTTAATGTTTGTAACTATATTCGACACGTCTATCTTCGAAGTTGTGATTGTCGGAATTGCGCAAAGTTCAAGACAACCTTAACCCTTTAGTGCACCGTGGTTTAAAAGTACACCAACTATTGGGTGCGATACCCTACATACAGTTTTATAGCTACTTAGTAATTCAATATTTGATAAAACCGAATTTATAACATACTATTAGAATTAATAAGTATTTTATTAATATAAAAATAGTTCGTTTTATTTCTGAAAATTGAGATATACAAAAAAGTAATTTTTTTCATATCTTTTATTATAATTCTTGATAAAGTAGATAGGTTTAGTGCTCAGCTATTTTATCATTTCGCAATAAAAAAGGACAGATTCTGAACGTATACAATCTGTCAACTCTGACAATACCTAAGTATTGGAGGGATAGATATAAAAAGATAAGAAACTTACCACGACACCTACCTAAGTTGTAGGGTAAGTTAGTGAAAGTGAAATGACTAGAATTACTTATATTAAAAATGGGTTGAATAATTTACAATATTCAAGCAATTTTTTTTAATGAACCTAAAAAAAATATCCAATTTATTATATTTAATCGAAGAACCGACAACCTCTGGGGAAAAAAGGTTCCTTCTCGAAGATTCACGAACCAGAAGACAAAACGTAGGTCCCGATAGAATAGACCAACGACATTGTAAAGATGGCATGGCGGATAGAGAGAGAGATTTTTCCTGGAAATGTATGGAAAAAGCCTATGCCCAGCAGTGAATTTCACCGATTGATAATGGCATTGTAACTTTTTGATTAAAACTAATTTTGGGGTAAGTATCTATTTTCAAAACGTCTTTATCAATCAAGAAACTAAATTAAGCGTGATACATAAACAATAATCATGAGTCAATCTAAATTGTATATCAGATGCTAATTCAATAGATAAAGCTACTTGTGGAAAATACGCCAATTACCGATAGATATCCGATAACTTCATCTGCGCTGTGACCGTTAAAATAGAAACCGGTTTTCGATCGACAGGTCCATTTTTGAGCGTGACGTCTTGTCATGGGTTCCGTATTCCGTATCCGAATTGATGGCGTTTCCGGAGTGTTAATGTACTTTACTAGCGAACATCAGAATAAAATACCAGGTGTTCCAATACCTGTACTTAAAACTTCAGGGGGCTAAAGTACCCATCAATATGAATAACTTTTTCTAAGGAACCAACACTGTGAACGCGAAAAGAAAAGCTGTTTCATACAAAAGTTCAATACCTACCTAAAATGTACATGCCCCCTGAAGTTTTAAGTACAAGTATTGGAACACCTTGTATATGCTGAGAATGATTAATGGAGGAATATATTTCTCCCATTTAAAACCCTCAGAGCTTCCCAACGGCATACGTATTAGGTAGTTCTAGTTAGCCATACCTAAGTGTTGTGTATTTTTTGATTTTTTTGTGTAACTACACCAACTGCTAAAATCTGCTGTCTGAAATTAACGTTCTTCTTTTTTTTTTATTCGTACATAACATTTAATTTTAGTTTTCGCTCTCGATTGAATGTTTTGGCTTTGAGAAAGAAAACATGTACTTTAACAAAACTTTAACCCTTGTTTAATAATTATAATAATAATTAATAATAATAAAATAATAATAATAATAAATTTTAATAATAATTAACATTTGTAAAATATGGATTAGCTCATCTGCTTTATTTGTTCTAACTCGGTTGAATAATGTACTTAAGTACCTACTACTACACCCACTGCATAGGTACATAATTTAAATTATGATACGGTGGAACAAAAATCTGCCATCCACACTTCTCATTTTTATTGTGCGCGTATATCGGAATCCGATCTACTTAATTTGGCTTGAACCCTAAAAAGATTTTATTCAGATTTTTATCGTAACAACGATGATCACTACTTTTTATCATATTATGAGGTTTTATTAGATTAGTATTTGCATTAAAATAACAAAGTTTTTGCTCGTTTACGATTCAAGAGTTGAACGACCTTTTGAGCAGTTTTATTGCGAAGGAAAATATCTTATCTTATTTAAACGAAAATAATAATCCTACGTTTTTTCAAAATGAAAAATGTCACTTTCAGAATTAAAATGAACTGAAATGTTTAGAAACTATGATAGAAAGAGGCAGTGTAGTTTTTCAGGATTACAAAAAACGATGATTATTCTATTACAGATTACCTACATGTAATCAATATCCGTCTCAGAATGGAAGCTATCTTTGTATACAATTTAATCTGGATCGGTTCAGTTGTTTATCTGTGAAAATGTAACAAACGCACTTTTCTTCACACTGTCGCATTTATAAATTGGTAAAGTAAGAAAGTGAGAAAGGTTTTAATATAATGTATAAGATTACTGAAGTATCTGGGGCCTAATCACGTACAAATTTGAAGTTAGTCGCGTAAATGTAGGTATCGTTTCTTTAAATACAACAAAATAAGGTCGAATATCGCTAGCATACGTTAACGCCACAAATGTCAAAATGTGTCGTGATCAAAGGGCTGATATTACGTCATAATATCGTCTAGAACAAGCGAAATCGCTCCGATCACACGTCAAAATCGTTTGAAAATGACGCAATTATGCCCCAGTACAATCTAAGTACTACATGTCATCGCACTGATAACTTGCTCGCATAAATTACAATGTCAATGAATGAATCCGATTACCCAATTAATAATACTGTTCAAAAATCGAATCGATCTCATCGATATCTGTCAATCTACTCGTAAGTCTGGCCTGAGTTCTTCTTCTTCTTCTCTCCGTTTATGGCACCTGTCCTTCATTCGACAGACAATCTTGCCAGTGTCAAGTGATATAGATTAAATACTATTTAGTCAAGTCAGTCATAGTCAAGTCGGCCGTAATTTGTTTTGAAGAAAATGGTGGCTGTTTTCTTCAAAACTATCGAAACATCGTACAAATCTGGATATAAAAAAAAAATATTAAAACTGTTTACACTTTGTTCTAAGACCTCAAGTATCTAATGATGGTTAAAACACCACTCAGATACTTGAGGTCTTAGAACAAAGTGTAGACAGTTTGAATATGTTTGATGGTTAAAACACCACCTAAATTATAAAACACAATTGAAAATAACAATAGAAAAACAATTAAAATGAAAAAAGCTATGTTGCTGCCCAAAATGTCAGAAAACTAATTGAAAATCTTAGTTAAAATCGGTTGAACTAATGTCTATTTCTGTCGATTTGTTTATATTGCGCCGCCTATTAAGTTGAATTTCGAACGCATCCTAAATTCCAAATAAGTAATACATTATTTTACTGCATACTAGTGGACCAGCCCGACTATGCTCGGGTTAAATAAGCACTGTCATTGTCAAAATGAAACTAAAATCACTCAAAATATGTTTCTGCAGCAAACCACGAGACGATGTAGTTTGAAAGGTTTATGCTTTATTTAAACAAGTTACATGATAATTTTTATGCAATAGGTAGCATAATTATAAATATTGGTAGAATTATGAACATTCCACATAGCACTATCAATCCCTAAGCTAAGCAAAGATTGTAATACTTCGGGCACTCGATAGTTGATAAAATATTTAATAATTTTGTTTGAAAATTCTTGCCTCCTTATAATAATTAAGAGTAGTAAGTTATTAAGTAGAACTAGAGTAGTAGTAATTTAAGAGTAGTAGAGCTCTTTGAGAAGAGCTTTGGAAAGTACTACCACCACGCCCTTTTCTGCCGCCAAGCAGCGTTGCTGTATTTCGGTTTGTAGATTATGGTTGCCGGAGTAATTACAGGCACATGAGGCTTAACATCTGTAAGCCTCAAGTTTATGGAAGCAGGGCAGTGCATCGTAGGGCACGTTAATATCGTGCGTGACTTACGAGGCGATGCTTTGTTATAGGTGATGGTTACCACTTAACATCAGGAAGGTCATCTGCTTGTTCCATTAGCTAGTGGTATCAAAATAATAATAATATAATAACATCCTGTCAGAGAACAAACATGTTACAACAAACAAACATATATTCAAAATCAAAATCAATATCAAAACGGTCCTTATTAAGTACAATCAAGAGGATCACTTTGAAACGTCTTTTAAAGGTACTAGGTGAATCTACCGCCAGTTCCTCGCAACCCAAGCCTAGCTAGAAGAACAGGTTCACAACACAAATGTTTGTTCATTACACAAATGTTTGTTCTCGTTGGAGATCGAATCCACGACCTACCGCGCAGAAGGTACAGCTACTACCAGCTGAGCTGTTAATGCTGTCAAATATCTTTATTGTAAAAAAAAAATGTCCATATTATTATTTTAATTTTATCATTTTCTTGTCCTTATCCTACTAGATTGGTACTACTCGATTATTAGGTATCAAAATATTAAATAAATATATATGTAATGTACCCGTTATTATTCTTGAGCCACGTCAATCGCATTCCAGCATGTTTGCGTCCTGTTTGTCAATATTTAGGGCTGCATCGATAACGAATCGATAGTTTAACGGTTGATCGTGTGATTTTTGTACTGTACTCGATGTAGGTCGGGCTTGAGTTACGATCTGTCGATAGGTAGGGCTGCACTCCATTTTAAATATTAGCTGTTTTTGTATGTTTGACCAGTCAGTATGAAATATACTCTGTTTAATGGATATCTGTTTTGCATCACTATGCTTGATAACTTTTGAGTCGAACACGCTTCTTTTTTGCCTCGAACTTACAGTGTTTTTTATTATGCCAATGCTGGCAGACGATCATACGGGCCACCTGATGGGAAGCGGTCACCGAAGTGATATGCAAAAGGCGTAGACAACCATCGAACAACGTTTCGGTCTCATATTTAAACTTTCTTGATGATATAAAATCAGTGAGTGTAGTGATAAAAAAATCGTAACCAACAAAGTTTCAGAGACGAACATTTCAAATTTTTTGCAGAAATATAATTCTGATTTAAACAATTTTTCCTACACAAATTTTTTTTCAAGTATGATAACTAGTAAAAATTGTTTGATAAGTGTGAATTTGTTTGTTTTTATCATCATCTTTTTAGTTACTCTTTCGAATAAAAAAAAATACTTTTATAGAAAACGCATTAAAATCATCATAATCGCTACAAACGCTTTGCCGCAACTCACTGCAGGTTACTATCGCTTATCGCATCGTTTCTGTGACCCACATGCAATGTGCACTCATAGAAAAATACTATAATAATAACTACTAACAGCTTTACGACTACGATCCCAAGACACGGTAGATATCCCCTTAGATTTTTAGTACCAAGTACAAACTCAAGATTCTTAGAGGATATTTTTTGTCTCTCTGACTATATCCCTTCTCGCCATCCTCAGAATCTTTAGAATACAAAGAAAACGTCCAGATATTACATATTACAGTCGTTATCAGGTACAGAGAGTAGAGTAGTAGAGCTCTTTGTGAAGGGCTCGTCCGGGGAAGTACTACCACCACGCCTTTTTCTGCCGCCAAGTAGCGTTGGTGTGTTTCGGTTTAAAGAGTGTGGTTGCCGGTGTAATTACAGGCACATGAGGCTTAACATCTGTATGCCTCAAGTTGATGGACGCAGGGCAGTGCATCGTAGTTGATACGATGTTTCGATGTTTTCCTTCACCAGTTGAGACCTCGTTAATTTTTCAAAGAGAAAAGTCTATCACTCGATCGGATTAGGACCTTACGATCAGGGGCCTTATGCTCACTTCGAGCGAGATTATCTCACGATGGAGATGACGTCATAATCTCGTTCAATAACTCGTTGACCTTGCGTCTCGCATGAACTTTGTAGTAGAAAATTGGGGAGTTAGATAGTGAGAATTGGGATAAATAGTTATCGAACGAGATATGACGTCATCTCTAACGTGAGATAATCTTTGTCGAAGTGAGCATAAGGCCCCAGAAGGATCACTGGTTAGTAGGTATGTCTACCGTGTGCCAGGGATCACAGTCACAAGTTCCAAATTATTTCCTAAATAACGTTGATTCACTTAGTTTGAAGGACGATTCAAAGTGATCCTTATGGTTTTAAACGCTTTTAACTTCAAATAAGGTAGGATCACTCATGTGCTTGTTTATGCGTTTAAAGATTCAATTAAGACCAATTAAAAAACATTATTAATAGCAAAGACAGAGTAAGTAACTGCTATAATTGACTCTCGGGCCGACATTGAACTAAATAAGTAGGATTTCAAGTTTATAATGTTACAAAGTATCTAGGTACTACGTGTCCAGAGCTTGATATACCAAAGTACCGTTAAATGATCAGCGATTCACCGAAAACGTGCTTTGTTGATAGATATAGGCCGGAACAATCCTTTTTGATAATAGATCAGCGATAACCAGCTTCTTCGATGCTTGATTACCCAAGATAATTCTTCACTTATGAAGATTTCACTGAAAACCCGCTTCTTTGATAGTTGATTGGCAAGAAAATCCTTCGTTAATAAATAAATAAATAAATAAATATTGGTGGACTTTCAACACACCACTACCTAGACTCAAACTAAGCCAAAGCTTGTCATAATATGGGAACCAGATAGCTAATACTTAAATACTTTTTTTTTTTGGAAATACATAACTTACCTGTAATATATAATTACACCCAGACAGAGAACAAACCTATATGTTCATCACACAAATGTTTGTTCTCGGTGAGGATCGAACCTACGGCCTATCGCGCAGAAGGCAGAGCTACTACCAACTGAGCTGTGAAGACTGTCAAATAATGTAGTGAAGGGTTTACTGAAAACACGCTTCTGTAAATGGTAGTTTGGCCGACAAATGATTCGCCAAAGAATGATACCGAAAGCAGACTTTGTTGTTGGTTCATTGGCTAAAAGATTTTGTTTTGTACCAGGCAACCAGACAAACAATAAAATTTACACATACTGTCAATATAAACAAAGTGATTAGTTCAATAGTAGTTATTACAACACCCTCTGCCTAAGAAATAAAAACCGGCCAAGTGCGAGTCGGACTCGCGCACGAAGGGTTTCGTACCATTATCTATAAAAACGGCAAAAAATCACGTTTGTGATGGGAGCCCCCTTAAATATTTATTTTATTCTGTTTTTTAGTATTTGTTGTTATAGCGGCAACAGAAATACATCATCTATGAAAATTTCAACTGTCTAACTATCACGGTTCATGAGATACAGCCTGATACAGACAGATAGACAGATGGACAGCGGAGTTTTAGTAATAGGGTCCCGTTTTACCCATTGGATACGGAACCCTAAAAACTACTTTATTTAGGCAGACAGTTAAGCCTGGCTGATTCAAAAATTATGATTATTATTCAGATTATACAAACGTCAGTTTCATTACCCAATAAAATCGCTTTTTGAACTCATCTTGTGTGGTCAACGATGACTTGATCTTCCTATTTACCTTTAATGTAAAATCAACCTTAAATTCTTACATTTACGATCTAAATTTGTAGGCGGATTATATCAATCATAAAGTATTTACCTGTGCACTGTCAAATGGTTGTCAAAGTGATTGACCAATCAACGAAGTTTGCGGTTAAAAAAAGCGAAAAAACATGAATTGCGTTTAAAGTACAAAAAAAGGTTTGGATGAATGCATTTCAGAAATAAAATTGACAAGAAAAACATTCCCTCTCTCTGAGTACCAAGTACCAACTCAAAATTATTTAGAGGATACTCACAAAGATACTCTACCTAACATAATTATTACAAAAATGTAGCTCTTCATCAGATATTTGCATTAAAAGGTGTTAGTAGCTTTTCATAAAATAAATAATATATTTATTTATTAGATAGACAACACATTTATTTGCCTAACTAATATACACAGACACAAAAATACAAAATCAAAATAAAAAACCATAGAATTAAAACAAATAATAAAATGAGAAATAACAAAAATAAAAACAAACAAAAGTAAATTAGAAATCAAACAAACATTTTAAATAATAAATATTTATATAAAATAAAGAAGCACAGTTTTTTTACGTATTAAGTAATATTTTTTTTCGATGTAGAGACATAATGAGGTATTGGTGCTATCACTTCATCTTAAATCTACCAGGAACTAGCAGCGTCCCGTAAACAGGGGCATGGATAAGAACTGGCCCCGTTTAAATCACCTTGAATAAAGAAAGGACCACAATACCCCTTTCCATTTTAAGCTCTTTTGCATATCTAGATTGTTAAGATTTCACCTGCCAGTTTTTATACCCAACATTTACTCAGGGGGTCTACTACTCTACAAAACGTTGAATAAAGTTTCGTATATTGTCATATTGAATCACACTGAGCGGTAACGCGACCAGATAACCAGATACCAGATAACCAGATACCAGATAACCAGATACCAGATAACCAGATAACCAGATAACCAGATAACTAGATAACCAGATACCAGATAACAAAATCTACTTTCTGTTTGCGGAAAACGTCTGCAGAAAGATTTTATTGTATGAAAATTACATAAGATTAAGATAGATTTAAGAGAAGTAGAGCTCTTTGTGAAGGGCTCATCGGGGGAAGTACTACCACCATGCCTTTTTCTGCTGCCAAGCAGCGTTGCTGTGTTTCGGTTTAAAGAGTGTGGTTGCCGGTGTAATTACAGCCACATGAGGATTAACATCTAAATGCCTCAAGTTGATGGACGCAGGGCAGTGCATCGTAAGGCACGTTCCTATCGTGCGTGACTTACGAGGCAATGCTTTGTTATAAGTGATGGTTACCACTTTACATCAGGTGGGCCATCTGCTTGTTCCATCAGCTAGTTAGATAAAAAAAAATAAGCTAGACCAGATGTTCACCACAAACTTTTTTATATAGATGCTATAGTTTTTTAATAAGCTCTAATAATATTACAACCTGGCCATAATGACGGCTAATAAGAAATTAAATACTATATTTTTTTAAAAGTAAGCTACCTATATCTAGGAATGTGTCCACCAACACTTCTTTTACTATTTCTATTTAAGGTGAAGAACACTTTGTTCTTGTGGTCTTGATTAAATAAGCAACTTTTTTTATGGTTTTCAGAGTAGACTCCCAGAAACCGCGTAAAAAGTAGTAACCCTACTGGCCTAGTTACAAAACTTTTAGTAACTCAATTACTAGTTAAACTCGTGGGAATTTTATTTAAAATACTGTGCGTTTTAAAATACCTATCAAACTTTATAGACTTCTTGCTTACCTGTGTAATGTTTGAGTACCGAGAATAAATATTTATTTTATTCAATGGAAAACTGTACCATATGAACAAATTTTATAAATAAAACATACTCCTAGTTGTATGGTATACCTTGACCTCAATTTTGGTAGATATGTTTTTTCTACTTTCAAGATGGATGGATTCTTAATAACACATTACTATACCACCAACAAGAAATAATAGTACTACGTACCACCATCAGTACCGCCACCTTTTTCTTAAAAAAAAATGACGGCCGACTTGACTATGGACTGACTTGACTATCATCCTATCATCATCATCTTCCTGTCTTTATCCCACGCTAGGTGGGGTCGGCACAACAGGTTTTCTAGTTCCACTCTCCTCTATCATTCGTAATCTCGGTGCTCACTCCTTTCTTACTCATGTCATCTTTCACACAGTCCATCAATCTTTTCTTTGGGCTACCTCTCTTTCTAAAACCATCCACATCCACGTCTAACACTCTTCTCGTAATATGACTTTTTCCCTCCTCTGACTGACTTGACTATAAAGTATTTAATACAAATCACTTGACACTGGCAAGCTTGTCTGTCGAATGACGGGCAGGTGCCATAAGAGGAGAGAAGAAGAAGAGACAGCTTTTTTTTCTATATAAAATATAATTATGATCGTTGACTTGACGTATTTCACTAACTTGACTAAGAAATATTCAAACAATTTGCTTGAAAAGGGCCTTTGCAAACCTTTAAAAAAAAAATTACAATAAAATAAAATTATGTCGCCCTTTTGTGACCTTTTATTTAATTTTTTAATAACCCACCTTATGCTAAGTTTTAACCGTCACCTATAATAAAATAAAATTGTTGGATCGGTTCGTTAATAAAAATTTATTCCACAATCTTATTCCATTTTATGTTCCAACGTTGCATTTCGAGTGAAAAATGCCGAATGAAAGACGAAAATGTACGAAAAATTTACTGTCTGAATATATTTTTCATTCTCACAAGGTCCTTCATTTCACATACGTTACATTACACTTAGTATTATTTGCCGGCGTGCATCATACTCTATCTGTTAGCCATTACGAAATCGTGTCTGTTCCACGCTGTCACAGCTATAATAAAACAGCTGTTTCACATTATTACTGTGTATAACCCGCGACTATAAAAAGACGAATCTTAAATGGCGGCACTAATTGCTCAGCTAATCGCTACATTACTCACACGCTATAAAAATTATTGTTAAGACACAGACTACCGTAATTACTATATCGTTCGCACATTTCACAATTAAGTTATTAAAAATTGAAAATAACCAAGTTTTGGAGAAAAGCCTTACAAAGGTTCAGTAAACTTTGAGAGCATTGGTGGTCTAGTGGTAGCGGCCCCGCGTTCCGATCCTAAGGTCGTGCGTTCGAAACCGGTCGTGCTCCAATGAGTTTTTCTGTTCAAAAATGTATGTGCACAATGCCAGTACTCTCAAACGGTGAAGGAAAACATCGCGAGGAAACCGGCATGTCGTAGAACCTAAAAAGTTCTATAACATGTGTCAAGTGCTCGAAAGGAGCCTCTTGAGGCGCACTTAAAATCCTTGCACCACACTGTTTCGAAAAAAATTAGTGACACGAAAATAGAATAGTAAACTTTCATTTTGATTTAAAATATATTTCCTACTATAAAGTTTGATTATGTAGAGAAAATTAAAACCACAAACTTTTTCGTAAGAAAACTTTTTTGGATTTGACGGTTGACAGCATCTTCACAAAAGTTTATCTCACTATTAATAGAAGTATTATCAATATCTTATTAAGACCGCCATTCAAGATCCGTTTCTTACTGTCACCCATTGCGGTTTATAGGTACACGTTTTTGCTTTAATTTAAGACTGGTTTCCGCACGCGGCTTTCCTAGCCTGTAACTCACTCATAAAACAGACAGCATTCTCAAATACGACGATGTTTAGTGACTCTATTCGTCTATATTTGCCTATTTCACGAACAAAAAGAACACGCAAAATACGCATACCGCTTTTTTAGACGATGTGTAGACGGTATGTTCGAGGTACTTGAACTTCTACACATTAAAGTTGAACTAAGCAAAAAAACGCGAATACCGAATAGGGATGTATTTGCCACTAAAAAACACAATAAAATTTAAACCAGCTGATTCCAATTACATGGGATAAGGGCAGGAAGATGGATTATTCCCATCCGTCACCCAATTCTGTCACCTATAGGTGACGGATGGGAATAAAAAGTGCGATCTGTCACCCATTTAGTAAAGAGGTGACGGAACGAACTTTTTGAAATTGAAAAAGTTCTATCTGTCACCCAATTGGCAAAGGGGTGACAGATCGAACTTTTAAAATTTTAAAAAGTTCGATCCGTCCCCCCCTACACTAGCAGTTAGGGTAGAAGGTTTGAACCCTAGGCACGGTAGATATTCCCACAGATCTCTTAGTACCAAGTTCTAACTCCAGATTCTTTAAAGACGTCTTTAGGGGATAGTCAGAGGTACGTCCAAACATTACATTTGGCACATACCCACATTTTGCAGTAGTTGGTAAAGCCAAAGACTCCATGCATTGTATGTAGCTGTAGTAATGGTTCAGGGCAGATTTTAAAGATTCCATCACTAAGAAAATCTTCCCATTGACACAAAAGGTTTCTTATGTCTTCAGCACAGAAAAAATATTCTATAACCTTCGTTATTGTAATCGGCTAACAGAAATAGTTCAAATTTAGGAGGAATCACTACTTCTTCCACATTAATGAAACAATTTTTTTTAACTTGCAGAGCTTTTTTAGCTTCTTTCCGGGCTTTGTACAAATTATTAATATTTTTTTTTATTTGTCGATCAAATAAAAAAAGTCTTTCATCTTTCATAGAAGTCACGGCTTCTTTGTAAATTCCTGGGATGCTTTACTTGCTTCATATGAAATCACATTTTGTTTGACTTCATGTAATTTTTTATCCAAATCATTTATGGCAAAATCGGGCGCATGGAATGTGGAGTTTTTCTGATAATAGAACTATGCAAATGCTTTTTTTTATCTAAGCGAATGTTTTAGGAAACAAATAAAAAAAATCTTGTTCTTAGCCTTGAAACACTGGTACATTCGCTTCCGCGGACTTTAACAGTTGTATTATTTGAATATACCGAGTAGAAAAAAAAGGCACTGGAAGTGAACGAAAGCAAAGGTAATAAAAAAAACGTAGCATTTGTGAGAGTTACTTATTAGAAAGCTATTATTATACGGTTTTGCTGGAAATTTTATTGAATGGATAAAATCTTATTTACATAATCGCTTTTTCTCTGTTGTCATAAACGGATATCAGTCAAACTCATTTAACATAAGCTCGGGAGTACCCCAAGGATCACATTTGGGGCCCATCTTATTTAACATATTCATAAATGATATCCCCAATTGTTTTAACTCATCAATACCCTTTTTATTTGCCGATGATCTGAAATTGTCTCGTGTAATAAAATCAGACGTCGACATAACTTTATTACAACAAGACTTGGACATCTTACTCGAATGGTGTTGCGCCAACAAAATGTACCTTAACATAGATAAATGTTTTTTTTATAAAATTCACCAGAAAGCATAACGTATTCAAATCTAACTACAACATTGGAGGCACACCTATTCGTGAGGTAGACAGTATTCGAGACTTGGGAGTACAATTGGATAAAAAATTAACCTTTGTTCCGCATATAGATAACATAATTAAGAGGGCATCCAAAATGTTAGGATTCGTCATACGAAATAGTAAAATATTCAAAAAACCACATACCAAAATACTCTTGTACAACACCTTAGTCCGAAGCATACTTGAATATTGCCCTGTTGTGTGGAGACCTCACTATGCCACCCATATACTTAGAATTGAGCGGATTCAGAAGCGTTTTTTATGGCACCTCACTTATGCAGCTAACATTGCCAAAATCAAGATATCGTATACACAAAGACTCCAGCATTTCAGGATGTCATCTCTTAAAAAACGAGGAACACAACTAGACTTAATATTCTTGTTTAAAGTGCTGAATAACCAAATAACTTGCCCCCAACTATTACATATGTTTCAATTTAGAGTCCCGTGTAGAATGCCTCGCTATCCAATCACTCCGCTTGTTCCTCCACTGCGCACCACTGTCCTGGGTAGTAACTCCCCTGTCCCAAGGCTCTGTAGATCTCTAAATAGTATTAAAAATATTGATATTTTCTCGATTAACCTTCATAAGTTCCGCCAACACTTGGTCGAGAACTTACCAAATTGATTAGCAAATTATTGTCATCTACAAAAAAAAATCTTTTAATTGTTTTATTTTCTTATACCATAGTGTTACTTTTTCCACTTAGTTATATTCAATGCATGTAGTGTTTACCTTTAATTAGTTGTGCAATTAGCTCTGAATAGTACATGTACGTACGTAGATGTAAGTTTAATTATATTAAATTGTATTGTTGTAACAGCTGTTGGTAGACCTGAATAAATAAATAAATAAATCATCACTCACACTATATTTTTTTTATAAGGGACTTCATTAATTATTTTCATATTTAGTGTTATTTTATTATAAGGCTAAAAAAGAGTATAGCAACATAATATTTTATGTAACAAAGCTTCGCGGATCACCATAAATCTATAATCTATTAGTTATCATAGCGTATTGTAGAATTGGTTTATGTCTTACTAAAATGTTTAGCGAACCACGGCTAGTCGGCTTCTTTGTATAACAAGAACATTGTATTTTCGACCTTATTGTATTGTTTTTACGAACTATAAATGCAGATTTATAGTTCGTAAAAACTAAACTCAGCTACCATCGTGTTGGTTTGGATGCACACTGTTCAATTGTTCTTAGTGCGTTAAAATAATCATCAATAAAACGGGTCAGAATGTTGCATTATTCGAGAATCTGATATACACCAAAGGTGGTAAACAGCAGATTGTATGAGGTCAAATCAGAAGACTGACCACCGGTTTCTGAAAGCCCGATCAAAACTAATCGCATGTCAAGTCACTTGCTATCTCTATCTAATTCTATGTAATAGCTGAAATAGCGAGTGACTTGACATGCGATTAGTTTTGATCGAGCTTTCAGAAACCAGCGGTAAATATTATTGTGAGTTATAATTTTGATGACCTTATCTCAAACTTTCTTTCAAATCGAATCAATGTGTGAACAGATAGAAATCAATAGTTGTGTCCGTCTCTCTGTAAGTGACGGAGGGTGACAGATCGAACTTTTTAAGATTAAAAAAGTTCGATCCGTCCCCCATTTGGCAAAGGGGTGACAGATAGAACTTTTAATATTTGAAAAAGTTCGATCCGTCACCCAGCTGGTGAAAAGGTGACGGATCGAACTTTTTGTTCCCATCCGTCACCTATAGGTGACAAAAATAGGTGACAGATGGGAACAATCCAGGAAGATGATGAGCTGATTCTAACTTCACTGTGGCACTGGGTACATATTTTTCTAACAATCTATTTGTTTATGAGATGGGTAGCACAGAGATAACCCAATTACAGCTTATCGCGCACAATGAATTGTATTAGAATATTGTCTTATAGGTGGTCGTTACACTCGTTAGAGAGGACGGGTTCAGAATATCACAGTTTTTTTTTTATACAACTAGCTGATGGACCGAGCAGATGGCCCACCTGTTGTAAAGTGGTAGCCATCACTTTTAACAAAGCATTGCGTCGCAAGTCACGCACGATAGGAACGTGCCCTACGATGCACTGCCCTTCGTCCATCAACTCTTTTTATACAACTAGCCGATGGAACAAGCATATGGCCCACCTGATGTAAAGTGGTAACCATCACCTATAACAAAGCATTCCCTCGTAAGTCACGCACGATAGGGACGTGCCCCACGATGCACTGCCCTGCGTCCATCAACTCACTTAAGGCGAAGACAAGAGCTAATGTGACTCTCGCTCGCACGTTTCGACATGTTGAAAGATATAAAATGCTTAACTCATATTCGAAAAATCGCAATCAACTATTTTGTGTGCAATCATATACACAGTTAAGTAAAAATTTCATTTTGATCGATACATGTTTTCCTACTCAAATGTTTGCTTTACTAGTTTTCTTACATAAGCAAACTTTTAAGTAGGAAAACTTATATCGATAAAAATGAAATTTTTACTAAACTGTGTGCAATGTGATTGCACACAAAATGGTTGATTGCGATTTTTCGAAAATGAGTTAAGTGATTTTATATCTTTCAACATGTCGAAACGTGCGAGCGAGAAGTTGTTTAATGGTTGTCAGCCCCTTAAATAGTATCCCTTAACTCCGAGTGCCTATTGTCAAATGCCTCCTCCATCTCTTGCCAGTGGTATCTATCCCTAGCTGTCCTTATTGCTATTATTTTTATTTTTAGTGCCCTTACTATTATTAACATGCAGCTTTAGAAAAAAGTCTAGAAACATAATTAATTTGTCATGCGGGTGTTTCGCATACCTATGCGAGGCAGCAAATAAACGATGAAAATGTATGGAAAGTGGCGCGAAATACCATTTTGCCAAACTATACTTACCTATACTTGTAAGCGTAGGTCTTTAATTGGTACTCTTTGTAGGTACAATACCAACTGAATACCATAGTATTTTTTTTTCATATTCCTTAATATTTTCGTGTGTTTTCTTATTACAAAAATATATCTGTAAAAATACCAGAAGTCTTGCAGGTGCTAAATATATTGGAGAAATACATATCCAATGTGCTTTTTTGCTAAATAAATTATTAGTATTATTAAATATTATTTTTTGAGGACCTTGAGGTACCTAAGAGGTAAGCTAGTACCAAAACATCTAAGATATCTACCGTGCTTGGAGATAACTCGTGAGCCTTTAACATTTAAAAAATAACCAGTTCTGTTTTACCGACTGCATAAATTGGTTCAGGGCAGCTCATATTTGCACAGTTGTTCCACTCAATGTGACTCAATTGTCTTATGCCACAGAATAGATAATAGTACCTACAAGTAACTCCGATTCCGGTCAGGCTGATAACATTTTCAAGTTTCGAAACACGTCTTCTTAGTTGGAATCAAACTGATTAAACATGGGAAATGTTACGAATAAGCATAGCTAACAAGTTATGGATTTTTACGCTATTCGCTAGGTATTTCAGTTAATAATATCTAAAATACCTAGCGTGCTTAACTATTTAAAAACTGATAGATAAGTCAGTTTACACCAAAACACACATCTTATTAGAAATGAGTTTTTCTGTTCAAAAATGTATGTACTCTCAAACGGTGAAGAAAAACAACGTGAGGAAACCGGCATGTCGTAGAACCTAAAAAGTTCTATAAAACGTGTCAAGTGTTTGAAAGGAGCCTCTTGAGGCGCACTTAAAATCCTTTCACCACACTGTTTCGAAAGAAACTAGTGACACGACAAGAGAGAGTTGAAATTAGGTATGTGGCATTCCTTGTTTCCGATGTACTTATTGCATTTTATGAATTCTGTCATCTTCGATGACATTTTCTGTCATGTGAGCTACTGCAAAATGTGTGTACATGCCAAATGTTATATTTGGACGTGCCTCAGACTAGGTACCCTTTTAGACATCCTCAAAGAATCCTGAGTGGGTATTTGGTACCAAGATATCTGAGAGGATATCTACCGTGCCTGTGGACCATAGTCGTTAAGCTTAAGTTTATATCTTAATAAAACCAGCGGAACGACTACTAGTTAATATTAATTTCAAATCAATTCACAAAGTCTTTAAATTTTTTATTAATTGTAAAAATTCAAAGTGCAGTCGATCGTTCAAACAAGATTGATATTTTTACTATGCGTTGATAGTAAAGATGATAATGCACGTCAAAATCAAATAAAAGTAAAACTATGAGAGGCGGGTGAAGATTTATAGTCGTTGTAGTAGCCATAGCCAAATTAAGAACACACAGGTAACTGCATACATACGACTGGCGGAAGCCGACGAAAGCGTATGCTGATTCTCTCTCACTCGCACTAACCAGCGTAGACGTAAGTGTATCACACAGGTGCATACATACGGAAGCTGACCTGTAGCTGACAAAAGCGTGCTATGCTGATTCTCTCTCACTCGCACCAGTGTAGATGTAAGAGGTGAGACTGATCTGTCTTACTAAAAAAACACACGGAACGATATCATAATCTAAAGCTCTTATTCTTCTTGTCAAGTCACTAAAATGAGTAGTTTTTTTCAAAACAGTGTAGTGAAAGGATTTTAAGCGCCTAAATGCGGCTCCTTTCGAGAACTTGACATGAGTTTCGGAACTTTTTTGGTTCTACGCTATGCCGGTTTCCTCACAATGTTTTCATTCACTGCGTTGTATTGAGACTGACTGCACTCAGAGTATTGGCACTGTGCACATACATTTTTGAACAGAAAAACTCATTGGTACACTACCGGTTATAAACTTAAGATCGGAAGGCGGGGCCACTACCACTAGACCACTAGTTAGTAAGCTCTTTTTAAACTGTACCAACCGCTTAACTTGACACTACAGCCGGTACAAGTTCTCGTATTAACGGAACCACGATAGTTATTTATTAATACAAAGTAGAGACTGCTTCCGAACGCATAGACAATGGAAGATTAAAAACGTGTCAATACAAATTGAAACGTCAGATCATTGATTTGTTTCACCTCTATGGTTTCACCGCGGGGTCAGCTAACGGTCAGCTGGAGTAAGTCTTGATCCCGAGGATCTCATATCACTCGAGATAATTCGATTATGATGCGAGTGAAGTTAGTGCCTCTTTCGGCCGCCAAGCAGCGTTGCTGTGTTTCGGTTTGAAGAGTGTGGTTGCCGGTGATATTACAGGCGCATGAGGCTTGACATCTGTTTACCTCAAGTTGATGGACGCAGACCAGTGCATCGTAGGGCATGTTCCTATCGACCGTGACTTACGAGGAAATGCTTTGTTATAGGTGATGGTTACCACATAACATCACATGGGCCATCAGCTTGTTCCGTCAGCTAGTTATCTACACTAATAATATTATAAAGAGGAAACATTTGTATTTTTGTATGTAACGAATAGGCTCAAAAACTACTAGTCCGATTTCAAAAATTCTTTCACCATTAGAATGCTACATTATTCTTGAGTAACATAGGCTATATTATATTTTCAAAAAAATCAGGGATCCTTACTAAAAGTCCAATAATGTAACCCAAGGTGGAAAACAAAAACCTTACATCGCGTGCGCTGCGAAAACTATTGATGATAGAACAAAACAATGTACTACGATTTTGTAGAACACGTCATCATCTACAAAAAATGTCGCGACAGCATATGTCTAACTATTATAGTTATGTCACAATAAGTGTTCTTTTATTATAAAAAAATTATTGAAATGCCGCCGCTAGAAAAGGGTGTTTATTTGTACCTTGGTATTAATCCTTATCCAAATAAATCATTTCATAATTAAGACGGTTTTAATACCTATACATTACTTCTTAATTTTTTTAAATCGGACATTCAATTCAAAAGATATGACGAAATTAAAAATGTTAACGGGTCCAAGGGTCATGCTCGGGGTGCGATTTCACTTACTCAAGAGTCTAAGCTTATCCTAAAATGTTCAAAAAATTTATGACCACCCATGCGAAGCTGGGACAGGCCGCTAGTATAAAATAAAAGTCGTTGCATACTGATCAAGTTTCGTCTGAGTATCAAATCGAATTTTATTAGTATTATTGAATTTCTTTTTTTAGTTTGGGTCTTGATCGTAGATAAGACAAACATAACAGATATACCAAGATTTAGCACTGATTTAATCACACAAAAAATATATCTATAATTATTAACTTGGCTGGGATTACGATAAAGCTTATTTTCTATTAAAATAATAAGAAATAAAATATTCTGTGATATTTTATTTATTTCGGGAATTCAAATATCACAGAATATTATTATCTTTTATTATCTTTTGTTGATTCAAGAATACAACTACAACGATTTAAAAACAATAAAAAAAAAATTGATAAGATTTATTAAAAAAAACATCACAATATGTCATTGTTTTTAAGTTTAATAATGGGAAAATGATTTAGATGGCCTACCTATTACAAAAGGAAAACTGTTTCTTAACTTAAATAACTTATTTATTAGAATGACAGTAATGCGTGTAGGTGGAATTTTATAACGTTATACTTAAATAAATTATATTTTATGGAAACGCTGATGCTAAAACATGTTGTTACTCATTTATTATATTATTATCATTTCAAAGACGTTCTTTAAACCAACATAAATTTGGCTAAATTGAAGTAATTTTGATATCATTAGATCTAAAATAGATTTATTGTTTCAGATTTATTACTCTAGAAGAAAGAGAATATTAAGTTATTTATGAATTAAATAGGAAAATTAATGCTATAAGTAATTACCTACTCTTATTTAAGCTTAAAACCAAATTCATCTATTGAATCTTTCTAATACCAAACGGAATATTAATATATGTAGGTAGGTTTTCGAGTGTAAAAACTTTTTGATAAATTTACAATACTAAATTGTGTTTTTTTTAATCGCATAAGTACAAAAACTATGCAAACTTTTGAGTAGGAAAACTTGAATCGATTAAAATGATTTTTTTACTAAACTGTGTGCAATGATTGCACACAAAATGGTTGGTTGCGATTTTTCGTAAATGGGTTTATTGATTTTATATCTTTCAAAATGTCGAAACGTGCGAGCGAGAGTTACATTAGCTCTTGTCTTCGCCTTAACACCTTAACGACTCTTCGTCTAGTAGACAAGCTGTGTGAGGTAATGTAATTGTGATAGGCAAAGGTAACAACTTTAATATGAAGATCAAGTCATCGCCATTTCTATAGTTTCATTTAAAAAAAAAACTTCCATAGACAATTTCAACTTACTCTATAATTTACAAAATTCCCCGTTACCTTATTCAACCGCATTCCAAATCCAGCGTTATTTAACCTAATAGTGTCTAAAGCCCCTTTCGATTGGCATTTCCGGCTATCATCGGATTCGCTGACCACCCATTTGGGCGATCGAGGTGGATGCAATTTTAGCTATTAGCGTCCGCAAATAGAACGTTCACACACGACTTGTCTGGACTCACCTGTCAGACACGACATCTGGCTAGTGTCGGCGAAAGGGTATTTTGGACCAATTATTAATGGCATATTTGAGAGTACCGTTGGTGTATGGGTAGCAACTCCACCTTCTGATCTTAAGAACGCGTTTTCGAATCCAGTCGATGATAGCTATGGCTTTTTTTCGTTAAAAACCCGGTCTATTTCACCAACTAAAAAGGTCGGATCATTTTCGAATGTAACAACATTAAAAGCTTGAATCTAAGCTAGGAATAGTCTCGATCAAGTCACCTTTCAGACACCGTTGGGAGTCACGTACTGATACTATTTTTAACTTATAAAATTACTTATATATAACTTTAGAGCACTGGGGGTCTAAGTGGTAACGGCCCCGCCTTCCGATCCTAAGGTCGTGGGTTCGAAACTAGTCGTGCACCAATGAGTTTTTCTGTTCAAAAATGTATGTGCACAATGCCAGTACTCTCAAACGGTGAAGTAAAACATCGGCATGTCGTGGAACCTAAAAAGTTCTACAACATGTGTCAAGTGCTCGAAAGGAGCCTCTTGAGGCGCACTCAAAATCCTTTCACCACACTGTTTCGAAAGAAACTAGTAACACGACAAGAGAAGAGACTTATATAATTTCTCTATTTCAACTTACAAATTTCTCTATTCGCGTTGGGGTTACAAAGATTTGTCTGCCAATAGTATGTACACCGTCACCAATTTTTCTAGAGGCAACGGATAAGAATATGAAAGTAGCCTTCTACTGGAAAAAAAAATATTGGTATAAGTTGAGTCATTGACGAACAGATGAATGATTGTATAATGACAGAATAATGTAACATACGGTGAGGGAAAACATCGTTTTGAAACACGTGGTTCAATCAAGACCAATTACTTTCAAACTTGATTGTTTGCAATTTTGCATAACTAAATTAAATTATATTAAAAATGTCTAAAAAACTTTTAAATATGTGAGTGAGATGTACGATAGACGCTCAAATGCATGACTACTTTGAGCTGTTATTAGTTTTAAGTATATTTGATCGAGTGAGCGAAGCGAACGAAGATCTTAGTTTCAACTTGGGCGATTTGGCATTTTATGTATGTATGTATGTATGTATGTATGCATGTATGTATGTATGTATGTATGTTTGTCTGGCGATAACTTTAGAACCGTTGATCCGATCTGCATGAAATTTGATATATCGATAGCTTGTACTTGAGAAATTTACTGGTAAGTATATGAGTAAAATCGGATGAAGGGTTTTTGAGATATGGGGTTTTTTAAGGGGGCAAAAATAAAAAAAGTTTTTTAAAAAAAACAATTTTTACTTTTTTTTTGGGACGCTCGGTTTTTGAGATAAAATAAAAAAAGCTAAAATAAGATAACCAGCGATCCAAGAGCTCCCATCTCTAAGAGTTTCGTTGACATCAAGGTTTTTCTACTGGTCGGCCAGTTCCTTTGCTTTTTCTTATTTTTTTTTCTTGAAATAAATTAAGGAGGAACTCAGTTCTCATAAAATGGTGACGACGACCAGGTCTGATGATGGAGCCAAGGTCTGTTCAACGGAACTCTTCAATAAATAGGCCAATAGAGTTGAAACTTGGTTACCATACCAAGTTAGTAGGCAGTAGTCAGAAAAAAGGCCAAAGATAATGTTTGGACTTGCCTCTGACTACTACCTACTCAAAGTTTTGATGCGTTCGTCGGGTCGCATCACGAGATCTCAGTTCGGGGCGAACTACTAGTGTAACCTAGTATAGTAATATTGTATGCCCGAAAAGGGTAGACTGTTGGAACAAAATTACATCTGTAAGATCTATTTACACAGTTTTACAATAAATGATTCTTATTCTTATTGAAGTTTGTCAGCGTCGTTATAAACTACAACAACTCATTTTACTGCTAATCCTGTCATATCGATTTGTTTTAAATAATTGTCCTGCGGTAAGGTTGTACACCTTTTCTGCCTTTCAGGAATTTATCCATCTTTATTGCAGATAAGTAGGGTATTCAAATTTCCCGTTTGTAGAATTATTTTAATGTGTCTAATAGAGTATGAATACGTTAATTTAGTGTATTCTAATCTATTTAAGTGTTGTTTGTATGCTAATGGAAATTAAAGATTTTTAAAAACCTACATTTTATTTTATCATTATCTTTCTCATGTTAATAAATAATTATAACGTTTTTTTTTCTTAAACTATCAACTGATGTGGGTAGTAATTTTGACACATTTATGCTCTATTTATAATATAATTCGATCAAAAGTAAATTATTTAACTGTTATAACTACTCTACTAATAACCGTTAAGTATCTTAAGTTCTGTTTTGGAAATAAATAAATAAAAAAAAATCAGATGTTGATTTTATGCAAAAATAATATTTCTATTCAAATATTTTTAGATTGGTAATGGTAATGCTGGCACCAATTAAAATATTAATATTTATTATAAAATTAAATAAATTGTAATTTGTACTTACGAGTATAACGTTTTTTATGTACTTTTTATGGCTATATTTTAAAACTCCTATATCGACGCCATAGGGTTATCAAAATCGGTTATGAATAAAAATTTAAAATTTTGCTGGTTTGGTCTCTGTTACAACGCCAAATTAACATACGTCATTAGATTGTTGTCAAAAACCACAGATGCCTAATGAGAAAAATAGATTAAGAAATAAAATATTAAAATTAAGAAAAAACTCCTACTTTTTCACCACCTAAAAAGAGCTTTTATGATCTACAAGCATGTAAACACATTTTTTTATAATCAAATCACTATTAAAATCAAAATAAAACAATCAAAATCGGTTTATCCGTTTTATAATCCACAGACAGATCCACAGACACGATAAACTTATAGCGAACTATTTTTGAGACGGGCTTAAAAAGATACCTGTCTGTAGTTAGACACAAACTAAAGATGAGAGAGAGAAGAGAGACTAAATATCTTTACAGTAAAATACGTACAATATTTAGTATAGGCAAGCAAGCAATCCCAAACTGTTGCTTAGCACGCAACAAGTGCAAATAGAAAATAGCGAAGCGAACAGCCGCAAAAACTCCATGGTAAATAAACCAATTTAAATAAAAAATCTCTTAGCGATCGAGCGTCACAAAAAGTTTACAATGTTCAAACACTTATCGAGACTTTGACTATCGTTATCAAAAGGCACACCTATGGTGAATCATACAGACACGACGTGATGCCAAAAAGCTCAGATTCAAAATAAACAGCCTGTGGTGATTGAGTATGAACTGTTAAGTGTAACAACATGATAAGGCTTTGAATCAAAATTTCGTGAATCTGCATTCATTTTACTAGGACGAAAAGCTTAGAGCTGATTTCACCATGGTCTGTTAGTTACTAATTAACCCTTGGTTTACCTGGTGATCCCAAATCACTTAATTTACCCCATGGAGTCCATGGGACTCCTTGCATAAAAATCATTGATTTTGGTCAAAATAAAAGCAAAATGTGTACTCAAAAATGATTTATTCTACTTAGCAACATTATACTTAAAAGCTATAATATCAAATTTCTTTATTAATTGATAACAGTCTTGTTGGCAATTGAAAAACCTAATAGACTAAAAAATAAGCACACAAAAATCAATGCAAACTTCGGGCTCGAAATTTAAATACAATGAATCATTATTTTTAACTATTTCTTTCAATAACAAGTCTAAAATATAATCAATTTTTAAAAACAAAATTAAAAATAGCACAAGTTCATACAAAAAAACAAAACGTGCAGCACTTTTTTTCTCGTTTGATCCACCTTATTGCTGCCCTCGCTCATCGTTGTTGGACTCCTCATCATCACATCTTTTCTTCTCAGACTCAGCTTTTGAATGAAGTAGATTGACTGACCGTCTGTTTGAAGCCGTTTGTAAGCCTAAAACACAAAAATAACATTGAAAAATAATTAAATTACAATCCAGCAAAACAATATTTTTGTCACACAAATACCCCCATGGAGTCCAACGGACTCTATGGGCACAATTACTCATCTATACGCGTGGCGTAGGCGCACGTCCTCTTCACCCTGCATCCGGGCCGTTACTACAGGAAGGTACTGAGACGCGCGAAAACGAAAACGCGATAGTTAAGATTTTAGACCAAAATGAAAGTTCGCGCGGAGTCCCAGGGACCTAACAGGTAAATTAAGGGTTAAGGATTAACAGGCCGTTAAATCTAACCTTAGATGTCAAACGCGTACATTTTCATATATTTGACGACCCTTTAATCCTTAGTTTATCTAACACAGCATGGTGAAATCAGAGCTTAATGTGCCAGAAAGACAGCAAATTTCACTTGTAAAAATTTAAATTGTTTGCGTGTTTTGAAATTAATTGTTATGAAAATTAAAACATAGTAAAAAACTCACTGCTACTTAGATCTTTCTAGAAACCTCTTAAAAACAGGGTCAATATAATAGACGCTATATTATAATCGAATTATTATTATATCGATCAAAGCGTGCCTAAAACATCTTTCACAGTCAAGTTTTTTAATGAAAGGTAAAACCGGTAAAACCATGGAGGTATTATACTGGAGGGAACCATAAGACTTACATCCTTTTACAACTGTGTATCAAACAGTGATCATCTATCTTTGTTCTTCCCATGTAGCCTAGCTACGAGTAAAAGAAAAGAAGATGTAACTTCACTCACTCCATCTCACTCACTCACTGTCTGCGTAAATCGTGGCCGTCAGTTGATGCAATGTTTTGATCTTGTTTTGACGTTCTAGAAAAACTCGCAGCAACATTGCGATGTAGCGAAAGAAATTATGAAAATTTTTAAAGAATTATTATTGTCTAGGCAAAATATATTTGAAAAGGTGAAAGTATGTCTTGTGAAGCTGTGTTTTGTGTATCAAAAACAACAAAAGGAGGATTTAAAGACCCGGAATTGTCATTTGATACGTAATATTCTTTTCCTATTTTCATGCTAAAAAAATACGTTTTTTCTTCCATAAAGACTGTAGGAATTACATTTTATTAGTACTAGTCATATTTTCCTATGTGAAAATGATGTAAACCCATTAATTATTGCAAAATAAAAATTATTGTTTTAGTCATCTGTTCTAGTGATGTACTTCCACCGACCAATTTAGCTTTATCGATAATATTTTATTTTCCGATTTTGATATGAAACATCTAATGCGCCGGGTCAGATCGGCTGTTATGTTGTAGTTTCAATTTTTCACACCTTATAGGCGTCTCGCGACGGCTCAATTTTTTTTTAAATTTTACATTATTTTTTAAGGTTCTTATAAATGCCCAGAATGAAGACGGGAGTGGATAAAAGCTGTTAGGCGTGAAAACTGATAGACTACAAAATTTTCTTATGCATGGACGAAATGGCCATAAGAAAGTGTATCGAGTGGGATGGACATCGCTCTAACGGTTAGGTCAATGTGGGAAACATTATTGACGATGATAGTGTTTCAGTGTCTATAATGGTTTTAGGCTTTCGCAATAAAAGTCAGCAACCAGTTAAAATTAAAAAGTTGAATTCCAATTAAAACGCCTTTTTCATCCATTTCTTATTCTATCGATAGGTTAGTCAATGTTGTCCCTTCTCTAGTCACTCACGCGAATACATACAAACTAACAAAAAACGGCCACGCCAAAAACCCGAAACACGCCGTCTATATGATACTTAGTCTAAGGGTAAAACAATAGGCTACGCTACTCACTACTGTCATGAAATGATGGCTGCAGATGACAGACCCATATTATGACAAATATCAAAGTAGAACCATCAACGGGTTCTAAATTCAAATTTGTTGGGGCACCGGTTGACTTTTTTTATTCCAATATTTTCCACAAATCTCACTTCGCCTTTAGACTTATAATGTATGCGATCGCTTCTTTCAGGTTTGGTCGCAAAAGACATTAAATTGCATTCAAAGAGATCCTTGTGGTTATACTGAATAAAGACCGTTTTTTTTTTTTAACCACAATAAATGGCTTTTTTATTGTTATTGACGCGTGTATTTGATTTTTTTAACCTTACTATTAGGGCAAAAATATATATGAACTTAAACAAAGTTTGATATATTTTCGTTCAAATAGATTTCGTAGTTCGAGTACCTACATTATTATTACTCTTCGATTGAATAATACGAGTAGCCTAGTAGCAGGTTATAAAAAATATAGTTGTCTATTACTGAATTGATTATTTGAAAATATCTGGCTATTAAATATAAGCAAACAATTAACGGTGAGATATATCTAATAATCACTCAAGTCAGCAATATTGTTTAATATCAGCTTATTTAGCAGCAATATTTTATGCAGCAGCAGTGGGTATGTACCAAATGTAATTTTTGGATGTACCTCTGACTACCCCCCTTAGACATATTTTCAATTTTTTTCTGTTTTATTTGGCTTCTGTAGTTCTCATTTCTCCCCCATACCCATAAACTGTGGAATGAGCTACCATCAGAGGTTTTTCCGCCAATATGCAACATTAACAGCTTCAAGAAAAATGTTAACAAAGTCCTTCAGGGTAGGCAACGCAACGAAAACGCCCCTGGTGTTGTTGGTGTCTATGGGCGACGGTGACCGATTACCATCAGGTGGGCCGTAAGTCCGTTTGTCTATCATTTACAGCCTTCATAGCTCAGTTGGTAGTAGATCTGCCTTCTGCGCCGTAGGCCGTGGGTTCGATCCCCACTGAAACAAACATTTGTGTGATGAACATAGATGTTTGTTCTCTGTCTGGGTGTTATATAATATTATAAGTATGTATTTACGAAAACAAAGTATATTAGTAGTATATCAGCTATCTGGTTCCCATATCACAAGCTTTGGCTTAGTTTGGGGCGAGATAGTGCTGTGTGGAATGTCCACCAATATTAATTTATATTATTTATTTACTTTACAAAAAAAAAACAAGGGAAATCCTAACACAAACAACCTTTAAATAGTTTCAGATTCTAAACACTAGATTCTAACCTAAGACTATTACTGCACTTTCCTGCACAGTTTTGTTAGTATGCGTTTCCTGTTTCGTTTCTTTGTAGAAGTCCAATTTTCAGTTTAAAAAACCTGTTATGTAATGATATTCATAATTTCCAAGTATTGACGGTCCATAACATGATTTAAAACAATAGATTCGCTATTGTATTTTCGGATCCTTGAAAAATCATGCGAATGTTAATAAATGTTTCATTGGCTCTATAAAAAAGCTCAGTGACTCATTTACTTTGCGTACTCAGAGTTTGAATCATAATTTTCAAATAGATATTTTATTGATTTCATTATAACAAAAACAAAACGCAAAGAGATTTTAGTATGATTTATATCTATAAAATTTATTGAGGCGGTGTGGGAAGTCCTATTTTCTTTAGTTCCTATTTTAATATTCTAGAATACCCAGGTAATTATTATACTGTTGAGATTCATGAAAAAACTAAATGCTTATTTTCAACCCCAACGTGCTACTAATTGTACATACCGGTTGGTTCACGAGGAACCGACGAAGAGCACTGGTGGTCTAGTGGTAGCGGCCCCGCCTTCCGATCCTAAGGTCGTGGGTTCGAAAACGGTCGTGCACCAATGAGTTTTTCTGTTCAAAAATTTATGTGCGCTGTGGGATTCTTTAGATCCATTAAAACACAAATATATTATTATACGAGGTTATGCTCTCCGCCCGGCCACGCCGTCCAAGCCAGTGTGGCCAGCATGTCGCTAGTGTTGCCAGCGCGACTAGGCTAGACACCACATCCTCATCTTTATTAAAATTTACAAATTTCAGAACACTTACAGTAAAGCATATTTGTAAAAGAGTCAGTAATCATGAAAGTATAAAGCACAGTTTAATAGTTATGGATTAGTTTATACTTTATATTATTATACTTTGTATATAACACATTTATAAGCAAACCACAACTTATACAGGTACACAAAAATGTATAAAACACACATGATGCAATGGAGCATTTGTAGCTCTTTGCAAACGCTATTATTTATTACTTACATTTTAGATTGTATTGTCACCATTGATTTCCTTATTTACTTACCCATATTCAATACATATTGTATTATGTAAGTACATAAGTACCTAAATTATTGGAAATGTAGCATAGGTTGAACAAAGATTAAACACGATGAAATAAATAGTAAAATTAGTTATTTTAACAGTTACTGTTATAGTATAGGTACAACATTTTAAGTCAACACTAACATTTTCAAATATTTTGGAATAGTTATAGGTATTATAAATAATAACTGATTAACTCTTTCTTCTTACTATCACCACCTATATTCCTTCCCCTTGTAATGATTTCTCGAATTTTATAATTCATTTTGTAAATATTAAGCTTGTTTTTTTAGATTAAAATTGAAGTAGTATAATTAATTTTATATCTTCCTGTCTTTTAGTCAGTCAATTGACCACCAAGTCGTAGCTTTGGTCGGTAAGGTTGGTAGGATTGTTAACGTTGGTAGGTTGCCGAACTGTAAAAAGTGGGAAAGGAGAAGATTGAAAAAAATATGGGATTCTGGAAAGAGACTTGGTGGAGTAAACTTGACTGGCTAACATACTGTCATTTGTAACAAGTGCGAAGAATAAAAGTGAAATTGTTTTACCTGTGTTCTACGAATAAATAAGAGGTGTTAAAGTGTTCATCTGCTTCAGTCTATTTCATCTCAGAAGTTGGATTGAACCAAGGTATGTAAGATGTTACCTATTCTGCCCACATGATATTATTTTATTGCCGCTTGGAAGATTGGTACAATATTTTATTCCATTTAAGTATAATGGAGATACAGATTTCACTAGCATGTATCGGTCGGGATTGACCCGAGACTATCCGAGCGTGCTAGTTTTGTTCAGTTGAAAGCATAGGTACTTAGCGGCTTTATTTCTACTGAATCTTAGTTGGCGTGGTCCAGTCGGGATTGCCCCGAGACTATCTGGCCATGCTAGCACTATTCGGTTTATGGAGCTGTTGGTACTTGTGCCTACCCATTAAACATAAAATTTACAAAGTCTGGATAGATTTTATAGAAAAAGCTGATAGAAATCGACAAAGAATACCAATCTACTAAACGTGCAAGTGACTGTGTGTGATCATGAGTTGCTTTTCTGTACCATATCTATGAAAATATTTTTTGTTAATACCGTCACAAAAGTTTTTGTCATAACAATTTTTGCTAAAATTATATTTTTTAACAATGTGGAGTCTAACGAATACTAGGAATAAAATTCATGCTGTTTCACTCGAAGTATTAAGTTTGAAACTTATTGATGTCTTTCATCAAATTTTTACCGCAGTTACTTGATAAAATTATTACTGGTGAAACTTTTTGCCACCATGGCATGTTGCTAATTGAAAGAATATTTTACGATAAAAAGTCTACCTACATAAAAAAAAATATATTTAAATATAGTGATGTAGAGAACCAAGTGAGTTTTGGAGGTTATATAAGCCATAACAATAAGTAGGGTATGCTGTGATGAACCAAGTGAGTTCAGGGGGCTATGTATGCCATAACAATAAGTAGGGTATGCTGTGATGGACCAAGTGAGTTCAGGGGGCTATGTATGCCATAACATTTTTTTTTATAAGCAAGGTATGCTGTGATGGACCAAGTGAGTTCAGGGGGCTATGTATGCCATAAAATTTATTTAGATAATGCTAACAATTTTGCTACGTACACAATGCACTGATATTTGCCAAATAATTACCTACTTGGTAACTGTAGCTGTGATTAAAATTTATTTCATCCACATTATGATATTTTTATTTCGAGTCAAAGGTTATTAAATTCGACTTATTGCCCCGAGACTATCTGGCCGTACCAGAACTATTCGTTTTTTTAAAATTGTCAGGGCCTATACTATTACCCATGAACATTCAAGTTGAATACATATCGAGCAAATTTTTCTAGAATAAAGTAGGTGAAATCTTACAAATTTTAATATTATCCGATAATTTTAACATTGAAGGGTAGGTTATTTTATTTTTTTATCTTATTTTATATTCGCATTTTGAATTGTTCCTCACACGAACTGGTCTGTACTGAACAGACTATCCGGTAGTGTTAGCACCTTTCAATTCGTGGATTACCTACCTATCATTTATATATTTTTATTCCATTTCACATTACTGCTACTATCAATATTCCAATAGCAATAAAAATTGTCTTACCTATATCAAGCAGAAATTAACTATACTATTGTTGTCACCTGATAAACTGTCGTAAAATTATAAATATCGATGATCAAGCCTACCCTCTGATGCGAAACTCTGAAGCAAAGTGTACTAAATTAAATATCTAGAGGTATAAAGTAAAAATTTATAGATATATTTATAGGTAGGTAGTAGGTACATGCTATGTATGCAGGTATAGGCTATGTATGCCAGAGTTTAGCCAGGTGCGCTATTAGTGAATTTCTTAGTGAAAAATGGGGTATGTATACCTGTAAGTTCAAAACTAACAAATTAATTAGTACAATTGTGCAAAAATATATATATATATAAGCATTTAAGCACTGGACCTGTAAGTGGCTAAGTACGTCGCAAAATTACATGAACAGCTGTTATGCTAAGCCAAGTAAACCATATGAAAAATTAAAAAATAATAAAACATGAATATAAATAAAAAAAAAAAAAGTTAGAAACTAAGAAATAAGTTTTATCTGGTGAATATGATAACTACAGTATTTTTTCTCTTTCTATGAACTCCGACGGTGCGATGACTCCTGAGGAGGATCCTCCTGTTACACACACTCATTCTAAACGAAAGCGAAAGTCTTCGAAGACATCTGCAGGAGATTTGGCGTCAACTTCAAACAACAGTTTAGCGCTTGGACGAAGTATCATACTGGACGGAGCCTTTCGGTTTTTGGCGTGTCCGTTTTTTTGTTAGTGTGCAGTTGTCGATATTGTATTCGTGTGAGTTACTAGAGAAGGGACTACATTGACTAACCTATCGATAGAATAAGAGATGGATGAAAAAGGCGTTTTAATTGGAAATCAACTTTTTAATTTTAACTGGTTGCTGACTTTTATTGCGACAACCCAAAACCAATATAGACACTGGAACACTATTATCGTCAATATTATTTCCCATGTTGACCTGGCCGTGATAGCGATGTCCATCCCACTCGATACTTTCTTAGGGCCATTTCGTCCATGCATAGGAAAATTTTGTGGACTCCTAGTTTTTACGCCTAACATCTTTTATCCACACCCATCTTCATTCTGGGCATTTCGGGAACCTAAAAAAAATTAATAATAATGTAAAATTTAACGAAATTTGAGCCCGCGCGAGACGCCTAGAAGGTGTGAAATATAAAGCTAAATTAATCTGTGTATGTACATCACTAGAACAGATGACTAAAACAATAAATTTTATTTTACAATAATTAATGGGTTTACATCGTTTTCATATTGGAAAATATGACTAGTACTAATAAAATGTAATTACAGTCTGTAAATTTAAAAAGAATATTACGTATCAAATGACAATTCCGGATCTTTAACCTCCTTTTGTTTTGTTTCCTTTTGTTTTTCTTGATGCACAAGACACAGCTGCACGGGATATACTTTCGCCTTTTCAAATATATTTTGCTTAAATAATAATGATTCTTTTGATTTTTCACTATTTATTTCGCTTCACCGCATATTTCCACCAACTCCAACTAGAACATCAAAGCATTGCATCAACTGACGGACACTATTTACACAGACAGTGAGTGAGTTGGAGTGAGTGAACTAACATCTTTTCTTTTACTTGTAGCTAGGCTGCGTGGGAGGAACAAAGATAGATGATCACTGTTTGATACACAGTTGTAAAAGGTTGTGGATCTTATCGCACTCTCCATTATGATATTACCTCCATGGTTTAGCGACTTTTTTTTTAAATGTCGCGCAAAAGGTCACTTACTTTAAATGCCCTAAGCCGTTAGTAAAATGCCAAAAGTGTCCAAAGGGTTGATCACGACAATGAAAACTGTAAACTTCTACCAATGATACCGCGTTTCGCGTACGGACGTTGAAGAACGGAAAACTTTAACTATTTCCACGACTGGTGATACTAACAGTATTTTTTTCAAATAAATCGAAGTTCGTGAAGATGATGCTCAAGACCTAAACTTCTTAAAAAGATACACACAATTGCCTATCATCAAAGGTTTCGGTAATTCTGTAGTTACACCTGTCTATAGGAGCTTTGTGAACATTGAAATCGATGATGTTGAGGCGACGATCGAAGATCTTGTAGTTACTGATGAGTTTGTGACAACAGCATTGCTTATAGGGCAAAACTTTATAGAGTTTTCTTCTGTGTCTGTGTTCAAAGACAATTGCAAACTATTCTTCTACAAAAGTCCTGCTCTTAACGCAAACTTGACTACATTAAATTCTACCCAAGTTCCTTTTGTCACGGTTAGTTGAAGTTATAGCGTAGGGATCTAACTTTTCAGGGGATGTGTATGTGGAAAGTTACAGTAGTATTGAACCGGGTAAAGAAAATCAATCGATCAAAATTGCACCAAGGTGCTTATCACGTAGTTAATGGAAAATGTCATCTTACAATACAATACAATACAAAACAGAATCATTTATTTATGCCACACGTAAATGCAGTTTATAAAAAAAAAATACAAGAAAAGACAATACAAGTAAGTAGGCAAGTGATATAAATTGGCAGTCACTCGGCATTAATGCTATAGCAGCATACGCTATTATAACGCTGGTCTTCCGACACCCATGTCATCGTTACAGTTACAGTAAATAATAATAATATTCTAATTTATTTCTAATAAAAAAAACCGAGAACCAATTTTAACAATAAAGACAATAGTACTAAGCTCTTATAAAAATTTATAGGCTTCTTTAAAATCACGGAAGTATATAATATAATGATCGATATAAAATTTTTTGAACTTACTGGATTTAGTACTCTTAAAAGTAAATACGATAGCGAAGTTGCTTTTGATCGGATTCGACCTTGGATCAATGTTAACCTTTCTCATAACAACGATGCTAATATCTAACAAAAGTAATACTTCATCCGAAAGCGAGGATAATGATGACGAAAATATGCCTACAAATGGTCGGCAACAAAATAATACAGTCAGATCTGATACTAATTATATGCCAAATGTAATGATTAATAATTTAAAGTAATATTGTTAGTATAATAATGTAGCGAAACACTGGGAGTTATTGTTTTTTTTGTTATTCACATGTTGTTTTTATAATTACTGAAAATGTAATTGTGTTAAAATCGTAAATTCAATTTATTTGAGTATTTTCTATAATTATTAAATAAAATAAATTTTAATAAGAAATTGAAGTTGATAAGGACTGAAATAATAAAATGAATTTGTATGTAAGCTATTACAATAAAAGAAAAATATTTTTTTTGTCCTTCTTTAAAATTAAAATAATATAAATATTCTTAATTGATTAGTACGTTCAGTTTATTTATTTGATCATGCGTCAGGAGATCGCATGATGGCGGATGGCCGAATGTAATGATTTCTCGAATTTTATAATTCATTTTGTAAATATTAAGCTTGTTTTTTTAGATTAAAATTGAAGTAGTATAATTAATTTTATATCTTCCTGTCTTTTAGTCAGTCAATTGACCACCAAGTCGTAGCTTTGGTCGGTAAGGTTGGTAGGATTGTTAACGTTGGTAGGTTGCCGAACTGTAAAAAGTGGGAAAGGAGAAGATTGAAAAAAATATGGGATTCTGGAAAGAGACTTGGTGGAGTAAACTTGACTGGCTAACATACTGTCATTTGTAACAAGTGCGAAGAATAAAAGTGAAATTGTTTTACCTGTGTTCTACGAATAAATAAGAGGTGTTAAAGTGTTCATCTGCTTCAGTCTATTTCATCCTTATCCTTTTTTTTAAATCCTTAACCTTAAACTAATACCGGGTAATAGAATAAAATTTGACCGATTCAAAATGTTGAACGTTCCGTTCGCCATTCTATTAATTTGCGGTATTGAACATTGATTAACATATGGAATTTTAAAATTTCAAAAAGTTAAACTACTGGTAGAACTTACAGGTTAGTCAAGGCACTAATATTTGTTTATCTGTGGTCAAGGCAATCCATTCGTGCTCTTTGATTGAATTTTACAATTCATATTCAATAAACTATACTAAAAGGAAACTAGTTAAAATAGTTGGGTGAGACATCATATAGAAATCATGCCGATTTCACCTCTTGTTACTTTTATTCGCTGGTTTAAATCTAAAAGTTCTTACATTGTATCAGCATGAAAGATGCTTTAATTGTTAATATTAACATGAACATTTTTGTAGGTACATTTACATATTTAATAATTGAACGAATAGATTTCAAATTCATCGTATTAGTAGAAGGATATTTCTATAAGAATAAAAGCATAATTCTTCATAACTCATAAATCTTGTCTGATGCACAACAGATTTTATATAGAAATAGAATAATATCATTATCATAACATTGATTTTGTCAGTCGTTTTCAAATTTGAATGTAACCTCTTTAGTAAGCTGAAAGAACAATTTAGCCTAACTTGGTTCCTAGTAGTTTCTTCATAGCTCAATTCAATTCAACAGGCGATTCGTTTTCTGACAATTTGGGAAGCAACATAGCTTTTTCATTTTAATTATTTTTCTCATCTGCGTCTAAGGTTTTTCTAGTGTTATTTTGAGTTGTGTTGTGTAATTTCGGTGGCATTTTAACCAACATTACTTGAGGTCTTAGCACAAAGTTTAAGCATTTGGAATGAAAGTGTCTGTATAAGTATATGATATCTTGATTTGACCGAAAATGTTTCTAATGTTTTGAAGAAAACCGCTACCATTTTCTTCGAAACAAATGATGGCCCACTTGACTATGGACTGACTTGACTAAAAAGTATTCAATACAAATCACTTGACACTGGCATGATTGTCTATCGAATGACGGACAGGAGCCATAAATTGAGAGAAGAAGAAGAATTCAACAGGCAGAACATTTACCTCCATGGGCAGAACAACTCAGCTCTTGGCGTTTGTTTTGTGTTGATTAGCATAATCTAGTTCTTGCCGGAATAGGTACATAACATCAAGAAGAGGTCAATCCACCGGTCTGATCCAAGATCCGTGCGGATACAATCGATCATACTTTGAAGCAGTCTCTAATTACCCAATTATCAATTTACCTAACCCATTGAAGTATGTAATCACTGATTGATTCTGTTACTCAGATACCCCCCATTTTCCAGATAGGCAGGTACACCAAAATTTACAAGTTTATACAGGACCTTTAGAACAGCTAGGGACTAGGGGTATGTAGGTATAAGAATTGACTAAATCTACCACCAATCCAATTGATAATGTTCTCTAGGCTATGTATAACTTTCATTAGGTATCCATGGCAGTATCAAATAGATTATACTAAGGTCAGGTTCCATCGCCCCTACTGCAGCCGGCAAATATGAAGTATTTTAGATAGTACCTAAAACACACTCAAGGTGAATATAGGTCCAATTCATTAATACAGTTGATATAGCTTTTGGTAGAATCCTTACCAGAAGAAGACACACTTTGATATATTCAGCTTGTTCATTAGATGTCTCATGCCTTCAAAGAGTCTAGTAACTTTTATAAGTCAGTACGTTCTTTTTACAGTTGCTCACTACCAGTCTGAGTGACCAGTAGATTTTATCAACATTATCAAAATCTTACAACACATTGAAAAACTTACTTAGTGACACATTAAGAACTGTGTGCAAGGCCAAAGTTAAGTTTTAGTAGAGATAAAAAGTACTTTTTCTCCATTATCAGATAAAACAGGGTAAAATACCAATTTCTATCAAAATGTTGCTCAAACATTTATTTTTAATTGTTATGTATTACTGTTATTTTATTTCTATTCAAAACCAGTTTTTAAACTGTACTTTGTCAAGTTTAGTTAAACCATTGTAATTCTTTTCCTTTTGTTTACTTGATTATTATATTAATGTCTATTATAAATCTTCATTTAGTTCACTTAGTAATAAATACCAAGGTATGCAGGTTGAATGTTCTATTGGCTTGTGATAAGCAGATAGGTTATTTAATACTTACTTTCACACATAAAATTGATGCTAATAGCATTCTCTATCAATCATCCAGGAAATACAAGAATATAGTGAGGTATGACTGTCTCTACCTAAGTATATAGGCATCGGTACAATAATTTTACTTTACTTTTAACGTGGATGTTCCATCCATACACCATGTTTAAACATAGGCACAAGTCTCTTTTGCTGCTGTAGCTACAGAATGCAAACTCCTACTAACACAATTTCTGCTTTTGTTTCCATCATTCCTGTAATTATTATTTTTTAGAAAATAAATAACCTTTATTTTATTTTCGTAAATGCTGTCGACGTTTCTTTAAATAGATCAACCACTTTTTAAACAGTTTGATTTACGTATGGCTGTTTTGAATTTATATAGTGTTCTACAATGTAGGTAGGTAGCTCAAAAATCTCTGAACAAAATATGCAGTTATATGATTACCATTCTATTAATAGTATAAGTACCTATATAGTAAGTATTTATAATAGCTACCAAGCAGGTCGGTCGATTTTTGGAGTGTTCGTACCCGAGTGGGTTTTACCGCCTTGTTTGCTGTAAATGATGATGGTCTGTCTTACATATATTATATTAGCAGAGTTATAATAACATAATTAGAATAAATTGTCAAGGCATTTAATTATATTATGTATTCGTGCATATTTATGCATATTCGTGGCGTTATCAACTGTTAACAGTTGCATTGCCGTGTTTGTGTAGGTTAAGTTTCTTCTTAATTTCTTGTTACATAATACCTACTCACATTTTAATAATGGGAGGTAGTTTGATATTCTATATTATTACGGAACAAATATTTTTATTTCTTTCTAAAGATGCGGTAATATTATTATAAATTGTGAAATTCACAACACACATAAACTTTTGACAGTAAAGCAACCACTACGAATAATCAACGAGGTAGATTATACCCACCCAGTAGATTAATTATAATGATAATGGTAAGTATATAGTATGTTACAAATGAAACGGAAATCGAGATAATACCCAATAATCTTCCTGCGTTTTGCCTGCCACACCTGGCATTGGTATACTATAACACAGGGTTATTCTAGTTTGGGTACAAATGTTGTTCGAACAGGAAATATCGCAAATGTTTAACATAAACCCAATTTAATAAAATACTGTAATGTTTGTTAACGATTTTAAATAAATAAATTTCATTTCATCTAAAACACTCAAAAGCTAAGTGTTATTAAGTATGTTTGTGATCCAGTTTCCGATGCATATTTAACAAATATGAATTATTCATGGCCTTTAATTTTTATTATATTGTCACATGTGATCACACACATTTGCATTTGCATTTGATGATTTTTCATTTCTTTTGCCATTTTTGTCATTTCCGATGACCATTTATTAAATGCATGGCTTTGTTTTCCATCTCTGATGAAATATTTCTTGCATGGCTTTTTGGTTATCTTTAATAACATTATACATAGCCTTTATATCATCTCTGATGACATTAATTACATGGCCTTTACATCATTTCTGATGAGATTAATTACATAGCCTTTCCGTCGTCTCTGATGTGGTGACACTTATTGCATGGCCTTTATTTACATGACCGGTATTTGGAGCCTGTAACATAACATTTTTCATATTAGATATTGTTTATTCATTTTAGGCTGTGGCTCATGCTCAGCGCAACAATAGTATAGCTACTTTGTTGCATTGCCCTTAAAACTGGTGCTGATTTTTCAGTCTAGATTTCAGTTGCAATAGGTAGGTATAAAAGATATAAAAACCATTCACCTAATTGCTAATAAAAATAATAGTAAAATAGCAACAGCCTCAAGACTTTGATTCCCAGGCACGGTAAATATCCTCACACATCCCTTAGTACCAAGTATCAACTTAAAGATTTTTGGGATGTCTAAAGTGGTCAGATACGTCCAAATACTTTTAACATTTGGCACAAACCCAGTACAGGTACAGTAGTTGGTATTCCATACACTGTAGTACCTGGTGACGTGGGTCAAGACGTACAGATATGGTTGATGATGATGTGATGTGTCGTCCAGGCCGATTTTGGCTACGGCAGCATTGTTAATGCTAATAATTTTCAAAACATTTCTACCTTCATAGTGATCAAAGTAAAAATCTTTTCTTTCACAGAAGCTTTTCGTAGGTTAGGGTAGGCGCAGGTAAAATTATTATGCAGCGATAAATTTTCTAGATCTTTTTCTAACAGGTATTCTCAATTACGTAAGTAATACTTTGATCTAATATACGGTACCCTCGTACTGTACATGTTAGTTCAACGTAGGTTTCGTACCTTGTTTATTGAATTGGAACTTGAACTTCAACTGCAAAATAATTACTTTGGAATGCCATCTATCCCATCCTCGTCGCCACTTTGTGGGATTCTTTAGATCCATTAAAACACAAATATATTATTATACGAGGTTATGCTCTCCGCCCGGCCACGCCGTCCAAGCCAGTGTGGCCAGCATGTCGCTAGTGTTGCCAGCGCGACTAGGCTAGACACCACATGCGCAATGCCAGTACTCTCAAACGGTGAAGGAAAACATCGTGAGGAAACCGGCATGTCGTAGAACCCAAAAGTTTTATAACATGTGTCAAATGCTCGAAAGGAACCTCTTGAGGCGCACTTAAAATCCTTTCACCCCACTGTTTCGAAAGAAACTAGTGACACGACAAGAGAGAGACGAAGAACACCTAATTTCAAATAAGTTACTTCTTCTTGTCGTGTCACAAGTTCATACTAAACAGTGTGGTGAATGGATTTTAAGTGCGCCTAAAAGAGGCTCCTTTCGAGCTCTTGACACATGTTTTACAACTTGGTTCTACGACATGCCAGTTTCTTACAATGTTTTCCTTTAAATAAGTTACTGATGTGTGCCGTGTTTTCTAGCCATCAATAACTACCGATCACAGCTACTTAGGAACCCAAGGTTTCACAGTTCGATTGGTGCACGATTTATCCATCGATCTATTTGTTTTACGTCAGAAATTGATCGATCATTGCTAGACCTTTATTTTTGATCAGACACGCGCTAACGTATCATCGCTTTGAAATCTTAATCAACCAGTTACAGTTACACTTCGTTATAATCAAGGGCTAGTCATTTCATAATTTAATGTTTACTCAACGCCGACATAGCTGCCCTAAAAAGTACTTTAACAGACGCTGAAGCATCTTTTTTGCTGGCTCATGAATAATTCGTTTGTCTTCCGCCTTCCGGTTCTAAGGTCGGAGGTTCGAGCTTGATTGTACAATGACGAATTTTCTATTCGAAAAAGTAATGCGCAACGCTAGGTCTCATACGGTAAAGGAAATGATTATGGGTAACCCGAAGCTTAGCTAGCTCCGTATACGTAATTGATCATGTCTGTGAATGTTTCTGACTACGGTATGAATGGTAAAGTTCAGAGCAAGCCAATAAACTAAATCAAGAGCTTACATACACCATCTACAACAGAGGTGTACATAGGAAAAATTGTTTTCGTCGCTGTTTAAATAATCAAATAGAAAAAAAAACTGCCAGGATAATAAAGTGCCTCTTTGAGGCGCACTTAAAATCCTTTCACCACACTATTTCACAAGTTAAGTAAAAGAAGAAAAACCAGGATGTGCTAATGGTTGTTTATGTTTTTTCAGATACAAGAGCGGCACTTGGCGATTTCTATGGAAGATGACCGGCAGTGCCAAATGAAAAATGAAACGGGAAGGAACGCTAAATGTAAAATCAATCAACAGTTTTTCAATTTAAAAAAGTGGCGTGTCTCAATGTCGTAAAGATATTTCATTAGGTGTTATTTCGTTACGGTGCTCGTGTGGAATGAGTGCTGTCATGATGCCGCGAGGGCCTCTGTTGTTCTACTTATCCATCATGTAAGTAATTGTTCTTTTTTTATATAAGTTAGTATAACACGGTAAAAAAGTAAATATTCAAGAGTAGTAGAGCTCTTTGTGATAGGCTCGTCCGGGGAAGTACAACCACCACGCCTTTTTCTGCCGCCAAGCAGCAACGCTGTGTTTCGGTTTGAAGAGTGTGGTTGCCGGCGTACAGGCACATGAGGCTTAATCTGTATGCCTCAAGTTGATTGACGCAGGGCAGTGCATCGTTGGGCAAATGGAAATGCTTTGTTATAGGTGATGGTAACCACTTAACATCAGGTGGGCCATCTGCTTTTTTTCAGCAAGTTGTATAAAAAATAAAGACTCAATCTATACCTTTCAAGGTGCGAGTTGAGCTTAAGCCAACTTCACATTAGGTAACCATTTATTGACAATGAATTTAATGCTCAAAATACACATGAAGCAGTTGAGCTATCTGCTGACCGCTGTACACGATCTAGAATAGCTCAACTTAATTAAATCAGTGCCATTCGATCACACTTCCCAAAGACGCTGCGGCTATACGCTTATTTGTTACTAAAAGTAACTAATATAATCTGTCTTCTCAGTGTCCACTTGGCATTCGTTACATTCGCTTCTTTATTGAAGCAGGTTATGCTATATTGATTGTCTGATCGGGATTCAAACCACATTACATCCAAACAAGTTTTCCTACCAATAAATTTTAGTTTGAAAACTAGTCCCTTGCTATATATGCTTATGAAAAAATGCTTGTTTGTTGATAGATCCTAGTTTTTTTTATACAACTAGCTGATGGCCCACCTGATGTTAAGTGGTAACCATCACAAAGCATTGCCTCGTAAGTCACGCACGATAGGAACGTACTCTACGATGCACTGCCCTGCGTCCATCAACTTGAGGCATACAGATGTTGAGCCTCATATACCTGTAATTACTCTGGCAACCACACCCAAACCGAAACACAGCAACGCTGCTTGGCGGCAGAAAAAGGCGTGGTGGTAGTACTTCCCCGGACGAGCCCTTCACAAAGAGCTCTATTTCTCTTAGCTTGATTTCGTAGATAGTTATAATTCATCACAGCCACACAAGGTTAATAGGTTCGATAGAATCATAATCCTGTTTCGATCTCCGTTTTGGATGGACCATAAAAGTCTTTTGTGATTTTATTTAGATTTATAATACGAAAGCTATAAAATCGAGAAGTTGTCGTAAATAGATCCGATGCCGTCAACCAATTCCTTTCGTTATTGTTTAAGAGATTTATTTAACGACCAAACTACTTTTCATCAAATTTATACTGAAGTTTTCGATCGTAAATTGAATTTATCGGCTGTTAACTCATTGTTGCAATTTATATAGATTTGGTAGTATTCGCAACAGTTGTTCGTTCTGTCTTCTGCGCTTATAGTACCGTTATATGTAATTAACCTATCGATATCATAGGTTGAAAGATTTTGACATTTGAAATAAAATGAATCAGCAATAGCAATTAAAATATGTGATACTGGTCCTATGAAAATGAGGAATAAAAAATACATGTTTTTTATTACCTATACCTAAAAAATACTGCATGGGAAGAGCTCAGTGGCGCGCTATGAGAGAGACCTACGTCCAGCAGTGGACTGCAATAGGTTGACGATGATGATCATGATGATAATATTTAAGGCGACGACAAGAGCTAATGTGACTGTTTTCGTACTTAAAAGTTTGCTTTACTAGTTTTCGCAAACTTTTGAGTAGGAAAACATGAATCGATCAAAATATTTTTTTATCGAAAATGAGTTTAGTTTTTTATCTTTCAACATGTCCAAACGTGTGAGCGAGAGTCACATTAGCTCTCTTCTTCGGTTAAAGCAACGTTTATAAGTTAAGGAAATTAATATATCAAAGAATGTTTTGCATTGTAATAAAGCACTGATAACTATGACTATGACTGACTGACTATACGGCTGTGGCCTAATAGCAGATTTTTTTATTATTAAATAGGGTCGTTATTATGAATATCAAATAGACGATCCTAACCTAATCCTCTCCGATCCAACAAAAATTCCAATCAGAACGAAGTGACAAACAAATGGTCATCTAACGGACCATGTGACTTATCTGCGCAGGGCGCATTTTTTTTTTATTCATCCTTCGCAGCTCACATAACTATTCGGAAACATTTCCGAAAGTAAACGTGAGTTTCTGTCTTCTTTGTTCATAAGCGTTTTAATGTCTTTGTGAAGGTCTCATCCGGGGAAGTACTACCGCCACGCCTTTTTCTGCCGCCAAGCAGCGTTGCTGTGTTTCGGTTTGAAGAGTGTGGTTGCCAGTGAAATTGCAGGCACATGAGGCTTAACATCTGTTGCCTCAAGTTGATGGACGCAGGGGAGTGCATCGTAGGGCACGTTCCCTTCGAGCGTTACTTACCCGGTTATGCTTTGTTTTAGGTGATGGTTCCCCTTAACATCAGGTGGGCCATCTGCTTGTTCCATTAGCAGCTAATGGAACAAGCAGATGGATTTTTTATACTACTATAAAAAAAGCAAACATAACAAGAGCAAGAGCGACGCATTCTGACGTTCCGAATATTCTAAAGTATGGTTCGTCATTCGGCGGACAATTTGGATGCTACTTTTTATGCTTGTTTATTCAAATCACCCCATTAATGTCAATTTTATTAGTAAATTTTCATCCAACTTTCTGTTGTTTCTCAATAAACGTTTACATCTCTAAAGTCCTACACGATTTGCTAAACTACCTACGTAATGGGAAAGTAAATACTTGAGAACTTGTGAATGCTAATTTAAGCACCCACTCATTTATATGCGTTTCTTGAAGAATCATTTTACACTTCATGGTACTATCATCCTGTAGTATTACGTAACTACTCAATTTGCTATACGATAGTGATATGATTGCATATAGCTTTTTAAATCAACGTCGCATTTTATCTAATCAAAAAATATGTGGCCCTAGACGTGCCCTCAAATAATTAAAAGTAAAGTAATAATAATAATATTAATATCTATTATAATGATTTTAACGAAAATTCCAATCGGTGCCCCACGGATCGGGCGGGCAAAGTAGCGGATAGTTTGAACTAAAAATGCATTTTTTCATACTTGGCGTGCCCAAAATAATGTGTCACGTGCCATCATTGGCACGCGTGCCATAGGTTCGCCATCCCTGGCATATAGTATAAATTAGTAGTATCTTCCTGTCCTTATCTCACGCTAGATGGGGTCGGCACGGCAGGTTTTGTTCTTTCACTCTCCTCTATCATTCGTCATTTCAGTTGAAATGTTCTACAGTTATAATATAGTGTACGTATGAGTAGTTTTTAAGAGTAGTAGAGCTCTTTGTGAAGGGCTCGTCCGGGGAAGTACTACCACCACGCCTTTTTCTGCCGCCAAGCAGCGTTACTGTGTTTTGGTTTGAAGAGTTTGGTTGCCGGTGTAATTACAGGCACATGAGGCATCGTAGGGCACGTTCCTATCATGCCTGACTTACGAGGCAATGATTTGGTAGGTGATGGTTACCACTTAACATCAGGTGGGCCATATGCATGTTCCACCAGCTAATGATATTAAAAAAAAACGTACAATCTTAACTTACCTTTGTGCCTTTGAGAAATATAAGAAATGATGAAAAAAATAACAATATACACCCACCTTTAGGTGTCAAAGCATCATTTCGTCATACGGAGCTTTTATCAGACGCTTTATCAATTAGATATAAATTGTTTATTTGTCTGACCACACACAGGTAGGTTCTACTATACAAAAACTATAAAAAATAAAAAGCACATAATACATAAAAAAAAATACAAATAAATCCGTGTGTGTGCTTTTTAGATAGACAAAAAGGCATAAGCTCAGTGCATTATATTGTTCGAGAGCAAAACACAGCTTTTCAGCTATTATCTTCCGAGACAAGTTGAACGAGAATGCTATCAAACCAAACTCTATAACAGTTTTAATCAGGCTTGCGTAATTGCGTGGTATATTTATGAATGGTCGTAGCCGTGGGCGATCCGGACGCGGTCCGGGACTACTAGTTTCTATGTCACCACCGCTAACCAGTCTCTTGAGGTGGGTACTGACTGGGCCTTTCGCGGTATCGATTTCAGATCTTTGAATTTCGCCTATTTTATTAGGTACTCAATTCCTACAGATTTCTACTTCCGTCTGAATATAACTTAGATAATTTGAATAAATAGTTCTTAGTAGTTTGCGATTTTTCATAACTATGCTTTTGGAAAGGCAAATAAGCGATTAATTGCATAGAAATTTCCTAAAGTCGGCACTCCGATATTACCTGTATTGAATACTCCAAAAGTCGGCAAAGTGCGAAAGCCGGCATTATAATTGGATGTAGTTATGAAAAATAGCAAATTACTAAGATTCGTAGAATAATAATACGAAAATTCAGCAAAAATTACATTTTAATATTTTATTTAACCTATGTAATGACATCACATCAAGCTCAAAGTGGTCTATTCCACAAATCACTTTCATAAAATTGTCCATAAATGATTATGTGCCTGAGAAAATAAATGAATTATTATTATTATTAATGATTTCTGAACTGTTTTCCAAGAAATCTCCTTCCGGCTCTCGCAGGGGACGCAAAGAGGATTTTTGGACAATACGTACAAAAATCCCCAGAAATATTATTTCCTATTTTAAAAGCCAAATTAAAAAGCACTGTCGCTGTTTTTTTATTAACCATTGGTTAAAGATGGCAATAGTCTAGACACTGATAATCTTTTGACAGATTTTTTTATGCATCTAAGCTATGATACTTAGTCTAAGATCTAAGCCGTCCGCAATTAATTATCATTTTTTTTTTATGTGTCACTACGCTAAGATCTCTTTTTAGTATAACTTTTGTATAAACAAGGCTTTACTTTTCTCAATGTACTTAGGAATGGGGATGTCAAAATACGTAGAAGCCAGTTATTTATCGATTCGTGCACCGTAGGCCGCATACGGAAGTCTAATAATTGCAGCTATTAGTAACTACAGGTGTTGCAAATCTGCTTCACACCTATTAGTGCGACGTGAATGAAGTTTGGTTATGGTTGGTTTGATTTTATTAAATTTTAAAACTTCACTTGAACTTTGAAGATAATTGGTAACTTCTTGTAATGGATTTGTCCGTTGCAGATTCTGCACACTTCGGTCAATTAAAACTCATGTACTTACATACCTACCTATAGTTATATCTATAGTTGGCACATTTATTTGTTAATCTTGTGTGCTTGGATGCTGCTGTCCTAAAAAAAGATAGTGTGTTCAGTCTCTGCAGTTTTGATTAGATCAAATTATATAAGGGCTTCTTTTCAAACTTGTTGGCAAAGCATTAACTCATCGGTTATAAAAATTAATAAGAATGTTAAAGTATTTTTAAGTGTTTTACCGCGTTCATTTTCACATATATTTGACACCTAAATCAACTGTTAACCAGCCAAGAGATTTAACGGCCAGTAAGGAAGATCATCTTTTACTGATGATCTTAAAGAGGGGTATAGAAACACTAAACAACCATAATACTCGGTTAAAAGGTTCAACAAGCTGTAACAACATACTCGGGTAAAAATTCACCTTAGAATCGCGCGTTCTACACTTTCTGGTATCCTTCATCTTTGATCTTCACCTTTGAGAATTGGTATTGAAATACTCATCATGATTTTGGAGCTGATCAACGGAACTCCTCAGCAAAATGCCTTGAAAGTCATTGGAAGTCTGTTTAAAAAAAATATGCTGAGGCAAAAAAATACGCCATTCTAGAACCTTAAAGGACCACGAACAGGAAAACGAAGTGTGGGACGCCCTCCTCTCCGAAGAATTGACGAAAATGTAAGGATCGCGGGAAGTTGGTGGATGGAGAGGGTTCAGAATCGTTCTTCCTGGAAATGTGTAGGGGGGCCTATGTCCAGCCTATATATGGACTTCTTCAGGCTAATCATGATGATTATGCCTTGTGTATAGTTGGTTTTAGGCCTATTTTCAGCAGAGAAAAAGCTGATGAAGTGATTACGTCATAAATGGGTAGGTTCCTTAAACCATTTGATAGTCTACTATTAGTCTTCCCGAAGGTCGATTGCAATTGTTCTGTCCATATATCTCTCCGCATCATCACCCAAACGGATCTGATTGAATCCGCAGATCCGAATCGCATTCAATACCACGAATAGCATTGCCGTGTAATTGATTGCGTTTCCTGTACGCCTAATAGCTTTGTACTATTGTCGTGGCTTTTAGAAATCCTTATTACTTACTTTGGTAATGCCAAAGTAAGCCAAACGCCAAGTATTAATACCTCACATACTAGGGCAAAGTTTAATATTGTCGTCATCGTTATCGTTCTTAGTAATATTTATTTCTATAAAATTAATTCAGAGCCAAACTCATTAGCCTATACTTGGCTAGATTGTTTAGAAAACAACATCTTTATCATGAGGGACTGGAAAATTCTTGGAATAAGAATTTGGATCTTTCTCCAACCAACTTCCCACTATAAAAAAAATACTAATGGACATTCCACACACTGCCTGTATATATATGGTCCCAAACTTAGCTTATGGAAGACAATATCTGATTGTATAATATTTTATATACTTTTTTATATTACTGCTGGATGCAAGGAGATGGCCCACTTGTCTTGTCGTGTCACTATTTTCTTTAGAAACAGTGTGGTGAAAGGATTTTAAGTAAGCCTCGAGAGGCTCCTTTCGAGCACTTGACACATGTAATAGAACTTTTTAGGTTCTACGACATGTCGGTTTCCTCACTATGTTTTCCTTCACCGCTTGAGAGTATTAGCATTGTGCACATACATTTTGAACAAAAAAACTTATTGGTGCACGACCGGTTTCGAATCCAGGATCGGAAGGCGGGGCCGCTACCACTAGACCACCAGTGCTCTCAATGTTAAGTGATAACCATGACCTTTAACAAAGCATTGCGTCGCAAATCACCTACTATATTAGCGTGCACTATGGCACTGCGCAAGTCACGCACGATATTAAGGCCCCTGCAATGCACTTCCCCGCGTACATTGAGGCATACAGATGTTAAGCCTCATGTGCCTCTAATTTTACCGGCACACCCTTCAAACCAGAACATAGGAACGCTGCTTGGCGGCAGATACAGGTATTAGTTCGCCAGACGAGCCCAATAGCCATGGTATTAGTTCCCCAGACGAGCCCGTCACAAAGAGTTCACGTTCACTAATAAAAAGTAACTATAAATTAATCAAAATACACTACAACAAATAAGTAACATGCCATTATCTAAGCTCGCCGAAGCACACGTTCAGCTTTTACCATCTGAAGTGATAAAATTATTAATTATGATAATTAAAAGCTCTTGGAGGTGATTAATGATTCACCGATCTGCGGTTAACTCGTTCCGTTCCAATGGGGACGGTGTAATGCAAGATATGGCCAGTTTTTTTATTATTCTAGGTTCGAAATCGAATGCAAAGTTCACAGATTCACAAATAATTGATTTGAGTCATATTATATGACTTGCTTTCGAATAAGTCAAGTGATAAAGAAAGTATGAAAATAAATTAAAAGAACAACCAACAAAATCGGTTGTGGCTTTATGAAAATGATGAAAGACTAAGCAAATCAATCAATATAAAATATGCTGAGGCTTAATTTTTTTGGGTTTAGGTAATCGGCGAGTAAAATTATTTATGTGGGTTATAGCTATCTTACATTCTGAAGAATTTTATACCAGGAGAGTCTGAGAGATGTCTACTTTGCTTGGGATTTAATAATCAGAAAAGTAAATACCATTTCCTTATAATTTTGTCAGAATATAAGACAAGTAACTAGTCAGAAATTATAAATAGATTTTTTTTTTTATTTATTCAAACACGTGTCTGTTTTATAAATAGGTAAGTACTTATATTATTAATATGTAGATAGTAGTCTTCATAATTATTAGTTAAGTCAATAAGTAAGATTGATTTCATCTTGAATGACACTATCCATGCACTAGCGCCTTAGTCGGAAGAGCATAATGGTCCTAATTACGTAAACTGCAGCTTTGTTCGATAGCCACAAAGGGTTCTGTACAAACTCACCTATAAGCGGCGTAAACTATTGAGTAAAAGTGAGTCAAGTGACCGAATTTCACCTAAGAAATAACATTACAGATAGAATCCAATGCGTTAAATCTAGTTATTTTATTATTAATATTGCATTCTTAGTTGGTAATAAAATACTACAAAAAATAAAGAAACATCAAACATAACAGAAATATAAAAAAAAATGTAACCAATGGAATCAAAATACGAGAAAAAACTATTCTGTAATTATGTCTGTTCTACAGCATCAAACCAAACCTACGTCTATTGTTTTTAATCGACTAGAAATTGAAGATCGGACCACAAAAATATTTAAGGAGTAAATTAAAAAAAATGCTATCAAAATTTAATTAAAAAAACCAACATCACCAATTGAAATTAAACAAACAACAATTTTTTTTTAAAAATTCTATCAAAATTTAATTAATAATATTTATTTATACGTATAAAATGTACTGTTCATTTCTTTATATTGCAGCTGGTTCATTCATACATCTACAATAACGTCTTCCATGCAATTCTGTCTTCTTCTTCTCTCCGTTTATGGCTCCTGTCTGTCATTCGACAGACAATCTTGCCAGTGTCAAGTGATTTGTATTGAATTTGAATACCTAAATAACTTTTTGTCAAGTCAGTCTATAGTCAAGTCGGCCGTCATTTGTTTTGAAGAAAATGGTGGCGGTTTTCTTCAAAACAATGGAAACATTTTCGGTCAAATCAAGATATCACAATACACTTTCATTCCAAATGTTTACACTTTGTGCTAAGACCTCAAGTTATGTTGGTTAAAATACCACCGAAATTACACATCACAACTCAAAATAACACTAGAAAAACAAATAAAATGAAAAAGCTATGTTGCTTCTCAAAATGTCAGAAAATGAATCCATGCAATTCTGTCTTGAGTCCATAGGCGCACATTGACATTAGAATTACAAGAAGGAAAATATTTACAGCCAATAAAAAGTTCGTAACGAGCTTTTCTAAGGTCAGAAGTGCGGTTATTTTTCAAGTGGCTTAACTGTACAGCAGTGCCGTGCCCTAGATAAGAAAGTCTATAAAATTATTACTTCTGTTGGCTTAAAATTTGCCGATACCCCTTAACTTTATAACCGTGATTAAAAGAAGTTATTGTGTGCGATAATAACTCACGCGATCTTTCCGTTTTATGGTATTTGAACATACAAAGAAAATACATACGTTATTTATTTATTTATTTATTTATTTATATAACTAGAACGGTTTTAATAACCAATTACTCTAATTATTAATTATACTTAATTTAAATTAAATTCTAACTACTAATTTAACATTGAAAAATTAAAATTAAAAATGAAGTATGTCAAATTATAGGTACATTGTCAAACAAGATAATAATAAGTCATAAATTTAAAACAAAAATAAAATAATAAGTTAGTCTATATACAGGATCAAAAACATAACACAATTTACATAATTTACACGTACTAGGTAATTTAAAATTTGATCAGAGTGTGTCTGTCTCGCAGTAGTTCAAACACTCTGACATTACTGCCTTCCAGTCATCTGCAAAAAGGTCGCAGTTTGGATTTGCTTATATATTTATAACGACATACAAAGATTTTGTATTAGGACGTAAGATGATCGTAGAAGGTCTAATAATGCGTTCTAATACAAAATGACACAAAAATAATCGCATAACCCAAAACGCATTTGTTTGAACCGCAAAAATACCACACGCCATAATTCGTACGTGGTTCAGACTGGTATTATTTTGTCTACTTTTATAAAGAGAGCAGTGTTCCGTATATAGGGGAATTAGTGAAAAGTTGCTCCTAACACAGGTTGTAAAAATAATCTTGGAGCTGTCAAAATACCTGTTGAATCAACCTCGATTCTAATTCTGACATTTTCGTTTAATACAATGTCTTGAAATATATTATGTAGGTAATCTGAATATTTTGATTTTTGTACAATCGGATCGCATCAGGCTATTTATACTGCTCGCTTTTATGCCCTTTTAATAAGCGCCGTTTTTCTTTGGCTTTGTGTAGCTTGATCTGTATCCATGTGTACTATTAGGTATTTTACAACGACCATATTTTAACTTGACACGTTTTTAAATCATTTGCCGAAATGTATTGCTAAAAATGCCATCAATTCTCGTTTCATTTCAATTCTGCATAATTTTCTCATAACTATCCTCATAGATTGCGGACACAAAAGCTTAAAAATAAATCACTGTCATGATTGTGTTCAATTGGTTACATTTGTATTTAAATGTATGAATTGGCGCCGGAATAATATGAAACGTCAAATTAATAGAGGACATTGACATGCGTCAAATTGACACATTCAGTCAGTGTCAACAAGTTCAATGACAGTCATTATCACCTTGTTATTCTAAACACTTCATCCTGTGGTGTTATGTATATTAATTTGGCTGTAAATAGCCATACATTGAATTAATTCTTTTTTGTAAATTTTATTAATATTTTTAGATATTAGATTTTTCTTCGTACAAAAATATTTTTAATAGTAGGTACATTCTATAAATTCAGAAAAAAAAAATACAAGCATATCATCCCAAAAAAACTCTCTTTTTACTCGGTACCTTAATTGTCGAACAATCCTACTCCGTTTAAATTCGTCGACTTTCGTCGTTATTTTATCTCTTGTGTAGGTATTACAAATTAGGTAATAGTTGGAACTGGTGACATTAGGGTGGGTGGATATGATGTAGCTTTTAGCGTTATAGGTACAGGGCTATTTTTAAAATGCCCAAACTGGTTTAAGGAGAGACTAATTGGTTATACAATTAAAAAAAGCAATTAGTAGATATTTAAGAGTAGTAGAGCTCTTTGTGAAGGGTTCGTCCGGGGAAGTACTACCACCACGCCATTTTCTGCCGCCAAGCAGCGCTGCTGTGTTTCGGTTTGAAGAGTGTGATTGCCGGTGTAATTACAGGCACATGAGGCTTAACATCTGTATGCCTCAAGTTGATGGACGCAGGGCAGTGCATCGTAGGGCACGTTCCTATCGTGCGTGACTTAGGAGGCAATGCTTTGTTATAGGTGATGGTTACCACTTAACATCAGGTTAAGTGCTGCTTTGCTTTCTTTTCATCTCTTTCTTTTCTTTGCATCTGCTTGTTTCATCAGTTAAAAAAAACGAGAATCATCATTGAAAATAACATACATTATGTGCGAAAGAGAGTCACGTTAGCGAGACGAAGTATTAAGCACTATGTGCGAAACAGTCACACACGTCGTTTAATTTAGCAGAAATTAGAGTCATATTTCTTGTTTATAGGAATATAATAATACCACAAACTTATTTACTATTTCAATATCAGTTCGTACCTAAACCAATTTGGAAATATTACAAATTGCTTGTACTAGTGGGTATAGGATTTTTACTCCGCAGTTTTATTATTATAACTTTAATTCCAGATTCCCGTATCTTTCACTAAATTACTTAATTAGTGAAGAACAATGGCCACTAAATCTGTCACCGATTGTTAGCCTCGTTTAAAACAACAGTTCTTTGTGATTTGGCATACGTTGCGTAATAAAATAGTAAAGAGAATTCATTGTTTGGCTATTTAAAAGTCTTATTATTAGCCTATGATTTACTATTGCTACAATTACTCAATCCTGAGAGATCTGAGTGGATTTCTACAGTGAATTGTAGTTTCAGAAAAGATCGTATAGGTAGTAATTTAAGAGTAGTAGAGCTCTTTGTGATGGGCTCGTCCGGGGAAGTACTACCACCATGCCTTTTTCTGCCGCCAAGCAGCGTTGCTGTGTTTCGGTTTGAAGAGTGTGGCTGCCGGTGTAATTACAGGCACATGAGGCTTAACATCTGTATGCCTCAAGTTGATGGACGCAGGGCAGTGCATCGTAGGGCCCGTTCCTATCGTGCGTGGCTTACGAGGCAATGCTTTGTTATAGGTGATGGTTACCACTTAACATCAGGTGGGCCATCTGCTTGTTCCATCAGCTTGTTGCTACCTGCCCTCATCCCATGTTTTCTTCTTCCACTTTCTTCTATCACTTGTCATCTTGGTGTTCACTTCTTTCTTACTCATTTCATCTCCTCATCTCATAACATCTTTCAAACGATGTTGTTAGTTACTGTTACTGTTAGTTGTCAGAAATAGTAACCACAAAGATAGTGTGTTTAAAATTTTATTAGACTGCAATTTTGGATCACTACTAAGCCATCTGCTTTATTAGTTTTCCATGACAAAAAGTCATTTCCTCAAAATCGTTACGAAACTCCCCGATATTTTAATCCTAATCTATTCATACTCAAATGGGTGTTAACACGTGTCGCTTCTGCTAGACGTGACAGGTCTAATAAGCATGAAGCTCTAAATAAAAATGCCGTTATCCGCTGAAAACAGACGGCAGTGTGTACATAGCTGTTTATACACCTTTATCGGTTTTCACTTTATTTACTTTGGAATACTTGAATGGTTTATTTTCGTTACTACGTCTGTTAAATAGTCTTGACGCTTTAAATTTATTTGTCGTTTCAGGTGATTTTTAATAGATTTAAGTCGGATTTTAATTTTTTTGAGCTTAACATAAAATTTTATAAGGTGAATTTCTCTCATTAAAATGTAAATTCAAGATAAAATAATGTAAATATACGTACATAGAGTAATTTAAACTTCCCTAGTTTCTAGTAGTCCAAAGTAATCCCCAACATTTCTCATCGCCTATGATAACTGATACTGATGATTATTCATTAATAACTGAAAAAATTAAATACATTTATGTGCATCTTCTTTTTTTTACTACCTAACTGTAGTGAAACAGAATCAACTTCACGACTTTTATCCCCAGGAATGGTAGATATCTTTATGAATATATCATTAAGGGGCTGACAACTATCAAACAACTTCTCGCTCGCACGTTTCGACATGTTGAAAGATATAAAATCACTAAACTCATTTTCGAAAAATCGCAATCAACCATTTTGTGTGCAATCACATTGCACACAGTTTAGTAAAAAAATCATTTTGATCGATACAAGTTTTCCTAATTAAAAGTTTGCTTATGTACAAAAACTAGTAAAGCAAACTTTTGAGTAGGAAAACATGCATCGATCAAAATGAAATGTTTACTAAACTGTGTGCAATGTGATTGCACACAAGATGGTTGATTGCGATTTTTCGAAAATGAGTTTAGAGATTTTATATCTTTCAACATGTCGAAACCTGCGAGCGAGAGTCACATTAGCTCTTGTCTTCGCCTTAATGTATAAAAAAATATTAATGAATGATATTATGAATATAACAGTATGAATCTGCATGAACTATGCGAGCGATGTCAATAGCGGAGTCTAGTATTTCACCATAGCAAGTACACCGATCAATAGTTTATCATGAGTTTATCAAAGTAAGTCACTGTATAGCATCCCATGCCGTCAGTTCCACGGCTTCTTTGTGTCATCGTGACCTGGTTGTGGGCTGCGAGGATTACTTTCAAAGCGACCGCAGAATTTCGATGATATTTAAATGATTATAATTATAAGCTCGGCAAAAAACATAACTAACAGAAATCGTAGAATGTCGTTGATCAAAATCAATTATTATAAACAAGAAATTAAATTTATGTTAATTAAAGAAGTTTAGTTTAGTCGTCTACTTTACGGTTTTGTTTTTGTATAAGTTAATATAACCTATAAATATAATCTGTGGAAACTTTTAATTGGCCTTCAGTTAAGGCGAAGACAAGAGCTAATGTGACTCTCGCTCGCACGTTTCGACATATTGAAAGATATAAAATCACTAAACTAATTTTCGAAAAATCGCAATCAACCATTTTGTGTGCAATCACATTGCACACAGTTTAGTAAAAATTTCATTTTGATCGATACAAGTTTTCCTACTCAAAAGTGTGCTTTACTAGTTTTCGTACATAAGCATGTAATTGCACAGAAAATGGTTGATTGCGATTTTTCGAAAATGAGTTTAGTGATTTTATATCTTTCAACATGTCGAAACGTGCGAGCGAGAAGTTGTTTGTTAGTTGTCAGCCCCTTAACATAATCTTATTTAGTTAATTATTTTTCAAAAAATAATCTGTACCTAGCTGTAAGTTTTCCTAAAATTCCAAAATAAAAATCTCGCTCATCACGAAATCTCCGAAAGGCCAGAGTTCTGAAATTTGACATAGACATTCCTTGAAGGGTGGTGTAGGTGACAGGCGCACACAAAGAAACGATTTTTTAAATTTAGAACCCTAGTGAAAGCAATATTAGCGATAGCGATAGAGAATTGAGCGTTCTCCAACCACCAAATTCATGTTATTTACCATCAAGGACTGAATCGGCTGGCAAGGCATTCTACGTTTTCAATGGATGAAAGTGGATGGAGCACTGGTGGCCTAGTGGTAGCGGCCCCGCCTTCCGATCCTAAGGTCGTGGGTTCGAAACCGGTCGTGCACCAATGAGTTTTTCTGTTCAAAAATGTATGTGCACAATGCCAGTACTCTCAAACGGTGAAGGAAAACATCGTGAGGACACCGGCATGTCGTGGAACCTAAAAAGTTCTACAACATGTGTCAAGTGCCTCGAAAGGAGCCTCTTGAGGCGCACTTAAAATCCTTTCACCACACTGTTTCGAGATAAACTAGTGACACGACAAGAGAGAGAATGGATTAAAAACTGATCGTCTATTTAGGTAGGTATATCAAATATTGCATCAATATTGATGATGTAATATTGATGATCAAATATTGATGATAAAAGTGCGTGGCCCGATGTCCCGGTCGCTCTGCCCATCGGCAGCTAACATGTCTGTACTGTACCTATTATTGTGTGTTTTATTTTTCTCTGATTTAATAGATTGTATTTAATTTTATGCATTAGGTATTATTAGTTTGAAGCGTAGCGTGTGCTGTCTTATAAATTTGATTATGTTTACCTTTTTCTGTATGCCTACGCCTCACTTAACTTCAATAATATATTATATTACATTGTAAAAGGATCAAACAAAAGAACGGTAGGTACCAAGCCGTAAGTTTGTTGCCTGTTCTTCTAGGCTTTGGTCGCGTGGAACTGTCACCTAGAGTCACCTAGCTTTAAGACGTTTCAAAGTGATCCTTGTGATTTTATTGAATAAATACCTATTGACTTTGACTTTGACTTTGCATGTATAGGAGAATTTATTTTGAAGGTTTTGGAGGAATCCATTTAAGTATACCAAATTCATAGTGTTGTTCACAAGAGTAATGTTTACGCAGTAGTTTTGGTTGCAATAAAACAAATAATAGTATTCCCCGCGATAGAACTACCGTATGTAAAGTAGGTACGCGGTTGCGGTAGGCGGTAACCAGTCGTAAATTCCGGAATTGTACAGACAAACTTTACTGATTTATTCGGTTTCTATTTTCATCTTAGATAGTATCTGAATACCTTTCTTCATTGTTATACAAACTTTGCCATACTTTTTAGATACTTGTTTATTTTGTGTTCATGCATTTGAGAGAAATTGTACACATTAAGAGTAGTAGAGCTCTTTGTGAAGGGCTCGTCCGGGGAAGTATTACCACCACGCCTTTTCTGCCGCCAAGCAGCATTGCTGTGTTTCGGTTTGAAGAGTGTGGTTGCCGGTGTGATTACAGGCACATGAGGCTTAACATCTGTATGCCTCAAGTTGATGGCCGCAGGGCAGTACATCGTAGGGCACGTACCTATCGTGCGTGACTTACGAGGCATTGCATTGTGGTGATGGTTACCACTAAACATCATGTGGGCCCTCTGCTTGTTCCATCAGCTAGTTGTATTAAATAAAAACACAAAAATTACAAAAAAAAATACCCTAAAAATTCAAAAACTTACCTTATCACACGCTAGGTGAGGTCGGCACAACAGGTTTTCTTCTTCCACTCTCCTCTATCATTATTCATCTCGGTGCTCACTGCTTTCTTACTCATGTCATCTTTCACACAATCCATCCACCATCTTTGGCCTCAAATTAAAAAAAACTTTTTATTTCTTTTTGAGTGGGTGTGATGACAACACTATCGTCACGACAGCAATCGTTTGTCTTACGCAATTTGAAAGTTTTCATGAAGTTAAATCTCTCAACAAAACTAGGATGTTTAATTTAATCCATTATTCATTATACATTTTACATAGATGACTCTTTAATCCATGTCAACGTTCTGTGGAATTACATCAGCTTACGCTGTTGACAACTTGTGTTGTGTTGTACTCAAGTTGACATCTGAGTAACGGGCACGTGCTCATAACATAGTTTTATTACGTACTTTTTTATCAATTCTTATTTCTGGCTGATGATAAAGGTATATACAACAAAACGTACTAAAAAAATATAAAAAAAAACATTCATAGTCCAAGTCAAAGCCAAAGGTATTTATTCAATAAAATCACAAGGATTACTTTGAAACGTCTTAAAGCTAGGTGACTCTAGGTGCCAGTTCCACGCGACCAAAGCCTCCAAAAACAGGCAACAAACTTACGGCTTGGTTCCCTTCCTACCGCTCTTTTGTATGATCCTCTTTACAATGTAGGTATTAAAAATAAATAAAACATAAAACTTAAAATGTCTTTTTGGGTCTTATGATTCTTAAACTATCATTCAAAATAACAAACATGCCTTGAACACATCCAAATAAAAAAGATTTCTTTCCTTATTTCTTTCATGATCTCGGAATATACTTGCCTACCTAAAATTTTTATCAATATAGCATTTAAATACCTATTACTTTTTATTGTGATTGTACTAAAACGATATACCTCAGTAGTACTTACTTTTTATAAACATTGACCTACTTAACGACTTAGACCATTGATGTGTTGGCTTACCGGACATACATTTTACGATAGCCAAATCAAATTTCAGGAACAAAACAACTTTAAATAAAGACGGCGCCAGTCGAATAGTGAATATAAAAAGCTACCTACAATAATATAACAACAATTATAAACTGAAATCTCAATCAGGATGTGGGCATGAATGAAACGTCCCAATTCTGGGACCGATGATCCGAATCGTCGCGCTCTCGTTGCGACAACGCATCAACAATGGCCCACTGTTACTTTGTCACTTCGGAACATGGAGGTATGTTGCACTGTATGTAATGAATGAGTCAATGTGGCGCTAAAGTTGTTCTCTATCGTGCCTGTCTGTTTACGGGGCTGACACTCGTCAAAATATGCCACGCCTTTTTCTGCCGCCAAGCAGCGCTGCTGTGTTTCGGTTTGAAGAGTGTGGTTGCCAGGGTAACTACAGGCACATGAGGCTTAACATCAGTATGCCTCAATATCAGTTGATGGACGCAGGGTAGTGCATCGTCAGGCACGTCGTGCGTGTCTTACGAGGCAATACTTTGTTATAGGTGATGGTTTGTTTCAGGTGGGCCATCTGCTTGTTCCATCAGCGAGTGGTATAAAAAAATACCTCTCGCTCGCACATTTGACCATTTTGAAAGATGTTTTTTTATTTGTTTATTAACTTGTAAAATGTATGTTGCACGTTAAACCTTCGCAGGAAAAATCAATGATCATATTTATAAAAAGCAAGTAATTTTATATCTTTCAAAATGATGAAATGTGCGAGCGAGAGGTACATTAGCTGTGTTGTATTTAGGAATTTACCCACAAACTTAAAATCAGAAGGCTGGGTCACACCCACTGACCACCGGTGTTCTATTTTTCTTGGGAATCCCTGTATTCTCAAATCTCATTGGCGACGAGGATGGGTTTTTACATTAACCTCTTGCCGGAACGTATAGATCCACGCGAGACACAATACATACACATACTTCCAGTGCTCAGTAGTGCTAGGTATTCCGTTAACAGCAAAATCACGGACAGTATCACCTAGTGGATCCGCGGCAGCGTTGCCAGACGTCCCGATGGTGGCGGGACGTCCCGATTTTTGAATCAAAACTAATTGTCCCGCGCGGGACAAGCTCAGTCCCGCTTTTCGGGGATAACTCGACGACGACTCGACAACTATTTAACTATAGAGTAAATCTGATTTAAAATATGATATTTTTATTAAAATACAATTTCTATGGCTATTTTTGCTATAGGTACATGTAAACGTAATTTGAACTTAAATAAAAAGATTAATATTTAAAAACTTCTGATTATATACGTTCTTTTACTATGTCCTGCTTTCTACGAAAAAATCCCGCTTTTTTCACTCAAAAAGTTCCAAAATCCCGACTTGGCAAAAAAAACCGGCTATGCTGATCCGCGGTCACTTCGATCACAAGCTCGCTTCACTCCAACATGCATTACCGCCAAAACTAACGCGGGTGACGTTTGTGATGGGTGAATCTATTACAGAATCCCAAATTGAATACTCACGCGGATTCCGTGTCACTTGGGAGAGTCAGTAGTCAGAATAGCACTTCAGGTCTTATGTTAACAATTGACAGAGCACAAAAATCTAGTCAGCACCTCTTAGGAACAAGTTTTGATTGATTTATTGGTCTGCGGGTCGAATTCCTAGCTAAATGGTCAGCTCATTCATTTCGTAAAATCACTTTTTCGTCTCCGTTTATGGCGCCGGCTAGACTTACCACAGTTGACTGCACAGTTTCTATAAAGAATTCTCTTTTTAGAACATAGAAGATGCAGTAGTTACTATAAGAATTCTTGAAACAATTACTTGAACTCATATTTCATCTATTCAAACTACAATGACGCTGTGCCTAACTGTGTGCGCACTTCAGAAGGCTAGGCAATAACAGCTAAGTATTTAAAAATCAGCTAGATCACTATTTATAAGTTTTTTGGAGGGGCGGGCCATGTCATTATTGACGACAGCTACGATGCGTAGCAAGCGTGTTTTATCAAAGCTTTACATACCATCGCAATTACGGTGTTCACTGTGATAGTATTTTCAACATTGAATAGTCCCGTTGAATGGGAGTCACCGTTTCTTATACCTGCACTGCGCATTATACGCGCTAAACATTTTTTTTTATATTTTGTTTTTAGTTCAATCAAATCTTTGTTAGACGCCGAATACCACAATAAGTCGCAAGAATGAAAAACGAAACACGCGCCACGTCTCAATTAAACTATTCAAAGATCACTTCGACAATCATGCAAGTTAGTTGCTTAGGAAAAATATATATAAATGTATAAGTAGTGGCTTGATGTACAGTACAGCTAGTTCAGTCCAATTTGAACCTAAATTACGCTCAAATTGGATTGAACTAGCTATCCAGAACGGCTATGTGATCTATTCGCGCACACTTGACATTGAAATATCGTTTCTTATTAGATAGCAGTAGTAGATCGATGTAACCGGTAGGATAAGCTTTAGTTCAAGAGTTCCGTGTGAATTACGAGTGTTGTTGTGAACTAGCAATAACTTTTGCCTGCGATTTTGTCCGTTTGAAATTGGCTTTATAGTCTGACAAACATATTTCACCGTAGTAAAATAGTGGTACCTATGTCTGTTTTGATAAGTAGAGCGCAGGTTACATAGCAGCGCTGTCATTAAACAATTATACCAGCATTTTCCATCTGAAAAAGTCACTTGTCATCACATTTTTTGATGATTATACCTACATACCAATAACAATTCGTCGCTTCATTCTTCAGTTATAAACATGGTAGTAACCTCTTTTATGCTACTTCAACCTTCTGTTTATAAATTCAAATGAAGCGTACTCATGTAATATCGATCAAACTTCACTTTGCAAGTTCGTTTGATCATAATTATAATGTAAGTGTATATATCAACATACAGACGCTCTCTTGAATACAGCATTATATTTAGTACTTAACCCTAGACTGAGTTTTGTTTTTCGTAACATCAGGCCTTTTTCGTATGGAGACTTGTGAATTCTCAGCAGGCCCCATAGAGGGCACTTATCGAATCGATCGAAAACGGAAAACCAAGCTCAGACTTGAGTATGTACTGGTAGCAAGAACTTTGCAATCGCTTATCGTCACTATATTTTTTTTTATACAACTATCTGATAGAACAAGCAGATGAACCACCTGATTTTAAGTGGTAACTATCACCTACAACAAAGCATTGCCTTGTAAGTCACGTCCAATAGGAACATGCCCTACGATGAACTGCCCTGCGTCCATCAACTTGAGGCATACAGATGTTAAGCCTCATGTGCCTGTAATTACACCGGCACCACACTCTTCAAACCGAAACACAGCAACGCTGCTAGGCGGCAGAAAAAGGCATGGTGGTAGTACTTCCCCGGACGAGCCCTTCACAAAGCCTACTACTCTTAAATAATCTATTATTCTAGTACATATTCTACTAAGTCATATTAGGTAGACAATGACTAGGTTAAAAAGTCCCATAGTATTCGTCGGACACCATGAAAACGCCATTACCTATTCAATAAAATGAGAGAAACTATGGCGTAGCGCCAGGCGCACACAAGCTGTGAATACTCATGCCATAAATGGTTTGAATTCTATGTGAATATTTGCATTTTGTGTGCAGTTATGTGCTTGCATTGGCAGTATGCATTTCGGATCACATTCGGATTACATACGCAGAGATTTTTTAAATATCATTTGTTTTGGAACAATCCAGATGGCCCGTCTAATGTTGAGTAACCTTCACCGTTTAGGTACAAAGCATTGAAGCAAAGAAGTACTAGGATGCACTGTAGGATGTCCTGTGTTCATCAACTTGAGGCATACAGCGTATTGTACAGATATAACTGGCACCCACACTCTTCAAACCGAAATTCAGCAACGCTGCTATTGGAAACAAAAATAGGCCTAGTGTAGTTCCCCGGTTGAGTCTTTCACAAAGAGCTATTATACTACTACAAAAACTATAGAAGCTGTGTCCTTATCGTTTTTTTTATACAACTAGCTGATGGAACAAGCAGATGGCCCACCTGATGTTAAGTGGTAACCATCACCGATAACAAAGCTTTACCTCGTAAGTCACGCACGATAGGAACGTGCCCTACGATGCAGTGCCCTGCGTCCATCAACTTGAGGCATACAGATGTTAAGCCTCATGTGCCTGTAATTACACCGGCAACCACACTCTCTACTACTCTACCAAGAGAGCTCTACTACTCTTAAACATCGTCTCAATTGACAATTTTTGTTTGAAAAACACAATAATGTAAAGTAGTAATATTTGCCAATATTATTGTGGTGTCTCGCGTAACATAACAGCAATGAAATATAATTATGAACATATATTTATAGGTACTTTACCGAGCTGCTGACACCTATTGGAGAAGACCACAATTTCTATTAATAGTCTCGCCAACTCATAAAGCTACTTTTCACAAACAATTACAGTTACAAAACAATTGCAAACATCGTAAAGCCCATTCAAGTCAAAAGGTGACGAAACCTTTTCAACTTTAAACCTATGACTACAAAGATCAAATTTGACTACAGTCTAACTACTGTACTACAGTCTGTGTACTAAGTATTGGCGCCAGTTCACTCTCGTCGCGACAGTTTTTGGCCATTACAATCGCCAATTGTACTGAAACCAAGCATATCATAATTGCTACAATTATTTATTACAAAGACAATGGATGTGATTTCCATTCCGAGGAGTGGCGATATTTGCCACTATCGCATGATGTCACGTAGTATTGCATCAGATTGACAGTTAGAAACTCACTAGCTTAAAATATGTCACGCTGACTCAGAAGTCAGAACGTCACTGTTCTCTAACGTACCTTACAAGTAATATTAATAGGGAAGGTAAAGGAAAGGACCACATTTTTTTTAAACATCTAGCTGATGGAACAATCAGATGGCCCACCAGATGTTAAGTGGTAATCATCACCTAAAACAAAGCATTGCCTCGTAAGTCTCGATAGGAACGTGCCCTACGACGCACTGCCCTGCGTCCATCAACTTGAGGCATACAGATGCTAAGCCTCATGTGCCTGTAATTACACCGGCAACCACACTCTCCAAACCGAAATACAGCAACGCTGCTTGACGGCAGAAAAATGCGTGGTGGTATTTCCCCGGACGAGCCTTTCACAAAGAGCTCTACTACTCTTAAAAGTACTCTCTAATCTACTACTCTCCACAAATTAAGAAAGTGCCTAGACTCTTTCAGTAAATTACTTTTATATAATTATGTAGGTATCTTTATGGCATCTGTTTTATATGGACCAGAAATGTTACTTTCATAGTTGAACTGAATTAAAGTTTATATTAATATTATTACTCATCTTCATCATGTTGCATGTTGAGGAGCATATTGGGACTGAAACTCAGTGATGGGAAGAGAAATAGCGACATTCGAAGAGCAACAAAAATTATTGACTCGTCTAGCCCAACACACGACCGACTGGAAAGGGTTGGAGGAGGCCTATGCCCAAAAATGGGCAACCCTACAATGATGCAACATTAATGTACAAAATACAATTTTAGTTAAGAAAAAATATTTTTTAATAATATCAATGTATTAGAAATGTTTTGAAAGTTTAAACTGTAAATGAATTGTTAATATTGAAATTGGGAAATAAATAACTTATAATCTTCATCATAAGCCGGAAGAATTTCAATGTTGGACTTAGGCCTGCCTACGGAATCAGTTATTTACTTACCTACTTTAAGAAACAACAAAAAAGAAATTGTGAAAAGGTGCAGGCAGACTATGTTTAACTGTCTATAGCTCTCAGAGCTTTTCACTTTCCTTCCACAAACGATTGAGACGAATAGCACCGATTATTTTAACTGCCACAAAGGGCCAGTGTTTCACCGTTGATAACTTGATATAAACATTAATTTCACTACCGTGCGGGCCGCGATTTGCATAATACGATCGTAAATTCATGGCTGGTTCACGGGTGTCCAATCTAATTAATAAACATGTTTATTATGCAGGTATAATTTGTTGTGTCATAAATATTTGTTAATTGTAATTATGGTTGATTGGAAAACGCCGGTTTGCGTACAATAAGATGCTATACGGCTGTTTTATTGAGGAAGATTTATTATGGACCATGGTTATCTGACGAGGTGGGCTGTGTGTGATACGGCATGAATGAATGAATGAAAACTTGACATGAGAATGGCCTGAGAGAGTTTAAAACTAGACTGTATGGTAGCCAAAGTTAATTGATAGACTGAAAATCATTCTTGCTGAAAACTGAGAAAAATACGTATCATAGATGACTAACTGCCATTCGTTGGTTGGTTCGTTCGTGTAATAAGTTCTTTTAATTTGGATAAAAAGTATGCCTTAAGTTGATGAACGCAGGGCAGTGTATCGTAGGGCACATTCCTATCGTGCGTGACTTATGAGGCAATGCTTTGTTATAGGTGATGGTAACCACTTAACATCAGGTGGGCCATCTGCTTGTTTCATCAGCTAGTTGTATATAAAAAAGAGTAGTTTGCATGCTAATGCAGGTTACGACCTATATTTATTTTAAGTTTCAGCCCGATCGGTTCAGTTACACGTTATATTAACATAGTAAGAAGTTGATAGGGTAGCAAGATGATGAGAAAAACCAAGTGACACATTATTCTTCATCCTTTAGCACTTTGTTCTTCTGAAACATTCATAAACTACATCGCAATAGTTTTAATAACGTCACCCTGATGTATAACACTGGAAATACTATTGTCTGTCGTTGGCAAAATAAATTCATTACTCAACACTTCACTAATAGGTAAAGAAAAATAATATAAATCTAATGTTCATCTAATAAGCAGTGACCCCAATATCCAAACATGTCAAATATAATTGAACACTGCCAATTAGGTTGTTTTAAAAAACATCGTATTATTTATATTGACTTATTTGTGAAGGGCTCGTCCGGGGAAGAATTACCTTCATGCCGATATCTGCCGCCAAGCAGCGTTGCGTGTGTTTCTGTTTGAAGTGTGTGAGTGCCGATGAAATTACAGGCACATGAGGCTTAACATCTGTGTGCCTCAAGTTGATATTACATTGTAACGAGGATCATACAAAAGAACGGTATGAACCAAGCCGTAAGTTTGTTGCCTGTTTTCCTAGGCTTTGGTCGCTTCGAACTGGCACCTAGAGTCACCTAGCTTTAAGACGTTTCAAAGTGATCCTTGCGATTTTATTGAATAAATACCTATTGACTTTCACTTTGACTTTGACTTTGATAGACGCAGGGCAGTGAATCGTAGGGCACGTACATATATTGTATGACTTTGCAAGGCAATGCATAAATAAGATAGTTACCGCTAAACATAAGGTGGGCCATCTACATGATCCATCAGTAAACCACCACTTGCATTCTAGTAAGTAATATACAAGTTTTTTTTTTAATAATACGTCCTTTTCAGGCACAATTATTTTAGTTTGCCATAAGTATCATAATTAGGAAAGGATAGAAGAATGATTCACAAACTGTCCACATTCACAAAAACACTACCTAATCAATGACGCGTGCGATCGAGAAGATCACAAACCAATGTCCTACTGCCGTATTCCAATTAGGCACATTTCGAGTTCGTGATCTCATTCCGATCCAAGCCGATCCAGAATCGAGTGATTTACAACTCGGAGGCTGTGGTGACGCAAGTGTCCACCAGCCCATGACTGAACACTCCTCGGTACCTAATGACCTAATTTTAAACATGCCAAAGTAGTCTATCGATAGCAGATCGATTGTTTAACCGGTGTCAAATAAGTATGGGATGTGATAAAGTCATTCATTATTAATTTTGGTACTTCACATAATAATTATTAGTGCTTCACAAATATGTCAAAAGATGTACAATGCTTCGCGCTTATTTTACCATATCTGAGTAGCGCTATAGGTACGATAGGTAAAAATATTGCCGTCACTACAAAACGTGTCCAAAACAAGACGGGTATATTTTTTGTTTATTTTTGATAGCGTTACTTAGAGATGGTGAAATAGATGCTTATGCTATTTATATCTCTTACCAATAGACGACAAAGCTAAGGCTAATTTAAAGGGTTGTTAATTAAAGTATCTTTTCCATTAGCTAAGTAGTACAAAAAAACTTTTGATTTGGTTGGGGGGGAAGTTTAGTGTGGCTATGACAATTGAACCGATTCTTATATAGATAGATAGATAGAAGATACTTTATTGCACACAACTTATGTATATAACAAAAAAACAGACTTAAAACTACACAGTACAATGGGCGGTCTTATCGCTAAATAGCGATCTCTACCAGACAACCGTTGGATGAAGTGGACTCATTAAATTTAGAAGGGGTGCTTGTGTGCGTGGAGATAAAAAATAATTTGTGTGTGAAAAAGACATAAGAAAAGTGTTGTTGTGGAGAAAGCCTAAAATGCCTCAGCAAATTGAAACGGGCACGATGTAGTGCGGGCCAACGCTGAAACAACATAACCCTTGACCGAAATCTGAGCGCTGTTTTACGACTGCAATTACCTTTTACAACTGACAGACACTTCACTAACATTATGCTCAATGACAGTAACACCTAATTTGCAAAATGACACTGCTTTTTTGATCGAGTGAGCGAAGCGAACGAAGATCTTAGTTTCAACTTGGGCGATTTGGCATTTTATGTATGTATGTATGTATGTTTGTCTGGCGATAACTTTAGAACCGTTGATCCGATCTGCATGAAATTTGATAAGTCGATAGCTTGTACTTGAGAAATTTACTGGTAAGTATATGAGTAAAATCGGATGAAGGGTTTTTGAGATATGGGGTTTTTTGAGGGGGCAAAAATAAAAAAAGTTACATAAAAAAATCAAGTTACATGTCATATGAAAGGGCTTTGTTTGGACATCCCAAAACAATTTTTACTTATTTTTTTGGACGCTCGGTTTTTGAGATAAAATTATGAAAGTTAAATTAAGATAACCAGCGATCCAAGAGCTCCCATCTCTAAGAGTTTCGTTGGTATCAAGGTTTTTCTACTGGTCGGCCAGTTCCTTTGCTTTTTCTTATTTTTTTTTCTTGAAATTAATTAAGGAGGTACTCAGTTATATTAAAATGGTGACGACGACCAGGTCTGATGATGGAGCCAAGGTCTGTTCAACGGAACTCTTCAATAAATAGGCCAATAGAGTTGAAACTTGGTAACCATACCAAGTTATTAGGTGGTAGTCAGAAAAAAGTCCAAAGATAATGTTTGGACTTGCCTCTGACTACTACGTACTCAAAGTTTTTATGCGTTCGTCGGGCCGCATCACGAGATCTCAGTTCGGGGCGAACTACTAGTCTATAACAAAGACAAACCAGTCTTCTTTGGTATAACAAAATTTTGGCGGCCGACTGTTGTTTTTTTATAACATGACTTATGTCTCAAAGATTAGTTTTCTGTCATTTTGAGAAGCGACAGCTTTTTTGTTTTTTATTATTATTTTATTATTGTTTATTACTTATTTGTTTTTCTTGTTTTTCTAATGTTCTTTTGAGTTCTGTTGTGTAATTTCGGTGTTTTTTTAACCAACATTACTTGAGGTCTAAGCACAAAGTGTAAACATTTGGAATGAAAGTGTACTAATTGTCTGTCGAATGACGGACAGGTGCCATAAAAAAAGAAAAGAAGAAGAAGACTTATCGGATCGGTCTTCTGTGATCAGACTCGACTGTGTTTTGTTTTATTATTTAACTTTCTTGACATTGGCAATGATAATTGTCCATGATAATTAATACCAATAGTGTCCCAAGAGAATATTTTCGAAGTTTAATTCTAAATAAGGAGTATAAGAAGGTTGGTTAACATGGATGCCAAAGTTGTGACTCCACGCTGTATTTATGAAACGAAATGAAATGTTTATGTACATACTACAACACTGAAGTTTATTTAGAATTCGTTAACACCATTCTTGTTTTATCCCAGATACACTCCAAATGGCGCTTCATTTAGGGTTGCCAGCGCTGCCACTAATGTCAGTTCTATTAAAGTCGGAATGTTACATTATAAAATGAACCTTTCGATTCAATAAACGTGGAATTAAGTAGTTTGAGCTTTTGTTTTTATTTACTAGCAATATTTTTTTTAGATAAGCATTCGTTTCGTTACTTGCCTGGTATACTTGTAACTTTAATAGTGCTCGAAAAGAGCCTCTTTTAGGTGCATTTGAAATCCTTTAACCGCACTGTTTCGAAAAGAAATTGTGACTAAGACAAGAAGAAGAAGAATAGCGGAGGTTAAATTTTTTTTATTTTTATTTACATGTATACCAAAACCGAATGTCAATAGGTACGAAATGAGCAGAGTTGACGAGAGGTTCTTCGAAAGAAAAAACTTTTATTTGACAACCCTAAGCTTCATTCTGTAAATGGCTCATCCGATAAATCTAAATTTTGCTTTGTATTCGCTTTTGTTGGGAATTTTAGGCCGTCGTGTTCCTATCTAGATGTGTATTTAAATTTGGTGTTACCACCTTATTGTCATGTAAAAAATAACTTACAAAACATTATATAGACCACGCAGACGTTACAACAAAGATGATCTAAACATGTTTTCCTTACTTTTACTAGTTTTCGTACTTTAAAAAGTCTTTAGGCGGGATTTCTAGGTTTGTTGGGTGTGGGTGCAGGTTAAATTACTGGCACATGAGGCTTAGCACCTGTATGCTTCAAGTCGATGGACACAAAACAGTAACGTGAGGCAGTTTCTAACGTGCGTGGTACTTTAGACGGTAGCGTCAGCGATCATAAAGATTAATTTAAATAAATATTGGAAGACATTCCACACATCACATTTGACAGCCTTCACAGCTCAGTTGGTAGTTGCTCTGCCTTCTGCGCTGTAGGCCGTAGGTTCGATCCCCACCGAGAACAAACATTTGTGTGATGAACATAGATGTTTGTTCTCTGTCTGGGTGTTATATAATATTATAAGTATATATTTACAACAAAAAAAGTATATTCGTATGATATCAGCTATCTGGTTCCCATTTAACAAGCTTTGGCTTAGTTTGGGGCTAGATAGTGCTTAGTGCTATGTGCGGAAAGTCCACCATAATTTATTTATTTATTTATCTAGCTCCAAATTAAGCAAAACTTGTTCTATATTAACCAATAGCTGATATAAAACAAATATACTTTATTAACACCCAGACAGAGAACAAACATCAACTAAAGCTAGTCACATCCATGTGAATTTGCATTCCAAAAACCGCCACTGTATGCCAAATCAAGTGGGTAGCTAGATTATTAATCAAGGAAACATAAGGCGCCGTGTTCGATTAAATGATTATTAATCAGTGTCCAACGAAGTCGACGGAAGCACATACGATAATCACAGTAAACTAAAAAAATATGGATGTGCGATTGTCTGAGCAAATTATCGTGAACGTATGAAAACTTAATGTTGCAAATGGTGATTGGTGTATTTTATATGGTAGATTTTCTCATAACATTTGTAAGAGTAGTAGAGCTTTTTGTGAAGGGCTCGTCCGGGGAAGTTCTACCACCACGCCTTTTTCTGCCGCCAAGCAGCGTTGCTGTGTTTCGGTTTGAAGAGTGTGGTTGCCGGTGTAATTACAGGCACATGAGGCTTTACATCTGTATGACTCAAGTTGATGGACGCAGGGCAGTGCATCGCAGGGCACGTTCCTATTGTGCGTGGCTTACGGGGCAATGCTTTGTTATAGGTGATGGTTACCACTTAACATCAGCTGGGCCATCTGCTTGTTCCATCAGCTGGTTGTATTAAAAAAAAAAAAAGGTGTATTTTAAATGGTAGATTTTCTCATAACACAATATGTCGATAAGTATACATTGGTGTTATGAAAGACAATAAATGAAGATTAATTTTATTTATTTCTAGCTATTATCTTTATTCTTTATTGTATATATTTTTTTGTTAATATCTTATTTACAAAAATAAATATATGATTGTCATGTACAAAGGCGAGCTTAACCCTAGATAGAGTTTTCTTCCAGCAAACCTTAGAGGATAGAGAGAGCTGATTAAAGTGGTGGGAAGGTGTACAAACATAAAATATATATATATTTATATATTACCCACCGATTACTATGACCTATTTTTCTATAGAAATGTCTAGTCCAAAGATCGCCCTGACCCATACTTGTCAGAGGATCGCCTAGAGTCGTTTCGAGACGACAAATAAAAAAAATAAAAAAGATCGCCGAAATAAATCGTAATCATTTTTACTGCCTCCATCGATAACCGCTTGGTATTTCATAAAGCTAAGCCCTTTTTGATGCTATCTTGCTCATTTGTATGCTGGAAGGTCCCGGCGGTGAAACAGAGGCGCCGTTTGTGATAGAAATTGTAATCGTTTTGCAAGTACCTACTGCTAACATTAGCCCTTTGTTGTATAGACTAAATAGTTATATGATTATAAATGAGTCCGTCGAGGCCACTTTCACTGAGACATTGGTTTGTGGTTTGGTTAACCCGTTAGCACCCACTGTTGGGTATGGGCCTCCTATATAATAGACTAGCGGCTCGTCCTGGCTTTTCGCAGGTGGACATTTATTTTTTAAACATCTAAACAAGCCTATGTTATGTTATGTTTATGTTATAAATAAATAAAATAGCCTTTATTTCCTCGAACAATTCCTAAGTACAATAATAAGTAATTCATTTAGAAATTATTTGCATGCATAATTTTAAGATAGGTAGAATTAATTTTATTAGGTAGGTAGGTAGTACATTATGTTAGCCTATGTTACTCAGAGATAATGTAGCATTCTAACGGTGAAATATTTTTGATTTTTTTTTAGCCGAAGCAGTAGTTTTTGAGTTTATTCGTTAAAAATATACAAATCTTTCCTCTTTATAATATTAGTGTAGTTATAATCATAATCCATTGTTTTATGTTATTTAAATAGTTAATATAACCCTCAGATCTCTTAGCACCATGTACCAATTTAAGATTATCTGAGGATGTTTATGGGTATAGTCAGAAGTACGTCCCAATATTTCAAGTAGCACATGCTGGATTTCTACCGTGACTGGAGTACAGTCGTGAATTATGGCGTCTACTTTCATTAGCAATGAATATCTGGCATATTATAAGGTAGGATAGAGATTTCTTGATGATTCATGGTTGCTAATTTTCAAACGAACAATGCTACGTCAACAACGAAACATTCAGAATCGTTTCGACAGGTCGTAAATCGAAAGCTTTCCCTAAGCTGAGTAAATTTCATAAATCGTATGAGTTAATGCTACTGCAGTTGCCATACTTAAAAATAAAAGTTTTTTTTGTTGCCATACCTAAAAATAAAGCAGAGCTGTTTCTGCCTCTTTTGAGTAGGTAATGTAAAATAGGGTATTTATGTTTTTATTCGTTTTATAGTGTTTACCTACACTTAAAGAAATCGCAAGTACTTATTTTTATTTTAAACGGTTTTTGTCTAAAACTTCAGTCTTCGTTTGTTTTTTTAATATTGATCAACTTAGCTGTATCCTTACAGCATAAACACATTTTCAATGTTTGGCAAAAAAAATACCAGGGAGAAAAAATACAGACTTCAGCTCTTTAAACCTAACCACCAAAGGTGTTTTTTGTTTTTTGTTTTAAGGTGTTTTTGTTTTTTTATTCAAAACAATGTTTTTGTTTCAGTGTGCTCGCAGTTTTTTCACGAGATTCACTGGCACAGGCACAGACCATCAACACGGAAGTTGGACGTCCGGTAAGGGTTTAGTACCTTTTATTTTATATTGGTTTGAAAAAAAGAAAAGGTAATGTTTTTTCAAAGAATTTTATAGGTAGGTAATACAAATGTTATAAAAAAGAATATTCCTCACGTTGCTCAAACAATATTCCTCAGTGTCTAGGCTTACCTATATGACTTAGTAAAATATGTCACAGCCTTCACAGCTCAGTTGGTAGTAGCTCTGCTTTCTGCGCCGTAGGCCGTGGGTTTGATCCCCACCGAGAACAAACATTTGTGTGATGATAGATGTTTGTTCTCTGTCTGTAGGGTGGGTCGATTTGAATGAAAAAAAAATATTTTTGTTTTTTTGCTGATGGGTAGTTCTCAAAAGTTGCAGAATGACAAGAACAATGAAATGTAGTAATTAGTTTTTTTTATTAATATAACTTATAGCCCTCTACCAGCGTTTGAAATTTCGGATATTATGATAATTTCTAACCAAAGTTAAGTGAATAAAATATTAAAATATAACAAGTTAATTCCAAATACAATACGTTTTATTATTGACCAAACATTGTTTAAACATATTTAGAATAGACAGTAACATTTTAACTGACATATTGTGGTGAAAAATGAATGTCAATCAGAGGAAAATCTCCCATTTTAGCATCTGAATTTGGGCTTACAATGAAAGGACGGCATTAAGATCTAGACTGCATTTTCGTACGGATAAGAGCTTTGCGCACCTTTTATCCTGCTACTGTGATAGAAGCTTCAGTGACTAGCTTCACACAAAGCTCAACACCTTAGGTGTGACAGGGAAATTTTGAAAATTCTACAATGTAGCTTTATTAGGCAATATTTGCAGCAAAGTTGAACCTGAAATCCTGTGAAACATTCCTATGTTTCACCGGATTTCAGATTAAAATATAAAAGGTCACTAATTACTCGTTCCAATGAATCATTTCAATGTATCGGCTCGCACTGAAGTTTAATTGCGGTATTTCGAACACATACGTTCGCCAACTTCGGCAGACTTACGGTGTTGTATTTTACTATGTTTTTTGACCTGCAGCTGATGTGGACGGTACCAGTTCTCTGTTGCGAATAGAGTCTCTCATCTCTTTACTCCCAGTATGAATTTTCAGTTACACTTGGGTCTACTTTATGGCGGACATTTTCCGTTTTAGGAACTTTCATGCGCCTTTCAAATGCTCGCTGCATTTTTTGGGTTGCGTGATGATCGAGGCTACCTACCACCATTTTTCTGTTCATTCTTTGGACTAAAAGGAACGACCATTCAATAGTAGAAGTCTTCTCATCCCTAAAACAGGTGCAGGAATCAAAACTAGGTGCATTACAAGCCGCGATATCAAAAAGACTTGTTATGTTTGACGAAAAGTTTGAACATTTTCCTCATATCGTTCTTTTTTGTTAAGGATAGCGAATAAGCTTTAAGTATTCATCATACTACCTCTTGAGCAAGTCCTAAATGCGTTTAGTGCTCACAGTCGAAGGAATCGAAGCAGAAGTCCAGATCTTTTCGATCTCGCGGCAGACAGAGGCGAGAACGTCGGTAACACATGACTGTTTTCCTTTGTTTTTTTCTTGCTAATCATGGCGCACATACCAAAGAGACTTTATTGCGTCGCTTACAGTATGTAATACATTCGCACATAATACAATGGGTGTTCCAAAGATAGGAAAATTTACGTCACTTCGAGCTTTTAAGACTTTTGAACTCATTCTGAGAAAGTAAGTATTTGACACACTCGTAAGGCCAATATCACTTAAAATTAACTGAAAATACAAATGAGCCTCTTTTAACGCGAGACAATATCAATTATGCAAACACTTTCAAAACAAAACAAAAATAATAGTGGTTTTCCCGAGTCAAGGTCTCGAGTGCACTGCGAAAATCTATGAGTTTTGGTGAACTGCAAGTGCATCTCGCTCTCTAATGAATGAGTGCACGAAGTGGAAACCTCGCATATCACTCTATAGATTATACCATGTTACAAAAAAGTTCAATATAGGCAGTAAAAATGGTATTACATACAAGTAAATCAGATAAGACGCGGAGTCGAAAATTAGCTTTTTTCGTTTTATTTAGGTCCCGGTAGAGGGCTATAAGTTATATGCAATATTTATTTTGTTAATTATTTTTTAATTATTATCATCCAATGCAACTTTTGAGACCTACCCGTACTAAGTTTTCGACATTTGAAAAAATCGACCCACCATACTGTCTGGGTGTTATATAATATTATAAGTATTTAAGTAGTATATCAGCTATCTGGTTTCTATATCACAAGCTTTGGCTTAGTTTGGGGCGAGATAGTGCTGTGTGGAATGTCCACCAATATTTATTATATTTATTAATTATAATTTTTCTTGAATTGTAGTATTTTATTATGAGGGGTTACCCTTCAGATCTCTTAGTACAGTATCAACTCAATATTCCTTGGATGTTTTGTCTAAAGCGGGCAGAGATATCTAAATTTTGCATTATTTGTTTTTTTATACAAATAAATGATGGAACAAGCAGATGGCCCACCTGATGTTAAGTGGTAACCATCACCTTAACAAAGCATTGCCTCTTAAGTCACGCACGATAGGAACGTGCCCTACGATGCACTACCCTGCGTCCATCAACTTGAGGCATACAGATGTTATGCCTCATGTGCCTGTAATTACACCGGCAACTCACAAACCGAAACACAGCAACGCTGCTTGGCGGCAGAAAAAAGCGTGCTGGTAGTACTTCCTCGGACGAGCCCTTTACAAAGAGCTCCACTACTCTTACTGCATTTCACACATATTAAAATGTTAAATATAAAATATAAATAATAACACACATTATGACAGCCTTCACAGCTCAGTTGATAGTAGCTCTGCCTTCTGTGCCGTAGGCCGTGGGTTCGATCCCCACCGAGAACAAACATTTGTGTGATGAACATAGATGTTTGTTCTCTGTCTGGGTGTTATATAATACTATAAGTATGTATACACAAAAAAAAAGTATATAAGTAGTATATCAGCTATCTGGTTCCCATATCACAAGCTTTGGCTTAGTTTGGGGCGAGATAGTGTGTGGAATGTCCACCAATATTTATTTATTTATTTATTATTAAAAAAAAAAAAAATGTTAATTCCCATAACTTTAATGTTGATCATATGCCCAATATACATATCGTATTATATAATCGGTTTATTCAAATTAATTTTGCACAAACCTTTCAAAAGTTATATTGACGTGTACGAAATTGTTCATGTGATTGATATTTGATCCTTATTTGGTCGGTACATGATTTTATTGACAGACAGAAACTGATATTGGACATTGCTTCCGTGTGTTACTGAATATGTAATTTGAAGAAGGAAAATATCGCTAATTTTATCGCAAAGTCAAAGTCAAAGGTATTCAATTGAATCACAAGGATTGGACAATTGAATCACTTTTTGAAGTCTTCAAACTAGATGGATTTATGAATGAGTTATATGACTTTATTTAGGTGCTAGTTCCACGCCACCAAGCCTAGAAGAACAGGTCAAATTACGCGTTCATCATCTTCCTGCCCTTATAACCATTATTTTTATTTTATGATAGTAAATATGCTCTGCTTGTATATATTTATATATTTTTGAGTAGGTATTTAGGTTAGGTATTGTTGTATTTATGTAATAGTTAGACGCTTTTCCCCATTATTGTATCATAAAAGCACTACCTGGTAGTATAAAAGCACACTGGAGTGGGTACTCCACATTACACAAAGGTTAACTGGTAGAAAATGCTAACTAGCATTAAGTTCGCCTATGTACTTCCTTTAGTGCAATAAAGAATTTTCTAATCTAATCTACTTGTATTAAAAATATAAGAAAAACTAACACGACAATTTGGCATAGTTTTGTTTAAATTTAGTCGAGAAAAGAACTTTTAGATTTTGAGATAAGACCATACCATTTTCGGTAAAATCAGGATATCACTAACACTTTGTGCTAAGACCTCAAGTAATGTTGGTTAATCTGCCACCTAAATTACACAACACAACTCAAAATAACACTAGAAAAACAATTAAAATGAAAAAGCCATGTTGCTACCCAAAATGTCAGAAAACTAATCTTTGAGGAGGTTAAACATCCTTTGAGAATTTCTGTCGGTGTATACTTCGCAACAGCAATGCCATGTGCATTTACACGATGATTGCAGTCCACTTGGCCCTCCTACGCTGTCCGATCGCATGACATTGCCAATTAGGAATCTGAACTAGAATGCACATCATCAGAGATTTGCTCACGTCACAATCCACGCAACAAATTAATTTAAGCTTTCGTGAAAGTAGTTCAATAATATTGTTTGCGACAAGATGTACAGTCACCAATGACAATTGATTAACAGCTTGGGTTTTATAGAACACTTTTTCAAGCTAGAAACGTGTCTTGGAAAATTATATCAACCAAGGCAAACCATTTTTTATACTTCTCACTGATGGAACAAGCAGATGATCCACCTGATTTTGAGTGGTGAACATCACTTGCTAACAATAGCCAAAAATTATGATCATAAAGCTACTCTGTCGTCAAAAGTCAAAGTTAAAAGATATTTATTCAATAAAATCACAAGGATCACTTTGAAACGCCTTAAAGCTAGGCTTTTTTTATACAAGTAGCTGATGATAGCCATATGCTGAAGCAGATGGCCCACCTGATGTTAAGTGGTAACCATCACCTATAACAAAGCATGGCCTCGTAAGTCACACACGATAGGAACGTGCCCTACGATGCACTGCGCTGCGTCCATCAACTTGAGGCATACAGATGTTAACACACTCTTCAAACCGAAACACAGCGTTGCTGCTTGGTGGCAGAAAAAGGCGTGGTGGTAGTACTTCCCCGGACGAGCCCTTCACAAAGAGCTCTACTACTCTTTAAATATGACTCTAGGTGCCAGTTCCACACGACCAAAGTCTAGAACGGACTTCTTTCTTATGACGGCAGTACTTGTTTCGGAGTTATTCAAGATTTTAAATCATTTCAAGTTAATCTACTTTCGCTATCGACTGTACCATCCGGGCTAGATTCGCGTCCAAGGACTTGCCTGGGTCAACAACCAATTCTAGAGCAAAACACTGATATGTCTTCAATGACATATCTATCAGAACGCCATTCAGCTAATAGAAATGGCCGCTAGCAATCATACACCTCACCTAGGTACTATTGTTTATGCTGTGACTTCAGTTGGGTTTGAAAGAGGTGGGTACATACTTAGGTGCCTTTAAAAACAAAAACAGTTTCACGTCTTTGATCTCCAGGCACGGTAGTTATCCCATCAGATCTATTAGTAACAAGTACTACCTCCAGATTCTTTGAGGACGTCTAAGGGCGGTAACAACAACACATACTGTAGGGAAAACATGGACGAAGATAGCGGGAGAAAGGGAAGAGTGGAAGAGCTTGTAGGAGGCCTTTGCCAAAAAAGGGCAAACAGATAATGGTCGAAGGAGTAGTGTAAAATATAATTTAACTATTACAATGTGTACTGTACAGGTTGCTTGGGTACCAAATAAAACACTTAGTTCGAGTAATGTCCGCCTGGATCGACCGGCTGGGTTCGAGTGCCCATGACGACCGGTGCGTCTCGTCGCTACCCGCCCATGCTTGCCTACCCAGTCAGCGCGCATAGTATAATGTTATACACTACACAATGTATCTGTAATAAAAGGCTTAAAACAAATAAATAAATAAAAAGGGGGGTAGTTAGAGGTACTTCATTACATTACATTTGGCAAATACCCACATTTTGCAGGAATTGGTATTCCAAACGTAACAGGTTGCAAGCCCATCGCCGCTGTTAGAAACTAGCTAGTTTCCTCACGATGTTTTTTCTTCACCGTCTAAGAGCACTGTCATTTCGCACATAACTTTTCGTGCGGAAAAATCAATTAGTGCACGACCGGATTTGAACCTACAACCTTACGATTAAAAGGCGGGGTCTCTCCCACTAAACCACCGGTGCCTATACTTTGAACGAATTCAATTCAGTGTTTTGTTTAAAAATAAAACTAAACATAAATATCTGAATGTTTATTTCTGTCATCAAACAGCATTGCTGTCATTCAATTTGAAGTTGGAAATTACAGGCACATGAGGCTTAACACCTGTAACGTAGGGCAGTGCATCGTAGGGCACGATCCTATAGTGTGTGACTTTCAAGGCAATGTTTTGTTATAGGTGATGGTTACTTATAAGCTGGGTCATCTGCTTATTTCATCAGAAAGTGGTATTAAAAATACCCTCAAGGACTTGAGTGCCTTGCGCTTCATCTGCCTATATCGCTACTTTACTACTACTTTCAATTCGACTGTGAAACCACCTGGCTTCTCTCTGCTCAGAAGGGAATGGTGCCAGCTCAACAGCCTTAGAACTGGGTGCGGCCGCAGTCGAGCATTCATACACAAATGCGGTTGGATAGAGTCACCAGCGTGCAAGTGTGGAGCTCTGGTGCAGGACGTTGCGCACATCATCAAAGACTGCCAACTCACCATATACGTGACGTCGTACCCAACAGACTTGTCCACCCTCGAAAACGACGCTATCCAATGGATACAAAAATTAAATTGTATTTTGTAGAGAACGATTGTACATTGCCATACGAATAAATAAATCGCTACTTATATGATCTAAGGTTTACCATCTAACTTTCCAGGTGCTTCGAACGACAGAAGCAACACGAACGAACACGACGATGTACGCGTGGAGTTCCTGGGGCAAGTGGACGCCCTGCTCCAGGAGTTGTGGCGGAGGAGTCGCCGTGCAGGAGCGGCATTGCTTACCTAGAGATCCTTCCAGGTGAATATTCTTCTGCATTACTAGCTATTATCTAGCTCTAGGGAATCATCTAGGTTTATCACCATAAGACTGAAGAAGACATTCTTAATTCTTTATTGTACACAAATGATTTTCACAAAATGATATGATAGTCATGTACAAAGGCGAGCTTAACCCTAGATAGAGTTTAGAGACCTATATCTCGGGTTAAGGTCTAGAAGACATCGATTCTGATCGATCTCTATCCTCCAACTTCCCGTGATCCTTACGATGTCGTCGATCCATCAGGTAAGTGGGATCTCACGCTTCGTCTATCAGATCGTCGTCGCCATTTGAGTCAGTTCAACTCAACAACTTGTTTCATTCATCCCTATTCTACCTTCGGATCACCAGCAGGCCTAGCACGGGCAGAGGAAAAGTTGTCTTTCCACCGTTTTTATCTACTTGTCAGTAGAAATAAAGAGAACTATTTCCACTGACAAGTGATAAAAACGGTGGAAAGATAACTTTTCCTCTGCCCGTGCTAGGCCTACAGACGTACGGAATTGAGACAACCCTTCATGGTTGACATTCCTTACTATTCGCACAAGCGTATTGCTTCAACTTTCATAATTCGAACAGCCAAAAGAGGAACTAATTAACGGCGTCTGTTCTTCCGATTGATACAAATGATTGCAATGATCTGATGACAATGATACCTATATCCTATCCTATGATTTAAGCCGTTTGTTAACAAAAACATCAAAGTCTCTAAAGTCTCTAAATTTGCGTTTTTATGTATTTTTCAAGAGGAAAATTTAAAGAATCTTCTCCGAGAAATCCCGCTCAAGGTCTGCCCATTATCTCAATAGATTAGCCATGCATTATTCCTCAGCGTTTGCATTCAAAGTGCCACCTTTCTATGAAAGTCGCAACATACTGGAACTACTAAACGTTTCGACTTGTACTTCGTTCAATAGATTTTCTACATGAAACATTGTGTAAATGAAAGCCAGTGTGTCATTTAAACTCGCAAACTAGAATGCTTTAGGATCAGCTGATGATACTCCCCCCCCCCTGTGGCCCCGCCCGCGGCTGTACTGACGTATCTCCACCGCGAAAAGGTAGTGAGCGAGATATGGTTAGCGGAAAGGACTCTTTTTCAATGAAATGGGTTTACATTTCCACCAACAAAGAGTTTCATCTTTTGATTTCCACTGCTAAAGGAAAGGAGCTGAGCGAGTTCATTTCAACACTTTCTGCTCGCTCAGTCCTTTCCGCTCGACTATTTGTTGGTGGTAATACAAGTACCTATGCAGTTTATTTTTGCGAGTTAAACGGAGTCCTTAATGGCTCCGCTCCGCTCGCGGTGGAGACCGGCCTGAGTATTGAGGGCTTGGAAGGAGCTTCTCTAACCTCAGTGCACCTGCACTTAAAATACTTTCCTCACACTGTTTTGAAAGAAACTAGGGACACGAAAAGTAGAAGATTGATTGCTAATATTAATATTTAAAGAGTGTTCCCTTTACTGGTATCGGTAATGTTGGCCACGTGGAACAGGATTGTTGGATTCACCTAAGTTAAAGTTTTTTTATATAACTAGCTGATGGAACAAGCAGATGGCCCACCTGATGTTAAGTGATAACTATCACCTATAGCAAAGCATTGCCTCGTAAGCCATGCACAATACGAACATGCCTACAATGCACTGCCCTGCGTCCATCAACTTGAGGCATATGTTATAGGCAGATGTTAAGCCTCATGTGCCAGTAATTACACCGGCAACCACCCTTCAAACCGAAACACAGCAAAGCTGCTTGGCGGTAGAAAAAGGCGTGGTGGCAGTACTTCCCCGGATGAGCCCTTCACAAAGAGCTTTACTACTCTGAAACAACTCTTGTGTTGTTATCATCGTTGATAAAAATAAAATAAGCTGACGGTAACATACTACACTCATTATTTAAAAATATCTCGGTCGGTTTTAAAGATAAGAATAGATTTATCTCGATTTAATTATGTCTTTTACCATCACATAAAAATCGAAAAACAACTATCTATCTCGACCAAAGGATAACGCATTAGATAAACTAATTTATGCATTCGAACACACGATACCCTTTCTCATGTTTGACATGAAAACAAACACGCTGACATTGGAGGAAGATTAATGTGATCTACTAAAACCTGCTCCACATTCATGGTAAAGATTTCTAAATGAAATAAAATGAATTCGACTCTAAAAAAAAAAAAAAAAAAAGACACGCAACTCGTCGTATTCAAATCATCGTACTCAAATTTTGAGGGATTTAATGAGATACGTATCAGGCTGGACACTGCTGACTTTAATAACAAGTGGTTTTCGCACGTTATGAAAGGTCTTATAATTTTCATTACTTATTACTAATTGGTAAGAGATGGAAATAGTTTAAACACAAAAATAAATCCAAAGATTTTTAAATATATTGTAAAAAAACAAAGAACAAAATCGCATGAAACGCTTCAAATTCAAGTAAAGTTTGTCTCTTTTTGTATGTGTACATAGTTACATAAATATTGAACACATAATGACATCGTACATATAGCAAGCAGTGTTAAAAAATGTTTATGTAGGCAAGGTTTATTTTTATCTATTTTAGTTTGAATATTTCGAACATTTTGCTTTAATTATTTAATTAAATATTAATATTAAATATTGGTGCACTTTCCACACAGCACTATTTAGTTCCAAACTAAGCTAAAGCTTGTAATATGGGAACCAGATAGCTGTTATAATATATTTTTTTTGTAAAAAAGCATACTTTTAATATATAATTAAAGTTCCGTACAAGCTATTAAGATAAGAAAGCTTTGTTCTGAAATCTTTTTTGTTTGATAGAGAATACGAGAGTAAAATTGACAGATAATGAGCCGAGTCGGCTACGCTGAATATTATGGTCCCATTCATTTGAAAACATTCCATACATAACTAAGTCCCATTACCTATATACGTATTATACGCAATCTGGTTCCCACATTTCAAGCTTTGCTTAGTTTGGGGCTAGATACTGCTGTGTGTAAAATCCTTCAAAAATAATTAGTTTATTGAATCTAGACTCAGTCAGGTAGGACAGGTACCTAACTGTAATCAAAAACATCGACTTCGACATTGATCCTGCATTGCTACTCTCTGCGATATGAATTGACTAATTAAAAAAAAAAGATTGGCCTATTCGCACCGCGGTGCGAAAGAACCCATTCAGAAACAGCGCTTGGGTTTTTCGCACCAAGGTTCGAATCACTTGTGGTGCGAAACGACTAAAGACCCTCCAAATCGCCTTATTGCCTCCAAGAGCTTATATCACCGCATTGAGTCACAAAAATCCAACACACAAGCCTCTAGGCTTTAGCATGTACCAGTATATTATTAGTAAGTATGATGCAACATAAAATAACTTCTTCGGTGGTCAGCAGCATTGATCAGCGTATCATTAGTCAGCATTGTGCGTGGTGGAAGCTGCCTAATCTATGGATGACATTTTGACACGGTGGTGAACTTTGCTTCTATTGTTGCACCATTTGAAGAAAGTCTGATTGAAATGTGTACCGTGCACCGATTACGAATAGGTAGGACCAGCGTTATAGTAGCGTATGCTGCTATAGCATTTATGCTGAGTGACGGCCAATTTGTGTCTCTTTCTTACTTTTAATGTCTATTCTTGTATTTTTTATAAACTGTGTATGTGTGGCATGAATAAATTATTTTGTATTGTATTGTATTGTATTGTAAGTATAAGATTTTAAACATGATTTTTGGTTGGGCTACTGACTGAAACTTTGAAGAACGGTACGCCGTATAATAAACTAAAATTAATTTATTTCAGATTCATAATCAATTCATACTTAAAATAAATTATCATTACAATTATATTACATTACAATTTGCAATACAATTACATAATTATTTAATTTCATATTATATAGAATATTATTTAATTTTTAATTTAGGTTTATTTTTATTTTTTTGATTATATTTTAATAACTTCATCTGACTCTATTTGTAAGCTTGACTGAACTATTGTATTTTAATTTAAATTTGAACTAACTGGACTGAAATAATTTGTTTTATATTTTAATTTTTAGTTGTATTCTTGTAATTAATTAGTTAGTGTAATTGGTCTGTGTACCGTTCTAATTAAATAAATAAATAAATAAATAAATAAATAATTCCAATTTACAGTTCAATTAAAATTATAATATTTATTAAATTACCTATATGTATATAAATTATTGCTAAACATTGCCATGGTTTCAGAGAATAGCATGCTATTCTCCGAAAACATGGTTGTTTTAGAAATTATATAGGTATACAGATGTTTAGCCTCATGTGCCTGTAATTACACCGGCAACCACCCTCTTCAAACCGAAACACAGCAACGCTGCTTGGCGGCAGAAAAAGGCGTGTAGTTAGTGTAGTTTTGGTGGCACTGACCTGTATCAAAACATTCAAAGTCCGATGACTCATTACAGTGAAATCAATTGATGCAATTCAATAATTCCTATTTCGGTTCTCTTTATCCTTTGATCCTCAATACATGATCGATGGATGCAATCGTTGTTTGCGAAGCGCAACAACTGCAGATGATTAGGGAGATTGGGTCGTTTCTCATCGTATACTCGGATCATTAGGCATAGTGTTCAGTTCAGTTCAGTTCTCTCTCTCTCTTGTCGTGTCACTAGTTTCTTTCGAAACACTGTGGTGAAAGGATTTTAAGTTCGCTTCAAGAGGCTCCTTTCGAGCACTTGACACATGCTAAAGAACTTTTTAGGTTCTACGACATGCCGGTTTCTTCACGATGTTTTCCTTCACCGTTTGAGAGTGCTGGCATTGTGCACATACATTTTTGAACAGATAAACTCATTGATGTACGACTGGTTTGAACCCACGACCTAAGGATCGGAAGACGGGGCCGCTACCACAAGACCACCTGTGCTTCAGTTCAGTATTCAATATGTTTACTACAGATTTTGGATACAGGGTGTAAAAATCCTACTTCCCAATGTGGACTTTAAAAAATATAGATTGTAAACTGTTTGAAACAAGGTAGTAAACGTGAAAACCCAATAAACTGAAAACGCCTTAAATATTAATATTAGCAATCTTTACTAATGCGGGAGCGAAGCCGCGGGTGGCAGCTAGTACTATATTATTATTATTTTATACAAATAGCTGGTATGTGTTCACCATCACCTATAACAAAGCATTGCCTCGTAAGTCACGCACGATAGGAACGTGGCCTACGATGCACTGCCCTGCGTCCATAAACTTGAGGCATACAGATGTTAAGCCTCATGTGCCTGTAATTACACCGGCAACCACACTCTTCAAACCGAAACACAGCATTGCTACTTGGCGGCAGAAAAAGGCGTGGTGGTAGTACCTACTTCCCCGGACGAACCCTTGACAAAGAGCTCTACTACTCTTAAAATCTACTTCATCTACTTAGTTTGAAATGAACAGTCGGGTCTTTATAAAAGTTGTTCATCGTGATGGGTAAATATTTTTGATTTCGATTGATATCGATTCATATTATAATAATGATCGGCGAGATACGATTACCAAAACGTTTAATGCAAGTAAACGCATTGCAAATAAAAATTATTTCAATACCGTCTAAGTGTGAGAGAGTATAAATTGTAATAGCATTACCCTAAATACCACTCGATCAAATCAAGTATTTCCCAGATAAAATCAATCGACACGAAATTACAATGATTTGCCAAGTCGAGTCAAAGAGCAAACAGTAACAAATGACCTGCCGCCCTTTTCGCCCAATGTACCGAATTAAGCCAATATGAACTTACGACGTTCAAGTTCGAGGTTGCTAGTGATGGGAACGCTTTGTGTGGGTTTTCTCACGATGGTTTAATATGAAGTATTTTATTCCGGGACTTTAGATGGCGACTTGCGTTGCTTCATCTTTCTTTATTCTTAAGGCGAAGACAAGAGCTAATGTGACTCTCGCTCGCACGTTTCGACATGTTGAAAGATATAAAATCACTAAACTCATTTTCGAAAAATCGCAATCAACCATTTTGTGTGCAATCACATTGCACACAGTTTAGTAAAAATTTCATTTTGATCGATACATGTTTTCCTACTCTAAAGTGTGCTTTTCTAGTTTTCGTACATAATCAAACTTTTAAGTAGGAAAACTTGTATCAATCAAAATGATTTTTTTACTAAACTGTGTGCAATGTGATTGCACACAAAATGGTTGATTGCGATTTTTCGAAAATGAGTTTATTGATTTTATATCTTTCAATATGTCCAAACGTGCGAGCGAGAAGTTGTTTGATAGTTGTCAGCCCCTTAACTGTATACAGTGACATTGATAAGTCAACTTAAACTTGAATACTTAACCTTAAAAAGAGTTCTCTTACAGCAAACCTTGAAGGATATAGATTTAAATAGGAGGTGCGTACTTGTACAAAATAAAACAAGATCTAATAAATAAATCTACACATGACTTACATAAACATATACAAATCATTTATAGGTAGGTAATTCATCTTTTAGATTTTGCTTTTGATAATTTGTTTACAAAAAAATTAATACGTGAACTTAATGAATGTAGCTTTATCGACCATCTATTTTAGCTAATTTACAATTTTTTCATACATGAGATGTATTCTGATCAAAATTCCTGAAAGGAGATCCGGAGTTCAAATCCAATTTTTTTCCGTTAAGTGGAAGTTTATCTCTCGCACTCTCTCTCTGGTCGCGTCACTAGTTTCTTTCGAAACAGTGTGGTGAAAGGATTTGAAGTGCGCCTCAAGAGGCTCCTTTCAAAGTTTATACTAAACTTAATTGATTATTGCATATAAAGTCTACTGCTGGCTAGCCATGTGCCTATAGAACGATTTTGAGACTCTCGACGTTATCGATTTTGATCGTCTAATCGAATTTGAATCTATCGATAAAACTATCGCCAACTGGCTCACCATTAGTAACAACACTTTTGTTATTATTGTGATTGACGGCTTACAATGTTTAGGTCTCATTTGCTAATAGAAGATTTAATATTTGTCTCTAATCCTTTGAAAGCTGTGTGAACATTTTCTTGCTCTACATACAAATGAAAGTAGGTAGGTAATAAAATTGTTGTGCTTAAATAAATATAACTATATCTTTTAAATGGAATGTCTGATTTGAAAAATTCAAGAAGCAATCTATAGGTATTGAAACAGTCTTGAATACGAAATGATTTATTTGGATAAGGATTGGTGGACTATTGGTGGACTTTTTCACACAGCACTATCTGGCCCCAAACTAAGCCAAAGCTTGTGATATGGGAACCAGATAGCTGATATACTACTTATATGCTTTTTTTTTGTAAATACATACTTATAATATTATATAACACCCAGACAGAGAACAAACATCTATGTTCATCACACAAATGTTTGTTCTCGGTGGGGATCGAACCCACGGCCTACGGCGCAGAAGGCAGAGCTACTACCAACTGAGCTGTGAAGGCTGTCTTAATATAAATATTAACGTCGAGAGTCTGGATTAATATAAAGGTATGGATAACAAGTTCTGATTTTGGTCGGCATTTCAAGTAATAAATATAGCCTATGTTACTCAGGAATAATGTAGCATTCTAATGGTGAAAGATTTTTTGAAATCGGACCAGTAGTTTTTGAGCCTATTCGTTACATACAAAAATACAAACCTTTCCTCTTTATAATATTAGTGTAGAAGTGTAGATGTAGATAGTGTAGATACTAGTATTCTCTTATCTGTGGTGTAGATAATGAAAAATATTAAAGAAAGAAGTAAATAAAGTCCTAAAGGGCAAGAAACGAAATGACAACACCCCTAGTGTTGTTGGTGTCTATGGGCGACGGTGACCACTTAACATCAGGTGGGCAGGTTAGCCCGTATAATAGTCTCTTACATAAAAAAAAGAAAAATATTAGGTAGTATATAAATAACGAGAATGTTATGAGGTGATACTTGAGGATATTTTTTTTAAGAAGCGGAGCCAAATGTGGCTAAGAAAGTTTCTGTATTCCACCTTCGTCTATCCGACATTGCGATCATTCCTCAGACCATTTCTGTCACAGATGAGATCTAACCGTTGCGGCTGAGTTAACGATTTAATTATCTATTTATCTTAGAGCTGTGAACAAGACATCAGCACGAGTGTGAACTTTGAACACTGAACGATGACTTTGTGTAAAGTTGTTCTTTTTGGGGTTTAGTACCTCGAATGAAAAAAAACTAAACACTTTATTTAAACTTAGACTTAGACTTAAAAAAAAGGTTCTCAATTCGACTGAATGTTTTTATTCCTATAGTTGTTACGCATTTACTCCGCTAATTATGAATTGATTTTTATGATGATGATTATTTTTTGTTTTGTAGGTGAGGTACAATTCAACAAGATCCAAAAATATACACAGATGACGGTTTTGGCTTGTACTTCCCTTGAGCAAACGTTTTGCAATAGGTTTTTCAGTATTAGTAGTAGTTTTTTTTTATGTGTAATTTTTTTTATAGTAATCTTTTGCTTTATGTTTTTCAGTGCATTTGAAGTGGTTTTTTTATTTAGTCTAGCTCATACGAGCTTACGCAAGTTCTATCGTTTCCTTTTATTATTCCACCGTAATTAAGTTACTCTGAGACACAATTAACTTTCACAGTCGCAACGGCATCTTATTTTCCAATTCGATTAGCTCACATCCATCTCTTCCAAGATGTCCTAAGATTAAGATCTCTGTATACTTAAACACCGTTTAAGAATTGATTTAACAACTACTGTATTACGATCATGTGTGAAGAAGAAATAGCCTACAAAAGTCCATTGTTGGGTCAATTGATAAATAAATATTGGTGGACATTTCACACAACACTATCTCGCCCCAAAATAAGCCAAGGCTTGTACTATGGGAACCCGATAGCTGATATATCACTACATAGTATAAAACAAAGCTCGCTTTCTCTGTCCCTATATCCCTATGTATGCTTAAATCTTTAAAACTACGCAACGGATTTTGATGCGGTTTTTTTTATAGAAAATCACTCTTTCTATAAAAAAACCTCATCAAAATCAAGAGGAAGGTTTATATGCATAATACAAGCATAATCTCTTAGGGATAACCCACAATAACCGTGCGAAGCCGGGGCGGGTCGCTAGTTACTTATATGTATAAGGTGTTCTAATACTTGTATTTAAAAACTTCAGGGGGCTAAAGTACCATCAATATGAATAACTTTTTATAAGGAACCTGTTTCATTCATTTTAGCCAGGTAGGTATTGAACTTTTGTATGAAACAGCTGTTTTTTTTGCGTTCACAGTGTTGTTTTTTTTAGAAAAAGTTATTCACATTGATGGGTACTTTAGCCCCCTGAAGTTTATGAACACAAGTATTGGAACAACTTTGTATATAAATATTAATTGCTGTTCGTTTGTCTCGCTAAAACTCGAGAACGGCTGGGCCGAGAACTCGCTCAGAAAGAGAACAAACATCTTTCATCATACAAATGTTTGTTCTCAGTGGGGATTGAATCCACGGCGTACAGCGCAAAAGGCAAAGCTACTACCAACTGAGCTGTGAAGGCTGTCATCATGACTTTCCTCTGGGTTCCCTAATGGTATATCCATCTGGATAGCTTTCTCTATCCGGATTCCCGCTATCCATACAATGTCATCGGTCCATTCCATAGAGGTCTTACGTTTTTTTCTTCTAAGAGTTCGTGGCAATGTTTGATGTCACGGGGTACAGCCGACTTTTCTTAAAACATATACGTAAATTCAATATTGCTATATGCCTGTGTTTTATAGTTTAATTTCCATGAACGGAACTATAAACAAACTAGCGTAATTTTATTGAGCCTCTATTATACAATCGATAGGAATGGGATATCTTTCGTCATTAGATCGTCGATAACATCCCACATTAGTCTATAATGAAACATTGTTTTAGTACCATACTACCTACTAACTAATCTACGCTTCGATTGTACTAACTATTAATTAATCTGCGGTTTAATTATTAGTATGCAGTGCAAGCACAGTTGGACGCCATCTATTGTCTCATAATTAAAATTATAAAAGCATTCAATTGGGATTGAAATTGATACTGTCTTGGTGTTTTTTATTTAGCTGCCAAAGAAGAAAGCTTGTCTGCAGCTTGAGAGTATTAAGATATTGTAAGCTGTAACCTGAGTCATTCAAAAGGTACTTAACTTAAGGCCTCTGAGTCAATCCGTCAGGTTCAGATAACCTAACCTCAGCGAGGAATTTTACAACATTATAAACATTATTTACGTGTACCCATCTTTTTATAACCCGATATAATATTATATACTTTATAGTCAAGTCGGCCGTCATTTGTTTTGAAGAAAATAGTGGCGGTTTTCTTCAAACCATTCGAAACATTTTCGGTCAAATCAGGATATTACTTAATACACTTTCATTCCAAATGTTTACACTTTGTGCTAAGACCTCAAGTAATGTTGGTTAAAAAACCACCGAAATTACACAACACAACTTAAATAACACTAGAAAAACAATTAAAATGAAAAAGCTATGTTGCTTCCCAAAATGTCAGAAAACTAATCTTTATCCAAAATTCAGTTACATATAGTTTTGTGACTGTGACTGCGCTGTCACTGTGAGAATTCAGTAATTTTGTATCACTGTGACGTCAAATCAAAGATACTTGATATACCAAAATATAATCTAGAATATTGATGGGATTACCATTCAGCTTTTGGCAGATAACATAATAAACCTGCATTTTTTTGTTAATATTATATTTGGATTTTGTAGGTTCGAGTCGTCTCAGATTGCATGCGCCATTTTCCATCGTTTTCCTTGGGTTCAAATCCCGTGAATGAATCCAAGAGATTGTGAACAAAATCCACAAAATCAATAAAAAAAAATATTGGTGGACTTTCCACACAGCACTATCTAGCCCCAAACTAAGCCAAAGCTTGTAATATCGGAACCAGATAGCTGATATAATACATAATATACTTTTTTTTTGGAAATACTTGCTCTAAATATATAATATTTTACTTATTATAATATAAATAAATAGAATAACTGAACGTATCTTCAACATCATAATTTATTATGCAGTCGTAATTATTTAGTAATATCAATGTACTTAAAATTGGTCATTTCATAAATTCTTAGTATAAAATAATTGTTTATATTCATTCAATACGACATCAGAGGCAAGGAAATTAATTTTAATGTGAGTTTTAGTGCTTTTCTGGTATATACGAGAACGTGTGTGCGACCATCGTTAAACAGCAAGCAGTTAGCTAGAACTGGGCCCCATTACAAAAATTACTGTACTACTTCTTTGACTTAGTAAATTAGAACTTAGAGTGGTATATAAAAGATAAGCATTATTATAATTTTCAGTAAAATCGAATATTATATTCAGAGACAGCTCTCACAGCTCAGTTGGTAGTAGCTCTGGCTTCTGCGCTGAAGGCCGTGGATTCGATCCCCACCATTTTATGTTATGAACATAGGTGTTTGTTTTCGGTTTGGATATTATTATATATGATAAGTAGGCATATACGTAAAACCGGCCAATTGCGAGTCGGACTCGCGCATGAAGGGTTCCGTACCATTATACCGGCAAAAAAAATCATGTTTGTTGTATGGGAGCCCCCTTAAGTATTTATTTTATTCTGTTTTTCAGTATATGTTGTTATAGCTGCAACAGAAATACATCATCTGTGAAAATTTCAACTGTCTAACTATCACGGTTCATGACGTACAACCTGGTGACAGACGGACAGACATACAGACAGACAGACGGATGGACAGCGGAATCTTAGTAATAGGGTACCGTTTTACACTTTGGGTACGAAACTCTAAAAAGAAGGCAGAAGGCAGAGCTACTACCAACTGAGCTGTAAAGGCTGTAATAATACATCAGCTATCTGGTTCCCATATTACAAGCTTTGCTTATTTTGGGGCTAGATAGTGCTACGTGGAAAGTCCGCCAATATATATTTACATATCCGTTTTCTGCCATTTTTAAAAGTTACATTAGATATTCAAATAAGTAATGGTGCTTGTTGTTAGGGATTTATTTTTCTGTTATGTATTTTGGTACTTTTAAAGTTATGTATAGTAACCAAATTTAGGGGAGTATGCAAAAGAGTTTCAAACAAGAGTGGTAGATAAAATGGTTGAAATGAAGGATATGGCAGATAAATCAGTGAATGAGTGCTGGAATGATATGGCGCACTGTATTAGAAATGTTGCTAAAGATATTTTTGGTGAATCGAAAGGGAAAGGAAGAATGAATAGGGATACTTGGTGGTGGAGTGAAGATGTACAAAAGAGTTTGAAAGAAAAGAAGAATGCGTTTAAAGAATGGAAGAGCGTGGAAGATAGCAACATAAGTGTAAAAGAGAGTAAAAGGGAAATTTATTTGGTAAGTAAGAAGAATGCTAAAAGAGCTGTGGCCGTGTCAAGGGCTCAGGTACAAGACAAACTTTACCGATCTCTGGACAGCCCCCACGGACAAAAAGACCTCTACAGATTAGCGAAAGTGAGAGAAAAGAATGGAAGAGATATTGTGCACATAAAATGTATAAAAGATGATGGAGGAAAAGTGTTGACGAAGGATGAAGAAATAAAAGAACGTTGGAAGGGATATTTTGAACGGTTGATGAATGAAGAAAATGACTGGAGTGGTGTTTTAGGGTACGTACCCGTAAACATAGGTTTGGTAGAAGAGATAAGAGTGAATGAAGTAAGAAAAGCTGTGCAAAGTATGAAGAATGGAAAAGCTGTAGGACCGGATAGTATACCAGTGGAGGTATGGAAGTGTTTAAATGCAGATGGATGGAAGTGGCTGACTTTATTCTTCAACAAGTTGTTACAAGATGAGGCGATCCCAGAAGAATGGTGCAACAGTTCACTCGTGCCCATTTTCAAAAACAAGGGTGATGTACAGAACTGTAACAACTATCGAGGAATAAAGCTTATGTCACATAGTATGAAAGTTTGGGAGAAGGTGATAGCGAGACGAATAAGAGAGGAGAGTGAGATATCACAGAACCAGTATGGGTTTATGCCTGGACGTGGTACAACGGACGCCATATTTGCTCTTCGCCAACTGTGCGAGAAATACCGCCGTGCACACAAGAACTTGCACATGGTTTTCGTTGATCTGGAGAAGGCGTACGACAGGGTACCCCGTGAGGTTCTGTGGTGGGCTATGAAAGAGAAAGGAGTGCCTGAGAAGTACCTGCAGCTTATACGGGCTATGTACAGCCGAGCTAGTACACAAGTCAAGTCCGAAGCTGGCGTTACCGACAAGTTCAATGTGGCTGTAGGCTTGCACCAAGGATCGGCTTTGAGCCCTTATTTGTTCCTCCTGGTAATGGATGCACTGACATCAGACATACAGGAGGAGGCACCCTGGTGCATGCTGTTCGCCGATGACTTGGGAAAGAAAGGAGTGACAAATAAGATGACGGATGATAGAGCAAAGTGGAGAGAAAAAACCTGTTGTGCCGACCCCACATAAAGTGGGACAAGGGCAGGAAGATGATGTATAGTAACCAAATTTACAGTAGCTAAACTAGCGCGTATACGTTTCCACATGCCAGGTCTACACCACACCGCAAACCGCACGTCAAATCAGACTTGGGTCAGCGGAGCGACAGACGTCGGTAGTCAATAGCTGACCCGGATATAATTGGACCAATAATCAGAGGCCTAATCACGAACGAATTTGTCGTTAGTCGCGTAAACGTACCGTATCGTAAACGTCAAAATTTGTTATCAGCAGGCAGTACAGACAAACAAGTTGAAAAGATCAGCGAAATGATGAAGACCAGACGAATACGCGGAAGCTAGTAATGTTCTATCAGTCAAGTAATAAGGTCCTCATCAGGCTTTATAGCTTCCTAAGAGACGCTCGCCGTCATATAACGGTAGGACCTGTTATTTACCAGCAGATAAAATAACACCAAGTTTTTTAACGAGGCTTTTACTGTCTTTTAAAAGGTTGTCTAGGGTTGTGCTGGCGACGTCATTCATTTATCTTAAAGTTGTGTGTTCGGGTCTAGTTACGCGCACTCAGTATATTCACGATGATATGTATATTTAAAAAACGTATGTGCTTGCTTTTAAACGTTGAATAAAAAAAAAATACACTTGCATACTTAAATAACAAAGTAAAATATGGAAATAGAATATTTGAGTTAAGTTTCATATTGAGTAATGACTCATTTTTTTTTATACAACTAGCTGATGGAACAGGCAGATGGCCCATCTGATGTTAAGTGGTAACCATCACCTATAGCAAAGCATTGCCTCGTAAGTCAGGCACGATAAGAACGTGCCCTACGATGCACTGAACTGTGTCAATCAACTTGAGGCATACAGATGTTAAGCCTCATGTGCCTGTAATTACACCGGCAACCACACTCTTCAAACCGAAACACAGCGTTGCTGCTTGGCGGCAGAAAAAGACGTGGTGGTAATACTTCCCCGGACGAGTCCTTCACAAAGAGCTCTACTTTATAATAAAAAAAAATATTGAATGGAATGTCCCCCAACATACACTTATAATTTTATTTTTGCCATTCAACGTGGCAATGCAGCCGTCTTATTAAGTTATTAAGAATGCTGCTGAGTGGCACTGATTTTGATAAAAAAAATATACAGCAAAACATTTTCTTTATCGTTTACAACGACTGCAGATCGTCCACTATTAAAGTGTACATTTCTTACTGTTTTTTGTGATTTTTTTATAACTTAATAACTTTTTTATAACTTTTTTATCTTAGCAGAGCTTCCTTGAGAAAGGTAGTCCACTAATAAAGTGTACATTTTTAACTTTTTTTGTAATTTTATATGACTTTATCTTATCAGAGTTTTTTTGAAAAAGGAAGGTACTGCAGCTGGTATTTGACGGTTCCTGATTCCTAGAAAACCAAACCTTAACGGTTATAGATGGGTAGTTTAAATCACACGGATGAATTATGAGACAAGAGGCTCATCTTGCGGCGACAGTATGCACATTAAAGTTTTATTGCGCAAAAGGTAATAGGTACCTAGCCTTAGAAATGCCTGTTATAAATCTACACCTGTATAAATTATTATATTCAAGATACAAATTATTAAAAAAAACTCTATAAATGAAAAATATTTTAATGTGATATAGAAACAGCAGCGCAAGTACCGATCTTTTTACGAACTATGCGATCGTCAAATTTGACATTTCTTATCGTGAAAACGGGTTTTAGCGATTTTGACGAAAGTCGTGATATTCGTCAAATTTTAGCGAATTTCGCTAAAATGCGAGTATGGTAATTGAAATTCGTGTATTTTAGCGAATTTGACGAATCATTTTCTCGAGTTTGAAAAAGATGTCATTAAAATTAAGCGATGCATACAACAGATACATAAACTCACACAAAACTCTAAAAGATTCAAAAGCAATCCATAGACATCTGTGTTCAAAACCGAAAGTTTCCGAGTTCTCATGATACCTTATGCTTGCATATTATAGTAGAGAAATATAAAGATAGTACAGATACTGCAGATTGTGCCGATGGGCAGAGCGACCGGGATAATAGCGCGTTTACATTTAGACATTCGCGCTGCCATTCGCGTGGACGGAAATGTTGCCGTCCTATTCTCGCATTGCCCAAGTCCGTGCGCCTGTCTCTGCATGTCTTTGCACATTTCCACGGACATGAGCTGAGTGTAAACGGGGTATCAGGCATCGTAGGACACGATCCAATCGTGCGTGAATTGCGATACAATGCTTGGTTATTAGGACACGGTTACCACTTAAAATCAGGTATGCCATATGCCAGTTCCATTAGCAAGTAGTATTTAAAAAAAATTACCCCGAAAATGGCCGCGCCCGTGTGGAATGCACTGTTAAATACATCAGTCTCCCTGTACCTACTCCAAATCTGAGTTTTGTTTTTTGTATTTCTTTTATCGTAACGTCAGGCCATTTTGTATAGAGACTCGTGAGTTCTTAGCTCGCCCGATAGAGGCGCTCATCGAATCTCCATACAAAACGGGCGAAAAAAGAAAAACGTTATCTCGTTCGTCTACTTTTTTTTTTCTTTTTTATACAATTAGCTGATGGAACAAGCAGATGACCCACCTGATGTAACCATCACCTATAACAAAGCATTGCCTCGCAAGTCACGCACGAAAGGAACGTGCCCTACAATGCACTGCTGCGTCCATCAACTTGAGTCATACAGAAGTTAAGCCGCATGTGCCTGTAATTACACCGGCAAACACACTTTTCAAACCGAAAGACAGCAACGCTGCTTGGCGGCAGAAAAAAGCGTGATGGTAGTACTTCCCCGGACGAGCCCTTCAAAAAGAGCTACTACTACTCAAAATCTAACCGTCATAATCTCGGATAATAAAATTGCGCTTCTAGGTCCGTGTGTCGTGTCGCACTGCGGCTACCGCTAACGTGCTAGTGACATACTGAAATCCACATTCAAACCGCAATATGCACACTCAATCAAACGATCAATCTGCGGTTTAAGATAGGTGACTGACGTTTATAGGTAACTGACGTTTATTACGTACTCGTAGATGACGTTTATGACATGACGGTTTGTTACGGGAACATTCGTATTTGCTTTGCGAATTATTTTAAGAACTGGTATAAATAACCGTAATTAATAATCAATTTTCACATAAACTAAATTTTTAAGCTTTATTTATTTTATAATCACAAGGATCGCTTTGCAAATATTCATTAAAACAAGGAATTCGCCTTTGAAACGAACCAGCTGGATGTTTAATTAATTTATTGTTCTGGTGTTTAATTTGGTGGTATTACAACTAACATTACTGTACAAAGTGTGAGAAGTTTAAATGAAAGAATTTTTGGTAATAATTTAACGGAAATTTTACCCGTAGATTTTGCAGTGCGCAGCTATTTTGTACAAAACAAATGACAACCAACTTTACTATTTGGCTGACTAACCGCCGGTTTCTGGAAGCCCGATCAAAACTAATCGCATGTCAAGTCACTTGCTGTCTCTATCTAATTCGATGTAATAGCTGAAATGGCGAGTGACTTAACATCAGATTAGCTTTGATCGGGCTTTCGGAAACCGGCGGTAAATAAAGCTATTTCAATAACTCGTTTGATACTATACTAATATTGACCGTTAGAATGGCTCTTGTACGTTGCATAGGCTTCCCCTATAATTCCCCAGGAAGAACGATTCTGAGCCCTCTCCATTCACTGCTTTCCCGCGATCCTTACGATGTCGTCGGTCCATTGGGTAGGAGGGTGTCCTACGCTTCATCTTCCAGTTCGTGGTTGCCATTCGAGAACTTTTATACCCCAGCGGTTGTCAGTTCTTCGAGCTGCCCATTGACACATTAACTTGCTAATTCTGCGAACTATGTCAGTTACTTTGATTCTCCAGATTTCCTCATTTCTCATTCTATCACGCAGAAGTTTTTATTTTTATGTTTTTTGGTTTTATCTTAAAAGAGAGAAATAACAAAAATGTTTTAGAATAAATTATATTTGTCCTTTGTTTTGTATGCGTTCTAGAGAAACCAATACATGACTTAGCCTTATAGCAATTGTTTATGTATCCATTGTAAAACACAAGTATTTGTTAAACGCTTTTCAAACACAACTGCCACACTCAGAGACATTAATCTTAGACTAGAGACTTAAGAGGCTGACACCCATGAAAAGACTTCTCGCTTGAAGGTTGTTAAGGACAATCAAACAACCATGTTTCAGAAAATCATATTACAAAGATTTAATAAAATTATGATTTTGATTGAAATAAGTTTTCTACCAAAAATAAGCTTAACTGGTATTCGTACTTAATCAAACTATTAAGCCGCATTAACACTCTGCTCATGACCGTGGAAATGTGCAGGGACATGAGCAATGCGAGAATTTAAAAAGACCACTTCCATGTTCACTCGCGTTGACGTAAGCGTTGCTCGCGCTCCCTAAGTGTCCGGGCTAAATGTGAACACACGTTACCGACGACGCTGTAGCGGACATATGGCTGGCAATATTGCCGTCCACGCGAATGGCAGCGCGAATGTCTAAATGTAAACGCAGTATTAGTAAGAAAACTTGTTTGAATTAAAATGATTTTTTTAAACCTTTTTAATGCTTTTCTCCAAATCTTGGTGGTTTGCGATTTTTCATGACTTCATTTAGCGATTTTATATCTTCAAAAATGTTGAAATGTGCGAGCGAGAACTACATGAGATGTTATCTGCGTCTTAAATATCTCTGAGTGTGGCAGTATAAACTCTTTGTGTACTTCACGTACGCTAACTTTGCTCGCGTAAATATATTTATGCTAAAATTAGACATGTTATCATTTTGACAGGCCTCACAGCTCAGCCTTCTGCGCTTTAGGTTGTGGATTTGATCACCGCTGAGGACATGCATTCATGTGTTGATCAGTGATTTTTGTTCTGTGCAAGTTAGCATACAATTTTTTTTATTGTTTCGGTTTCTGAAAGCTTGATAAAACCTCATAAGATGTCAAGTCATTTGTTATATCAGTTAAGTTTGATCATGCTTTCAGAAACCGGTCGTAAGTCTTATATTACTATACTATGTAAATGTAGTAGTATACACTGTAGTATATGTAAATGTATACATATACACGAAAAAAAAACAGCTGTTTAATACAAAAGTTCAATACCTACCAGGCTAAAATGTATGAAACAGCTTAGCTGTTTATTTTTCGGGTTCACAGTGTTGGTTCCTTAGAAAAAGTTATTCATATTGATGGGTACTTTAGCCCCCTGAAGTTTTTAAACACAAGTATTGGAACACCTAATACATACTCAATACCAATTTACTTTATGGTTTTACGCGTTTAAATCTTTTGTACAGGAAGCTCAACTTTCTTCATATCTTTTATTCCAGATTACGAAGGAGCAGGAAGAGAAGGAAGCTGGTGAGGAGGCGAGCCGGCCTGGAGCAATCGAGACGGGCCCGGGACTCGTCCATCCCGGAATCAGTCCCGGACTGTCCGGGATTAGCACGGCGGTACCACGAGTGCAATACTGCGGTTAGTTTGATTTTTATACTGTTGATATCCTCCTTAAGGAACTGACAACCATCAAACTAGTTCGCGCTCACACATTTCAACATTTTGAAAGATTAAAAAAATAAGATTTTATTAAAGGTAATATTTAGATTATATCAAAAAAATCGTTATATCTCTCAAAGGCTGTCAAAAAACTTTTTTGTACCATTTGCTGGTAGTTTTTTTTACACAACTTGCTGATAGAACTATCAGATGGCCAACCAGAAGTGGTAACCTATCTTTTTGTTTCCATAGTAAGCTTTACTTAGTTTGGGGCTAGATTTTGCTGTGTGGAAAAACATTATTTGTGAATTTGTGTTTTTTTAAATTTCAGCCATGTCCTGGAGTGCCGAAAAATCCTCGGGCAGAGCAGTGTGCTGTTTACGACCGCAGACCATTTCGCGGTCGATTCTATACTTGGGCGCCTTATGTCGATGGTAAGTTGATACTAAGATATAGATATTTATAGGTTGAGAGCACTGGTGGTCTAGTGGTAGCAAGCCTTCCGATCCTAGGTTCCTTAGAAAAAGTTATTCATATTGATGGGTACTTTAACCCCCTAAAGTTTTAAGTACAAGTATTGGAACACCTTGTATATTTAATATAATTTTTAATTAAACAATTCTAGGTGATGCGCCGTGCACCCTGAACTGCAGACCTCGCGGCCAGCAGTTCTACGCATCACTGGCTCTAGTCACTGATGGCACGCCTTGCACCAAGCCAGGGTTCCGGGCCATCTGCGTACAAGGAACCTGCAAGGTAAGTTTTTTACCAGTTTCAGTCAAACAATGAAAATCCGTTTGTGGCTTTAAGTTATACTCGTATCATTTTAAATACCTAAAAGGCAGCTGTGGATAATGTTAAATACCTATAATAAGTACCCAATGCACCAAAAAGTTCCTTTTTTAAATGATTTGACAGCTCAGTTGCTGCGATATAAGTGTGACAAAAACCTCCAAAACCGCGATCGAATTCCGGATACATTTTCTCAGACCTATTCGCACATTTTGTGAGACAGCGCCATCTGCTGGTGAGTAGCGGTTGAATCTGTAAAGCACGTTGTATCATCGGTTGCTTGAAACCTACTTAGATACGAACCATTGCTTACTTATTTCGTTCTGCCATATTTTATTGGATAAGTATCTAATTGTATAACTTCAATCCCACTATCACCTTGTTCCAGTTTTTTTTTAATTAAATTGTTCTAGATTTTTTTGTACCTAGCAAATAGAAAATTTCTAAAATAAATAGGAAACAAGGTGTTATAGGTTAGTATAATGATCAAGGTACCTAAAATAAAAACTATCCCACTGTATGATATTTGCCTATAATGGAAAACATGAAACAATCCTTATTCTATTCAGATTTTTGAGAACCTAATTATGGTACCTAATTATGGTACTCTATGTATCATCCTGCGAAATTACATACGATAGTTTTCTAAATCAAATCATAAGAATGAACTTTGAACATTTTTAAAATATTATTTATTCTCAAAACTGACTATGTTTTATTTATCTCTATTTAAATAAAAATCAATTGCTGTTCGTTTGTCTCGCTAAAACTCGAGAACGGCTGGGCCGATTTAGCTGATTTTGGTTTTGAAATGTTTGTCGTAGTCCAGGGAAGGTTTGAACGGTGAGAAAATACGGGAAAATTGCGAGGATAGGTGATACGAAGTACACCGGGTCATCTAGTTTTTAATAATTTCATAGATAGTTAGTCTGTTAATAGTTTAATAAATGCAAAATATGCAATAGTATAATATGCCTACTGTGTACGTGTGTTCTCATAGTACTTTTTTAACTTTCCTTTTATGTTCAGTCTGGTACCACGTTGGTAGACCAATCCATTTTCTCTAGACCACTTTCGATTAATTGCCTTGACTTTCCTTGACAAGCCTTCTTTGTAGCTAGATATTTAGTGTGTATAGTCATACAGTTAAACTAATAAATCTTATAGAAATATTTGAAATAAGTTTTTTTCGACACCAGACTATTACAAAATCACATAAATCTTATAATCTATAATAGGCTTTGTCTACATGCAGACTAATATTGTTAAATATAATCGCATGAATCCTGCCCTCTATCGCAAAACCAAAACAGTAATGGGCATTAAATTTTTTGTGATATTTTTAAATGTCGTCACATTACACATCTTATTCATCAGCACTAAAACAACACTGGAAGAAGTTATTGGAAGCGGTCAGCATTTGGTAAGTTTCCTTCATGATGCGCGAGCCAGATCTTGTTGACCATCAACGCTCAGCAAATCTATAATATTAGCAGTACCTATCTAGTTTTGAACTTTCAACGTTTTTAACTTGAGAAGTTAAAACATACTGTATATAAACAGTACAACTAAGCTACAGTAGATACATATAAGAAGAGTAGGTAGGTAGGGTAGGTACCTTAAAAAACAATCAAAAAAAAACTACTAGTATTTTTTTATTATTTTTATAAAATTCAGCATACAATATGAAGTGACAACATTTACGCATAAATGATAGCCATTGTACCAGCCCAGATAGCAGGTATATAACAAGGAATTTACGAACAATAAAATAAATTCACAGTGCAACACACTCTGGTCTATCGGACATCAGGATACCGCACTTGACTGGACCAGTCGATACTGCTATTACCATTGTACGGATCATGTCGCAGTATCACAACTTACCAACGATGACATTTATACGTCGTTGTAAAAATGGCAGAACAATGGATGTTTCTGGCCAATAGCATAAACTGGAGGAGGTCTGCCACCGACGGGTTCATAACCACTTGTAGATTAGGCCGACTAAGATCTGAAGATGGTATAGGTGCTGGGCAATTCTACACGATCACCAACCTGCTACAAATATACAAGGTGTAAAAATACCTAATATTTTAGCACTGTATATGATTGATTTTTTCAATAATTATAGAAATTATATTTAAAAAATATTTACATAGAAAATTTACACTGATTCAAGTGTTTACAAAATGTCAAAAATACATGCATAATATGAAATAGTTGAGCTATCTGCAGACCATTGCGAACGATCTATAGATATAGCTTATCATCAGTTCCAAGCTGAAGCGTCCCCAAGACACCGACTGACTCTTTTGACTGTATTTGTGTTGTACTTTTTTAATATCACCACAGGCTACGTTTGCATGTCAGATGCGATAAGGGCTAAATCTACGACAGAAAACGCGGCAGACACGCCTACATAAAGAACTGGTCCACAGTGGCCCAAAGTAGAAGCGACTGGAGAGGAGGGGCTTTTGCCCTGCAGTAGACCACTACAGGCTCTTAATAATAATAATATTTTATTTATATCAATAAACTTATTCCATCATGCTATAAAATGGTGCTTAATTTAAATAATGCTTAAAATTAGCGCTGTCTTTGTTTGCCGTTACGCATTGGTAAGAGATGGCAATAGTTTATCGTTTGACAGATTTTTTGTAGTAAGGCCGATTGTATTTAATATAAGTTTTTTTTTTATACAACTAGCTGATGGAACAAGCAGATGGTCCACCTCATCAGGATAAGTGGTAACCATCACCTATAACAATGCATTGCCTCGTAAATCACGCACAATAGGAACGTGCCCTACGATGCACTGCCCTGCGTCCATCAACTTGAGGCATACAGATGTTAAGCCTCATGTGCCTGTAATTACACCGGCAACCACACTCTTCAAACCGAAACACAGCAACGCTGCTTGGCGGCAGTAAAAGGCGTGGTGGTAGTACTTCCCCGGGCGAACCCTTCACAAGGAGCTCTACTACTCATAAAATGCTATGCGTAAAGATGCGGTACTGCAACATTGACACTGCCAGCGACATCGCCGCCGGCTATAACGGTACACAGATCGGTTGCTATTGTTCTGACAGTAATTGTTGTGTATTGCTCAGATTGCACCAACTGACCTACAGAGGTGTTGGGACTATGTCCTGTTATCATCATCATTTCAGCCGTAGGACGTCTAATGACTGTGGACTTCGGACTATAAATGACCTAAAAATCAAAGATGCATAGTCAATTATTCTCACACACCGACCTTTTACTCGTACCCCTATATACGGGATGACATAGTGCCTGGGACAGGATTTAATATCGAATGCTTGCCCTTTACTTATACTATTTTATTTACTGTTTTAGGATTAGGATTGTATTTTATTTACATAAGCCAACCTGATGTATTCTAACTATGTCAAGTTTGTAATGAAATAAATTTATCTTATATAGCTAATCTACAGAAAATACAATGTCAATTCGCGCGGAGCTGATCAAAATGCGTTTCACGACGTTTTCCTTTGCCGTTTGAGAGTACGAGCATCCTCCGCTCGGCTAACTATGCGATGTAGGCGTCACTGCGGTGTACGATATTTGTGTTTTATTGGATCTAAAGAACCCCACAGGTGTATGTGTTAAAAAAAATTTTTTTTTTTAATTTTTGTTAAATACCCGTGCGAAGCTCCTAAAAAATTTATTAAATACTTGATTTTGTACTTGGTAATAGACAGTGATTACTTTATTTTATTTATTAAACATTTTAATACAAAGTTTGATTAGTGCTAATCTTACAGCCATTGAAGGATTTACTTTTTTATAAAATACTAGCGGCCTGTCCCAGCTTCGCATGGGTGGTCATAAATTTTTTGAACATTTTAGGATAAACTTAGACCGTGGGTTCAAGCCTCGCGTCTACTTATTTCATACATTTGCACGCCAGAGAGTGAAATAGCACCCCGAGCGCGACCCGTGGACCCGTTAACGTTTTTAATTTCGTCATATCTTTTGAATGGAATGTCCGATTTGAAAAATTTAAGAAGTAATCTATAGGTATTGAAACCGTCTTAATTATGAAAAGATTTATTTGGATAAGGATTAATACCAAGGTACAAATAAAGACCCTTTTCTAGCGGCGGCATTTTAATAATTTTTTTGTAATAAAAGAACACTTATTGTGACATAACTATAATAGTTAGACATATGCTGTCGCGACATTTTTTGTAGATGATGACGTGTTCTACAAAATCGTAGTACATTATTTTGTTCTATCATCAATAGTTTTCGCAGTGCACGCGATGTAAGGTTTTTGGTTTCCACCTTGGGTTACATTATTGGAGTTTTAGTAAGGATCCCTGATTTTTTTGAAAATATAATATAGCCTATGTTACTCAGGGATAATGTAGCATTCTAATGGTGAAAGAATTTTTGAAATCGGACCAGTAGTTTTTGAGCCTATTCGTTACATACAAAAATACAAAAATACAAAGCTTTCCTCTTTATAATATTAGTGTAGATACACTTGGCAGACAGTCAGAGTGCGTCTAGATGTTCAGATGATGCTTTCACATCTCAGTTGGTGGTAGCTCTGCCTTATGCGCCGTAGGCCGTGGGTTCGATCCCCACCGAGAGCCAACATTTGTGTGATGAACATAGATGTTTGTTCTCTGTCTGGGTGTTATTTAGTAATATGTTTTGAATAAATATTACTGAATATTTAATAATATAAGCATGTATTTACAAAAAAAAGAAGTATTTAAGTATTATATTATTATCAGCTATCTGGTGCCCATAGCTTTGGCTTAGTTTGGGGCGAAATAGAATGTCCACCATATTTATTTATTATGACACCAATGATGACGGTGATAGAGTACTTTGAAATGTAACACTAGGAAACCAAAGAAACAGGACGGTAGGTAGGTGATCGAGTAAATGCCCCGAGTGTTCCGTCTGGGTGATTGCTAAGTTTCTATCAATCTTACCGATACCGGTGATTTTATGCTAAAACCGACTGACGATAATCAGAGGGTCCAATATTTATGGTTCTACGAAATAATGAATTACAACTAACGGTCATCAGGCCGGCACATACAGCAGACAAAAAGAAATACTGTTTTTTTGAAGAATGTTTTTTTACTAGTTTTCTAGGTGTAACAGTGCGTTTTTCTGGATTTCTAACGTGACCTTAGACTGCATCTTTACTTTCCATCAGGTGAGCAGTCCAACGTCTTGGTAGCAAATAATAAAAACATGTTTTACTTAGTTTTAAACCTTTGTTAAACTAACTTTTTGTTAGGAAAACTAATTTGGTTAAAATCATAGATTTTCTGAATCTACATGTGTAATGTTATTTTCCAAAACGTTTTTGTTTCTGATTGTTCATAACATAATATTATGTTCTTTTATGTTTTAAAAAATGTTAAAAATATTGTTTTTTTAATAGTTTTATATTAGCATATGGAACAAGCCGATGTTTGATGGTTGTCCGTCTTTTAAAAATTCTGAAATCCCCAAGATAGACATCCCCTCCTATCTCTTTAGCACTGAAGTTTCTTGGCGATGTGTAAGGTAGTCAGAGACTCATCCATACATTACACTTGGCACATGCCCACATTTTACAGTCGTTAGTATTTTTGCTATTTGGTGTGCCATATCAAAATCCGTTACGTGTAAACTGGTCGCGCTCGAATTCCAAGGCAAATTGATAATGTCTTACTTTATTTGGTAACTTTCAAATTATTGGTTGAGATTCGATTCTGAATTAGAATAATTGCTTGTTCAAATACCTTTTATAAAGTAGGTTAAAGTTCAAAGCACATGAGGTATTTTAAATAAATATAACTTAATATAATCATTCCTTTTGCGAGGGATTCTCTCTCGTACGTTTTTTTACGAAACTTCGTTGTTTGCGATAACTACATCCAGTAATTTCATATTTTCCAAATGTTGAAATGTGCAAGTGAGAAGTTGTTTGACGGTTTTCAGCCTCATAATGTACAAAGTTTTTTTTTCTATGTAGTTTATTTCGCTATAGCTGCTATTTTGATTTATGATGTCATTCCACATAAAAAAATGCAATGAAGGGACTGACAACCGTCGAATAACTTCTCGCTCTCACATTTCAACATTTCAAAAGATATAATTATTATCACAACTCATTTATAAAAAATCGCAATCAACACAACTTTGTCTGCAATAACATAGCACACTTTTCAGGAAAAATATCATTATAATAATTTATCTCCGCTTTTTTTTTAAATTTGTTTATTTAATTAACTTTAATTAACATGGTGCATAACCAATTACATTAATTAAACAAATTAATAAACTAACAACAATAAACAAACATTATAAAACGAATAATAAAAAAAAATAATTAAATATTACATAAAGTAAAAATGACAAAAAAAGTATGTACTTATTATTAAATTTATACAAACCCATTTTGGAGATGCTTTAATCATAATAATCTTAATCATTATAACTTTACTGCGAATATAGATAAGTTTTTAAAAAGATTAAAAAAGATATACAATGAATATTTTGAATGAATTGTAAAAATGTTTATGAATGTTTCTATATATCTATCATCATCAACCTGTAGATACCCAAATGAACACAGACCTGCCCCTACATTTATAACAAGATCCATTACAGGAGTTTAATCAAACCTTCATTCAGATCTAGCAATCTCCGATATTCTATATTCTATAGCAGGATGCTTGAACTTGTCTTATCTTAGCACCTGCACTAAGTCACAGCTCACTATGGAAGTATCTGGTATACTCTGTAAGAATAGTAGAGTTTTTGTGAAGGGGATGTACTACCACGTGCTTCAGTTTGAAGTGTGTAGTTGCCAGTATGCTCTACCTGTGCCAACTATACATATACCCTTCAAGTTGAAACTTAGCAACGCAACAAGATTTTAATTCTATTAATTGAAATGAAATGAAATGAGGATAAAAAAAATGAAATAAGTTTATTTAACACACATTTAGAGCATATTTAGGAGGAGTATTAGAGCTCTTTACTACCACGATGCCTTTTTCTGCCGCATAGCAGCGTTGGGTTTCAGTTTAGAGAATGTGGGTGCCATCATAGGGTACGTTCTTATAGTGCGCTTACAATTATTATTTAGTGAGACAATGCTTTGTTATAGGTGATGGTTACCACTTAACATCAGGTGGGGCATATGCTTGTTCCATCAGCAAGTAGTATAAAAAAGAGCTCTACTACTCGTAAATATGTTCTTACCAATGTTTTGTGTCTTAAATAAAGTTATTAAATTTCTTTTAAATTAGTTTCTTTTAAGGATAGTATATGATCAAAGTTGGACCGCAAATTAAAAAAGTAACTAACTTTTTTAATTTGAGGTCCAACTGGGATCGTACACTATCCTTAGTTAGTTTGGAGCTTAAAATAATATTTATATTTTCTGTACACAGTTTATACAGTACAACACAAATAAAATTCGAGTTAAATTAAGTGATCCAGCTATTTGAAAGTTCCCAAAGCGGTACTCTAGCTTGTCATTACATTACAATCAGGCTACAATTAATTCGTCGTCCGGTTGAGTAAATATGGCCGCGGGCTACACGGCGCCATCCTACACCATCTAATTTATTGACCACTTCTGAATGCAACATAATCATTCTGGAATAATTTGCTTCTGCAATGAAAGTGGTGAGGTTATGGAAGCAGGAAATAGAAACAGCCAAGCTTGATCCCCAGGCACGGTAGATATCCCCTTGGATATCTTACTACCAAGTATCAAACAATGTATTTAAACTAAAGCTTATATTTTCTATAACTTTGACATGTTAAATTTAATATTTTTTTATAACTACATTTAGCATGCTGTAAAGTTGATCATCGCTGACCCTATACAATCCAACATATTAATATCTTTCTGTAACCCATGTTTCGTTAAATACATGAATTTGAATTTTGAATCAACTTAGTAGTGATTATTTACACAGTGACTATTAGTTAAGTTCATTAAAAAAAATCGTTAGTATTAATTGTTTTGGGCAGATTTTCTATTGGAATTCATAAAATTAGTCTTAAATTAAAAAGTACCTAATACAGTACAAATATAACATTTGACACAACCCCCCCACATTATTAAAATTTTAAGTAATAGGTTTTCCATACGTGACAGGTTGCAAGCCTATCTCCGCTGCTAGAGTATAACTAGCTTTCTAACGATGTTTTCCGATTGAGAGCACTAGTATTGATAGCATATTCTTTTTAATTGAAATATCTTTTGGTGCCGGACCGGATTTGAACTTATGACCATATGGCGGTTGCTCTCACTAGACCAACATTAGTAAGAAGAGTAGTAGAACTCTTTGTGAAGGGCTCGTCCGGGGAAGTACTACCACCACACCTTTTTCTGCCGCTATGCAGCGTTGCTGTGTTTCGGCTTGAAGAGTATGGTTGTCGGTTTAATTTCAGGCACATGAGGCTTAACATCTGTATGCCTCAAGTTAATGGACGCAGGGCAGTGGACGCAGGGCAGTGCATCGTAGGGCAAGTTCCTATCGTGCGTGACTTACAAGGCAATGCTTTGTTATAGGTGATGGTTTCCACTAACCATCAGGTGGGCCATCTGCTTGTTCCATCAGCTAGTGGTATAAAAAAAACGTGCAGTATGGTACGAGCTATGAAATTATTTGCTTCTACGTCTCGTGGTATACCACCCGTACCAGTACACCAAGTATGAGTTTTGCTTACCATAATGGTTTTTCGTTTTACGTTTATGTTCCGTGTTCATTGCGGGTTTTGTATGAAGACGCGAATGTTATGAATTGTACCTACCTTATATCTACATAATTTGCAGTGCCCTGTAGGTACGTGTACTCGCCTAATACCTAAGCTCATAATACCAAACTCACCTTAGACCTAAGCTATATACCTAACTGATGTATATACATGTTGGCAATAAATCTATATCTAAATCTAAATCAAGTGCTCGAAAGGAAATCGACGCATAAGTATTGTACCAGTACCCCAAGTATGAGTTGTGTTTACTATATTTGGTTTTTCGTTTTTCGTTCTTGTTCCGTGTTCATTGCGGGTTTTGTATGAAGACGCGATAGAGATACCGATACGGAACTTTATGTTGCAAGTATGATGAAAATTAGAAGTAGAACATAAAGTTCCGTATCGTTATCTCTATCGCGTCTTAATACAAAACCCGCAATGAACACGGAACAAAAAAGAAAAACGAAAAACTAAGGTAAACACAACTCATACTTGGGGTACGGGTGTACTTAGGTACCTATTGACCCAGGTATTTTCTAAGTAGCTATTCCTTAACCCGCTACTTTATTATCTAGCGGTTAAAGTATGTACCTCGTAAAGTTATTTCATAAAAAGTATCTGCTTAACTGATAGGTGGACTATAAAATAAGGCATTACATTTTATAGATAGAAAATTCTACTCGATCATAATAATAATTAAGCTTTCTACATAGTAAGGATAGCGGCAAAAGTGGATGAACATGACTGGGTTGTAATGTTCAAATATTCCTTAAACTAGTTCACTTTTGATAATAGTCAGATATAGGTAGATCAGGGGCCATAAGCTCACTTTAAGCGAGATTATCTCACGGTGGAGATGACGCCATATCTCGTTCAATAACTCTTTGACGTTGCGTCTCGCATGAACTTTGAATGAGAAAATTGGGGAGTGAGATGGTGAGCATGGGGATAAATAGTTATCGATCGAGATATGACGTCATCTCTACCGTGAGATAATCTCACTCGAAGTGAGCATAAGGCCCCAGATCACTGATTATAGTCAAAAAACGAAAATAAATGTTTTAATAGATGGCGCTTCCGTGTCATGCAGTTTTGAGTATTTTACAGGCATAAAAATCAAAGTTTACAACACGCTTTATTTTGTGAGAGAAATTTTATGTGTGTCAATATTTTAATATTTTCTTTAAAGTAATAATGATTTACGATTACGTAGTAAAGTAGAAATTAAAGTTTTAGTTTTACCTAATGACTGACTTACCCAATGATTACAAATTACCATATTTTTCAGCGCCACATATCGAGGAATTCATTCATTCATTAGGAACAAAAAAAAACATCTTGTAATAAAACAAAATACTAAACTTTTAGTCTAATGTTGTTGCTGACTGTACAAACGTCCGTAATAACTCTATTTAAAATAATGTAATGACACTTAGGCAGAGTGTGGAGAGAGAGTAGTTTGAAAGCACAAAAATACCTATTTGCTGCTTGAGAGTACTGCTGGTCAGAGTCAAAAGGCGTTGTTTCATCAATATATGGAGCCGGGGTCGGGTCTGTGTACAGTTTATATAACTATCGCTTAGCAATATAGTAACTGTTTTAACTGTTTTAATTTGCTTTATTTTTACTTCGTTTTCTTGCTCATCAAGATTTTATTGGTCAAGGAGAGCAACACAACGCACTAAAAATATGGCGGACTGACATGCGTGAATGTCAATTTGACAACTGTTGTATAAGTCAAGCTTGAGAGTGAAAGTCATTACCGTCAAAAAAGGAACAAATCTGTCAAAAAATTAAAAAATGCAATGTGTCATATCAAACGTCAATTACAGACTGTCATGGCGGCTTAAAAAAGTGCACATAGTAAGAAATTCGAACAGATCAACATTTAGTGATGAACACTTTATTAACCTACATTTTTAATGAAATTGCATTTGAATCTTCAATTTTTTCAAATTTTTCTATGTGGGGTACATAGACCAGACCCATAATAAAATATTTTCTTTATTCAGTAAAATCACAAGGATCACTTTGATATCCAGGATTTGAGGTCCAGTGGCAGCAATTCCGTTTTCCAAATCTAATGGTGGAACTACACATCGCTATTTGTGTTCGTGTATTCGTCGTATTTTCCCAAACGACTTGAATTTAATTGAACGAAGTAACTGTGTAAGTTACATTTTCTTCTTCCTCTTGTCGTGCCTTCTTCTAGTTCTTTAAACAGTGTGGTGAAAGGATTTTTAAATGCGCCTCAAAGAGGCTCCTTTCGAGTTACATTTTACCTTACCACCGGTATTGAACCACTCAGTTTGAGAAGAAACTTCTCCTGTCTGTGTATCTTCTACCGCTTAAATAATGGGGTATGTTCTGAAGAGTTTTTTTGACATGATGCCTACATCCTCTTTTTACCATCGCACAGCTCGCCATCTGCAGAGAGTTCATCCTCACACATTAGAGCCGCGCACCGTTCGGTTCCAGAGGAACACTTAGGCTGTGGAATGATCTCTATAACAAGGGCGTTACAAAATTTTTAAAGGGTCGGCAACGCGCTAGTGATTCCTCTGGTGTTGCAGGCGTTCATAAGCCACGGTAACAGCTTCCCATCAGGCGAGCCATGAGCTTGTTTGTCTACTTTGTGTAAAAAAAACAGAATACCACGTAAAAGAACTCGCAGATGGAAATTAGTAAAAAATTTATGCAGTGGATCAAGCTGGGGATGGCGCCCCGTCTGGGCATGCGTAAACAAAACTGTTTAAACGATAAATTCCGCTAATCGCTTAAAAGTTCTAATTTCTGAAGGTTACGTGCGTGCTAACTGACGATCACTGATGGATATCTTCATGAGGAATTCCACATCACGATCAGATAACTTGCGTTTTATGATATCATCCAAATAAGTGCCTGTAAATACCTGCAATTATAGACAATTACTTAAGTACGTAATACCTTTAAGAGCAGGTTCGACCATTTCAGAGTAACGGAATATCACAAAAAACATATTATAGTAAATAAAATAACACATGTGTCTACTTTATGGTGGTTGTTATACAATATTTTTTATTTAAACCTAAGTCTCAGAGTTTTTTATTTAAACCTAAGTCTAACCTATATAATTTCGACGTTAAGTTTCTGTATTTTTCAGTTTATTACGTTTTAGTATCTGAACGACGACAGTGCAAACGATTAACTCATCAGACACCATTATTAAACTTATGATATAAACTGTGTAGGTAGCAAATATTCAAACATCGTTTTATAAATTACATAGCAAGCAACAATAATGTGCTTCGGAAACTAGGTAATTCTAAATCACCCATGATTAGTATGACTGAGATCTTGATTATTCCAATAGAACGTTTAACAAACGATTTCAAATTAGAAGGTAACACGCTTCGAGAGTAGGTATAATAATAACTGTAGAATTGGTTAAGAGGTTGCTATAAGCAACATTAGTATTAGACCTATGAAATTTTCAAGAACTCACTTATATTATAATACACCCGACAAATAACTTCTCGCTCGCACACTTCAATTTAAAGATATAAAATTACTGAAGGTAGTAATGAAAAATCGCAAAAAACCGAGTTTCGGAGAATTGCAATGAGGTTCAGCAAAAATATCCTGTGATTAAATCGAATTTTCTTACCTAAAAGTTCGAAATTTCGAAAACTATTAACCAAAAGTATAATTTTATTTAAGGATTTTAAGGACCTTTTGCTTTTGCAATCTAGATTATGTTAAGAAATATATTTTATTCCAAGATTTACATAAATCGTTTCAATGGGATGAGAGAGTAGGATATCGTGGAGTTTTTAATAATTATTCATACTGAAATATCTTTAGATATACTGAAAAATCTAAAAATACTTGAAAACAGACAATGCACCGCACCATATGGCAAGCCATCGTAAAATATTCTTCACTGGAAAATATTTTTAATTTATATATCGCTTTTGTTCTCAAATAACGCCTGTTGTTTGTGTATTTCACGAATATTTAATTTTGGATACCATTTATCTTACCGTGTTTTCTTCGTAAAATGCTCGATACGTTTATTCTTTGCAAAATTATCCTTGTGATTTCATATAGAACGGTATTTATTTTTAAAATACTGTAACATTTTTTGTATTTAGGTGATTTTGTTAAGAAATTTTGACACGCATAGCGAAAAATTCTCTGAAATAAAAAGTTAATAAAACCCAAAAAAAAACTACTTTCCCAAAGAGAATTCTATGACAAATACCTGCAATATTTACAGTATGAGCAATCTCCTCAGAGGGCGTATACCTTTCTGAAAGCTTTGGCGGATGGATTCATGTCTCCAACTGGTTATTTTACCATTATTCACGTCACTTTTGGCCATATTTTACGCGTTGTGGGTTATTTATGGCTCTACAATTAAATAATAGGTTTATTTTGACACCTTAAGTGTAGTCCTATTACTTATTCTATGGTTTTAGCAGACTTTCGACAGTTAAACAGCTTTCCGAAAGTGGATTTGTGGTAAAGTTTAATTACTTCCAATGAAAACTTTGGACGTACCTCTGACTACGTCCTGAAACATCCTTAGTTAATTTGGAGTCTTATATACTTGGTATTAAGATATCTGAGAGATTATCTACGGTGCCAGGGGATCAAAGTTTTGAAGTTGTATACATTTTACATATTTTTATGATTGAAAGAGTGTTAAAGAGGGTAGTCTGATTTGTCTGCCAATAACATTTGTTAAATCAAATGTTTTTCAGTTCCACGCGAGATCAAAGCGCATGCAACGGTGCCAAAATATCGGGAAGAAATCAAACTTGAAAATCATGGCAAATACCCCGTTTTAAATTGAAATCATACTTTCAATGGGTTAAGAAAACAAAAGCTCCTTCATAACAAAAATTCTTACAGTATTTTCAAAATTAAAACCGTTATAAACCTTGTTTACCTTGTGATTCCCACAAGGATTGTTTTCAACACCTTGCACCGGTTGTGTTGAAATCTGCCACACTTGCTTGTGATTTCAAATTTGGCACAGTTGAATAAGGCACATTATTTGCATTGCATGACAAATGCAAAATTTGATAAGATAGCAAGGAATGTGTACAAAGCATTCGTCAACTACTCGACAAGATTCGCGAAGATAAACATTGGATGCAGAATTTCGTTTGCTCGCTGTACGACAACGGAATTCCTTAGATTGTCTTGAATGTTGGTAAATATTGACTTTAGACATTCTTATTCGGCGTTTTCGCTGGCAAAATTTCATAGTGGTAATTATGCTACAAAGAAATTTCCAGGCCTTTTCGCTGATGTACCGTATCAGTTCTTTTGTCAATTTTTTATTTATATTAATATTTTTTTCTGAAGATTCGCATCACAATATGGCGATGTTATTCTCCAAAACCTGTTTGCGATGTTTCATAACTACATCTTGTAGTTTTTATATCTTCAAAAATCAAAAAAGTATTGGAACAAGAAACAGAAGTACAAGAACAGATTGAAAAACGATGATATCCGCAGGAGTTAAAAAACTGTGTCGCGAATATCAACGCCCTACTCCGCAATACCTATTTGGTACAGGGTTCCAATTGCGTATATAGGAGCAAAAACTTAATTCTAAGTATTTAAGTGATAACAAATTATTTCTTAATATATCTAATGGGTAGATGTATGTGTATGTGAAGGTGTGGGAAAAGGGAGTGGAGTATAAGTGTAGGTGAGAGTTTGCGTGTATGACTAAATTGTGGTGAGTTTATATGTTTAGTGAGGTGTATAGTTTAAAAATGTTGAAATGAGTGAGCGTGGACGTCGATAGAGGCGGCTCTACGCAGCAGGAGGTGGACCGCAGCATTACTTGGGGCTGACACCCATCAAAGTACCTCTTGCTTATTTTAACATTGCTTTACTATATTTCGTACTTATGCCATCTTTTTAGTAGGAAAACTTGTTTGGATCCAAAACATGTTTTTTCTAAACTGTGTGCTGTGTGATTGTACACAACTTGGTTGATTGCAATTATTCATAAATATGTTCAGTGATTTTATATCTTTCAAAATGTTGAAATGTGTGAGCGAGAGATTAGCAGTAGTCTTCGCCTTAACACCAACACGTGGTGCTGACTATTTTCCCCCAAATATACTAAAGTAGTCTACGTCTAGCAGTGGCATTTCTCAGGCTGATGATGATCATGATTAGTTCTTCAAATAACTTCGTATGACCCAAAGTGGTTCATGTTTGGAAAACTGTTTGTGCGCTCCAAAACATCGGCGCCAACTGTTAGCGCATTGACCGAATAAAATCACAGCCAGCCTTCACAGCTCAGTTGGTAGTAGCTCTGCCTTCTGTGCTATCGGCCGTGGGTTCGATCCCCAGCGAGAACAAAGATTTTTGTGATGAACTTAGATGTTTGTTATCTGTCTGGGTGTTATTATGTAATAAGTATGTATTTAAAAAAGTATATAAGTATTATATCAGCTATCTTGTTCCCATAATACAGGGTTTGCGTAGTTTGGGGCTAGATAGTGTTGTGTGGAAAGTCCACCAATATTTATTTATTTTATTGTGCGCACCAAAACAGCGGCGCCAAATGTTAGCGCATTGACCGAATAAACTCGTTTGAATCACACGCATGCGGCGTTACTTAACATTCCTATCCTAGAAGTAATAGCCAGCAGGCTATAACACTAGTCTAGAACATACCATAATCATGAATATTTTATTACAAAGAAAACTACTGTACATAAAAGTAGTAGAGTTCTTTGTGAAGGGTTCGTCCGGGGAAGTACTACCACCACGCCTGCCGCCAAGCAGCAACGCTGTCTTAAGAGTGTAGTCGCCGGTGTAATTACAGGCACATGAGGCTTAACATCTGTATGCCTTAAGTTGATAGACGCAGGGCAGTGTATCGTAGGCCACGTTCCTAACGTGCGTGACTTACGTGGTAACGCTTTGTTATAGGTGATAGTTACCACTAAACACCAGGTGGGTCATTTGCTTGTTCCAATAGCAAGTTGTATAAAAATAAAATAAAAGTATTTACAAAATTTAGTAAATACATTATGTCATGTAGTCGAGTGTGATAAGAATCCTATGGTGCAGTTGGTTAGCGCAGCCGTATAAAGGGGAAGGTCGTGGATTCTAATCCCACTCGGATAATAACTTTTGGGGCAATATAAAAATCTTTGACATATCTGTTGAGCTATCTGCAGACGAATAAATTCGAATATAAATAAATAAAATATATAATAAGTCCACAAATATTCATTTATTTCGTCTATTATATATTTGGGATATAATTTTCATATATTAGAAATAAATAGACTTACATTAAAATCAATAAAAATGTTTTGAGTCTTTTAAACAATGTATATGAAGGCCAGTTCTAAAGCCAGATTCCTCAGTAGGATATGAGGCCATAGATTGGAATTAAACAGTACCAATGCCAAACTATTTTGTCGTAAAGCCAGCTGTTAAATTAATCCATGGATCGCCATAGTCTGGGCATAAACCTTTACCCACGCATTTGCACTCGCATAAAGGTGTCATCTCTCTCTTGTCGTGTCACTAGTTTCTTTCGAAACAGTGTGGTGAAAGGATTTTAAGTGCGCCTCAAGAGGCTCCTTTCGAGCACTTGACACATGTTATAGAACTTTTTAGGTTCTACGACATGCCGGTTTCCTCACGAAGGAAAACTCCTTAACCGTTTGAGAGTACAGGCATTGTGCACATAAATTTTTGAACAGAAAAACTAATTGGTGCGTTCGGTTTCGAACCCACGACCTTATGATCAGAAAGCGGGGTCTTACCACTAGACCACCAGTGCTCTCAAGGTTTCGTGAGGGTCTAAAACTGAACAGCTTTACGACTCTGACCCCCATGCACGGTAGATATCGTCTCAGATCTCTTAGTACCAAGTTTGAACTCCAGATACTTTTGAAGAAGTCTGAGTGGAGTAGTCTGAGGTACGTCCAAACACTATTTGGCACAGACCCATATTTTTCAGTAGTTGGTATTCCATACGTGACAGGTTGCAAACCCATCGCCGCTGTTAATAATAACGAATACCCGTATTGAATTTTATTTTTATACAACTATCTGATGGAACAAGCAGATGGCCCACCTGTTGTTAAGTGGTAACCATCACCTATAACAAAGCAGCCCCGTAAGTCACGCACGATAGGAACGTGCTCTACGATGCACTGCCCTGCGTCCATCAACTTGAGGCATACAGATGTTAAGCCTCATGTGCCTGTAATTACACCGGCAACCATACCAAACCGAAACACAGCAACGCTGCTTGGCGGCAGAAAAAAGTGGTGGTGAAGTATGCAAATAGGTAATTAGGTTATGATTTGCTGTCTATAGCTTGGTATGTTCACTCTGTGTTTTTATCGGTAGTGCAGTATAGAGGTACACATAATTACTCAAATAAATCATCTAATCTACCGCTCGACTCGATCGCTGAGTAAACTCTATTAATATCCCGATTGTTCTTTGTCAGTTAATCTGAGCTATTTTTAGTTAGGTACCTCGTGATGTTTCACTGTGGTTTTCTTTGTTTTGACTACTGTGTTTCAAATAATTTGAGATATCTTTTATTGTTTGTTTTTTCAAACGATCTTCGACAGTTGTGGATGTAATCCTCTTTAATTCCCTATCTACATAGTCTTTAATGTTTGGTAATAATTTTTTATAGTTTTATTTTTCATTTGTGGCCAACTAGTAATCTTGTAAGTCTTTAGTAAATTAATGTAAAACAATTTTATAGGTACTTTACACGAACCGTTTGATAAAGCTATGTTCTATCATTGTAATCGTTCTATAGTTAATATATATTTCAAATAATAATTCAAGAGATTAATTAAAAAAAAATATATATACTAACAGTATAGTTTTTTCCGGAAATTTTGATACAACCCATAAATTTGTTTACTAATTCGCGATAAACATTCGGGCAACATTTTGTGCTGGTGAGTTTGTTTCAAAAATAAACTAAATTATTCAATAAAATGTTATTATTATTACTTTTTTTATTATAAATACATATTTATGTAGTCATTATATGTAGGTATATCATAACAACTAACAGAGAACAAACATTAATGTTCTTCACAAGTATTTGTTCTTGTTGGGGATCGAACCCACGGCCTACAGCGCTACTATCAACTGAGTTGTGAGTGTTTGTGTGATATCAAAGTAATCCACGGCAGAAACGTTGAACATTGTTATGAACTTCTCGTGACCTAAAATACTTTGCCTAAATAGAGAGATGAATGTTACCTAATTACCACACGTGAACTGCTTCATCTTTCAATGAAAAATGCGGCTAATGTTTGCACAGTGAAGGCACAAAGATAAGCTAAAACAAATTTAAAGACGCGTGTAAATTTGGTTAAACTCGTAGGACTATTTTTGACCAAGGTTATGGGTTCATTGCGCTACCGTACAGGGAAGAGGATAACAGAAATTGTGGCACTGACATCAAAAGCCATGAATAAGCCATGAAAATAACTTATATGTCATCTAAATAAAAAATCGAGAAGAATATCGCGGGAAGTTAAAGATCGCAGGAAGTCGGTGGATGGATAGGGCTCAGGATCTTTTATCCTGGAAATTTATAGGGGAGGCCTATGTCCAATAGTTTTTTTTATACAACTAGCTGTTGGAACAAACAGATGGCCCACCTGATGTTAAGTGGTAACCATCACCTAAAACAAAGGATTGCCTCGCAAGTCCCGCACATTAGGAACGTTCCCAACGATACACTGCCCTGCGTCCATCAATTTGAGGCATACAGATGTTTAGCTTCTTGTGCCTGTAATTACACCGGCAACCACACTCTTCAAACCGAAACACTGCAATGCTGTTTGGCGGCAGAAAAAGGCGTGGTGTTGGTACTTCCCCGAACGAGCCCTTCACAAAGAGTTATTCTACTCTTCTCTAGGCTTCTTAATAATCTTCTTTACGCTGATGATAGTAAATTATAATAAATTAAAAAAAATACGGTCGCCTAAAGATTTTATTAAATCTGATTTGATATTATTAAAGATACTCTCTGGATACAAAACGTTCCAAGGTTAGCAATCAATAATAAAAAAAAATAACGTAGGTGAAAATTATTATAAAATTAAAATTTCTGACTAAGGTTACGTTTTGCTTAATTTTAATATTAACCAGCAAGTTCAACAAACTCAATATACATCACCAGATATTGGTTATTAATGAAACAGGCAGGAGTGGACAAATTGTCCATTAAATAACGTAATGTAATAAGGTTCCATGTAAACTTATTAGTTGGTGACTGGCTGATGTGAAGGAAAAAAAGAAAGAACACATATTTATTTGCAAATACTTAGCTACAATAATTATAATACATCCATAACCATCCATAACCATGGACCATATTGTCTGAATAAATAAATGAATGATTATTATTATTAATAACGATAATACAAAAAATAAGAAGCCAAGAGTTACAAACGGGTCCCTGACTCAGCATAAAGTTAGTTGGCCAGCACCTAACGCTGGTCTTCCGTCAGGGCCGTGCAGATGTGCTATGCCGCCTAAGCATTTTTGATATTCCTCGTTGAGGACGTATTGATTGGTGCTCTATCATACAAGAACAATAAGAGAGCACTGGTGGTCTAGTGGTAGCGGCCCCGCCTTCCGGTCGTGGGTTCGATAAAGGTCGTGCACCAATGAGTTTTTCTGTTCAAAAATGTATTTGCACAATGCCAGTACTCTCAAACGGTGATGGAAAACATCGTGAGGAAACCGGCATGTCGTAAAACTTAAAAAGTTCTACAACATACAAGGTGTAAAGTCATGTACGACATTAAATTGAAACACGTACTCCTAATTGCATTTTTAGATTTTAGCAGTTGGTTTTATCAAAAAAGCCTGAATATTTATCGAGATATCGATACTTTTCCAATAAATAATTTCTATGCAACCTGTATCTCTAATCGCCGGTGATGAGGTCAAATTTCCGGGGTCATGAAGTCATGTGACTCATCAATCAAACGAAAAAAAGGACAGAGATATCATATTTATACGCGTTAGACCGCATAAGAAACATATTTGTGCGCTCACATTGTAAAATTTCGCTGTGCGACAAGGACAGATATCATTCCGCTTACGTGTGTGATAGAGACAGATAGGTACGTAGCGCGCCCCACTATGTGCCACGCTGCCGCCCGGTGGCCAGTGAAAGACATTATTATTTAGTAAACAATCGCCTTGGTAGCGACCTTGACATATCTAATTTTGAAAATTGTAAATTCGTGTTATTACTCGTGACTAGTGTCTAGATTTGGTACCGCGAAATAGACTTTTTGTGTGAGTGTGTGTGTCTTGTTAATGTCATCAAAATGCAGAACTTGTATTATGAAGGGAAAGATAATTGTGAAACTAGGCATACAAAACAAACTCTAGAACAGTTGAAGGAGCTCTTCAGTGCATTCATTTGTATGTGCAACATGCAACAACGTGAGCATATTGGAAACGCACGGATTTGAGGTACCTAACTAGTTTTATTTTTCCTACATGCTAACGTTGCTCTACTATATCGGCGAATCAAAGACGCCGCCGCGCCGTCGGCCGCGCGCCCGCGCTGAAAGGGCGTTCACCTTTAGGCACGGGCGCGCGGCACAGTTTAGGTTTAGTCGTAGTAGGTATGTATGTGCGGTTTCTGCGCGCGGGGCGCGGCATTGAATGAACGTACGTTGCTTTGTTTGTGTGTTTATACAGAATGTTCAATAATTTTATGCTTATTCTGATATTTAGTTTGTTTGAAAATAAAAAAATCTCAATTATGAATGAATGTTAATAAAACCTTTTTTAAATCAATACTAGATAGTAGTACTACACGTGTATTAATTTAATGTCGTACAGTCGTTTACACGTTGTATATCAAGTGCTCGAAAGGAGCCTCTTGAGGCGTACTAAAATCCTTTCACCACACTGTTTCGAAAGAAACTAGTGACACGACAAGAGAGAGGAACAAGATCAATCCTCAAAAACCTATTTCCTATGAGGAAGGCCTGCATTGTGAATCGGCCAATCACATGCGTTACAAAATTTCAAACAACATATTCAAGCGTTGGATCAGCGTTGTTTTCGTTATAGTTGTCGAGAACGAGAACTTTCTGGAGTACGATTTTAAAATCTTGAAAAGTGTTTCAGCAAATAAATAATACTTTTACTGTGTTTGCGTGTTTTACAGTCATTATATCCAATTTACCATTTTGGTTTTCCGTAGACAAAGCATAGAAGGAAATGGTAATGGGTAAAGGTACCTACGAACTGATTCATCTTTTCCTTTTTGTATTCCTAGTTAATTAAATAAGGGTTCTATATATAAATATTTTATTACTAATAGGTAATAATAAGTATTTTGTATTGTGGTTTTCAGTGGTCGTTAGTTTAAATTATTTGAAATGAGTAAGAAGTATTACTAAGCAAAAATATATATTTCCTCCTTTAGAGTCACTTTCAAGCATATCCTTTTATGGTCACAATGAATTAGAACAAAGCAAAGTTACGTTTTGGTAAAATAGGAACGCTCTTCTCACTCACGATCGTGGATTCAGTATCAGTTTTCTTTCCGATTTTCCAATTTTTATCTATAAGCGACCTAACATTACTTATCTTACCTTACGACTCATTTGTATCTTAACCTAACCTTACCTTAGGTCTCTTACCCTTAACCTCATCTTTCACAATGCATCACATCTTCAAAAACGTAATAAACTAACATAAAGTGTCATAGTCTATCATGTTCACAGTCGCAAGCCACGTGGCCATGTTTTTATTCATATATGGAACAAAACCAGCAAATAGCGATACTTTTTAGTGTTTTGCCCTAATTTTGGAAAAAAATGTCACTTAAGATTTAAACGGTTTTGCTAGAAGACAAATGTACTAACTCTGTGGTTTGGTAAGTGGTACCGGTATCTACAGAAGTATACATATACTACACTAAAAGTACCTACTACTTGTGTATTCTTCTTCGTCTAGTCGTGTCGTCTTTCGAAACAGCGTGATAAAAGGATTTCAGGTGCGCCTCAATGAGACTTCTTTCGAGTACTAGACACATTTATTTATTTATAGCCACCAGTATTTCATTGGATCCTATAGTATATGCTTTGCTTAGATAAGGGCTAGATGAACAACGTGTCAAATGTCTTTCAATATATATTTTAGTGTCATTCCGCAGTTTTCCAATGTGCCCATCAGATCACACAATACCTAAGTAATGCGTGTACAATCTGCTTAGAGACAGAAACCAAGATGAGATCTTGTTGATGATCCCTACCAATTATATTACACAATAATCATAATTTAAACATGATAGTATTCATTATTAAAATAACTCATTTTGAATTTGAAGACATCGATAGTGAAAAATAAATAAGGTTTTATGCAATGAAAAGTTTTTACCTTTTGACGCAACGAATAATTATTGGTACAGATGTGAAAATGCATTTTTGCTAAATAACATGCATGAAGGAAACAGGTGAAAACAGTATGCTAGATCAACTGTTTTAAGTGTATTTTGTATATCTTCTTAATACCTTCTTATATTCGTGGTAAACAGGCTATAAACGTTTTAAAGTTATCGACTTGTTGTTACAGTTACAGGGAATACATTAGTTTACCCTTTTTATAAAATCTTAATATTTATTTATATATATTCCGTGGCAGTGCTGTCACATGCTTCTATTGGGCATCAAAAAATGGACCAAGGACGATCTATAAAACCAAATTCGTAATAAAATTACCAAAATGGAATTACTACGGCTTTTTCTGGCGCCAAGCAGCGGTTTGAAGAGTGTGGTTGCCGGTGTAATTACGGGCACATGAGACTTAACATCTGTATGCCTCAAGTTGATGGACGCAGCGCAGTGCATCGTAGGGCACGTTCCTATAGAGCGTGACTTACGAGGCAATGCTTTGTTATGGGTGATGGTTACCACTTAGCATCAGGTGGGCCATCTGCTTGTGCCAACACCAAGTAATATAAAAAAAAAATGATCCAAATTGGTAATTCCATTCAGCAAATTCCTTTACATTCTCGTCACTACGTTACCGACCTCATAAAATACATCTCGCTCTAAAAAATAGGCTCATAATTCAGTCAAAGTCAAACAGACTATGTAAATGGACTATCTAAATTGAGTGTAGGTAAAGGAATTCGCACACTCACACCCAATATTACCAAAACATCCGACTTATGACCGGGTTACCTAAAAATAAACTAAAGGCACTTATTAATAGAGTTTATTCTGAATGGAAAAAGTTATGGGATAGATCGGTGGAGCGTGTTATGGTCGGCCCCCACTACACAGGATCCATTCGCGTTTTTGTTCGTCCATTGTCATTAGATTGTAGTGTAAATTCATCATTATCTGATCTTCTTGCCCTTACCCCACGCTAAATGGGGTCGGCATAACTGATTTTCTTCTTCCACTCTTCTCTATGATTCGTGATCTCGGCTGCCCACTTCGTGCTTAGGTACTTATGTCATCTTTCACACAGTCTTACTTCTTTTCTATGGCATGCCTGTCCTTCTTAAACCATTCACATCTAACTTTTTATTATTGTCATTTTATTTATCTCATACGAGTTCTGGGAACTTCATAGCAAAAAAAACTTTAACCTGACTGTGATTTTGTTATCAACCATAGTTTTTATTCTCTCGACGCCTTATTTTCCGTTGTGTAGCACCTATCCCGAATCGAGACGAGACATAAAAGCCGTCAGCTAGCGTGTCTCGAATCAGGACTTTCGATAAGACCATTGCTTGCATACCTAGCATTTCTGCATAATATGTTAGATAGCTATCCCATTGGCACTAATCACAATGTGTACGTGAAAGAATGGGCTAGCAAACAAACCATAATACCACTTCAAAATCGTCCTTTGACCACAGTCAGATGTAACTACGACCTCTTTTTAACTACGACGAAGTTTGAACATAGTCCGTTTCAATCGCTTACTCTAACATGTCGGTGGTTAGTATTGGATATCATACTAATTCTATAATTTTGTATTTTATTGTAATAAAGCAAAGCCGCAGAGTAGTGGAACTCCTTGCCGCTTTCGGTATCTCTGGAACATTACAACTTAGGAATTTTCAAGACAAGAATGAACTGGCGGATTATTGTGAAGAATGCTTTACCTCAGGTTGTACGACTTTCAGGTGGTAGTCAACCGCTTAGATAATATCTATTAATGAAAAAAGCATCAAATAATAAAATAGAACGACAATTGTAAACAGATATATAGGGTCAAAACCTCGCCTATTGGCGCATCCGCTTGCCATATTTCACCGGCAAAGTTTGTTTACACTAGCTGCCTTCTACGTAATGTGAGAACAGCTGATCTTCAAACTGAAGTACATTCTTACCATATTTTATGAAGTACAATTTAACGATTGAAATACCAGCGTATCCGTTTTTTTCCATAAAATTATTAGGAGACTTTTACAAATTCTGCGAAGCAGTCCTGAAACAGATTTGAAGGATTATAAAATTCTACGTGTTTTATTTGGTACTTACGCGGCAGTTCGTAGTATTATGCAACCACTCTTTTACAGATGCTCATTTTTTTTTATACAACTAGCTGATGGAACAATCAGATGGCCCAGCTGATGTTAAGTGGTAACCATCACCTATAACGAAGTATTATCTCGTAAGTCACGCACGATAGGAACGTGCCATACGACGCACTGCCCTGCGTCCATCAACTTGAGGCATACAGATGTTACCTAAGCCTCATGTGCCTGTAACTACACCGGCAACCACACTCTTCAAGCCTCTCATGTCAATGTTCGTGTCAAACAATTGATATATTTATTATCTATATAACTATTCACATTTTCATACAACTTATCTCTCTACAGGCGTGTTCAGCAAACAGAAAGTGGATCGTGCCTAGACCCTTTGACCACTCCAAAGCGTATTTGGGTAGACCCAGGCACTCATCATCAAATTCTTGTCCTTATCCCACTTTATGTGGGGTCGGCAAAACAGGTTTTTTCTCTCCACTTTCCTCTACCATCCGTCATCTCAGTTGTCACTGTTTTCTTACTCATGTCATCTTTCACACAACCCATCCATATTTTCTTTGGCCTGCCTCTACTCTTTAATCAATTCATTTTAGTGTATAATATCAATGGCCATATTTCAGCTTACAGCGAAACGAAAGTTAAAACCTCTAATTTTGCACAGTTTAATCGGGCGTAAGTTTTAATAATATCTGGCACCTCATCATTATTGAGGCTATATTTAAGTGCATATAGGTTAGAATGTATGATGTGTTAATTTATCCATAAAAGTAAATGAACTGAAAAACGATGAAAGGGGTGAGAAACTTAAAATAGACCCTTTTGTAGAGAGTCTAAAAAGGGTGTTTTAACTAAAACAAAAAACTGTTATTGCACGCACAGGAAAAGTTACATTCAAAAGGCATTTATTCAATAGAAACACAAGGATCATTTTGAAACGTCTTAAAGCTAGGTCTACTTTCTAAAGCTAGGTCTTAAAGCAAGAGAAGTAGAGCTCTTTGTGAAGGGATTGTCCGGGAAAGTACTACCACCACGCCTTTTTCTGCCACCAAGCAGCGTTGCTTTGTTTTGGTTTGAATAATGTGGTTGACGGTGTAATTACAGGCACATGAGGATTAACATCTGTACGCCTCAATTTGATGGTTGCAGGGCAGTGCATCGTAGGGCTCATTCCTATTATGAGTGACTTGCGAGACAATACTTTGTTATAGGTGATGGTTAACACAGAACACGGTGGGCTATCTGCTTGTTCCATCAGCTATATATTGTATAAAAAAAGGTCTAAATCCAGATGCAAGTTCCACGCGACCGTTTTGAAGAATAGACAACAAACTTACGGCTTGGTTCCTACCATTCTCATCCGGGTAGGAACCACACGAGTGGAGCCGTAAGATAACGCTAGCTTACAGTAAACAAATAAACACCCACGTGATATTAACTAGAAAATTGAATGCAAATGTAAACACATTATCAGATCGCCAAAGATTGCAAAATGTTGCTAAAATATTCGAAAAAATAAACAGTGACATCAGGGGCGAACTTATCACGAACGAATTTGACTTTAGTCACATAAACGTATCGTATCCCTAACTACAATAGATTAAGGTTGAATATCGCTAGCACACGTTTACGCCACAAATGTCAAAATTCATTCGTGATCAGCCTTAGCGATGTGTCAACTCGGTTTACCAAATCGGTTCAAATCGGTTTGACGACTGAACGAGTCAAACCTATTCAGGAGTTTAAATAAATCGGTTTAAAAAAATATTTCATTATTCATTAAGCGTGTTATTCATTTGAACAAAAATCAGTTTTTTTCTTTCATTTTTATGACTCGACGACATATTCATCGACAGAAAAACCGTAAGTAAGTTAAAATTAAGAAAATCATATGTATACATATGATTTTCTTAATTTTAACTTACTACATAGGTACATAACCTACATATGATTTTCTTAATTTTTTACGAGAGTAAAACAAGTACCAAACCGTTCGATCTTCAATACATCGGTCAATACTATTTCGGTGCCATTTATTTTGTAAACTGTTATTCGATTTGGATGCAAATCGGTTTGAATCGGTTTCAAACCGATTTCGATTTGTCTATTTTTTCAAACCGATTTAACCGAGTTGTGTTTTTAACCGAGTTGCCCATCGCTGATCAGCCTGCATGCGCAAAAACTTCTATTATTGTGCTTTTCTTCTTCAACTTGTTTTTACCAACGCTGTGTACATCAGTGTAGCTGTGATTGATCTTACATGTATATTTATCTCTTGTAGATAGTCAATCGATAATGAATAATCGATTATCGATTGACTTGATACATAATCAATTTTTTTGCACTTTGTGTTGGTTATTTTTATGTAAGTTTAGTACATTTTTTTTACAACTAGCTGATGGAACAAGCAGATGGCCCACCTGATGTTAAGTGGTAACCATCACCTACAACAAAGCATTGGCTCGTAAGTCACGCACGATAGGAACGTGCCCTACGATGCACTGCCCTGCGTCCATCAACTTGAGGCATACAGATGTTAAGCCTCATGTGCCTGTAATTACACCGGCAACCACACTCTTCAAGCCGAAACACAGCAACGCTACTTGGCGGCAGAAAAAGGCGTGGTGGTAATACTTCCCCGGACGAGCCCTTCACAAAGACCAATACTATACTCGTGCCAATATTGATTTTATCGATTACCTATATAACAAATCGAATTAACGTCCTTCTAAATTTGTCTATTTCACGCGCATTTTATTTGATAAGTTTTGGATACCAACCCACAATTTCATAGCTTGTAAAATGATAAGATTTTAATACTTACGATTAAAATATCGATTAGATATGATGTTCTAAATTTTATATAAAAAAAAAAACAAACAGACACTCGTTATTTGAAAATGGAACAAAGTATAATTGGCGTTTGTTTTTATTTCTAATAATTGACGAATAACGCACTCCTATCTTCCGACCTGAAATACTCAATTGAAAAATCAAAGAACATTTCATTCAAAGAGTCTAGACTAGACCAACCTCATTCATTAGCTTCCCAACGTTACAACTGTATCGGTGAACAGAGGCGTATTATTATTTTATTATCTATCGGAGTTTCGCAATCCCATTTAACCACTTAGCATCAGGTGTAATCGTAGAGACAGGGATGGAGTGAGTGAGCCCTATATTTTTTTTTATTAGTATGACCGTTTTGGTGTTCGATTTGTTTACGCAGTTTTTACGTCAGCTGTCAATTGTATCATAAAAATAATTTAGTAACCTCTTTACGATGACCATTTACCTAAGTTCCTAGTTTTTATCGGCCGGTACTAATTCACTCACATACTTATTAAAAAAAGAAAATATTTTGCAAATTCATTTAAGTAACATAATTCTTCATTACAATCATTTAGATTTTTTCGACCACACATGTCGGGCATTTTTGGGCACGCGCCAGTGATGTTGAGAGATAAATAACTTTTAAACGAAGATATATTCCGCCCCTGCTTGAAGGCCACAGTTGTTTACTCAGCGCTGACCACTGTTATCACGCTTCCATTTGCCGAGGTACTGGCTAATTATACCTGTCTGTCAAATACACTATCTAAGGCTTTATCGTTCACTTACCCACGGGATAAACGGTAGTTATATATTCAAACATCTGATAGGTATGTATCTAATGCGGGCGGTCATGCTTATGTCGGCTTTTGTTGATAGGATAGGAAAGACGAAGCAAGAAACAACAGTGAAGTGATCTGGTTTACAAGACGTTGAAAAAATTGCTTCCCATATGTTATTCCAAGAAAAAAACTTTACTCAAACTGTTGTGTTCAAAACGTCTTTTTGGTAAGAAAGATTGAGAAGCTATATTTCTCTCGACAACAAAGGAAATCAGATCAAAATTAGATTCAAGGCCGATTTCCGAATTCAAAACGAGCTTTGACATTCTTCTCGTCACGTCGTAAAAATTCCACAAACATGATGAGACTCCGATAAGTAAGTACCTAATCTTTTTCAGTACTCTACTAAACATACGTATTCAATTACCGAAGTACCTATAGACCTACCCGAAGAAGCAGAGCAAACGCTATGAGTTTTGTCCATTTTTGCGTCACGCTCGTAAATCGTAAGGTAGGAGATGGGGCGCGCTCCTACCACGGCACAGTTCACCACGAGAGCGCGCGGACGCGCCATCGACCACGAGTTTCCCGCGCGAATCGGAAAATTGGCGCGAAAATGACAAATTGTCAATGTCAAGAAGTTTTTTCTTTTTTGCATACGGCCAGTGTTTAGTGAATTTTTGAACGTTATTCCGGACTGTATGCTTGGTTTGTGTTGGATTTTTTTATGAAAAAAGCCCGAATGATTCAGCTCCATTAGCAATGACCAAATCGCACTTTATTATAAATATTAATATAATATTTTTTACACTAATAAAATATACTTAGTAAAATACTATAAAATCAAATACTGACACAAAAACGTAGTCACATAAATCTATCAAACAAAAATACACAAAGAGCACTAGATAAACATGTTGCGCCAACAATAAATCCGTTTGTTTTGACAACGCTAACGAGTTGTCATAATTTTATATTGTTTTTACACTTTGTCAACAGCCGCCGGATAAAATGTAAGTGATCATAGAAAAATAGTCGCTGGATTTTCCGTAAAATCCCATTCAGCGTTTATAAAAGCATAACGTATTCATTTGCGTCAGTCATAATGGAAACTATTAAAATATACTTTACCTTACTGATTACATTTGCTTTTGTACAATATTTAAAAAAAAAACTCACAATAAAAAGTTAAACGTTTTCAAATTAACACAACGTTATCTAGCCCCCTAAAATCATAGCTATCCCCAAACTAAAAAAAGCTTGTACTATAGAAACCATAGAATACCTACTCATTTAGATACTTTTTAAATACAAGTTCTTAGAATATATCTAACACCAAAATACAAAAAAAACTGTAAAATGTTTATAAGTGGTTGTGATCGAACCCGCAACATTTACAGCGCAGAAAGCCTGCTATATTATTTTATGTTTTTAAACCTAACCCATCGATGTACAATTTGACGAATAAAGTCATAAATCCTCTTTGCAATAAAAAGAGGTGATAAACGAATGTAAACTTTTTTGTCGGACGTTTGAATTTTGAAAACAATTTGTGAATCAAATTAAGTCACCTGGAACAGATAAAACTAGGTTTAGGAAACACTTATCGCTGTACAAACACTGCGTATCTATCTGTTAAATTGTATGTATTTACATTCGCTCTCTGGTATGTAAATTAGTTCCTGATTGTAGAAAATATTTCTCGGAGTAATCGCTTTTACCTGATTGCAAATAATAACGTTATTAGATAGTTTTCTAATGATAGGGGTTAGTTGGTTTTACACAGTACCTACAGCTGTGTATTATTTTAAACAGAAGTTCAATAGGTATTGTTAAATGGTACATTAAGACCTAGTAAATTTTAATAGATTTGTAATATTACTCTTACTTAATAATGTTAAAAATATGTGAAAGAAAATATATTTAATATAGGATGAATTCGTGACACATTTATTTGCGCTGCAACGGCTGAACTGATTTGGATAGAACAGTATTCAGTATATTTATTGCATTATTATGTATAGTAAAGTAAAGAAAAAATGTGTTTTATTGACATAATTAGTTAGCAGTATTGTTATTGAATCCATTGGCTCCCAAAAAAAAAAAGTGGCTTCTCCCATTAAATGAGTCCATTAGTCATTATGTAAATTATACAAAACATGACCAAATAATAAACAAATACAATTTTGAATATAAAAGGAAATACAAACTAGTACAAAATTGTAAAAATAGAAACGAATCCAACTAAGTATCGTATATGACAAAAGAAAATTACAAATACCAACAAATTTCTAAAAAAAAACAACATGTTTAGTACCACGTAGAACGTGGATGAACTTTAGTAACAGAATACAGAATTCTTTTTTTCGGTTATTAAATTAAAAACACGGTCGGATGTTACAAAAAAAAAACCATGAAATAAACAGCTGCATTCCAAACTTTCAAACAAAAGACAACCTGCTAATTCTGCGTTTTCAATTACGGCGTCAATAAAGTCCTGTCTGAAAATAGAACACAAAAAAAAGTTAACAGGAGTTCAAGGGTTAATCCTTAGCCATTTTCACAATTGACCGCATCGGCAATGAGAGGCCCGAGTCGCAGATTACGTACCAGCTACTATTGGCAGATACACAGATCAAGTCCCAGTTACTAAAGCTATGGTAACAGTACTAATTGAAAGAAACAATGTTTTAAGCACGTACTGACTCACTAGGTCCGTCACTCGAAAAGTAATTGAAGGTACTCATTTGCGTGACTAAAATGCGTAAGAGATTGGGTATTTATCCGGGTTAGAAAATTATTCCGACTGTGATCGTTAACGACATCGAAATAAATGAAGTTGTTACGTGCTAGGGCAAATATCTACTAACAATAGTTTTGACTATTTGTGATGTAGGACAGTTTAAATATTCACTCACTAGTTTACAACTCAGTAACGATATTCTTTAGATAAAAGTATTTGTATCTTTGTTTATGACGACTCTGAAATAGAGACAGAAATAATAAATAAAAAACCGGCCAAGTGTGAGTCGGACTCGCGCACGAAGGGTTCTGTACCATTATTTATAAAAAAGGCAAAAAAATCACATTTGTTGTATGGACGCCCCCTTAAATATTTATTTTATTCTGTTTTATAATTCAATTTTAATTTTAAATTTAAAAACATGTTGTTTATTTATTCAGTTGATGTATTTCTGTAATACATCATCTGTGAAAATTTCAACTGTCTATCACGGTTCATGAGATACAGCCTGGTGACAGACGGACAGACAGACAGACAGACGGACGGACAGCGGAGTATTCGAAATAGTGTCAATTTTACCCTTTGGGTACGGAACCCTAAAAACAGAACAACATTTAGACAAAAGCAGCAATTCAATATACGTTAGTTTCTTGTAAATGCTTAGTCTTATCAAAATGATTTACTTGTATATTTAATAAGTACATACATTGATCATAAATAATAAATATAAATGTATTAAAATAAATAGGTATAATAATATATAAGTCTTTTTATCTGATGGATAGCGTACCCAGAGATGGTATAACACTTGTGAGGCAAAACAAACTCACTAAACAGATTGCACTAATGAAAATGTGCTCCTTGATTGGTTATATTTTCTATTTTAAGTAAACCTCAAAGTTTTTTTTAGCTCTGGGTTAAAATAGTTGAGATGTTTGTCTTTTGTGCTAAGTGCAATTTCTTACCATTCAAACGTAACGTACGTGCCTTTCGTACGTTTATAGGGTTTCTAAGTCCAATAGTATAGTCTTTTGCTCCCCTCTTGCTTCTTGCTATCCTTTTTTTTATATTGGTGGACTTTCCACACAACACTAACTAGCCCCAAACTAAGCCAAAGCTAATATGGACCACCCAGACCAGAACCAGATAGCTGATATAATACATAACATACATTTTTGTACTTATAATTAATAATAACACTCAGACAGAGAACAAACATTTAAGTTCATCACAAAAATGTTTGTTCTCGGTGGGGATCGAACCCACTGCCTACGGCGCAGAAGGCAAAGCTACTACTAACTGAGCTGTGAAGGGATATACCTACAACTTTGTTACAATAATTGGTATTCTGACCCATCAATCCAAAAATCCATTGTTTAATTATCCTTTAACATAGTAATATGTAAATCGGAAACCTCAGTACAGGAACTTATACAATACGTCGGCACTTAAATCTTAATAAATTACAAATAAAATACAATTTTATCCTGCTAGCCCTCACACCTTACCATATAGAACAGTCTACAGAAACACACACACATATACTTCAAACACCTATTGAAACATATTATTTACCAGATATAAATAGTAAAAAAACACAGTCAAATCATCGTCAAGGTCATCTCAATGTCATCGTAGGTAAGGCTTATCAGTGCCTATCCAATTTCTGTTATCTGTACGCGAAGTAGGTCACACGAGTTAGATGAATATTTGCATCTCAAAGGGCGACGCTTACAAACTAAATGTAAATTTGTATATTCCTACTGTACTCGCCTTACAATGTAGAGCCTACACAAGTTATTCACGGTAGCAAGCAATTAAAAATTCAAACTCATTGAATGGACATTTTGGTATAAACCTCTGGTGTATGGCCTTAGGCTGGCCGCATACACTCATTTTATAGATTCGATATTTAAATCCGTTTATCGATTTGACTTTTCCGAACGCCGCATATCCCCAGGGTCTATGATTTTTTTTGACTATGCTCTTTCGTTTATGATAAGGTTTTTTTTGGATTATTCTCATCCGTCACCCAATTCTGTCACCTATAGGTGACGGATGGGAATAAAAAGTGCGATCTGTCACCCATTTAGTAAAGAGGTGACGGATCGAACTTTTTGAAATTGAAAAAGTTCTATCTGTCACCCAATTGGCAAAGGGGTGACAGATCGAACTTTTAAAATTTTAAAAAGTTCGATCCGTCCCCCCCTACACAAGCAGAGTATCAGGGTAGAAGGTTTGAACCCTAGGCACGGTAGATATTCCCACAGATCTCTTAGTACCAAGTTCTAACTCCAGATTCTTTAAAGGCGTCTAAAGGGGGTAGTCAGAGGTACGTCCAAACATTACATTTGGCACATACCCACATTTTGCAGTAGTTGGTAAAGCCAAAGTCTCCATGCATTGTATGTAGCTGTAGTAATGGTTCAGGGCAGATTTTGAAGGTTCCATCACTAAGAAAATCTTCCAATTGACACAAAAGGTTTCTCATGTCTTCAGCACAGAAAAAATATTCTATAACCTTCGTTATTGTAATCGGCTAACAGAAAGAGTTCAAATTTAGGAGGAATCACTACTTCTTCCACATCAATGAAACAATTTTTTTTAACTTGCAGAGCTTTTTTTAGCTTCTTTCCGGGCTTTGTACAAATTACTATTAATTTTTTGAAAGAGTTGAAGTTTTTTTATTTGTCGATCAAATAAAAAAAGTCCTTCATCTTTCATAGAAGTCACGGCTTTTTTGTAAATTCCTGGGATGCTTTACTTGCTTCAGATGCAATAACATTTTGTTTGACTTCATGTAATTTTTGATCCAAATCATTTTTGGTAAAATCGGGCGCATGGAATGTGGAGTTTTTCTGATAATAGAACTATGCAAATGCTTTTTTTTATATCTAAGCGAATGTTTTAGGAAACAAATAAAAAAAAATCTTGTTCTTAGCCTTGAAACACTGGTACATTCGCTTCCGCGGACTTTAACAGTTGTATTGTTTGAATATACCGAGTAGAAAAAAAAGGCACTGGAAGTGAACGAAAGCAAAGGTAATAAAAAAAATCGTAGCATTAATGAGATCATCACTCACACTATAATTATTTTATAAGGGACTTCATTAATTATTTTCATATTTAGTGTTATTTTATTATAAGGCTAAAAAAGAGTATCACAACATAATATTTTATGTAACAAAGCTTCGCGGATCACTATAAATCTATAATCTATACTCAGTTATCATAGCGTATTGTAGAATTGGTTTATGTCTTACTAAAATGTTTAGCGAACCATGGCTAGTCGGCTTCTTTGTATAACAAGAACATTGTATTTTCGACCTTATTGTATTGTTTTTACGAACTATAAATGCAGATTTATAGTTCGCAAAAACTACACTCGGCTACCATCGTGTTGGTTTGGATGCACACTGTTCAATTGTTCTTAGTGCGTTAAAATAATCATCAATAAAACGGGTCAGAATGTTGCATTATTCGCGAATCTGATATACACTAAAGGTGGTAAACAGCAGATTGTATGAGGTCAAATCAGAAGACTGACCACCGGTTTCTGAAAGCCCGACCAAAACTAATCGCATGTCAAGTCACTTGCTATCTCTATCTAATTCGATGTAATAGCTGAAATGGCGAGTGACTTGACATGCGATGTTTTGATCGAGCTTTCAGAAACCAGCGGTAAATATTATTGTGAGTTATAATTTTGATGACCTTATCTCAAACTTTCTTTCAAATCGAATCAATGTGTGAACAGATAGAAATCAATAGTTATGTCCGTCTCTCTGTAAGTGACGGAGGGTGACAGATCGAACTTTTTAAGATTAAAAAAGTTCGATCCGTCGCCCATTTGGCAAAGGGGTGACGGATCGAACTTTTAATATTTTAAAAAGTTCGATCCGTCACCCAGCTGGTGAAAAGGTGACGGATCGAACTTTTTGTTCCCATCCGTCACCTATAGGTGACAGAAATGGGTGACAGATGGGAACAATCCTTTTTTTTAATTGGGAAATTGAGTGGTTGTTGCCGGCCCACAACATGCCAACCACTATAACAAAAAGCGAATTTCTGTTAGTAAGCTTTTTCTGAACATATCATCATCCGCAGCTTTAACTGACAGCCTGAAGTAGACGTGACTCCTGCCATTACATCCGATAAAGTCAAAGTCACAGTCAAAAGGTATTTATTCAATAAAATCACAAGGATCACTTTTAAACGTCTTAAAGCTAGGTGCCAGTTCCACGCGACCAAAGCCTAGAAGAACAGGCAACAAACATACGGGTTGGTGCCTACCGTTCTTTTGTATGATTCTTGTTACAATGTAATATAATATATTATGATATTGAGCTACCTTCATCCATCAGCCTAGGAGGCTACTGAACATCCCAAACAATTATTATTAGATATTTTTTTATGAGATATCATCAAAAACATGGAGAAATCTTGAATAAATTAAATTAAAAAAAATTACGGAACTCGATATCTAGTTCCTAATAATTATGCAAAGATTATTATTATGCATTTTAAACCAGATAGCTAAATTTAACGGACTTTGACTTTTTTGTCCAAAGCTAGTCTGCAAAGCAACAAGATACTTGCCGCACCTACCATAGTAAAGTGAGCAATATTCCATTGCTCTTGATCTTCGTTGAACACCTCAGTTCGAGTTACAGCGCACATTAATTACTCGGAATCGTTTTAAATGTACCGTGAAACGACCAATTGAATATTGTTTGCTGCATAGACAATTAGTGATGAAAATTGATACTGCATCCTGCCGCAGTTCGCAAACTCAAGCCATAGACAAGATTAATTACTTTGATCCTTGCAATTGGCATCTTAATTTTATAGACAACAGTGTCTTCCTGCTTGCTGGAAAGAGATTGAATGGAACATTAATGGTGTACAATATAATATAATTATGTTTGTATACCCTGCTTAGTAGTTCAGTATGGTAGAGAATGTACCAGCATCGCAAGTGCAAGCAACACATTTCGATTAGATTTCAATTGCATTTTATCGTGACTTGAAGAGTAGACTACATGTTTTTATTAAACATAAAAGGTTTATTATAAGTATAGAAAAGATTTATGCAGCATATCTTTCTTCATATGTACGAAATACCATGACTTTTGGTACCTTTAGTTACAAGAATAAGCACGAAGCAACGTACTTAACAAAAAAAATTACAATCAAGATACGTTTAAGAGTAGTTGAGCACTTTGTGAAGGGCTCGTCCGGGGAAGTACTACCAACACGCCTTTTTCTGCCGCCAAGCACCAACGCTGTGTTTCGGTTTGAAGAGTGTGGTTGCCGGTGTAATTACAGGCACATGTGGCTTAACATCTGTATGCCTCAATTTGATGGACGCAGGGCAGTGCATCGTAGGGCACGTTCCTATCGTGCGTGACTTACGAGGCAATGCTCTGTTATAGGTGATGGTTACCACTTAGCATCAGGTGGGCCATCTGCTTGTTCCTTAAGCAAGTATTATTTAAAAAAAAAACAAAGTGAAAAGAAAAACAAACACCACCATTTCCTAAAACAATGATTACAAGAATGTTATGTCAATATATTATCAAGTCAGTAAGCAATCAAAACAAAAACGGTTTTATTAAACCAGTTATAATTCAACCCGCCACTACATTCAAATCTCGTAATAACTATACTTTAATGCTACGTTGATTTGAAAAGCGTGGACGTATAACAGAATCGCTTACCATGAGGCAATGAAGGTACATCGTTTATAACACGTAGATTACTATGACAGCGTTAGATAAAAGCAGTGAAAAATGGGCCAATTACAAAATATAATAAATATTGTGAGTTTGCCATCGTCTTCGGTGGCGCCCTAAACTGTTTTAGTTTACTTGCCCTAAATTAGCTCTCCTACTAACGAAGGGACAAGTTATCTTTCTGTTTGAATTTCGCGAGAGATAAAAGAAACACTAACTTAAGAAGCAGACAGCCGTCTAAGAACTTCTCACTCGCACATTTTAACATTTTTGAAAATATCAAATGTCTGTAATTAGTTAGTTTCGGAGAAATAACATGATAAAGATTTAGCAAAAAAACATTAGGATTCAAACAAGTTTTTATGAAAAAATATAAATTTTATATAATAAAATATAACATTTATCCTCTCCTTTCACATGCCGGAACGTAGATCCACGCGAGACATAATACATTTTCTATTGTGTCTGGAATCCCAGCATACAAGAGGTTATATGATAAAATGTATTATAATAAAAAATACCCTATAAAAATATAAAATACAAAATATAAAATACCCTATATAAAATTTCTATAAATACAAATTTATATAAATATAAATACAAATTCTACCAATGAAAATGATAAATATTATCAATACTGAAACTTTGTAAACCTGGTTGTTTCCGATTTTTCATAAATACATTCAGTAATTTTAAAAAAACTAAACGTAACTTCAAAAATGTTGAAATGTGCAAGTGAGAAATAATTTTGACGGTTGTCAGCCTCTTAATGACCTAATTACTTTAAAAAGTACAACGCCTACGGCTTTTTCAATGTCCTTAGTATTCATCACCACATTTTATATTGTAAAAGTTTGTCAGCCCTATAACATGTGCATTGACTTGAGGAGTTTTAAAAAAAAATACCGGCTTAGTGCGAGTTGGACTCGCGCACGAAGGTTTCCGTACCATCTATAAAAACGGCAAAAAAAACGTCTGTTGTTTGGGAGCCCCTTTAAATATTAATTTTATTCTGTTTTTAATATTTGTTGTTATAGCGGCAACAGAAATACATCATCTGTCTAACTATCACGGTTCATGAGATACAGCCAGGTTACAGACGGACAGACGGACAGCAGAGTCTTAGTGATAGGGTCCCGTTTTACCCTTTGGGTACGGAACCCTAAAAAACCAAGCCTACCGTTGTGTTAACGCAACATTACCTCACAGAGCACGTCCGCTGAGGACGTGCCCTTTGTGGCATTGCACTACATTCATGACTCTGTAACGTAAACAGATGTTAAGACTCATGTACCTGTACACTGACACACACTTGCCACTTTTGCGAAATTTACAGGAAGTTACTTCTCCAAAAACGCGAAATTTGTTTATGTTAATGATTCATTTAAAAACATTTGAAAATCTGTCGTCTCCCTACACTATCAAGTCTCCACGTTTTTTTAATAAGTAATTCTTTTAAAAACAATTGAAGATCATTTGTGGCGGGACTTTTGACAGCTTGTATACTGTAAAGGCTCCAGGATTTCCACAATCTGTCTGTCCTATCAAAAAATCTTTGACAGGACATACGATTATATACATAACTACGATATATATATTCGAGCCAGTCTTAAGGTACAGCTCAATTTTCTATCGCCCAGTATGCAAAGTAGAACCAGTTTTTACCGTACGATTATTCAAGCAAAAACATTTCCAATAATTATTGATTTCTAGGGCTGATTTGCACTGTGACTATGATGCTTAAGAGGCTGATAATCTTTTTGAAAAAAATAATTGACACATTTCAACAGTTTTGAAGATTAATCACTGGATGAAGTTATACAATCACAAGATTTGTAAAATAACATTATGTACAAAGGTTTTTTTCCAAATAAAAAGGTTGTTATTTTAGTTTTCGTACTTAATCAAAGTGTTTAGTTGCGAAACTTTTTTGAAAAGTAGCCGGCGTCTTAAGAGGAGTATAATTAAAAAGACCTACGTATGTTCATAAAAATTACTTTTTAATGGACTGTGAGGCACGGATGCGCGTATAATGCGAATACCTGCAATACGAACCTAGAACATTATGCAACAATTTAATCGAATCAGCTTGTTGCAAGTTGACGTATAATTTTACCATTTCTTTTAATTAAAACTTGAAAAAATAAACGATACTCATCCACAGTAAAGACCCAATAATAAATGCCTTGAACAATTTAACGTGTTCTAAATTTTAACACGTTTAGAATTTTGAATAGAATTTGTATTAGACACAACCTGTGTGGTAGAAACTCTAATAAATTATGCGACAAACTAGTTGTCCGCGGGATCACTAAACAACTAACATGTGAGCCACGAAGAAAGAAAATTAATAAGGTGGTAGACAATTTTTTTTCCTTTTGTTTACTATTCAAATTATGTTATATTTTACTCACAGATACCGTACGGGAGTATAAAAATGTCTCTAGTTCAAACTAATCATAGCTAATACAAATATTTGGCGCCAAAATATGCCTAATGAGCCTATTTAAATTCATATCGCATTGTGAATATTATGGTTAAAATGTTAACTAGACGATTATAGGCTCATTTGGCACATTCAGAAAGAAATCTTTTTATTTAAATTGTAAAATATTCTATCCGTAATAATAAATAAATATTCGTGGACCTTTCAACAGCACTGTCTAGCCCTAAATTAAGTAAATAGTTTGGGTTACAGGAACCAGATAATATTTATATTCTTATTTTGTGTATGTAACATGTAACATATTATGTTTTGGTCATACTCGATACTCAATACTCAATATATTTATTGCTTACACATGGTTTGGTTAGGTACAAACATAGTTGTTGGGTGTTAGTAAGTATCACATGGACCCTGCATAGGGTATGGCAACATGGAGGCAGGCCGAGGTTTTCAATTTACTAGTAGGTTCATAGGTATAGTCTTGCTTAATAAATACCGTTTAAGTTATTTAGGTAGGTCTATTTAATCGTTGTAGGCATATAAAAAAGAAAAATATGTATAGTCATGTAGGTATTGGGTATTTATGTCAAATTTTGTTTATTAAGGATTTAATTGAAAATGAGAAATTGAGTCATATATTATATGACCAAATTGGACCCCTATAGGACCAAAGACCAAGTGATCGGACCAAGTACTGGAATACTTTGACGTGTGCAAAGTTTGAATACTTCGTTTTCGAAATTCCCATCCAAAAGTTAAATTAATATTGTCTCAAATTTTCAACAACCTTGATAATATGTATGTGACCTTGATAGATACGCTATTTGCGTTTACTAATTGGTGGCAGTTCTGTTACCTATTTTATCTAAAGTTCACAATTAATGGTCAAAAAACAGCTTTAAATAAGGCTGCGTCATGATGTGTTAGTTTCATTTTGGCGGAAAGTTTAAGAGCATTTCATGAATGAAAAACTTCGAAATTTCAAAAATCTTGTATCAATAGTTATTTGCCATGACCTGTAGAACACTCTGCTTTCGGGGTTATAGGGATATTATGTTACACGTTGTATACTTATAATATTTTTCAATATATAATATGGTTCAAAAATCGCAATAAACCAAGGTCAGCAAAAATTTCATTTATCAAAACGTTATTTCACTTTTGACAGATTTCTCTATGTGGTTATTTCTGACAAAATTAAAACTAAAAAATCACTAATAGTCCCATCAACATTTTATTATTTTGAAAAGGCTAACTGTGTATCATTTATTAACATCCGGTGGAAAAAGCCATCCAAAGCATCCATCACACAACCTGTAATAATGGAAAACGTTAACATAATATTAAAATTGATGTGTTTACTTATTAGGCCCTTATTAATACACTCTATTATGAATTTTATCTTATCACCTAAAATGTGTGCTGATATTAATTATGAGTGATTCCCGATGTTCTCTTGTGTGTTGTTACAGCATATACATACCTCTTAAAACAAAATTTAAAACCTTTTGAAATCAAACTATAAAGGACACAAAAAATTTGACAACCCTAATTTTGCCAAACATATAGATCTACTCACAACACACACGTCTCAGCGCAGTCACTGATTTTAGGGTTGTCCGAGCTTTTGCTAAAACTATTAGAAATTTTCTTGATCGTTTATGATGTAATAAATGTAATGATGATGTAATGATCGTTGATGTAATAAATATTATGAAAACATGAAAAAAACAAACATTTTCAACTCAACAAGCTGAAAGCCCTGAAGGTCACGGACACTATATAATTTTTTAAACACCGTGTATAAGTAATATGTAGTCATTAAGAGCAGCTAAATAAAATTAATCTTATCATCATGTACGAAACCTCGCATAAACAATCATACCAGATAACCAGTAAACCAATTTATACACGACCACACCTTCTCAGTTATTATCATCAACATCTTTCGAGCATCGACACGGCAATTAACGCCTCTAGGCCTCAATCTAAAAACATAAGGTACCCCATCTTTCAGAACCAACGCATCTAATTATGAACCTTACTTCTGGAGTTTAAAGACGATTTTTGAATGGGTTCGTGAAAAGATCGCACACTTGATGAGCTTTTCTAATGTGGTGGAAATTAAACAGCCGTGAAGCTGTTCAAATTGATTATCTGCTAGATATCTGATCGTGCCAACGGTCGCCACTTCAACAGTTGGAGCGTCTGCAATTATTCTTAATTTGTAAGAAGATTTAGGTATAAAAGGAAATCTAGATCTAGAATCCTTCAATAATAAAAAATGATCAACAATAATAAAAAAATATAATGGGCTTTGGGTATAATCCTACTAATATTATAAACGCGAAAGTTTGTAAGTATGGATGGATGGATGGATGGATGGATGTTTGTTAATCTTCCACGTAAAAACTACTGAATGGATTTTAATGAAACTTTACAATAATATAGCTTATATATCAGAATAACACATAGGCTACAATTTATAAAGATATTGTGTGACTTATCCTGCGCAGACGAAGTCGCGGGCACCAGCTTGTTGATTTATAAAAATGTCTGAGTATGTAACTAGTAACTTGAAAAATAAAATATAGTCATTTTGATTATTCAAAAGCAACCGCCACAAAATCAAGTTTATTTTACAATAATTGTTACGAAACAAGATAGATTCTAATAAATTCTCAGATTTGACAACGAAAGATAAAGAGCGCAGTAAAATCAACATTAAGAATTTATCCATTACGATACAAAAATCAAAGTGTTTCGCCAACCACATCAAAATAATTTAACGACTATGGAACCGTTAAAACACTGAAAAGTTACAATACTTTTAACGCGCCATCTCTTGATTTATGATTAACAAAATAAAAACTCCTATGCTGATGAAAATATATTGCACTTAAAAAAATATATAAATGACTAACGGCCGGTTTCTAAAAACCCGATCAAAACTAATCGAATGTCAAGACACTCGCCATTTCAGCTAATACATCGAATTAGATAGAGATAGCAAGTGACTTGAAATGCGATTAGTTTTAATCGGGCTTTCAGAAACCGGCCGTAAGACTCACCTAAAACGTAAACGAATCTGATCAAATGGCTCATTTTAAACCAAATGTACTGTACAATTTTATTGCAAGCTTAAAAAACATAAAAAAAAAGCTTTTTGATAATGCACGCTAATTATTTAGCGTTTTTTCAGAGCAAGGAATAATTCAATACGTATTGTTTTTTTTTTTAATATATACTCATTTTTTTTATTTTATATTGTATTTTTTTTATGCACAATTTAAAAGGGTTTTACTTTTAAATTGGGCAAGTTACATCTCTAGCTATTGGCTAATTTGTATATTCTTAACTGTTTATCGTTTTAGTACAAAGGGATTGCGCCTGTATAAAATAGGTAAGTAGGTTTTACGAGAACAAACTAATCTGTAGTTCTGGCGATCATCCAAAGCGTTCAGCCACTCATTCAAAAGTCATCATTCATACCTACGCGAGGTAAAAACATGCCATGCAAAAAGATATGAACTTTGACATAATTTTCATTTAAAACTGTAAACGGGATATTTACTGATTAACTGCTTCTTCTTGTCGTTTCACTATTTTCTTTCGAAACAGTGTGGTGAAAGGATTTTAAGTGCGCCTCAAGAGGCTCCTTTCGAGCACTTGACACAAGTTTTAGAACTTTTTAACATGTCGGTTTCCTCACGATGTTTTCCTTCACCGTTTGAGAGTTCTGGCACTGTGTTCATACATTTTTGAACAGAAAACTCATTGGTACACGACTGGTTTCGAACCACGACCTTAGGATCGGAAAGCCGCTACCACTAGACCACCAGTGCTCTTATTTACTGATTATTTGTGGTTTCAAAAACTGTATGACATGATAAATTGTTTTTTATTTACAAAGAAAATTACTACTAATCAAGACACGGCAGTCAGCCAAGTTCGGAAAAGAAACGGGGTCGCACCGGTAGTGTGTTTATTTACACAAACCATTGCAAGCTAATTTTGATATCCAAAAATTATCATTCAAGGTTCAGCTAAATGCGATTGATGAAAAACTAAATTGTCCTCTGGTATGGAAACTCATCCAGAGGACCAAATCGCTATTAGTTATAAGTTACTAACCTATGTATAAACTTTTTCTGTTACTAACACCATGGACCATATTGTCGGAATAAATAAATGAATTATTATTATTATTATTAGCTAGAATCTAAAAAAACAGTTTTTTTTTTTATCACGTTAAAAATGCTTTAGACATAAAGCAAGTATTACGTAAGAAGATTTATTAAAATATTTACCCCCCCCCCCCTCCCCCTTGTCAGCAAAATTAAGCAAAGCTCTTATCTAAAAAAAAATATAACAGGAACGGGGTTTAAAATAGGGTGAACCTAAAAAGGCCGGGCACTTCCATGCCTTCCAGCCAAGTAAAAAAAACTTTTTTTTACTTTACAAAAACTATATATTTTCAAGGATATGAAACAAGGAATATATAGATAGATATTACACATATTATACATGGACGCAAGTCTATAAAACGATTTGATACTGTCGGTGCTGTTATCATAACCTTCCGTTTGGACGTGAGAATTAAACTGAAAATAAAATGAATGACGCAGAAAATTAAAGCCAGGGTTTCCTTTGTAAGGGGATTTCTATGAAAGTGTCTACCGTTATATTACGTCCTTTTTTTCGGTATTTCAAAAGGCGTACCTAGTAGAGCCCTGGTGCACCTTCGAATATTTCGTTAGAAATATGGAAAAAATTGTGAAATAAATAACTGAACATGTTACATAAAACACGGAACTCACAAGTCGTATATTATAATTAAAAAGTGTCTTTTTTTAATCAGAGACGTAAAAAGCTTGTACACATTCTTAAAACTAATAATTTTAAAATGTGTACACGTTTCTAAGAATTACACATAATTCTAAATCGAAGCTACGGTTATCTTATAGCCTAAATTAGGGTACATTTTTATAGGTAGAATGATCGGCGTGTTTGCATAAAAAAAATAAGACTAGGCTTCCGTTATATTGCGGTCTCCGTCATTTCAGGTAACCTGGCGTAACTTTACAGTCTTCATTCTGATGATATCAATATCTGGATCTATTTACAGATGTTGTAAAAGTTGTTTGCTTTTTAACACGTGCCCTTGTAAAGGTTTACGCATGAGCTGAAAAAATTACATCGTAAAATGTACCTTACGTACCAGCCTATTTATAACATTACTAAAATACGGAATATGATTTATTTGTGTTGTATAAAAGTCATGGGTTGATTGATGTTCTACATCTGTCTATTTTCGTGGTAGTGTGGAGTAATAAAAGGGTTTTTTCATTGGCTGAATGATACATATAGCACGAAATTTCAGTACTATGTTTTTGACAAATAAACAAGTCAAAAAAAATCCGACCTACATTTTGTGAGATATATTTTCTTGCAGTAAATAAGTTAGTTCGATGAGCGAATGCCAATCAAACTTCTTTTGCACAGATAAGGTAATGCAGGTCTTTTTTAGTGTTCCGTACCCAAAGGGTAAAACGGGACCCTATTACTAAGACTCCGCTGTCCGTTTGTCACCAGGCTGTATCTCATGAACCGTGATAGTTAGTCAGTTGAAATGTTCACAGATGATGTATTTCTGTTCCCGCTATAATAAAAAATACTATAACACAGAATAAAATAAATATTTAATGGGGGCTCTCATACAAGAAACGTGATTTTTTTGCCGTTTTTATAGATAATAGTTCGTAACCCTTCGTGCGCGAGTCCGACTCGCACTTGGCCATTTCTTACAGATGGTATAGACATGAAATCAAAATATTGTCCTATAAGTTTCAGTAGGTAAATGTGTTTTACTTGCTAACACGTTATCTCACGTTCAATGTTGGCATAACTTATACCTAGTGTATTAGCAAGTATGTGTATAAAATTGCAAAATATCTGATGGTCTGAAGGTCATCTCTGGTAAAATGAAAATGAAAATAACGAGCAAGTTTATTTTTATTTTACATAATGTTTCAGCAGCGGCGAGAGGCTTGCCACAAAATGTAATCCTGAGGTTGGATTTTATACCTTCCAAATGGAATGGAGATACAACAATTTTGAATGCCTTCATCTGAGAATAAAATTTTCGTGCCTAAAGAATTTCATCTCTTCATCATCAGCCCGTTGGAATCCCCTGCTGGACATAGGCCTCCCCTAAACATTCCCAAGAACAACAATTTTGAGCTCTTTTCATCCATCATCAATTTTTACAATAAGTCAAGTCAAAGTCAAAAAAGTATTTATTCAATAAAATCACAAGGATCACTTTGAAACGTCTTAAAGCTAGGTGACTCTACGTGCCAGTTCTACGCGACCAAAGCCTAGAAGAACAGGCAACAAACTTACGGCTTGGTTCCTACCGTTCTTTTGTATGATCCTTTTACAAAGTAATATAATATAATATTGTAATTACGAGTATTATACAATATCATCAGTCTATCGAGGTTATTATTCCCCAGCTGTTGTCGGTTCCTCAAGCTATTGACCTGCCCATTTGTACTTTATCTTACTGCAACAGCACTTCAATTCTGCGAAGTACGTTGGCGACCTTGGTTGTTCAATGGATTTACTCATTTCTGAATCTATTACCTAGTGAAACTAAAAAAAAAACAAAAGCATAGCTCTGTTCATAGCCCATTGATGTATGGCGTCGGTGTATGAGACCAATAGTTAGCTACCACGTCTCAGTTCCACAACTCATCACTGACAACCAAGCAGTAAGTTTGTTGCCTGTTCTTCTAGGCTTTGGTCGCGTGGAACTGGCACCTAGAGTCACCTAGCTTTAAGACGTTTCAAAGTGATCCTTGTGATTACATTGAAAACCTTTTGACTTTGACAACATGCACTGATTAGATTTTCGTCTTGAGGGTCTGCGGTATCTGTGATTAGAAGATGTGTCATAATTTCCCAAAGTTGTCCATCTGAGTTAGATTTGTCGACTTCGTGGTTTGCAACTTCGTTAATATCACTCCCAACATGTACCATGTGAGTACACTAATTTCATCTACGAACGTATTTTCTTATAAGAAGTTGAATGAATGAAATAATACATTTAACAATTCAAACTAAGAATAGCACTGAGCTTGTATTTTATGTCTTAGTTTTACAACTCTCTCAGTGTACACTGAGAAACGTATTATTATTCAAAGTGATAGCATTATTTTATGATCCTGCTTATACCAAAATACGGCTTTGCTTATCGTCATGATTTTATGCGTGCGCCAATAATATGTCACGAACGATAGTGCATAAACCGCTTATCAGCCAATATCGATATATGCATATGTATTGTTGCAGATCTGATAGCGACAATAAAAAAATTAAAACATTAATAATTAATTTAATTTACTGTGCTTATATGATCTCCATTTGGATATACAATAAATACATGTATTTTCAGAAAAGAAGTACTTAAATATTATATCATCTAATCTTGTTCCCATAGTACAAAATTTGCTTAGTATGGACTAGATAGTGCTGTGTAGAATTCTGGTATTTATTTAAATCAAAGTAAGTGAGCGTAAAACAGCGTCCAGATTTTACCCACTGCGTACGAGACGCTGTTGTTCCTGGAACATATTTTATATGTATAGAATCTATGCTTTCAGTCTAGTTGGCCTTATCCATAGGAAAGACATTAGCAATATTTATATGTGACAAAACCACTGAATTCCATACCATGTCTTCCTTCAGCGCTAATTTTGAACGATAATTCCAAAGCATAAAAACCAAATTCATTTTATCGGATAACTATTTCAATCAATTACTTGATCTGCAGCTCAAATCGCAGCTCAAGCTTGAGCTGCTTGAATCAAACTACTAGATCGTATTGACTTATAACATTCCTACAAAAAGGTTTAAGAAAGCAACGAAACTATGTAGAAATATATCGAAACAAATTCATTTTAGTAAGTACCTACTTATCTAGTTAAGACAGGTGTGATACTAATTGTACCGACAACTGTTATGAAGAATGTAGGTTATCACGTAATAACATACCGTAAAGTCTGCTTATCAATGAATTTATTATCATAGAGGAGTCTTGAAACGGCGCGATATAATATTTTATTATCAAGCTTGGAAATTTCTTCCAATATTTTCATTTTTTTTTTTTTTTTATACAACCAGCTGATGGAACAAGCAAATGGCCCACCTGATGTTAAGTGGTAACCATCACCTATAACAAAGCATTGCCTCGTAAGTCACGCACGATAGGAACGTGCCCTACGATGCACTGCCCTGCGTCCATCAGCTTGAGGCATACAGATGTTAAGCCTCATGTGCCTGTAATTACACCGGCAACCACACTCTTCAAACCGAAACACAGCATTGCTGCTTGGCGGCAGAAAAAGGTGTGGTGGTAGTACTTCCTCGGGCGAGCTCTTCACAAAGAGCTCTACTACTCTTTTTTTATTTTTGTTTTACTCATGCTACATGAGTAAAACAAAAATTGAAATGGTCAGTCAATTTATGGTATTCTTTTAATGGTCATAATAAGCCTCCATCTAAAATAGCATAGTGTTATAAATTAAATATAAAGTCAATTAATAGATTGTAATACACTAAGGAACCATATTTCACTGAAAGACCACGGTTGCACTGCTCAGTCGCGCTAACAAAATGTAGGTATAAAGCTCTATGGACGGTACCTTACCTGGTGTGCGCTTGGTAGCACAACCAATTTGGTCGTGCAACCAGAACCAACACGTGCAGTAAATGTAACTGGTGGCACGCTGGTTGCGCAACCACTAAAATGTATAGAATCCAGGACGTCAACTCTGGTATCTCCTTAGAAGTTTAAACATACGGTTGCGCGGTTGGTTGTACAACGAGCCCTATTTTACTGAGAAACCACGGTAGTACAACCAGCCGAGCTACTGTGACTGGTTGCGCAACCGTGATCCACAGTAAAATAAAAAAAATAGTCCCGAAATGTTTTGCATAAAATATTACGTCGTCTGAATATCGTAATAGTGATTTATTTTATTTATTTATTTATTTATTTTACTTTAATTAAAACGGTACATACAACCAATTATATTAATTAAAGAACATAAGAATTGAATACATAAAAATAGAGGAAATTAAACATTTAAGAAACAATTAAAATAACGAAAAATAATTAGAAAAATAAAGCGGAGTCAGAAAAGTATGGATAATAACAATAAAAATAATTATGTCAGTTAAAAATTAAGTAATAATAATAATTAAAGCAAAATGTCAAAAACAACAAACAAAGGACAGGTTTACACACAGTTAGGCATCACGCTCGCAAAATCTCAAACATTCGGACAATATTTTCATCCAGCCATCCACAAACAAATCACAGCCAGGACAAGCATCAAATGAGACTGTGATTGAGAAATGTGATTTGTTGTTCATGGAGTTGAATCATTCAGAAATCTAAAACTCTTCCATTTTAGTCGTTCAATACAAGCTGATTTATGTGAACTATTCTTTACTGACAAAGCAGTTTGTCTAGTATAAGAAAGTGAAAATAAGTGTAAGTGAATATAATCCGAACTCTTAAAATGGTGAACTTTGTTGGGACTATACTTTTGGCGCTGATACTGGTGAGTACCTGAATATAAGATTGTGTTTGTTTAAAGACCACTTAGCACGGCGATACTGCGGTTATTTTTATAGCGATGATGTCCACCTTAAGGGACTGACAACCGTCAAACAATATGTAATTTGAACTTAGTTTCAATCTGTCATATAAAAACTGTCTTTACTACTTTTAAATTACAGCAGTTGTAGATTTAGTAGGGGGTTTAAATTAAATTCAGTCTAGCGAGCCATTGAGCTCGCCTTAATGTAACAAGAGTGGAGAACATTTTTATTAATATTAGTATAAGTATAAAGTTTATCAAATTTATCCCAAAGATAATCGGCCGAATGGAACACAAGCCCGCAAAACACAATTTGTAAGCCAATTCCGCCCAGTTCCTCTTAATCGGAAATAGATTGATTTCCATAAAATGAATTTATACACCTATAAAAAAAATACGTCCTTTTTATGACAAATACTAACTGAACAAGCACATTGCCTACCTGATATTGAGTGGTTATCTGGTTCATCACAGGTATGCCTAAATAGCATTGCTTTACGTCCATTACTCTGAAACGTAACGCTTAGATTAAAATAAATGGCGTTGGTATCTGCGACACAGTTTAATACTTCTGCAGATATCATCGTTCCCGACTTTAAGTTACTGGTATTTTTGTTTCCCAAATAAACATATTTTGATTTGATTTTATTTGAAATATAAGTGTTTATGCGCTAGCGGATAATCAAGTTGGAGGAGCAATGGGCAGGTCATGTAGCTCGAAGAACTGACAAGCGCTGAGGAATAGAGGTTCTTGAATGGCAACCAAAAACTGGAAGGCAAAGCGTGGGACGGCCGAGTCGGTCCTACCCGATGGACCGACGATTTTGCGAGGATTGTGCAAAGTCGATGGATCGTTTTTCCTAAAAATGTGTAGAGGAGGACCATGTCCAAAAATGGACTTCTGCAGTCTGATGATGATCATGATGAAGTGTTCTGTGTATCAGTTGCTTTTTAAACCCCTGGTATATAACAAATAACCAATAGTACCTACTTTTTGGAATGTATTTGATTGGGCATTGCCAAAGGCAATTCATTTCATGAGCATGAATTATTACAAATTGCATCTGTGTCTAGACGCTCAATTTTTATTTATTACGCCCATCTAGAAGCTCATTGCTAAAATTCAAATGAACCAAATGCACTTGATGTAGATCATGCTACTTTTTGTTTGTCGGTAATTTTATACATATCAAAAACAAAGGTTAAAAAAAAGGTCAAATCTAAGGGTCATTCGGAAACTACTAAAAGCTTTATATTAGTATTAAATAAGTCCCTCTTTTTTTATACAACTAGCTGATGGAAGAAGCAGATGGCTCACCTGATGTTAAGTGGTAGCCATCATCTATAACAAAGCATTGCCTCTCGTAAGTCACGCACGATAGGAACGTACCCAACGATGCACTGCCCTGCGTCCATCAACTTGAGGCATGCAGATGTTAAGCCTTATGTGACAGTAATTACACCGGCAACCACACTCTTCAAACCGAAACAGCAGCAGAAAAAGGCGTGGCGGTAGTACCTCCCCGAGCCCTTCACAAAGAGCTCTACTACTCTTTAAGTTATATTTCTAAAAAATGCTATGACAGAACGTTACTGGTTTTATGTCACTATAGAGTAAGATGAACCCATTCAATACAATACTCAATCATTTATTTATGCCGCACACTAATACAATTTAAGAAAAACAAGAATAGGCTAGAAAAGTAATTGAACATTTTGCATAAATGCTATAACAGCTGAAACTATAATGCTGGTCTATCATATCATTAATTCTATGATTACGAACTTACATAATTTTATAATTAAACATCAGGTTAACAGTGTTGTCTTATCAACAATGAAAAATTACGATTGACAACATCAAAAGGTAATGTTTTCGAATGATATCACAACTTCGTTAGCCACTCAAAGATTAAAGGAATACTCCAAATTCCTAAGAGATTTACACGCGCCGTTTCATTTGCAACTCGTAAAGTCTGGCATTGAAACCATTTGCTCATCTTTACGACCAGGAAATGTAGGAAAAAATTCCAAGTCGGTTATGCCACATTGGCCGGCGATTATTTCGCGAATGCCTGAGCAAACTTAGTATCTGTTTGACTAAACGAATTCTCACATTGTGTTCGAGGAATGTTGGCGCCGGCCAAGCGCAATATTTGTTTGGATTTGACAAACGGATATCACGTACCCAATGTACTCGTACACTCCACAATCGTACAGTCACGAGTTTTTCGTTTGCCTGACTCTAGCATTACTCCAAGCTTCAAATATTTATGAGAGACGTTACTCTTACCACAGCTAGTAATTTAATTTGAATAATGTACAGCGGTACACTATTTGCCATTTTCATATTTGTTCTGTAGACGACTGTATTTATTCGTATTGAATAAGAGCTATTATGTAGCACGATAAACGTTCGCGACCCAGTTGCGATCGTGCGCTGCAGATGGGTGTTTGTATAGTCGCTTCGTCGCACTCCCTAGCCACCTTTGTTCTGCTGCCGACTAAAGCGTAGTGTTCACCAACGATGAGCAGAAAAGATATGCTTGAAATAATGTTATCATGGCTCAGGCACTGCTCTACTATTTGTTTTAATTCTTCTGCACATGGCTTAGATGGATATGGGCCTAACTGAATGGCTAATTTAGTATTATCTGATTGTATTGCTCATTCGACCTGAATATTCGGCTCCGCAAATGCGTCATAATCACGAGGAATGCTATTGTCTTTGTTTTACCCATCGATAACGTCTGGACAAATTATCTTTGAGGTAAAACATATTGAAGGATATCGGAGCACATAAAGTTGTCCGAAGTGAAAACAACCAGGCGCTCGATACGAATTAAGATAGATGGATGCAAACCAGTCCTTTAGGACTCAGTTCCTGAAGATTCAATGAGTAATGAGGTTTGAAATGCAGCAAAATTAGACCGGGGAATTCTTGTTAGTAACACATGGAGTAAAATAATGAATTAATAATGTGCCGTGGTAGAGCAGCCTCATCAGGTATGATAATAGAGAGCTACTCGTAACTTGTGGTGTGCTCGTAACTAGCTACTCTGTACCGTAGTTAATACTTTATAGATTTAGCTTGATGCGGCATCCCGGTGCATGCTAATGTATAAAATGTAAAATGTAGAAATTAGTTAATATTATACGGTTTTTGGCGGACACATATTTCTTAAAATAATATGCTTAAATAAACTTTACTTTTAAAAATATAAATAAAATGAAAAATTAAATTGTATAGTCATGTGTTTTGTAAGAGAAGCTGTAGTATGTTTATATGTATGTTAGTTTTAACCATAGCTTAGCCACTATTATTTATGTAGGTAGTGGTTTCACACTACCTTATCAGGTTTTTTTTATACCACTTGTTATTGGAACAAGCAGATGGCCCACCTAATGTTAATTAGTATCCTTCACCTATTCACAGCCTTCACAGCTCAGTTGGTACTTTGGTAGTAGCTCTACCTTCTGTGCCGTAGGCCGTGGGTTCGATCCCCACCGAGAACAAACATTTGTGTGATGAACATAGATGTTTGTTCTCTGTCTGGGTGTTATACAATATTATAAGTATGTATTTATTACAAAAAAAAGTATATAAGCTATCTGGTTCCCATAAGCTTTGGCTTAGTTTGGGGCGAGATGGTGTTGTGTGGAATATTAATCTTCAAAACACATGCACACCCTAAGCGTATTAGCCTCGTTCGCGTGCCATACTTGTCCGCATGTCAACGGTAAACAATTGAAAGTAATAAAGTGACATGTGCGCTGAATCTGACTACTGATTGCTTTGATAATACCTTTGGGTAAATCCATAGATATTACAAACTTGTCATAAAACTTAACATAATTAACATAAAACTGATGCTCAGCACTAGTTCGCTAAATGTTATACATTATTCTACACATATAATCCACTTTGCAACCAAAATAAAATAGCCCTACGTAAAAATAGGCCTCAATTTACGGTACTTTTTAAATATCAGAATTTAATATTTTATTTACTTATTTCCTTATTTAATATAACTGCTCAAGTAATTCTAGCTCTGGGGTGATAAAAACCATGTTTTTTTAACCCACCGTTTAAATACTTCAATTTTATTAATTAAAATTTTGACACCCGCAATCTACCCATATTTGATTATTTCATACAAAGAGTAGGTATAAAGTTTTTATTTATACCCCATAGCCAAGCAATGCGAGCATTGCTGTGTTCCAATTTGAAAAGTATGGGTGTCAGTGCACGAAACTAGGGCACGTCCTCGGTAAACGCGTTCTGTGAGGTAATCCAATTGTTATTGGCAGATGTAACGGCTTAACATCAAATGGACTATTTTGCTCTTTCCATCTCTTTTTCCTTAATGAATGATATACTGAAAAAAAACTGAAACTGCATTACGGCTTTGAACCCTAAGCACGGTAGATATCCTCTCAGATATCTAAGTACCAAGCACGAACTCCATATTCTTTGAGCATGTCCGAGAGGGGTGTATAAGACATTCAAGTTACGTCAAAACATTACATTTGGCACATTCCTACCCATATTTTGCAGGAGATGGTATTCCATAGGAGACAGGTTTCCTGAAGATGGCTGGCATATATTATGATATGGTAGACCTACGACAACAATCATGCCTTTTTCTGCCGGCAAGCAGTGTTGCTGTGTTTGGGTTTGAAGAGTGTGGTTGCCGGTGAAATTAAAGGCATATGAGGCATCACATCTGTATGCCTCAAGCTGATTACGCAGGGCATGTACGATAGAAACGTGCCCTACGATACACTGCCAACGCAGGGCATGGGCAGTGTTTCGTAGGGCACGTTTCTATCGTGCATGACTTACAAGGCAATGCTTTGTTATGATGGTTACCACTTATCATCTGGTGGTTCATCTACTAGTTCGATCAGCAAGTTGTACGAAAGAAAAAAACCATTCAAACACAAAGATTCATCTTCTAATTGAATTATTATCGCTAAGGTGACTGATCTCCGACTTACGAGGCAATGCTTTGTTTATTTGTTAAAAATGGTATAACAAAACGCAACTGACATTATCCTAATAAAAATAAAATAAATGCTTTGCTATAGGTGATGGTTACCACTTAACATCAGGTGGGCCATCTACTAGTTCGATCAGCAAGTTGCATAAAAGACAAAAAACCATTCAAACACAAAGATTCATCTTCTAATTGAATTATTATCGCTAAGGTGACTGATCTCCCTTGACTCGCCGTCGGCTGTTTGATTAGATAACTCCTGTCTAAATACGGTGATCAATAACACGCAGGGCACTGCCAAATCGCCGCTGCAATTATACGCATGATTTAAACTAGGGTCATCTCTACAAATTGATATCCATCACAGATTGTTTTCAGTTGTGTTTATTTATTCTGGATTCTGTTATTCATGCTCGGCCAACCTCTGTCACCTTTGACCAAAGTGATCTTTGTGATTCTTCTAAATATAAACCGTTTTGGCTTTGTTTTTGACTATCTCCTTTCAAGCCGAATAGATCATCCATCCAACGTTTACCAAATAGTTTTTTAAGTCTTTTTTTGTCACCTTTTTGTGCTTGTATGTGAGAACTACTCGCTCGATATAGTGAATTAAAGCGATGGCAAGAGCTAATGTACCTCTCGCTTGCATGTTTCGACATGTTGAAAGATATAAATTTAATAAACCATTTTGTGCGCAATCACATTGCACATAGTTTAGTAAAAAATCATTATAATCGATACCTACAAGTTTTCCTACTCTAAAGTTTGCTTTAGAGTTTTTTACATAAACAAAGTTTTGATTGCAAAAATGAATTTATTTCTATGAAAAAACTGAAACAGCTTCCCGTCTTTGATCCCCAGGCACGGTAGAGATCTCTTAGTACCAAGGCCTAACTTGAGATTTTTTGTCCAAGTCCAAGTCAGAGATACTTCAAATATTTGGCACTCACCCACATGTCGTATGAACGATATATTATAATGTTTATTTGTGATATAGAACATTATCCGCTCTAGTAGATATTCTCTAAAACTATCTCAAGGCCCTCATTTGATTTCTTTCAACATATTCAATTAAAACTTATAGTCATAGAGCTGTTGTCATTCGGTACTACGTGATGTGTGAAGCGTCAAATGTGTCAAATGTGTAATGCTCATTAAATTGGCGTTCAAGAATTTTTATTGATCACATGGTGGTGCTTTATATAACGACTGACAACACCCATATTTTATACATTTAACTGCTCGCCCAGAAAACATTTTATTATACTTTAATAAGGCTCAGTTCAGACTGGACATTAGTGCGAGAGCTGATTCATAAAAAAATAAAACAAACTTTTGGTTTTAGATATTTATTTCCCATTAAGAATATTACATTCATGAATACAAAAACTAAAATTTAGTATTATTCTAACAGGCTTTCATTTAAGCGTTTTTTTATATAAACTTAATGATAAAAATAAAAATGGGAAATACGGTTTTAACATCATAATATTTTTACCTCTCGTTTTGAATTGAAAAATAGTAAAGAAGAAAATTTGCTCAGGCTTTTTCAGACTACAAGACAGATGGGGCCAAAAAGGTTCAGTAGATATTTGTTTTATTAAAATTGAAGGCGGTTACAACGCATCCCTATTGTTACAATAAAGTGTAATACGTAGAGATGATAAAGGTCAGAAGAATAGAAATGAGACTGACTTATGAGGATTTTTATGTTCTAACTAAACGACATTTTGTTCTACTTGAGTCATCTTGATAGCTTTTATGGTTTTATGGATCATTGACTCGGTATCTGATAAATAAATTATAGGTTTAATTTAATTTTGATTCTTGCCTACGTTTTTTTACAATGATAAATATGTAAAATAAGATTTGGGTCCATATTTTTTTTCTATTTTTAAACTATTGTGATTTTTTTTGTTAAATCTTTATTAATGAACGTAGTTACTTCCATTATCGTCATCATCAGCCTGAATATGTCCATTGCTGGACATAGGCCTCCCCAATACATACAATACAAATACAAATTCATTTATTTACCAAATAATATTACCTAAGCGATTATTCATCGGTTACCATTGGTCCCCGCACTAGGACAAGCCTGTGTCGCGGGAGGCCGAATACAATATAATAACGATTACTAATTAAGAACCTCCAAAAATTATACAGTAGCAGAATAAAAAACAAACACAAAAAAGAGAGATTTTATTTATACTTCGTGGCCTAATTATATTCAAATGCAGAACACAATGTTGATTGAGTACGAATGTGGGGTGTGAATGTGTAGTGCAATGAAAGATAATCAAGTGGGCAGGAAGGGTGTGTGAGGTGTGGGAATGAGTGTAAATGCATGGTGTGGTTGTGTAGGGCAAGGAAGTTCCATTTTTGAGCCTTCTCGTCATTAGGCAGGTAGGTAGAGGGATGTACTCCGCTTCGTCTCACCTCATTCATATAATAAGTAAAAGAAACGCCTATCAAACAACAAATACGTATAAAGTGCCTACCTATTTGTAAGAAATACTCTTCCCAAATTGCAAAATAAAATACGTAGTAGCTTTATCCACCCTTGTATTGTACACCAAAGTGCAATCTTAGCAATAATTCCCCTCCACACTCATAAATTACTTTCTTACTTAGCTAAGTAACGGTTAAGTACTCAAATATGCCATCCACAAAGGATAAGTTGATTCATGGCCCTTAGGGTGGTCAGTTTCGTAATTAACAAAGTTATTTGTAGAAAAGTCTGGTATCATCTTTATTATAAACTAGTTCGCGTAAAACATTGCATTGCATTTCCTGTTTGAATCCCAACCAATTCTATTACCGCTACCGCTATCTAAGCCTTATTTTTTTTTAATAATGTTCTTTAACTTTTTGTAATGTTTACTTTGTATGCAAAATGACAATTTGACATCTTTGTAAATATTCGACACTTTTTGTACATCTACAGCAATTATATTGTTACCGCATTTCTAAAACAAAACATTCAAAAAAATGTTACGTGATTTAAGCAGTGGCTTGATAATGCAATGACTTATGGAGCTTGAAGCTCACTGACGTTGGATCGGTTGAAGGGGAGACAAGTGTTAATTGATACTCAAAAAATATAGATGTTTTTACTGAGCTATTTAGTAGAGGTATTAATTACAATTTAATTTAATACTGCAAATGTATACAAATAAGTGAGGTTAGTTAAAAATGCATTTCAAAGAACTTGATTAGGTAAATTCCAAGATATCCGGGTAAATGATGATTGCAGTCGAGACAGTCTTTTTAATCTTTTAGAAATGTAACGACACGGCCCAGGGGACGTGTCGCAATACATGTGGATAGCGAGGGCTATCTCCTAATATTTATTAATCTACGGTGCCTCGGCTCTCACAGTAGCGCCATAAAAGAGCACATTAGTTACCACTAATGCCATACACCCATTAATGTCACATTAATTATTTTGTAACCAATGGCCGCTCTTATTTATTAGCCATATGCAAACAGCAACAAAGAAAGCATGGTGATAAAACTGCACAACTTCTAATGAAATCAATAAAACTTTAATTTTAATGAACTGTAGCTCAAGTAAGGTTTAGCTACCGTTTAAACCGGTTTTCTTGCTTCGATATGACTCTTACTATCTAAAATGTAGTGTATGTTAATAACAATTACATGTACCTATAAAAAAGAAGTGAAATTTTGTTTTTATTTGTGTATTCAGTCAGTAGTTATAATAAGCATTAACTTTATGTGACTATTGTATAAGAGGAACGCGTGTCGCAGCTGATGCTGCTCTACTCACTATGGCGCCACTGAAAACCAGCGCTGTAAGGGCTTGAGCTCTTACAGCAAATGCTGAGTGGTGGCCTTTTTTGTCATCAAAATTGTAACAGCTCTTTTGTAAATTTCGATTTTTAACAGACAAAATAAAGATTTTTCTATTCTATTCTATTCTATTCCATTCTATTCTAAAATATACTTTTTAGATAATCATGAATATCCAAAGATCTCATCTACCGTTGTGTTCAGAAAACGGATCATAAAACAAACCACAAGAATTGATCCGTTTGGTTTGGTTCTAAACTTTACTACTAGTACACCTCAAACTGAGATCTCGTGATGTCCGCTCCAGTCTTACCTCAATTGTCACTAAGATCTTCATTCACTCACTCGATGTATAATGTTTGAACCGAAAAACAAACTAACAGGCAAACAAACACACTTTTACATTCATAATATCCTACGTAATAAATATTCCACACAGCCCTAAAATTTGAGCTATGAGAACCACTTACTTGTGGTGGCTTACTACATACTTTTATATATTTTTTTTTGTGTTATACAATATTTTAAAATCCCAGTCAGAAAAAAAATATTTATTTACTGAGCTGTAAGGGTTGTCAATCAAAACAAAAAAGATCCATTGACATAAAAAAAGATCCAAATGCCACGCGAGAAAAGCTGCGCTCGGAAACCAGTAGTCTCCTAATACGATTATAGTACGCTTGTTCGACATGAGTGCATTAAATTGGTATTAATCTGAGTAGCAGGCAGGGATTAAGTCGATGGTGTGCATTTACGCTCTGTGGGTCTTTGTTATACCTGATAAAGGCATCAGGGCTTCGAACCACTTACATGATCATTTTGGAGATAAAAGGCCCATTAGCAATAAAGGGCTCTTATTATTCTTAAAGAAATATATATTTGGCACCCCACATTTTGCAGAAGTTGGTATTCCATACGTGACAAGCTTCAAGCCTATAGCCGCTGATAGAATACTAACTAGTTCACTCATTATGTTTCCTTCACTAATTGTAATGTATTGATGGGACTTTTTCGGTTGAACCGTTTATAATAATAATAAATAAATATTGGTGGACTTTCCACACAGCACTATATAGCCCCAAACTAAGCCATAGCTTGTAATATGGGAACCAGATAGCTGATATAATACATATGTACTTTTTTATTTGTAAATACATACTTACAATATTATATAACACCCCGACAGAGAACAAACATCAATGTTCATCCCGCAAATGTTTGTTCTCGGTGGGGATCGAACCCACGACCTACAGCGCAGAAGGCAGAGCCTTACTACCAACTGAGCTGTGAAGGCTGTCTATATATTCTTTGATATCGTCTAATTCTGCATATTTAAGCAAAACGGTCAATAAATTTTGTCGAAAATAATTTTGCTCTTGCATATTTATCAACAAGCTTTTTTCGTAGAGTATCGTAAAAGAAAGCACCCCAAACTAAATAAAAAGATGAAGAAATAACATTTAAAATACATAAAAGCTATACAAGGTGTTCCATAAGTTGTGTATATAAACTTCAGGGGGCTAAAGTACCCATCAATATGAACAACTTTTTCTAAGGAACCAACACTGTGAACGCGAAAAAAAAAACAGCTGTTTCATACATTTTAGCCTGGTAGGTATTGAACTTTTGTATGAAACAGCTGTTTTTTTTTTTCGCGTTCACAGTGTTGGTTCCTTAGAAAAAGTTGTTCATATTGATGGGTACTTTAGCCCCCTGAAGTTTATATACACAACTTATGGAACACCTTGTATAACCGTAGCGAGACCAATGAAAGCGAATGACTCGCTTGTCAGCCGCAGAAGCCGACATCTTTATTCTAAAACGCAAATCATCATTATTCGCGTGACTAATACGTACTTTATTACCACCAGCGATACGGTTCTTTTTATCTGAATTAAAAGTCATTGTTTCGAGTTCGTTTTGTTACTTAGGTAATTGAAATAGATACGAATATCTATTCATAGGTTTTAATTTATTTTGAGCACTCTTTTAAACTACAAATTGTAGCGACCGCGTGGTGCTATTTTTACGTTTCGTTTATTTTTGGTAGTTCCCAACTACAGATCATCTACCAATGTGGGCTAACGCTAATGGGAAAAGGCGTGGGTCTATTTATTTAGTTCAATAGTAACATCATAAACATTATACTTATGATCTATAAAAAATTAATGTACTATAACCGCCCATATAGAGTTCAAATTTTTGCAAAAGATTGCTCAAACACTTTTTCGGTAGAATTTTTAGACATGTTCTATGACAAGTGCGCGAAAGGAGCTTCTTTGAGGCGCACTTAAAATCCTTTCACCACACTGTTGTGAAAGAAAGTAGTGACACGACAAGAAGAAGAAGTAGAAATGACTTTCATGATCTATTTTGTTTCCCAGGTGGTAGGCAGGGAAGGTGTCCTGGCGTCGACAGAGTCCCGTGACTTGCATTGCGGTCGTCGGCTGGTGTCAGGACTGTTCTCCCGTCCACGACTCCCACTTGGCTACTCATTCGTGACGACAGTGCCTCGGGGCGCCTGCCGACTCAACGTCTCTGAGATCGTGTCCAGCGAAAACTACATAGGTAAGAATTGCTATGCATACACTGCAGTAAATGTTTGAAGCTTTACACTAATGCTCGTATACGTCCTTATTGACTTAACGGATGTAGATGATAGCTAGAATATAGTCAGTTCGAGTCCTGGAAAAACATTATAGGCCACCTTTTATCCGAGTCGGTACCACGCGAGCAGAACCGCGGGTGAATGCTAGTAAAATGTAAGTAGCCGCTGTTTTAAATCGTCAATAATTTATTTCCCAAACTCATAACATGAAACTACGTTATTTTCATCACAATCGCTGTCTAAATGAGATAGATTTTTATGAGATGATTAATGCCTAAAGACATGAGTGTCAATGAAATCTTCTATAAAGCACGTGCTACCGGTTATGTACCTGTCGGTGTTACTTGTGTTTCTGGAAATCGACAATTATCTTAACGGTTCTTTGATAGAGGCTAATGGCTGAAAACGTGAGGTCAGTCAGATTACCAATCAATGCTGTCGACTGTAAATCACTTAGTTCTTCGTACTTGAGTCTAGATGCAGCTCAATTACTACTTGAAAAAATCTGACCTACATATCTAAATAGGCTGCTGAAATGTAATGAGAAATTATGGACGGGACAAGGACGCTAGCGACTCACTTTAAAACATTGTAATGTCAATATCGATCTCTGATTGAAGACGTGATCAAAATCACAAATAGTAGGTCACAGGCATCGGTCTTAATCGAGAAATAAAGTGTTTGCTAGTGCAAAGATCGATGTCGAATCGATTAATCGGAATTGCACATGCGTACGGCCAGCGCTACTCTTCAATAGAGGCGCCTACGCCGCAAATTGTGAGATAAATGGAGGTAGCCGGCGCTCTGCAATTGATGGTTAATTATTTGCATGACGCAGCTGGTTACAATTTAGCTCCAGATAGCGATTTATTGGATGTTCCTATTTAACTGCTTTTTGTGTTGCTCATCTTGGTATTTTTGTTCTAGCTTTGAAGGTGACCAATGGGTCTTACATCATGAATGGAGAATTCGCTGTGAGCGGGCCGGGCACGTATGAGGCCGCTGGGGCGAGGTTCCTGTATACGCGCGAGGCAGGTCTTGATAAGGTTATCGCTAATGGACCGATACACCACTCAATCGACATCATGGTATGTTTGCGAAAAACTATAGGAAAAACAAAAAAAGCACTATGATTATTAAACATTTTCAAGACAAGACAAGACAAGACATTTTCTTAATTTTTTTATGTTGATTTCCAGATTTTATACACACAACCGAACCCGAACATAAAATACGAATACCTTACCGACGTAGCGCCAGACGAAACAAGCAACGACATACCGATGATCAACCCTCAACACCACATGCCGAGACACCATAGGCACCATAGCTCTGAGTCACACTTGAGAGATCTAGATCGAGCTAGATCCATGTCTTCTAAGCAACAAGATCAAAACAAGTTAGAAAGTCGATCCCAGATTACAAGCAACGTGGTTGGCGATCGAACATTTGCATGGAGAGTCTTATCATTTACACCCTGCTCTCGAACTTGTGGTGGGGGGTTGCAAATTGCTAAGTTTAAATGTGTAGAACTTGGTACAGGGGATATAAAACATAAAGAAGTATCACAGGTACATTGTTCAGGACCTACTCCTCCGTCGAGGCGGAGGAGATGTGGAATAGCCCCTTGTCCCCCGAGATGGAGGGCGGCTGCCTGGGGCCCATGTCCTGTTTGTGGGCCTGCGCAGAGAACTAGAATTGTTGGCTGCGTTCAGGATCATGCCCGAGGCATTACAAAGGTACACTTTTGGACCTTTTATTGAGTTTTCTAAATAAATAATTACTTAGTCGTTCGTTTGTAAAAATAAAATATAATTTCTGATAATTTCAGATCAGTGACCAGAAATGTCCTCTCCCGATGCCAGCTAGTAGCGAAGCCTGTGATATACCAAACTGTGACAGAACAGCTGTAACACCAGAAATACCACGACTTGATACAAGGCGACAAGTGCGTACTAAAGACAGGACAGACAACTTTAGAGAAGGTCCTATCATCACGCTTGCGACTAATATGACTGAAGAGTATGGTTCCACTCCCGCACCAGCTGCTTACAGCTTCAGTGCAGCTGGTGGATGGCTGTATACGGAATGGTCTGATGTGAGTGTTTAGTTGTTTATAATTATGTGTGTGATATGAACACTTTGACTGCAGCACGCAGTGCGACCGTAGGTGGACTATGGACTCTATATTGTTTTTGTTTTCAGTGTGTAGGCTGGTGCGTAGGAGGTGGAGTCCAATCACGCGGAGTAAGATGCGCTGATCCTACCGGCTGCGCCAGCGGTCGGGCACCTGAAGTCACTCAAACTTGCTCTACCAGGAAACAGTGTGAAGCTCAGTGGTTTACTGGTAAATTCTCTCCAATAATAGAGGGTTTATATTTTCACAGGCACATTGACATTGTATTTGGCATTGAGCCTTTATTACCTACTACAGAAATCCATAATATTAGGGACATGGCATATGCGCCAGTTGAAATTCCTTATAACATCCACCGTATAACTCGATGTCATACTCGATAAAAGTAGTAAGCCTATTGTGATTGTGTCTGAATTACGGCATACTTAAAAATGTTTTGGGCTATACACTTATACAATAACACACTTATACAATAAAAATAATGTATTAATTTTCTAGGTAACTGGTCCCCGTGTTCTGCGGCTTGTGGAGGTCGCCAAGTGAGAGGAGTTATTTGCATTGGAGGTAACGGAAGAAGACTGAGAGACGGTTCTTGTAGCCGGCCTCGCCCAGAATCAGAGCAAGCATGCGGAGGGAAATGCAATCCTTCTTGGTATCTTAGCGACTGGAGTGAGGTATGTATTTTGTATGCTTTAGATTCATGTGTAGTATGTTCTTCATCTTTCCTCACATTTTTATGTAACACAAAACATAATCAAAAATCTTTTTGCACTTTCAAAGATTAAACCAGCATCAGATTTACTAAAGTAATTGCAACTTCACATATCAATTAATGAACGTCAACGCAGTTATCATTTGAATGAGCTGGTTGTATCAAAGTTGTTCTAGGTATAACAATTAAATAGAGTGGACAATGGTACAGATACTTTAGGTGTACAGATACGTTAAGTGTATACGTACGTTGGCTGAAATAAAGATTTATAGTTTTGTACTATCCAGATGTAGCTCAACTCATTCAAATCAGTGCTAATCGGAAGCGTCTCCAAGACACTGGCTGCATTGCCTCGCTGGATGGCAATGCTGATGCAATCATTCGCAACGGTCTGCAGGATAGCACAACTGTTTTTTCTCTGATTTTCTTTTTGTTTTTTAAAATTATTTATTAACAATATTATTTCCTTAATCACTTAAAACTAAACACTGTTTAGTAAAGTTTAAAAATCTTAGCTACAACTTAATAGGCGCCTCTATAAAAGTTTTTTGTAAAAATAATTATGTACAGAGACATGCACACTTTATAAATCCTAACTTTGCTCAATTTTTGGTATGCATGAGCCCTTTGCATAAAAGCTAATTTTTAGGGTTCCGTACCCAAAGGGTTACGGGACCCTATTACTAAGACTCCGCTGTCCGTCTGTCTGTCTGTCCGTCTGTCAGCAGGCTGTATCTCATAAATCGTGATAGATAGACAGTTAAAATGATCACATATGATGTATTTTTGATGCTGCTATAACATCAAATACTAAAAAACAGAATAAAATAAATATTTAAGGGGGCTGCCATACTGTTATACATTTATTTGCTGTTTTTATAGTACGTAGCCTATCGTGCACTAGTCCGACTCGCAATTGGCCGGTTTTATTATAGTTTTCGTGTCACTAGTTCTTTCGAAACCTTGTGGTGAAATGATTTTAATCAAAAAGGCGCCTCAAAGAGGCTCTTTTCGAGCACTTGACACATAAGAACATTCTAGATTCTACGACATTATCGCGGTTGAGTGTAGGCACCTACTGGCACTGTGCACATAAATTTTTGAACAGAAAACCCCATTCGTGCACGTCAGGTTTTAAACCCACGATCTTACGAGTGGAAGGGTCTTTGAAATTAAGTTACTTTATTATCAATGTTTATTCCCAGTGCCAAGGTCCTTGTGAGTCCGGGGTTCAGTCCCGCACAGTGTGGTGCGCCCGCGGCGGTGTGGAAGGAGCAGCTGGTGCAGCGAGAGATGTTGACTGTCCTGGCGTAAGACCAGCTGCCAAAAAGTCCTGTGTGCCAGCCAGGTGCTCCACTAGGCCGGTGGTGAAGCCTCAAGTATTGCCGCCTTCTGCGCCTTCAGGTATATAAATTTCTGGTTTACTAAGTACTTCCATTCCTGCCCATTTTTGTATAATAATACATATACAACGTGTAACATAATACCCCTATAACCCCGGAAGCAGGGTAATCTACAGGTCATGACGAATCACTTTTGTTTTAAGACTTTTGAAATTTCGAAGTATTTAATTCATGAAATGCTTCTTAGACTTTGCTCCAAAATGAATGTTGTGTTCATTTGGACGCAGCCCTATTTACAGCTGTTTTTTGACCTTTGATTCCCTTCAATTCCTTTAATTTTAATGTTTTGATTCAATTGTGAACTGTAGATAAAATAGGTAACAGAACTGCTACCAATTAGTAAACGCAAATAACGTAATGTACCAAGGTCACGTATACATTATCAGGGTTGTTGCTAATTTCTGAGACAATATTAATTTTACTTTTGTATGGGAATTTCGAAAACGCAGTATTCAAACTTTGTACAGGTCAAAGTATTCCAGTGCTTGGTCTGACATCTTGGTCTTTGCCATTATAGGGGTATTATGTTACACGTTGAATAGTTTTTTTTTTTGTAAATACATAGGTCCTTATTGTAACTTACCTACTGATAAATATAACTTATTGCTAAATATGTATTGCAAGAAGTGTTGCATTTCTTTCAAATCTCAAAAAGGAAATCCCAAGGTCAAGTTTTTCCTTAAAACTATCTCATTGAAAATTCTTTCAGTTTCAGACCCACAACAGCGAGTCCAACGACACCAAAGCCATAACACTCAAAATAGAGAGAGAACATACGCAGACGGTAACTATACATAGGATGAAATATTTATATAAATCCAATTAGTCCATAATTAATATACAACACGGCAAAGCTTGGCTTTGCGGCACACCCAAAAATAAAACTCACTCATGATGTCTTTTACAATTTAGGGTTCCCAAACACGGGCCTCCGGCCACAACCACGAAACGCCGCCACTGGCATTTTTCCTGTAGTTTTCATACGAAGCGAGCAGCGACGATTTGTAGCGTGTGGCGGCTACCGGCGTCAACCGTGTGCGGCGAGTCCATATAAAATGTATGAACACTACAGGAAATATGCCCGTGGCGGCGTTTTGTGGTTGTGGCCGGAGACCCGTGTGCGGGATCACTCAAACAGTGACAATAATACCCCTGCGTTCACTGATTCGTTTTCTCAATTTTTGTTTTCTTTTACAGGAGCATGCAAAGACAAACTATCTAATTGCCTTTTGGCGGTGCAGGCGCGTCTCTGCCATTACCCGTACTATACGGAGTACTGCTGCTACTCTTGCCACGGACGGTAGACCATGGAACTGATGTTGTGATACAAACTTAGTGAGATACGTAGACACTTAGGCGTTTTGCCCGGAAACGTCCAACACAATGTCATTATCATGTCATTGAGAGTGATAACGTCACACCTCTGGTAAAAACAGAAATATTCCACGTTGAGATGATAGCTGGGTGGGTAATTTCATCATATTGACGTTGTTTCTCCTAGTGGTATTTTATCAAACGTTTCCGAGCTTCAAGTCGCTATTCTTCAACCCGTAGTCCTCCAGGTTTTTCTGTGTATTCCTGGTTGAACCATTTTGGATTCCAGTGGTATTAATCTAAATTATTAACTATGTATATTAAAACACACAAGTTGCATATGTTCTATTGCTCCAATTTGTCCGTTAGTAAACATCTGATTATCATGAAGAATAGAGTGTCAAGAAAAACGCACACTTGCAATATTGGTTAGAAAGTAAAATTGGAAATGGACCAAAAGTGACCTACCTTCTGTAGCGAGGTTCTTGGTCTGGTACCGATTGATTCGTGGTTTTGTAAGTATTAGGGATAGTTTCGTGATCTCCAGATATTTAGTCGAATATGGAGTCGATCTTTGAACTGTTGAGTTTTATATTCTCGTAACATTGTTAGTCACTTTCTATTGCACCAAAATATATTACTGTAAAATCTAATAGCCTAACTATTTTGAGTAAGATTTTGGGGTCATTTTATTCTGATAAATCTTGCTAAATATTACTTACATTGAGCCAGGCTCTGGCGTTAGGCTTTAAACTACCAACTCATGTGTGTCACCAACTATATAACGAAAAAGATTATTGTTTTATACTGCTATGTATAAAAATAAGGTTGAATTGATCGATAATTTCTAAATTCCTTTTAAATATTCTCTGACGTCAGTACTAGCTGTCTATGTCTAAGTTGTTTGATGGCGTTAGACTGGCTGAGAGTTGGATTTTTTGTATACGTACAGTACCCAAATGGCTGTTAAAGGGTTGGCCTAAAGGTGGCCCTTCAAAATCCTGCTCTCTGTCAGTCTTGGTCATATAAATTGCACAAAATGTAACATCATTGCACTTTTTGAATATATTATTATTGACTTGCCTGTTCATTTACCACAAGATTACTGAATTATTTATATAAAGGTTTATATTTTTAAAGTTATAAAATATACTATCTCCTTACTAAAAATCGTTACACTGAACATTATAAAGAGATAAAAACCTTATGTCTTTTATCATCCGCAAAGTTTAGTAAGGTGGTATCAATGCAATACTTAGGCTATGCTATAGATTAAGAACAAAATAGTATTCCTTACCTTTAATGATATTTTAATTGTAGTTAGTACCTTCTGCGTGTAATTTAGTGTATGACAAAGTGTTTATAATTTATTTTATGGTGCAATTAATAAACCACTTTATTTTGTATAACAAGTCAATTGCTGTAAAACCGATAAAGGAACCTACAACCACAAACAAAAATACCATAATTTGTCTATATAATATGTGGGTCCATTTATTTAATTTTCATTTTTATGCATAAAAATAAAATTATATTATTAGACAATATTTCACACTACGATTACACATTATCTGATTGCTCTTTTGGGAAAGGTTTTCCTCCGAACTAATCCACTCCATCATTTGCTGCACTTTTATTTGATTGTTTTTTTATGGCAAAGGCTTCCTCCAATCTCTTCCACCCCATTTTTTTCTAGAATAATAGACCCATATAATTAATTAAATATATTCAATTGAATTGAATTTAATGTATTAGTGGTATCGTGAGTACATAAATAATTTATGATTTTCTCTTGCTAATAGATTTGATGGACATTCAGTTTTTGAGAGTTATATTTTCACTTACCTGTATACCCATCCACCACAATTGACTTGTACTATCACAGTGTATATTCATAATCAAAGTGTTTATTATAAGGATAGTTTTGTGTAAATAGTTAGTTTTATCTATATGTATAGTGCATTTACTTACTGGCTGTTAAGTATTTATACACCTAGGATTTCGTATCATCACAATTATATTCTTTGGTTTGCTAAAATAATTATTCTGGTCTATAATGTCTAACAAGATGCATTAACAATGTACAAAAAAATAATAAGCTTTAAAACCTATATGAAGTTTTTTTTCTTTTCTAGTCTTTTAAATGACAGCCTTCACAGCTAAGTTCAGTAGTTCTGCCTCCTGCGTCGTAGGCCGTGGGTTCGATCCCCACCGAGAATAAATATTTGTGTGATGAACATAGATGTTTGTTCTCTGTCTGGGTGTTATATAATATTAAAAGTATATATTTTCCAAAAAAATTGAAAAGTTTTTATCAGCTATCTGGTTCCCATATTAAAAGCTCTGGCTAAGTTTGGGGCTAGATAGTGTGGAAAGTCCACTAATATTTATTTATTTATGAAACCGAAATATTAATGGATATTTTGATATCCATAAAGTACTAGGTTCTAGAAAGGACTGGGTAGCTGATACTCGGTAACCTATTGCAGTTTTAAAAGGATTTAGGTACAGATTAAATTAAAATGGTAAAGCGAGTTAGATTTTCATTCCCATTTCAGTTTCGTAAGACGTTTAAATATCCTTAATCAAAGAGAAGTACACGAGAGGAATTTTCGGAGTAGTCATATTCCCTCGAATCTCTAAGATATTATTGAAAAATGTGGGCACTTGACACATCCCCACATTTTTCAATAACTAGTAATTCCCCTTTATAATACCCCGTTTACACTCGGCTCATGTCCGTGGAAATGTGCAGAGACATGAGAAGGGACTTGCGGTCGGCATGACGGCAACAGTTATTTAGGAAGCCAAAGCTTTGGTAACGCCCAATTTAATCCATCTCAATGGGCCCATTGTCTTTCCATACGTGATCAAACACACACTCCTTATCCACTTATGTAAACTTGATTCGAGTGTTTTTCAAGAGCTATAACGGATTATACAGGGTGGAAAAAGGTTACTTCTAAAAACTAAAAGTGACATTTTGACTATGTTTCTCGAAATATTACAGTCGAAAGAATTTAAAAAACAACAAATTTAGCATTTAATTTTCTAGCAAAATTAAAGTATTTTTATGGGTATTTTTATCTTTTTATAAATCATATAAATTCTAAGACTTTCGCAGTATGTAAAGGTAACCTACTCCATACAATAACAATGCCGTAAATAAAAACTGTCTTACTTATTTACAACATTGATAAAATATATAGGGCCGGTCATTTTGCCTTGATATTGAGCCTTTGAGAGATAATGTAATGAAACTAAATTTTTCGATAGCTGTATTTTTTCACCTTTTTGTTATAAGGATAGGTAAGTGCCCAGATACATTGTCCTAGGTAAGTAGTTACAACAAATTAGTATTTATTGTGTGTCACTCGTTGCCAAGAAAGAGAATAGACACGATGTCGGATTTACAAGATTTAACCAAGCCTGTCTTACAAAAGGATGGAGTCTTTGTAAAAACAGCACGCTTAACATTAAATTTAATAACAAATATACTAATATGTTTAACCGTTTTTGTAGGTATTGTGTATGCGTGCAGCTCAAAAGTGATCACTTTGTTTCATTGGCATATTATTTTATGCGTTTTGGGGGTAAGTTCTATCGATTATGTTTTTGTGAAGATTTTTCTTTGATTATTCCATCATTAAGAACAAGACCTAGAGTTACCTAGTTCCCACAGTTGATCTACGATAGATAGGTAGTTACTAACGTTCATTAATGTATTTTATCGGTGAAGGAACACATCGACAGGAAACTAGCAGAACCCAAAGGACCCTTAACTACAAAACTGAAGTTAACAACTGAACATGAATATGAAAGTTGCTTATAGCGCCATCCAGCTCAAAAATGTCTAAGCATAGTTTGTTTTATAGGAACCAGATCTTTTTGTAAACACATACTTAGAATACTGTGGCATAGAGTAAAACAGCGTGAAACAAAGACGCCCTCTGCTACTCTATTTGTTCTTGGTGGGAATCGAACCCACAACATAGAAGGTAGCTATGTAACTCTACTACCTCAGCTGTAAGACCTGCTTTTTGTTTCAGTACCAATTCTTAATGAGCCAAGGAACGCTGGTGGTATCTCGTTACAACAGTTGGTCAATGCATCTAAGTAGAAGACACAGAAAGATTTTGCACGTAGTGTTTCAACTTATAGGAACTGTTCTGGTCTTATCTGGAAGCTTAATGATTGTTTGTGAAAAATCTAGACATTTTGAAACTATGCATGGAAGTTTAGGTAAGAAACTATTGTACATGCACAACACAAGGTTAGACGTCATTAGTTGGTAAAACCATACGAGTAAGACCTTAATTAATCTTACCCTTATGAATCGATGCTTTTCAAAATTAGAAATCTTTTTTCATATTATTCATTAGTTTTTTATACAACTAGCTAATGGAACAAGCAGGTGGCCCACCTGTGATGTTAAGTGGTAACTGTAGTGTATAACAATAAACTATGTGCGCTGACTGGGTAGGCGGGTAGACACAATCGGTGGCACTCGATTCCAGCCGGCCAACCCAGGCGGACGTTACTCGATCTCAGTGTTTTATTTGGTACCCAATCAACCTGTACAGTACAGTAACCATCACCTATAACAAAGCATTGCCTCGTAAGTTACACACGATAGAAATGTGCCCTATGATGCATTGCCCTGCGTCCATCAACTCGAGGCATGTTAAGCCTCATGTGCCTGTAATTACACCGGCAACCACACTCTTCAAACCGGAACACAGCAACGCTGATGGCGGCAGAAAAAGGCGTGGTGGTCTTCCCCGAACAAGCCCTACACAAAGAGCTCTTAAATCTTTTGTCTTCTAAAATCAACCACTAGGGAATAAAGGATTGGAAATAAAAATTATATAACTCGAAGACGAAACGTGGGCTGCCTACCCTTAAGTGAATTAACGATCGTAAAGATCGTGGAAAGTCGGTGGATAGGCCCAAAATCATTCTTCTGGAATGTTTAAGGAAGCCTATGATCAGCGGTGGACCTCTTCAGAAGGTGATGATCGGACTCATGATGGTGATGATGTTCTAACAGATTTTTAAAGTAATACCATTTATGTTCCAGGTATTTACGCACTTATCACCAGCCTCATTAGCATTCTGAACGGTATATCAGCAAACTACGCGTACAAGTTAAGCCGTTCATACGTCGTATGTATAAAGTATATCCACTACGTGTCCGGTATTCTAACCCTATTTCTCTCCGCTGCAAGTCTCTCTTCAGGGTTCGATGGAAGGGCTTTCAGAGTTTGGGCATCAAATGATGATGCAGTTGCTGTGTTGGTGATTACCACTTGGCTGTTTACTTTGTTTGTAGCTTTAGATTTTTGGGTAGCTACTGGAAATCGGTTGCAAAACTTGTTATAATTTTAGTTTATACAAAACAATTTAAAGATAAATAAAAATACCTAATAGTGAAATTTCACTTTTTTCATACTGACTTCAGTCCTCAATTAGGTACGCAGCATGATAAATACAGGTACCCTCGAAATTTTAAATCTCTTCGGCGATCTGGACTTTTGTTTATTTTATATCAGGATAAGAGTCAAAATCAAGATAGAGAGACATCACCTCAACTACCTACCAATCTACCTACCTACCTACTGTTTTATCATCAAACCTATTAGTCCATTTCGGACATAGTTCTCTCCCAAAAGCACCAACAAATAGCTCAATTTTTGATCTTTCTTTGAGAAAAGCCGGTTCTTATCATCCCATCACTCCCCTGAGCCTATTGCCTAAGCCTATATCTATAATCTATAGGTTACGTAAATAAATGACCAATGTTTTTAACATGATTTTTCGGTCCTGTCTAAATCTATTTTCTCGTGAATCATCTCGATGAAATGCTTATCAAAAGATACAGAACTGCGTTCAATCTCAAGATATTTGAAATTTGATATCCCTTCTCAGTAAGTCGTATGTTTGATATGTATAGGTAGCGAAGATTAGTGCGGAGCAAAATTTAAGTATTAAACAATTCGGAATTTATTTGTATTGGTGATTTCGACGACGAACAATTTGATTAAGATATTACAAAGGAAGCCATGATGCCGCCACCCCCGCCGCCGCCGCCTCCACCAATCTATGACCCTCACAGGATGGAAGCCAATGGGAGGTACCAAAAACAGCCAGAAACTCCTGCATTTCTGCTGCTAATGAACGTACTGAATGCTGCTACACATTTTCTGCTTGGAGCGGTTGTTTTCAGTGCGTTCTCTTACGCAACGGCTTCGCGCGGTACAATTACTATTGGAAATTGGGTGATCGGATGGCCTTCATCGCATTCTCAACACATTTATTTGTGTGTGACTGGGGTAAGTTTTATACACTTGTATCGCGCTCATTGTTAGTGTTATTAACCCAAAAATGTCACCTACCTTAGGTACCTACTTGATACGAATTATTTTTAAGCCCGGTCTCCACCGCAAGCGGAGCGGAGGAATTAAGGACTCCGTTTAACTTGCAAATCGTTTAACTGCATACCTACTTGTATTTCCACCAACAAATAGTCGAGCGGAAAGGACTGAGCGAGCAGAAAGTGTTGAAATGAACTCGCTCAGCTCCTTTCCTTTAGCAGTGGAAATCAAAAGATAAAACTCTTTGTTGGTGGAAATGTAAACCTATTTCATTAAAAGGGAGTCCGTTCCGCTAACCATTTCTCGCTCATTACCCTTTCGCGGTGGAGACCGGGCTTTATAGCGAACCATAGCTTATAGCCATAGCCATAGCTTATAGCTTGGTGTGTAATTACAAAAAGAATATTGTCCAACTGTATTAAAATACTGAATTAAGTTTGATTTTAGAATAGAAAAGCAGATTAAAGTTTTCTATTTATAACACTCGGGTAAAAAATACTGTCTATATCATCGCAAACCTATAGTTTCTGAAACAGATTCAGGACTTTGATCCCCAGGCACGGTAGATATCCCCTCGGATCTCTTAGTACTAACTCCAGATTCTTTGAGGACGTCTAAGGGGATTAGTCAGAGGTACGTCCAAACATAACATTTGGCACATACCCACATTTTGCAGTAGTTGGTACGCGACTGGTTGCAAAGCCATCGCCGCTGTTAGAATACTAACTGGTCTCCTCACGATGTTTTTCTTCACCGTTTAAGAGCACTGGCATTGTGCACATATGTTTTTCGATAGAAAAAATCCATTTGTACACGACTGTATTCGCCGAACCTACGACCATAAGATAATTCACTTTATTAGAAATGGAATGTTTTTTCAGTACGTCGTATTGATGAGTCAAGCAATCCTAGTATTCAACCCTTACGTTGGCTGGGCGTCCAATCTGCTTCACCCCCAAAAGAAGATGGTTCACATAATCATGCAGATAACTGGGTCCATATTGGCAATAGCTGGCAGCATCATCAAAGTTACTGATAGAGTTGGCTCCTTAGAATCTGCACATGCAATTCTTGGTAAGTTTATAATTTTTTACAACTCTTGAAATACTAGACATAGGGCAGGGATGGCGAACCAATGGCACGGTGCCATTCATGGCACGCGACACAATATTTTGGGCACGACGCAGATCAAAACGGCTTGGCATTTTAGTTCAAACTATCCGCTACAAGCAGTGCAGCAGTGTAGGAGCAAGGTGTGGTAAGGAATCTAGAGCTCCCCATAATAACTAAGTCAAATTTATTTGCGGCACGTCTTTGGCTCCATATTTTATTTTATAATAAAAATGGCACGTTGATTAAAAAAGGTTCGCCACCCCTGACATAGGGGTTAGATATTATAGTCTTGCCAAGAGACTGATCGTAGATATAAATTGAACAAAAAATATGTGTACTACAGAATAAATAATAGTACAACGTCATAATACATAATCTAATCTTATAGATATTATAAGATACTATAGTACCTAACTAGTCTAACAGATGGTTGTATCTGACAGCCTTCACAGCTCAGTTGGTAGTAGCTCTGCCTTCTGCGCCGTAGGCCGTGGGTTCGATCCCCACCGAGAACGAACACTTGTGAGATGAATATAATGTAAGAGTAAGTGTTAAGTTTTAGTGTTTAAGAGTAGTAGAGCTGTTTGTGTGTGGCTCGTCCGGGGAAGTACTACCACCACGCCTTTTTCAGCAGCGCTGTGTTTCGGTTTGAAGAGTGTGGTTGCTGGTGTAATTACAGGCACATGAGGCTTAACATCTGTATGCCTCAAGTTGATGGACGCAGGGCAGTGCATCGTAGGGCACGTTCCTATCGTGCGTGACCTACGACGCAATGCTTTGTTGGTGATGGTTACCACTTAACATCAGGTGGGCCATATGCTTGTTCCATCAGCTACTTGAATAAAAAAAATTGTTCTCTGTCTGGGTGTTATTATATATCTTATGTATGTATTTACAATAAAAGGTATATTATGTATTATATCAGCTATCTGATCCCCATATTACAAGCTTTGGCTTAGTTTGGGGCTAGATAGTGCTGTTTGGCATGTCAATATTTATTTATTATCTTTTCAGGATTTATCGCGATGTTACTAGCAATTCTCAGCCTCATCAGTGGAATATTGAGCTTCATATGCTTTAGACAAAGCGAAAGAATCGCACTGTTCGAACTTATGCACTCCTGCCTCAATGGCCTTACGATTACGATAGCATTTATAGCTCTTATAGTTGCTTTTCATAATTACTACAGGACCGTTGCCGAACAAGCTACCACCAATTTATCTATATCGTTTACTGTTATGGCTCTACTAGGAATCCTCACTTTAGCATTTATAAGATTATTGAAAAGAAATTAATTAATAAATAGTTTGGATTATTTGTTATCAAACGTACATACGTTTTAGTTCAAAAATATATGTTCATTTTATGATTTAGCAAACTCTTATATTTTCAAGATATAGGTAGTTTTGTATCATCATGATTTTATTTGTTTTCTTAACGATTTGCCGAAAAGCAAATTAGCTATGAACATTTAGAGTATAATAATATAGTTGTAGAATAATAATATATGTAATATAGTTAAACATTATTGTATTATTGGCTGATAAGTGTGAATTTATAACAATGCAGCAAAAATATGTCTTTTTTGCGGAATTATGTGGCGAATCGGAAGTTATTTTGCTTTGCATTAGACAGAACGGAATTGTATTTTAATACCTTTCCTATTGCGCATACTTAAGTATACTTACTACGTTAAATAAAACTTCGGTTGATCAAAATGTTTTTTATTAATTTTGTCTTATCATAACTATTTACACAAGAATACACTTACTAAAGCTAATGAATACATTATGTGCTACAAAGTCATGAAATTGATTTAAGGAGTACACTAATTATATAAGTAGTTAAAATAATATTAAGTAAAGTCTTGGTTTCCTAAGAAGCGAAGAAATAGTGGATGAAGAGTAGTGAAAAGTGCAGTCAAATTTTTAATTTTTTTAGGGTTCCGAATGGTTGAAGCGGGACCCTATTACGAAGACTACGCTGTCGGTCTGTCTGTCTGTCACCAGGCTGTCAATACCAACAAATACTAAAAACCGAATAAATTAAATATTTAAGGGGGTCCCATACAACAAACGTGACTTTTTTGCTCGTTTTTGCTGGGTATTGATAACGGGAACAGGTAGACGCTTGAAATATTCACAGAATATTTAAGAATATATTCACTTATAAAATAAATAATTAAATTAAAATAAAAAAAAATATTTAAAGGGGGCTCCCTACAACAGGCATGTTTTTTTGCCGTTTTTATAGATTAATGGTACGGAACCCTTCGTGCGCGAGTCCAACTCGCACTTGTCCGTTTTTATTATTATTCATCTTGATTATACAACATTGTAATCTAAGAAGTATCAGATTATAGGTTGTGGATTTATGTTATTCATATTTTTGGTTGCTACTACATCTGTATTTTCTGTTGCTATAACCTTACTAGACATATCCTCAGGTAGGGCTACAATTTTTAAGTATCATTCCATTATGCGGTGATCCAAAAATTTGACAACCCTTACGAGCTCTTAGAAAAATAAGACTTATGTATTAGATTATGGTCACATTGACGAATTGAATAGAAATCTTTGCTTCCGAGGAAATCGTACGTATTATTAAATATGACTTATAAATAAATATCACACCGAATAAAAATATAGATTGTTTAATACTAAGATTATAATTATAACTTAAAATAAAAAGTCAATCAAACAAACAGAAATATAAGACTTTAATTGCCAAAAAATTTAGTCTCAATGTAAAATCACGCTGTTCTACCGCAAGTGGAGCCGCGGACCAATTCCAATTCAGTGACATACAAAACCAATCATCGAAGTAAATATAGGTGCTTATTTTACGGCATAAAGCAAAAAAATATATTATTTAAGGTGTTTTTGTGATTATCCTACTAATATTATAAACGCGAAAGTTTGTAAGTATGGATGGATGGATGTTTGTTACTCTTTCACGTAAAGCTACTGAATGGATGAAACTTTACAATAATAAAGCTTATCAGAATAATACATAGGCTACAATTTATATAGATATTGTGTGACTAATCCTGCGCAGACGAAGTCGCGGGTGCCAGCTTGTATTGAAAACATAAAACTTGAATACATTAAAATAATCGGATTATAGCTTACCTATTTTCGAATTTGGGGTGCTAAGAAATACATTTTTGAAACTCAGCTCGAACAGAAAATTACTATACTGAAAAATAACGGCACGTAGAAAATTCCACTAGTTAAGAATAAAAATTTACAACGAAATGTAAAAGCTTACAATCTTAATCTCTTGATAGGAGTACATTCATCTTCCCCTGCAGGAGTAGCAGCAGTTCTGAACGTAGAACTTGTAGTGGCAGAGTCTGGCTTGCACCGCTAGAGAGCAATTTTGTAGCTTGTCTTCACAGTCTGTAATAAGGTTATAGGATTTAATAAATAAAATTGTAAATATATTCTGTCAAAAAAGTATCGGGAATGGATGATTTATTCACGTTTCTGAATTATTTTATTTGTTGCTAACAACATGTATCGGGAATGGATGATTTGTTCACGTTTCTGAATTATTTTATTTGTTTTTTTTTTGTTGCTAACAACAAAAAAACCAGTTGTTAGCAACAAAAAAAAACAAATATAATAATTCAGAAACGTGAACAAATCATCCATTCCCGATACTTTTTTGACAAATGTATTTGCAATGGAAAATGGAAAACAGATCTGTTTCTGAAAAAATCTGTTTTCCATTTTGGCGAGTTGAATCTGTTATTTAGATTAAATACAGTGTTGTTTTTAGTTAGATCAATCTAGTGTGTGTCGAGAATTTTTATAATGGACAAAAACATCGAACAAAGAGATTGTCTTAAATTTAGCATCGCCAATGCTTCGCCAAAATTCTTCGATTTTGCACCACGATAATGCGCCTTCGCAAAAGGCCATTAATTGTGAACGAATTTTTGTCAAAAACTCAAAAAATCCATCGAGCCGCAACTTTATTCATCAGATTTTTTTTATACAACTAGTTGATGGAACAAGCCGATGGCCCAACTGATTTTAAGTGGTAACCATCACCTATAACAAAGCATTGCCTCGTAAGTCACGCACGATAGGAACGTGCCCTACGATGCACTGCCTTGCGTCCATCAACTTGAGGCATACAGATGTTAAGCCTCATGTGCCTGTAATTACACCGGCAACCACACTCTTCAAACCGAAACACAGCAACGCCGCTTGGCGGCAGAAAAAGACGGAAACTTGTACCTACTGCAAAAATGTGGGTATGTGCCAAAAATTGACTTATATTAGGCTATTCTCGAAGAATCTAAGTTAATACATGGACTTTGACCCAGAGATCTGAGGGATTTCCACCATTCAATCAAAGTCTTTTGTTTTTTGGGTTCTGATCAATTAAACAACTGCTGAGGGTTTCGTTTACCTTTTGTTTCAATCTCTCTCGACGACGCATCCTTCTGTATGTTTGAGATTGTTGTTTCGTAACCTGAAGATTTTTGAGACTCTGCAAGATATTATTTTAGTATCTATAATATTTATCGATTTATCTTCTGTAAGCCACTTTAATTGACACGGTCATTGCTCCTACAAGTGGACTCGTCACATTGTTATAACTTATCTTTTGAATCTAATCTTAAGATCGCAACTTTATGCTGATTAAACCTAAGCTCAAGGTTAAAGTCTAGGTCTCTCGCACTGTACTCCTGTCGAAAGGTTGGCGAGAAATAAGCTTAACATAGAATACCCTTGTATATTACATACATAATATTTATGACCACTCCGCTCCCCCAAGCTTTAGAGGTAGATACCCCACACACCGTTGTATCATTCGTTGTCTCTCAACATTAATGGCAACAGTGCCAGAAACTATATATAATGCGCATGTACATAATGTACAAATTATGCTGTATGCAGTCCTCATAATCATCAGTCTGAAGAAGTCCACATACTGGACATAAGCCTCTCCTGTAAGTTTCCCGGAAGAATCGGTTTTAAGTCTTCTTCATCCACCAATTTCCTGCGATCTTTATTAATATCTGATGCCGAATGCATTAGCAGTTGGTAAATAATTAGCTACAGGTATAATTATTATTATATACAGGGTGGCCCATTTAGATCGGTTAGTATGGCCAAGTCTGTAACTATAAGAATACAAAGATCTGTTCTTAGGAACCATGTCATCGATTTTAGTAACACAAAAAACTACATACATATATTTAAAAAAAAACATGGACTTTCGGGAATTGAACCCGGTCGTATTGAAAAATAAAACTTACATTATTTCTATTTGGATATCGATTGTCTAGATCATACGGGGTAAATGTTACTATGAAACATGATATCTAAATTGTGAAATAAATTGTCTTCCGACGAACCATCACTTAACATCAGGTAAGATTGCGGTCCAAAGCCAGACCATAATTTATAAAAAAAAAGAACCACGTGACTATGCTGCGCATAGAACGCATTGCATCATTTATTTTAGTTCGGCAGCCCCGTGGTTTGTCACTCGGACACTTTGTTTTTTGCCTATTATAGGTAATACATACCAATAGTTAGATCCGGTGGCAGAGTAGAGGCGGTACATCTAGGCTCACAGCTCTTGTGTGCTTCTGGTCTGGGGGAGGTACAGTCGTTGTCATTCACTCCATCAGTGGTAGAATCGCTTTGAGCGCATAGCACTGACCGTCTCTGTACTCCCGTTGGAGGGGTGGTGGAGCAGTTTTCTGAACACTATACCAACCAAAAGAAAAAAAACGTTTATTTAAAGAATAAATAATATTAAAAGAGACAATTATATGTAAGTCTGTAATCGGTAATGGAAATAATCGTGAGGAAAATAGTTAGTATTCTGGCAGCGTCCTGTATGGTATACTAACTAGTGCAAAATGTCGGTATGTGCCAAATGTAATATTTCGGAGGTCCCTCTGACTACCCCTCTCCCCCCTATAGACACCCTCAAATAATATTTTATCGGTACTCGGTAGAAAGAGATCTGAGGGAATATCTACTTCGGCGTTTTATCATGTTTTTAACGCTATATTTAAGCTATCAAATTAAAATATTTCTGTCGGTTTTGAAAGTTCTGAAGTTGAGAGATGCTACAAATTATATCTACTGCTGTAACTAAACCATTAGTTTAATAATTGGCCATTTATTTTTGATGTTAGGTATGCAAACTACTCTAAATATTTTTCAAAACGGTCATAAAGTAATAGCTTGTATAATTTATTCATTTTCAAGAAAACATTTGAAATTTATCGCAATCCGACAAACTCACGGCCGTTGACCACCACAAACAAAACATGTCAGTGAACTAACTACCACCATTCGTCTAATAGGTGGGCGTTTCTTTTCTGTCTATTAATTAGGGTATTAATCATTTGCTAGACGTTTCAATTACACACTATGGTACTGGGTATTCATTAGCTACTGTAACTATTTCACTGTAATATTGTATTGTGCTTCTGGGAAGGCGTTGTGGTCTGAGAAGTTGGCTTCTTCACACGTACTAGGGCAATTGTTTTGAACCACCTTGCCACTCTTAGTTTGTATTTGATTGTTTTACGGGAAAACAGTTAAAGCTATAAAGTTACAGTGATTTTATAACATTTCAAGGGTTCGATGAAATTGTGCCAAATTCTCCAAAAAATCAATATAAATATTGGTGGACTTTCCATACAGCACTATCTAGCCCCAAACTAAGCAAATCTTCTAATATGGAAACCAGATAGTTGATATAATACTTAAATACTTATTTTTTTGTCAATACATACTTATAATTTACAATAACACCAAGACAGAGAACAAAATGAACAATTGATTGATTTACGAAACTAAACAAATCAAGATAAATGAGTTATGGGCTGGAAACATTTTAATATGTACTATTTATTTTGTAAATACATTTTTATTATTCATTATAGCACCATGCTATAAAACAAAAGTTTTGGTCCATGATGGGTACAATGCAGTCAGTGGGTGGAATTCAAACCAATAGCAATTAGCGCAGGCGGTACCAATTGTGGACTTTATGGCCAATCAATAACTCAATACTCACCCTTCCCCAATCACTGAAGTACCATGCAGGTGGACAGTCGGTTCCGCATTCCCTCTCATGCTCTGGCCGAGGTCCTCTGCAGGCGGAGTCTCGAAGATGTCTCCCAGTCCCACCGATACACAGAACTCCTCTGACTTGTCTTCCAGAACAGTTTGAAGAACATTGAGACCACTCACCTGCGGAGAGTAGAAGTTTTATGCTCCTCCAGCAAGGTGTGTAAAAAAAAGGAAAATCATTGATCAGCATTGACCGCTAATAGTGAAAATGTATATTGTGCTAGAAAACAAAAGAGTTGTAATTGCTGTATGTCATCATAATCTTGATCACCCAGAGGAATAGTCCACTGCTGGACATTGGCCTTTTTGTTTCTTTGAGCTTTAATATGAGCCTGCCTCTTGCCACTTGAATATACATATTCAAAAAAAGCTTTGGCCTATTCACACCGCGGTGCGAAAGAACCCATTCAGAAACAGTGTTGGGTTTTTCGCACCGCGGTTCGAATCGTTTGTGGTGGTGGTGCGAAACGACGAAAGACCCAATTCAGCGACCTATGTCCAGTGCCCTTGGAGTATATACGCTTCTTGTATGTACCTATGTAACAATCAAACCTTACCAACAAACCACTGTCCATCTTGCGCTTCACAGAACATCTTTGGCGTGCAGAGCCTCTTGTACTCCGGCGCCTTCCTCGGCGCGCATCCGGACGGATCCGCGCATCTAACACTCCGAGTTTGGACTCCAGTACCCACGCACCAGCCTACACACTGAAATATACAGAGCTTATACTACAGCCGGAGACTTAAACGAGACTTTTAGATCATGTTCTCGGTTGATTAACACTGCAATAAGCAAAATAGTTTATTTGGGATTTAGAATCTTGAAATAAATCAATCTAATGGCACATACATGGCAATACATTAAAGTTATACTTTTTTCGCTGTTTAAATTTAGAAGAAGATATTGTCTTTGTGTCCGTCTTTGATTTTTATATTGTTATTATATTTATTTGTAGACTGCCACTTTTTTTGCAAACAAAATGGATTATAAACTGTTCCTGCGTGATATTTATAAAGTACCTAATGTATTTTTTTGCAATCCATAATGTCCGTGTGTTTCGTGAGAACACCAAAGTCATATTATATTAGTAACTACAAACCTCTGACCAATCAGTATAAAGCCATCCAGCTGCAGCACTGAAGCTATACTCCGGCCCAAGATCTAAATCAGAACTGTTCACAGCCACTGTATAGACCGGTCCATCTCTAAATGTGTCTGTTTGGTCTCGAGGTCTCACTCGCTTGGGCTCTATGTGTCTGACTTCAGCCGTGCTGGCGTCATCACAGTTCGGGATTTCACACTTGTCTATTGTGGGGGGTTTCAATCCTGGGCATTTTTGGTCACTTATCTGAATAAAAAAATAAAGATACCTATATGATAGTTGAGTTACATTTATAATCGGTTTATGGTGATTCTGTGTCGAACAAAACAATTACACACTATGCTGGTCACTAAAACTATCAGCTGCATCTGGAAACTAAAAAGACATGTAAAAAAACTGAGATTTATTGTTACACTAACACCTGCGTTTGTTACAAAACATATAATAATATTTCCAAAAACACAATAAAAACCCGTCATACCTTAGTAATTCCTCTAGCATGGTCCTGGACACATCCAACAATCCTGGTCCTGCTAGCTGGTCCACATTTAGGGCAATTAGACCACGCAGCAGCTCTCCACCTTGGGGGACAAGGTACTCCACCGCACCTGCGTCTCTTGCTCGCCGGAGGAGACCCTGAGCAGTGGACTCCTGATACTTCTCGATCCGGAAAACCAGCACTTGTTTCTACGCACCGATATTTGCCGAGCTGAATATTGAAATACTCAATCAGACGAATACATTTCTTCTTACATAATATATCAACAATAAGGTCTCTAATAAAAAGTGGAACGTACCTGAATTCCTCCTCCACAAGTCCGCGTACATTGGGAATACGATAGTATCTTCCAAACAAACCTTCTGCCTCCAACAACATAAGATTCCACGTCACTACTATCAGCACGGTCTTCGTTAAGCATGCTGGTCAGATCTGGGTATCTTGGCACAATGTTGGGTTTGAAAGACTCATAATTGTGATGCCTTCGTGTGTGTTTTGGAGTGGGATCAGGAGGGTCTGGCTTAGTGGGCTCAACTTCAGCATCACCACCAAGGCTCTCCGTAAAATATTCATATCGTATGTTAGGATACGGTTGAGTATAAAGAATCTGGAAAAGTATTTCTGTGTTTGGTATGTTTCATAAGTTTTGCAAGTGACTATTGTTTCTCTATTTATCTCTTTAAATATCTTACCATTATATCTATTGGATGGTGTATAGGTCCAAGTGCAAATACTTGGTCAAGCCCTGCGGCACGTGAGTATATAAACCTAGTTCCTGCAGCCTCATAAGTCCCTGGTAAGCTGACAGCAAACTCTCCATTCATTATGTAAGATCCATTTGATATTTTCAATGCTAGAATGAAACAAAGGAATTTCATGACCGTTAAATAGCCGATACCATCTTGAGATTCGAAGATTTCAAGGTGTTTTGCAACACAATTAATCACTACGTAAGATGGATAATGTAAACCACCCATCAGCAGGGTGAGAAATTGATTCAGCAAATGCACGTTAGGTTAAGGTGAACATTAATAAAGGAAAGTGGATGTTCTCTGTTATTATCGTAATAAATGAGCTTGATGATATCTCACGCCATTTGGATAACTATACCTTAATCTTGGTTGAAGGGGAAAATTAATCATATGGATCTCTCATTGCAGATTATGGAATAAACGCATGATAATACTTAACTTGTTTTCAGCTAGAACACTATAATTTATTGTAAAAAAATGTTAGACACTTTATTTCAGCAAGGAACTATAAAAATTGCCTCAACCCATGGTTTTTTAGTGCCAATGTGATAAAAAACATCCAAAAAAAAACTGGAGTAGCATAGTAACCACATCTAAATTCATGGAATAAATGTATCCTAGCTCAAGATCATACCTATGTAGTTCTCAGTGCCAACGAGCTCGGAGACGTTGAGTCGGCAGGCGCCACGAGGCACTGTCGTCACGTACGAGTACCCAAGTGGGAGTCGTGGACGGGAGAACAGTCCAGACACCAGTTGACGACCACACCGTAAGTTCTGTGTCCCAACTGCCAAAACTGTTTCTCTCCCCACCACCTGTAAATACACACACCAGGGTTTTGCAAAAGCAAAGTAAAAGTATTTTCATTGTCAAATGGTCTCGATGAAAATGCAACATAAAAAATGCCTCCAGAAAAATGTGGGTATTGTCACATATTTTATTAGGACGTACCTCACCTCCTCCTTTTAGACATTCGCAAAAAAACTATTTTCATAAAAGTAAAAGAGTTTGATAACAGTCGTGACCCTATTCTACAAAAATAATCACTGCGAATAGTTCTAATGAATAATGAATATTTCATCTCCAGACACATCAATGTATCTTAACATCAATCGACCATCCAAAGGAGTGGTTACATCCTGTTGTCACACAATAAGGAAAATTTCAGCATACAAATTCTACTTTGTGGTACCAACATCTGACACGTGGAAACAAAGTCATAACACAATTACCACGAAGAGTTTACGAGGCAGCTGTTTGACGCCACCGATACGAGGAGACGACAACAATGGTTCATGATCGTTATGGAGGTTCAACGACGTATTGTTAAGCTGACTGTCTGCAGTAGCTCTATCCAACAAAGTTCGATTTATGATGCTGATTAAGTTTTGAGACAACTTTGTCTATGCCTTTTTAAAATTAGATATTTTTAAAGGATTATTTTAGTCCATATAATTGCCACTGCTATAATACTACGATCATAAGGCCTGTCGTGCTGTATGGATCTGAGTGTTGGGCAACAAAAGGGACGGATGAGAGAAGAGTGCATGCAGCAGAAATGCGAATGTTGAGATGGATGTGCGGAGTGACAAGGATGGATAAAATAAGGAATGAGTATATTAGAGGAAGTTTGAAAGTGGCGCCTGTGACAGATAAGTTGAGGAGCAATAGGTTAGCGTGGTATGGGCATGTCATGAGGAGGGAAGAAAGTCATATTACGAGAAGAGTGTTAGATATGGATGTGGATGGTTTTAGAAAGAGAGGTAGGCCAAAGAAAAGATGGATGGACTGTGTGAAAGATGACATGAGTAAGAAAGGAGTGAGCACCGAGATGACGAATGATAGAGGAGAGTGGAAGAAGAAAACCTGTTGTGCCGACCCCACTTAGCGTGGGATAAGGGCAGGAAAATGATGATGATAATTGCCACTGCACAGGTCCACGAATAGATGGAAAGACGCCCTAAAGAAGGCTGCTGATAAGATGTAATTCGCATCATGATCAGTCGCTACGGAAATTTACTGGAGTAGCCCGAGGTAATGGACGTCTTACGGCTGAAATGATGATGATGTTTAATCAAGCTTGAAGATATTAACGAGTGTATCTGCTGAGTACTGAGATACAAGGTAAATTCAATACCTTGATTAACAATCTGTCGAACGAAACAAAGACCGAAAAGAAAATATAGAATATTAATAAACAAGCTTTGGTTCAACATTTTTTCGGTCGTTTTTATGTGATCGTAAGAGTCGAAATAGTCAGCTGCCTACCTAAAACAATGAGGAAGCACCATATGCTGAAATTATTCATTTAAATGCCATTCAAGTCGACGAATGGATAGATTGTGGCGAATGGGATTAAGATGGCGCAGAATTCATCTGAAACGCAATGCTTATTGCTGTCATGAAATGCAGATAGCGGGTTTATGTTCTAGGAACTACACGATTTAAATTAACTTCCGCTAAGAATATAGAATTTCTATCAAAAACACGCAACTATTAGCAATTAAGTAATTGAATTGCATTTGTACCATTACGACCAATATATTATTATATAGTTTAAACGACAACAGAAAACGTTGAAATTCTCACTTTAGCAAATATTCCTTTGATTATCATATTTTAGATACAAATTTAACTTTAGCTCATAACATTCTCAAATGCCTTAAACCACTTACGAGCACAGTGTCTTTATTAGCATTTTATCGCGCGAAGGAATCGCCGTCTCTCTATTTGTAATACACAGCGAAGATATAAAATCTCATGTTAGACATCGTAAAGTAGCTATGCTTATTATTAAGAGCTATCTAAATTTGTTTTTTTGCACAGTTTTGCTCTTAATAAAAATAGTTGTAATTTAAACAAAGCTACGTGATCGCAGGAGTCAGTAATCTAAAGCAGGCAATAAACATTATTTATGGTAATGTTACATTAAAGGCTCGCACCAACCATATTATTGGTTTTATGTCTTTGTTTGCGATAACTTAATACGAAATGGCACGAGTCGAGTATTTGCCATATCTTCATGTAAATTATTAGCACCAAGACGATTCGATGGCGCCTATTTTAGCTAATAAAAATATAATAAAGGATGAGCTCAATTTATACACTCCAAAAAAATGAATTATTTTTTGGTGACGGAGGGATATAATAATTCAGTATCCACAAAAGCTTTTAGAATTCAAAGCAATAATTGTAACGTTGATTAAGCTCATCTATAATTTAAAATGACCAAGACATTGTATCGCCCTTTCAAAGCACTATCCCAGTGTCATATAAATAGGCCATTGTCTCGGGCACAGTTACAACACTTATTATCAGGTGGGCCATCTGCCAGTGCGATACAAAATGATCTTAAATCGAATAATATGCCAAGCTAATTTAACCTAACGTGCCTTGAGTTATTTGTATGTATGATGATCACATTAAGGGCCGGTTTCACCATGCTCTGTTAGTTACTAATCAAGGATTAAAAGGCCGTTAAATCTAACCTTAGCTGTCAAACGCGTACATTTTGACATATTTAACGGCCCTTTAATCCTTTGTTAATCTAACAGGGCATGGTGAAACCGGTCCTAAGAAAGAAAAAAAATTTATTTACTTACGACAGCAAAAGTTAAAATAGATATAGAAATAAAATAAACATTTATCATAAAAAAAAACATTGTGTGTCGCAAAACGGACTTTGATTCAAAAAAAAGTTGGTTGCAAACGAACGCTGGTCTTCCATCAGAGCCATTAAAACATTTTTATTAATTCCTGCAGCAGAATCTTCAATCTGCGTGAACAGTGATTTGTCAGGAGGTTCACTGTAGAGAATCTGTTTAATATATCCAACGCTATTGTAATCTCATTAGTTTGAATCAGGATATTCTCATCTTTTTTCATTGCGCGCGCGCTACTAGTAACCGATAATTATTAATACTCAATAATATAACGAACATTATTAACAATAAATTTCGTAGGGCAGCAACACTCAAAACAGCCGACATTCTACCAAGGCATGTGATTCGTTAACCCACACTAATCCTAATTAATAGCCTATTAGTAGACATTTTCAATTACCACTCCTCTAGATTTATACCTGTTTGTAATTAGATTTATTGTGAGCGTATAATAATAGAGTAGTCAGACCAATGGACCAAGGAATCGTAAGTTCATCATTGGTTTCATTTTTTTTGTACGTTTTAAGCTATAGAAAAAAAAATACGAAAATAAAATATATTACTTTGCAATAAAACGATATTACATAAGCATAAGTATTTTTTTTTATATTGTATTCCTATAACAATAATTATCATGTTTAAATTTCGAGACAACTTGAACACTACCTACAGCTAATTGATCGAGTGAGCGAAGCGAACGAAGATTCTAGTTTCAACTTGGGCTATTTGGCATTTTATGTATGTATGTATGTTTGTCTGGCCATAACTTTCGAACCGTTGATCCGATCTGCATGAAATTTGATAAGACGACAGCTTGTACTTGAGAAATTTACTGATAAGTATATGAGTAAAATCGGATGAAGGGTTTTTAAGATATGGGGTTTTTTAAGGGGGCAAAAATAAAAAAGTGACTTAAAAAAATCAAGTTACATGTCATACGAAAGGGCTTTGTTTGGACATTCCAAAACAATTTTTACTTTTTTTTTGGGACGCTCGGTTTTTGAGATACAACAAAAAAGTTAAATTAAGATAACCAGCGACTCAAGAGCTCCCATCTCTAAGAGTTTTGTTGGCATCAAGGTTTTTCTACTGGTCGGCCATTTACTTTGCTTTTTCGTATTTTTTTTTTCTTGAAATAAATTAAGGAGGTACTCAGTTCTCATAAAATGGTGACAACGATTAGGTCTGATGATGGAGCCAAGGTCTGTTCAACGGAACTCTTCAATAAATAGGCCAATATAGTTGAAACTTGGTTACCGTACCAAGTTAGTAGGCAGTAGTCAGAAAAAAGTCCAAACATAATGTTTGGACTTGCCTTTGACTACCACCTACTCAAAGTTTTGGTGCGTCCGTCGGGTCGCATCACGAGATCTCAGTTCGGGGCGAACTACTAGTATTATAGCATTTAGGTATATTACACTACTTTCCATACTGACTTACGGCCTCACTAAGTTCAATTGGTAGCACATTGAAGCTTTATTATTAAAAACTAGATAACCCGGTGTACTTCGTATCACCTATCCTCGCAATTTTTCCATATTTTCTTACCGTTTAAGCCTGCCCTGGACTACGACAAACATTTCAAAACCAAAATCAGCTAAATCAGCCCAGCCGTTCTCGAGTTTTAGCGAGACGAACGAACAGCAATTGATTTTTATACATATAGAGAAGAGATTATATTGTAACAAGGATCATACAAATGAGCGGTAGGAACCAAGCCGTAACTTTGTTGCCTATTCTTCTTGGCTTGGTCGCGTGGAACTGGCACCTGCTTTAAAATATTTCAAAGTGATCTTGTGATATAATAGTTACCTTTTGACTTTGACTTTGTATAACGATACTAACAAAAATATGGGATTAGGTCTACCATAAATACAATTTAATTTAAATATAATAACAACAGCTGGATGATGGGATATCTATTAGAATAAAACTTATAGTAGTTGCGAATATTTTTTTTATATAAATAAATATTGACATAGAGTTATTATACATATGCTAAAGGGGCTTCAAAGTACGACAAATTGTGATGTCAAAGTAGAAAAATGTCTTATTTTATTTTGCAGGCAAGGTTTATCGAGTTTCTGCTAGAATTATTCACACTAATTAATAAAATGCCTCACATGTTCTCTCTACCGCGAATCGCTGAGTATGCAAACGTTTGACCTCAAGGGTCAGTAAGTACCGTTGGGATAGGAAGTGGTTCGCAACATCTATACAGATGCACCTAAGTAAATGATGGCTAGGAACTTATTTAACCTGAGTCGGGTTGATTAAAGTACAAGTTTATATTATTAGTGTTTTTTTTCCCTTAGGTAGGATAAATATATAAATATTTGTGGATATTGCACACAGTTTAGGGCTAGACAGTAGCCCCAAACTATGCAAAGCTATGGGAGCCAGATAGCTGACATACTTTTTTTTTGTAAATACATTTTACCTATTAATAAGACTATTATTACGATGATTATTGGGTCCTGAATTTGCTTTTATGGTTGCTGTGTTAAAAAGCTATTCAGATATTTTCTCAGCAGTTTAGGACAACTATTCAAATTTACCCAGCTTACACCTTTTTTTTATACAACTTGCTAATGGAACAGGCAGATGGCCCACCTGATGTTAAGTGGTTACCGTCACTTATAACAGAGCATTTTCTCGTAAGTCACGCACGATAGAAACGTGCCCTACGATGCACTGACCAACGTATCAACACTTAGTAAGAGGATGACACACCTCGTTCAGAAATCAGAAATTCGAGCAAATTAACGGAGAATTTCGAACAAATGAGTCACCAACGAAAAGCGACAAGCTGAATAATCTACGATCCAAAGTTAACATAATAAAAAAAGCGCCTCCATAAACTGTTCGTGTAATTGGTCAAAGAACTTTAATTGGTCGTAATGTGTTGTTATAAATCAATTAATACGCCAGCCTCCTTTCTCGGACTGCACTGATTAGAATCTTGACTCGCTCATTGGACAGTATCATTTATAAATCTTCGTAACAAATGCAATAAATGTGTTCGCTACTGGTCTAGCATTTGTCCTGTTCTGTCAACTTAGAATGTAGAACTTCTCTGAATACAATTATTTTTTATTTAAGCTTGAAGCTGGTTTTCGCAAGGGATATTATTAGGTAAATTATATTTCTGAAATTTAACTGACAGTTAAAATATTTAAATAAAGACCTGTTCCAATAAGTTCAACTATTAAGTTCAACCAGTTGAACTAATTGCATGAAAAATTCCAGTTATTTCAACTTTGTTATTTTTTTGTAAAAGTTGAACTTAATTATATTAATTTATGCATAAGGAAAATAGATATTTTAAAAGTTCGTAAGGTACCAGGTACCAGGACTGCAGATAAAAAAAATATACTGGTGCCTAAAAAAATTTGCAGTTTATTTTAGCAATCTTTCGGAGAGATAAAAAATAAGGTTAAGTTTATACTTACAACAGTGAGGCAAACGAAAAGTAGGCCGGAAGCTGACACCATGTTTCTCTTTTCAATGTGTATCATAGATAACTCCTAGATGTAGATAGTGATTTACACACATAGACACTTTGACGCCGGGTGATTAATGGGTTTTATCTTATAAATAAGGCACTGTATAAAACATTATTTTTAATGTGGGTCATCCGGACGTCATATAAGAAAGGTTATATGTCTCAAAAAACAACCGTCAAACAACTTTTAACTAGCAAATTTCAACATATCTGAACATATAATATATTTTCCTTCGTAAAAGTTTGTTTGAGTACGAAAACTAGTCAAACAAAGATTTTCATAAGAAAAATTGTTTTGATCAATATTATATTTGCTGAAACCTTTTCTAATGTAATTCTCAAAAACCTTGTTGTTTGCAATGTTTCAAAGCTACCTGCAGTCATTTTATATCTTCAAAATATTGAACTGCAATGTGTGAGTGAGAAGTTATTTGACAGTTGTCAGCCTCTTAAAGCCGTGAAACAATAATATTTTGCACCCATTTCAAAATGTTACACTACAGTTGCATCCAAAATCTCAACTCTCGTGTTTATATTAAATCTGATAATTTAGCAGCATTTCAAACATCGCAACCGGATATTTAAACCACTGCACCGTGGAATGAAAATGTGATCGACTAATAACAAACACTTAGCAGGCAATTACTTTGATCCAAGCAACTTTGAGTCTGTCAGTCAGCACAAGGACTGTATAAAATCAAGGAAATTATTGGAACACTCAACGCGTATAAAATAAATGGAACTGAACTGAACTCGTAAACTAAATTAATATCCGCGAAGGTTGAGTTCGTACGATGAGCCAAAATTCAAGACGATATTTAACTGAAGTAATTACTCAGCTCAAAAGATTTCTTTATTGTTTGTTAGTGCCGCTGCCAAGAGTGGTAACTCTTTGATCTCACTGCAATTCAATTGAATTTTAATGAGTAGCAAAAGCCCTACTGATATCTTTATTAGAAGTCTTGCACGTATGAACTAGCAGTAAAATATTGCCACAATTTAGCGTAATATTTCCAAGTATTCTTGATTCGCATGTAAATTTTATATCTAACCGTATTTCTAGATTATCAAACTATAATTTACGCCAAAATACGTATAATATTAACCAGTAAGGTGCGAGCGTGACGCAAGTTTGTTGCATTGTGAAGCTAAACTGTGTCAAAACATTGTTAAATTCAACGAGGTGCTGCTAGTAAAGCTATTGAACTGTCTTATTTATTCAAATTGCCAGCTTAAATGTGCCGGTACAAGAAATAATGTACTTAAATTATCGAAGACCTGTTTTCGCTACTAATTCAGCCATCATTTCATAAGTCTTTTGAATTATTTAATTCATGAAAATTACGTGTCACTTTTAAACATTTCACATCATATTTTAATTAAAATGTACTTGTTGAGCTCAATCTCATAACTCAAATCGTACGACAGCTGTAGTTAAACATGAAATCAAACGCAAATATAAACTGTTTTGAACACGCAGTCATCTGCCTAAACTACATTCCTGACGATCTATTTGTATTTTACTTCAGTGAATACTAATCGTAGTACGACATAATGGCCAGATCTCGTAAACTGTGCAGCGGCTGTTTGCCAACTCTAGGTGCTGACAATTCATGGTTAGCTGCTCACATGCATTTAGGATTAAGTGAATGATGCTGCGTACCGTGGATAAGGATTAGCTAGAACGCGTGGGTCTCGACAAGAAAATAAGCGTAATTTATATGCATTTACGTGTCACTTAATAAAATAAGGATGCGTATAAAATACAGCGATTTGGCAAATCTGCTAGGTTCTAGAATCGGAGACGGGTGAGTAAATAGGTCAGGGAGCTGCTGTTTTTCTATGAAGTTGTCGATCCCTATGACGTTAAAACCTCAGAAAAGTTCAAGCAATGAGTATAAACAACCAAAACTAAAGTTTTTTTCAGACCTGCCTCTTTACCGCAGAACCAAAATGGAACTAAATAAATCAAATAATTTTTCTCTGTTTCAGCAAGATTAACTCAGTTTAATTCAGTTTAGGTTGGGAGATAAAATTAGCTTTAAAATTACGCCAAACTCCACTTAATTGCCACTCGTCAAGAACTGTTCAGAAATCGTTGTCCTAGCACTGCAGATTTGTAGTCATCTGACGTTTATTTGGTCCGAGGTGTGAGTTGCTAACCATCAAGGTGTGGATTGCATATCTTAGCCGCTGCTGAGACGAAAGATATGTTATTTTGCATTTTGTAATTATTATTCTAGCACTTTTCGAGTTTATTAAATTTAGTTGAACGTTTCTGCCCTGATTATGTCAGTCGTATAACGATAACAGAGACCTTTGGTGGGTTAGAAAGAAACCCCCATAAGCAGCGCATATATTTTGAGAGCCCTTCTATTTCGGTAATTTTAGACCTCAAAATGCCTATAAAGATCTGGAATCACTGTAACATATTGACGGCATTTTAAATGGCAAGTAATTTTTATTTTATTTAATCCTGAGTCACATTTCCCGAAACGTTTTTTTTATCTTAATAAAAGGTTAAAATGTCTAAAAATTCTAACATGTTCAAAATTTAAATTCTATTCTTATATTACTTTCTAGGTAACTGAAAGTAACCCAAGATAAGATCACGGCTAACTAAATCGTTAGATTCCTATCAAGGTTATGGGATCACCGTATAATATGAAATGTTTTGCAATAAAATGTTTATTTACGGGGTACAAGTGGATTACGAAATAACATTGAAAGTACTCATAAAAACTGTATTTGTAAACCTTTATTTACATTATGTATACATATACTTTGCTACAGGATGAAAAGGTCTAATATTGTTTTTGTATTTGTAATAGGTAGCTCAGCATTTCTTGTAATTACTTACTGGATGGCTTCTTTTTTTTTTTTTTTAGTTCGTTTATAATTTAACGGTTTGTCCAATGCTGTGTTGTGTATAAAGTTACTTAAGTCTTATTATTTTATTGATGCTTTTTTTAACTTTTGTTGGTTTAGTTACCAATCAGATCGCCCACGTATTTTTAACGTAACGTATTTTTAAAAGATTTTAATAAATCTGGATCTATGCTAGCTCTATCAATTGTAATTAAAAATAATCAAAACAAATAAATCGTTATCATCTTCACAATTTCATCGGTCGGATCTATTAATTATTATTTAATTTTATTGCACATAAACAAAAGTGGCCTTAAAGCTAGCTGTGAGCATTTTCTACCTGCACATTATAAATAAATAAAAAAATAACAATCAAATAAACATACTATGCAGCAATAATAGGTAAGCTAACTAATTAGTTAAGCTAATGGCGTATCTACATAATGGAAGTAACAATATCACAAACAAATGATACAAAAAATCAAAGAAAATATTCCTTCGGCTTTTAACGAGAACCGGAACATAAATTGCAATTGTAACCTTGCTCGTTATGTTTTCCGCTATAATATTTGTTGTTGCACAAGTAAACATATCGATATGTTTTTAAATATGACTAAAAAATCGGCGATGCGATAAACAATTATTATGAACCTCACAACTAGGTATGACTGAATCACGGACTTGTTGGTGCATAATAAAATAATAAATAGTTCTTTCTGACAATTATTATTACCTCTAACTACCTCAGAAGAATGGCATGAGTACCTTGGATCCCTATTTCGATGGCAACAGTTTCAAGAAAACATGACAACTTAATATCCTTAGAAATAAATGTATTTCTCAACAAGCGGTCAGCATATTGTAGTATATTATTGTTCGTGCTCGAAGTATCTTTAGCTACGTTAACCCTATTCCATTCATTGACAGCTATTATTAGCTCAGTGGCATTACAAACATTTTACAAGCTAAAGTATAAAATCGACGCTTGTGAGTTTTTTATTAGTCGTAAATAACTGAGAATTATATCCCTCTTTAACCCTGATCGCGTGTCGCCACTAAATATTTCAATTATTGTTATTATGATATTGCCGTCTTGATTCGGTCTATTAGAAAGCTTTGAATCACGTTTAAATTTGTAATTTATTGAGCTTGGTCCTATTTTGTTAAGGGGAATTATAAAACGATCGAATAAAAAAACTTAGCGACTGATGATGACATACTGTTTTAATAATTTGAGCGGTATGAATTTGCGTAAGCTAAAATTAACTAAACTAACGACGAATATTGATTAATAATAAAATCCAGAACGAGCTAACAAAAAGTGGGTTGTGATTAATCCATTTCAGATATTAAAATTCTATCCGTGCGACAACATTGCTAAGAGAGCGACTAGAAATACAGAGAGGGAAACTTCAATATTAAGATAGATTCGATGTTAGGTTATGTTAGAACATAATAATATAAACTACGCACGAAGCGAGCGAATAGTGCCGCTGCAGAAAAGATTTTTTTATTTAGACTTAGCTCTGAATTATTTCTCACAATACGAGGCATCGTTTTGGACAGTTCTACTCAAACAAATATTAGATCGCTCAAATGTTATGAAGCTTCTCATTTCGTATTTTAAGTAACTCAAATTAATGCTTGTAAGTTGCTGTTCTCTTGATTTCTCGTCACTCGCGGTCAGTCGCTCACTTAGTAAAACTATAACGTAAATAAATTATTTTTGACACTTAAAAGTTTAATTTACAGTCACTCGTTTGAATACTACACTTTTGTTAATCTAGTGTGACGTCTATTGTTTGATGGAATCACAGAGGTACTTTTTAGGTATAAAGAAGAAAGGGTTCCTTGAAATATAGCAATCAACCAAGTTCTAACAATTTCGTAAAAAAAAAACGTAAAGCAAACTATTGAGTATGAAAACTTGTATCGATCAAAATGTAATTTTGTTGGTTTGATAGTGGCAACCACCAGTTGGTTTGATAGTGACAAAACATCAGAAGATAACCAAAACTCGGCCAAAATCTATCATTTAATTGATACCTCAATTCATTTTGTAGGTATGTTTGCAAAGTGCCATAAAATACAAATAGATGTTAATAGCAATGGAATAGACCGTGACAAATTTCAGAGAAGGACAATTGATGATAAATGGTCATTCTTTGAAAATAAGAACTGACAGTGTATATGGGTATATGGACTCTCTGGACAAAGTTATGACATAGTATAATTCGCGAATAAATTACTTTAAAAGTTTGCATGTTCGAAAATTAGTAAAGCAAACTTTTTAGAAGAAAAAAACTTTTTTGGATCTTAATGATTTTTTTACTGAAATTGCACACAACTAGGCTAATTGCGATTTTTCATAAATAACTTCAGTGATCTGATATCTTCCAAAATGTTAAAAACGTGCGACCAAGAAGTACCTACACTAGCAGTTGTCATCGTCTTCAGTGTGCATTTTTTATACAACTAGCGTCTATTGTTTGATGGAACAAGCACATGTTAAGTGGTAACCATCACCTATAGCAAAGCATTGCCTCGTAAGTCACGCACGATAGGAACGTGCTCTACGACGCACTGCCCTGCGTCCATCAACTTGAGGCATACAGATGTTAAGCCTCATGTGCCTGTAATTACACCGGCAACCACAGCCTTTAAACCGGAACACAGCAACGCTGCTTGGCGGCAGAAAAAGGTAGTACTTCCCCGGACGAGCCCTTCACAAAGAGCTCTACTACTCTTAAAATGCATTTTCGGTTTAGTATTTATAATAACTTTGTGATCCTTTTTTAAAGGGACACAGGCCTACCAGATGTTTATCGACCTTGCGCTAACCCCAATTAGATGTTGTCGGTCTTTTAATCTCAACGAAAATTAACAGAGATGGTGTCGCGAATGACGCGGCGGATTCGCGGTCAATTTGGCGAGACCAATTAAACAGGCATCATAAAATACTTAGAATTTTACCATTGGAAGAAATAAGCACCGAAGAATCATAAAACCATATTAAGTTTAATGAGATTTGGCGGATGTCAAGATCACAACGAGTAAATTGAGTAAGTAGGTTGTAAGTAAAACCACAGAATATTATAATGACAAGAGTGCTTATTTTTTTTGTTTTAAAGTTTAAATATGAACAGCTGGGTCAATGCGAGTAAGGCCATATTTATCTACAAGAAATTAGTACAATTTTTCAACTTTTATCCTCAACTTATCTAATCTTATCTCAATTTTTTTTTAAAATAGTGGAAATATAAAAAGAAACCATTAATACGAAAAGCTCCAAGTAAGTACTTACTCCATAATTACTCTTTTTTTCAAAGCACACCAAATTAAAACGACATCGACTTCTTTAGAAACCAAAAATAATTCTTATCGTAAGAGCTTTCATCTAATTAAACAAACTTAATACTTACACAGTATCTTACAGAGTAAAGCAAAACAGGAAGAGCAAATAAGAAGCAAATGGTTTGATGCGTTAGTGCAGTCTCGTGTTACGGCTATTACAGGTCACCTACATCTAGCAAGGAAATTAACTACGACCCGCGAAATACTTTGTAGGCCGGCGAACAAGAAAATATGGAACTACGTAAAGTATTAGTATCGATGTAATCGATTTTCATTCAAATATGGTATGTGTAAGCATAGTTATAGTGATAAAGTTTTGTAAATCTTTCAGTCTTGTAATTCTAAATCTGACTTGACAAATAAATAAGAATTGAAAAAAAAGGTGAATTAGCATATAAGTTGCGATGGGGTTTTAGACATTTTTATGCTTATTTAACACAACTTGTGTAAAATAAATATTTTGATTGATACCTACTGAACCTTACAAAGGTGCAACTATGATATATGATTCGAGCTTTTTGCCTGCATGAGAAACTCTTCGATTGTGTAACGTTGCTTAATTCCTAAACCACATGTTAAATACTGATAAAGTATTAACATCCCAAGGAATTATGGGCTCAATCCACTCAACATCGATTTGACAGCCATTAAATTAAAAACGGATTGTCATCGACCGATAGTTACTGCACTTAACTTGGACCAACATAATTGCCGAAGATAAGGGCTTTTTAAAAACTCATTTAGCTTAATATACTGATGCATTCACTTCGTTATTAGATGATGAAATTTTGGACGCAAACTGTATAGCAACAATAACCACCAGACCTCACTTTAAAAAGAAATAAATCAACGCACTCTAAATTCAAATAATTAAAAAAAAACGAAAATTCGAATGAAGAACGTGTTTTCCGAACGTTCAGTTTGTGCTGCGCCTGATCTCGCGGCGCGTATCTGAGGAGTACTGGCGCGTAAACCACGCGTCTCCCGCGCATTGATATGTGGAAAATCGACAATTTGTAAACGGCTTGCACCAGCGGCATACTGGGGGAATGTTATTTAAAAAGGGGTCCGATTTTTTTTACTACATACATTACAAAAAAAATATAAATGAGTACATAAAAGGCACAAACAACTTGCTTACATAATAATGCCAGATAAAAATAATGGCCAGACATTTAGATAGACTTGATTTTTTTTTCTGAAAAGTTTTATTGCTACCTTTGTTTGTTAAATAATCTCATTGTCTTACGAATGTAGTGTTAGATTTCTATCGTTATATTAACTAATTTGCAAATAAGGACTCTTGACCACGATCTGTTTTATGATCTAAGAACGGTCATCATACTTGTGGCATAAGACCTAACTCTCCTATTAAGACTTTTACCTAAATTGTCTTTTACCTAAATTGTCTAATAAGTGTGCGATGATATAATTGATCGAGTGAGCGAAGCGAACGAAGATCTTAGTTTCAACTTGGGCGATTTGGCATTTTATGTATGTATGTATGTATGTATGTTTGTCTGGCCATAACTTTCGAACCGTTGATCCGATCTGCATGAAATTTGATAAGTCAATAGTTTGTACTTGAGAAATTTACTGGTAAAATCATATGAGTAAAATCAGATGAAGGGTTATTAAGATATGGGGTTTTTTAAGGAGGCAAAAATAAAAAAATGACTACCACCTACTCAAAGTTTTGGTGCGTTCGTCGGATCGCATCACGAGATCTCAGTTCGGGGCGAACCACTAGTAATAATAATAAAAGGTATTTATTTTCAGAATAAGGCATACAGAATGAGCCAACGTTCGGAAATGTTGCTCCTGGAAAAAAAATAAACGATAAGTCTCTTGCCATCTCTTTCCGTGGATATGAAAGTGACAATGACAAAGATATGTAATATAGTCGCTATAAAATAACAGTGAATATGAATAAAGCCAACATGTTGGCTCATTGTATCACCAGCTGAACACTAATGCAACGGACGTCACACGAGTTCAAAGATTCAATTTCGTAAAGCTCCCGCCGAATTTAACGATTTATACAATTGATCAACATCACCGCGTCCAACATAACATCGAATGGCTTCTTCAAATGTTTGGACTTGTCCAGATTAGGAGATGATGAAGCTAACTGCAGTCACACAGCGCGATGTCTATAAAAGATTAAGTACAACTTACAAGTTTGGTAAGCTTAATGAATTTAGCCTAGTGTTCACCAATACACTAACCACGTTTTTTTAAGTGAAATCTGGTTATTTATTAGCAAGAGTATAATAATATCAATAGTTATACATACCGAGAGGAGCTGGCGGTAGATTCACCTAGTATTTAAGAGGTTTCAAAGTGATCCTTGTGATTGTCTCTATCTATGTAGGGTTAAGCTCGCCTTTGTCTTGCCATGACTATCATATCTTTTTTGTGTAAATCATTTGTGTACAATAAAGAATAAAGAACAGATTGTGCTGAATAAAGACCGTTTTGATTTTGATACCTAACGTTTCCATATAAGTAAATAAGTATAACATTAGATTAATCAAATACTCAATAGACTTTCGTATTAGTGATGTTCAATAAGTTTCAATCATACTAGCACAGAATATAAAAAATATGGTTTTCAGCATCAGCTATCAACATAACCGGTGGATACCAGGCAGCGTATAAGCACTCGATTATGCGTTGGCGAAAGTTACCTTGCTCGATCAATGTTCCCATTTCAACAAATAAAATCTGATGATATCTTTAGGCAGCTTTTGATGCAAAGTTTTCAATGTCATTTTTTGAACACCATCACTAGTGTTGTTGATTTATGATTAATGACGTAATGAAGTTATACGAAAAGAAGGTAATGTGTTTGAAATATGAATTTATTTATATAACATTTTCTCTACGTTACCATAACAGTTATATTGTACAGTCATGTATAAATACTTGCTATTCTAAATGCTTTTATGTTTTGATGGACTTCTTTTTTGTTTCGTCCCAGTAGAAATATTTGATTGATTGAAATTGAAATTGATCACCGGCTGAAATCTGTATTTCACTTTGGCGCATCTCAAAGTACTATTGGCACGCATTAAGCCATAAATCTATTTTATGAGTCAATGTTGAGAGGTGTAATCACATTAATTTAACCCCACCGTGACCAAGTATCCTGTCAGTTTATGTAAATTTATGTAATGTTTATGGTACCGTATCTGTCAAACAAATGACAACAAGGTTTAATCATCTATTTACATGACCGAAGTCTCAGACACACTTAGTTATCTGTTTTTTTTATACAACTTGCTGACGGAACAAGCACATGGCCCACCTGATGTTAAGTGGTAACCATCACCTATAACAAAGCATTGCCTCGTAAATCACGCACAATAGGAACGTGCCCTACGATGCACTGCCCTTCGTCCATCATCTTGAGGCATACATATGTTAAGCCTCATGTGCCTGTAATTACACCGGCAACCACACTCTTCAAACCGAAACACAGCAAAGCTGCTTGGCGGCAGAAAAAGGCGTGGTGGTAGTACTTCCCCGGACGAGCCCTTCACAAAGAGCTCTACTACTCTTCTGCCGTAACCGTATATATTATATGCCGTAGGTTCGATCCCCAGACAGAACAAATATTTGTTTGTCAAAAATAGATGTTTGTTCTCTGTTTGGGTGTTATAATAATTATATTATAGGATGTATTTACAAAGAAAAGAAAGTATTATATCAGCTATTTGGTTCCCATATTACATGCTTTGCTTAGTTTGTGGCTAGATAATGCTGTGTGGAAAGTCTACCAATACTCATTTACTTATTCACATTCTATCCAACTTGACTTTTTTACATCAGTAAATATGATAGAACGAGCAGATTGCACATCTGCCTATACTTATATAACAATTGCACTACCTCATGCTCATCAGTGAGAACGTGCCCTATGGCATTGCACTGCATCTATCTAAGACGTAAAGATGTAAAGTCTCATGTACCCGTAATTGCACTGGTACTCCACTCTTCCAACGAAAGCCAAAACACAGTAATGACCGAAGTTTCTCCGGATAAATTCTTTGGCAACGAGCTCTTCTTCAACTAGCTCTATGCTAATAATTGTACATTTAGTATTTAGTTCTTTTTAACTGACTTCAAAAAAGTAGGAGGTTCTCTCAATCTGTTTTTTTTTTGTGCGTTTGTTTACGCGATCCTTCACCAATAATGTATTGATTCTGATGGTTTTTCTTTTGTTTGGTATGTTTTAATTCAGAGGGACCACCCATATACATTTTATCAACAAAAATATATACACAAATGGCGTTTTGTCAAATATTCCCTTTAGCAAAAGTTTTGTACTATTAGTCGGTTTTTTTTCCAAATGTTAAGTATATTATTGAGAGATGGTCTTGATTAGATTTAAAAAGAGAGCTTTCTTGACTGCTTTTGCGGTTTTCAGGTTGAAACTATAGTGAAACAAATGCCACTGACTTTTAGTTCTAATATGTGCCACAGCAACAGCTGAGGACTACTTCGTGTAGCTTCTCGCGTTCCATGAAAATAATCCTTATCATACCTTACGCCTCGCAGGGACCTATTGGCAATTTATTATAGCGCGCAGTTGCAACTTCTAGTAGCTGACACCTTCAGATATACTTGGGTATATAAGTAAATAGTTAAATATGTACTTAACGACATGAAACGAAAATATAATCTATATAGTTACTAGTGGTTCGCCCCGAACTGAGATCTCGTGATGCGAACGGACGAACGCACCAAAACTTTGAGCAGGTGGTAGTCAGAAGCAAGTCCAAACATTATGTTTGGACTTTTTTCTAACTACCGCCTACTAACTTGGTACGGTAACCAAGTTTCAACTCTATTGGCCTATTTATTGAAGAGTTCCGTTGAACACACCTTGGCTCCATCATCAGACCTGGTCGTTGTCACCATTTTATTAGAACTGAGTACCTCCTTAATTTATTTCAAGAAAAATAAATAAGAAAAAGCAAAGGTACTGGCCGACCAGTAGAAAAACCTTGATGCCAACGAAACTCTTAGAGATGGGAGCTCTTGGATCGCTGGTTATTTTAATTTAACTTTTTTATTGTATCTCAAAAACCGAGCGTCCCAAAAAAAAAGTAAAAATTGTTTTGGAATGTCCAAACAAAGCCCTTTCATATGACATGTAACTTGATTTTTTAATGTAACTTTTTTTATTTTTGCCCCCTTAAAAAACCCCATATCTTAATAACCCTTCACCCGATTTTACTCATATACTTACCAGTAAATTTCTCAAGTACAAGCTATCGACATATCAAATTTCATGCAGATCGGATCAACGGTTCTAAAGTTATAGCCAGACAAACATACATACATACATACATACATACATACATACATAAAATGCCAAATCGCCCAAGTTGAAACTAAGATCTTCGTTTGCTTCGCTCACTCGATCAATAATCTATGCGAGACATTTGCACAGCGCCACCTAAATAAAAACTAAGCAAATTTTTTGGGAACCAGATAACTACTGATTGAATATTGAGACTCTGCTTTTAGGAATAAGATATTCACAAAGATTTTATAATATCTCAGATATATTATCCGGGTAAGATTTGAATGTACGACCCTCCCCTCTCGGGTCTCTACCAAATCTCACAAAGAAATAGGTTCACGACTTTTATGTCCAGGCATGGTAGATAACATGTAGTAGATAGGTGATAGTAGCTAGTAATAGGTATATTAGTACCTAAACTTGTTTAGATAGATAGATTAGACTATATAGATTTTGTTTTGTTCATCAAAACTTTATAGACAAAACTACGAACTAAACTAAATATTCCTACCTCAATCTCCATATTTTATACATCTACATTTATGACTATTAGGACAAATGATTACCCGTATATATAATATTATACGAGATCAATTCACAAGTGCTAGAACATAAATTGCGGTTTTATATATATTCATGTCACTTCCATAATTCACTGTTGTTTATACCCACTCTTGTCTTCCCGACATAAAATCACCATAAAGACGTTGCTCTTGTATTGCAAATTATCTTGTGATATTTCTTGAAGTAACTTTTCCATATTCAGAAGCATAAAACGGTGAGTAATCAATAAAATATTAAGTTAGTAAACATAACGAATATTTATAAATAAAATATAAATAAATATTACTGGACTTTCCACACAGCACTATCTAGCCCCAAACTAAGCCAGAGCTTGTAATATGGGAACCAGATAGCTGATATAATACATAAATACTTTTTTTTTGTAAATACATACTTATAATATTATATAACACCCAGACAGAGAACAAACATCTATGTTCACCACACAAATGTTTGTTCTCGGTGGGGATCGAACCCACGGCCTACGGCGCAGAAGGCAGAGCTACTACCAACTGAGCTGTGAAGGCTGTCGAATTTAAACCAAATATATATTTTACTAAGTCCTTATTGTGTAGATCAATGAACTCTATTCTAACTGTAATACAGGTAAATTAAATAGCTATTACGGCGATAGGGTCATTTACGCTCTAATATTAGTTTTAACATTTAATACAATTATAAACCCGGCAACACTGATTCTATCAACATGTTTTTGTTTATCTACACTAATATTATAAAGAGGTAACATTTGTATTTTTGTATTTTTGTATGTAACGAATAGGCTCAAAAACTACTGGACCGATTTCAAAAATTCTTTCACCATTAGAATGCTACATTATCCCTGAGTAACATAGGCTATATTATATTTTCAAAAAAATCAGGGATCCTTACTAAAACTTCAAACAAAAACCTTACATCGCGTGCGCTGCGAAAACTATTGAAGATAGAACAAAATAATGTACTACGATTTTGTAGAACACGTCATCATCTACAAAAAATGTCGCGACAGCATATGTCTCACTATTATAGTTATGTCACAATAAGTGTTCTTTTATTATAAAAAAATAATTGAAATGCCTCCGCTAGAAAAGGGTCTTTATTTGTACCTTGGTATTAATCCTTATCCAAATAATCTACACTAATATTATAAAGAGGTAACATTTGTATTTTGTATTTTTGTATGTAACGAATAGGCTCAAAAACTACTGATCCGATTTCAAAAATTCTTTCACCATTAGAATGCTACATTATCCCTGAGTAACATAGGCTATATTATATTTTCAAAAAATCAGGGGTCCTTACTAAAACTTCAATAATGTAACCCAAGGTGGAAAACAAAAACCTTACATCGCGTGCGCTGCGAAAACTATTGAAGGTAGAACAAAATAATGTACTACGATTTTGTAGAACACGTCATCATCTACAAAAAATGTCGCGACAGCATATGTCTAACTATTATAGTTATGTCACAATAAGTGTTCTTTTATTATAAAAAAATAATTGAAATGCCTCCGCTAGAAAAGGGTCTTTATTTGTACCTTGGTATTAATCCTTATCCGAATAAATCATTTCATAATTAAGACGGTTTCAATACCTATAGATTACTTCTTAAATTTTTCAAATCGGACATTCCATTCAAAAGATATGACGAAATTAAAAATGTTAACTGGTCCACGGGTCACGCGCGGGTTGCGATTTCACTCACTCAAGGAGAAGCGCGTGCAAATGTATGAAATAAGTAGACGCGAGGCTCGAACCCACGGTCTAAGTTTATCCTAAAATGTTTAAAAAATTTATGACCACCCATGCGAAGCTGGGACGAGGAGGCGGTTCGCCCGCCTTCTCCCTCTGTAGTAGGGTCACCAGTGGAAGGTCGGGGGACTTCTGCTGGCTAATGTGGCTCTACACGACTGGTGGATGGCCTTGGTGAGCAAGGTTGCCCCTACACAGACGAAGTGGCCCGGTTGAGTAAATCCGGGCCTACCGCCGTGGCGAGATGGTGAATGCAAACGCGACCCCATCTCGCCATACCTTTGCGGATGATGGCTCACAGGAGGGGTTTTTAGTGGGTTCGAGCCCCACATACCCCCTTCCGTCACCCCCATGGCGGAAGGGAAATGCGAAGGCATTTTCCCCCCTTAAAAAAAAAAAAAAAAAAAAAAAAGGCCGCTAGTCGTTTATAATGTTTTATGTCATATTTTTAAAATTACATGATGTTAAATCATTCGTTTTTTATAATATGCAATACCATGCCATTTCTACCGTCAAGCAGAGTTGCTGTGTTTCGATTTGAAGGGGTGGTTGCCGGTGAAATCACAGGCACATGAGGCTTAACATCTGTATGCTTCAAGTTGATGGATGCAGGGCAGTGCAACGTAGGGCAAGTTCCTATCTCATACATGACATGTACGTAATGCATATTTTTATACCTGATGAATATTTCTAAGGTTCTGCTATAAAATGTTAAAATAAACATTTTTTTATCGATGAGTTAAGTACAAATTTTTTGGTTCACGTAAAACACATTTTTGTGGTTTACGTAAATAAATCAACGAAATACCTAATCGATTTAGAGCAAGTGGCGCCTAAATTCAGATAAATAACAATGTGTCTGGGAATTTCCCAAAATACTATCTTCAAGAGTTGTCAATCCACCTAGTACCAACAATAAAATGTAAATAATATTATTATGACCACGATAAATCAATAGTTCGACGTTGAATCATCATGAGGTACTTACGTCGGTATGAGTCGTATCAGGTAGGTTGTATTATTAGTATTAACTAGTCGAGTCAACCACGTTCCAAAATAACAAATAGTTTCTTCATTAGACGTAGTCTACTTCAACAGTTTTCAAAATTATCATACTCCTATTTCTTGAAATAATGTTACAGTCTATACGTCTATGTCTGTCTTCAGGCAAAATGTTTAAATAACAGACATAGCCTGTAATTAAATAGCGGTAATGTTTAATTGGTAGCACTATAATAAACCAGAAAGTAAATAATAGGTACAGTAAATGTAATGCCTGACTGGTAAAGATGAAAATAAAAACTAGGAATATACGTGAATTTTACGAATATACTATCGCTACATCCACATTATCTGTTGTTTTGCTATAGGTAAGTCTATATGCAAATAGGAGCATAACCGTTTATTGAGCATATTCATATAGAGAACCACGTGACCCCCCGCTTGCACTTTTTTAGTACCAAAAACTGTACTGGAAATAGTTTTTGGTAATCAAACTCTAGTTTTATCTGTATCAATTAAAAACGGAGCTTCATACTGTTAAAATATTATGGTGAAAAAAGTTGCATCGACATTGACATATTTGTATTTTAAAGTAACAATATAAAGGAAAAACTATGAAACAAAATACTTTTTTTTATCTTTAATTCAATGGAAGTTTTGTCACAAATAAATAAATAGGATGTTTTGACTTCAGATTCCGAGCGAAGTTACGTGCATACGTTAGTTTACCAGTATGAGTGTAGGTCTAGCTGGACCATTTCCAGGTGTCAAGCTAATGCCTTCTGGGATTAATTACTGTGTAACCGTTGAGTCGGAATGAAATTCTGGTCACGATTCTGAGCGAGGTTTCTATGTCGATGATACTATGCTATTATTTGCATTTTGTTGTAAAAATACTACCAGAAAAGAATCCTTTCAGTGAGTATAATTTATTTTAAGTGACAGTATAAATAAAAGTCATATTATCGAACACATTTTCATAGAACATTACGAAATAACTTTTCTTATAAAGTTTATAATAGACATGAACCAAAAACCCGGTGAATTACTAATATTTGAATCACATAAACGTCTCTAGGTATGTATACCGTGCCCTGGAATTTATTGAGAGCTTTCCATAATTACCCCGACTTATTTTGAACTTATTTTGTTATATTGCCATACATCAATCACCAAGTAGGTGCTTAGGTGTCATTCAGATACTTATTAGCACTGTAGACACGATTCCGAGTCGTTATTCAGAATAGTGGCAGCTTCGACCCGCGGCGGTGGGTGGCTATCGCCAATCTCTAGCGCATACCGACACGGCTCCGGCGTCGGATAGATGGACTGGCGAACCCACCTGGATGCCTCGTCTCGTCCACATAGAATCACTCAAGGTTTAACTGTCCCGTAAAGATCCACGGATTCTAATAAAACACTGACGCCATTATGGCAAATACTTTTTTGCTATTCAAAGAAATAACAGATTCTCGTAATTTTATTTTATACTACGGTTATATCAAGTTTCGTGATCTCATGATTACGATGTTTCTACAGTTCTGAGCCTATTAAAATCAACAAGGATAATAAAATGAGCCTTATGTCTTATAATTTTTTTGGCACAAAGATAGAGTTCAATACCTCAAAAAAAACCATTCAAATTGAACCTACTGAGTTTCCAAAGACCCTACAAGGTTTTCATACATTATTCATCAACCTAAACATAACACAAAAATAATACTAGTAGTTCGCCCCGAACTGAGATCTCGTGATGCGACCCGACGAACGCATCAAAACTTTGAGTCGGTAGTAGACAGAGGCAAGTCCAAACATTATCTTTGGACTTTTTTCTGACTACCGCCTACTAACTTGGTATGGTTACCAAGTTTCAACTCTATTGGCCTATTTATTGAAGAGTTCCGTTGAACAGACCTTGGCTCCATCATCAGACCTGGTCGTCGTCACCATTTTATGAGAACTGAGAACCTCCTTAAATTATTTCATGAAAAAAAAATAAGAAAAATCAAAGGAACTGGCCGACCAGTAGAAAAACCTTGATACCAACGAAACTCTTAGAGATGGGAGCTCTTGGATCGCTGGTTATCTTAATTTAACTTTTTAAATTTTATCTCGAAAACCGAGCGTCCCAAAAAAAAAGTAAAAATTGTTTTGGAATGTCCAAACAAAGCCCTTTCATATGACATGTAACTTGATTTTTTTATGTAACTTTTTTTATTTTTGTCCTCTTAAAAAACCCCATATCTCAAAAACCCTTCATCCGATTTTACTCATATACTTACCAGTAAATTTCTCAAGTACAAGCTATCGACATATCAAATTTCATGGAGATCGGATCAACGGTTCTAAAGTTATCGCCAGACAAACATACATACATACATACATACATACATACATACATAAAATGCCAAATCGCCCAAGTTGAAACTAAGATCTTCGTTCGGTTCGCTCACTCGATCAACAAAAGACGTTTAAAAAATTACAGCACCGCAAAATGAACCCCTTACTATAATTATTGTAATTAAAAAAAAAGTTTAATAATACTCAAAAGTAGGTACCTACCTTTATAAAACATTCAACAAGACCCATTTAATTCTAAATTATAGTCTTTAGGGTTAAACTATAGTTCACAGATGCCAAGCGCTATTTATTCACGGACCAAGCAATTATTTGATCTGGGTTCCACAGAGCTAAGGTTGCAGAGGTGTTAATAGTATTTATAAGGATGGTCTTTGTATTTATTGTCCAACGGTTCTCTGGCGCCATGGGTGTGTACAGAAGCGTCGCGTGAATCAGCACTGAATAGCTATTTTTCGTGGTTGAGTACCACAAAATTACTGTGGTGTCGAAATCATGACTCGAAAAACCTCAAACAGTTTATGAGCAATAAACTTTACCGCAAAATACGGCCACCTAGTCATTTTAGGAGCACGTACCTACCACATTCTATTTTTGGCTTTGATTAATTATGGCCGTAGTCGTAAATGACTTAAAAGTAAACGAAAGAGTTATATTAGCTAGATAAATAAACATAGAAGTAGAGGCGCAGATTTTGCAATGCATCTTCAATCTTGTCAAGAAACTTTGTAAGTATAGAACTTTTAACTATTCAACATCCTTAAATTATAGGTTTTACAGTAAATCTTAGAAGTATGCGGCCTTCAAAAAACAATGCAGTTCGCGTAGCAGTTAACAAGGTGCATATTCTGTTCAGCCGTTAACCAACTGAGAGTAAAGTGCTAGTTGTAAATCGTCATTTAACGAGCAGACAGAAGAATCATTATCGCGTAATAACCAACGCAACAATACACTAAGTAATTTAGTATTTCAGTTCGTCCTTGCGGTCTACATTGTTGCAACGATTGAATATTTTATAGAGCAGTAGGGCAGATGTTCAGTACCCAATAGACAATTTCATCTATTTTATTGCGAACATAAATAATTCTATGGGAGAATCTATACTTCGTCGAAAATGCCATTCGATAAAGTTGTTGGCATTACCATGGAAAGAATAATAGCCGATTTTGGTTTATTGGTAGGTAATCTTGATTGTGTACATTGTTGAAGGTAACGACACAGAATGTCACACAAAAGATGTTTATTCTTGCGAATCTCTCCTTTAGCGAGTGTCTGCAAATATACAGTTTCAAATAAAACAAGATTTCCACTATTTGAGATATAAATATTTAATAAGAGACCACCTAGAAGTATTCAAATTAGGTAAGTATATACAATGAGTGGCTAGGTATTGAATTATGCAATTTCTTGATTTACGATTATGGTTATTGCAATATCAGTCAGATGATGGTCGGTCAAATGGTGCCATTGGTCGAAACCTAAGATCTATGGCTCTTATTGATTTATGTATTAACTAAACATAGTTACAAAATAATAAAAACTACAAATTTACACAATCTGTATAACTCTATGATGTTAGTAGAATATTTAATATAATTAGAAAATGTATGGGGATCAACATAATGGCACATGCTTTTAAAAGTCACGGTCTGTCAAAAAACTCCAAAACAAAGATTCTGCGATTATTTGGATGAATAGATGTAAAAATTCTCAGGTAACCAAACCAAGTCAAGTGACTCTAAAAGTGTATTTTTTCAGCATTGTTTTTTTTTGTCGGACTTTCAATAAATTAAACTTTTGATGGTTAGGGAAGATTTTCTTTCGCATTTCATACTATCATAACGATATTGTGTTTTTTTCCGTGTGTGTTCTTCCCAGTATTGGTAACTGTAGATATATAATCTTTTCTTGGCTAGGCCCCCATCTTTTCGCACACTTACATTGAATCACAAGTTCATTGAGCGTTCACAGAACAAGCAGAAAGACAATGTAACCTATCCAATTCAATTGAGGCTAGGATAATTGCGCGTGGTCTATAGGCCCAGATTGCAGTAATTGGCCCAATTTGCATGTTACTATTGACACAGCTTTCAAGGATGCCTGTCAGCTGGCAATGCCTTGATTGATGCGATGATACGGCTGGGCTCAAACGTTTTGCGTGATATAAACATTGCAGATTCAGAAGCATTGTTAAAGCTACATTTGGTACAACATTTACATACCTAATTAGAAAGAAAGATTCACATTCATTTGACACACGAAAAACAAAAAACGAACAAGCAATTAAAACACAGAGTGGATGCCAATTTAAAAAAAAACAACTTTTTTTTTTTTTTTTTTTAATACAACCAGCTGATGGAACAAGCAGATGGCCCACCTGATGTTAAGTGGTAACCATCACCTATAACAAAGCATTGCCTCGTAAGTCACGCACGATAGGAACGTGCCCTACGATGCACTGCCCTGCGTCCATCAGCTTGAGGCATACAGATGTTAAGCCTCATGTGCCTGTAATTACACCGGCAACCACACTCTTCAAACCGAAACACAGCATTGCTGCTTGGCGGTAGAAAAAGGTGTGGTGGTAGTACTTCCCCGGACGAGCTCTTCACAAAGAGCTCTACTACTCTTAAAACATGAAAATATAGTAGGTAATTACATTTTTTTTCAGAGAAATTGTGATGAAATAACAGATGGACCGCCGAGGTTGACACTGCCAAATTTTTATACAATTACATTCCTCACAGACCACTAAGGATGTGTCTTATGTGACGTAGTTCTGTGTCACTCTGAGCAGTGGCGTAGCTGGACAAAGGCCCCGGTACATAAAGAAAGAATCGGGTATAGAGAAAAAAAATTGTGAGCAGGCTCAAGGTTTTCACGCTTTGGGAGCTGGCTGACCCTCTCTTTTCAAAGCTTAGATTAGAGGGCCCCCTGAGCTCCGGGCCCTGGTGCACTGAACCGCCTGACCCTACGATAGCTACGCCACTGACTCTGAAACGCAGCTAAGTCTCATGTGCCTGTAATTGGACCGGCACCTTCAAATCCTTCAAATCGAAACAGTAATGCGAGTATAACTGCTTGGAGGCATAAGGTATCGTGATAATATTGCCTTGATTTAACTGTTGCACTTTGTAATGCCTTCACTGTAAAAAGTATTGTAGTTATAGTGAGAAGTGTGTATACCTCCTATAAAATTTCACATACTTTCCATTGGTGTGTTGTCCTGCTTACTTTTTGTCTTATTGTAAGTTTACTTGAGTCTCACAAGAGAATTTAGTTAATTCAGGCTTAGTATACTCGATTGTGTGCCTACATTGTTGAAGTGATTGTCACACCAGTGTCACGTAAACTCTGTTGGTTTTTTGCGAGTCTTTCCTTTAAGTGTTGTTTTTTGCAAATAAATCTTCTTGCACAATTCTCATTATACAAGAAGATTCCTCCTCCTTCCTCTAACACTTTCGAGGTATATTAAACGACATTCTCTTACATACATATGCATATTATGTAATTTGCATGCTTGTTTCTTAGGAAACGATGATGTTCTGTTTTGTCCAAACTTTGTCAAAACATTTTGCTCAGACCAAAATACTTGTTCAGTAGGGTTCGCGTTTCCTGGCTGGTACTCGGTGGGAAGCTTTGGTCAGTAGAAGTCTGACATTACCTACCAGGCTGTACGTAATATGTCCGTCTGTATCCGTATGTACCTCTGAATTATTTCTCACGTTGAGAAAAATAAATGTAAAAAGGGATTGTGCAAGGGTTTCATGTTTTATAGTGATCGTATACTCTACTCAGTTCACATCGGTTCGGTTCAGTCGTCATAAAACCTTAGTCCATCTTTATCCATGCATATTACTTCAAGCAGCGTTGCCGTTTCGGTTTGAAAGGTTCGAAAGGTGCTGTTGAAATTACAGGCACATGAGGCTTGTCATCATGCCTCAACTTGATGGACGCCGGGTAATGCATAGGTAAGACGCGTATCTATCCTGCATGACTTGCAGGATAGGTAGTAAGTTAAGAGTAGTAGAGCTCTTTGTGAAGGGCTCGTCCGGGGAAGTACTACCACCACGCCTTTTTCTGCCGACAAGCAGCGTTGCTGTGTTTCGGTTTGAAGAGTGTGGTTGCCGGTGTAATTATAGACACATGAGGCTTAACATCTGTATGCCTCAAGTTGATCGACGCAGGGCAGTGCATCGTAGGGCACATCGTAGGGCTCCTATCGTGCTTGACTTACGAGACAATGCTTTGTTATATATAGGTGATGGTTACCACATAATATCAGGTGAGCCATCGCTGTTCCCACTATTAGGCTCGCTAAAGTAAGTAAAGTGTACAAGCACAAGTGTAAGACAATGTGTACGCTTCTATAACAAAGTCCCAAGCGAGATTCATCAGTTGTCGATTAGAAAATTCAAAAACTTAATAAAAATAAACTTTTTATAAAAACTTACTATAAAATGTCTGATTAGATGACAAAAAAGCTTGGGACTGAACTATGCTCCCACTCATTACAAAAACTAAACAATTAAGGACCATAATTTTGTAAAAAGGATCAAACTCTAGGAACCAAGCCGTAAGTTTCTTACCTGTTCTTCTAGGCTTTTGTCGCGGGGAACTGGCGGTAGATTCACCAGTGATGGATTTACCAGCAGGCTGAGTAATCTGGATCTTAAGGCGGCAGATTTTAGGGGGCGGCGAATTAGGTTTTTTTTTATATGTGATCTAATCTTGTTTTTGGGTATATTTCTAAGCTAAGAAAACCTCAATCATGTAGATACCTTCTGCTTATAAGATTGAGCTTTCGGAAAAGGAACTGACACATCGATCCCTTAGTCCACCACAATCATAATAACGGAAAAAAGCTGATGTAATGAGGACTATAGTGTACAAATCATAATCTTGCATTTTCATTGTTTTTTTTTATAAATTTGATTGTATATTAGGATATCCAATTGTGGAGTCAGTAGGGGCAGCATGAATAGCCTACTGGCAAATATGAAACTCCGGTGAGATTCACCTAGTATATAAGACGTTTCAAAGTGATCCTTGTGATTGTACTGAATAAAGATCATTTCCATTTTGAATTTTGCTTGTTTCATGCGAGTACAAAAGAGTAAAGTGTGGTACAAGAAGAGAAATGCAAGAAGTACAAAAAAAAATATAAATAAAATAAAATAAATAAACAAATATCGGTGGACATTCCACACAACAATATCTCGCCCCAAACTAAGCCAAAGCTTTTTTTTTGTAAATAAATACTCTTAATATTATATACCTCTAACACCCAGACAGAGAACAAACATCTATCATCACACAAATGTTTGCTTTCGTTGGGGATCGAACCCACGGCCTACGGCGCAGAAGGCAGAGCTACTACCAACTGAGCTGTGAAGGCTGTCAAATTGCTGTTATGATTTACTTTGTGCAGTTGACTACCAATTATCAAACCTAAAGTCTAGTAAAGTAAAAGCTTACCTTACAGTCACCTTGTACACAAATAGCGTGGAAGCCAGGCTTCGTGCAAGGTGTTCCGTCAGCAACAAGTGCTAATGATGCGTAGAACTGCTGTCCTAGCGGTCGGCAGTTGAGGGTGCAAGGAGAATCGCCTGAAAAAATAACTTCATTGGGACGTCGAATAAGGAATCACGTGAGCTGCGTGGATTGAATTTTTCTTATGAGTAATGTGTTTCGCGCAGATTATCACTTGGTTGGTCAGAGGGCAACTTGTTTGTCACCTATAAGGTGATGTGAATTTTCAAGTAGTAGGTAGTAGTAGAAATAAGTAGTAGAAAGGTCTGAAAATATTCGGGATCGACGCATGCAATGTGCCGAAGAGAGGTCTATTAGGATCTCGTACACCTTTATGATGTCATAATGTCATTATGTTTTTTGATTTCGAAGCACTGAGTTTGTAGATATTATTATGTTATACGTACTAAGTATAATTATTACTTTAATGTATTAGTATATTTTTTTGTTAAGTCCCAGCAGTTCATAATTATTATCATTAATTTGTTTTCACACTTCATGCACCTCCCATAACATTGAATGGTGCTCAAATTCGCGCTGCAAAACGTCGAGTGTGAAAACCGCGCGATTGCGTTTCCATTACCGTTATTCCATTTCCGGTTTGCTGAAATAAATCGCTTTCAGCGATAAGGCATTGTTATTTAAGTTATGCTTAGATTTTTTTATCATATACAGGGTGCTAAAATACTACTACCGAAAACTTCAGGGGGCTAAGTACCCATCAATATGAATAACTTTTTCTAAGTAACTAACACTATGAACGCGAAAAAAACACCTGTTTCATACATTGTAGCCACCTGGCTATTGAACGTATTGAACTTTTGTATGAAACAGCTGTTTTTTTTCGCGTTCACAGTGTTTGTTCCTTAGACAAAGTAATTTATATTGATGGGTACTTTAGCCCCCTGAAGTTTTCGGTAGTACTATTTTAACACCTTGTATACATCTTATTATTCACAACAATAAAGTCTCTATAAAATTTTACTCTTCATTGCAAAGCAACCAACACCTTAGCTTTTAAAAATAAAATTACGAGTAAAAAAAAACACAGACATACCGTCAATGTAAGGCACCCATGTGTAGAAGTGCCCTCGAAACGGGCGTCTGTCGTAAGCCGCGCACTGCTCTGCCCTCAGCCCTCTTGAGTTCCCAGGACAGGGCTAGAAAGATGAATATTTTATTTCGTGTTTTTGCTGGCTGTTTTTCTCTTTAGTTACAAACGAGAAGTCCACTCACTGAATCACTCTTGCGAATTTTCCAAAGCTACAGGGCTTAGGCATATGCACTACTTGAATAGTGAGTTAAACTAAAACCCTAGATTTTTATTTTTCATTTTATTTCATCTGCTTGTGACATCACTTGTTGATGGAACAAGCAGATTGTCACCTGGTGATAAGTAACCATTAACAAAGCATTACCTCGTACGTATATTTTTTTTAATACTACTAGCTGATGGAACAAGCAGGTGGCCCACCTGATGTTAAGTGGTAACCATCACCTATAACAAAGCATTGCCTCGTAAATAATGCACTATAGGAACGTGTCCTACAATGCACGGCCCTGCGTCCATCAATTTGATGCATACAGATGTTAAGCCTCAGCCGGCAACCACACTCTTCAAATCGAAACACAGCAACGCTGCTTGGCGGCAGAAAAAGGCTCACTAAGAAACATTTTATTTCATTGTTTAATACTAGGTACTACAAGCTGATGGAACAAGCAGATGGTCCACCTGATGTTAAGTAACCTTCGCCTATAACAAAGCATTGCAACTTGAACGTATTCAGTCCTTTGAAAAGGGGTGTTAAAGTATGTACAAAAATAATTTCAAACAAACAAAGTCGCTTGGGATTCCAATACAATTTTATAGTTAGCAAGTATAATTTATACAGTCTGCCGTACGTATGTTTTTTTATTTCACAACATTACGAAGGTCGTCCAAGATCGTCACTGTAAAGAAATGGCTGAAATCTTATGTTACTTTATATTTTTCTTCATAATTAAACATTTTCCTCTTCAGAAATTAACATCACAAACACCAACAATAAAGTAGTTTGCAGTTACAGGTAGTTATGGCCTGTTAAAGTAATTTACGGCCCCTCCGTGGGAAAATTCAATTTATTGGCACTACAAATTAAGATTTATATTGCTGCTTAGGTGCCGGGTGGTAGGTTGATATATGAGTTCAAAGCCATCAATGTTCGTCAAGAAACTCTGTTATGCAAAAATTTAAACTATTTTACAAGTATTGTAGATGATTTTAATTTTTTACTGATATTAAGTATGAAAGAAAAAGCATTAATTACCTAAAACTCTTTTTTTTTTAATAGTGTACGTTATTATTTTATAACATACTCTAATAATATTACAACCTAGCCATAATTACGGCTAATAGATAATTTAACCCTGACCTAGTTTTTTAAAGTAAGCTACATCTAAGAATGTGTCCATTAACATTTTTCTTACTGTCTCTATTTAAGGCGAAGACACTGTTCTTGTGTTCTTTATAAAAGTTTTTCACATTCACTACATGAATTATAACTTTACACGACACTAGTTCAAAAGGTTTAGTTCGACAAGAGCTAATGTGACTCTCGCTCGCACGTTTCGACATGTTGAAAGATATAAAATCACTAAACTCATTTTCGAAAAATCGCAATCAACCATCTTGTGTGCAATCACATTGCACACAGCTTAGTAAAAATTTCATTTCGATCGATACATGTTTTCCTACTGAAAAGTTTGTAAGTCTTCTCACTATGTCCGTGTTTTCGAGGAGCTGGATGGTCTCGACGTTCACATGATGATGAAGTCTATGTTCGTGAGCTTCTGCATATTTTTTTATAACTTTGTCAACGAACTCAATATTCAAGCCCCGGTGAAGGTCGTAAAAAAAATTGATACAATAACAATATATCATATTCATTAATACATAAACAGTTCAGACAAAAATCAGAGCTGTACAGACATTAACACGTCTGTACAGCCTGATTCAATATCCCAAATAGAGCCAATTTTTGCTGGCTCTTTTAATCCCTGAGATAACTAACATTATTTGACTATTTCAGAATCACGTAGTAATTTTCGAGACGAGAGCGAAATGACGCTGCGTAAAAATGTATGTAAATGGCGGCAACGTACCTCAGTATTACATTGGTGGTATCTCCTAGCGACTCCAAGACAGTCGGTATTGTGAGTCTGTCGTGTTACTCTCACTGTCACAATGGGAGGCGCAAGAGTGCCGTCAGGCACCGCAGATTTGATCCTGAAATTAAAAAAAAACATATTTTTAGAATTACAAAATTGATTATGAACAGATTTGGTATGAAATTAAAAAGAAACAGCTTTTTATGCTATATTTTATTTTATACAGCTTTTTAATTTATACTATTAAAGCTGACGGAAAAAACAAATGGCCCTCCTGATATTCTATGTCTATGTCTATATTAAGTGGTAACCATCACCTATAAAAAAGCATTGCTTTGTAAGTCACGCACGATAGGAACATGCCCTACGGTGCACTGGCCTGCGTCCATCAACTTGAGGCATACAGATGTCAAGCCTCATGTGCCTGTAATTACACCGGCAACCGACTCTCTTCAAACCGAAATACGGCACTTCCCCGGACGAGCCCTTCACAAAAAGCTCTACTTCTCTTAAAGCGTACAGCTTCATGACTTTGGCACGGTAGGCATGGTAGATTTCCCCTCAGATCTCGTAGTAAAGATTATTTTATGATGCCGAAGAAGGGTAGTCAGACGTTCGTCCAATAATTTAAATTTGGCACATACCTACATTTCGCAGTAGTTGGTATTCTATAGATGACAGGGTGCAAGCTTAGCTATAGCTATTTATAATATGTTCTTGTAAAGTAGAAAGAAGAAATCGATGTAACCCGCTATAGGTATTTGAATAAAATTCCCAAATAATGCCACCTCATCATTTGAGTATTTTAATCCGGATTCCACACGAATGAAAAGCTACTAGACTTCTCAATAATTATTCAACACCTATTTTCTAACAATTAAAAATAATTGGATGAGGTCAACGATTCTCTCCGTACGAGGACATAAACAAAACTTTCAAAGGAAACAAAACGTGTATAGCGGCACACCAAAGCAGCCATAATGAAATCAACAACATTAGTTACAAATACCTCTAAATGCGTTAATCTAATTTAGAATAAAAAACTTCTGATATATTATCCAATCTCGTATTTGTGCCTTGACAAATGTTCCTTCATAACACGGGCCAGTTCAAAGAATACAGCTACAAGTACAACACACAGACAGTCCTATCTTATTATGTAGACATTTTCTGTTGAAGATATTTCGATAGCTTTCCGATTCATGACACACGTTCGATTTAATTAGATAAAAGATATATTTGTCAGATGTAAATAGGTTTCGTAAATATACTCTACTAACTTGTCTCGTGACTTTTCTCGCTAGTTACACGGATAGAAGTAGTCTATAATATTATATTTCTGTTACTTTATTATTGTGTTCTGGTCAAAGTTCAAAGTCAGTCCAGCCAAACAACCAAATATCTTAAACATTAACGGCCTTACTACAAAAAATCTTTAATATAGATAGAAGTTTGAAGTCCTTCATTCGGGTTCTGGTGGGATAGGCGCTCCGAGAATCTATAATCGGGACATTCAAATAATTAATTGAAATAAAAAATATATCTAAATTTTAACAATTGTACTGACACGTTAGACATGTTTATTTAAGTTCTACTAACAAATTATGGATCATTGACATCTGAAATAAATGAATTGAATTGAATTGAATTAAACTATTGCCATCTCTAACCAATGCGTAATGTCAAACAGAGACAGCGCTAATTTTAAACATTATTTAAGTTTAAACACCATTTTATACTATGAGGGTTATGGTCTTATTTATATTGGTCGCTAAGCTCGCAAGTTTGCTGTTGCGTCTCCTTTCATTGACATGAAAGTGATCGTGACAGGTATACTTAATAGGGCCGCTATTCAATAATTAAAACATCTTGTACAATAAGGTTTAGGGAGTTTTATTTATTCAAAGCAGTAGAGTAGTAGTAGAGTTTAAGAGTAGTAGAGCTCTTTGTGAAGGGCTTGTCCGGGGAAGTACTACCACCACGCCTTTTTCTGCCACCAACGTTGCTGTGTTTCGGTTTGAAGAGTGTGGTCACCGGTGTAATTACAGGCACTTGACGCTTAACTTCTGAATGCCTCAAGTTGATGAACGCAGGGCAGTGCATCGTGGGGCACGTTCCTATCGTGCGTGACTTACTAGGCAATGCTTTGTTATAGGTGATGGTTATCACTAAATATCAGGTGGGCCATCTGCTTGTTCCATTAGCTAGTCGTATAAAAAAACAGAAGTTCAAAAAGCTTGCATAGTCGTTCTTCGAATGCTTCCTAGACCGACAATAAAAATCGTTTATGTTTAATTTATGCTTTATTTTTAGAGAATATAGAGTTAAATATTGATAGAGATTATTAATGCAGATCTATCTGCATTAGTCTAATGTGAACTATGAATATTCATATCCCGAGATAGGTTCCTTGCATTTATCACGGAGTATAGCTTTAATTTCTAATGAAGTTACAGCCGTCCTATGGCGACCGTTATCTAGCAGAAAGTAGGTACCTGTTTTGTTTATTCCGACTTATTACCGGGAACGGGGTGTAAAAAATTAAGCAACCCAAAAAAGGGAAAACAATTAATGTTAGCAATCACTATATAGGTAAACACGCGAGCGAAGCCGCGCGCGGCTATAGAAATAATAAAAAAATATTATGTCGCTTATTACTTTCACCAGTACCCGAAGTATGAGTTGTGTTTACCATATTTGGTTTTTAGTTTTTCGTTCTTGTTCCGTGTTCATTGCGGGTTTTGTATGAAGACGCGATAGAGATACCGATACGGGTCTTTATTGCAAGTATGATGGAAATTAGTAGTCATACAAAACCCGCAATGAACACGGAACATAAACGAAAAACGAAAAACCAATTATGGTAAACACAACTCATACTTGGGGTACTGGTTTTGGTGGATTGATTGGCAGGATTTGGTGATAGCAGTTTACCTACAAAATCGATCTTCTATTGGGGTAGGTTTAATAATTCTTTATTTCATTGTATTTTTACCGTCATGTGACGGTTGTAGAAAATCAAATGTAGAAGCAAGTGGACAGTGCTATTAGATTTCTTGGCGCCGTTCGTAGATGTCCAAAGAATTCTGCATAAGCGCGACAGATAAATTGATTGTAGGATGTAATACGAAGCGATGTTTATTTCTATGAGTGTTATGTCTCTATTTATTATGCCTGTTGGGAATGTCACAACACGACGCGTAAGTATTTATAAATACTTAAGTGATTTACTCACAATGTATTATTTAATACTTAATTGTGAGGGCACCGGTAGAATAGTGGGAGTGACTCCGTCTTCTGATTGTACGGTCGTGGGTTCGAATCCAGTCGCGCTCTAAAGGAATTATGTTCGAAAGACGTATGTGCTCTCAAACGGTGAAGGAAAAAACTGTGAGTAAACCACATTAGTCCTTATTTTAAAGCGGCAAAGCGCTTTCAACCCGACGTATGTAATACCAACTACTGCAAAAATTCATCTGGCACATCTGTATACGATATGGTTCTGACTCTCCTTAGACATCCTTACAGACACTTGGTATTATGAGATCTGAGGAGATAATGTGCCTGAGGATAAAAGCCATGATGGTTCCGGTGTGTTGTATTTGTGGCCCAAATTGTGTGGCCCACTACCTAATGGTTGTTAAAAGAGTGCGTCAAAATTGTCTCAAAAGCCAAACAAAATTAAAATCTCCCTCAGGCACTAATTTGAACCCTCAATAATAATAAATTACCGATTAGTATTCCGACCGAAACCATATTTCATGCTCGGTTTATTACTCTACTAAAAGTTATGTTTTCCAAAAAGCTGCAAACGTGTGTCCTCCGTAGTTATGGCGGTGACCATGATTTTAAGCAAATTTAGGTAGTATTATGTCCATACTGTTTGAGGAAGTATGAATAAACGGTTAATTTCATTTCATTTCATTCCATTTTCAAAGTTTATCTATATGAGCTTTCCAATTGCAGTGTCCAGTTAGTCTATTTAGTTGTATCGAACTCAGTAGATTATGACCTCAGTTATTGTTTAGTTTTGAGTTTTCTGCAACATATTTCACATATATTTTTATCAACTTTCTATGAAAGCACACCACACCATCTTTTTGTACGCCCAGGGTCATTATTCTCTATTGCCAATGCAATCGCGTTACACAGATACGACTAGACAGCGGCGGGAAATCGGGCAAAACCGTACTCCCTATGACTTAGTTGTCATTCTTAGTCCATTTTTTGGTTTTTGAATCGCGTTTGCGTTTAGACCACGCTGTGACGTCACACGGTTATGGATCGGAATCTCCTATGTCATAGAGAACAATGCCCCTGGAAGGCTGGTTGATTACTTGTTATGATGGCATTCACATCGCTATTTGTGTTCGGGTATTCGTCGTATTATCCCGATTTCGCCTATTTTTGCCTATTTTTCACGAACAATATGAATATGCAAATGAAAACGCGAATATTAAATAGCGATGTACAGTACCACCATAACAAATATAATGTTTATACACGTACACCATATAACTTCTACATTAAATTCACCGTAACAAGACGGTACCAGCTTTGTAGCAAACCCTGGTTTAATGAAATGTGTGTGCGCACGGAGTTATGACAAATGACGCTCATCCTAATTTGTCTAGCATGTTATACGACATACGATCGTAAGGATAGAACATGTGTATGTAATTGTATGATGGAATGTCGGGAATATCGGGATCAATGACGTGGACACGTCTAAGAGAATAGATGACAAACTGATAAGTGAATTTATAAAATAACAAGCTGGTGCTGCCTTCGTCTGCGCAGGATTAGTCACACAATATCTTTATAAATTGTAGCCTATGTGTTATTCTGATATATAAGCTATATTATTGTAAAGTTTCATTAAAATCTATTGAGTAGTTTTTACGTGAAAGAGTAACAAACATCCATACATCCATCCATCCATACTTACAAACTTTCGCGTTTGTAATATTAGTAGGACTAGCTGACATCTACGGTTTCACCCGCGTATTAGAAGTGATTGCTAACATTAATATTTAAGGCGTTATCCTTTTAATGGATTCGTTTATGTTTTCACATGTAACACAGCCACAAATGACCTTGCAGCGTTGCTGAGTTTCGATTTGAGTGAGGTTGCCGGTGTAATTACAGGCACATGAGGTTTAATATCTGTATGCCTCAAGTTGATGGACGCCGGGCAGTGCATCGTAGGGCACGTTCCTATCGTGCGTGACTTACGAGTAATGCTTTATTATAGCTGATGGTTACCACTTAACATCAGGTGGGCCATCTGCTTGTTCCAGCAGCTAGTTGTATAAAAAAAACATCTAAGCATCGTAACTTCCACATTTATATATCAGAGGATAGGATTTATAGACTATCAATCCTTGTAATTAATCTGATAATTAATTTACATTAACATCTTTCCTATTCTCGTTCCTTTAATCCGTTCTAGATAAGGTTTCTCGTGTAAAACAACTTAAGATAATTTTACACCGATAATCTGAACAAACCAATCACGGTACCCGTTATTCCGAAAGGAAAACCGAAGTACCTATGTACAGGGTGTCCAAACACTTAACCGGAAGTATATTACGGCTGAGGTAGAGATACTATATCATGGTGAATTAAGCTTAACAAATTGACAGCCGGTTTCTGAAAGCTTGATCAAAACTAATCGGATGTCAAGTCACTCGTCATTTCAGCTATAACATCGAATTAGATAGAGATAGCAAGTGACTTGATATCCGATTAGTTTTTATCGGGCTTTCATAACAGGCCGTATAACTCTGGAAATTCACGTTCGATTACCACACATTTCAGGACAAAATGTTTGCATTTTAGACAAATGTTTTAGTAGATTGCTGTAGTACTCGTTATCTAAGCATATATATGCATGTGTTTACTTAATTATGTAATATTTAGGTATGTGTTTATTCCTATAGTAGTTACAATAATCAAAATTATTCATTCTTAAAAATTTACCCTATTTTATTATTACATTATTAACATTGATAACACACGGCAAAAGTATAGGCATTTTCATATTTTACAGATGTTCAGATAAGTGATTCGGCCACGAACATAAGTAAATCATTCGTAAATATTCCTTACTCTCCCGTCCAAAACAATTCCAGAGCAAAGGCATTCTTATCCTAAAGCTTCAAATAGTCTTCTTTCACTAATGAGTAAATGAACATAATTTACCGTCGACACCCTGTATAAGTACTACTTGTGAAACTGTTCAAATGAATGCTCGCTGTAGATAATTGTAACGATCCGTGGTGCAGGATTAATACGACCAGATACGAAGTCCTGTTAGGTGGGTAAGTAGATAATCAAAATGCCGTCATCCTTAATTAGTTGGGGTGCCGGTGGCGCCAGCAGGTACATTGTAGCACTGGTTTTACTCGTTATGTCCATTGGTTTCTGGTGCCTGCTCTTCTAGGCTTGGTCGCGTTAACTGGCTCCTAGATTGTTATAGATTTAAGACGTTTCAAAGTGATCTGTATAATTCAATAAATAAATACCTGCCTGAAAGAGATCAGTTTCGGACGTTTTACTTGTAAGGCGTTTTTAATTGTAGACGTTTTACTAGTAGGTCATTTTACTTTTATGTCGTTCATCCCACAAGGGCGTTATGCTAGATTGTCCTTCTGATACGGACCGTTTTCAGCGATAATACCACCACTTGCACAGTTTCTCGTTTTCGAAACTCTATATCTTTTGTAGCTATTTTCGTTTCCACGGAAATGATTATGTAATTAAACGTTAAAAGTTTGATCTAAGCGACTATTTTTTTAACTCTCGGTGTCACATAGGACGAGAATTATTACAATTTCAATTTGAATTTTAGTGAGCACAACAAGAGTTTTTTTTCCGTATTATAACGATAGGACATTGTCTAAAAGTGAAAAATATGACTGATATTATTGTATTTATTTTAATAAAATTTATTAATATTCGCCCACACAGCGCTCTTAAGCCCCAAACCAAGTAAAGCTAGAACAATATTAAATCCCCGACAACAGATAGAACACTTTATTTTTTTGTAAATACTGTCACCCTGTTTGCTCCGTACTTTGTTATGTTCAGAAAATACTTTAGTCTAGGCTATGTTCCGTAAATAGCAAATACTGAATATACAAAAGTCAATGAATAAGCTCTTTGTTCGAAGCCGGTACACCAACAAAGGCAACACTGTTCCCAGGTCACACTCGTACATCTTATTGCGAAAATTCATTCGTCTTTTAAGCACTATCGGCCCTAAGAGCGTACCCTAAACAATTGGCCATTACTCTTCCGCGAACACATTCTCTGACCGTCACACTGACCCTGGGCACAGCACAACTAACAGTTACTATGACCTGCGACACAGAATAAAATACAGTAAGTGAGCTCCAGTCACGCTACGGGCTTGTACGCTGTTTACTTCCATGGGAATAGACGAATAAACAGCTACTTTAAATAAACACGACGTCAATTATCAAACGTCTTAAAATCAAACGCTTATACTAATGAGCAGGTACATGCACAAAATCGTCTTGTTTGTGAAATGGGCGGTTATCGTCTCATTACCGCTTTAGCGGTGCTGATGCGTGTCAATCATGCTAGTGTTGTTTCTACCTAGTTTTTACACTGTTGCACTATTATATTCGGCTTCGGCAAAACTAATCGGCTAAATCATTAGCTTAAAAATAACCTGCTTAAATTATCGAAATTAAAAACGCATATAGTGAATAATAAAACAAATGAGCCTCAAAAATAGTACCTTCGTTTTGTGAATGCTTCATCTACCTAATAGAACTACCTAATGGGTAAAAGATTTGTACATTGCAAATGTTTCAAGAGATAACGAAAAGCTCTGGAAATGCTAATATTGTGATGGTTGTTTAAAAAGGAAATTACTGAACTTGCCATTTTCATTTCATTTTCGGGGCCTTTTAATTGTAATGGTTGCACATGCATCAAAAAAATTCGGCATAAACGCTTCGGCTTAATCGACCAGAGATCATCACTAGCCGCAAGTGCAAGCAATCAATGGCTAAACGCACAATAACAGCTTGTTACAGCGCCGGCGCGGGTTTCCATTACCTTAATTTAGCCGATAAAAACGTGGGTCGGCATATTTAACCTTTAACCTGCGTTAGAGCGCTTAGCTGGCAAAATTTTTATGTTATGGTTTCTTAAGAAATTTATCGGGTTTTAAAGTGTTATGTTATTGGAGTTAAAAGGTTTACGTGCTTACTTGAAATCAATTTACGGAGATGAAAGGCGGTGATTGTCCTATTAGGGACGAATTAACTAGAAAATAACTAACCAAGTAAAGTGTGTCTATAGGCTATTTCTAAAGATACCATGTGTCTAGATAAAATTAAACTTAATCAGCAAGAGCTGTGTTATAAAATTAACTTTGCTCTTAAATTGGTTATTGATTCCATCACAAAATGCTTTCTGCACTTTCTGCACTGTAGGGTTTGATCCCCGCCGAGGCCAAACATTTGTACAATAAATATAGAGGTTCATTCTCTGTCTGGGTGTCATAAATCATAATATATTCAAAGTATATATAAAAAAAGGAAATATATATCAGTATTATATATCAGTTATCTGGCTTCCATAGTAAAAGCTCTGCTTAGTTTGGGGCTAGATTATGTTGTGTGCAATGTCCAATAATTAGATAATTTTATTTATTATTTATTCTGTTCTCTTTTAGCATACAGCCACATCCACCGCCAATAAAATAGAAAAGCCCAAAGCTGTCACAAAATGTAATGTTTTCGTTATCACGATGCAAAGTATGTAAGTATGGGTAGTAGGTACTTAAGTTTTCCTCGTGTCAATTTAAACGAACAAGAAATTTATTCTAGATCTGCCAACCTTTTAACCGATTGCTTTCTCTCTAACGAACCCAAACAAACCACATGCAACAAATTGTTTCCGACAAGTGCCGACACGTGTTCTTATAATGAAAGCACAGACAAAGGCAAAAAGTGTTGTCGGTAATTTTACACGCCTATTACCGTAATTCTTTATAGCTGTGTTCACACCAACAGAAATTGCAGCATGGTTTGTAGGCTTGTCATAATTCTACAAGGTAACATGTGGCGCATGTGAAAATAACAGATCGCTCATCGTTTTTGACTGGCTTTTCAGCGTAGTTGTTAGTAAGTCTGCTATCTGTGCTGTAGGTTATGGGTTTGAACCTCACGTGTGGACGAAAAATCTGTCAAACGAAAAACTATGGTTAAACTATTGCTTACCAATGCGTAATGACAAATAGAGACAGCGCTGATTTTAAGCATGATTTAAATTTAAGCACCATTTTATAGTATGAGGGTTGATGTTTGTTCTGGGTCTATTGGGTATGTAGTAGGCATTTACAGTAAGGTTTTGGATAGCGCAGTATAATCAATATGTCCACGAATATTATCCTATCATACTTCCTGGATGTTTGTTATGAGAAGGGATGAATGTCATTTTACGAAAAGAGTGTTAGGTATGAATGTGGATGGATTAAGGAGTAGAGGTAGGCCAAAGAAAAGATGGATGGATTGTGTGAAAGATGACATGGGAAAGAAAGGAGTGACTAATGAGATGACTGATGATAGAGCAAAATGGAGAGAAAAAACCTGTTGTGCCGACCCCACATATAGTGGGACAAGGGCAGGAAGATGATGATGACTTCCTGGATGTTTGTGGCTAAATCACGCCCTCATCACTGAACCGATTGCGGTGAAAACTCCCCCTAAGTTACGAACTATGTCTGTTCTAAGTTCTAACCTAAGCTATTAGCTACTACTACAAATATAGGCTACTTTATATCCCAAAAAAATAATGGGATGGGGTAGAAAACATGAACGAACCCAACCCAATGAAGAGAAAACCCCTTAAGGCGAATACAAGAGCTAGTGTGACTCTCGCTAGCATGTTGAATGATATAAAATCACTAAACTCATTTTTTTTTTATCTAAAAAGTTTGCTTTACTAGTTTTCGTACATAAGCAAACTTTTTAGTAGGAAAACTTGTATCGAACAAAATTAAATTTTTACTAAACTGTGAGCAATGTGATTGTACACAAAATGGTTGAATGCAATTATTCGCAAATAAGTTTAGTGATTTTATATCTTTCGAGAGTCACATTAGCTCATGTATTCGCCTTAAATAATAAAGTTAGCAATCACTACTAACACGCGAGCGAAGCCGCGAATGGTAGCTAGTTATAAAGTTTTTAGTAAACTAGACAGTTAAGTTGGTGACACTGTTGTAATTCGTTTGATTGAGCACGGCTCTCGACTTCGGTGGCATTTGTATGTCGTCGGGAATTAGCGCCGGCTCATTTGCGTTTATCAAACCGATGACATGCGCGATTTAGTGCCGCCTGATTGGAGCTCAATGGCTGGTTTGATTTGTTTCGGGTGGTCTATGCGCACGCGCTTCTTTTTTAAAGTTTTTTATTACAAATGTTTCGTAATAAAATGACACTAGTTAACTGCTTATCCATAGTAAAATACACAAAGTCCAGTCTGAGCCTATTTTATTTTTAAAGCCGGTAAAAGTTCCTTTCTTATTTGATCTTTTATGCTATTGAAAGCTACAACATGAGATCTTATTTATTAAAAAAAAAAAAAGCTCTCGGTGGGGATCGAACTTACGGCCTACACAGAAGGTAGACCTACTACCAATTGAGCTGTGAATGGCTGTCTTTACATCCATCTTCTTAACCTTTATTTTTCCCTTTTTTAAAATAATATTAGATCTCATGTAGTAGCTTCCAATAACCTAACAGATCAAATAAGCAAGAAACTTTGACCGGTGTTACAAACAACTGAGCAATGAGAACTGTGTAAGATAAGATATCTAAGATAATAAGATAGATAAGATCTAAGATAATTGCAGTATTAATGGAGTTAGTACCTGGGTAAGCACTGCCGCTCCTGCATCGAAACTCCTCCACCACAGGTCCTGGAACATCTGCTCCAACTGCCCCATGAACTCCAAGAGTATCCGCTTGAGCCTTCCTCTGACACCTGGAATCGAGAAACCAGGTACTCAAGCATAAACTTATAGCACAACAGCTTTTTTACATATATTTATATTCTATTGATATGGTGATCCCCGCTCCTGAACATTTTTCGGGATAAAAATCTTCTAGGTATATTATGTTAATCCAGGACACAAACTATTATTGTTCCAAGTTTCATCCAAATCGGTCCAACGACCCGCCCTAGGATCTGGCAGAATACCAGTGCTGACCTGTGTGGCTTGAAATTTCTTTACTTTATTTATTTCTTTCTTTCAACGGTTAAGGCATTAATGAGCTACAAACATCATAACATCTAAACATCGTAACTGTCGCATTTATATATTAGTTGGATAGGAAGTAGGATAAATATTGGAGAGCTAAGGGCCGGTTTCACCATGCTCTGTTAGATTAACAAAGGATTAAACGGCCGTTAAAAATGACAAAATGTACGCGTTTGACAGCTAAGGTTAGATTTAACGGCCTGTTAATCCTTGATTAGTAACTAACAGAGCATGGTGAAATTAGGCCTAAGTATCGTAAAACGATTTTTTCCCATCAACGTGGAAGAAACTTCAAAATGAACATTGTTTAGCAGCGGCAGAATTTCTACGAAATTGATCCAACAGCGGGCAGATAATCAATCAATCAATGCCTCTGGATTGAATAGCTGCCTGTTTATCTGAAATGCAGTAAAACTAGTTCCTACGTCTCAATCACTGACGTGGAATGACATACCTGCGCCTGCGCCGGAGCCGGTGGTTCCGTGGTATTTGTCGCCGTTGACATTGCAATTTGAACTATTACCGAAGCCCTGGGAACAGAGAAAGTAATTACTTTGATTTATTTGATGGAATAAATCAAATCGCCCTCCGACGAAGTGGGGTAACGGTCTGCGAAAACTGGAAATCTGGCAAACATGAATGAGAAGAGACCGGGCTCAGTGGCACGTCTTGGGAGAGACCTACGTTCAGCAGTGGACTAACAAAGGCTGATAACGATGATTTTGATAGAATATCAATTCACACCGCATAGCCAAATGAATTAAACTATAATTTTCTTTTAAAACGGGATGCGATTTGTGCGTTTGATTGTTTCCCGATATTTCGGCACAGTCGCTTGTGCCATGAACACGGGTAGAATGGGTAAATATCCCGTTGTAAATGAAAACTATGTTCATACCCATGTTAAGTTTAACCTATGTTTTTATATCAATAGTTGCACTATACTATTTTTATTAATTACTAGAAAATATTATTGCGTTCACATTTTAACAGGAACAGACAGAAAACAGAAACACATTTACGCTTACATTTTATTGTTACATATTTTGGTGGTTATTATAGAAACAAGTCAATTGTGGTCGTTATCGGCTGAGACTCGGACTGTACGGGTTTATTTTATTTATTAATTTAATTATTTTTTGCATTAAATATTTTTTTGCAAAAGGAGAGCTTTAGGCTAAACAGCGATTTCTACCAGCCAACCTTAACAGATGAAGAACAAGAGGTTGGCGTGCTTAAATTAAATGTTTAATGTTTTCTTAACGTGCAAAATATTATTCCAAGTGTTTATCGGGTTGTGGTGCACGTAGTTACTGATATCCACGATACAAGTTGTACTTTATACAGCCCGTTTATGTCGCCAGCCACATTGTATCTCATATTGCCGTACAATTTATTATTTTTATATCAGCGGATCCAGACTCGCGTGGTTCCAGGTTTACATTACAATCTTATCTTCTAACAGTACCGTGCCTTATGTGAATCTCAACTGGGCTTGCTAGTTAATTCCTTGCATACTCCACTTGTTCCGCAAGTTTAGTTTTGCATGAGATAGCCTAGCACGGTGTGTAGCCGGTGCAGTGAATACACAAGATTTTGAATATAGGGCTTACAGTTACAAAAGTTATATGTTGAGATGGTTGTCACGAATGGATAAACGAAACGAGTACATTGTAGGAAGTTTGAAAGTAGCGCCCAGCGATGGAGAAAATTAAGCTAACTTATTCAAAGCTTTAGAGCTGTTTTCACCATGCTCTGTTAGATTAACAAAGGATTAAAGGGCCGTTAAATATGTCAAAATGTACGCGTTTGACATCTAATATTAGATTTAACGGCCTGTTAATCCTTGATTAGTAACTAACAGAGCATGGTGAAATCAGCTCTTATTCTCAATTCCTGACTTTATCGACGATTGTACTAAAAAGCCGGGCTGGGTGAACTAATACCTTAGTTATGTTTCTCTTGCTCTCCACTTTTCGGAAAATTAAACTGATAAGCTAGAGTGGTGAATTACCCAACTTTTTTTTTGAGCAATTTGATATTTTGCAGTTTACAGAAATAAAAAATTCATTTTTATCAAAATAAGTACGGTTTTTATAAGAGTTATAGATAGTCCTCGCATTACGGCAAACCTATGTTTGCAGGTTTGCCCTAATGAAAATAAAGAGGTATAGTATAGCGGGTGGCCATGAAGCCAAAATCTCGATTACCCCAGATAAAATTAACAACAAAATAATTGATTGTTTCTTTATTTTTATTTTACTTAATACTTGTCATTTTACCATCTCGTAATGAGGCTTTTTACGTCCTGCTTTATTACCACATCTCTCTTAGATAACGGGCCTAAATCTCAAGACACGATAATGACGCGAGCGCAAACCCCTCACAATTATCGTCTCCGTTCAATTTGTCAGCCACTTCACACGATTTACTCACGAAGTCATGGATAAATGGGCATCCACTTTAGCCTTTGTCTAAGTTAAACATGAAAGTTTTTGTAGTCAGGCGTGTGGGTGAAAGGTTTACTTTGTATTTCTCGTGCTTTCCTGATTTGGAGTAGATTTCATAGGGATGAGTAATCTTTTTACTGACAACGACTATTTTTTGCAAAAATCTGTTTATCAAATCATTATGTAACCTCGAAATCTTCAAACCCTCTGACTGGTATATAATTATGAGGAATATAGACCAATCGGCTTTGCATTGGCAAGGAGTAAATAAATTCTCATAGTGAATTTTTGTGTTCTTTCGCATGTCGCATTTTATAAATTCAAAAGAATTAAGTACCTAGGCCTATGTACAAAATGGCGAGATGATTTTGCTTCAATCGCTTTTTTATGACGATCAATAAAAAATATCGGCAAATATCATCTTTAAACCAGACTACTCGTTATCTCAGCCCTGAAACCCACGCCCACGTGACGTAGTTCTCACTGCATACCACTACTCCCTAATCTATGAAACTAGCATACGGCTGTTCTACAGGGTGTGCTTAATACCATAATGCGATGTGTAACTAGTAAATACTTTTTTTACTGTAGTAACATTTTCAAATATTACTTATCTCTGCAACATTCGTAGCATTAATTAGGTTTCATCAGTTGATGGAGAGTAAAAAGATAATTATATCTTACTTTATAACTGAAAAGTATAAATAGTAGTAAGCAGACGTTACTTTTGAAACTATAGTTTTTGAGATATGTAACGCAAACGATAGACATTAATATTATTTAATATACCATTGACTGGTTCATCAGATTTTAACGACACTATTAGATGTAATTAAATTATAGAGTAATATGATTAAAAAAAACTAAATCATCCCTTTATAAGATCCCGTTAAACAAAAAGAAAAAATCTATCACTCTCTAAATTATTATTGGAACAACATCGTCTTGACGACTCGTTAACTTATTCATAAAACAAAATCTGAGTCTGCAACGAGACTCGAGCTCAATTTTTTTGAGAACTGCTGCTTTAAATAATGCATTCTTAAGTGTTGATTCAGTTTTATTCTGGAATACGCCTACTATACCCATACTTGTGGACATCCTGTAGAACATTGCGCAACCAACATCTCCATTAGATGTCCGGCGTTTGATCGGGACGCACCACACTACATTAAAACGATCAAACAACTCTGTAAAGTGAACTAATGAACATCTTAAGTGGTTTATAGAGTGCCGATAGCCGTTATTTTTATGGAAAAATGAGGTTTGGCTATGAGAAATTACTTCGGTTGTGACGCAAGCCAAATCATAACCGCACGAATTAAAAGTGTTGATATGATAATTTCTGGCGAATCGGGAAAAATCTATGCACGTTAATTTATTTTAAATATTATTAAAATGAGAGTTATAGCGTGGTTTCAACTATGGCTATATCAATCGTCCACAAAACCATCAAAATTTTAAGCACGAGCTTGCGTTAGGGTCGCAATTTTCGTAATTGAACTAAGTAACTTCGCGAATGATGCTCTGCACGAGCGGAAAAACATTAAACTTTTCCCTGTATTTTAACATTAGATGTGAAGCTGGAGCAAATCGTAAATTGCTCAATAAAATCCTATGCTATGTTCATCGAATCTTGAACTATTTTATCAATACACAAACCCTGTGTTGCAAAGTCTCAGGCGACGTCATAATTTCTTACTCAATGTTTAGTTTGACCCATCAGTTACATAAGTAATTAAATTAAGGTATAGAAATGAAACTGTATTAAAATAAAACAAAGATTAAAATATTATTTATTAAGATAAATTAGAATAGTTCAAGAAAAACAGGCCAGTTTCACTCTAATTGGACCTCTTTTGAACAAACGAAAGCGATACCAAACCTATAAATAATCTCAAACAAATGAACGAAATCAAAAGTTTCACAGTACTCGGATAATAAATAGCAATCAACATAATACAACAATCAAAAGTAAAAGATAAACATGTCAAAGCACTAATTGGATTTATACAGAGCCCTGCGGCGATTGAGACGCGTACAACCGCTGTGAGAATCGGTGGGCTCATTGATAAGTCTGATTCGAATAGGTAATAGCAATTGGCTCATACATACGACGAATATAAAAGCATCCGCGGCTTCACTTGCGGGGAATATTTTAGTTTCTGTCTCTCTTGCATTCTTAGGTGCGATGGCAAATCTTTGTTTTGGAACTAAATCCTGTCTATTCTGGTAGTTTAGTTTTTAAGTCTTGGTATTTTTGTTCGTTATAAAAGTAGTACACTGCCGTCTTTCTGATTTTCGTCTAATCCTTTTCGGCAATCCAAAGGTTGTCTGGAAGAGATCGCTCTTAGCGATAAGGCCGCCCATTGTCCCTAATTTTTTTTATGTATCTATATGTGTTTTCATTTGTGTACAAATAAGTATGTATCTATCTATCTATCTATCTATCTTGAAGACAATTGACTAAACTTCGATGTTTGAAATACAGCTGTATGGTAAACAAAAAAAATTAAGCTCCGCATAGCGAAAGACACCAATCGAGCTCGATGAAATGCCACAATAAAATTACACAATTTCATTGATTCTAAAGGAAAGTTTATAGTGAGATAAAATCAGTTCATAGATCACAATAAAAATGATAAAGATAAGATAAAAACATCGCGAAAGTTTAGGCTTGATGTTGATTACCCGTATAAGTTAGTCTTCATGCAACTGTTTTACAAGTTTAGAATGTTGATTCTAATTATTTAAAATTGATCATTGTTCTTTGAACGCAAGTCATTTGAAATTGAATTGAAATTAAGGTAGATAGATACTATACTGATAAATCTAAAAAATATCATTATCATTTCCCAGAGGATGTAAAAGTGATCTTTTTGATTTGATTGAATAAAAACATTGATTTTGATTATTTACTTGAAACCACAAAAATAGTTATGATTTTGTAAGATAGTTCACAATGCTCTTCAAATCTGGCAAACATTTTAAATCCACAAGGATTTTGAATATCAAGAGATCTGAGAAAATGTCTACCTTAAAATGAGGATAGCACAGGTCGTAAAACTATTTAATTAAAAAAAATGTTAAGCTGCTCTACATTATTACCAACATTTGAAATATTTTTACACACCCACGCCATTGTAAAATACCTACCTAACTACAGCACCAACTGAATCGTCTCAGTGGTCCTTATAAGGCATTATGGGCATAAAAATAAACAAGCAAAGGAATGATAGAGTCGTTAGAAGTCCACGTGTGTCCACGTGCCCGCAGTTGGATGCTTGTGTTCACTTTCGGCTTGCTTGTGATCATAATAGTGGCACTACTCATCGCTATTCGTGTTCACGTATTCGTTTATCCCAAATACGATGATGGTTAGTGACTCTATTCGCCTATACCTCTATTTGCCTATTTTCACGAATAATATGAATACGCAAATACACGAATACCGCTGTTCGTGACGATGTGTGGACGGTGTGTTCGGACTTCTACGCAATAAAACTGAATAATAAGCAAATGAAAACGCGAATACCGAATAGCTGTGATGTGCTACCATAACACACAAGGTTATTGATACGAACGTTGGAGGTTTAAACTTAAGATGGACTGAGGCTTATGTAAATAAATAAAAAAAAATAGCCATTGGTTAAAATCCCACCAGTAAAAAATATAAAAAGCTTGTAAATATTACCCTAGAATAGCTTGCAGGTGTAACATTGCTCTAGAATTTAAAATTAATGTAACGTCAACTCACAAAATGCCTTATAACAACGTAACTGGTTTTCAACAAGGCAATTTGTATCAAGAAGTGCTCCAAAACCATCGGCACTTTGTATAAAATATCAATTCATGATTTTCATTAGGCCGTTAATGCTCTTATCAATAAAGCGAATTATGATCAATGTTTACTGTGTTGCAGGTAAAGTCAAAAAGTAAATATTTGCAAAATAACAATAAATGTCGGAATGTAAATATTAGAAGTACTAGTAACTAATCAAAATAAGAAGAAACTAAAAGCGTTTAAAGTAATCCGGACCTGAAATTGATTCTGTTTAATCTCGACTGTTGAAATTGTGAATATTTTCTGATACCATAAATTAATTTAGTTTATTTTTGAAACCCAGGAGTTAAAAAAAAAACAAACAATACCTCACGTTTTTGAACATACCAAAAAAACCTGCCAAAAATGAGTATTCACTTCAAGATTATAACTTTTATGACGTTATCTCATCCTTTAACTGCAACACTGTCTCAATATGATTACCTCAATAGAAGATATGAATAGTTGCGATTTAGCAATGTTATAAACAGTTATAAGCACTCAGTTAAGTCAAGCCCCAGGATATTGGTAGTATCATACAAATAAATAATAATACATGCTGGAACATAGATGTCAAACTCACAGCAAGCAAAATAAAAGCACAGCATGAATCGTGCATGGAAACAAATAATGCAAACGGAATGGATACCATTGGAAGGCAAGTGGAAGTCAGGAAGACTTACGAAAAGATTTTCAGCCAGAACAAGGTCAAGCCAGAATATAAAGACATTTCACTTTAAAGTATAGACCGGATTGGGTGTGGGAGGCGTGCAAATGGGACGAGTGGCGAAGGCGAAAGCATTTACATTTTACACCATGGTATTTTTCATATTAGCGCTCCATTAGCTAATTACCGATAAGTCTTTTGCTGTCTATTTTCGTTGACATGAAAGTGACAGTGACAATTTATATTATATTATGTATTTTTTTAATTGTGTTTGTATTTATGTTGTAATTATTAATATGTATCTGAAAAAAGTAGTTTTATTTTATTTAATTTTTTTATGAACCGTCCACAAGCCAGGCAGTGAATCGAGTTTCACTTCTATAAGGGACTTATTAATAAATTGTATAGTAGTGGTATCGTGACAGTAGTGAAATTGCTGGTCGTTCTACAATGTTGTTTATATCACTCCATAAAGCTGTTATAAGGCTTGTACGGTGCATGGTTGTAGATTTAATGTAGGTACTTTAGAGGGGCCTATTAAGATGTACGAGGCATTTTAATTGAGACATGTTTAGCTAAGACAGCAAAGGCAGATTTGCATTAAATTTTAAAATACGTAATGAAGAACTAAGTAGTTACTAAACACGCTAGGTCGAATATTTTTTTGGTGAAATAGAGTTTGGTAATTCAGAAGAAAAAGGTCAATATAACAAAATTGTTTAAAATTGCTTCAAATAGATGAATAAACGTTTGAGTTATACATTTATTGCTAAGAAGGAGGTCCAGGAGGCTTAACATAGCTAAAGTCACATGGCTGAGTAACTCCAGATTTCACAATAAGAATTATATTGTTTTTTAAAATCATCACTATTATTTTCAGTCCGTATCCACTAACTCAGTTTTATCATCATATCAGTTTGGGGCGACACATTTGTTTTTTCGTATTAGTATTGTATTCTTTATTTGAGACAGATACTCGTAGATAGAATCTAAAAAGCCAAAATGCTATAGTTCGAAGCCATAAAATTATGATCTTTCTAAAATTAAAAAAACTAATTATTTAATAATTAATTTCTTAAAATTATTATCTTTCTAGTAAACCTTTGTCGAGTATAGAAAAACATCAAAGTCATTTTATTTTTTGTAATCATGCTCACAATATTATTTGATTATCTGATTATCTTTAGGTACAGGATTTAACAACATCATCTTTATTGAATGAAATGAACCAGTTGCTCTGCCTAAGCTGGTTCTACTGTTTACCTGCGTTCAAACGTTCCCGTTAGCTCCCAAACTATAAAAGGACATTCTCAACTGTTCACCTCACTCTTGACCTTATTTCTAATTCGACACGTGTCATGAATGGACCATGTAATTTTTGTTTACCTTTAGGTTCTTTCAAAATATAGGGCTGCTTGAAAAGACGGACAAAGCTACTTTATTTTTTTTATATATACTTTAAACATACTACTACTACAACGTAAGGTTGTCTAAATTACTAGATGATTTAATGTGGCTAGCGACAACGGCATTTTTGTTATTTTATGAAAATATAGTTCATAACCGCTGGTGTTCTATTTATTCGATAAAAACCTATGTTCCTAAATAATATTTTCTTTGTGTTTTTTACATATTCACCACAATAAAATCCTTTTCTGCTTAAACTATAAATAAAATAACGAAAAGGGTCGGATAAAAGTCGGTCACGATGCTAAAAGACGGACGTCCACCAACTTTCAGCAAGGAGCACCTATGATATTTTCTTTATCCTTTCAACCTTTCTAAAAATATTTATAAGACAAATGTTTCTGTAACGGGCTCGTAGAATGTAATAAGTAGCCACATTGTAGTTCTTATTTGTAGAAGTGACATAGCGCTTAATTTGCATTATGTTTACTTTACTAGTCAAAGTCTAAGTTTGATTTAAAAAGATAAATAAGATTTTTGTAAATTATGCTGTTTTATAGACGGTGTTTGCTTTTGTGGTTTTCGTAAATAAACCTACCATATTTTGCACGGCTGTTATATAAATAACGACTTTTAAATCAAATATTATGTTAACATTGTATGTACAAGTAGATACTTAAAATTCTATTAGTTTTTCGGATAAATTCAATAATTAAATCCGCAACGGCTCTTTTTTTATAGAACTAGCTGATGGAACAAGCAGATGGCCCACCTGATTTTATCTCGTAAGTCACGCACGATGCACTGCCCTGCGTCCATTGACTTGAGACATACAGATGTTAAGCCTCATGTGCCTGTAATTACACCGGCAACCACACTTTTCAAACCGGAACACAGCAACACTACTTGGCGGCAGAAAAAGGCGTGGTGGTAGGATTTCCCCGGACGAGCCCTTCTCAAAGAGCTCTTCTACTCTTAAAATCTTCTTAGACTCTGCAACTGCATGACGTCTAAAAATCTATTGTACCAGAGTTTCTCAAAATCTCGAAAAGTCATCATCATCATAACCGAAATATTCAAACATTCGCATTATTTTAATATAAGTTGGTAGAATTCAAACACCCATTTACAAATCCATTAGCAATATCATCAAAACACTCACCATAAAATATTTTTCCATAAGCTTTTCTTCTCCATTTTACCGTTTGAACTTATCTCTCATTTTACTAAACTAAAGTTCTGGATTTACGGCATATAAAAATCCATACTAATTATAATGTTCATAAATACATCACGTCACTTCCCAGTTAAACATTGCGGAGATCCATGCACTATGTTGACGCCAAAGCTTCCTGTAACAGAAATAAAAACTGACTTTGATCTTTGCAATATTTATCTTTATAGAAAAAAACTTTTTGGTACGTGACTGACTGTCCTATTAAAGAACTCAACTATTTGACTAATTTGACAGCCTTCACAGCTCAGTTGGTAGTAGCTCTGCCTTCTGTGCCGTAGGTCGTGGGTTCGACCCCCACCGAGAACAAACATTTGTGTGATGAACATAGATGTTTGTTCTCTGGCTGGGTGTTACATATTATTTTGATCGAGTGAGCGAAGCGAACGAAGATCTTTAGTTTCAACTTGGGCGATTTGGCATTTTATGTATGTATGTATGTATGTATGTATGTATGTATGTATGTTTGTCTGGCGATAACTTTAGAACCGTTGATCCGATCTGCATGAAATTTGATATGTCGATAGCTTGTACTTGAGAAATTTACTGGTAAGTATATGAGTAAAATCGGATGAAGGGGTTTTGAGATATGGGGTTTTTTACGGGGGCAAAAATAAAAAAAGTTACATAAAAAAATCAAGTTACATGTCATATGAAAGGGCTTTGTTTGGACATCCCAAAACAATTTTTACTTTTTTTTTGTGACGCTCGGTTATTGAGATAAAATAATAAAAGCTAAATTAAGATAACCAGCGATCCAAGAGCTCCCATCTCTAAGAGTTTCGTTGACATCAAGGTTTTTCTACTGGTCGGTCAATTCCTTTGCTTTTTCTTAATTTTTTTTCTTGAAATAAATTAAGGAGGTACTCAGTTCTCATAAAATGGTGACGACGACCAGGTCTGATGATGCAGCCAAGGGCTGTTCAACGGAACTCTTCAATAAATAGGCCAATAGAGTTGAAACTTGGTAACCACACCAGGTTAGTAGGCGGTAGTCAGAAAAAAGTCCAAAGATAATGTTTGGACTTGCCTCTGACTACTACGTACTCAAAGTTTTAATGCGTTCGTCGGTTCGCATCACGAGATCTCAGTTCGGGGCGAACTACTAGTTATAAGTATGTATTAAAAAAAATAAGTACATAAGTAGTATATCAGCTATCTGGTTCTCCCATATCACAAGCTTTGGCTTAGTTTGGGGCGAGATAGGCTGTGTGGAATATCCACCAATATTTATTATTATTATCTTGTTCTCGTAACAAAAGTTCAGCTATAGATGGCGCTGTTTAATATTATCACAGATATTCATAGTTTAAGCTAAAGAGTGAAAAAGGTCAATTCAATTTGTAATTAGCCAGCTAGTTACTGTCTGAACGTTACTTGACTAATTTGTATGGAGTGAGTAGTAATCGTATACTTATTCATAAACTTTTCACTTTGTGATTTCACAATGATCTGTGCGCCTGAAACTCAGTCATAAAGTAAGAAATTTCACTAAGTTTGAGAACGGAAGTCTTTTGATAAGGTGTAAACAAAACGAATGCGCATGTCTACATAGTGTTTCTATGAATAAAGTTTGAAATTCCGACTAATCTCAAAATAGCCGGACAAACATGAACATCTGGATTTGTTTGACAGACAGAATTGTGGTCATATATTATATATAGATGCAACTAAATATTTAGAAACTATCAAATCTTAAGGACACACCTATTCTCTGTGATGTCTACCTTCTGTTCTTTTTTCATTAAAGGTTTTTTTTTCGTATATTACTTTGGAGGGTATAAAAATAGTGGCATTGCTAGGTTTAGCACAAAAAAGCCGGACTGTTGGGTTGATTATTCGAAAAACTTAAAAGACGGACAGGCAACCCTAGTTTATGAAATGTGAGTCATAGGAATCTGGATCACGCTATGCTATGAAACGTTAATTAATGGCTTTATGGGCATCATAAGCTTTGTTCATTAAGAAGTGACGATTGTTTCTTCTTTGTTTTACTCATACTGAAAGGCAAGAAGCTTTTTAAGATTAGTAGAGCTCTTTGTGAAGGGCTTGTCCGGGGAAGTACTACCACCACGCCTTTTTCTGCCGCCAAGCAGCGTTGCTGTGTTTCGGTTTGAAGCGTGTGGTTGCCGGTGTAAGTAGATACAGGCACATGAGGCTTAACATCTGTATGCCTCAAGTTGATGGACGCAGTTTAGTGCATCGTAAGGCACGTTTCTATTGTGCGTGACTTACGAGGCAATGCTTTGTAGGTGATGGATCCATCAGCTAGTTGTATAAAAAAAAAGCTTACAGGTAAGAGCTTGAGAATAAAACAGCACAAAGACACTGAAACTAAAAAAACGCCATAAATCTGAGGTTTCACATTGGCTAATGGCAAGAAATGGTAAAAATATAGCTCAAGCATGGTAAATTTTTTGACTGACTATTATAATAATATTTTTTTAGGCCATTAGTTATGATTTTCGTAGAATTGCTGAGTGAAGATATATAAATAGAAAAATAAAATTGGATTGCGACTTTAATTCTCATAATTGGTACAAAATCATCTACTGTGACATAGAAAATGGGGCACAAATCAACAAAATGGCAACAAAACAGCGAATCAAATAATATCATATTTCAGCACACGTATGTGCGCGCAGTATCTCGAGAGCAGAGTAAATAAAAAGGTAAATATTATCAGAGTGTACTACAAGTATTACAAAACTATTACGCCATGCCACGCCGGTAGTGTGTCACTGTGGCGTGCTATCAGTGCAAACAATCGCATCGTGGAGACATGAGTGTCGTGCTCTTTTCGGTAAAATATTTCGAGTTTCAAATATTTCTGGATGTCATTACATATTATATGCATCTATTTGTAAAAAAAGTATATAGGTATTATAAGCTATTTGGTTCCCACATTACAAGCTTTGCTTAGTTTGTGGCTAGTTTTTTTTTTATACAACTAGCTGACGGAACAAGTAGATGGCCCACCTGGTGTTAAGTGGTCACCTAAAACAAAGCATCGCCTCGTAAGTCACGCACGATAGGAACGTGCCCTACGATGCACTGCCCTGCGTCTGTCAACTTGAGACATACAGATGTTAAGCCTCATGTGCCTGTAATTACACCGGCAACCACACTCTTCAAACCGAAAAACAGCAACGCTGCGGCAGAAAAAGGCGTGGTGGTAGTACTTCCCCGGACGAGCCCTTCACAAAGAGCTCTACTACTCTTAAACTAGATAGTATCGAAAATATAATAAGTATACATTTCTGACAAATTACTTTATTCACTTAGGTACGTGAGAAAAAACTTAAGATGTCGTGCTAACTGTCTTAAAAGTCTAACAAAAATGCATTGCTCACTCAGTCAAGCGCATTTTGAAACAACCCCGTGCGTTGTTACGAGATGAGCAAAAAAAAATTAAAATGGTTCGTTCTAACAAATATTTTTGGACAAAAAACATAGTACTTAAGAACTGAAGAAGTTCATTAATACACAAATACACTGAATCGACGAGCTGTAAGCAAACAAAAATAATATATATAGGGTAAGTTTTTTTCACAACATTAGGAGCGCGTTGAAATCTTTAATGTGGTGAAAACGTGATTATTTCAAAAACATCAAAACCCTGTATTCGCGATTAAAATTTCATGTAATTTATGAACTTACTATTCACTAGGTACACTATTATTTTCAACTCAATTGTGTAGGTACCTACTAAATCGGTACACTACTTATTCGTATTCTACTTAAGTAGGTGCATACGTTTTACAATAATTAGGACAGTCTATAAAATCTTACCTAATCCAGTTTCAAATAATTGTTTAAATTATTTTTTAATCGTTCTAACTTTCACTTATTTTTCTTTCCCGCCACTTCCACTTTTAAAGTAGGTATAGAGTAGTATATAAAGAGTTCCAAACTTGAACACAAAAAGTTTTAATTAATCGTTCCGAATTCAAATTTCGATTCCCTCGTTCAAAAGGGCGGGACGCTTGCGTGGCCCGATGTACGCCCGAGCGTGTTGCTTTTATCTGACTGGATACTGGACGGCCGCTTCCATGACTACCAAAGTGTGGTGGAAAGTACTTTAACACGAGAAAATTCCGGGCAAGTGCTGGCAAGGGACACTTGGCAGCTCATCAACAAGAAAAAACAAAATGACGAAAGAAAATGAAACAATTTTGAATGAATGCGATCTTTGTAAATGCGTTCTAAAATCAAATTGTTCTTTTTTACTTTTTTTATCATCTATTTTGAGCGGAAAATGCACCTCTTTTGTCTATACCTACAAAGAGCCAATTTGAGGAGCAATAAATAACGATATTGCGAATCGATGTTTGGAATTGTAAAAAGTCATTTGTCATTCAATTGTGCAATACATTAACGTCGGCATCGATCAAGATTCGTTACGTGTTTTGTTGACCGCGACACATGTTCGCGGCCACTAAGATTGTAATAAGCTTTTGTTTCTCAATAAAAGGTCACCGTTGTATAGCAGTATGAACACTAGTGTTTTACTTCATCATCTTCCTGCCCTTATTTCGCGCTAAGTGGGGTCGGCATAACAGGTTTTCTTCTTCCACTCCTCCTCTATAATTCGTCATCTGCGTGATCACTCCTCTTGACTCTATGAAATCTATTCACTACATTTTTGATTGGTCCTCTTTTGCAGTCAATATATATTTTGGCGGCCATCATTTCTTAGAAACCTACGGCCTTATTCCAAACGTGGTCTGAAAATAAAACTAGGTTTAATACCAGGTTTACACCAGCTTATTGGTAGGTTGACAGCCCATTGGAATAAAATCGCTGTATAAGGCTATTAAGTACTACGGTTTCCAAGAGATATCGACCTACCTTATGAGACTTTCTTTTCAATTTCAAGGAGCAATTCAAAGAGCATTATTAAGTTTTACGATAGTACACAGACTTTCTTTAATATCCCAACTAAATACTACTGTTACAGGGTTTTCATTTAAATTTTAGATGGAAAACGTCTATACGACCTACCTAGACACTTCCTAGATTGAGCTACAAATTATTATACTATTTTAGTTATTGTAATTGATCGAGTGAGTGAAGCGAACGAAGATCTTAGTTTCAACTTGGGCGATTTGGCATTTTATGTATGTATGTATGTATGTATGTATGTATGTATGTTTGTCTGGCGATAACTTTAGAACCGTTGATCCGATCTGCATGAAATTCGATATGTCGATAGCTTGTACTTGAGAAATTTACTGGTAAGTATATGAGTAAAATCGGATGAAGGGGTTTTGAGATATGGGGTTTTTTACGGGGGCAAATATAAAAAAAGTTACATAAAAAAATCAAGTTACATGTCATATGAAAAGGCTTTGTTTGGACATCCCAAAACAATTTTTACTTTTTTTTTGTGACGCTCGGTTATTGAGATAAAATAATAAAAGCTAAATTAAGATAACCAGCGATCCAAGAGCTCCCATCTCTAAGAGTTTCGTTGACATCAAGGTTTTTCTACTGGTCGGTCAATTCCTTTGCTTTTTCTTATTTTTTTCTCTTGAAATAAATAAAAGAGGTACTCAGTTCTCATAAAATGGTGACAACGACCAGGTCTGATGATGGAGTCAAGGTCTGTTCAACGGAACTCTTCAATAAATAGGCCAATAGAGTTGAAACTTGGTTACTATACCAAGTTAGTAAGCGGTAGTCAGAAAAAAGTCCAAACAATGTTTGGACTTGCCTCTGACTACCACCTACTCAAAGTTTTGGTGCGTTCGTTGGGGCGCATCACGAGATCTCAGTTCGGGGCGAACTACTAGTATTTAGAACTATTATTTTACTCAATGGTCTAAATATATTGTAACTTTGTAAGAACCGGTTACAGCGCGGTACTGGTACAGTAAAAAACACAGAAAAATATTCAAAAATAAGTTTTTTTTTAGTAAGTAGGTACTCCCATTTTACCAAGATCTATTTCGTGACTTCTGATTTTTGTATGAGTAGTATAGTCTTTTTCATCACAAACTCGCCCTGTAGGTACTAAGGAAAAATGCATCCATACAATATAAATATTTATTGCATAAAATTAGCCCTGTCACTGTTTATCATTAAGCGAGAATTAGGTAATTCTCTCAGAAAAAAATATTACAAGTGTATACCTAGGCTTTGATCTCTAAAAACATCGTAAGTGCACATACCTGCACATAAATAAGGCACATACACAAGTGTTTATGGGAACCAAGTGTCGTAGTATGCGATAATGAAGTGCTTACGTAGTTCATATCGTCAAAATAAACCATAATCCAGGTTTTATTACCCGTATAAAGCGATTCTCTTAGCGGATTCCATTAATTCCACGTGAGATTCTCAAAATGTCATAAAATTCCCGAAACGGTACGTACTCTGCCATCCATTGATAGTTTCTTAAGAAACGGTGACCGACCGTATTAAAGCGGCCATTGTAATTGTCAAACAAAGCACGGCGTTTTGGCGTCAAGATCTTAAAAGTTTGCACGATTTGAATCAAATTCCTACTAAAATCTTATTAGATTTTGATTTAATACGGATTTTGTATAATCGAATTTGCACAATCGAAAGTGAAATTAAAATCCAACAGGACTGAATCACAAAGATCACTTTGAAATGTCCTAAATCTAGGTTAGGTCTAGGTCCTAAAACTAGTTGCCAGTTCCACGCGACCAAGCCTAGAAATGCAGGCAATAAACTTGCGGATACCCACCGTAGATATTAAGCGGCATGAACTTTTGAGGGTATTTTAATTAATGTAAGGGTAAATTATGTTCTGACATTCTGCACGTTAAATAGGGGGAGGCATAAGATTGTAAGACAAAACAGTAATCACGTGAGCAAAACTGCTAACTTATAGAAATATTATAGAACTATTAAATCATATTATAGAAATATTATAGAACTTTTTTATTGTTACATTACACTTTTTGTTACACACAGTCCATCAATATTTTCTGAATGGGCTGTGTGAAAGATGACATGAGTAAAAAAGGAATGAGGACCAAGATGACGAATGATAGAGGACATTGGAAGAAGAAAACCTGTTATGCCGACCCCACTTAGCGTGGAATAAGGGCACGAAGATGATGATGATGACACTCTGGTAACACTTTGTACCGTTCCCTAGCAGCACCAAGCGCCACAGATTAAATAAGTCACTACGTGCTCGCTAGGTGGTCTCCTGACACCCATACATTTCATTAACGGACAAACCAGCCAGCCTTTAACAGTTTGATAACTTTTCGATAGTATTTATTGTCCTATTTCACTTTGAACCTATCTACCCCAGGCATTGTTCCATTAGCGGATAAATCGTGGAAAAAATATGGTCAATTCTACTTAGTTTAATGTGTGTTTGTAATAGTTTTTGTTACTGAGAGTATTGAAAGATAAGATTGCGAACGCGCTGTGTTTTTTTCTTTTGATTTAATTTATATTTAAAGTAAGCCATTTGGTAGGTACATAATATGCGTTTGTTTAATATTTAATAAGCCGTAACGTTCTAATATTTCAACATTAAGGAATCTCTTTTAATTATCTACACTCGCCCGCAAAAATAAAGGGTCACCTTTTAAAACAGCAATATCTTATGAAATTAAACCAAAAGAGGATATGTGGACTGTATGCAACCCTTCCTTTAACCTTTTTTACTGTAATGGCATAAAAAATGCGTTATAAAAGTAAAAATGACCTGTTTTCAAATTGTGATTCATTTTTCAACTTCGACTTTTTTTATTTTGTTTTTTGATTTTGTAAAAATATGGGACTTGAAATTGATTTTCTTTATTCAATTCGAGTTATTTTTGCAAAATCATGCCTTTGACTTTGAAAGACTGTACCAGAATTATCACCATGTTAGAGTTTGGGTTTAGCCAGCGCAGAGTGGTGGTAGTTTATTTTATGCGTAATTAAATTTTCTTTCAGATACTTTTTAATTTATAGAGCTAGATTGTGTAGTTTCAAATTTATTAGAGTTAACTAGGTGACCTTTTATTTTTGCGGGCTAGTGTAGTTACCTACTAATTTTTACTCCATGCTCATAACTACACAACCTCCAACCTTCTTTAAAACACGAAGGTATTTTTGGATTTTTATGTAGCATTTTCCAAAAAAATATATAACACAATCTAAAATGTAGAACAGTTAAAATGGAGTGCTTTGTGTCAAGTGCGATAAAGTAGCATCTGGCATTTATGTGATTTGTCGAATTAAGTCGGGTGTTCATATTCACACCCATAATCATGGTACAGATGGCAGATAAGTCATATAATCATCTAAGCTTTGAGTAACGAAGAATCAGCGTCAAAGTCAAATGAATATTATTTATTAAAAAATATAAATATCCTTTTTTCGCTCTTGTTTTTACTAGTTTATAATTTATTCCATCAAACTTACAATCAAAGCTCAAAATATTAATCAAGCTCAAAGCTTGATTAAATTGAATAAAGACCTTGTTGATTTTGACTTCTTTTCTCTTATTTGTCTCAAGAGTAGTAGAGGTCTTTGTGAAGGGCTCATTCGGGGAAGTACCTATTGGCACCACGCCTTGTTCTGCCGCTAAGCAGCGTTCCTGTGTTTTGGTTTGAAGAGTGTGGTTGCCAGTTTAATTACAGGCACATGAGGTTTAACACCCGTATGCCTCAAGTTGATGGACGCAGGGCAGTGCATCGCAGGGCACGTTCTTATCGTGCGTGACTTACGAGGTATGCTTTTTTATAGGCGATGGTTACCACTTAACATCAGGTGGGCCATCTGCTTGTTCCATCAGCTAGTTGTATAAAAAAAAACAAGTGCTGAACGAAACTGTGATCAAAAACAATTAAGTATTCTATAATAATGCTTACGTTCATACCTTCAAATATTTCCACACGCGCGAGGTTGATATTCACTATTCTAAGCTAATCCTACTACTTATCCCTAAAACTTTCTATCTTAGTTATTTTTAGTTGTTATAATAAACTCAAGTACATCAATATTGACAGCTGAATGTTCCGGATGCTTCACGAAGAACTTTTTAATTCAGTTCTAATTTGAGATGTGTCTAATTTGATAATAAAAGTCGAGTGGCTCGACTATGTAAATACCTATTGAATTAGCTATACAGGGTGTACCATAACAAAGAACAGCCTCAACGTCAAATGAAAACATCACAATGCACTATAAAATTATATTCGTAAAGTTAATTCGTGAAAGTAAGTTTTTCTACGGTAGTAAAAACTTCCCACAGATCAAATAAAAAAAACCGCTGCGACATCTAATAATGGTCTGTACTATTTACTTAAACAACGCCAAATTAGTATAGTGAGTGGGGCAAGTTAGGGCCCACTTAGCACCCGTTAGCGGACCCCCACTAGTACTTAGAAAGGGCTCTTTGTAAGCATAGCGAGAAGCAGAGAGATCGCGACAGTTTTTATGATCAATGGGAGCTTCACCTTGCTTTAGTCAACAAAAAAAACAAAACATAGAGTTTACAAACTACCCCAACAATTTTTTTTTTTTGAAAATATCGGTAATTACCAGTTCGGTGTCCGGAATATAAGGTATACAATAATAAGGTATACATATTTGATAACGAATCTAGATCTAAGTTGTAACAATAATTTTTTGCTTATTCGATTGTAATCTGTATTGTGAATTTAAATAAATAAATAAATAAAAATATAAGGTGTAGTTTTGCATGTAGGCACTTTTCACAAGAGTAGTATTTTTACACCCTGCATGTAATCATCTCCAAAGAATTTAAGCAAGCGTTTCAAAAATGCAATGTTCGGACGTGGCTTCCACTACATCCCTTAGACATCGCTTAAAACGCTGATCGCTAAGTTTATACCTCAGCTCGGACCCGAAGTGCGCCCACCTCTGACCCCATAGGGACTGACCCACACTGGTTGCAGTCATGTTTACTTGTTGAGACGTGCTTTTTTCTCATGCTTTCAGATTTTATATAAAGCTGCGTTGGCCTCTACGCACATAGTTGTTTTAGTACCTTTTTTAGATAATAGTATTTATAAGTAACATTTACATTACAGAATGTAAGTATACCTATAAAGTACTTATAGCATAGTAGAGCTCTTTGTGAAGGGCTCGTCCGGGGAAGTACTACCACAACGCCTTTTTCTGCCGCCAAGCAGCGTTGCTGTGTTTCGGTTTGAAGAGTGTGGTTGCCGGTGTAATCACAGGCACATCTGTATGCCTCAAGTTGATGGACGCAGGCAATGCTTTGTTAAAGGTGATAGTTACCACTTAACATCAGGTGGGCCATCTGCTTGTTCCGTCAGCTAGTTGTATAAAAAAAACTAGAGGTTATAGGTAAATTAAATATACGGAGTCGTACGGACAGACATAACATACATATATCTGTGACTGACAGACCGGTAACTTTTCGGGATAAAAAATAGTCTACCTATATGCTAACCCAGGTTCTTTCTCTCTTGTCGTGTCACTAGTTTCTTTCTAAACAGTGTGGTGAAAGGATTTTAAGTGCGCCTTTAGAGGCTCTTTTCAAGCACAATACAATCCAGTTTACGAACTATATTTCTAAGTATCACTTTAATCGATTCAGTGGTTAAAGCGTGATAGAACCACAAACATCCAAACATCAACTTTCGGAGTCATACATTACTAGGATAGCATGTGCGTCAAGTCCAGATAGGTAGCAAAACCGCACATCAGAGGCAAGTGGTAAAGTTGCTGACATAAGCTTGCTTTCCCGCGGCGCCGGTAAAAGCTGACCGCAAAAATGTCGTGAAGAATATAATACTAGCGGCCTGTCCCAGCTTCGCATGGGTGGTCATAAATTTTTTGAACATTTTAGGATAAACTTAGACCGTGGGTTCGAGCATCGCGTCTACTTATTTCATACATTTGCACGCCCTTCTCCTTGAGTGAGTGAAATCGCACCCCGTGCGTGACCCGTGGACCCGTAAACATTTTAAATTTCGCCATATCTTTTGAATGGAATATCCGATTTGAAAAATTTAAGAAGTAATCTAAAGGTATTGAAACCGTCTTAATTATGAAATGATTTATTTGGATAAGGATTAATACCAAGGTACAAATAAAGACCCTTTTCTAGCGGCGGCATTTCAATTATTTTTTATAATAAAAGAGCACTTATTGTGACATAACTATAATAGTTAGACATATACTGTTGCGACATTTTTTGTAGATGATGACGTGTTCTACAAAATCGTAGTACATTATTTTGTTCTATCATCAATAGTTTTCGCAGCGCACGCGATGTAAGGTTTTTGTTTTCCACCTTGAATCTTCCTTCCGATGTTACATTATTGGAGTTTTAGTAAGGATCCCTGATTTTTTTGAAAATATAATATAGCTTATGTTACTCAGGGATAATGTAGCATTCTAATGGTGAAAGAATTTTTGAAAACATACAAAAATACAAATCTTTCCTCTTTATAATATTAGTGTAGATTAGTGTAGATAAGATATAGATAGCTTCACGATTTTAATAATGTTCTAGGTGTCGTATACGCAACTAGAACATTATATCATCTGTTTCTAGATTCCTCAGATTGCTATAATCAAAAAAAATATAACGTTTATTATGTGTCACAAAAACGTAGGCGAAATACAAAGAGCAGTATTGGTTAGGACAACAAAAACACTCAGCTTAGCTTTGTGCTATAATAGTGTTTGATGCACCGGTATATCGCTGGTCTTCCGTAACGCCGGAGTACAAAAGCAGTAACTGAAGGGCCTAGCACTACCTTTAAGGCTTCACAGGTTTCTGAATGCTAAAGTCGGGACGGCTGGTTATATGTATAATCGGACTGCTAGGATACACAAAACTGCCTAAAAATTTTAAATTTTGGTCCGATAAAAGGAGGCCTCTGTGTCTTTCTTATGAATAATATCTTTGATAAAAGGAGCACGGGGCTCACTTTCTTCCCTACTAGATATGAGCCATGCAGGAAAGAGACGGAGTGCTCCTGAAAGCGCGATCTCACAAGACTGAATGATATTCGAAAGAGTTCTAATAATTGCTTTATGTCAACGACTTCTCGCGATCTTTATAATGTCACCGATCCATCGGAATTTTCAATACACAAACTATTATTTTATTGAAGTTATTTTAGCTACGATACGTTCAGTAAAAGCTGGAATAAATGCTTCTCCACCACACGAAAGGGCTACACAAAAACCGTCCGCTTTAGTCCAATCTGTTGCCATTAATCTGGAATGCTCTCCCTAGAGCCTTTGCTAAACGTACACTTTTCAATCCTCGGCTTTAGCTATGGCACATCTAATTACAGACTTTAACGTAACGTAATAGCAATTCCGTCATTAAGCAATTTTTGTTTTCTTTCGGTTTTAAATTAAATCCGATTGAAGCTGATAAGAGTGCCGGTAGAAACATTCTGTGCAATTTTTAATAACTACCTACAGTAGGTTTATATATTTATAAATAAATGTTGAAAGGTGCGAGCGAGAAGTTTTTTAACGGATACAGCCTCATTTTCTCCAACTTATTGCACATATCTACAATTAACTTTGTTAAGGCAAAGTATCAAGATCTCTTCAAAATAAAGGGTAGACTACGTAATTTTAGGGTTACCATACTGACTGGCATTTACAAAAATATCAATATGAATCAACTTTTGAATTTTGTGTAGTGTACAAGGTAATTTCAATAATAATCAAAAATTGAAATCAAAACGGACTTTATTTACTACAATCACAAGGATCACTTTGAAACGCATGATTACATGTTGTATGTACTACAGCAATGCCCGATAAGTAGAGTAAAGATTGTTCCATTCACTATTTCTACTGCTCTATCTAAAAAGCTTACGGCATTCAAGTAATGAGGAAACATGTTAATATTTACTTTAACGTAATCTTGCTGTGGTTGAATGTTATCAATAAATCTATGCTTATTTTTACTTGACTTTTAATAATTTAATGCATGTGTGCCTGCGCCCGTGGCTTGGCTCTCGTAGTGCCTACTTAAGGGAAAAAAAATATTATTTATTTATATTCGCATATATATTATTAGTAGGATTATTGGATAATAACACAGTAAAAACAATTTAATTTCACTTAACTTTATTTTTGAATAGTAGATTTTTTTATTTCTTTTCTTTATAGATTTATTTTTAATGTCTGGAATTGATATACCTAAAATAGCCTTCCTAGCTACTATAAACGCACACGAAAATATTTTTTTTTGTTTGAACTAAATCTTGTTTATAAAAGTACCAAAACAAATTCAAAGGAATTCATTGATGATGATGAAAATCCATAAAATCTGTCACGGCCCATCAAGACATTCCTGACGTCAATCAATAGAAGCACGCGCATAACAATAAACATATCAAACGCCTAATTTTTACTATGCAAACCAAGGATACCACTTTATTAGGCTCTAACACACGATAGCCTTTCCATCATTCAGCGGAAGACCCAGCTGGGTTGGAACTACTTGGTCTACTTGGGACCCAAGTGCAGTTGGCATCTCATCTCGAAATGTAAACCTTTTTTTTTACAACTAGCTGATGGAACAAGCTGATAGCACACCTGATGTTAAGTGGTAACCATCACCTATAACAAAGCATTACCTCGTAAATCACGCACGATAGGAACGTGCCCTACGATGATGCACTACCCTGCATCAATCAACTTGAGGCATACAGATGTTAAGCCTCATGTGCCTGTAATTACACCGGCAACCACACTCTATAAACCGAAACACAGCAACGCGGCTTGGCGGCAGAAAAAGGCGTGGTTGTAGTACTTCCCCGGATCAGCCACAAAGAGCTCAACCACTCTTAAAACTAGTATTAGTACTCTTTAGTATTATGGCAATAACAAGAAGTATAAATAGAGAGAAAGAGGAAGAGGAGAAAGAGATTTGGACTTCGTTGATTTGATTTAAGTTGTTTATAGTGAGACTTCCACCGGCTCGTATTTTGGCCTTTATAGATGCAGAGTTGTTTTCAATTGGTGTTGTCTACAGACGCTTTCGTGGGTATGGGGTATTTCATTATTTCCATATTGGAAATGAAACGGAAGTGTTGATGAAAAGATAAATAAATAAATAAAATAAATTAACTATTTTACAGATCAATGTTGTATTTTGGGGTTTCCTCACTCCAAAACCAATACTCCGGATACAAACCGTTATTAATGTTTAATGGTACACTGGACTAATTATAACTATATAATAATTAGTCCAGTGTACTAATTATTTTTTTTAACAAAAAAAATTATGTAAGTACATACCAATAAATTTTTATTCTGAAATAAAAAATGCGTAACCGAAGTAAAACGAGAGCGAAACATTTAAACACAACCACGAAGACAAAAAACCGTCACGCCATGCATTTACACGTCTAGGGTTCACAAAGCTATCATTCGCCCATCGTGTAAAACCAGCCTAATAGCCAATAACCTAGCAAATGCTAAATAATTGAAGTGCCCGATAAATAGATAGAAACAGGCTACTTGCGGTGTTAGGGGTCAACAGGCGGGAACGTCGCAAGTTAGTTACGATGTAGATGACATGTACTGGACTGGACACCCGTGATTTCGGGTCAATGACACGTCTAGATTGTTCCTGGTTCTGGGCTAGTAATAGACGCGACAGAATGTCCCCGGTATTAAATAGGCTAGAGTATTCACAGGCTGATACACTTTGAAGCTTCAAATACTATATAATAAATAGGTATGATGGGAGAACAATCACGTAAAGCTTTTGTTTAAAAAAATTATAAAATTAGTTACTTATGTTATATGGTCAGGTACCCCCTAAAACTGCCATTTTAAATTGTACCTTTGATGTTAGTTCGTAAGATCAACTTTGGGTAAAGTATATTTAAGTATATTTAATAAATAAAAAAAGTGTGTTTCCTAATAAGGATAGGCGGAGGTGCCTATCCTCACCACGGATTTCTCATTGCCTCGATCCTTAAACATAAACAGCCTCACAACTTTACCCCCAGGCACTGTAGATATCCGCCCAGATCTCTTAGTACAGTAGTTGAAATTCCATGCGTGACAGGTTGCAAGCCCATCGCTGCTTTTAGATATCTAACTGGTTTCCTACCGATGTTTTCCTTCACCGAATTTTTCTATGAGAAAAATCCACTACGACTACAAAATCCAATACGACTGGACTCAAACCGACGAGCTTAAGACCAGAAGGCGGGGTCTCTCACTATTAGACCGCCGGTGTTCATATTTTGTACGTGTAGCTATAATGTAGCACATCGTTGAAGCCAAGTCACGACGTCATTCCCTTTGCAACGCCGCGACGCGACGTCGAGGAATTTTTATGGGAAGCCAATAAATTTCCCTATTCGATAACTTTCTGATGCAACTCTTGGAATATCTACTTTCCTTTGCTATGGTTTCACCTAATGGTACTACAAAGAATCTTGTCGACAGCCCTCACAACTCAGTTGGTAGTAGCTCTGCCTTCTGCGCTGTAGGCCGTAGGTTTTATCCCCACCGAGAACAAACATTTGTGTAGATACTGAATATAGATTTATGTGTCCTCTGTCCGAGTGTTTCAATTATGTTTCTTTTAATACAATTTGCTGATCGAACAAGCAGATGGCCCACCTGATGTTAAGTGGTACCCATCACCTTTAACAAAGAATTGCCTCGTAAGTCACGCACGATAAAAACGTGCCCTACGATGCACTGCCCTGCGTCCATCAATGTTATAAGTAAGTAATTACAAAAAAAAATACTTATATCTGGTTCGTATAGTTTAAGCTTTGCTTAGTTTGGGGCTTTGTGTTGCGTGAAATGTCCGCAAAATTCTTAAAACTTTTAGTTAAATTTAAACATTACTTACTTAAAATTCGCCCTGTCACTCTTTGCCATTATCCGTTGGCAATAGTCTGAACTAACCTTTTATTTATGTTTGAGAAGAAGGTACAAATAAATAAATAAATAACTTCTTTGTGTGTTTAAAAATTCATGGTCCTCCGATTTATCATTTCAAATAACATTCTAGTAACATTAAGATTGGCCCACTTCGTGATCAAAATAACAATGTTGCATTAGGTTAACAAAACATCTATTTACTATGGAAATTGATCAGTCACAGCTTAGGTGACAAGCAGCTCTATTACTTCATATATCAATGATGATATGAAAACTTAAATATAATAAGTTAAGTAGTTATTCTTCTCTCCATTTATGGCTCCTGTCTGTCATTCGACAGACAATCTTGCCAGTGTCAAGTGATTAATATTGAATGAATTCTTTTTACCTCTAGTCAAGTCAGTCCATAGTCAAGTCGGCCGTCATTTGTTTTGAAGAAAACGGTGGCGGTTTTCTTCAAAACATTTTTAGTCAAATCAGGATATCACATAATACACTTTCATCCCAAATTTAACCTAAGTAATGTTGGTTAAAATACCACCGAAATTACACAACACTACTCAAAATAACATAAGAAAAACAATTAAAATGAAAATAGCTTTTTCATGTTGCTTCCCAAAATGTCAGAAAACGAATCAAGTTTAGTAGTTAGATCAGCATTTAATTTATTGTAGTAGCTAATATATTATTGTAGTAGATATTTAAAATTATAAGGTTGTTTTCTCAATATTTTGAAGAATGGCGATAATAATGTTTAATGTTTAAAGCGCACGTCCGTGTTCATATGGACCACACGGTATCTACACCGACATTTTGTATTGACAACGTTCTTTATTGGACTTATGGGTGTTAAAAAAAATTCAATTTATTTTTAATTTTAACCATTGTTAATTGTAAAATTCATCATAGAAGTTGAAAATGGCAGAAAATCATTTGAATTTACTGATAATTCCGGGACTTTGCATGGGGACTGTGAACGTGTTAATTAAATTTGGAATACATCTGGGCACATGACAATCTATAAAATAAAGTAATAAATAAAATCAATTAAACCAGCTGATTTTTCTTCTGGACTATGACGCAAAGTGCTAACAAAAATGCATTGTCATTAGGCAAATAAGTGTAATGGAAATAAGTATACCCAATAAAGTTCAGCTATATTTTGTTTTTGTATGCGATAAGGACCATTGAGCAATGCAATCAAACTTTCATAGAGAGACGCTTGTTTTGTGAATTGATGCAATTTCCTGCATGAAAATACAATCGGAAAGCTTTGTAGGTTTTTTTATACCGCTGATGAAACAAGCAGATTATGACCCACCTATAACAAAGCATTCCCTCGGAGGATACGCACGTTGGAACGTGCCCTACAATGCAAAGCCCTGCGTCCATCAACTTAAGGTTGATGGACGCAGGACTGTGCTTGCAGGGTACAAAATATAGGTGTTATAATAACATGAAATTTATTTTTTGTCACCTATAAAATTAACCAACCATCTACTATAAGAATAGTAGTAAAGAGTAGTAGAGCTCTTTGTGAAGGGCTCGTCCGGGGAAGTACTACCACTACACCTTTTTCAGCCGCCAAGCAGCAATGCTGTGTTTCGGTTTGAAGAGTGTGGTTGCCGGTGTAATTACAGGCACATGAGGCTTAACATCTGTATGCCTCAAGTTGATGGACGCAGGGCAATGCATCGTAGGGCACGTTCCTATCGTGCGTGACTTACGAGGCAATGCATTGTTATAGGTGATGGTTAGCACTTAACACCAGGTGGGCCATCTGCTTGTTCCATCAGCTAGTTGTATTTAAAAAAAAAACAAATAGAATACCCATTCCTCATCCCGATCCGTTGCCTCATTCATGAAGAATATTAAATTATCGTGCACAAAAATGGACTTTAGGTATAAACTATTTATCTTATATGTCTCAATATTTTGATTTATGCTATACTAGTTATGGTTATAAAAAAATCATTCACTCATCATAAAATTTAAGTTTGAAATGGTTTTTTTGGCATAGCCGTTAATTGACATTTTTTTTTAATTGCAGTTCAAAAAGAAAGTTCGGTAAAATTACCAACTTGATAAATTTTCAATCTCTCTTTGTTACTCCATTTATTATAATCAGAGTGGATAATAGATTACAAAGCAAAGTTAGATTGTCTTGTTTGTAACTGCCAAGGGAATATTTATGGCTGTCTCGGTTATATTGTTACCCCGGGCATAGACTAATCCAATTTACTAGAACTTGCTCCAAATTAGACAAAAGACATTTGTTTAGAAAGCAGGTTACCTGCGTCTATTTGTGCAGATCTCTGGAACCAGCTAAAGATTTCATACATTTCACCCTACCTTGCCGGAGGGCGTCTTGCATTACGCTTACCTAAACGCGGTAGTCTCTCAAGCAGGTAATTTTTTTGCTACAACAATTGCTAAAGATTTACCAAGTCAGAAACGGTCTAATTTTTTATAAGATACCTAGTGGGCGTAGTGCGTGTAACTATGATGTTCCCAAAAAATGTGATTCTTTTTATGAAGTACTGCTAGCACGGCATATCGCGTTTACTTTGTTGATCTGCTGTCAAAAATATTTTATTTATTTGTGAACAGTGACTCTTACCGTTGACCTTTTAGACATATTCAGTTTACAGATGTCGATTATTATAGATAATCGAGATCTGTAAAAGTAATCTTTAGGAATTTATATGGTTGTATTACCATTACATTATAAAACCATTAAGTACAATACAAATAAGCTAGCTAGCGATGTGATGATCGCGTTTTCAAACATAACTTATAAACTTTCAAATATATACACGCGTAAACAAGCTTCTGCGTAGATATTTTGACCGTTTCTAGCTGAAGTATGATGGCTGTCGCAAACGGTTTTTACACAACGTAGCCGCACAAAAAGCGTCGCCGCCGCCGGTAACCTGCTTTCCACGTAAATGCGACTTTACTTCAGAGAGATCTTGCTCTTGAACTTTCGAAAGATATATTTTTATAGTTTCTAATATTGAACATCCATCATCACTAACGATGCACGTTTCGTCAATGTTTACAGCGAAATTTATGTTTTTATAAAATACCGTGGTAAAATGCGTAGGAGTGTCAGTGTCATGTCAGTTTGATGACATAAATGTGTATCTGTGTACACGTGTTAAATCTTACGCGAAATAGTGATTCTTATTTTGCCGAGCGGGATCGTTAACCTACCTTTACCTTTTTCTGTTATGCCTACGCCTCACTAAATTCGACTGGCACCACACTGGAGCTTCAATTTTGTATTTTAATACATTAACAAGGATCATACAAAAAACGGTAGGAACCAAGCCGTAAGTTTGTTGCCTGTTCTTCTAGGCTTCGGTCGCGTGGAACTAGCACCTAGAGTCACCTAGCTTTCAGACGTTTCAAAGTGATCCTTGTGATTTTATTGAATAAATACCTTTGGACTTTGACTAACATTTAAAAAATCTTACTAGTTCCACGGAAAAAAATCACGATATATCTTTTTTTTTTGCAGCTTTTAAAAACACAACCACTTAGTCAATCTTCTTGATTAAAAATGTTATGCGATATCTTAAACGCGTTTTGAATGATTTCTTCGATAAGTCTCAGGTGGATTCTGTACTTCAGTGGTTTTATTAACTCTGCGCTAGTAGTTAGGTGGGTACTCTACGTTTGAAGCTTATTTTCCCCAGCTATGCGCACACGCAGTGCGGTCAGGAAGGGAACTCGACACCGCTCTTAATGGCACATACCTACTGGTGACGTCTTCGCAGATTGGGTTTCACACGCACTTGGGAGTCTAAGATACTTTTTGCAACCAAGAGGACTTTGGCTTTTCAGACATTCTTATATGTATTTATTGTAAACTAGCTGACCCGACAGACGTTGTCCTGTCTTAACTATGAATATTGAATTCGAATTGGTATAAAACTCCGTACTCACATTCGGTATTACTCGATAGTTTTACTCCAAAACGAGTAAAACTATCGAGTTATGCCGAATGTGAGTACAGAGCTTTACACAGCAATCAATCGCTGTTGTCAATTCTATGTCAAATGTCATAAGGTTAACATTAAAAAGTTTATATTGTCCAAAGCGCTAAGGTTAGATTAGAAATAATTTATATGGTGATTATGTATTCTTAATTTTTCTAATTTTCCGCGCATTTTTCTTAATTTTTCTTTCATAAGAATCTTCTCCTGACAATAACAAACACAACGAAAGAATTAGCGAAATCGGTCCAGCCGTTCACGCGTGATGGCGTGACCAAGGGAAATAGGGATTCATTTTTATAAATAGAGATGAACAGAAGAAGGAAGACCGACTCCAATATTTGTTGTGAGCTTATGAAGAGAAGACTAAAATGCTATTAAACTTTATTTTATTATTTTTACTGAAGTCGGTTTTTTTGTGAATAGATTATTTTAGTAACAGAAGCCGAAAACTACTAGATATGTATCTAAAAAAGTGTTGTAATTAATTAGGTTTTGAATGATTAATTAAGAACATTACGAGTACACACATTTTGTTATAGATTCGGTCTCAAAGTAAGAGTACCTACTAGCTCCGGTAGGGCGCGTATAATTAGGAAGATAGCCAGAAATTACGTACTTAATTAAACAAATTATATATTTTATATGAAAATGTATAAATAAATCTTCTTTTATTTCTAATTATGTAAGTAGCTTCTATCACGGCGCATTTTATCTCAAACAACATTTCCCTAGTGTAAGTAAAAGATAACACGGTGTATATCTACCCTACTTTGTACTTAACCAAGATAACTTAACGGTTAGATATACTTAACATCAAAATTAATATGCTAATTACGTCATAAAAGATGGGATGCGTGAGTAATACTTGTCATTTTGTAAGTAAATTAATTTAACTAATTTAGGTGGACGTATCCAGGTAAAATGGTCCAGGAAAAAGTGGAAGGGGGCAGAGAGACTCGCGATGTGGTGGGACGATGAAGGCTGAAAATAAATAGTCATATAATATCCTTAAATAAATATAAATAAATAATAAATAAATAAATATTGGTGGACTTTTCACACAGCATTATCTGGCCCCAAACTAAGCCAAAGCTTGTGATATGGGAACCAGATAGCTGATATACTACTTATATGCTTTTTTTTTGTAAATACATACTTATAATATTATATAACACCCAGACAGAGAACAAAAATCTATGTTCATCACACAAATGTTTGTTCTCGGTGGGGATCGAACCCACGGCCTACGGCACAGAAGGCAGAGCTACTACCAACTGAGCTGTGAAGGCTGTCATCTTAATTCTTTTAATTGCAAACAATACAATACATAAGAAACAGACAGAAATAGAGTACATGTACAAAGGTGACCCTAACAAGAGTTTTCTTCTAGCAAACATTAGAGGCTAGAGAAAGGCGACTAATATTATATTTCCATAAAATACTACATCTTTGTTAATCAATCATTCTAAGATTTGTAAATGGACACGTTTTGATTGGCTTCAGTGATGCTCGTTCTCATTACCCGCTCGTTTCTTTCATCAATTTTTGATCGAGTACGCAAATTGGCTGAGTCAGCTAATTTTATACTTATTTGTCTAATAATTTTGATTTTCTTTATAAGTTCTTTGTTCTTATGTTCCTTAAGCTAGTTCTAAAGTAGAGTTTATCTTCCTTTTTTTCCCCAGAGTTTCTTTGAGTCATGAAAATTTAAACCGGTCAAGACAGAAACGGATTCATAATCAACTTTAATACAATAAACATATTGAATTTTATACATTAAAGCGAATACAAGAGCTAATATATCTCTCGCTCACACGTTTCGACATGTTGAAAGATATAAAATGACTAAATCCATTTTTGAAATCTTTCTTCTTCTTCTTTTCTTTCAACATGTTAAAACATGCGAGCGAGAGGTACATTAACGAGAGGTACCTTAAGATATCTTAGAAAGTTTTTTGTCTCAAACAAAACCTCTTTAGCCTTATCCCTATACTATACATGAAAAGATCTAATTTCCTCCCCCCTTCTTTCCCTAAGTACGTTGATCGGGAACGCAAACCGGGTGAGACAGGATGTCGCAAAGTGCGACGTCTCAGTAAGCCGGCTGTATTAATAGTTTAATAATAGTTCGCCGTTAAAATGATCATGGTTCCTTCATAGTTCGGTATTTAGCTTAGTTGTCATAAACTCGGAATTTTCAAAATACTTGGGACTGTGTCATCATTATCATGCGGATGGATGGTCTAAAGTTTTGTCTGAATGTGTGAAGATACAGATCTTCAGAAAAAACTTTAGACCATCCATCCGCATGATAATGATGACACAGTCACAGGAGTGAGTCGAGTTATTGTTTGTTGGTCGAATTGAATTTAAACTTTTTATTTAATTTTATTGAGCACTGGTCGTGCACCAATGAGTTTTTCTATTCAAGAATTTATGTGCACAATGCCAGTACTCTCAAACGGTGAAGGAAAATATCGTGAGGAAACCGGCATGTCGTGGAACCTAAAAAGTTCTATAACATGTGTCAAGTGCTCGAAAGGAGCCTCTTGAGGTGCATTTAAAATCCTTTCGCCACACTGTTTCGAAAGAAACCAAGTGACACGACAAAAGAGAGTCGTATTGAATTTAAACTTTTTATCTAATTTTATAGATTTTTGGCTGATATTGAATGTTTATTGTGATTTTTAGTAAATGTTTTTCAAAAGGTTTTCAAAAGCTTTTTTTATAAAAAATATCTAAAACTAAGATCGGTTTTGAGCTCTAAACAATAACAACCATCCAGGGATCTTCAAAACATCTTCGGTACTTTATCTACCAAAAAAATCGTGTACAAACAAGTAGGTACTTTTCCGGCAGTTCGTCTGTGTATTTTTTTTTTTATTGTAGGTAACCCTATAGCTATGCGGTACCTAAGTAGGTATACATGATAGTTCAAGTAAATGTTAGTACCTACCTAGCTAAATAGATGAGTATTTCTTATTTTTAACCTTGCCGAAAAATAATACATTGAATGCAAAAAATCACACAAATAAAATATTTATTAAAAAATAAAAAAACCCGACTGCCCAAACTAAAAGGATGGAAACAAGATTATGTTTTAAATTCCTTCTTGATATTGAACTCTAGTTCTTCAGTCTTGACGAATGATACAGTTTAATAATTACAGGCAGTCGGAGGCGTCAGTATAGGACGGACATACACGAGCCTCCGACTGCCTGTGATTATTAAATTGTAATATCTTCAAAACGGCTTCATCCATTTGGATGCGGTTCTTTTAAACGATTTGTATGACTTTAGAGAAGGTTTTATGATATATTTTAGAATCACTCATGGCCTAGGTCGCTAAAGGGACTTAACGAATTTTGCATTATGGTTTAGTCTTCAAGAGTTTAACTTAAATGAAAAACAAATATATTATTTGAAATCACTCTATTACTCTCTTGATTTCGATACCCATATTGCTATGATAGTGTAAAGTTTTTTTTTTTCATGTGTGTATTTTCGAATGTTGTAAGTACCTGCTTTCCTGCTCACCTTATTTTTTGAAACTTTTTGTATCCTAGGACACTCGGGCAGTTGAGACAAATCTTTTGATACCTCAATCATCAAAATCCACCAATTTATTTATTATTTATTTTATTTAGGTATACACGACAAACACATAACCCGGTTGCCTTTGGCACTCGGGTAAAAATACTTAGGGAGATCACTACACACTACGCAGAATAAATTCAATAAAAAATGATCCTCAAAATAGCGCGGCGTAAAAAAAACTTTTTGTGCTTAGATTAGGTAAGTACTTTGTCTAATGAGGTTGTCAGGAATTCACTGGGTTTGCACAAGTGTGATCCCAAAGCCACGATCCTATTTTACTTCCTATTTTACTTCGTTCATTATTTAATTGACGATGACTTGACTTAGATACAACGTCATTAATCGAATCAACTTGCTCCTGCCTTATACCAAGTCTTTTTTAGTAGCAAGAAGTATAAAAACCGGCCAAGTGCGAGTCGATCTCGCGCACGAAGGGTTCCGTACGCGAGTTACGTATCTATAAAAATGGCAAAAAATCACGTTTGTTGTATGGGAGCCCCTTAAATATTTATTTTATTCTGTTTTTTAGTATTTGTTTTCATAGCGATAACAGAAATACATCATCTGTGAAAATATTATCATGAAATCGGTTGATGATTCACTTTATTTTGAGTAATAGTTAATTGTTACCTTAGGGGTGAAAGTAACTTAGTCCCGAGACGGGGTTTAGTTCGAGGGACTAAATAAGTCTTTAACCCTAGGTAAACACTGTGCTTTTTTCATTACGAATACAAATAAAAATATGAATTAGCTAAAGAAAAAATGAGTGAAAATAGAAAAATAGATCCAATCCATACTGCATTCTAACCAAAGAGTTTTTATGTTCGATCAAAAAAGGTTAAGATCCATGCTACATCCTAATCAAAGAGTTTTTATGTTTGATGTAATTTGATATTATGGATATTTTTATTATGGATAGATTAATAGATATTTATATTATATATACGAAAAAGGTTAAAATTGCATGTTTTGTTAAAAAGAAAGAAATAAAATACTTTTAATGAGAGAATAATGGGTTATAATTATAAAACCTATTTAAAAAAATCTATTACAGTTTCCACTAACTTGGCTGAAGTATATTTGGTAATAAAGCTCTTTAGTTTACGAATGTCAACAGAAGGTCAACAGTCATACTGTTGACATTCGTAAACCAAAGAGGTTTATTTTCCTAGGAAATGTGAAAATAGAACATTTTTTTTTTATAATTTGACAGCTGTCAGTTGATAACGATTCTCTCTATGGCTGAAATGCATTACTTCCAACTCGCTCCTCAGGCAACTTCAGACCTACTTTCCAAGTATGAGTAAAGAAAAAGCATTTTTTTTCCTTAAAGCTGAGATTGTTTCTAAAGTTTTACTTATTATGTTACTTATACGTGAAAATTTAAAGGCTATTTTAACTAGCTATTTACGTTTACTGGCTGTAGGTATTTATGCAATTAATTTGATCAAAGCCGGCAATTTTGTCATTTAAAACCTGTGCTAAATTCAAGTTGCACTAAGTGCCAATTAAATAAAACTTAATGCAGTTTATTATTATTTTGTGTAAATTAACGAAAGGCCATATTCAAGCCAGATCCAAAGTTCCGTTCAATTATAAGTGCTCAAAAACTACAAAATTACCCAATTTTTTGTTTGATCATTAAATTCTGATATTTAGCCATTTAGTTGTGCGACTAAACTAGTTGTTGACCACACTGGAGCGATTGAAGTAAACAACTATATATTTTGTAAAATGATCCAAGCCCAATAAAAACCAACTCAAATTTCTTGTTTGTTCTTTCTTCTTCTTTTCTCCATTTATGGCTCCTGTCTGTAATTCGACAGACAATCTTGTCAGTGTCAAGTGATTTGTATTGAATGAATACCTACTTTTTAGTCAAGTCAGTCCATAGTCAAGTCGGCCGTCATTTGTTTAGAAGAAAATGGTGGCGGTTTTCTTCAAAACAATCTAAACATTTTTAGTCAAATTAGGATATCACAATTACACTTTCATTCCAAATGCTGGAATGAATGAAAATGAATGCTACATTTTGTGCTAAGACCTCAAGTAATGTTGGTTAAAATACCACCGAAATTACACAACACAACTCAAAATAACACAAGAAAAACAATTAAAATGAAAAAGCTATGTTACTTCCCAAAATGCCAGAAAACGAATCTGTTTGTTCTTTTAGGCTTGATGGTTGCGTGGAACTGACGGCATTCATTCAAAAACGTTATCCTTGTAATTTAACTGAATTAAAGCTTTTATACCTTGACTAAGCCCTAAGATTGTGTATGTTAATATTTTCGTCCAGCTTCTCTTAAAGATACTGGTAATGAAGATCATCACCAAAACCACGCCCTTCAATTCAGTGTGCTCCACCTGTAATCGATGTCCGATAGCGCTATGACACGTTTCCGTGTACGTTCATATTAACATCATAAGCTTCGTGTAAGCTGATGCTATCGAAGGTAATTGAACATGACTTTTGAATTGGTTCACTAAAAGTTCAAGCTCACTTCTTACAATTATAGTGGCAATAAAAAATCAACACTGTTTACCAAATGTTTTTTGCAAATAACAAGAAAACCGCAACTTTCCAAGGTTCCATCAAAAATCAAAACGGTCTTTATTCAGGACAAACAAGGATCACTTTGAAACGTCTTATACAGGGTGGCCTATTTAGATCTGTATGGGCAAGTCTGTAACTATAAGACATACAAAGATCTGTTCTTAGGAACCATGTCATCGATTTTAGGAACAAGAAAAACTGCATACATAGGGTAAAAAAAAACAGTTTTTCTTGTTCCTAAAATCGATGACATGGTTCCTAAGAACAGATCTTTGTATGTCTTATAGTTATAGACTTGCCCATACAGATCTAAATGGGCCACCCTGTATACTAGGTAAATCTACCGCCAGTTCCTCGCGACCATGTTCCGTCATTTTCGGAACGCTGTCATTTCTTGGACCGCGATTATACAATAACACGAAAAAATACAAAATACTAGAGGTTAACTATCTATCTGTCAATTTTGTATACAGCAAGGGGCTGACAACTATCAAACAACTTCTCGCTCGCACGTTTCGACATGTTGAAAGATATAAAATCACTAAACTTATTTTCGAAAAATCGCAATCAACCATTTTGTGTGCAATCGATACAATATGTTTTCTTACTCAAAGTTTGCTTTACTAGTTTTCGTACATAAGCAAACTTTTAATTAGGAAAACTTGTATCGATCAAAATGAAATTTTTACTAAACTGTGTGCAATGTGATTGCACACAAGATGGTTGATTGCGATTTTTCGAAAATGGATTTAGTGATTTTATATCTTTCAACATGTCGAAACGTGCGCGAACGAGAGTCACAATAGCTCTTGTCTTCGCCTTAAACTGGCAACTTATACAAGGTATTTAATATGCCTACTATTCTTATAAAAAACAAGCTGGTGCCCGCGACTTCGTCTGCGCAGCATTAGTCACACAATATATTTATAAATTATAGCCCATGTGTTATTCTGATGTATACGCTATATTATTGGAATTTCATTAAAATCCATTCAGTAGTTTTTACGTGAAAGAGTAACAAACATCCATCTACCCATACTTACAACCTTTTGCGTTTATAATATTGGTAGGATTAGACTTATTAAAAAGTTTACAAATTTTCACAAAAAGTATAGACGCTAAACACAAGTTCGTAATAAATAAGAAAACTCACCGTCTTCAATAGTCACCAAGTTTTAATCTAAAGCCAAAACTCAAGGTAACAAAGCGAACGAACCAGAGAAAGTTAGATTTTCCACGAAAGTAAATTTTCCTAATCACTGTTTTCACAAGACGCACGCGCACACTCCCTGCCGCCTACCGACTGTCGGGAAAGGGCTCAAAGCCGGAGGAAAGCGACAGTAAAAGTTATTTGATAACGCGGTGCTCCACATGTTAGGGCTTTGATCATACTCTCTTCTCTTGTCGTGTCACTAGTTTCTTTCGAAACAGTGTGGTGAAAGGATTTTAAGTGCGCCTCAAGAGGCTACTTTCAAGCACATGTTGACACATGTTATAGAACTTTTTAGGTTTTACGACATGCCGGTTTCCTCACCATGTTTTCCTTCACCGTTTGAGAGTACTGGCATTGTGCACATAAATTTTTGAACAGACAAACTCATTGGTGCACGACCGGTTTCGAACCCACGACCTTAGGATCGGAAGGCGGGGCCGCTACCACTAGACCGTCAGTGCTCTCAGTGGTCATACTAGAACACAGATATTATGTTTTTAGGGTTCCGTACCCAAAGGGTTAAACGGGACCCTATTACTAAGACTCCGCTGTCCGTTCGTATGTCTGTCTGTCTGTCTGTCTATCACCAGGCTGTATCTCATGAACCGTGATAGTTAGACAGTTAAAATTTTCACAGATGATGTATTTATGTTGCCGCTATAACAAAACTATACACTATAAAAAAACTGAGTGAAATAAATATTTAAGGGGGCTCCCATACAACAAACGTGATTTTTTTGCCGTTTTTATAGATAATGGTACTTACGGCGTGCGCGAGTCCGACTCTCACTTGGCCGTTTTTTTTTATTTTATTTTTTATACCACCAGCTGATGGAACAAGCAGATGGCCCACCTGATGTTAAGTGGTAACCATCACCTATAACAAAGCATTGCATCGTCAGTCACGCACGATAGGAACGTGCCCTACGATGCACTGCCCTGCGTCCATCAACTTGAGGCATACAAATTTTAAGCCTCATGCCTCACCATCAGCTTGTTCCATCAGCAAGTTGTATTAACAAAAAAACACTATTTCATTTAGTCACGCAGATACATTTTTATATTTGTATATTAGGCATACAATAATGTTACCAATATTTAGGTAAATCCATTTACCATACAATAATGCACATCAACATCTAGTACCTAGGTACTCAACCAAGAAAACTTTATTCTTTTAAAAACAAAGCTTTCAATAACATAATAACAAATCGCAACGATTTCCTCCGCAATCTGAGGTGATTTATCTCAGACAATCTGAAAAGGATTTTCTCGTCATAATGTTTTAAGTATATAACATAAAAACAGATTATTATCACATAGAAGCGAAACTATACCTAGTTTTTGCATTACAGATATCTTCTAGTGAGGTTTGTCATCTGCGAACGAATCATCTGCAACTTTTAGTCACCAGATCACCATGAAAAAAATAAATAAATATATTTTTAGATAATCGAGCGTAATCATCTTATTGTTTACGCTCGATTATCTAAAAATATATTTATTTATTTTTTTCAACTGGTGATCTGGTGAGTAAAAGTTGTCATGTTGGTATAATTCTACCGCGAATGTGAGTACAAAAGTATTCACATACCTTTAAAAAATATAATTGCACTATACTGCTATAAATAGTTAAAATAAATATTTTATTGATATGTTTTGTTTACATATTTGATTTAATAATGTCACAAAACTGTCAAATACCGATTGAAATGAATTTTTTCTAATCTGTGTATGTGCAGGCTCAAAAAACGATCTAACAGTGACTTATCCTACTAATATTATAAACGCGAAAGTTTGTAAGTATGGGTGGATGGATGTTTGTTACTCTTTCACGTAAAAACTACTGAATCGATTTTAATGAAACTTTACAATAATATAGCTTATACATCAGAATAACACATAGGCTACATTATATTTATAACTAGGGACCCGCCCCGGCTTCGCACGGTTATTGCGAGTTATCCCTAAGAGATTATGCTTGTATTATACATATAAACATTCCTCTTGAATCACTCTTTCTATAAAAAAAACCGCATCAAAATCCGTTGCGTAGTTTTAAAGATTTAAGCAATCATAGGGATATAGGAACAGAGAAAGCGACTTTGTTTTATACTATGTAGTGAAGATATTGTGTGACTAATCCTGCGCAGACGAAGTGGCGGGCACCAGCTTGTTGAACATATTTTGCATTTAAAAAAGATACCTAAAGCTGGCCCTTAACTTACCCCATCACGGTAATCGTAAAAAAGAGTTTCACCTCTCCGCGCTAGTATTACGTCTGTTTTATGGAGTTAGACACCAACGTTAGCACTTACTCATTCGCCATGGGACATCCAGGATGAGCCGTCATCAAACTCGCCACTAATGTCTAACTAATGTCCTAGGACAATCAGGAAGTACCCAGTAACTGCTAGGAGACGTAGGTGACAGTTACTCTGAGAATATTTTTACAAAGGTATTTTTTATTTGTATAAATTACAAGCCCCCAATTGGTGCACATTTTGGCCAATTCACAAAATATCTTTATAAATTGTAGCCTATGTGTTATTCTGATATATAAGCTATATTATTGTAAAGTTTCATTAAAATCCATTCAGTAGTTTTTACGTGAAAGAGTAACAAACATCCATCCATCCATACTTACAAACTTTCGCGTTTATAATATTAGTAGGATTTGTATATAGGTGCAGTAAGAAATTTTCCAGGATTTCATTGATTCTCCACATATTTATTAAGAGTAGTAGAGCTCTTTGTGAAGGGCTCGTCCGGGGAAGTACCACCACGCCTTTTTCTACCGCCAAGCAGCGTTGCTGTTTTTCGGTTTGAAGAGTGTGGTTGCCGGTGTAATTACAGGCACATGAGGCTTAACATCTGTAAGCCTCAAGTTGATGGACGCAGGGCAGTGCATCGTGGGGCACGTTCTTATCGTGCGTGGCTTGCGAGGCAATGTTTTGTTATAGGTGATGGTTACCACTTAACATCAAGTGGGCCATCTGCTTGTTCCATCAGCTAGTTGTTTAAATTTTTATTGATTTCAGCGAAAAGTTCAAGCATTCACAAAAATAACAAATCATGCAAGGGCATTCCATAAGTTGCTTAATACTACTACTAGTTGCTCTAATAGAACATTTTAAGAAAAAGGTGGTAAGTTCTAATCATCGTCATGAATCCCAGCTTAAAGGTTTTTTGAAAGAAAGAAAGAAAAAGTTTTTATTTATGACGACACATGACATAACAAGAGCGACACAAAAAACTAACTAACAGAGATTTAAAATATAACGCTAATCTTACAAGGAAACAATTTGGGGGTACAATTACAAGGAAAAAAGGTGTGTCTCTCAGTGCCGTCCATGTGGAAACGTCACAAAATGGTGTCCAGCTCAGCATGATGTTGCGTTTGGAACACAACGCTGATCTTCCGCCGGAACCATTAACCAATCTTTGGGTAAGCCCAAAGTCCAAACCAAACTATTGAAAAATACAAAGTTAGTAAGTAAACAGTCCTTATTTCAAAACTAGTCTACCTCTAGCAAAATAGCTCCCATCAGGCGATCCTTAGTACCCGTATTTATCGACATCCACCGTCCTGACAGGACCACACGTACTTGCAGATTACATAATAGTTACCAAGGCGGCTATTATTCTGGACCTAGGCATTTGGAAGTTCAACGTCAGTGGATGAGGCAAGTTGTCGCACGCTTACCTCTTTTATGCACACTCGCGCATATATTAGTTTGAACTGAATTGAGTATTCTGTTAAATCCACTTGTAGTTTTGTTAGGTTATTTAAGTTGCCTTCAATAAAAATAGAAAATCAAAATTAAGGATAGTTAGAAAAAAATGCATTTGTAATGCTTCTAAATAATAATAAAGTGTTATCTGCTCAGTTACTGCCAAAAACATGGCAAAAAAGGGCCGGTTTCACCATGCTCTGTTAAATTAACAAAGGAATAAAGGGCCGTTAAATATGTCAAAATATACGCGTTTGACATCTAAGGTTAGATTTAACGGCCTGTTAATCCTTGATTAGTAACTAACTGAGCATGTTGAAATCAGCTCTAAGCCTTCCAAGTCCAAGCAAGCCTTGACGATCGTTGAAGGAAAACATCCTATCCAGCATTGTGCAGGATACAACATATTATTCATGGCAATCAAATTCTACTACATGTATCAAATATATGTGATCTATGTTAAAGGTTTGGCTACATAGCTATCAAGATAATAATTTGGTAAATAAATAAATAATAATAAGTATTAACAAAAATGTGAGCTGCAACATGACACATCCACGTTTCTTTGCTCCAAATCAGGCCCACCCAGCACTGTAATCTCTATTGCTTTCTTATTAAGATATTAACTACTGGTCGCAAACGCTATATTTTTATTAATAGGTGGCTCAAAATTGATGTATGATCGTGGATTGTTACAATAGAATACAATCTATTTTCTTTTACATTACTGCAATCAAAAACTCCTGAAATAGCTTATAATAATTGAACGACATTCAAGTCAAGTCAACATTACATAAAAAACGCCCAACTAAAAAGTTATTTAAAGTTTAAAAGTATAAGAGCTCTTTGTGAAAGGTTTGTCCAAGGAAGTACTACTACCGCCGTGACTATTTCTACCGCCAAGCAGCGTTCCTGTGTTTCAGTTTTTAAAGAGTTGATGAAACTACAAGCACATAATGCAGAGCATCTGTAAACGTGCCCTACTATGCACTGCCTCAGCCTGCCACTACCTGCCACTATATGACGTTTGCTTCTTGTACATAGATAGATAGATAACACTTTATTGTACACAAGGATACATCATAAATCTAGGCGTAAATTAATATGGTACAATGGGCGGCCTTATCGCTGAAAGCGATTTCTTCCAGGCAACCTTAACATGCTTGTTTCATCATGAAGTTATATAATTAAAATGCGTAGAAGGTGGAGCTTAATCCTAAAGTCGTAGATTTATAATCAGGCAATAAACATGTCATATTAACAAAAAAATATGATATTTGGAACAATATAGTGCTATCGAATAGGAAAATACTGTAAGAAAATTTGCAACCAACAACCCATGGGAAAAAAAGATTATTGTTCTGGAAAATTTATGAGGAAGGTCTCATAGCAGTGGACTTCATCAGGCTGATGGTTTCTTACTTTTTTTTATACAACTATGATGGAACAAGCAGATGGCCCACCTGATTTGAAGTGGTAACCATCAAATAACAAAGCATTGTCTCGTAAGTCACGCACGATAGGAACGTGCCCTACGATGCACTGCCCTGCGTCCATCAACACGGCATACAGATGTTAAGCTTCATGTGCTTGTAATTACACCTTGAACTTTACAACCACACTCTTAAAACCGAAACACAGCAACGCTGCTTGGCGGCAGAAAACGGCGTGGTGGTAATACTTTCCCGGACGAGCCCTTCGCAAAGAGCTCTACTACTCTTAAAACACATTTTACAGCATTTGCACTGTTAAGCCTAAATAAAGTTTTGCATGCTTTTAAGTAAAACATGGCTGAGCTTACTTAGATTACCTACATTTGTCACCATTTTTTGTTCGTAAATAAAGTATTATTGTATTATCTATATTACTCATCTTTTCAGTCACTGGCGCCTTCAAATATATGCCTATGTAAACTTAAACAAGGTAAACTTTGAACCTAAGTAAACTGAATCATTACCCATTACCCATCAACAGGTCCGACTTCCAGGATAATCGATTGTCGGCACGACGTTATATCGATTACGAGCGATTATTGATTCTGATTTATTGATCGCTCGACACGATCTCAGGATTGAGGATACGGCGCATCATATGATTAATAGGGAAGATGTATTAGCCTAGGTTTCCTTTTCCTTGTGCTACGCTAGAGTAAAATGATCGATCATATAACTTTTTTGCAAAAAAAAAAACACCGACTTCAAATTCACTGAGAAGCGTACCTAACAAACATACAAACAAATCCAGTCAGTCAAATTAAGAATTTCCAAAATTCATCGGAAAAAAATCTGGATTTATTTCAATCGAATCTTGTTTTGGAGTCCTTTTTCTAACAGCAAAGTCAAAAATAAAAAATAATAAAATAACAACATAAATTTTCGACATTTCAACAATATTTTCGAATTTATAAAATCTCTCGTATAAAATTCATAAAAAATCGCAAACAACAATGTTTCGGAGGCTAACATTACCTACAAAGGTTGATTGTGCGAGCGAGAAGTTGTTTGACGGTTGTCTGCGTCTTAAAATTATAGTTTTATATAGCGAAGACAGCTGATAATGTCTTCTACTCAAAAGTTTGCTTAACTAGTAAAGCACGTAAAGTTCGTACATAATTTTTTATGCAAACGTTTGAGCAGGAAAACAAAGGATCAAAATTTGTTCGCCTTCAAAATTATATTTTTTTCCAGAACTGTGTACATTGCATTGGTTGATTGCGATTTTGCATAAATAAGTTCAGTAATTTTATACTTTTCAAAAGATTGAGACGTGCGAGCACGAGGTACTCGTAGATACATTAGCACTTGTCATCGCAACATTTCGTTGAAATCTTGAGGAACTCGACCTTAGTGGGTTGATTAGGAGTTTCGTAACATGGATTTATGGCATTAGTGCTATACAACAAACTGTCATATTTACCGTTTCACGTCGCTTTATCAGAAATACTAAAGAGCTGTACATTTCCGAGCTAAATCACCGGATCGCACGCCCGTCATTCCGTTGCTTGTTAATTATTATAAATCGATGTGGTTTGCGGCCACGGATGTATTGAGGGGCTCAGTCTTGGACATTTTGTTACCCCCTAAGACCTGTTTGAAGAACATGAAATAATCACATAAATACACATACAGATGACGTCTTGGTTTCCTTCAGCAGAAGTTTTGTTTTTCAGTGGACATAAAATCGGTTTGTATTTAAAAAAAAAATTTTTTTTGGGTCACAGTGCAGCAGATAGTGAGTCATGGACCTATTATATATATGTACCCTTACTCATTGTACTACACAGCGCAGTATACCTATTCATGTTAGTTTTTTTTTTTAACGCAGGTACCACTATCTTAACGTTATTAATACCTCCCTGTGCGCGGCTGTCGAATGCATTCGATTATAGAGATTTATTGTCGGACGGATGCCGGCGCGGGCGCAGCCGGAGTCTTGCAACTATCTTCTATTCTAATACGAGTACGATGAAACCATGACCTTACTTTTCTAAATGAAGTTTTTTTCGTTTTTTAAGTACTTTATTATGTCCTTAAGTATTCTATTATCGGTAAGATAAGATAAGATAAGAAAATTCTTTATTGCACAGAACTAAATGTATCGTTCATAGAAGAACTTAATGCTAGAGAGCATTCTCTTCCAGTTAACCTTTGTGTAGTTTTGAAAAAACCAAAAAATGCTAAAATATGTTTATTGAATATTGAAATTGGTACATAATTATATATTTATATTACTTTAGGTACTACATACTCACAGATAATATACATATCGTTTGATATACCTACCTATAATAAGAATATAGGCGAATAGAGTCAATAGAGTCACCAGGTGCTCCGTATTTCGTAAAATAACGAATACGCGAACACTAATAGCGATGTTACTATACGACTACTACTACTACCTGTTAATAGGTATTTTTAAGAGTAGTAAAGCTCTTTGTGAAGGGCTCGTCCGGGGAAGTACTACCACCACGCTTTTTTCTGCCGCCAAGTAGCGTTGCTGTGTTTCGGTTTGAAGAGTGTGGTTGCCGGTGTAATTACAGGCACATGAGTCTTATTATCCGTTTGCCTCAAGTTGATGGACGCAGGGCAGTGCATCGTAGGGCACGTTCCTATCGTACGTGACTTACGAGGCAATGCTTTGTTATAGGTGATGGTCACCACTTAACATCAGGTGGGCCATATGCTTGTTCCATCAGCTAGTTGTATAAAAAAAAAAAAAACTACTACTATTATAGAGGTATACTATACTTTTCACGAACAAGACGAATAAGCAAATACGCGAATACCACCGTTCATGACGATGTCTGATTAGGGGGCCAATTACAACACGAATTCCGAATAGCAGTGTTAAGTGCCAGCATAAATAATTCGAATATTTTTTGAGCTTCTATTAAAACACTACGTAAAACCCAATTTAGTAAATATTTTGATTCATGTTAAAATAAATAATAATAATAATGAATAAATAAATATTGGTGGACATTCCACACAGCACTATCTCGCCCCAAACTAAGCCAAAGCTATGGGCTATGGGAAATGGGAACCAGATAGCTGATATACTACTTGTATACTTTTTTTGTAAATATATACCTCTATATACTTATAATATTATATAACACCCAGACAGAGAACAAACATCTATGTTCATAACACAAATGTTTGTTCTTGGTGGGGATCGAACCCACGGCCTACGGCACAGAAGGCAGAGCTACTACCAACTGAGCTGTGACGGCTGTCAGTCAAAATGAAGTCTCGAATAAATAATTTTGTATTTGTATTAGAGTGCCTACCATATAAGTAAGTAGGTATGTACCTAACACTGTTTTCAAAACTTCTAACAGCTGATTGGAGCTAAAAGGTTTCAAACCATTCGTGACCAATAAAGATAGCACAGCTTTTTATACGAACGAAAGTGTGTAATTTAATGTTAGTCGTACTTTCATTCAGATGTCGTGTGTGTAGCCATTTTATGTCTGTTCTGTTTATGGTCGTGATGCTGTTGGACGGTCAGGACAAGTATTTTGAAGTCACTGGTGCATGGTGATACTAATCGACACCTCACTTGCTACTAACTAGCAAGGGCGTCGCCAAGGGGAGGCAGGGAGGGGCAGCTGCCCCCCCTAGAGATTAAAAAAATGTAGCCAACTGCAAAGAAACCAAAGTCCTGAGGCCTAAGTTGGAACCATTCTTATTACAATCGCCATAGAGGCAAAGACTCGCGCTACAAGCTGTAAAGCTTCATGCTCTAGACTGTACCTACTACAATTCATATTTTTCTCATTGATTGGGCCATGGGCTGGCGACGGTCTTGCTTAGCAGTAACTTCTTTCACTCAGATGTGGCTTTTTTTAAGCGCTCCGTGCCATCAGTGAGCTTGCACTAGAGATTCCTGTTTTATTTGTTACTTATATAATATACCTATGTTTTACTGTAACGAACGGTACGATACGGAACAATATTTTTTAATAATTATTTTTCGTACGCTATTAAGTCGGACGAACCCTAGGAAATAGCATAATAAAGGTCCTGTCTAAGGGGCTAATAGGTACCCGTCAAAGTACTTTTTGCTTGCACATTTTATTTGTATGATTAATAAATCACTGAACCTATTTATGAAAAAACTCAACAACACAAGTTTTCCTGCTAAAAAGTTTGCTTAAGTAGGTATCTACTAAAACTAGTAAAGCAAACGTTTTTTGGATCATAATGATATTTTAGCTGAACTGTGAAATACTGAAATTTGCGAGCAAGAAGTAGCGGTAGTGTTTACCTTAATCATTTTGGTTTGGACCACTAAAAACAAAATCAAAAAGAGGATTAAATTCTCATTTTTATTTTGTGTGGTCTGTTTTCATACAGAAATTCATTAGACTAGATTTGATCAAACCCACAAAACTTTTGATCAAAAGACTTGCCACACCTACCACTAAATACTTGCTCCCCTAAATACTCTACCAGCTATAAATCTCATTTAAAAACCGAACCTCCTAGCATGTTTTTTTTTTTTTCAATAAATTAATAGCCGTGGACGCCTTATTATCAAATGTAAGATTTATCTGACCGATCCTTTGTCTTCTGACTTCGTTATCGGTGCTATGTTGACAAATGGGTTACGCCTTGTAGTCTTGCTATAGGTAAAGACTACAGCAGCTGACTCATTTTATAGAGCTAAAAAAGGAAAAATACTTTGTTCTTCGATGTTTTGTGTAATAAATTTCTTATTTTACTTTTAATATGATTAATTTAGGAATGATTATTACGGCGCCAATAGTCACAAAAAAGATACATCTAAAAATGCATCGGTACCTCATCTTAGCTCACCATCCGTCCCAATAAGTAATACCCCAAAAAAGGGCGATCAATGTATTTTGGGTTTTCACGTGAAATTCTAATAATTATAAAAACAAGTTATTTTTTTTCTATGACAATAAGGTCCTTTGAAAAGTAACGCCATCTACACCTACTATTAAGCAACTAAATTACCGACATCTAGTGGGGAGTAGTGGGACTAAAGTGTAATTCGATATAAAAATACTAGATGGCAGTAAAACAAAGTTTAAAAAAATAACATATATATTTTATCAGTTTACATGTAGGTACTCAATTTATAACATTGGGCCATTACTTAAATGAGTTTTTACTAGGAAAAACGATAACGTAATGCCTACTTTACCTAATAATAATCGATGTCTTCGCGAGCTTATGTAGGTACCTACCTACTTACGCTTTCAAAAATATTTACCAGAAATAGCAACAGTCATGTTTACATTTTAAACATAGGTAACTTGGTGTTTCCACTGTGTAGGTAGTTATGGTACTTACCTACTATAAACTCACTAAAGTGATAGCCATTCATTTGTAGGGCATTGCATTCGCATTGATAAAGTGTCGACTGGCAGAGTCCAACGATTCTTGCCTTTTTCTAGTAGTGCTAAGATGTCTTAATGGTTGTGTTATAGTACTAGTATCTTCGATCAACAATCAACCTAGATTAAGGGTCACTTACAAAATCAAAGCTAAATACTGTCCGCTTGTACATATACTTGCACACACATAACCAGCTAGGTACATCGAACAGATTTAAAGGTTTTTAAACAGTTTCAAGTTCAACCTAATCACAACCATAAACCCTTTTGGTAAAGTCACAAATCTTCAAAATACTATCTTACACTTATAATCATTCGTCACCAAAAATGGTACGCAATATTAGGTACATCTGTCACTCAGAAATGAAAAGACATAGGTAGGTTAAATAACATTTATTGTGTAATCAACCTTATTGTGAAACAAATAAAGTACTTTTCCCCATTATTAATTTGTGAGCTATAACGTTTCGTTTCTGTTTGCTTCTTTGTATTTAACTACTAGAGGTATGGAGTCGCGTTGAACTCTAAAATAATTAATTTGGGTAAGTAAGTGAAGATTATTTTTGTTTTGGGCATCTAATATAAAATATTGTGTCATCGACAGATTTTTTCTTTTGAAGCAAATTTATGATATTTTTTAAGGAATAATTTTTTTTCTTAAGACGCTTGATCACTTTTTGTAAATTTTGAATTTTTTTAGTTTTGGCCTCTATAATCTTGTGAGATATGATCAATTGTCTTTTTAAATATGCTTTTCTTGGAGTGTCTTGTAAGGGTATTAGGTCCGATAGTGAAGCAGCAGGAGAATTGGAGATGGAAGCAGCCGGAGTCTTTGTGTCCTTTGAATTTGTTGAAGGTACAACCTACAAAAGTTACGGTATCCATAAATAAAAGTAAGTTTATTTATTTACTTACTAGGTATGTTTTTTATTTATTATGTGTTGTGAATCAAGTTACATAACTATAAAAAATATTATTCGGTGCATTAACAACGTGCACTGACTAAACTGTTTGAGATAAGTAATTTGGTTATCAGTGATTATCCTTATCAACACTTCCACTGACGTCCACTGCTGGACATAGGCCTCGCGTCGTGTACAGTAATAAGTAGTTGCCAAAAACTAGACTAGACTAGTTTAAACCGAAATAAAATGTGGAAAATCTTTAAAAACTAATAAATTACCTACTCACATTTGCAAATAAAACTAACAAATTTAAAAAAAAATCGTCTTACCAAGTCTGGCGTCGTCAATTCTGTTAATGTCACTGCTTGCACATTTTTTTGTTCTACGTTAATCTGGAAAACCATTAAATTATAAATGGCTTAAAGGACTAAAGTGATAAGTCTGTTTCATCTTGCAATGTACTTAATTTATTATTAAATATTATTAAGATACCTGCAATTTGGGAATCGCCGTGTTCACCAATCTACGCCTTTGAGCATTTCCAGATATATCAAATTTATCAAAATGTATAGAGCATATTGTAGAATTTTTGCAAGGGTTGTAACTTTCTTCTCTTCTTTCTTGTGCGACAATGGATATCCATTCTGCACAGCGAAATGGATCACTTGGAAATCTAAAAATATAAATATTTATAAATACTTAAAATACTTATAACCACTCCATGCATTTCTTGTTTCAGACCAACCAATGTTTGGCGGGATAGTTAGTTCCTCGATGGCGGACATTGACTAACGACAAAATATTTGTTTTTCATTGTATACCAATGATTTTAATAACAGTATCGCAAAACGGAAACTGACATATGTACTTACCGAAAAAAAGACACTCCTTCTGAAACCTTACTGTTTCGGTGGTTATTTTCGCAGTATTTTAAAGCACACTGAGGCATTTTAGCACGTCCGCGCGTTGGCTGTGGTTGAAGCATACTAAACTCAAATAAGAACACTTTATTTGTGCTCTTATTTCTCGGCCCGTTTTGAGACCGTCACCCGCAATCAAGGTTGATTGTTGATCGAAAACTAGTATTCTCTTATCTGTGGTCACTGTAACCGTTTATGTAAATAACAAGCAGAGGGCATAATACGAGTTTAGTGCCGATCGTCGATCGTTACGATACACCGACTTTTCTATGAAAATAAATCAACGGCATCTAGCGTATTCTTTGAGAAGCTGATTTATTTTCATAGAAAATTCCGTATTTCAGTAAACCTTTTCAACTACGCTGAGGAGTGAAACAAGGTTATGTAGGTAATATCTCCCAAATTGATCACAAATAAAAAAAAAGAATTGAATAAAAGAGCCTGAGCTGGATCAGACGGAGCATAAACAGTAAACTCGTAATTTCCTGATGACCTACAGTTGAGCAGAACCAACTTTGATAAGATGGTGGCAGTTAATGGATGGGGAGAGCCGAAAATCGGACCCAGTGCATTGACACGTCATGGGAGAGACATACCTATATCCTATGTTTGTAGTGGACTGCAATAGGTTGATAATGATGACTGGTAATAATGACAGCAAGATAGAGTAGGTATTGTAAGTACATAGGTATATAGGTAAATACCTAAGTAGGTAGGAAGGTATAAGCGCAGATATGTAAGTCAAAAAAAATTGCAACATTCCCCAAAGAATGTGATAAAATTTATCTACCAAATACCTACTCACTTAAGTTATCAGCATCCCACCACGCGAATCCATAAGCAGGTGGGTACCTTACGCAAGATCACAATCTTAAACTGTCAATGATAGCCGATAAACAATCCTCTCGTGTTATCTCTAGTCCACACTATCTCGGAATGTTTGATTTAGTTCCAAATTTGGGCTCCACCGTGTGTGTTCAAACCCGAAAACGGTTTCTGGGGCATATTCTGTGGCGAAGAGAGCAAAGATGGATAGGCCTAGTACGAGTCACCAGTCTATTGAGAAGGTGGAAATGTTTGAAGTGAGGGAGCATGTGCCCTACCAAGCGGAGGTAACGAGAGCTCCAGGACCGTATGATGAGGAGAGTCAAAACGCGTATAGTTCCTCATGGGACTCTGCATGGCTGGCCATCTGCCAGCTGTTCAACCTCATCCAACACATGCAGATTGCGATAGTGGTGTTCTGTTTGTGGCACTTCGCCTTGACGTCAGCACCGAATGGTTCTATCAGTAACCTGGAATTGCATATCATCTTTGCGGGCACTGGCGTAAGTACCTTCCCATTGTTAAATCTTGTTTCTTGGCAAAGTGATCAAATTAAAAAAAAATATGATAAATGTCCTGGATCTCATTGCAAACTGATCTCTAGATCAGTTTGCAACGGTCTGCAGATAGCTCAACTGTTTGATGTGTATTTTGTACATTACCTGTGTTTTGTAAATGAATGTACCTTTTAGTGTTATCTAAACTCTATATTTAAGTTTATTTGAGCATTATAATTTATACTCACTTGCTAGCAGATTCAGATAATCATTATAGGTAAAGGTTGTCGTTAGTCAATGTCCGCCATCGAGGAACTAACTATCCCGCCAAACATCGGTTTCCATATAAAGACGAAGATTTTCTCATAAAACACAATACTTAATTAATATATCTCCAGATCATTCTCAACGGTCTGCAGATACTCGTAGCTCAACTGTTTCAAGTGCATTTTGTATACACACCTGTATTCATTGTAATTATCATTATAAATAAATGCCCTTCTAATTAAATTTACATTGTCAATCTTTTTTTGTTGAATATTGGAAACCCTCTTGCTGCTGTTAACTCACAATAAAGCTACCACCTATACTTTACAGTACCAGCTCTTCCTGGTAGAAGCAGTGCTCACGCTCCATCGCCACAACTCCTGGTCATCACAGCTCTCGAAAGATGGCAAGCGCATCGTCCACGGCTGTCTTCAGGTGGTCGGGTCGTTGCTCGTCATTGCTGGGAGTTTCCTCGGTTTGGCGAAAGTTAATATGACCGTTTCTTCAGCTCATGGCATTTGCGGTAAGCCAAAAATATTGGTGGGCATTCCACACATACGGCTTTCAGCTATCTCGCCCCAAACTACGCCAAAGCTTGTAATATGGGAACCAGATTTCTAACTGATTCTACTTGTTCATCAAACAAAGGTCTTGTTTTCGGGGGATCGACCCACGGCCTACGGCGCAGAAGGCAGAGCTACTACCAACTGAGCTGTCAAGGCTGCCAAAATCATTAACTATGACATTGTCGTTCGGAGAGTACCTACTGTCTCCTGGGCCACAGCTAACGCTTTTCCAGGGGACAGAGCCTCACTACGCTGTTGGACACTTAAAAAGATCCCTAAATAATTATCATTTATAATTATCTACCTACTGTTTTTTTTATACAAATAGCTAATCGAACAAGCAGATGGCCCACCTGAAGGTAAGTGGCAGTTGAACAATCACCTATGACAAACCATTGCCTCGTAAGTCACGCACGAAAGTAACGTGCCCTACGATGCACTGCCCTGCGTCCATCAACTTGGGGCATAAAAACTAGTGATACGACAAGAAGAAGGCATACAAATGCGTTAAGCCTCATGTGCCTGTAATTTCACCGACAACCACATTCTTCAAACCTAAACACAGAAACGCTGCCACACAATCTCATGGGTAGGTACCTACCTACTAGTCTTTAGAGTAGTAGAGCTCTTTGTGAAGGGCTCATCCGGAGAAGTTCTACCACCACGCCTTTTTCTGCCGCCAAGTAGCGTTGCTGTGTTTCGGTTTGAAGAGTGTGGTTGCCGGTGTAATTACAGGCACATGAGTCTTATTATCTGTTTGCCTCAAGTTGATGGACGCAGGGCAGTGCATCGTAGAGCACGTTCCTATCGTGCGTGACTTACGAGGCAATGCTCTGTTATAGGTGATGGATGGTTACCACTTAACATGAGGGGGGCCATCAGCTTGTTCCATCAGATAGTGGTATAAAAAAAGGCTACCCATGAGATTCCAATGTGTTGATATTCTCGCCAAGCTAGTGTTTAGGTTCTTATCTATTTCAAACAGTTGAATTCCTACTTGAATGTAACGATAACCAATGTAGCGATCGATAAATGAAATTCGACAGTACCTATACCTATTACCACAGCTGTAGGTAACTGCACACCAGCGTTGCCAGACGTGCCGATTTTGGCGGGAGACGTCCCGATTTTTAAAACAAAATTAAATGTCCCGACAGGACAGGCTCAGTCCCGCTTTTCGGGGATGACTCGATAATTATTTAACGATAGGGTAAATCTGATTTAAAATATAAATAAATAATTTTTATTAAAATATTTTTTTAAGGCTAATTTAGCTATCTATTGTCACGTAAACGTAATTTGAACTCAAATAAAAAAAAACTTCTGATTTAATCCTTTTTTTTACTATACTATTCTTTCGTCGAAAGCGTCCCGCTTTCGAAGAAATCCCGCTTTTTTCACTCAAAAAGCTCCAAAATCTGAACTTCGAAAAAAAAAATCTGGCAACGCTGCTCTACACTTGCCTACTCACATGCAATATGTAGCTTAAAAAATATTTGTTACAGGTGTAATCGCCCTGGCATTCTCCATGGTAAGCTTTATCACCGGCATCGTAGCACTATTCTCATCAAAAGTACGCCTGTTGATCAAGAGTGGTCCAGTAAAAATCATCCACATATCTGTTGGACTTTTCGCTATTTCTATGGGCCTTATCACCATGACATTAGGGTTCAATATGGACTATTTTTCAGCAAGCTTAGGAGGTTCATCTCTTGGCACAGCTTTGATGGTTTTCGTCTTGATTATTCTGGCGTATGTTATTGTTCAGCCTATCGTGGATTTAGTATCGACTACTAGGAAATCGCTGTGACTAGCTAATGTGGAAGGTTCTAACAGTGGCGATAGTATTGCATAGTATAAGATTAAGTTCCTAAGATTAGTAGAAGGTACAATCAGCGACAAAAGTAGACGTTCCAAATGTTTGTCAATAGTAAGCTGGTTTATGAAACAATTTGAATTTTACAAACCGTAATTTTCTTCCACTTTTGACGCTGACAGGTGCTTGTGTGTGAAATAGGCTTAAGCTGAGGTAATTCGTAAGATTGTTTTGGATGAAATTTAGAAAATAGCTTGATTTTATGCGTAATGTAACGTTACGTCCTAATAAAAATCCCAAGGTATAGTTTTATACATTTATACTCTGTTCATTTTCTCTATACATAATAATATTTTACCTGTGGTAAAAAGTGTTAAAGGTGTCCGCATAATTATTTCCTACAAGGTGTCCGCTGAATGACGAACCACTTGAGCAGCATAGAACAAAAAGTCAGATTTCTGAAGAATTCTACCGCGTTCTATCGCGCGTAGTAGTTATTTATTCTGTGGTTCTACAGCTTGGCAAAAAAGTCTAGAAACTAATTTGATATGCGGGTGATTCGCATAGGTGCAAGCAGGACTGAACGTGAGTGAACCTCGAAAATGCATATAAAGTGGCGCCCCTATCATTTTCAAGACTATTTTGCCAAACTATACGAAGCATAGAGCCACGTGGTTCAGAGGACTAGGTTCGACTCTTACTTAGGGTACCTTACACGTTTTACAAAAACATCACAAGGTAAGTATATTTTCCTAGGCAAACCTATTTACTCTTCTAACTAGAACTAAAAATAAATAATAATGTAACTACAAGTAAGTAGGTAGGTAAGAAAACATGACTTAGCGGCCAACTCTGGTGGTGGAGTTTTTAGGCTACATACAGGCCTCCGTCATGTCTTGCAACTGCTGCCCTCCGAAGCACGGAAGCGATCAGATGTAATTATTATGCCAATAACGGTCACCCAGATAAAGGTACTTACTTTCACATTTAGTTACGTTGTTATTTACTACTTGTGTTGTTATATAATATAATAATAATAAGTAGACTATTTATGTATGTATGTGTCTGAATGTCAGGATATGATTATCTGTTAAATCTGCTCATAATAAATAGGTATCGGTACCTGCTAAGTTTAGGCAGGGTAATTCGTTAATATAAATTAAAGTGATATAATTTGTTACTATGCTTGTTTTATTTATTCCCAATCAGAAACAAAGATACTTTTATCCGAATGCATTGCTTATATTTTATCTGAGCTTTGCATGCAAGCCGGAATAGCATCTCACGTTGCAAAATTAAATTGACTTTTGACACTGATTGTACCTGCCTATCAAAAACTCTAGGCCTTAGACCATGGATATGATACTTAGTCTAAGCCTTAGACGATATACCTATTTGCTCCATGCTCTAGCATAATAAACTCATTCATAGTAAATGCACAGTTAAATAGTACAGGCTAGACTATAACTAGTAACCCTGTTTATTGTTGTAAATGCTCCATTGACCTTTTATTTAGTACAGCGGTAGGTATACGCTAAACAGAAAAATAAATTTAAACATTTGGGCGAACAATAAAAATGTTCAACGAGAGCGAACGTAGAAAATAAACCATTGTCAACGGCTTTTTTATAAGCTGTAGCTATTGTCACTTTTCTGTCAATGTCTGTTTGACTAAGTCTGAGCTGAAACGTCAAACACAATACAAACCAAGCAACTGTCAGCTTAGATTTTTTGAGAATCATCCGGCGAAACTCTTTTCTTGTAATATACGAATCAATAATCAAAACCCTTTAGTTTTTGTGTGAAACAATTTAAGAATTTTCTAAACATGGTGAGTCTGAGTGTGTTCCATTTAATCTTTTGCGTAATTTGCGTTGGAGGTTAGCATTCGTTTCTTGCTTGGTCATCCAACAGCCAACCCAGTTTGTTTACAACAATTAAATGTTTTACAGGCTCGGCGTTATGATACCCGTACAACTATATTCTCGCCGGAAGGTACGATCACTCTTACAATGAAAACACTTACAAACTAACGAAAAATTGTTCATAAAATCGAAGTCAAAACTCACCAACTTTTTTCTTTTTTAGGGCGTTTATATCAAGTTGAGTATGCTATGGAAGCTATCAGTCACGCCGGTACATCACTCGGAATCCTTGCCACTGACGGTATCCTCTTAGCCGCGGAGCGTCGTAACACAAACAAGCTTCTTGATGAAGTGTTTTTCTCAGAGAAGATCTATAAACTGAATGATGACATGGTCTGTTCCGTGGCTGGCATTACTTCGGATGCCAATGTGCTGACAAACGAGCTGAGGCTAATTGCACAGAGATATCTTCTGAATTATGGGGAATCAATTCCTTGTGAACAGTTGGTGTCATGGCTTTGTGATGTGAAACAAGCATACACTCAATATGGAGGTAAGCCATTGCATCAAGCATTGTCCTAACTTAAGCTTAAAATAAGCCATTTATTCCAAACTTTGGGTTTAAGTACATGTTTTTTGATATATAATTATTAATATATAAAGTCATAGAATGTCCCGCAGTTCAGTGTGCCTCTTGGCATTGGCCTCCTCTAACACTTTCCACTGGGTTCTGTCATGTGCTACCCTTCTCTAGTGATAACTTAAGCTTAGCAGACATCAATTCTTGTATGCTTTTAAACATGTCAGCTACATACATTGAAGATATTTCTTTAGTAGGTTACAACAACATAGTCTCATGTTTATTCTTGGGTGGCTTAATATCTAATATCCAAGCAGAATCAATCAGTCTCTCTTTGTTTAACAATGTTAACATCTCTAGGCAAGCGACCATTTGGTGTGTCAATCCTGTACATGGGCTGGGACAAACATTACGGTTACCAGCTGTACCAATCTGATCCCAGTGGTAACTATGGTGGATGGAAAGCCACCTGCATCGGAAACAATAGTGCTGTAAGTAAATTTTTAATTTACCTATTGCTCATTCTTCTTTTTATTTAGGTTATTGTTGATAAAATAAATCATTGCTTAGGTGGTACTATTTAGTATCAACATATAGCATGAAGGAGATGCATTATCGACAAATGTGTGCTACAGCTTAAATCCTCATGCTAGCTCTTTGTGAAAGGCTTGTCTGGGGAAGCACTACCTAAGTAGCAGAGTTGCTGTTTTGTTATAAAGGATGTGGCTGCCAATGAAATTACAGGCATGCCTCAAGTTGATGGCTTCAGGGCATGTTCCTATTGTGTGCGACTTGCAAGGCAATGATTTGTTATAGGAGATGGTTACCACTTACCATCAAGTGGGCCATCTGCTTATTCCATGAGCAAGTAGTAAGAAAAACCTTTAACCTAGAGAGACCTATAATTGGCTGTTCTAATGTTCTTGATCTAATTTTTCTTTGATCTAATGTTTCTGTTGCTGTTGGTCTTTTCAATAAATTAAATTAAATTAAAAACATAGTTCCTATCCTCAAATGTGAATAAAAAAAGGGATTTTTATTAACAATCTTTATAATATTTCAGGCAGCAGTCTCAAGCCTGAAACAGGAATACAAGGAAAATGAGACCACACTTGCCGAGGCACAGGCTTTGGCCATCAAAGTGCTGAGTAAAACTTTGGACATGACTAAGCTTACTCCTGAAAAAGGTAATGATAAAGTGGTTGCTGATTGCTTTTTTATATAAATGTTGATGCTCAGGAAATGAATACTCACTCTTTGTTTATTTCCTTTCAAAAAAACATTAGCTATAAAAATAAACATCTGCTAAATACCCAGCAGTCAAGTCCGAGTCTCAAGTGAAAGTCAGCCTCAAGTGAAAGTTTATTTTGTTATTTAGCTCCATATTGCATTCCCGTTTTAATAAAGCGGGTTTTGTAAGGTGAACTAAAAACTTAAAAAAAGTGGCCGAATTACCCTAAGTAATTCAGTCGTCATAACAAGAGAAACTGCATAAAAACCCAAACGAGAACTAAGCTCATGTCGGTGGAAATGTGCAGAGACATGCGCATGGACTTAGGCAATGTGAGAATGGGTCGACATTAGACATTCCCGTCCACGCGAATGTCTACGCGAAACGCAGCTTATGAAGGAAAACAAAAAATAGGTCGCCTTACCAGCGCGAGCCTGGTCGTGCTAAGGCTTATTAGAAACTTATCCACTTAAGTACCTTATCCATTATTAATTTTTACAAGAAATTGAACCCAACCTCTCCCATCTCACTCTGTCTCGTTACCCGCCACGCTACTAGTGTCGTCTACACTGTTACACCGTTGCTCACGTAGTCCCAGCAATGGCAGTCGGCTAAGCCACAACGGCGGCGTTCAAAAAACTCCCGCTAACAGAGTACTAATATCGCTATCCTTTTTAACTTCCAGTTGAGATGGCAACACTTACCCGCAAAGACAACCAAACTATCATCAGAGTGCTGACCAGTGCCGAGGTTGAAAAGCTTATCGCAACGTTCGAGAAGAGTGAGGCAGAGGCAGAAGCCGCAAAAAAGCAGGCGCCTAGGTCGTAATCATTCTGATTTTTAAGTATTCTGCAATAAAATATTCATTTCATATTTCGTTTTTTTACTACACATGTACCCAGCTTGGTAGGTAATTTCCTATAGGAATCTCGCGATGTTAGCATCATGTTATAAGTAGATCAACGACGCGACGCCGAGATTTCAACCTATATTTCCTAAAAGCTTATTTCTGGGACTGAACTACAGATAAGAGAATACAGCTAGGTATAATTGAGGTAAGCAAATACTACTACCTACCACACAAGCAGCAAGGGCGACAGTTAGGTATATAATTGAAGCGTTATAAAATTTTGATTTAATAGAAACATGGAACTGGACATTTTCTAGCAACATGATATCACATAGAAAAGGTACCCAGGTACCTTTTAACTTTTGCAAAAAGTCTTACCTACCTAGTAAGTGCCTGTAACATTGATTTACTACCCAAGTCCATGGCCTGTAGATACATCAACAAGATTAACACAGATGCACCTATAGATATCGAAATCTCAAAGGGATGTCTCAGCTTTTTTCATGATCGGTACCTACTTCGCAGTTTTGCACTCGAAAGTACTCACAACAAACTTCGGCTACGGCTACTAGTATTCTCTTATCTGTCTGTGGCTACGGCTACTTCATTGATAGCCTTTGGGGGTGTCAAGGACAACATCTATCTACCCTAATCATAAAGTTACGCGCCGGAGAGAGGGCAGTAGTTCAGGATCTAAAATGGAGTGGGTACATAGCGTAAATAGCTCCTAACTACCCATTTGGTTTTTCCAAAACTATACAAAGGTTTACTGGAAGAAAATGATATAGGTAAACTATAACATTAAGTTCGCTTATGAAACAATCACAGAGTACATTTATATACTGGGAAACAATGCGCACCATCTAGCATTGATTTCGTCAGTTATACTCAAACTCGCCCAACCCACAGTCTTGCTGCTCACACAAAGTGCTAAGGTAGCTTATTTTGAAATACTCGTTCAAATTGCCAAAAAACGCAGATTCAGCCATCAAATTCTGTTTGTAACATAGACTTATAATACTATAGATTGCTTAGAGCGTATACCCGAGCAAGACGGACAACAAGTACGTACATACAATTTATGGGTTGCCACATCATACTATTTTCACCCAACCAAGCATAAGCTATGATGTCGCCGCGGCTCCAGTTGTTTGTTTAATGATGTTTAATTAAAGCTAGTTTCTGCAGTTTAATAGTTTGTACCCTCCTCTAGGTTATGCCATTTTAATATCTTCTAAGGAATGAGCTAGAAAAAAGCCTACACAGCTCAATTGGTAGCCTTCTGCGCCGTAGGCCGTGTGGGTTCAATCCTACCGAGAACAAACATTTGTGTGATGTGATACTAGACGTTTGTTCTCTGCCTGGGTGGTTGTTTTGGGTTATTTTGGGGCTATATAGTGCTGTGTGAGGCGTCCACCAATATTTATAAAAAATAAAATAAAAAAAACAGGGCGAACTGGCACTAAGCTGGCATTTTAGACATTGACATCAGAACCCTAGGCCCCGCGAGCTAGAGTCCTGGATTTTCCTAGTGAGGGGGACAGAGCTAGCTAGTGGTGCTATTCTTCACATTCTACCACCTACCAATAGTTTAACTATGCCCTTGGTAAGTGCTGCTTGACAAGTTTTTTTAGGAATGGCTACAATAATCGAGTAACGGCTGTTTCTTAAAGCTCGATCAAAACTAATCGGATGTAGCAAGATATAGCAAGTGACTTGACATCCAATTAGTTTTGATCGGGCTTTCAGAAACCGGCCGTAAGCCTCTAAATTGTGGCAAGATAGATTTTATATTGTATTTTGAATCAATAAAAATAATACGTTTACAAGTAATGAAATAAAACCCCCTGAAGGTTTAAATACATGTATTGGAACACCTAGTATATCACTATTATGCCACTATGTACGTTTTCTGTAAAATATATTATTCTCGGAAAGTGAACTCTGAGAAATATATATCTTTAACATGAGACTTGAGACGCAGCGAGCTAGAAGTTGTTTGACGGTTGTCCCCCTCTTAACTTTACATCTCAGAGTGATATCTTTGGACGTGCTCTTGGAGAATATATTTTGTTATAGAACAGAAAGAGCAGCTCAAGATCAGGAGGTATATTTCCCGTCAGTTTTTCTTATAAAAAATGGAGAAAAAGTAGTATATTTACGAGCTTATGATACCCAAGCCTGTATTTTATAGATCAAGGCCGACCTTCGAAGCCTTATTTAGGTTTTTATGGCGTCTCAGGCGGCTAGTACCTCATTCAAGATTATGTGTGCTGAAGACCTTACTAGAAATATCTTTGTAGTATGTCAATAATATAGAAATGAAATGAAAATAGCCTCACACGAAAATAGACTCACAGCTTTGGAAGAAGAAAAAAAAGAAAATTTGTAAAGTTCCTAACTAGTTATTGTATAGTAACTAGAAATAGTATAGTAACTAGTTATTGTATAGTAACTAGAAATAGTATAGTAACTAATTATTGTATAATAACTAGAAATAGTATAGTAACTAGTTATTGTATATTAACTAGAAATAGTATAGTAACTAGTTATTGTATAGTAACTAGAAATAGTATAGTAACTAGTTATTGTATAGTAACTAGAAATAGTATAGTAACTAGTAACTGTATAGTAACTAGAAATAGTATAGTAACTAGTTATTGTATAGTAACTAGAAATAGTATAGTAACTAGTTATTGTCTAGTAACTAGTAATCGTATAGTAACTAGTAATCGTATAGTAATTAGTACCTAACTAACTAAAAAAAAATACCTTTGTGCGTCGCAAAACGGGCTATGATTCAGCAATAAGTTGGTTGCAAACTTTAATCCTACTGAACGGAAGATTTCCTCTCAGATCGCTTTTTTATACAACTATCTAAACACCTGATGTTACGTGGTACATTGCCACGTAGGTAAGTCACGCAGATATAAACCTGTACCTAGTATTCTCTTATCTGTGACTATGTTACTGCACCAGCTAGGTAAAATTTTTATGAATAAAAAACTATTTATTTATTTATCATTGATTTATTTATTCTACATCCCTACTCATCAGAAACCGTAATTCAAAAGGTTAATTTATAACGCGTGCTTCAATTTTAAATTAAGTAGGCATATACAATACATCTTAACAGTAGTAAGCCAGCTTATGCTAGAGCTGACCATAAGCCTGAGCAATGCCACTACTTTGCCCTGAAGCGCGAAGTGGTGGCATTATGAATACAGCTATCCTCAGAACATCACTATGAATATGTCATAAAAATACATTAAAATATATCAATAAATAAATATACGTGTAAGTACGTATTTATTTATTAGACGACTAGCGGCCTGTCCCAGCTTCGCATGGGTGGTCATAAATTTTTTGAACATTTTAGGATAAACTTAGACCGTGGGTTCAAGCCTCGCGTCTACTTATTTCATACATTTGCACGCCACAGAGTGAAATCGCACCCCGAGCGCGACCCGTGGACCCGTTAACGTTTTTAATTTCGTCATATCTTTTGAATGGAATGTCCGATTTGAAAAATTTAAGAAGTAACCTATAGGTATTGAAACCGTCTTAATTATGAAAAGATTTATTTGGATAAGGATTAATACCAAGATACAAATAAACACCCTTTTCTAGCGGCGGCATTTCAATTAATTTTTTATAATAAAATAACACTTATTGTGACATAACTATAATAGTTAGACATATGCTGTTGCGACATTTTTTGTAGATGATGACGTGTTCTACAAAATCGTAGTACATTATTTTGTTCTATCATCAATAGTTTTCGCAGCGCACGCGATGTAAGATTTTTGGTTTCCACCTTGGGTTACATTATTGGAGTTTTAGTAAGGATCCCTGATTTTTTTGAAAATATAATATAGCCTATGTTACTCAGGGATAATGTATCATTCTAATGGTGAAAGAATTTTTGAAATCGGACCTGTAGTTTTTGAGCCTATTCGTTACATACAAAAATACAAAAATACAAAGCTTTCCTCTTTATAATATTAGTGTAGATAAATATTTAATAGTTTGTACATAACAATATCAGATGAGAATATTTTCTTAATTCACACTTTTTAAAGCAAGATTTTTGAACATACTTTTTATATTCTGAAAAAAAAGCGGAGATACCGTTTATGTTGAAATAGCCCAAAAGTTTTTTAGACCGTAAGTTTTTTGCCTGTTCTTCTAGGCTTTGGTCGCGCGCGTGGAACTGGCGGTACATTCACCTAGTACCAATTTAAGACGTTTCAAAGAGATCCTTGTGATTGTACTGAATAAAGACCGTTTTGATTTTGATTTTGGAGTTTGGTGACCTGGAGCTTGGTAACCCGTAGCTTTAACCCACCAGCCCAAAGTAGTTGCATCTTTGGGAAATCTGTAAAACAATCATGTTATTATTAGGCATATGTAGGTATTTAATCATACTACGCGATGGTGGTCTCAGACATAAAATAACTACCAACTTCTCATATGAAAATCGTGAGGAGACTTAAATTATTAAAATGTAACGCAAAGCTAAAAAAATAAATTAAAATATATGTACCTACTACCTATACCTATATTATAATTTTTTTCATTATGTACTTAAGTCAAACAAACCTTATTTCTTTGAATAAGGTAATAATAAGTTGCGACATTGTCATTTTTTTCTAGATTATTGTGTGTATTTGAACTTATCCTAACATATCAGAGTCGAATCCACCCTAAAGTTGTTCGTTTCCCAACATTTTTGGCAAATAGATTTTGTTTTAGTTGGCAGCCCGAAAGATCGTATAACCCACCCAGCCAAATTATGCAGATACTTGTTTCTATTAGAAACACTTTCTATAGAACTGTATCGGTTTGAATAGCCATGTCATTTGTGTGGTTTTTAGTAACCTATACTCAATTTTACAAAATAATTAAATTCTAGAAATCTACTATGATATGCGATAGAAAGTAAACACAACCGTTAAATGATTAATTGTGGACACTGTGCATTCTCCGTTTTATAGTTTAATTGACAAATAGAACATAAAAGTGCTACTTACCGAAGGAAGCTTAATTTTCAGTTTTCCGAGCTGTATCATTATCACAGGCTAAAATACTACAATTATAAACTTAACTCTACGTATACTGGGACCTAGGCACACACTATTTTCAAAGAACTTTGGCACTAAACACATGTAAACTCACAAGCACCAAAGCGGTTGCCGGTTTGTTTAGCACCAAACTTGGTGCTAAACAATCAAACAGTGTTACCAACCCTTACCAAAAATTTTCCCCAAGTTTATTCCTAAATTTCCCTAAAAATCCCTAAATAGAATTTGATATGTACCTACGCACACCTACGTAAGTCGGTACATATCACCTGGTAGTACATCATTTTACGTAAATTATTTCGTAGCTCATAAAATAAAACGTTACATATTAAACAAGTAAAATATTTTATTGAGTAAATACAATCATGCAAAGTTGTTAATTATTTCCAGAACCGCATCATCATCCTGTTCCTCGTTTTAGTTTGACGTCTAATTTTTGAAGCCATACATACGTACGTTGAAGTTCTTGATCGTGTCCACAGTGGAATCAAATTTTACACACGAAACTTAATCACGATCTAAGGAAAATCGTACCATTATGATACTCTGTACCATTTTAAGGGATAATCTGTTCCTTAGTTAATTTTTGATTGTCCCCTTAGAGCAACACGGGCCACCGGCGGACCGGAGGGGAGTAGCCTTCGAAAGCATTCCCCTCTGTCAAAGTACAAGTCCACGCGGTCCTAGACGTACAATAAAACTGACACAGAATGTATCTATGTGTGCATGATATTGTTAGTGTATTTTTAATTAGGTATGTGTGAGTTTCGTAGTGACAGACGATTATTTTTGTGTGGGAATTTGAGAAAGTGTGCGTAACACAAATTTCCCCCCGCAAAAAATGGCAGACAGTTTTGTATCGGTAATAAACGCTACGGCCACTCCCCTCCGTGTTGCTCTATGATTGTCCCTTAATAGAAAAAGCACGCTCGACTGACGCATTGGAAACCACTGACCTCAATAAATACACTGGACAGGCTTTCACCATTAGAATGACAGCAATTTTTTGTGCCAATTTGAAGCGCCACTTTTGACATACGAAAGTACCTAGAACTAATTGTGACGTATATTGCAAATGGCTGCCGTGGTAAATTACATAGAAGTAGGGATGTTCCGATACCACCAAACGCAAAGTATCGATACCTACTCAAATCGTCTTGCTATACTACTAACTGGAGTACCTGAAAAGTATCGATACTTACTCATATATAGTATAATTTAAACTTTTTGTATTTCTAATGGGACTTTATTTGATATGCTACGTATTTTGATATATAAAAATTAAATGTAGGCAGATATTTGAAACTAAAAATTAAATAATGAATAATCTTATAATAAAGAATTATTAAGTCAACCAGCTTTTACTATTCTTCATTTCAATAGATACCTGCTTGCTTCGATAAATCAGAATAATGTCAATTTATTCAGACGCACAGAACCTTATTAGATACCTTTTAAGTGATAAAAAGCTTCTTCCACAAATTGTGTGACAAGTACATAATAGTCACAAATACACTGGACAGGCTTTCACCAATATAATGACAGCATTTTTTTGTGCCAATTTGAAACGCCACTTTTGACATACGAGTGTCCCGAGAACTAATTGTGACGTACACTGCAAATGGCTGCCGTGGTAAATTAGATAGAAGTGATAGAAGCATTTTGTGGATTAAAGTAGAATTCGTTGCTGTTTTAGTGAGTTTCTACGTTTATTTGTGTCAGTTTGAGTTATCCAACATGAAGAAATGTGTATTTTGCAAACATCGTTACAAAAAAGGGAGCAAATTGTCATTCCATAGGTATGTACTTTAAGTTGCTGTTTTTGTTCATAATTTGTGTAAAATTATATTGAAAGCATCTGATTGTAATCGGAAGTTTGTATTTCATTGATATATTACCAATACAGATTTATCGGTATTTTTAAATACCGGTTCGACTGACCTTGACCTGATACCGGTACATCCTTGGTATCGATATAAATTATACTTACCGGCATTTTTGAGAACTGATCTTATTACTGTATCGGTAATTTCATCGGTATCGGTACTAAAATATCGATATTTTCAATAAGTATCGGTATATTTACCGATATTATGTATGTAAAATATCGGTGTAAGCTAAAAGCGCCCGAAATATCTGCCAAGCACGCGCTCGCCCCGGTCCGTAGGTACGGTAGTACCGGAGAGCTGGCAACGTATAAACTTTCTCAGCTTATTTACGACAATACCATAATTCCTTTCTCGTCGACTGTCACAAATCTTGGTGTTATATTTGATGCAAGGCTCTGTTGGGTATCTCATATAAAGGAAGTTTCACGTAAATTTTATGCTGCTCTTCACTCTATTATCCGTCTAAAGCACTTCCTTCCAACATCAACCAAAATAACACTGGTCAACTCACTCCTATTACCTATAATAGACTATGCTGATGTAGCTTTCTTGGATCTTTCTGAGGAATTTCTTAATAAACTTGACCGCCTCTTGAATACCTGCATACGTTTTATTTTCTGTCTCCGCAAATATGACCATGTGAGCCAATACCGCGCTAAACTTAAATGGCTTCCCATCCGAGAACGCCGGAATTTACGGATTCTTTGTCTTCTTTTTTCTACACTCAAAGATCCCTTCTCCCCTCACTATCTTAAAACCCGTTTTCGTTTCCGGGCTGACACACACGACAGAAATTTAAGGTCAGATGACAACCTCCTTCTCGATACCCCCCCACATAACACCTCCTTCCGTGGAAACTCTTTTTCTGTAGAAGCTGTCAGGCTGTGGAATTCTCTGCCTTGTGAGATCAGAAAGGTTGAATCGAGGGAGCGTTTTAGGGCTCTGACTCGTGAGCATTTTCTCAAACAACTATAAGTAAGCATGACATTCTTTTTGTGATCAGGTACATACCGTAGTACATACGTACCGAATGTATTAATGTAAACGCTAGTTGAAGACTGAAAAATTGTATTACGTTATTTTTTTTGTATTTTAGGTATATATATAGTATATATATATATATATTATAGATATATATTTCTTTTGTAGTTATTAAGCTATTCGCTTGATATTTGTCGCACGTCATTCTATGTTTATACCTCTACTTAGGGGGGTTGGTAGAAAATGCTTGTGCATTAAGCCCTCCTTTTGTGCATTAACTTTGTGTTTTGTGCAATAAATGATAAATAATAATAACGTCGCGGCATCGCGAGAACCGCTTGAAATACCGGTATTTTAGAGCAAAGTATTGATACTCGAATATATTGAAATGAAAGTAGGTATCGTTATTACCGCTATAGTACCGATATTATTGGTACCGGTATCAAGCTCTGGTTGTGTGGAATGTCCACAAATATTCATTTATTTATATATTTCATTGAATATGTCTCCACAGATTTCCAACTGACGTAATAGAGAGGAATAGATGGATACAGAATATGAAAGCTTCTAACTGGACTCCAAAGGACAGCGATTTACTTTGTTCAAAACATTTTGATGTTAAATGTTTTGTTAAACATCGAAATAGATGTACATTGAAGTCGAACAGTGTACCAACAATATTTGATGGATTGTTTGAAGGTAAGTTCAAAGTTGTAATTTGACTAAAATAATAGGGCTGATGCTAATACAAGTCAAGCAGGATAAGATACATACAAAACCAGCCCGATTGCAAGTACCTGTGTGGCTAGCCGCCACATACCTGATGCAGACATTAAGCAACCGCTCAAGTTTATTAAGCTGCTCCTCAGTAGCGTCGCAGTAACAAGTATCAGCGTAATCAATAATAGGGAGAAGTATAGAGTTAACAAGTGTAATTCAGGAAGTGGTAAGCCGAAAAAGGTGGTGAACAGTGCAACGCGAGAGATCTCCACGCCTGTCTCTCGCTATTACCTTGAGGGGGTTGAAGACGTCTTCTCCTACCTCCTCCGCAGCGGCGCGAGAACCCTCTCGCGCGCGCTACGCCGCCTCTTTCTGGGACATCACGTCCTCAGAAGGAGGGATATAGCACTTCCTGACACAGCTAAATCCTTCAATAGGTTGATGATGATGATCTGACATACAGCTGATGATGAATAGTTTTCGTGTTAGGTATTAAGTATTCATTAACCTAATTGATCATAATTATATAATTATTTCCAGGCCAAAATTGTTTTGAAGATCTTGAAATAGCAGATTGTGAACCTGACGTGACCGGAGAAAAAGAAATTGATGTGGCACAGCTGCAACCAGCAGTCTTGACCTACCCATACAAATATGGTAAGTTCACATACTATTAATATATACCTATGTATGTATGTGTATTGTAGGTGTGGCTTATCGAGGTAGTTGTTTGTCGACCAAGCGAGCGAAGCATGTCTATTTTAAGACTGGTCAAATTTGCTTTTGTCTGTGTGTATGTGAGAGACTTTAAATACAGGTGTTCTTGATTTTTATGTTTTTTTTATATATTATTTATTTATATTACAAAGTTTCAAAGCTTAGAGTTTTTTTTATACAACTATGATGGAACAAGCAGATGGCCCACCTGATGTTAAGTGGTAACCATCACCTTTAACAAAGCATTGCCTCGTAAGTCACGCACGATAGGAACGTGCCCTACGATGCACTGCCCTGCGTCCATCAACTTGAGGCATACAGATGTAAAGCCTCAAGTGCCTGTAATTACACCGCCAACCACACTCTTCAAACCGAAACACAGTGTTGCTGCTTGGCGGCAGAAAAAGGCGTGGTGGTAGTACTTCCCCGGATGAGCCCTTCTCAAAGAGCTCTACTACTCTTAAAAGAGTAATCTCATCCAGACATCCTGAATCTAAGGGGAATCTGCGGGTTTTAATATAATCTTGTTGTCTTCAAATATTTATTTTGCTTTTAGCAATGTCTACCTCTCCAACATCTGAAAGTATGGGTACAAGTTCTTCGTCAAGGCGTCAGTCGCCGAAGCAACGCGGGGTCAAAAGATTGCTAAGGGAGTGCAATAAAGAAGATAATGAATTTCAAAATAGTAAGTTAACTGAAATCGCTCACAAAGGGCTTGTAACATTTTTGTATGGAGCCTGGCTGGTCTGATGAAACATGTTTTTTTTTAACTTATGAAGATAAATTAAACCTATAAATATGGATTGAGGACACAGACAAACAAACCATATTATCGTTCTATTCTAGCTTTTTTACGATTTTTCGTATAAAGTTATTTTTTTTATAAGCACAAAGATAAAAAAGTAACTACTTACCTCTTTGGCGCTACTAGTCTAAATCCATGCCATCTAGTAATTTGAATCACTCTTTCAGATCCAATACAAAATACAAGAAATGATCATAATTGCGAAGCTTCTGGAACTCCAAAGAAATCAAAATCAATAATTCAATATGGCGTAGCGCACGACCATCGGTATGAAAATACTCCCAGATCCTCAAAGAAAGCTGTACAACGAATCAAACGATCATTAAAACACTCAAATTCACGGGTAAAAACTTTGAGCCAAAGTGTTAAAAGACTGAAAACTAAAGTAGCTAACCTCAAAATTGTTATAAATGACTTAAGCAAAAGAAACAAAGTCTCTGAAGAATGTATTCAATTGTTAAAACAATATGATGACTTCCAAATGGAACTTTTTAATAGAATGCTCAAAAATAAAGGTAGCAAAAGTTTGAGCCATGATAAGTACCCTCCACAACTGCGCGCTTTTGCAATAACTCTCCATTTTTATTTACCTAAAGCTTACGCATATATAAGAAAAAAATTCAACTTGGCATTACCCCATCCTAGAGTGATTCGATCCTGGTACAGTACTGTAAATGCTGATCCAGGCTTTTCACAAGAAGCTTTCCATATTCTTAAACATAAATCGGAAATCTCCAAACAAAATGGTGAAAAGTTAGTATGTGCTCTCATTTTAGATGAAATGAGTATTAAAAAAGGGAGCCAGCGTGGCCGCGACCGTGTTATTCGTGGACATGTAGATATTGGGGCAGCTTTGCCGCTAGATGATCCGTCAGAGTTACCTGAATGTAAAGACGCCTTAGTTTTAATGGTGGTACCGCTTAAAGATAAATGGAAGTTACCTATTGCCTATTTCTTGATAAAAAGTTTATCTGCTTCTTCAAAAAGTAGTTTAATTAAGCAAGCCCTTATTCGATTACATGATGCAGGCGTTGAAATTTGTTCTTTGACATTAGATGGTCCACAAGAACATTTTTCCGCTGTTTCTCAACTTGGTGCTGACTTGCAAATGAATGAAAAGAGTAAGCCATTTTTTTTACATCCCATGGATAAAGATCATAAAGTGCATGCAATTTTTGACCCATGCCACATGTTAAAAAATATTCGCAATTGTCTAGGTGATAGAAAAATTTTAGTCGACGGAGATGGTGCTGAAATAAAATGGGAATATATAGAAAATTTAGCTGCTTTACAAGAATCAGAGGGATTAAGACTAGGTAATAGGTTGAGAAGTCTAAATATTGCTTATAAAAAAAATATAATGAAAGTTTATATAGCTGCACAAACTCTGAGTAGCAGTGTGGCAGACGCCATCGAATTTTGTGACAAAATATTGAATCTCCCAAAATTTCAAGGGTCAGGCCCTACCGTCAGATTTATTCGAGCAATTGATCGGATTTTCGATATTTTAAATGTAAGGAATCCTTGGGGCAAAGGTTTTAAAAGTCCTCTTAGAGTTTCTAATGAAAACAAATGGATTAAAAACATTATGGGAGAAATAGAATACCTAAGCCAAATTCAACTGGACAATCAATTAATAGGTCATTCTAGACGAAAAGCGGGTTTCTTAGGCTTTTACAATGCTGTTCTTTCTGTCATTGACATTTATCAAAAGTACGTAAAATCTGATGAAGCGGTTTTAAAATATCTTTTGACATATAAGTTGAGTCAAGACCACTTAGAGTTGTTTTTCTGTGCCATTCGGAGTAGGGGGGGTTGGTGCCCTAATCCCACTGCAGCCCAGTTTGTAAGTGCTTATAAGCAACTAATGGTTCACCATGAAATTAAAAGCTATACGGGCAATGTACAAGAGAATGACATTCGCATATTGACTTCCGCTTCATCCGGCTCACGATCAGGGTATTCATTAGATATAATAGATGATTTAAATGTGTATGAAGAAGCTGAGAACAGCAGAATCGAATTAAAATATTTCAACCATCATGAAGACCTACAGCCATCCGTGTTTGATCAGTTGCAGGAATTTTTAAACTTTGGTTGGGCAGTGCAGGACAATGTAAACGAAACATCCAAGCAATGTGTGGGGTACATAGCAGGTTTTGTGATAAGATCGATTAGAAAAAAAATAGTTTGTATTGATTGTTTGAGTGCTTGTGAGTCAATGCCATGCGATACCATAACTGATCGACGAAACGGTGTTGCACTAATTATTCAAAAAAATAGAGGTGGATTAACGATTCCATCACAAAGCGTTGTTTCTGTTTGCTTATTAGTGGAATCTCTATTTCGTCAAGCATGTAAGAAAAACAACGAAAAGCCTCCAGTAGAAAAGAGTTTTCATGCGATTCTCACTGCAAAGGTAATTAAAGAGCTGCTACCTAAATCAAAAATGTTGTTCCCAGAATTACAAAATCATTTTCTCGAAACTATCATGGTTGAAACCTTTAATAGTCATTTCAATGTTTTAATTAAACAAATTATAACAAAATACATAGACGTTAGAATGTTCGCAGCTACAAAAAATTATTCAATATCGGTCACCGGTCAAAGTATACGAAATTTCCTAACTCGACAAATAATTTGGGCCCGTCAGTGAAGATTTTATTTCTCAGTACCTAATCTTGAGCATTTCTCTTTAATTTCTTCTAACAAACGACGCAAAAGGGTTAAGTAATATGCCGAGCTAATGGTTTCGCCCTTAGCGAGGTAGTCCACCACCACATAGTAGGATGACACCCTTAGCATCTCAAAAAAACTGACACCTGACTCCTTAAACATAAATTTAATGAAATAAATATATAGTACTAATCCGCTAATCTAATCTTATGTAAGTAAATCAAATGTAGACTTGAGTGTGCACCCTTCACTGCATCTGCAAACTCTGCATACTCTGCAAATTACGTTACAGAATTTGCAGAGTATGCAGAGTTTGCAGATGCAGTGAAGGGTGCACACTCAAGTCTACATTTGATTTACTTACATAAGATTAGATTAGCGGATTAGTACTATATATTTATTTCATTAAATTTATGTTTAACAATGGAATTCCGCAAAGTCACGCCTGAATCAATTAATTACCTGACTCCTTGCCAGCTGACTAAACTGCTTGAGCTTTCTTTGGGGTTGGTTTTTGTTTCATTTAACGACTGTACTGTTAGTTAACTTAAGATAATTAGGGCAGTATCGTACCGGGAATTACCGGTTCTGAGCCAGTATCGGTATCAGAAAATTACCGGTACTGAGAAAAGTACCGATACTGCATGCCCTAGTACTTATCTATACTTATAATATTTTATAGAGGAAAGATTGTATTATAAAATTAGTTTGAAGCATAGCGTGTGATGTCTTTGAAACTTTTGCTTCGGGTATTCTCTTAGCATGATTGCCTATTTATGTTTTAAGTATTGCCTACTAATTCTCGCTCAGTAGATTTGGCACCACACACTGCACACTGGACCTACACTGTTAGTTTTATTTTGTAAAAGGATCATACAAAAAAACGATAGAAACCAAGCCAATTTTAGTGCCTAGGGCCTTATGCTCACTTCGAGCGAGATTATCTCACGGTGGAGATGACGTCATATCTCGTTCGATAACTATTTATCCCCATTCTCACCATCTCACTCCCCAATTTTCTCATTCAAAGTTCATGCGAGACGCAACGTCAACGAGTTATTTAACGAGATATGACGTCATCTCCACCGTGAGATAATCTCGCTCGAAGTGAGCATAGGGCCCCTGTTCTTCTAGGCTTGATCGCGTGGACATAGGCACCTAGCTTTAAGACGTATCAAAGTGATCCTGCGATCCAAATAAATAAAGATCTTTGACTTTGAATATATATTTTGATTTTCTTTAAACGTTTTTTCATTCATAATCCCTGTTCCATAATCTTATATAAGACTAGCGGCCTGTCCCAGCTTCGCATGGGTGGTCATAAATTTTTTGAACATTTTAGGATAAACTTAGACCGTGGGTTCAAGCCTCGCGTCTACTTATTTCATACATTTGCACGCCAGAGAGTGAAATCGCACCCCGAGCGCGACCCGTGGACCCGTTAACGTTTTTAATTTCGTCATATCTTTTGAATGGAATGTCCGATTTGAAAAATTTAAGAAGTAATCTATAGGTATTGAAACCGTCTTAATTATGAAAAGATTTATTTGGATAAGGATTAATACCAAGGTACAAATAAAGACCCTTTTCTAGCGGCGGCATTTTAATTATTTTTTTGTAATTAAAGAACACTTATTGTGACATAACTATAATAGTTAGACATATGCTGTCGCGACATTTTTTTGTAGATGATGACGTGTTCTACTTTGTTCATTATTTTGTTCTATCATCAATAGTTTTCGCAGCGCACGCGATGTAAGGTTTTTGGTTTCCACCTTGGGTTACATTATTGGAGTTTTAGTAAGGATCCCTGATTTTTTTGAAAATATAATATAGCCTATGTTACTCAGGGATAATGTAGCATTCTAATGGTAAAAGAATTTTTGAAATCGGACCAGTAGTTTTTGAGTCTATTCGTTACATACAAAAATACAAAAATACAAAGCTTTCCTCTTTATAATATTAGTGTAGATTAGTGTAGATGTAGACTAGCTCTTACCCGCGGCTTCGCTCGCGCACGTTTACTTTAGAATACTTACAAATAAAATAATGGTTTATTGATATGATTGGCAATATCTTTAATCATGTTTTTTGTATTTTCTTCCCCACGGAACAATATTGAGCCACGAGATTTTTTCAAAAGAAACAGGTAGGTACTAACTGACGACTTGAAGTTCCTGCCACACATCACGTCAATCAATCCTAGCTGATTGGTCGTGACGTCAGCGTTGTTATGTTAATCGTACCTCCCCGGATTGTGGTGGGGGTATTTGCCTAAATATGCCTGTGATTGACATTCTGTACTGAGACTTATTCAGAGTTAAGCTGAAACTCTGAATAAGTCCAGATAATAAAGTATTAAATCTCTACCAGCTTTTATACCTACTATTCTTCATTTCAATAGGTAGGTACCTACTTGCTTTGATAAATTAGAATAATGTCAATTTACTTAGACTCCCAACCTTACCTTACCATATTACTTGATACCTTATAAGAGATAAAAAACTTCCACAAATTATTTGATAAGTATTATAGTCACCCACAGCACAGCTACAAACCATGAGCGTATAGCTATCGATAATAAACCTAAGATGTCGACTTGCGGACATCACTAACTTTAGTTCCATGTACTCTCGTAATTGCTTACAGCGCCAAAATGGCGTAAATCAAATAGGCACAAATCTATCTTGCCAGCCGCCTGTCCAGTGTATTTATTGAGGTCAGTGTTGGAAACTGGCGTCATTAATGCTAAAGCAAACTAAGTGAGTTTCTGACACTAATGAATGAATGTTCACTCGTTTCATATCGTACGTTCTTTTCTACGCACAAAACTGAAAACAAGTTCGATTTTGCAAGTTTTGTTTGAAATCCCTAAAAAAATCCCCAAAATATTCCAGTCCCTAAAAATGTCCCTTTTAACACTTTTATTCCCTAAATTTAGGGACAAAATCCCTAAGTTGGGAACCGTGCAATCAAAAACGTATACGCAGAAAGGGACAGAACATTTATATTATATTTCTCTCACTCATAGGTATAATTTGTATTATTGCGTCTCTCTTACTCTTGGTATTATTATTTGATGCTCTATCTATTGTATACTTGATCTAAGGTTTGTAAGTTTTTGTTTTTTTAATGTCAATGTCAATGTCATTGTATTGTACGTACGAAAATATAAATTGAAGCTGAAAAAGATTGATTGATATAATTTACAAGTTATTATATATCATCACAATTTTAATTTTAACTTTTAAGTTGCAAAAATATCTAATAATGCCCACTATATTGAATCCAAAGTTTGAAAGGTCTACAGTGTTTGTAAAGGAACCGCTTCCTCGGAAATCGAGAGAGGAAATGGATGTGCGGTTGCTTCTCAACAAATGTGAAACTATTGCTAAAGAAGAGCCTCTAGAAGGAAACTGGAGGCTCAAACAATATGTGAACAGCCTCAGTGATATGATTGGAGACATAAAAAAGAACTCCGAGTGAGTATTTTACAATTAGAGCTATGATAAAAGTAATTTCTACTTAATTAAATTGGGCAGCTGCCACTTAATATGCATTTAAATATATAATATGACTTCTGAACTAACTTCTACGAATTCTGACTGACCAAAAAACTAACCTGCATTAAAAGCATAATTTATGTGGCATTTGATACATAAATATTATTTGAATGACATTATAATAAAAATAAGAACTTTATTGAGGACATAGTCCTACAATCGGCGGTCTTATTGCAAGTGGCGATCTCTTCCAGATAACCGTTATTTTAATCAAAACTTAGGACAAATGTTTTGCATCATTGACTGTGAAGTTGAGCTGATTTGGTATCCACAGTCCCCTGAACTAGTTAAAAACGGTTTCACAAGACAGTTTCTCCCTTAATCAGTATAAACTAATCCATTCATCAAGCAGATCCAAATTATAAAATAAACCTTTGTTGAACAGACTCAATGTACCAAAGGATGCGCTGGCTGAATATGTAAAAAGAACTGCATTTCTGAAAGGGATCATACAAACTGCTTCACTTGTCACACCAGTAGAAAAAGTAAGTTAAAACTGTGTTGATTTCAAGCACACTGTTTCTTCATTTTCTGCCATATGCTTACAAATCAACTAACTAGGCAGTGCATTATAGAGCACATTCTTTATGTGCTATAGGTGATGGTTACTACTTACCATCAGGTGAGCCATCTGCTTGTTCCTTAAGCAAGTAAAATAAATAAAAACTTTTTGTTGGTATTGCCTAGCCTCTTCCTTTTTTTTTATACAACTAGCTGATGAAACAAGCATGATAGAGGATGAAGCAAAGATTTCTTCTGCGCTGTAGGCCATGGGTTCAATCCCCACCAAGAAGATATATTTGTGTGATAAACATAGATGTTTATTCTCTGTCTGGGTGTTTAATAAGTACATAGGTATTTACAAAAAAAAGTAAACAAGTAAAAAAGTAAAAAAAGAAACATATAGCTGATTAACATATGTACCATATGTTAATCAGCTATCTGTTTCTCATAGTATATGCTTTGCTTAGTTTGGGGCTAAATAGTGTTGTGTGGAAAGTCCAGCAATATTTGATATAATCTACACTAATATTATAAAGAGGAAACATTTGTATTTTTTTTATATAACGAATAGGCTCAAAAACTACTGGTCCGATTTCAAAAATTCTTTTACCATTAAAATGCTACATTATCCCTGAGTAACATAGGCTATATTATATTTTCAAAAAAATCAGGAATCCTTACTAAAACTCCAATAATGTAACCCAAGGTGGAAAACAAAAACCTTACATCGCGTGCGCTGCGAAAACTATTGATGATAGAACAAAACAATGTGCTACGATTTTGTAGAACACGTCATCATCTACAAAAAATGTCGCGACAGCATATGCCTAACTATTATAGTTATGTCACAATAAGTGTTCTTTTATTATAAAAAAATAATTGAAATGCCGCCGCTAGAAAAGGGTGTTTATTTGTACATTGGTATTAATCCTTATCCAAATAAATCATTTCATAATTAAGACGGTTTCAATACCTATAGATTACTTCTTAAATTTTTCAAATCGGACATTCTATTCAAAAGATATGACGAAATTAAAAATGATAACGGGTCCACGGGTCACGCACGGGGTCCGATTTCACTCACTCAAGGAGAAGGACGTGCAAATGTATGAAATAAGTAGACGCGAGGCTCGAACCCACGGTTTAAGTTTATCCTAAAATGTTCAAAAAATTTATGATCACCCATGCGATGCTGGGACAGGCCGCTAGTTTATTTATAAATTGGTTTAGGCTTACATTCTGTAATGGAACTTTATGTTACAGTTAGAAGCTGTCCAGTTATTGTCACATGGTGCTGCAACAATTTCCACCGATGCAGCGGCACAGGAGATACATCAGAAAACTGTAGTCAAATACAACGCTGATCTGAGATCTGAACTATTTGGCTTAGGTAAGTAAATTAAAGATAAAAATAAAAATGTTTATTGCATAGTCTTAAACACTACCATTACAGTTAAAATAGCAGTTAGCTACCTGTGTTTTATTATATGTATAATCTTTAGTAATGTAAAGACCTTAAGGGCCGGTTTCACCATGCTCTGATAGTTACTAATCAAGGATTAAAAGACCGTTAAATCTAACCTTAGCTGTCAAACGCGTACATTTTGACAGATTTACCGGTCCTTTAATCCTTTGTTAATCTAACAGTGCATGGTGAATACAGCCTTTATATAGACATTGATTGGAGTTCCTCGCTCTAACTAAGCATAAGCTTGTATGTAGAAGCGAGGGCTCTTCTGGCAATTGTATGTTATCAGAACAGTAAGTATGTAATGAAAAGCTCTGTACCCAAAGTCTCAGTTTTTTTCCTTTTCCGTTTTCTGTATCGGATCAGGAAAATGTAAGTTTGGATACTCGCGTAGATAAGCACTTTTGTGGCTCTTTACAAAACACCGGGTTGCAAAACGAAAAACCAAATACTGAAAACGAAAAAAATATCGGACTTGAGGTACTGGTTAGAGGATATAATCAGAATCAATAATAATTACCATAAAAAATAGTTATACATTATAATAAAAACTTGTTCCTAATATGTATAGTACAATAGCTCAATAATGGTGTGCTAACACACATGGTGTGCTCTGCAATTCAGATAAATATTAAATTTATATATTTATTTATAGATAATAGTCACTGGTATGTTGGAATTGTCAATATATTTGATTAATTTTTTTGAGCACTAATTGATTCAAGCCAGTTGTCGAGCTTGTTTTTTAAGGCATTGACAGAAATAACAGTAACAGTGCATTCAGTGCACCACTCTGTCAACAAACAAATTTACGAATAGATGGCGCTATATACTATACAACTTTTACAGAAGATTGTTGTAAATAAGTATAATAATAATATGAATGATTTATTTAGTGTGTGTAAGTACATAAAGTTAAAAAAAAAAATCTTTTCATAAACCTATGAAATCCATTTTGTACAAAATGCGTTTTTAATAATTATAGTAGGTAGTTAATATGTATTAATGTTCTTGATAACATGTTGTATAATAGATGAATAAATTCTAATAATATTTATTGTACAGAGGACAATGATGACACACTTCGGAAACGAAACATAATTAAAGCGCCGAACTTTACAAGCGATAGAAAGGACCAAGAAACCATTGATTCCCTACTTAAAATCCACCAGAATATGCAGGAGAAAGTGGCTGAGAATATGGTGATGCTGACCAAGAGTTTGAAAGAGCAGTCGCAGATTGCTAGCACTATTATCAAAAGGGATACTGAGGTTTGTTGGTTATGATATTATTAGTTACTAGCTGGTGCCCGCGACTTCGTCTGCGCAGGATTAGTATTTCGAGTAGCTTAGTAGTAGCGTTGCGTAGTACATATGTGTAACTCTAGCGGTTTTGGCCAGAATAGCTCGCAGATGGTAGATTTTTTCCTACTTACTTGACACTTATCGTCATTATATTGGACAATTCACACAAAATCTTTATAAATTGTAGCCTAGGTATGTGTTATTCTGATGTATAAGCTATATTATTGTAAAGTTTCATTAAAATCCATTCAGTAGTTTTTACGTGAAAGAGTAATAAACATCCATCCATCCATCCACCCATATTTACAAACTTTCGCGTTTATAATATTAGTAGGATTTATGTTAGTGGTCTAGAGATAGCATAGCGGCCCCGCCTTCCGATCCTAAGGTCGTGGGTTCGGAACCGGTCGTTCACCAATGCGTTTTCTGTTTTAAAATATATGTGCACAATGCCAGTACTCTCAAACAAACGGTGAAGGAAAACATCGTGAGGAAACCGGCATGTCGTAGAACCTAAAAAGTTCTATAACATGTGTCAAGTGCTCAAAAGGAGCATCTTGATGAGGCGTACTTAAAATCCTTTCGCCACACTGTTTCGAAAGAAACTAGTCACACAATAAGTTTATTATGTAGTTTTGAGTTATAAACAATTCTATTATTCTCATTATTCTCACTTCACCTAAAGGTCTCAGTTGCCGTCATTTAAATGGATATTTTTAAATAAAATATAAATCTATCATCAAACTAAGTATGTATTATTCTCTTCCAGGCATTGCAGAAATCATCGGAGCTAACCGACCGGAATGTGATGTCCCTCAAAGCGGAGTCTGACAGACTCCAAGTCCACAGTCGCAGCGCCTGGAAATGTTGGCTGTGGATCATGCTAGCTGTCGTTATGGCTATATTTATCAGTAAGTCTTAAAATCTTGGTTTGCCCCTTTTTGTAAAAGCATTTATCGCTATAAAAACGGCAAAAAAATCACGTTTGTTTTATGGGTACGGAACCCTAAAAAACAATCTCTTTCCAAAAGAAATATCACGATTAATTTCCTACATATCTTCTACATACAGTTGGTATATCATCTTACTGGTTAGGACCAGTCTACAGTCTACATAAAAGAAAAATATTGTGCTAGCTCAATACCAGAAGTTGCTCTCTTTGCGTTCCAGAGCTATTGGTGTGTAGGGTACTAGAGAGCACTGGTGGCCTAGTGGTAGCGGCCCCGCCTTCCGATCCTAAGGCCGTGGGTTCGAAACCGGTCGTTCACCAAAGAGTTTTCCTGTTCAAAAATGTATGTGCACAATGCCAGTACTCTCAAACGGCGAACGAAAACATCGTGAGGAAACCGGCATGTCGTAGAACCTAAAAAAAAAGTTCTATAACATGTGTCAAGTGCTCGAAAGGAGCCTCTTGAGGCGCACTTAAAATCCTTTCACCACACTGTTTCGAAGAAACTAGTGGCACGATAAGTTGGGTACTATAATATTTATTTTATTTTTATAGATATGGTGATGTTTATGAAGGTTATGAAGAAAAGAAAATATGAGCTGTAATTTAGTTGTTGGTATGTAGACTTTTACGGCCTTACTTCAAAAATACTGTCAAACGAACTATGCTTAAACTATTGCCATCTTTTACCAATGCGTAATGGCAAACAGAGACAGCGCTAATTTCAAGCATTATTTAAATTTAAACACCATTTTATAGTATGAGGGTTAAACTTTTGAAACAGCTTCCATTTCGAAGCTAATAATAATAATAATAATAATAAATAAATAATAAATATTGGTGGACTTTCCACACAGCGCTATCTAGCCCCAAACTAAGCCAAAGCTTGTAATATGGGAAAGCTGATTCAAAACATAATATACTTTTTTCTTTGTAAATACATACTTATAATATATAATAACACCCAGACAGAGAACACACATCTATGTTCATCACACAAATATTTGTTCTCGGTGGGGATCGAACCCACGGCCTACGGCGCAGAAGGCAGAGCTACTACCAGCTGAGCTGTGAAGGCTGTCTAATGTCTAATGTCTGAATTTCCGGAATTAGTCTCGATTTCCGGGAATAACGCAATTAATTTGAATAATAATAAACAAAATATCTCGACTGCTTTTAAGCTCAATGACTGACAGACAGACAGACAAAAACTAGGTTTGTGTTCAAGTGAAATCTATTTTGATTTTGAAACAATCTTTTGAAGATAAAACTACTTACGCTTTGTATTTAATTCCAATAATATATGTGTAAGTAATCAAATCAATAAGGTTATTTTTTTCTGTGATTTTGTTATGTACTATGCTAAATTTATGAATATGATAATTCCTAGGTATTTATTGTATAATTGTTTTTCTTGCAAGGTATAATAGTTATTTATAATTTTTTATATAAGTATGTTTGGTTGTATCTATCTATTATATCTGAGAAAATAAATAATAGTCAACACATAATAAATTATTTTATAAATAAAACAACCTCGTATTTATTTATTTTATTTACTGATAACATAATAGGTACAATTATAATACCACAAACATCAAGTTTTACTATGGAAAAATATAGTGCGATGATTTTTATAATAATTCAAATGATAGATATCATTGAAAAGACATTTGGTCCTTATTCTGAATACTACGAGTTACAACATGAGCATAATAGTAGGAAGGTATCTAACCTCTATCATTTATTTAGTTAAATACATATGATTAAAACGAGACACTTATCCATGGACTTTTTTTTTTTTTCTAATTGCATCTAGATTTTATTTAAAGGGTGCATGGATATTCACCCGATGGTTCGAGGTGATCTGAGGTCGGTTTGCGATGAAATATATACCGTATTTCCATTAGATAAGATAAAAAATACATCAGCAAGTTTATGGTCCTCTACCATGCTGTTCACCGATATTTGCTAGCCCTTACAGTAATGCAGCTTAAATTATATCATGTGCTACATGAAACAATAGGTGTACCCCTTGAGATATCCTCAGGCGGCGATAGCCTTGCAACCGGTCACGTATGGAACACCAACTATTGAAAATTATGGCAAAAATATTTGGTCGTCCCTCTAACTACCCTCCTTAGACATCCTCAAAGACTCTTTGAGTGGTTACCTGGTACTGAGATATCTACACTGCCTAGGGATCAAAGTCGTGAAAGTATTTTTTCATAAAAATAAGTTATTCAAATGGGCGGCCTTCTCCCCAACAGCGATAGAGGTCGCAAGACATCGAAATCTGGGATCTACCATGCCAGGGAATAGTCGTGAGCTTATACATATATGTAGGATACAAGGTGTCAAGGGCGTCGCCAAGTGGGTGCAGGGAGGGGCAGCTGCCCCCCCCCCCTAGATATTAAAAAAATTTAGACAACTGCAAAGAAACCGAAGTCCTAAGACCATGCAATTGTCTTGCTCTGCCGATAAATCCCGCACCTCAAGCTGTAAAGCTTCATCCTCTTGACTGTACCTACAATTCATATTTTTCTCATCCTCCATAATATTAACTTGCCCCTCCCTGGGCCATGGGCTGGCGACGCCCTTCCAAGGTGTAAAATACCAATTCTGGAAAGTGAAGGTATTCTTTTTTTGCAATCTTGTCGTGCCACTAGTTCTTTTGAAACAGCGTGGTGAAAGGATTTTAAGTGCGCCTCAAAAAAGCTCCATTTGGTCAAAAAGATTAGCAGTCATTAGGCTATGATAGACTTCAAATATGATTTTTCTGTCGTAATCGATCAAGTAATGGTTTGAAGGGTCCCTGTTTACAGAAGTAGTATTTATGCACCCTGTATGTATAAAGTAATTAGGTACATTAAACCTATCATTAGAGAAGTATCTTCTTCACATTTTTTTATAAAGGCCAAACCCCACCATTTTGTTCTAAACTGTGCGTGTTTAATTTGGTACACTTCTAGACCGTTTGTTACATTCGCGCATGATCATTTTCTTTGACTAGTTAGACTCTACATAAAGATTAGATACTATTTTTATTTTACACTAACGTGAAATTACAATGATTTAACGTTCGGGATTTGTATGTATTTAAAAAATCTTTTATACTTACCTAAGACTTTATAATTGATCGAGTGAGCGAAGCGAACGAAGATTCTAGTTTCAACTTGGGCGATTTGGCATTTTATGTATGTATGTATGTTTGTCTGGCGATAACTTTAGAACCGTTGATCCGATCTGCATGAAATTTGATATGTCGATAGCTTGTACTTGAGAAATTTACTGGTAAGTATATGTGTTGGCGATGAAACAGTCTCCTACGCATCAATACGGAATAGTCGCATGAAAAGAGTGAGACAGCATGACTAAAAACATGTAGTGGTTTTTAGAAGGAGGTGGCTAAAAGTGATATGTCTGTCTCCCTCTATTCATGGCCTTATTTTTGCTTATGATTAGATTAGTATTTTGTTTGTATTAGGAATAAATGACAAGTTACGGGTTTTTTATTTATGTCAGGAAATAGGGAAAATTAGCGTCTATGTAATTAATAAACTAGGTAGGAAATAAAGTTGGTAGTTTGAACATAGTAGTCGAAGAAACATAAATAATATTTTGTCATACTGAAATTTAGCATAGAAATATGTAAGCTAGAAACAAATAAAGGCCTGTAGGCCCTAGGGGAACTTTTGACCTGAGAGGGGGGCACTGTGCCCGTCAGGTATCCTAGATACTAAGAGTTTTTGTTAATAAATGAGGTCGGTATGGAGTGAAAGAGGGTTGACTAAAGGGTGATTTAGGTAGAGGTAAACAAGGGTTTGGGCCTCGGTCTCCTTAAGGTAATGCTTCGAGGTACGTAAGGAGGCGAGGTCCGACCAGTGGTGTGGTATAACATCGGTAATGGTATCTACTTATAACTGGAAGAAGGGAATCAAGATCCGAAAAAGTCTGAGGAGCAGTTCAGGATCATCACCAAGGCAAATGCTAATTGCTGTAGGAAAGTCAACCCCCTCGCACCCCCATTACCGCCACCGAAAAGTAACCTTGCGTTTCTTTTGGAACAACAGTAGCAACACGAGGCCCTCCACCTCACGCCCACCCCCAACGGTGACGGACGGCTACACCAGACCCAGCAAACACCTCCACTATCAGGTGCCGTTTAGGCCTAGAGCTAACGGCGGCGCAAGCTACCCGTGCTCGGTCCACCTGATTGTGGAGAGGCACCCGACACCGCCCTGCAGGGCGTGTGCAAGGTGCGGGGGAGTCCTATACGCGACCCCCCACAGCTGGTCCTTCTGGTCTCCAGCGCCCCGGAAAGAAGCAAAAGAAGGTTAAGTGAAGCTGGAGGTAAGTCCAGTCATCCTAACTCAGACAAACCCTCGTCGGCGGCAGAGAGGACACGGTTGCGGCGGGAGGCCCAACTGCGTGCAGAGATCAGCCGCAGGGAGATGCAGGAGGCCCAGGCCGCCGCCGCGCTGGCGAGGGCAGAGATGGATCTGTTAAGGATTGGTGAGGACTCTCCAGCAGAGGACTCGGCAGATGAGGAGTCTGCCGACGATGAACCCGACGATCGAGCCAAAGAGGTCCAAGACTGGGTTAACGACACGGTAAGCAGGATGTCTGGTGGAGGACGTCAGGGAGAAGGGAGGACGCCCGCGGAGGGGCGACCAGGTGGGACCAAGGATGGCCCCTTAAAATCCCAAGCTCCAACTGCAGCCGAGGTGAAGCCAGAGGACCTAAAAGGTATGGAGGCCGGCAGCATAGGATTGTTGGCGAAGGCAATCGTGAGCGCTATTGGCACTGCTCCGAGGACCGGATATACGCACCAGCCCGCGTATATGTACGAGTTACCGGTTTTCGATGGGAGCAGTGGGGAATGGCTGGCCTTCAAGTCGGTGTATGAGGATACGGCGTCCTTGTTCAGCACGGTGCAGAATATGGCTCGGCTGAGAAGAGGTATCAAGGGCGCGGCTAGAGACACGGTAAGAAGTATTTTATACTCTGAGTGCGCACCGGAGGAGGTGTTGGAGTCTCTACGCCGAAGGTACGGCAGACCAGAAGCCCTAGTCTTGGCGGAATTGGAAAAGGTAAGAAGCCTATCCAAGACTACGGAGAGCGCGCGAGATGTGTGTATGTTTGCTGGCACGATTAACAACACCGTCGCGACGATCAAGGGTCTAAAGAAGCCGCAATATTTGAACTCTCCTGAGATGATAAAGGTAATCATAGATAAGTTACCAATGGTGCTCAAGTACAGGTGGTACGACTTCGCGATCGAGCATGAGAACCCAGACTTGGTGCTGATTGCTCAGTTCCTGAACCGAGAGGCCGAACGGTGTGGACCGTACGCCGCGCAGGAGACCGTCGTCTCCAAGAAGGCGACTCAACAACGTCAGGCGACGCACGCCACGACGGAGCCGCAGGAGGCGCAGCAACTTTCATGTCCACACTGCGAGGGAGGCCATCACCTAGAGGAATGCAAGAAGTTTCTTCAAGCCTCAGTAACAGACAGATGGGCCATAGCGAGGAAGTCGAGGTACTGCTTCAAGTGTCTCCGCAGCAGACACAGGAAGGATTCGTGCAGGAGGCCATCGTGTAAACACTGCCGTAGATGGCACCACGCCTTACTGCATGAAGAGCAGAAGCAGGCACCGGACAAGGTGACTACAGATCAGGAGAGTCCTGCCAGGGAAGTGGCAAACAACGTTCATTCGATGAACTACAACAAGGACGCAAGAGCGTACTTGAAGATGGTACCCGTGGAGGTGTACGGGCCGAAAGGGAAAGTCAGGATATTGGCTTTGCTGGACGAAGGATCGACAATCACCCTCATCGACTCAGCGGTGGCGGATGAAGTCGGCCTGGAGGGACCCAGGCAAACCCTATCGTTGGAAACGATAGGGGGGCGAGTCATCAGGAAGGATGACTCCATGCGGATTGACATCAGCCTGAGGGGCATTCACTCGAGTCAACGGAAGAGGATCAGCGGGGCGCGTACGATCGACGAGCTCAGGCTATCTCCTCAGGCGATCAACCGGTCGCGACTCGACGAGTGCAGCCACCTCAAGGGGTTGTCAGAGAGACTCTACTACGAAGAAGAGTCACCGAAGATGCTCATAGGTCAAGACAACTGGGAGCTCATCGTGTCACGAGTAACAAGAAAAGGTAAACGCGGACAACCTGCTGCCTCCCTCACGCACCTGGGATGGGTGCTACACGGGACAGACGGGGGAGCAGCTCAGAGGGTGAACTGCCTTACCTATGCGAAGATCTCTGCTCGTGAAGAGAGCTTGGATGAACTTATGAAGGAGCACTTCGCGATAGAGTCGTTGGGTATACAGCCGCGACGACCTAGCACGGACGCCGAGGAACGCGCCGTGCAACTACTTCGTCAAACCACGCGTCAATTAGCAAACGGGCGCTTTGAGACGGGAATGCTGTGGAGAACTGACGAAGAAACAATGCCGAATAACTACGATTCGGCACTGGGAAGATTGAGGAACATCGAACGCAAGTTGGACAAGGACAGGGGCCTGAAGACTGAATACGAACGACAGATCAACCACCTTCAGGTCAGTGGGTACGCAGAGGAAGTCACCCACGAGTCCGCGTCGACCAGGAAGTGGTACCTGCCGCACTTTGCCGTGACACACCCCACTAAGGGGAAGATAAGGTTAGTGTTCGACGCTGCTGCAAAGTGTGGAGGCAAGAGTTTAAACGACGCGCTGCTACAGGGTCCGGACTTGCTTCAGTCGCTGTTTGGAGTGCTACTGCGCTTCAGAGAGAAGCCAATCGCGGTAGTGTCAGACATTCAGGAGATGTTCCTCCAAGTGAAGATACGAGAAGAGGATAGAGACAGCCTACGCTTCCTATGGAGAGGGGCGAAGCGCTGTGGAGCGCCTACAGAATACAGAATGACGTCCGTTATCTTCGGTGCCGCTTGCTCACCTAGTTTGGCGATTTATGTGAAGAATCGCAACGCACAAGATGCGGAAGGTGAATTTCCAGAAGCAGCAAGGGCAGTGGTGAAGAACCATTACATGGACGATTATCTACACTGCTTCGACACCACGGAAGAGGCGCTGACGATAGCACGTCAGGTAGACGCCATCCATCAAAGAGCCGGCTTTCGGCTGCGAGGATGGGCGTCAAACAGCCGGGAGGTCCTCAGGGGTCTCACAGACCAGGTAAACACAGAGATAGAGCTCGGGTCCAAGGAGGAACGGACTCTGGGGCTGCGCTGGTTTACTGAAGAGGACGAAATGGGATTCAGGACGCAGCTACGCAACGTGGTCAACGTCGTGAACCAAGAGAAAACTCCAACCAAGCGTCAGGTGACAAGTGCAGTCATGAGCACTTTCGATCCCCTGGGTCTAGCTTCTCCTGTTCTGATCCAGGGGAAGAAACTGATGCAGGACGTGTGGAGAAGCGGCGTCGGCTGGGACGAGAAGGTAACCGACACGGAAGAGGCCTCGTGGAAGATCTACCTACAAGATCTTCAACTGCTGCGACATCTAAGGATCGTGCGATGTATCTCCCGCTGCAAGGGAGAAGGAGACATGCACGTGTTCACGGATGCCAGTGAGACGGCATACGCGTGCTCGGTGTACTGGAGACAACGCAGCCAGGAGGGAAGGTACAACGTGACTCTGGTAGCCGGTAAGGCACGAGTCACCCCACTGAAGCCGGTCTCCATCCCAAGGTTAGAGCTTCAAGCCGCGCTGCTAGGTGCCAGACTGGCGCGTTCCATCGAGGAAGAGATGGACATGAAGGCGTCCAAGAAGACGTACTGGACAGACTCGAGTACGGTACTCTCTTGGATAAGGGCTGACGCGAGAACATTCAAGCCCTTTGTCGCGCATCGTCTGGCGGAAATAGAAGACACGACACGACCACAACAATGGCGTTGGGTACCCACGGCGGAGAACCCGGCTGACGACGCCACAAGAGAAGCCCCCAGGAATTTTGACGGCGGCCACCGTTGGTACACGGGGCCGAAGTTCCTTGAGGGGGAAGAGGAGGGGTGGCCAGAGGACCGCACATTCAATCGCAAGTCTACGAGCGAAGACAAAAATGAACTGAAAGTCGCTACTGTAAGATCACGTGAGTACAATCTAGGTACTCCCGATCCCAAGAGATTTTCGAAATGGACGAGACTGCTGAGAGCGACGGCAAGAGTATTTCAGTTCATCGACTTGTGCAGAAAGAAGGAAACAGTAGGTGCGGCCAGGGGGGAGAGGGAAGACCCTACCTGGAGGAAGACCACCAAAACCAAGAAGCAGGCCTACAAACGGCCTATCATAAATGTAAAGACACGATCGTTTTTACCTTTAGATGTCGGCTGCTTGGAAAGAGCAGAGCGGGCGCTTCTCATGAGGAGCCAAGACGACAGTCACTTCGAGGAGAAAGGAAAACTCAAGAAGCTTGACGTCGTGAAGGAGGGCGGCCTCATCAAACTACGCGGCAGAATCGACGCCGCCGATATGACAAGCCAGTACAAGCGGCCAATCGTCCTGGACAGCCGAAACGAGGTAACAAGACTTTTGATAACTCATTACCACGAAGTCTTCAACCACGGCAACCACGCGACGGTCATGAACGAGATTCGTCAACGTTATTGGGTCCTCGGGTTGCGATCAGCGGTGAAGGCTACGAGGCACGGATGTCAGTGGTGCAGAGTCTACAGAGGGGGGCCGCAACGCCCGCCCACTGGAAACCTGCCGAGGGAGCGCCTACAAGTCGGCGAACCACCCTTCACGAATACCGCCGTCGATTATTTCGGCCCTATGACGGTGACGGTGGGACGGCGGCACGAGAAACGGTGGGGCGCTCTATTCACGTGTCTAACTACCAGGGCTGTACACCTCGAGTTGGCAGCATCCTTGTCCACAGATTCCATGATCATGGCACTAAGAAGGATGGCTGCACGGCGGGGGCAACCGAGGACAATCTTCAGCGACAATGGCACCAACTTCGTGGGGGCCAACAAAGAACTGAAGACGGCAATCGACGAACTGAACACGGCGGGCTTCGCAGAACAGGCCATGGCAGCAGGGGTGCGGTGGAAGTTCATCGCACCAGGCGCACCGAACATGGGAGGGGCCTGGGAACGACTGGTGAAGTCAGTGAAGAGCGCACTGAACGTGACGCTCAAGGAGAGACACCCCAAGGAAGAAGTCCTTCACACACTACTGCTTGAAGCGGAGCATGTGGTGAACTCAAGACCGCTCATACAGACGGAAGAAGAAGAGGAAGGCCTCACACCGAACCATTTCCTCATTGGGAGGTCATGCGGCGCCCCCAGGCTGGGGGCATTCACCGAAGAGGACCTCACCGGACGGCGGTCGTGGAGGACAGCGCAGCGGCTAGCCGATCACTTTTGGGCTAGATGGGTGCGGGAGTACCTACCTACACTCCTACCCAGGCGAGTCGACGGCGCCACAACTGAACGAGATCTGCAGTGTGGGGACACGGTCCTCATAGTGGACCCCACACTGCCACGCAACGTGTGGCCTCGCGGGGTCGTGACCCGTACCTACCCAGGGTCCGACCACCGCACCCGGATCGTGGACGTGCGCACCCCGCACGGTATCTTCAAGCGGCCAAGCAGCAAGGCGGTACTTCTGGTCCCGACGACAACCCTAACGTCTGAAGGGCCAGAACACGCCGCCCCGCTCCTGGTCCCAAAAGACAACCCTAACGTCTGATAACGGACCAGGGAGCCACCGGTCGTCGAGTCACCGAGCTAGGATCGACGATCAACGGGATGGCGCGATGGCAGACGGGGGAGCCCTCCAGGCTCCTCGGGATGGCGCGCTTGCAGACGGAGAAGCCTTACCACACTTCAGGATGGCGCCAAACCAGGGAATCGGTGCTGCGCACGAGGGGGAGGATGTTGGCGATGAAACAGTCTCCTACGCATCAATACGGAATAGTCGCATGAAAAGAGTGAGACAGCATGACTAAAAACATGTAGTGGTTTTTAGAAGGAGGTGGCTAAAAGTGATATGTCTGTCTCCCTCTATTCATGGCCTTATTTTTGCTTATGATTAGATTAGTATTTTGTTTGTATTAGGAATAAATGACAAGTTACGGGTTTTTTATTTATGTCAGGAAATAGGGAAAATTAGCGTCTATGTAATTAATAAACTAGGTAGGAAATAAAGTTGGTAGTTTGAACATAGTAGTCGAAGAAACATAAATAATATTTTGTCATACTGAAATTTAGCATAGAAATATGTAAGCTAGAAACAAATAAAGGCCTGTAGGCCCTAGGGGAACTTTTGACCTGAGAGGGGGGCACTGTGCCCGTCAGGTATCCTAGATACTAAGAGTTTTTGTTAATAAATGAGGTCGGTATGGAGTGAAAGAGGGTTGACTAAAGGGTGATTTAGGTAGAGGTAAACAAGGGTTTGGGCCTCGGTCTCCTTAAGGTAATGCTTCGAGGTACGTAAGGAGGCGAGGTCCGACCAGTGGTGTGGTATAACATCGGTAATGGTATCTACTTATAACTGGAAGAAGGGAATCAAGATCCGAAAAAGTCTGAGGAGCAGTTCAGGATCATCACCAAGGCAAATGCTAATTGCTGTAGGAAAGTCAACCCCCTCGCACCCCCATTACCGCCACCGAAAAGTAACCTTGCGTTTCTTTTGGAACAACAGTAGCAACACGAGGCCCTCCACCTCACGCCCACCCCCAACGGTGACGGACGGCTACACCAGACCCAGCAAACACCTCCACTATCAGGTGCCGTTTAGGCCTAGAGCTAACGGCGGCGCAAGCTACCCGTGCTCGGTCCACCTGATTGTGGAGAGGCACCCGACACCGCCCTGCAGGGCGTGTGCAAGGTGCGGGGGAGTCCTATACGCGACCCCCCACAATATGAGTAAAATCGGATGAAGGGTTTTTGAAATTTGGGGTTTTTTAAGAGGGCAAAAATAAAAAAAGTGACATAAAAAAATCAAGTTACATGTCATATGAAAGGGCTTTGTTTGGACATTCCAAAACAATTTTTACTTTTTTTTTGGGACGCTCGGTTTTTGAGATACAACAAAAAAGTTAAATTAAGATAACCAGCGATCCAAGAGCTCCCATCTCTAAGAGTTTCGTTGGCATCAAGGTTTTTCTACTGGTCGGCCAGTTCCTTTGCTTTTTCTTATTTTTTTTTCTTGAAATAAATTAAGGAGGTACTCAGTTCTCATAAAATGGTGATAACGACCAGGTCTGATGATGGAGCCAAGGTCTGTTCAACGGAACTCTTCAATAAATAGGCCAATAGAGTTGAAACTTGGTTACCGTACCAAGTTAGTAGGCGGTAGTCAGAAAAAAGTCCAAACATAATGTTTGGACTTGCCTCTGACTACCACCTACTTAAAGTTTTGACGCGTTCGTTGAGTCGCATCACGAGATCTCAGTTCGGGGCGAACTACTAGTTGATCGAGTGAGCGAAGCGAACGAAGATCTTAGTTTCAACTTGGGCGATTTGGCATTTTATGTATGTATGTATGTATGTATTGTTTGTCTGGCGATAACTTTAGAACCGTTGATCCGATCTGCATGAAATTTGATATGTCGATAGCTTGTACTGGTAAGTATATGAGTAACATCGGATGAAGGGTTTTTGAGATATGGGGTTTTTTAAGAGGTCAAAAATAAAAAAAGTTACATAAAAAAATCAAATTACATGTCATATGAAAGAGCTTGGTTTGGACATTCCAAAACAATTTTAACTTTTTTTTTGGGACGCTCGGTTTTTGAGATAAAACAAAAAAAGTTAAATTAATATAACCAGCGATCCAAGAGCTCCCATCTCTAAGAGTTTCGTTGGCATCAAGGTTTTTCTACTGGTCGGCCAGTTCTTTTGCTTTTTCTTATTTCTTTTTCTTGAAATAAATTAAGGAGGTACTCAGTTCTCATAAAATGGTGACGGCGACCAGGTCTGATGATGGAGCCAAGGTCTGTTCAACGGAACTCTTCAATAAATAGGCCAATAGAGTTGAAACTTGGTAACCATACCAAGTTAGTAGGCGGTAGTTAGAAAAAAGTCCAAAGATAATGTTTGGACTTGCCTCTGACGCTACGTACTCAAAGTTTGGTGCGTTCGTCGGGTCGCATCACGAGATCTCAGTTCGGGGCGAACTACTAGTTATCTATTTTCATGTTATCCCAAAACTGATGAACGAAATCCGACCCCCTAATTGGGGATTCAATAATTGGGGATCCAAAACGGCGAATAACTATTGTTATAGATGTATTTGTATTGGATGGTTATAGGCCCGTGCCAATAATAAAACTAATTCAATAAAAAGTGCCGCTAATTATTACCTCTCATTCAAAATTATTTTTAACATTCGTGTGCTAGTGAGAGATAATGATTAGTGACGCTATTTTGGATTAGATTCGGCAAGATTCGTCTGCCCGCAACGGAGATGATGATGAGATTTGAGAACCATACACATTATGTTCGGTAATAGAACCTAATCTAGTTTTCTCAGCAATATAATAGAGATTTCTATAAACTTTGAAGCAATTATTATATTTCGCAGTTACATAATAACTCTACTAATTTTCCACTCCCCAGCGCGAATTATATTCGCTATAAAGCAATTCTTTCTATGGGTATTATTAGTCCCTATTTACCCTTTAGGCATTAGCGACAACAAACCGGAAGACAAAGGTGAATCCTAATGAAAGGACCGATGACATTTGGAAGTCGATAGAGAGAGCTCAACAATTTCTAATTCTACGTCTATCGACGTGTCCCGTCTTCCGGCTGATTAGGCAATCTACTTCTTATCGTATACGTCAGTGAGTTCAAACTTCCAGATCTTGTTGGGGCCGATTTCTGTGACGTAGAGATGAGACCCGTTGCGCGTGACGGCCAGCGAATGTGGGTTGGTGAATCCCTGTAAAAGTTTTTCAAGTTAATTGAACGCTTTCACAATTATCATTATTTTGTTACAAATTCCTTTAAATTCTCAATGTTTTTGCTGTGTTTTTTTTCTGAAATAAGATGGGGGCTGCTTCTTTTCTTCTTGCCGTGTCACTAGTTTCTTTGAAATAGTGTGGTGAAAGGATTTTAAGTGCGCCTCAAGAGGCTCCTTTCGAGCACTTGACACATGTTATAGAACTTTTTAGGTTCTACGACATGCCGGTTTCCTCACGATGTTTTCATTTGAGAGTACTGGCACTGTGCACATAGTTTGGACATAGGTGGACCCTACGTTATATTTCTAGATTTCTAGCATTTAGTCGTAAGAGTACTTATGTACACTTATGCCATGGGACCTTGCTCTGCGTCCGTCACTATGTGACATAAAGGTGTTAAGTTACACGTGTTTTATCTGCACTTCAAGCCAGAATTGAAAAAAGTAAGCATCAGTGATTTGCCGCAGAAATGTACCTACCTACGGTGGTAGAAATGTGACTATCGCAAAGAGCTCTATCCGAGCATAGAACCAATAATAGCACAGTGGCGTGTACAAGTTCGTAGGGTTTGTAGGTTAGTTACTCACAGTGCTAGGCTCCCAAGTGTCCAAAATGTTCCCATTCACAGCGTTCACCGTAAATCCTCTCACAGCAATATTCTGAGACGTAGGTCCGTTCACAGCGTAAATTGTATCACCATGCGACGCTACAGCAAACACCCTTCCCAAAGTCGGATCTTCAATAACTGTTGCTGGCTCTAGTAAATCCACGTAGCTTTTTAACCCTGCTTTGGGGCAGACAATCCTCATGTTCTCTCTGTCAGCGACACAGACCACGTCTAGGTGTTCTAGAAGGGTCACGCTGTGGGGTACGTTCAGAGTTAATGTGTCGGAGTTTGTCGGTATGGACATGAGAAGGGTACCAGCGGCGTTGAATTTCAGTATCTGGTTGTTGCAGTAGCCGTCTGCTACGAATATTTCGCCTGGAATGTTGGAATGCTGTGTAAGATATATTGTTTTGCTTTGACGGAATCTACGTTTTAGTTGACACCAAAAAATCTATTCAAGTCGGTACTTAGTTACAAGCGGACTAATAGTTGCCACTTATCCTCATACCTAATCCCATAGGGATTCTCAATTTCTGATCTCTCTCACTCTCGAGAGCAATGAATACGAGTCGCCGAAACTAACTCCCAGAATGGAAAACGCCAATTTATTGAAATTAATCATGTACCATAATTACCAAGGAAATACTAATCATCAAAACTTGTTGTATATTGGTGATGGTTTATGAAAGCTTATAACACTTTTGGCCTTCGAAATATCAAGGTTTCAGATGCAGTGACCCAAATTAATTGCTCTAGACTCTAGAGTGTATCACGGTATTACGTACCAAAGAGTAACGAAATAATGACCATAATTTTGTTCCTTGGACTCCTTTTGAAAGGGTTTTTAAATGAAAATAACGACGCGGCTAACGCAGAAAATAAATTGCGAGTAAAACTATACTAAAAGACCATGAGACTTGCCTGTGGTAGCAATGGCAACTGAAGTAGGCATGCATAGTAACACACGTCGACGGTACGGGTAACCAGCTGTGAACGCCTCTCCGATGGTCAGCGTTGGGTACTTGTGGTTGCTGGGCGTGTACTGCAATAAATAACATTATATTAAATCTCCAAATATCCAAATAATCTGGCTCAGTTCTATCCTACCCTAAGAGGTTACGCAGACAATACTCATACAACTGGATGGTTGGTAATGATGCCGAAGAAAAGGAGTAGCACTCGCTGGAGTGCAGCTTCTTATGGACTAACGACCAACAACAAACCTACTCATAGTCTAAAGAGTGGTCGCAGATAAAATTAGAACAAAAAAAACTGAACTGTGGGATTCTAATTTCTATCTTAACCCGTAGACATAAACTTAAGGCCTCCCAGTGTAAGTATTCCTAAACTTAAGAGTACCTAACTGAAAAAGTATTCTCAACAAGCCAAGTAAGTATATACGTAGGTAATATGGAGATCACTGGTGGTCTAGTGGTAGCGGCCCCGCCTTCCGATCCTAAGGTCGTGGGTTCAAAACCGGTCGTGCACCAATGTTTGCGTGAAAAAAGTTTTTCTGTTCAAAAATGCATGTGCCAGTACTCTCAAACGGTGAAGGCTTAACATCGTGAGGAAACAGACATGTCATAAAAAGTTCTAAAACATGTGTCAAGTGCTCGAAAGGAGCCTTTGAGGCGCACTTAAAATCCTTTCACCACACTGTTTCGAAAGAAAAGTGGCACGACACAAAGAAGGAAAGTAAATTATGTATGTACCTACATGTTCAAGTGGTGGTTCCGAAATTAATCCTTGTCAGAACAATTTCTCAGATAAAATATTGTTTATCTTGGATGATGGAACGGAATTTCCCCCGGGAAACCGTAATAAGGTAATTCGCGCTCTGGTTCGGTGAACGTAATAGGATAATGCTATTTTTGGTTCATAATGTTGGATAAGAAACCTTATAACTTCATTGACGAAGACGCCGTAGGTTTATATAAAAGTTATAGGTAGGTTTACGTATCAAATGGACGCGAGAGCGAGACTCATTTTAGCCATTTCCATATCAAAATTAATCAGGACTGCTTTATCGTTTTAATTATTGCATCAAGTTATAGAGGCTTGTTTTTAGACCTACAGATGGACAACGATGTGATCCTAAATCAATCCGTTTATACTTTTTGAAGTAGGTACATAAACGGATCTTTTAAAAAATTCAGTAAGTCCGTAGAGCTGGTGAGTTATTTATTTCCGACCGAAATTTTGCAAATGTGGTCGACCTTGTGGCCGCGCTGAACGTTGAACTTGTTAGGAACGTGGTGAATCTGGCAAAGAACGTAGCAAGTACCTACACCACGAAGGGCTTATAATTATACGTATACCTGAGCAAAACGAGCTTTTTACAGTACTGGTTCTCGTAATCGGAAGTGCGTGCTATAAAGTTCAGCACCGACGTCTGCCGCCAACGACTATGACACCAGGTCAAGGCTTACCTACATTTCTGGTTTTCTATTCAAACTACTTACTAGGTTAGCTGACCAATCAGTTTTGTAGAACGGATTAAAATAAACTCCTATAATAAGGAGGAGCTATCTATATCCAAAACCAATTATATTTCCTTGAAGTTGTACCTTCCTCACGATCGTCAATTTTTTTTACAAAATACGTACCGTTGCTATGCGTAGGTAGTGGTACGGTTAAGTAGGTACTAATTTTGAGACAAACCTAATAAATACCTAACTTCTTGCGAAAGCGTAGGTACATACCTATAAACATACATAAATATTGTAAATAAATAAGAAGAATGTAAAAGATGAATGTGGATGGATATAAGAGTAGAGGTAGGCCAAAGAAAAATGGACTGTGTGAAGTATGGACTGTGTGAAAGATGACATAAGTAAGAAAGGAGTGACTGCTGAGATGACGGCTGATAGAGGAGAGTGGAGAGCAAAAACCTGTTGTGCCGACCCCACATGAAGTGGTATAAGGGAAGAAAAATTATGAGACATTCCACACAGCACTGTTTAGTCCGAAACGAAGCAAAGCTTGCATCTGTCTACTACGGAAACCAGTAAATACATACTTAAAATACATAATAACACCCAAACAAAGCACAAACATACATAGTTCATCGCACAAAACATATTTGTTCTCGGTGGGAATCGAACCCAGGGCCTACAGCGCAGAAGGCCGAACTACAACCAACTGAGCTGTGAAGGCTATCGACAAACTAAATCTGGACACCTTAAACACTTTAATTTAACCTCTACCCAAGGTCACAATTACGCAAGCTCACCTTGAAAACTTGGTGCTTAGCCACGTCCGTGACCCACACATTGTCGTGATGGTCCACAGTTAGCCCGTGAGGCATGTAGAAAGAGTACGAGCCCCAGCTATGGAGCACGGAGCCGGTGTGTGGGTCCAGCACTAGAATTGTGTCCTCGATTATTGGCCCTTTGTCTAAATTCTGGTAGGCGTTTGACTCGTTGAATGTGCTGGAAATAAGGGTACCTATGTTGAAAAGCCGCGATTGTGAAGAAACGATTGGAATAAAAAAGATGACTATTGCAAGGTGATGGGTTATAATTATCACTGTTAAAGTTGACAAGAAATTAAGATCGGACTAAATAAATAAGAGTTGTACGGACCTTTCAGATTAGTAGTGTGGACGGTAGGTAATTATTATGAGGGTTCCTAAAGGTGTACCTAAATGAAGAATACCAACGTAGGTAATACATGGTGGTAAATAGTCTTACCTTTCGTCCCATACTCGTTCAGCACGATGAAATATAACAGGCTGTCCTAGCGAATTGAGAGAAACCGCAGTGATCTGGCCAACATTCAGGGACTGCTGAGGCCATTCCTTCACTTCTTGAGGGCGCAGAACTATTTCGTCTTTTGGCTGAAAAACTAGCAAGGTTAATACTTTTCACCACCCAGATGAAAACTTTTCTTTGTGGTGTAACAAACAGGGGTTTTTACCAAATGTAGATCCAGATTCTTCAGCACGTCTTCGTTGGCACCGTAGTTGAAGTAGTCGAAATTGTCACGTACAGTTTCGGGCTCACAACTAATGGCACCAAAAGCGAAAACTAGCAGTACAAGCTCCAACATTTTGATTGTTGTTATGCGTCTATTGTTGAAACACGATTGCTGTGCTCTGAAAGCTTATTGATTATATCTTTCAAGTCCTGGTCTACTACGCATGCGTGGCGCCTTCCACTCTATCTCAAGGTCGACATAGGAGTTAAGAGTCAAATGAAAATCCATAACGATTTAAACATTTATTTATTCACACACATTACCCGAACACTAGGTATACATTTGTCGAGCTACTCTCTTCGTTAGAGGTTTGATTGAAATAAAAAGTACAATTTCTAAATACCAAAATATTTAACGAAATTTGATTTCTTTATTCAGTCTCGAAATGCATCGATGAATTTGGCACATTTTCGTACTCATGTGCTTATTTACCACAATTCTAAGCCTAAACCATTTATGTACCTACCTGATTCGTTCTGATAAGTTTACACTTTACTTTACTGTCCACTTTTAAATTCGGAGTGGGGCTGATCCCAGATGTAGCCAGTTTCTGTCATGGAACATACTGCATTGTAATACCTTCCAGGGCTGCGGCAGTAGGACCACGAGGGACATTTACATCGGAATAGTATTTGGAACTCCTCCTTGCAAATTTCGTTCCACCAGCACGTTCTCTACAAAACAAACATTTGGTTACTTTCGACATAGTTCTGTTTTATTCTAGTTTAAATAATAGACGACCTAAATCACAGAAGTCTTTTTCTAATGTGCGTCATGATAAATATGATATCCTACATGCATCTTTCAATATTATCCCGTGTATTATAATTTTATTAGAATTAGGGAAAAATATAAAAATAAAAGTAAGAAGATTATTGTGTAAAATGTTCAAACCCATTTCTTATAAAGTAATCCTTATTTCATACGTAGGTAAAATAATCATAAATACCTCCGTAACATATCCTCTGACACTTTGGTCTGAATAGCTCCTTTTGGATGTCCCTAGTTTCGGCATCATACTCAACAAAATCAAGAACGAAAACACCACATTATGAACCTGAAAAATCAGAGTCTTTACACAAGTTCACTTATCTATACGTATTTTGTCATAAATTCACTTAAAAAACTGGCCTTACCTTATTCATAGCAAAATTTTGGTGTGAATTAGAAAATACTGTTGCCAACTACTGGATGCCGTTAGTGGCTAGTTGCAGCAAAAAATATACTGCATCGACAAAATATCGTTAAAATTACATCTAAAAGCAATTAGAAACAACTAAGTACTTTCCAAACAAAGCCAATTACTCTTGCTAGTTGTTATGTTTATAAAGGAAAGGATCGTAGAATGTGTAATAAAGAGGAGGCATCTAATTCGCAGTGAATGCAAACTACCTGAAATGAGGATTCGATTAAGAGAAATATATGGCTCTTATAGTGCTTAGAATTAAAAAGCTTCGCGTTAATTCGCCAGATTTAACCGACGTTTTCAATGTTGGCAATACCGGCTGCGCTCGCCCGTTGCGTAGTTTTCCCAACTTCCGTTGGATGGAGGGAGATGTTCTCTTTTTAAATTATCGACTTTTCTGCAAATAGCCCTTAAAGAAAAAGTCGATTGAATGTGAAATGGGGTCGAGTCTAACTCGACGGTTTCTATATAACATAGGTACCTAGATTCAGTTTATTAGAAATATTAAAATATATTGATTTTGAATTTTTTTTTTCAATTTTCAAGAAAATTGGGCTTGTGTGTTTATGGTCATTATTGTCTGTATGGCAAAAGAAAAGAAATGGCCCGAATGCACTTCCCTGACATACTCTATTTACCTAGGTAGGTACCTACTTAAAATATTTCCATAAACAGTTCTACAAAATTTGTTTATTACTTAATTTTAAACGTAACACTAAATTATAAAAAAATCACTAGCTAACGTAAACTTTCCACAGTATTGAAGTAAAAATGCATTCGCTATCCTTAAAAAGAATAAAAAGTAAGTAAAATAAAAGCATAGTAAAAGCTTATATAAAGATAAAGTAGTTTAGAAGACTAACAAACGTTATGGAATGGCACTTAGATTAATAATAAATAAGGTTCATAAAAAAAAGCCTAATTTACTCTTAACTTTGGTCGGAAACTACCACTACATTTGGGTCAAACTCTTATCTCCCTCTAGGAAAGAGATGTCGCTAATTCACCTATTGTAGAACCCGCTTATTATGATCACTTTATATTACGCAAGCATAATTATCATTTCTATACCTATGTATACATTTTGCCATTTACAATGAATGTAATAAGATGACAATAAACGGGTTCCGCAGTAATTTTCTACATTGCGCGGTTTTCTGAAACTTCATTTTCATTTATTTCATTCTCGTGCTCTTGCCGCCTGTGTAGATCCTCTGCGTCTTTTCTGAAGAACAAAACATTATCTATAATTAAATTACTCTTTGTAAAGAAATTTGAAACATTTGTTTTACTCTAGTTTTGATCTTGATGATCGTCAGCAACTTATTATAGATACAGGTATTTTCGAGTAGGTATTTAGAATATAATCTTCATCATCGCTGATTTTAGTTAACTGCAAAATTCTTTATTTTCCTGTCATCTTCAACAATTCATAGTAATTTTTAAAAACCTCGTTAAAAAATGCACTCACGAATATTTGTTCGATGCCGGTTCGAATAAACTCTTCGGGCATAGTCGGTAGTACGGCCAGCATTCGCCTCCAGCCTCCCCCGCTTTTTGGGCCTCCACGTATTCTTGTAAAAGTTCCGCGTACGGAGATTTACTTGGCCTGAAATAATAAAACAATAGATTATAGCCATTAACTGACTCCATAAGTGTGTTCTATTTCTTTTTTAATTTTTAAAAAGGTCGAATACGGTACATGAACTCTAAAACTTTTCTTAAATATGCAGAATATACTTATTCGGGTATTTTAAAAGCCGGCGCGATCATGCCATGACCTTCTAAAGCAGAGGATAATAAAGGAAAAAAAGGACCAACGGAAGAATCACGATTATTCCGTCGTGTCGTAGTCATCGAGTCAGTGAAATATAAGTGATTCAGTTTAGATCTTCATTTACCTAATAATCCATTATTGGGTTCCTACTCCTGACCTCCCTAACGGAGTGATACGCAAGTCCGGCGATGGAGGTCAAAAGCCGCTCCAAAGTTCTTTATCATGCCAGAACCAGTTAAGTGTCTTTCTGATTTTCTCAGCTGTGTTGAGGTTGAGAAAGGATTTGATGTCAGGTCGTAGGTGAATTGGTAGCATACGCATCAGTAACTGTGTTGATGCGATGGTGGTATAACTTGCTGTATAGGTAAGGTACCCAGAAGAGTAACTTTAGTAACTTAAGCTTAATGATAATTTCAAAATCATGAAGTGGTTCATCAGGTGATTTTGCCTTAGTTCTGTGTTAGTCGGCCATGGTTCTTTACTTGCACAACGCAGACTATACTTTTTTTTTAAATTTATTTTAAGGGTTATGTCGCTGGGCGACCACACTGCCCTATAATAAAACATCAAAAAAATAAATACATCTGGTATCAAAACTTAATCTACCTAATTAACCCTAATTCTGCCAACCTATACAACATCTTGGCTGGACCCGACAGGGGACAAGCCAAGATGCTATTAATAATACCAATATTCATACATCGCCTTCCAAATCAACTTAATCTAAATGCACACAGACTATACTTATTTAGCACATAGGTATGTACTTTGCGCAGATTAATAAGTAGCCTCGTCAGAATGTGTCAAATAACAGCAGTACCAATTACTCTGCTCACATGCCTCTCGCACATTAAGTTAAAGCATTATCATTACATACGTAATTAATTGAAAGAACAATAAGCTAATTGCAAAGTAAGTTTATCACTCGCTTGCACTTAAAAAATAATAACTTTTGCTGCAAAAAACAACCGACTTCAATGGATTGTTTTCTCATGGATGCTATTGTCAGAACTGGACCTTATTGAAATGGGACCACACCGGAACATTTCAAATAAAAAAAGAATCATCAAGATCGGTTCACCCCGTCAAAAGTTCTGAGGTGACAAACATAAAATAAAAAAAAGTCGAATTGTGAACCTCCTCCTTTTTTTGAAGTCGGTTAAAAACAAGGCAACCAACCAAGATCTTAATCTTAGGCAAATAAATACTTTTAATTTCATTTCTATAATAGCATAAACAAAAAAAGACTGCTTATTGAATTACAGTGTTGCAAAAATATAGCGAAGTAGGTGACATAAAATTCACCATATTCCGGACCAAAACTGATAAACTCTGCGCTGTAATAATCTGTCGATGTCGGTGACAACTTGAATGTTTCCGTATTCCTATGAATTTTCTTACGTTTCCGAGCATATAGCCGGATATATTCAAATTGGATAAAAAAAACTACGTACGTGAAAAACAGCTTCATAACTTCTCCAATAAATCCAAAGTTATTCAAAGGATGGGCTTGAACTTCGCATATCGTCCGGAGCAGACACTCCTTGCCGGAAACACCGAAATTCGTCAAGAGGTCTTCTGCTATTCCGTACAAAAGGGCTCTGGAAATTTTAACAAACAATTTAATTTGGCGGTTGGTACTCTTATTTTAAGAAGGTACTTGAATTCCGCATTCTTTATTTATATGTAACGGTCTTTCTAACTCGACTTCTTGTTTTTCGTTTATCAGATTTCGTATCCCGTAATTCAGATTTAGTTTTTCAAGCGGATTTTGTATGTAGATGCGTTATCCACCCTAAGAAGATAAGTATATTCACGCCCGATAAAGAAAAACGGAAAAACAGGCTGTGAAAAGTTCAAATAGACACTCAGTTGCTGTTAGAAGATCTCATGGAGTAATACTAGAACCAAAACCCTTCAAATCCTTACGACTACTGACCGTGCAACGGAGGTTGTTCATAATGAACGAATTCACATTAACATGCGAGTTAAACCTATGCACCGTGCCTATTATGCAATGGGCGCTGGGTTTCGAATCGTACATGGAATTTCAATCATCCACTTCCTGCAGCCTTTGCCAATAAGTTTCGTGAACAGAATCCCTTATGGTTGAAGGTGAAAGTAATGGTGATGGCGTTAGACTAAAATTGTCACCACGTGGTTACCTACTGATATTAAAATGGTCGTAGTTTGTATTTGTATGAATGGATTTCGCGTGTGGTCTTTGATATTAAATATCAAAGACCACACGCATCAACAAATTTTTCGCTGTTTTTGAATGTAGGTAATCTATCGATGCATCGCAAACATACCATGACAGCCCTCACAGCTCGTTTGGTAGTAGCCCAGCCTTCTTTGTTACAGGCTGTGAGTTCGATCCCCTATCCCGAAAACGTGTTATTATGTCAGCATGGTGGTAGTTATTCTCAATATTTCATATAAGGGACGTTACCTTTCTCCTCCATGTAGTTTGTCCAGCACCGCGTCTTCCACTTCAGGGGCTATGGTCACCTCTCGCTTCCCCCGTCTTCTCTCCAGGTACTGTCCTACGTAGTCCGCCATCAGAGACACAGCTGCTCTCCCCATTGACCGTCCCAAAAACGGTGGGAGGTCTCCGTAAGGATTCTCGTTGTCGGTCAGCCCCAGCTTGTCAAAATCAACTGAAAATCGCATTAGGTATGTAGTTCTAGTGAGTTTCTTTTTTCAAAAATGTTCTTGTTACTTCATTGATTTTATTAACAAAATATAATGTTTCACTCTAATTTTTCACCAGATTTACAAAATTGTGTCTTATGAATTTTATAAAAAGGATAGAATAGGAGAACAGAAACATTTATTGGGCCCATAAACACGACAAGATCCGTAAATACTTACTTGTAAAAGGGAAACTGATCGTCAGATTAGACAGAAATCCTTTTGGAGGATGCCTGACGAGGGGCATGGATAGAGACGGTGAGATCTGCATCGTCGTTCCAGGAGGCAACGCAAGTCTGCCATCGTTCGTGATCCACAGTATCCTCTTTTGTCGCGAGTGGGGTATATTCTCTTTGGCCAGGCCATCTTGGTCAGGCGATGCCATGGGTAGCAATGCCGCTAACGCTATGCTTAGTAGTACACGGGGCAATGTTGTGTCCATCGCCAACCTGTGTACAAAAGTCGTAATTTTTCTTATAAAGATAGGTTTCTATTATACATATGCTGCGTGACGCATCGAGATATTTCGTTGATGAAATAATCATTAGCAAAAACCTCTTTGTAGTAAGCAACAAGTTTAAAGTCATATATATAAAAAAGTATATTATACATTCTGCCATTGTCATTCAATATGCAGGCTAATGTCAAATACTGTTTGTAAATATTTACTTAGTAAAATATTTCCCCGAGTTTTATTGAATTTACAAGCAGTCATCGGAAGCTAAATCATGAAAATATCCGAATGCCACCACGTGCGTATAAGAGATTACAATGAATACGGAATAGATGTTGAACGGTTCATTAAATCTATAGAAAAGCAGTACAAGATAAACTTCAAATCTTTTCCGCAATGGAAACAACTAGTAAAACAATTACACGCTGCGACAACTGACTGCAAGAGAAAAATACAAGCATCTAAGTACAGAAAAAAAATCATTATCGATAAAATTTATACTGAAAATACCAGACCTTCTCCATTTGAGCTGACTGATAATTTAGCAAGAACTGCCAAAAAATGGGAAGCCTTAGAAGCTACACTCAAAAAACAGAAAGTCTGTATTAAAGAAGCTACTGAAGATATATTAGGTCCCGACGCGGCCGAGTATGATGAAATATCGGGAGAAATCAGCGATACCAAATTCACTGCACATCCTAATACAGAAATATTACCTTCAGAAGATTGTATCGAGCAACCAATAAAATTTGAAGTGGAAACAGAAACGAATGTCCTTGAACCTTCACATTTACCAACTAACATCTGTATCAACCAACACAAACTAATATCTCCTTTGAAATCAAATGACAGTTATTTGAGCTATAGATCAACCGTTGCTCAAATGGAAATAGTAACAGAAGATGAGATCAAGGAATGGTTATTCTTAGAACCAACATCAGTCGTCAAATGTATTCCAAAAAAAATTGTAGTAACAAATCCGACGCTAAAAGAGCAATGTATAACTTTTTCAGTAGTCAATTGTACAACTGAGTACATGCATGTTAGATTCAAGAACATAACTAATAAGACACCATTTAAGAAAATAAAGTTATTTCCCGTTACTCCTTTGAAGCTTTATCCAGGAATATCAGCCACGTTCAGATTTTATTTTTGGCTATGTCTAACTGAAGAGTTCCCATCTTTAGCACTTTATTTTAGAGTTGGGCGAAATGTCTTATTCCAGGGATCCACTGAAGCTTTATTAATTCCGATTGTGAGCAAGTTCGAATCATCACGAAAAATTTTCGTTCCCAATAATATATCAATTGCACCAGCATACCCTTGGCATGTCAATGAAAAAATGGGATTTCCAACCGAATGGGTTAAAATATGTAACTGTGACAATTGTGCATATCACTTGCATGTAACTAAACGATCACATGACTTTGCTAATGAAGCTAGCGATAGTATTTTGTCTGTAGATGTTATTGGCCCAAATACAGAAAGCATTTTAGAGAGAGCTGATGACAATGATGTCGAAACTCACAGTAAAATCTTATCTTCTAAAGGCGATAATTTAGCAACCGTAACTGAAGTAGAGTCACTCAAGACAATAGATGTTATAGGCTTAGTGGTTGAAGAAATTGTAGAACTTGCCCTCGAGGCTTTTGTTTTCGAACATACTTATCTACATTTACATCCGCATACAAAGCGGCACATACCTGTTTATTTTACAAAAGCTGAGCATACGGGCTTCCATCAGTGCTACTATGATTTTGAGTTCTATGACCCAGATACAGAGGAAATAATTTTGACGAAGACTGTCCGTATGTATGCCGAAGTGTTGCCACATCCAATCGAAGTACATCCTGGTATCTTGGATATGTCTAACTCTCCTATCACTCATGGTTTTTGTGAAGATAACTTCATTATTACCAATACTCATAAATTGTTCCCAGTTACTTTCAAAGTTAAATTGACCACAAAAATGAAAAAGCTATTTCACGTGTTCCCCATTGAAGCAAGTATTCCTGCACAATCGAAATTGGCTGTTGGAGTAAGGTTGTGCTCCAGTGATTTTTCATCAGCTAATAGAATAGACGATCTCGTACATTTCACCTTTAAAATTATTTTCAGCGGTTATAAATCTATATACAATAACATACCCCCGTTCTTTTTTGAGATAATCGCTCCATGTGCTTTGGAATTCAAGAAGATCTACAACGAAAAGTTCTTTTTGGAAGTTCCCGAAAAAAGTCTGCAACAATTTAGTAAGATCATGGTTAGAAAAACTTTGTAACTTTTTCTAAATATATTACAATTTTCTAGCAACGTACTGGCTTATCTTTGTAATTAATAGCCATTAATAAATTAGCAAACTACAAATGAAGTTTTCCATGGAATGTAGTTCGGAGGATCGGACCTGTTGTATCGGCTTACTCGTATGTGTTACGGGTCATGCTGGTCCGTAGTCAGGACTTGGATGTGGGGAGCCCCTGTTTTAAAATATTATCTTTTGGATCAGTTTTTCGAGTCATTGGCAACCGATAATGGAGATTAATTTCATATCCTTCCAAATAAAACTAGTTCCATGAATCAATTAATAAATCACTACATAGTATTAAACAAAGTCGCTTTCTCTATCCCTATATCCCTATGTATGCTTAAATCTTTAAAATTACGCAACAGATTTTGATGCGGTTTTTTTTATAGAAAGAGTGATTCAAGAGAAAGGTTTATATGCATAAAACAAGCATAATCTCTTAGGGATAACCCATAATAACCGTGCGAAGCCGGGGTGGGTCGCTAGTAAATAGCCGCGTACCCACCTAGCGCACAGGCTCGCGCGGTAGCCTCGGTGTCCAGATCGCGAGCGATGGCTCCCGAGGCAACCTCAGTAGTTTTGTTCAATTTACACGAGGCCGCCTCGCGAGGCAGGCTGAGCCATCATAAGTCTGCGAGTATTCGAAATGGACAGTCGTGTATACAGACCGTTCCCACCTAACACACAGCGCTCACTGAGGCACCTTTGAGCGCGTCAAGTTGACCGACAACAGATGGCTCGGGGCCGAGCCGTGCTCAGCCGAACAAACGCGCGCCCGAGGCAGCCCGAGGCACGTCCACACCAGCCGAGGCATTTGGCTCGCGAGGCTGCCGCGCGAGCCTGTGCGCTAGGTGGGTACGCGGCTAATAATAAATCAATAAATCAACGTAAAACCCCTTACAGAACGTGAGGGGTTTTACGTAGATTTGACTTTTAAGTTCTTCCATCGCCAATGGATGGTTAAGTTAGCTCGTTTATGAACCTAGGGGAACATCCCAGACCACATTTACAGGTCTCATACCGGTCTTATGCGACAATGGCGAATAAATCATGCTATAAAGTCCGATGAAATCGATAAACGAACTACATAATTTTGAGTTCAATAACCTTTGATTTGAATAAGTATGTTGACTGTACGTAGGCAATGTTCATGACAATTATAATGACACAGCTTTGAAACACGCAGAAGTTTTCTGGAACACGAAAAAAGCTGTACCTACCGGTTTTGCAAATTGCGTACGCGCTCAGCATTTTGATGCTTGAGTTATAAGTAAAAAGTCCTGACAATCTCATAATCTTTCGATTTCCATGAATAAAAATGTCTTGTTTGAAATTTTTATCATTTTTGCTTCGTTTTGTTTTAGTTGTAGTAGTGCTCATTGAGTTCGTGGGGGGCAGTACTAACATACTCGTACTTATTTCTTCCGCGAAGCATTGACACTTGCATTGCTGAGTTCCGATTTGGTTCGGTTTGAAAATAGGTGCAGCACCTAAAACTTAACACCTTTTTTATAGTTCTTGATGATATTGCTGAACGAGCATATCCACCTGATGTTAAGTGGTATCCATCACCTATAACAAAATATTTCCTCGCAAGTCACGATAGAAACGTGACCTACGATGCACTGCCCTGGCTTTATCAACTTGAGGCATAACAGATACAGATGTTGAGCCTCCTGAAAAGAGTAAGTACGTACCTAGTTAAAAGTATGTTATGAAGTTTCAATTTAGTAATTGGCACTGATTTGGATCAGTTGAGCTATCTCTAGATCGTTTGCACCGGTCCGCAGATAGCTCACCTGATTCATATGTATTTTGCACATTTTGTAAATACTTGTATTCATTGTAACTTTCATGGTAAGTAAATCTTTTTTTTTTCTTTTTTTTTCCAATATTCTTTAACATTTTTCTCATTAGATACCATAAAGCGCAACGTTGGCTGCAACGTACTACAATGCATTAAACATTCCAGTCGGCTTCTGTATTCGTCAAATTGTAAACCTCTTTATCATTCACGTGTGCACTCGCCTGATAATGCGATGGCGATCGATGATTTCAAACGATTCGTATCTATCGATTTGTCGATACGAATCAGTATTCGATACGCTATGCTACTTTCTGTTGAACTCTCACTGTTAAAAAGGCATTGTTTTTAATGCATTTACATACTTACATATTAATTGTCATAACAATTTTACAGTTATTTTAATAAGGTATAAAAAATTACCTACAACATCAGATTTTCGTGTGATACTTCGAAGCCGCGTCACGGCTCCAATTTATATATGAGTAAGTCGAAACAAATGTGCAAGAAATGTATGTAATTGTACGTCCTAGAAAAAAATATGTACTTTAAGGGTTCATAAGGTATTTGACATATATTTGACGCGGCTGGGAAGCACGCTATCCAGCCGCTGCACGTCGTACACGGTTTTAAACGGTTGAATATGATTCAAACTGATCGCTAAACAAATGTACATTAATTGTACTTCCTAATGATAGTAAAATATAACCGAAATAAAAACCGGCCAAGTCCGAGTCGAACTTGCGCAGGAAAGGTTCCGTACCATTATCTATAAAAACGCATTTTCTGGGCGGAGATCGTACCCACAGCCTACAGCACGAAAGCAGAGCTACTACCAACTGAGCTGTGAGAGCTGACCTCATCAACTTCTTATCCATGTGACAAGGCAGTGAAATCATGAGACCGCTATCGAAATTACCTCATCTCTAATGACTTTGATTATGTCTCCTGTTATATGGTGTTAGATAATATCTAGCGCTAAGCAGATTGTGCTATCATGCGCAGTAGTAAGATTAAGACAATTTGTCTATAGATAGAGTAATAGAGCTTTCTGTGAAGGGCTCCTCCGGGGAAGTACTACCACTATGCCTTTTTCTGACGCCAAGCAGAATAGTTTCGGTTCGCAGAGTGGTTGCCGGTGAAATTACTGGTGGGCCATCTGTATGCCTCAAGTTGATGGACACAGGGCATCGTAGGGCAAGTTCCTATCGTGCGTGACAAAGCAATACTTTGTTATAAATGATGGGTACCGCTTAACATCAGTTGGGTCATTGCAAGTTGGATAAATAGTAAAAAAAAAATATAAATAGTAAATTATATAGTTGTATAAATAGTAATAAATAGTAAATTATATAGTTGTATGTAGATTTCATTATATTGTCTTTTTAAGCTACTGCTAGGAATTGTTTTTGATTAGGTAGATTTTTTTACAACTTACCTATAGGCAAATCATTTGACCGCAATCTCCTGATGTTAAGTGATTGAGTGGTTGACGGTGTAGCATGCTTACCTTAAAAGATACGCTCTTCTATTGAAAACCTCCAAAACCTACTCCTAACTAACCCCGGTACCAGGCATAGCTTCACTCGTTTTCACTTGTTTGAACACTTGCTTGAACACTGTGTGTGGCACGAGACTTTGAATCAAAGTCTCGTGTCAAACACAGGGTTCAAACAATTGAAGCTATATCTGGCGCCGGGGTAAGGGTATTCGGAAGAATAGACGTCAGTAAGTTTTTATTTATCAAGAAACTTGAAAATTCCCAGTTTCAACTTTTAAAAGTTTAGGAAATTGTTGCCATAATAATCAAATTGAGTGGGTTTTAGTTATACCTCGTTGAACCGACAACCGCTGGTAAATAAAAGTTCTCCATTCATCATGAACCAGCCCGAAGGCTAGTTCATGGTGGCGTTTACCAACTTAGTTCAATAGACTTTTTTGTGATGTTCCTCGAAGTAAAATAAAAAATGATCGATTTATGCGATAATTTGTTACATTTCGGGCTCGTAAAATTTGTTTAGATATAATAAATAAATAATAAATATTGGTGGACTTTCCACACAGCACTATCTAACCCCAAAGTAAGCCAAAGCTTGTATTATGGGAACCATATAGCTGATATAATACATATATACTTTTTTGTAATTACATGTCATGTTTGTAACATCTATGTTCGTCACACAAATTTTTGTTCTCGGTGGGGATCGAACCCACGGCCGTATTATATTTATTTGTTTGACAGCCTTCACGGCGCAGAAGGCAGAGCTGATGAGCCGTGAAGGCTGTCAAATAAATAAATATAATATACCTAAGCACAAGAACAAAAATTGCCTTGAATTGAAAAAGTTTGCGAATTGGACAAATACTTATTTATTTCATATATTTATTTTACTTGTGGTCATAAAAGAAAGTATCATATCATTTTAATATTCTTCTGTGCAGTTCTTGTAGGTATCATTTTTAGAAATTTTGCGTGTTTACAGCAGCAATATATTCTTTCTGCATGTAAATGGCGATTTTGACTCTGACCCCAAGGTCGGTTGCTAAGGGGCTGACAACCGTCAAACAACTTCTCGTTCGTATAAAGTTTGCATAAGTACGAACTAGTTTTCGTATAAACAAAACATTTTGGTAGAAAAACTAGTTTGTATCAAAATTATGTTTTAAATGAACTGTCTGCAATGTTATTGCGATTTCTCATAAATAAGTTTAGTTCTATTATATCTTTCAAAATGTTAAAATGTGCGAGCGAGAATTCGTTTGAAGTGCAGAACGCTTTTTTTATTTTATCTATTTACTAAAAGATTACGTACAATTTTCATCTATATAACATCGTGTAATCTAGTTAGGTTTGTGTCAATGTTGATGGAGCTTCTTTTTGCAATATATTTTTACTACTATAATATTGTTACTTGAAACTGCTATTGTATAAAGACGCTGAAAACCGATGGAGACCTGTCAAGCTAAGGTCATGGTACATTTCCGCATCTAACCTGAAACGTATGTGGTACATGCTTTTGCAATGCTCGGCTTTGACCATGGCACATCGTAGCCTGGAGAGAAATGCAGGATCCTCTTTGTAATAAAACCTTGATGTGAATGACTAGCTTACAGTAGGTCCTAAATAATAGTAGTTTTTAAACTTTCACGATCATAACAACATAGCCGAAACGTTGGGAAATTAATAAAGGTAAAACGCGATAAATACCCGTGTAATACTTCAATATAGCTTCTAAATAAGTACATGAATTCGTTGAAATTAGCATTGTCTATTTATTTTCTCTGTCTATTTGATCTTTGATTGATCTTTTCCATCCAAAGTTTGTCTGGAAAAGATAGATTTTAGCGATAAGGCCGCCAAATGACTTTAATATTTAACTTTTTTGTGTGAGTACGTACTTGATTTGTCTTTGTGTGCTTTTACAAAATTGAAGTATTCTATTTATAATGTAGTATTCTACCAGCTATCTAGTGCCTATACAAGCTTTGCTTAGTTCGGGGCTAGATATCGCTGTGTGAAATTATCCATACTGAAAGTACTGTGTGCTAATAGTAACTTCCTAGAGGTGTGAAAATAATTGTTTTTCTTTATATGTTTTACTAGTGGCTTCCCGCGGCTTCGCACGCGTTGAAGTGGTGAACCGTGATTGAGCCACAAACATCAAAACATCGTAACTTTCGCATTGATTTGTATATTATTAGGGTAAGATTTTAAATACCTACGTAGGTATAAGAGATACCTATAGGCGTACATTACCTATATTAGGTAGGTAGTTATAGGTACTGACTGAGTTTGGCACAAACATGACAAATACAACAAAGACAACCTTACACGGAAAATATGTACTTATTTGTTCCTAGTTTCTACCTCAAAAACAAACGAAACGAAACAGCTTCACGACTTTGATCCCCAATCACGGTAGATACCCTCATATCTCTTCGTACCAACTCAAGATTCCCGTTTTTAGAATATCCCATATATAACACAGAATATAACATTGACGCTTCGTTGTATCCTTTTTACTCGAGCGCAACGAAGGAGGGTAACGTTTCAGGGGTTGTTTTCGAAAATCAAACTGTTTTTTTGTTATTTATCCACAGAACACATTTTCTTTTAGTTTGAAGTTAATTACACTACGCGTTAAAAATCTCCCATACAAACCTTGGGACTTTGGCAGTCTTTTGCACCCTTTGCAGGGGTAGTTTTAAAATAGTGAAAACGTGATTTTAATCTATTTATTGTGGAGTATATTTACTTCAAGTTTGAAATCAATCGCACTATGCGTTAAAAATCTCCCATACTAACTTTTACAGTCATTTGCACCCTTTGCGGGGGTAATTATCAAAACTTCAGTGTTATTCTTAATTGTATATTTCTTAGTATATTTACCTCAAGTTTTAAGTCAATCGCACCACGCGTTAAAAAACTCCCATACAAAGTTCGACATCCCTTTGCATACTTATTAAGGGTAGTTTTAAAAAACCAAAAATGTTATTCCTATTTTTTTAGCCTTGATGTAAATCTACTTCAAGTTTCAAGTTTGTAGATTCAAGGAATAAAATTTTTCATACCAACGTTTTCAACCCTTTTTACACCCTTAGGGGTTGAATTTCCAAAAATCCCTTCTTAGTACACCTCTACGCCATAAGACCTATGTACTCTTCAAATTTCAAGTCTCTCTAGGACCAGCGGTCAAAACACTCCCATTCAAACTTTTTCATCCCTTTGTACACTTATTAAGGGTAGTTTTAAAAAACTAAAAATGTGTTTCCTATTTTTTTGCCTTGAAGTATATGTACTCCAAGTTTCAAGTTTGTAGGTTCAAGGAATACAATTTTTCATACCAACGTTTTCATCCCTTTTTACACCCTTAGTAGTTGAATTTCCAAAAATCCCTTCTTAGTACACCTCTATGCCATAAGACCTATATACTCTTCAAATTTCAAGTCTCTAAGTCCAGTGGTCAAAAAACTCCCATACAAACTTTTACATCCCTTTGCACCCTTATTAAGGGTAGTTTTAAAAAACTAAAAATGCCTTTCCTTTTTTTTTGCCTTGAAGTATATGTACTCCAAGTTTCAAGTTTGTAGGTTCAAGGAATCCTATTTTTCATACAAACGTTTTCAACCCTTTTTACACCCTTAGGGGTTGAATTTCCAAAAATCCCTTCTTAGTGCACCTCTACGCCATAAGACCTATGTACTCCTCAAATTTCAAGTCTCTAGGACCAGCGGTCAAAAAACTCCCATACAAACTTTTACATCCCTTTGCACCCTTATTAAGGGTAGTTTTAAAAAACTAAAAATGCCTTTCCTTTTTTTTTGCCTTGAAGTATATGTACTCCAAGTTTCAAGTATGTAGGTTCAAGGAATACTATTTTTCATACAAACGTTTTCAACCCTTTTTACACCCTTAGAGGTTGAATTTCCAAAAATCCCTTCTTAGTGCACCTCTACGCCATAAGACCTATGTACTCCTCAAATTTCAAGTCTCTAGGACCAGCGGTTTAGGCTGTGCGTTGTCTATATGTCAGTCAGTCAGTCAGTCAGTCAGTCAGGACTTTGAGTCTTATAGTATTAGAGATTAGTAGAGCCAGTAGTTTTCAGTGGGTTACCTGCATTTGAGAGGTATAAATAATGAATGCTTACCAGCGATGATTTGACTACACTAACGGCCGGTTCCTGAAAGCTCGATCAAAACTAATCGGATGTCAAGTCACTCGCCATTTCAGCTATTACATCGAATTAGATAGAGATAGAATGTGACTTGCCACATAGTTTTGATCGGGCTTTCAGAAACCGGCCGCGAGCCGTTGAATGTACTATTGTTGTTTGCAAACCACAGAGGCACTGAATAAGGTTAGCCATAAACATACGTGCGCCGTAAAACGGCGCACGAGTTAAAACAATAACACATTTTGGGTGAGATGGCGTGCGATTACGGACGATCTAGCACAGTTGCGGTTTGTATTTTGCGACTACTTGAAACTTAAGAGGCTGACAACCGTCGAAATAAGCTCACAACTGTAAGCAGCACGGTAGAAATATCGTTATGTGTGAAAAAAAATAATGGAATAAGCAACTGGTTCACCTGATGTTAAGCAGTTATACGGCCTGTAATAATTTATTGGTATTCATTACCCTTGAAGAGGCACGTCAGGCACGTCCAAATAATAAAAACACATCCTCACATTTAGTGGTATTAAGCATTCCATACGTGACAGGTCGCAAGCCCGTAGCTGATGGTAGTAAACGAACTCTGCTTCACACGGTGTTTTCCTTCACCGTTCTGGCATACAATCTAATTAAAGTAGGTATATTAAAGCCGGAGCATTTTTTATTTTAGCGAAGTTCTGTTAGTGTTAATGAACACAATCGAAGATAGATAATAATTTCACAAGCCATCGATTTTCTATACAAAAGACATAAACGCGCGCGCACAATTTACCAAAATGTTATTATCGGAGCCTAAACTTTAATGAGAGCTCGTTTAGGATAATATTTAAAAATAAAGCCGTAAAGGCCAGTATTGACATTTTATTTTATATACAAGCATGTTAAGAGAGTTCTTATAACGAATACCAGCCTTATAAATTATGCAAAATGCTTTATACAAGTGGGCGACACTACAACTTGACAGGAATTATTGAGGTTGCAAATTGTCTGCTAGGTTGCATTCAAACAAAGTTCGCTAGACTTAATATTGCCAATTACATCATTTTAAACCACTCACCTGGATATCACAAGTATGCGAATAATATCTTTATCCAATCACAGTGAAGCGTCCTTGCATCAGTCACATCAATCACAAAGTAGACCTTGACAAGCGAGCATCGCAAGATGTACAGTCTGTTTGTACTTAAGGGTCACTTGCTCACACGATTGCCAAAACTTCGCAAACTTTCAACAACGCTCGCGCATAACAAACACTTGTCTCGTCTTATAATCCTTGATTCCGTCCAGAAATATGTCGTCCGCGCTGTCACGTCGTCCTTCGACTAATTTGTTCCACTGTTGCTGTATCGACGAGGACTTGGCATGCACATACCGCCCAATCTCTCTTGCAATTGTAATGCGCAGCGCGTTCGTCGCTTTCCGCATTTTAAAACGGCACCCCAGGGTGGAAGTGTCTCATCATTTATAGAGCCATGCGAGGTGCTAGTACTTGGTACAGTTTAATGAGTGCCTGGTTGCGTTCGCTGGCGCGGCGATACCGGTACGGAATGGAGCCTGGGTCGGGTGTAATCGTTCGACGTCAACTCGGCAGTTGGCCACTGGGTTAGCGGTGTTCCTTTTCCTGCTTTGCTTCTTTCTTTAATAGGTAACATACATTAAGTGAATCTGCTCGGGCTTGGAACCTGTTCTTGAAAACTTACTTCTATATTATAAGCAATCGTTCTTTTGAACTTGGATCCTGCTATTTCATTTTGTTATGTATTTTTTGTAGTACCATCTCTTTATGTTATAAGTGGTTTATTATATTTGAGAATATTTTATGCATTTTGAATAAAGCCCGACCAATTAGTAGTGTTAATTTGTCTTGTATAAAAAGACGATAAATACCGTGTAGCTCATAAAAACCGTCGATATAAACCAATAACAAGATATCTTTTACTAACTTCAGTAACAGAATGGCTTCAATCACTTAAAGATGCATGCAATGCTCGTAACGAAAGCGAATGTCTTGAATTATCCAATTTCGAGGTGCGCGTGATGTTTGGACTAACGTAATTCGTAGCTAGACTAGAAGAACTATCTAATTGGATCAACTGCAGTCACTGAGTCGACGATTATACCGTAGTTGGAGGTCTCACTGGCGCAACGGGCTAACCGACTGAGACGCGAGAAGGTTCGAATCTCGCATAAATATCATGTTTTTTTAAGGCCAACAGTTTAAATAAACCTAAATTCAAGGGCTGCTTGCACAACGATCCGATTTTATTGTATTTTTTTTTATACAACCAGCTGATGGAACTGGCTGATGGCCCACCTGATGTTAAGTGGTAACTATCACCTATAACAAAGCATTGCCTTGTAAGTCACGCACGATAGGAACGTGCCCTACGATGCACTGCCCTGCGTCCATCAGCTTGAGGCATACAGATGTTAAGCCTCATGTGCCTGTAATTACACCGGCAACCACACTCTTCAAACCGAAACACAGCGTTGCTGCTTGGCGGCAGAAAAAGGCGTGTATTTAATTAATCATCTTTACCACACTAAACATATTTACCGTAAACATTTCCATTGTCTGACAGTTCGCTAATTATTAGCTGCTTATTTCATAGATAACTTAGGGCCGTTTTTGCAAGCGGCCCTGTGTTATCTAAGCATCACAAAAGCCAATAATGATCTTCACAGTTTTTTTGAAACACATTAGGTATAGAATTTGATCCGGTAGCAGTTTTTACGTGACGGGAACAATACAGGCACCTCTGCCTGTATTGTAACCTTATTTAAATTACGCATTCCCATTTTACTGCGTGTCGAACAGTGCAACTTAACTCTGTGACATCAGATCATTTACAATGTCATATTGTTATACACCAGAATTAGGCTGGAACAGTCGTGACTCGAAGGAATCATGTTACATTATAATTTCGTAAAATAGGTCTATTCTGTACTAACAATAGCATCCACTTGAGTATACTTAGTTCATTCATCTCAGGCGCGTCATGGCCTTTATTCCGTTGAGTTAAGAAACAAATTGCAATGATTTCTGCCTTGGGTATGGAAGGCTCTCTCAGCCGCAAAGATTCTGGCGATTGGCAGTCGTAGCTAGCCTTATGTTGACATGATTATGATGGTGTATCAAATGATTTCGGTTTTTATGATATGTAATTGAGTGATAATAACTTGCTTTGTTACGAAAATATTCGTTAGCTCCTTTAGATCTTTGGCTATGCAAACAAAATGAGTGATACTATTATTCTGACTGTTATTATGTATGTAATTACCTATTTACTACTTACTGGAAATAAATACATTTATTATTTATTTATTTTATATTCGAATTAACGCTTGACGCAATCAAGACGCAGACAACCATCAAACCACTTCTCGTTGGCATTTTCCAACATTTTCGAAATTAAAATCAGTGAATGTACAAACAACAAAGTTACGAAGAACAAAAGACAGTTTTTGCAAAAATATCACTATGATCCAAAAAAGGTTCATTTAAAAAAATGTGATACAAAAACTTAAGTTAAAGCTGACCTATTCAGAATTTCAGTAACAAATCGGTTGGCTGAAGATTAGCATAAGCGCCGTTAATGTACACAAGAAGGTAGAAACCTGGCACCCTCGCGTATAAATAATGCATTTACAGACATTGTTATGGTAATTAATTTGGCACACTTTATACATTTGCACCTCCAGGCACAGAATAAATAAGTGTTCCAGGGTGAAACTTCAGTTACAACAACAGCCAATTACGTACCCTACAGATGCGAAACTCGTGAGGCTTTAAACTGATAATACAAAAACGTACCTTCAATCTCTCTTTGATCGCCGGCAAGCAACCGGTCGCTGGCAAGGCAGCAACAGATGTGGGTTGCGTAAACTCATCAGAGATCAAGAAGATTTGCCAGTTTTTTTTTAAACTTTTTTTTATTTTTTTAAGCTGATCGAATAAACAGTTGACCTACCTGAGGTGCAGTAACAAAGCATTGCTTCGCAAGTCACGTATTTAGAACACTCTACGATGCACAACTCTGCAACCACTTGAAGTATACAGGTGTTACTTAGTTGATTTCATCATCACCATTCAAACAGCAACGTTGCTTGGCGTCAGAAATAGCCTTTACTTTCCTGACAAGCACTTCACAAAGAGCACTACCAACGAATAATAAGAGAAATTACAATTGAAAACCTGATAAAAATGGTTCCCACACTAGATAAATCTGTATTGCGGGTACCTGCATGCGATATACAAAAGTTTTGAGCCTCAGTTACATAGCAGTCAAAATCAAAATCAAAACGGTCTTTATTCAGTACAATCACAAGGATCACTTTGAAACGTCTTATATGCTAGGTGAATCTATCGTCAGTTCCTCGCGACCAAAGCCTAGAAGAACAGGCAAGATACTTACGGCTTGGTTAATAGTGTTTTTTTTTAAATTGTATTATGGTACCTACTTAATTATTTAGTGTTAGTCCCAGGCTTTTTTGTCATCTAGGCAGTATTATTAATTTAATTTAAAACACTTGGTAACGTACTACTCAGAAATTTACGAATATACCTATTATAATAGTAATATAGTTAGTAAATGAGTTTCAGTTCTGTTATATACTACCTGTAGCTTGGCTTCAGTTTTGTATGCGTGACCGGAGCGACACAGATTCACCAGGAAACACATCTTTCATGAGTTATGTGTACTTTGGTACTTTAATAACAGAAACATGTTGAAATGCTAAAACGTCCGAGTCTTATTGTTTATTGTTAGGTTAAACAGCGTAGGTGAGTAATGAGAAAATATTTAAGTATTGGAAAGCTTACCAATTAAGTATATCGTCTTGTAAGTAGGTAAAGCCTAGATAGAGGCCGTCGAAGGTGGGCCTGTAAAGTAATTTAGGTAGTAGTTGAGATATTTCGCTCTGAAAATGCATATAGGATGATCAGCACCATCAACCTAAAGAAGTCCACTACCCGACATAAGCTTGCCCATTTTTTTTCTCATTCGTTTGTAATATACTATATTAAAAGTTTTTGCACGCCATCATGATCCTTAGTGACCGAAGAGGAGGCAGAATAAATTAATTAATTATTTCTTAATTAATTTAATTATGACTACCTACATCAACATTTTCCTTCCTCAACTATCCTTTAAAAATAAACATACCTACGACATGAGATGCAGTCCAATCCTATCCCCGAAGCACTGGCGGTCTAGTTGTATCGGCCTCGCCTTCCGATCCTAAGGTCGTGGGTTCAAAAACCGGGCGTGCACCAATGCGTTATTCTGTTGAACAATTTATAGCACAGTGCCAGTACTCTCCAACGGTGAAGGAAAACATCGTAAAGAAACCGGCATGTAGTAGAACCTTAAAAGTTCTAAGACATGCGTCAAGTGCTCGAAAGAAGCCTCTTTGAGGCGCACTTAAATCCTTTCACCACACTGTTTCGAAAGAACTAGTGACACGATAGGAAGAAGAAGACCGAAACATTCACAGCTCAGTTGGTAGCGCTGCCTTCTGCGCCGTAGGCCTTGGGTTCGATCCCCCCCCGAGAACAAATATGTGTGATGAACATATAGATGTTTTTTCTCTGTCTGGGTGCTATATAATATTATATGTATGTATTTACAAAAAAAATGTTTGTATGTATTATATCAGCTATCTATATTCTCATATTACAAGCTTTGGCTTATTTTGGGGCTAGATAGTGTTGTGTGGAAAGTCCAATAATATTTATTTTTATTAGCCAGAAGCTACACATTTCATTTTAGCCATACAATCCATTAACTGTACCACATTTGTGTTACTAAATACTTACCAGTCTTTTCACGTAGGTATTGATTGAAGGCAAGAGAAAACCATTGGTCTGGATTATTGCCAATTTTTCAACTCGACAACAGGAAAATCACCAATAATAATTGATTGCAAAAGGATTAAAATTCGGATGTGCGTGGAGTAGCTTAATCTGAATTCTGAGTTGGTACTTGGTAGTCGATGGTAACGTAAATTGCCTCTATCCGGGGGGACCGCAAATATATATTAATAGACTGTCTTTTGGCTACAATCTCACCTGATGGTAAGCAACGATTAAGCCTACTTAAATCATATTTTTTAGTCATATCTAGACATTCGATAAAGTTAAACGAAAGTTTCCGACCCTAAATAAAAAATATGAATAAAATTCACTTATAATCGGAAATTCGCGACAAGAATCGCTCCGTAATTCTTAATTATATGTACCTACTACATGTCTTCCGAAGCAGCGAAGTAGCCAACGACGTTGTTGAGCAGTTAGTATAAAGTCATCAGATGTGTGTGTGTTGACAGATGATGATCTGCCGGAGATGCAAAGCAAAGCTGTGCGTAACACGGTTACTCTCATCCTCCGATAATTAATGTAAATGACGACATTTCTCTTCATTTCTAGGATATAAGATAAGATCAGTCTCAATTTAGATACCTTAGGGGTTTATCATTAAAAACTTCACTAATGATCATTCAGTTAACTTGTTATAGAAAATAAATTACAGGCACAAGGGCATTGCATCGTAGGGCACGTTCTTGCGAGGAAATGCTTTAATATACTTGAATGATTGAATAAAAAAAACTTGAATCATCATCATTTTGATAGACCATCAAAACATCAGGTAGGCCATCTGCTTGTTCCATCAGTATAAGCAGTGTGAAAAAAAAAGAACCCACGGTATTACGATATAATGGGGGGGGGGGGGGGGTTACTCCCACTAGACCACCTCTCTCTCTCTCCTTCTAATCATAAGAATATCCCTACTTCCCTACTCTTCTTCCAAAGGGCTCCATATACCTAAAAATGCCATAGATCTAAAAACTCGCAAGTCACTTTCTAAAGAGTAGACTCGGGTAATGTCGTAAACGGTACAAATAATTGTAGCGTAATTGACTGTCCTCAGCAACTTAGTAGGTAAAAATCCGGTTGCGCTGTCTAGATTCTAGTTTCCTCTCTACAGATAAAACCGTCAAAAACTCGTAAAAATAGAAAAACCCAAATAAACACTGGTGAAACGTGCGACTCCGATCGCGTAAAGTTTTGCATATCAAAGTTTATTTTTTAATTATTTTGTTAAAGGTATATTTGTTTCTTATTATTTTCTTTTGTATGTATGTAGCTACACATTTTTCACACACAAATTATTTTTTATCATGCACACAAGAACCCCTTCTAAATCTAATGAGTCCACTTCATCCAACGGTTGACCGCCCATTGTACTTTTAAGTCTGTTTTTTTGTTATATCCATAAGTTGTGTGCAATAAAAAGTTTTTTTATATATAAAAATAATAGGAAATTCAAATTTCGGGAATGTCTTACACAATGTAGATGCTCTTTTGTTTCTATAAGTTACAGGATGGTTTTGGCTGCACTGTCCAACCAGCAACCAGTTGACCCAAGTTTGTGACCCACTGATTTTACCATGCTCTGTTAGATTAACAAAGTATGAAAGGGCCGTTAAATATGTCAAAATGTAAGCGTTTGACATCTAAGGTTTGATTTAACGGCCTGTTAATCCTTGATTAGTAACTAACAGCATGGTGAAATCAGCTCTTAGTCTTTAGAGCACTGGTGGTCTAGTGGTAGCGGCCCCGCCTTCCGATCGTAAGGTCGTGGGTTCAAAACCGGTCGAGCACCAATGAGTTTTAAAAAAAAATATGTGCACAATGCCAGTACTCTCAAACGGTGAAGGAAAACATCGTGAGGAAACCGGCATGTCGTAGAACCTAAAAAGTTCTATAACATGTGTCAAGTGCTCTAAAGGAGCCTCTTGAGGCGCACTTAAATCCTTTCACCACACTGTTTCGAAAGAAACTAGTGACACGACAAGAAGAAGAAGAAGCTCTTAGTCCCACAAAGATGAGGTTCTGAATCAAAAACTTCATACATTGACTTACAAGTTATGCAAAACTAATGCTAATAGGTATGAGTTGCTAGGTAGGATCGGTAAAGAAAATGCATAAAATTATACGATGTTGTTGACAGGTTCTTTCTGATCTTCTTTTCCTATAACCATCTAGGAAGAGTCGCGTGAAACGTTTTACCTAGTTTGTTAGAGGTACAAAGTGATCTTTGTGATTTTATTAAAGGGCATTTCTTTGCATTTCGTTCGTTCCATCAGATGGCCCACATGAAGTTAGGTGGTAACCATCACCTATAACAAATCATTGCCTCGCAAGTCATGCACGATAGGAACGTACCCTACGATGCACTGCCCTGCGTCCATCAACTTGAGGCATAGGCATGTTAATCCTCATGTGCCTGTAATTTCACCGGCAACCACACTCTTTAAACCGAAACACAGCAACGCTGCTTGGCGGCAGAAAAAGGCGTTTTATGAAACACTAGCGGATCTACAGTTTATTTTGAATATGCCGTCACTATCACTACTACGTTACTAGAATTAGTCCCAGACTGTTCGTTGATAGTCGGTCAGTGAAACAACATAATTATTTATGTAGGTAGGCAGGTACAGGTTCGCAAAGTGACCGAATTCGCCCAAGGAAAGTCAAAGCGTTTACATCACGTCTTTACCGTTGCATCGGCCTCCCCTAAAATATGGCAACCTCAAATCCTACATTACTGATAACTTTCTCACAACAAGTATATTTTTTATGAAGATCATCGAATTTATTAGTTTTAAAATGCGGGTTTTAAAAACAATTGCTTTTGTATATCTACGTATATATACATCTGCATCTACACTTCTACACTAATGTTATAAAGAGGAAAGATTTGTATTTTAGTATGTTTGTATTTTTGTATGTTCTTTATGTATGTTATTTTTGTTTGTAATAGGCTCAAAAACTACTGGTCCGATTTCAAATATTCTTTCACCATTAGAATGCTACATTATCCCTGAGTAACATAGGCTATATTTATAACTAGAAAAAATTTGGGATCCCTTCTAAAACTTCAATAATGTAACCCAAGGTGGAAAAAATTATCATTACATCGCGTGCGCTGCGAAAACTATTGATTATAGAACAAAATAATGTACTACGTCTTTGCAGAACAAGTCATCATCTACAAAAAATGTCGCGACAGCATTTGTCTAACTATTATAGTTATGTCACAATAAGTGTTCTTTTATTATAAAAAAACAATTGAAATGCCGCCGCTAGAAAAGGGTCTTTATTTGTACCTTGGTATTAATACTTCTCGAATTTTTCAAATCGGACATTCCATTCAAAATATGTGACGAAATTAAAAATGTTAACGGGTCCACGGGGTGCGATTTCACTCACTCAGGGAGAAGGGCGTGCAAATGTATGAAATTAAGTGCGATGCTCGAACCCACGATCTAAGTTTATCCTTAAATGTTCAAAAAATGTATGACCACCCATGCGAAGCTGGGACAGGCCGCTAGTCTTCTCTAAAAATATTTATTTTTGCATGTCAATTTGTAGGTGAGATACTATATTTTTCTTCAAAAAAAATATTGTCTATGCATTAAAGACCAAAGGCATAGCCATGCTACCAATAAAAAACGTGTATAGTTGGTAAGTAGGTAACTTATTTGTTTGTTAGCATGATGCAGTTCACGCTAACATTATCAATGACTACAATATCTTATCACAGAGATTCAATCGCCACCCTGCAATCGCGAATAGATAAAACAATAAATATCTAGGTACTTAGCTACGATAAAAAAACAATTATCACGAATCACTTTCAGTCAACAATCGTCTAAATGGCGGATAAGTCGAAGAAAAAACCGTCCTTCTTTACTTTGAAAAGATGGAACAGCCAGAGTATGAAGAACGAGGAGGTGACTAAAATAACTCCACCTGGGACGCCAAAAGTGCAGGATGGACTCTTTTCTAAGTCAACAGTTGCGGGTCGAGCATCGAATTCACACACGCAGCCTAGGCCTAGAAAGTAAGTACCTACCCAATAACCAAGTACTTAGGTAGGACTTAAACATGACCATAATTAAATCGTGTCGATTCCCTCGAGTGTCGAGGACCTGTTTTCATTCTTTAGTTCAGGGTTTCCCAACTTTTTTTGCATGGTGCCCCCTCCAGATTATAAAAATGTTTCCATGCCCCCTATATTTTTCATCTTTTATTCAATAAAAAAACAAATTATTTTTACGACAGGTATATTACACACGAAAGTTGAATGGCTTATTTATTTGATGTTACTAAACTAAAATATTGATAATTATTTAATTGATAATTTTTGAACCAATTCAGTTTTTGACAAAGTTATCATCAAATCACTATCGACTGCAAGACGATTTCGCTGTTTTGTCTTAATCTGCACTAATACTGAAAATCCGGTTTCACACAAGTAAGCTCGAGGAAAATGGCAGAAGTATTCGCTACTTAATCTGTATGTAAGTGTTTTAAATCATATACAGTAATAATTAGAATAAAATATCCGAACACTTCATGCCCCCTAAGATCTTTCTACGCCCCACCAGGGGTGCAGGGAAATCCTGCTTTAGTTGATAATAAGGTATTTCCTAGTGTTACTGTTCTTAGTACCAAGAGTCCTGGGTTCCCTGCCGAGGCAAACCCTCAGACCGTGCCTAATTCAGTCGTGGTTTTATATTAGGTACTTTTATTACTTTCTGGAAAAAATCAGCTTCAGTTAGAATCAAAACATTAACAGGTAGGTAAGTAAGATATACATTATCAACTTGATGTAATTTTACTAGTAGTAATTAATTAAATACATTATTATTATGTTTAATAATAAATATAACTTATAATAACTCCTCCCTGTTAAGTACCTGCCTATTATAATTTACAACCGCAACCAACTGGTCTTTATGATAGGTATAAAATAACAATCGATCAGATTTTGTGATCATAATTCTTTCAAAACGAATTGATTTATTAATCTGTTTAATTATCTAGGTAGGTACTAACGACACATAATAAGTGATTGAACACCTAAAGAGTTTACACAAATAGCTCCAATTTATACCTAATTTTAGATAAACGTTCCCGAATTGTAGTCGTGACCTAGAAGACGAAACGAAGAACGCCTCTGGTCTCATCCGGTAGATGGACGACATTGAATCGTGGTCAGTCGGTAGATAGTAATGATGACACGGACCTATTTGTTTATTTTGGTAGTAGCTCTGCCTTCTGCACTGTAGGGCCGAGGGTTCGATCCTTACCGATAAGAATATGGGTTTATTCTCTGTCTGGGTCTGGCTGTAATAAACCCCGTTTACACTCAGCTCATGTCGGTGGAAATGAACAGAGACATCGGCAGGGACTTTGGCAAGGCGAGAATGTAAACAGGCCACTTCCATGTCCACTCGTTTTACCCGTGTTGAGTGAACACACATTACCGGCGACGCTGCCGCAGACATATGGACGGCAACATTTCCGTCCACGCGAATGGCAGCGCGAATGTCTAAATGTAAACGCAGTATTATGATGATGAGTTACAAAAAAAACGTATTTGTATTATATCAGCTTTCTATAGTAGAGTTTCTTTTAAGAGTGAAGGGCTCTTCTGGGGAAGTACTACCACCACGCTTTTTTCTGCCGCCAAGCAGCGTTGCTGTGTTTCGGTTTGAAGAGTGTGGTTGCCGGTGTAATTACAGGCACATGAGGCTTAACATCTGTGTGCCTCAAGTTGATGGACGCATCCTAGGGCACGTTCCTGTCGTGCGTGACTTACCAGGCAATGCTTTGTTATAGGTGATGTTACCACTTAACATCAGATGGGCCATGTGCTTGTTCCATCAGCTAGTAGTATAAAAAAAATATAGTTCTCATAGTCCGAACCTTGCTTAGTTTAGGGATATAGATATAGTGTGGAATGCCCACCAATATTTATTATTTATTTATGAAACAGGATGTCCACGGGCGGTATCAAGGAATTGGTGCAGTGCGCATTATGTCTCGAGGTGCTACACAATCCGAAGATGCTGCCTTGCCAGCATACTTTCTGCCTGGCGTGCCTGACCGTTTATGTATCTGGTTTGTACACACAAGCTCAGTTTATATGGTTCTTTCATTACGTGACTCCAATCGTCTCGAATCAGGACTCCGTAGTGGTACGGGCAAGTTGACAAGTGCGAGCAAGATGCCCATGAGTTCCGTACTCAGAAATTATTAATAGTTATTATTTTGAAATGTATACCTACCTACAGAGCCGGACGCGTTTGAGAGGGACTGGCAAATAGACTCATGATTGTAGAGACTGCCGGAAATCGGGGGAGGCCTTTACCCAACAATTGAATACTATGGGGCTATTGGTAGTTTATATTTTTTAGAGAGCAGCTGTAATACAACGTATACCTAACATAATACCCCTATAAGGGCAAAAACCAAGTGATCAAACCAAGCACTTTGACGTGTGCAAAGTTTGAATACTTAGTTTTTTGAAATTCCCATACAAAAGTAAAATAAATATTGTCTCAGAAATTTGCAACAACCCTGATAATGTGTACGTGACCTTGGTACATACGCTATTTGTGTTTACTAATTGGTGGCACAGAGGAAAGTTTAAGAGGCATTTCATGAATGAAAAACTTTGAAATTTTAGAAGTCTTAGAACAAAAGTTGTTCATCATAACCTGTAGAATACCCTGCTTCCGGGGTTGTAGGGGTACTCGTATTATGTTACACGTTGTATCCATAGAAACCGGGAAAATGCTAACATTCACAATCCAAAGGCGATAGCAGATATATATTTCTCAGTTAAATAAATAGATATTGGTGGACACAGCGCCATCTAGCCGCAAACTGCGGGCTTGAACTATGGAAAAAAATATCTTGGGTGGGAATTGAACCCACAACCTTCAGCACAGAAGAGTTACCTACTACCAGCTGAGCTGTGAGGCTTTTCACATCTTATACAAGGTGTTCCAATAATTAGGTTTAAAACTTCGGAGGACTAAAGTACCCATCAATATCAATAACTTTTTCTAAGAAACCAACACTGTGAACGCGAAATAAAAACAGCTGTTTCATACATTTTAGCCAGGTAGGTATTGAACTTTTGTATGAAACAGCTGAAACGCGTTTACAGCGTGGGTTCCTTAGAAAAAGTTACCTATTCATATTGTTGGGTACTTTAGCCCCCCGAAGTTTTAAACCCAAATATTGGAACACCTTGTTAACTTTCTTATCTACTTACTTTTTAAATCTCCGGAATTACCACAATCACGGTTGCAAACTGACATTCTAAAACACTTTCTGCATGCACTAACTGCATTACACCTGTTTATAACGTTGCAACTTTTACAAGCTTTATTTATTGTGGTGTCAGGATTTTGGAGTCGGATTTGGGATATTGGTGACGCGTGTGGGTGGCCAACTTATTTTGACAGATCCACTCGACCTAAATATTAGCTTCGTATTGTTGTTGTTTTATTAACGTCTTTGCGTTAAAACATGTGTTTATAGTTTGTAAGCCAGTTTGTAGCAACAGTTGCAGGCACATGAAATAAAAAAATAAAATAATAAAAAACAAAAAAATCCAGTAAAAGGTTAAACAGTAGGTTAACAAAAATAATGAAGTACAGTAGTTGTGGTATCTAAAATAGTTGATTAAATTATAAACCTTTGTAATTTCTTTGCATAAAAACAAACACCTCGCTCTAACAAGTATAATACTTGTATGTAGACTTGTATGCAATGTTTTGTTTGTTGTTTCTGGTGCTAGGTGATGGTTACCACTCAACATCAGGTGGGCCATCTGCTTGTTCCATCAGCATGTAGTATAAAAAAAGGGTCAAACTTCACCGAGCGTGTCTTCCGCGGTGTAGTTCACTATAATATTTCCAACAAGCCTTTTTTGCCGCCAAGCAGCTTTGCTGTGTTTCTGGTGAAAAGTGTGGTTGCCGGTGTAATTACAGGCACATGAGGCTTAACATCTGTATGCCGTCGATGGACGCAGGGGAGTGCATCATGAGGCGTGACTTACGAGGTAATGCTTTATTATAGGTGATGGTTACCACTTAATACCAGGTGGGCCATAGGCTTGTTCCATCAGCTAGTTGTATAAAAAAATAATAAAAAAACGATAGGTAACCTTCTCTTTGTATTCCAGACTCGCCTGTCTTTGACTGTCCAATCTGCCACACAAGAATCCAAGTCCAAAGCCCGAGTTACCTCATAGACCTCCCCTCGAACCTCTACATAGATTCCATGCTCACTTTAGTCGGGGTCGAGCCCAAGTCTGGGACGCCCCCTACGTCCCCGTCGGTGACAGCCATGCAAAGCGTGGATCTGTTCGCTGCCGGCACCCGGTGTACGAACTGCAAGACTTTGTGTGACAGTGGGGATGTGACTTTATGTGATCACTGTAAACTGGTAAGTAAAGGATCCATCAACACATTTAGTTTTATCGTTAGGTATGTTTAAACTGTAGCTAAGTATTTGCAAATAAATATGTTTTCTTTTTTTCTTTCTTTCATTTATGATTACCTATTTATTTATCAACCATACACAAGGTGTTCCAATACCTACTTGTGTTTAAAAACTTCAGGAGGCTAAAGTACCCATCAATATGAATAACTTTTTCTAAGGGACCAACACTGTGAACGCGAAAAAAAAAAACAGCTGTTCATACATTTTAGCCAAGTAGGTATTGAACTTTTGTATGAAACTTAGAAAAAGTAATAAACCTGAAGTTTTTAAACACAAGTATTGGAACACTTGTATATTATCTTAACAGCTTTATAGCCAAAACGATAACTAAGTTCACATTATTTACAATATTTTTCTTAAATAAAGACGTAAATGTACCAAATAGTAAACACACTTTTTGTAATGCCACTACCTTATGATCACACTTTATTAATTTTGCATGGTATTTGGCTCACAGTAATGCAATCAGACTCGAGAATCATTAGGGTGTTCAGTGTTGTCAGTCCATCGTCGATTCAAATGTAATCAGTACCCCTGTATGTTCTACTACTAATTTTCATCATACTTGCAACATAAAGTTCCGTATCGGTATCTCTATCGCATCTTCATACAAAACCCGCAATGAACATGGAACAAGAACGAAAAACGAGAAACCAAATATGGTAAACACAACTCATACTTGGGGTACATATTCTGATACTTAAATGATCGTCCCTATCGTACCCATCTTCAAAACTAAGCTCTTCTACACATGGTAGGATCATGTTGTTATAATACCCCATGTACACTCAGCTCATGTCGGTGAAAATGTGCAGAGACATGAGCAGGGACTTGGGCAATGCGAGAATGTAAACAGGCCACTTCCATGTCCATTGTTGACGCTCGCGTTGCCAGTGTTGCGTTAACACACATTGTCAGCGACGCTGCCGCAGACATATGGACGGCAACATTTCCGTCCACGCGAATGTCTAAATGTAAACGCAGTATAAGACGCTATAACTTGCTCTAAATATACAGTAGAATAACAAGCTTAAATGCATCCATTTATATTCTACAACAGTCATCCATTTGAGACTATTTGCACGATTCAGCAGTTCATTTTGCTTTATTTATTTGCAGAAATTCTGCGCAGTATGCTGGTCTCAACACTTAGATGATATGAGAATTCAAATCGAGTCTATTTTGAAGCAGTTGGATTCAGCGGCGAGTCGCCTTGAGCATAAAATAGACCACTATAAGGTACTATGGACCCATTACGGTACATTGTGGTTGAGGAAAAGTATTAGGGGCAATTTATCGGTGTCCATTGTAATACAAGAAATTTGTTCGCGGAAATAAGTGTATATTTACGATGTTTCGATGTATGTGGCGTAGTGGGCGACGGGCCAGCTGAATCGAAAAAGGTGGTTCGATTCCTGCTTTGAAAAAATGTGCATTAATTGGTAATTTGTTTCGGACAAAAAATAAAATGTGGCAGGTTACAGATGTAACGAAAAAATGTGTTTCCTTAAGCTCGGCGTGCAATTATAAGAATTATGTTTGAATGTTGAGGTACATGGTAGTAATCATGATATGAAATACTAGTGTGAAGTCATATCAGATTTTTGTTTGTTCGCATAATGTTAGGTATTTAGGTATTTATTCTTAATTGCACAAAAACATAGAGTAAGAGTACCTACAGCAGGAGGGCTTAGTGCTCAAGCATTTCTACCAGCCAGTTATCCTTGAGATTGATCTGAAATCCTTGAAATAGAAATAGAATATGGAATTGCATCAACTTTGTGGCCACAGCGTAACATGCCTCTGTTATATCATTCGATTAGTCAGTCTAACAATTTGGAATAGTAGTCGATAATCTAACTGTATGGACAGAAATCCAAACAGTTAGATATTTTTTTTATACAACTAGCTGATGGAACAAGCATATGGCCCATCTGATGTTAAGTGGTAACCATCACCTATAACAAAGCATTGCCTCGTAAGTCACGTACGATAGGAACGTGCCCTACGATGCACTGCCCTGCGTCCATCAACTTGAGGCATACGGATGTTAAGCCTCATGTCATGTGCCTGTAATTACACCTGTAATTAATTAATTATCGAACTACCAGTAGGACTGTATGGAATAAAAGTTTAATTTGAGACACAGGTAGGTACTTCTTACGAAATGGATCTTCCATTCATGGATATATTTGATTAAAAGCAAATCATCAGCACTGTGATTGATAAAACATTTTGCAGGATCGCTGCGAACGCATAGCTGAACAAATCAACATAGCGGCAGAAGTTAAAATCAACGCCATCATTCAAGCCAAAGAGACCATGTTGCTGGAAGCCACTGATCTCCAGAACACCGGGGATATGTCTGCTCTGGCTTTGAAGACTTCGTTGGATGAAGCCAGGGATGTTGCGTCTCGTGCCATGAATGCTACTAATGATGCTAAAGACGCTGTACAGGTACATCTGTTATATGAAGTCAAAAATAAAAGGGATTTATTCAGTTGATTCAAAAGAATTACTTTGAAACGTCTTAAATGTCTTAATGAATCTTGGTGCCAGTGCCCAACAAAAGAGCAGGCAAAAAACTTACGGCTTAATTCTTTGGTTTTATTTATTTTTTATACAATTAGCTGATGGAACAAGCAGATGGCTCACCTGATGCTAAGTGGTAACCATCACCTATAAACAAAGCATTGCCTCGTAAGTCACGCACGATAGGAACGTACCCTACGATGCACTGCCCTGCGTCCATCAACTTGAGGCATACAGATGTTAAGCCTCATGTGCCTGTAATTACACCGGCAAGCACACTCTTCAAACCGAAACACAGCGTTGCTGCTTGGCGGCAGAAAAAGGCGTGGTGGTAGGACATCCCCGAACGAGCCCTTCACAAAGAGCTCTACTTCTCTTAAAAAAATAATTATAATGTTATTTTATAATGTTCCTATTTACAAAATAATGTAATAATGAAGCTGTGAAGTGTGGTGGTAATTTAATAGTAAATTTGTGGGTGGACTCATATGTGTTGGTACAAGTACCTATGTTTGAAGCACCAAAATGAAATTGTTATTTGTCTGTGATCGAAGATTTCTACTAGAAATTAGATAGTTAGTTCTATTTATTGAATAACGTATGTTGTATGTGTAGAAGTATGTAAGTATTTATAGAATGTAAGCATGTAATCTTATTTATGTAGGTACGAGTATCAGGGCCGGATTTAGAGGTCCAGAGGCCCCGGGGCAACAAAGGAGCGGAGGCCCCCTCGCCCCAAATTATTTTCCAAATAAAGTGAACAATTTTTTTCAGTCGAGTTTTTCAATAAATAATTTATTGTGAAACCAAGTAGATTCTCTTATACAAAAAGAGTTACGAGCCGTGCACATGGTCCATGTGCACTGCTCGTAACTCTTTTTGGTGTTTCTGTTAATATTTTATTTTTCTCGATTATCAGATCCACGACTATGTTCCTATTGGTGAACTGCTATTCTTTTCCTAAGGGCTATCATTATCCATGTTACATGGAAAATGAAAAGAATAGAGAAGCTGCAAGCAATGTACTGAAACCTGTCGAGTTATGTGCTCAAAAAATAAGTGACAAAAACAGAAGTGAATTGAGAAAAAAATATTTCAAAATTAAATTAGGAAACCTCAATTTACCTAGTAAATATTAGCATGTGATCACGATATTTCAGTCGCCTTAATGATTAACTTACATTCGACATTCGGTTTATATTGTAGATTACAAGATAACGATGAAAATAGTCACGTCTTAACGTTTGTGGTCTGTCCGTAAAAATTCGAAATGATTTACATTTGTTGCACAATGTTCGCAAGTTCGTAGCTTCTCAGACGCACGAGAATGTATCAAATTCTGGGATTCCCTGCTACAAGCACGCCACTCAGCGGACACTTGTCAACGCTGCGACGGGTCGTACACTCGTACAGACAAAATACGGGGGAAACGGTACCGTCGTTGCCGTCGTATCTCGTATCGACACGCAAATACTAAAAATAGGCTGAATAGGCTTGTAAAATCCGCAGAATATACTATAAATTCCCCATCCGAACTCGCAATTTTTATTCTACTGTGGATTCACATGGACAGGCAGAGGGCAAAAAAAACTCACACTTGCTCGCTGGTTTAAGAAAATTATGCTTTTGGTAAAATATATTAATAAAAGAATAGACAACTACCTGAAGACGAAATTACGCACGGAAACTTCAATGGACATGAATTATTCACGACTCGATTATTAATATTAGCGTTTGACTCCTTGTCACAATGAGGTGGGTTTTGTATGATAATCGAAATCGATATTCTTCAACAAATTATTATTGATCGACAATGATTTTTTTCAATTTCTTGCATGCAGTAAAGTTCGTGAATAATTGATGGCATTTAATTGTGTCACAATAATAATTATTTGCCTTGCTGCATGAAGAAATATGAAAAAAATTACCTATTAGTCAATAATAATTGATTTATTTAAGAATTGAAGAACACCAATTGTTCACATACTGCAATTAATTTATATACAACGTGTTGATGAAGTTATGTAGGGAAACAAAGAGCGTGTATTTAGACCAAGCACTGGAATACTTTGACGTGTGCAACGGTTGAATACATCGTTTTCGAAATTCGCATAGAAAAGTAAAATTAATATTTTCTCAGAAATTTGCAACAGCCCTGTCTGTGTACGTGTCAAGGTCACACGCACGCGCGCTTCTATCTAGGAAAGAGAAAAACAACGATAACCTACGAGATAATTTGAAATACTTACCTTTCGGTAGGTAGGTAGGTACGCCGCCAATCCCCTGACACGATATTTTTACTGGTTCCTATGGATTTTGTCATTATTTACTGGCTATAATAACACTGGATAAAACTGGATTTTGGTAAGTTTGCGAGATTTCGCACGACAGGCTTCAAACTTCACACTAAACCATTACCTCGTAGGCACTGCTCATACACACACTGACTGACGACGGCTTTTTACATAACAATCACCATTTTATCACGTTTGATGACATTTTCTCAACAAAACAATGTACAACAACGCATGTAAACACAAACAGGGTGACCATCTCAAAAGTGGCGGTTCTGCCACACACCTGCCAAAAAATCTGTCAAAATCTACCAAGCTTGACGATAAAAATACCAAAAATATGACTTCATACCATCTCCTTCGTGGCTACGGAATAAATTAAATACCTACATTACATTCAGTTACTATCTTTTGATCGTTTGTAACGGTTTGCAGTTATCTAAAACGAGATAGAAGTTGTTTAGAAACCAAATCAATAAAGGTAAAAAAGAATAAGAAGTTTCCAGTTCGGTAAAAAATAAATAAATTATAAATATTAAGTATTTCATTAAAAATTCAAACTAATAAGATTTTTCTTGAAATATTTAAAATCTGCTAAATGGCAGAAATCTGCCACAAATGGTAACACTGATCGGCGGCCGTCGGCCGTCCTGATTGGATATGCGTTTTGAAATGCAACCAATGACAGACAGGTTAGTCAAAGATTAAATAGGACAGACTAGACACTTCCCAAAATTGCAGTTGAATAATTTTGTCGTGTCAATGAACCATGGTGGTAAAGTAACATGTTACAATTTAAAGAACTATGAATATCATAAACATTGGTTTACGACATCTAGTAATTAAACAAAAATAAATATTCTATTAAATATTGAGTACGTAGCCACGTAGGTACCTAGTTACTGAATAGGTATTAGTACCAAAAATCTCAGAGAATGTTTACCGTGACTAGGGATTACAGTCGCGAAAATATTTCTTTTACATACCAAGATCTTTAAAAACAGCAACATCATTATTAGGTAGGCACATTACTAGGTAATTGGTGGCAGTTCTGTTACCTATTTTATCTAAGGTTAACAACTAGAGGTCAAAGAACAGCTGTAAATAGGGCTGCCTCATGATGCGTTTAGATTCATTTTAGATAAAAGTTTAAGAGGCATTTCATGAATGAAAAACTTTGAAATTTTAAAAGTCGTAGAACAAAAGTTGTTCGTTATGACCGGTAGAATATCCTGCTTTCGGATCCCTACAATTCTTAATAAACACGTTGTATATATGTATATAAAAAAAAATTGTCGAGACACGGAATCGAATACCCAACCTCCGAGGTTGCGGGCAAGTACCACCCCACTCAGCCATTAAATGATTGGGGTACTCCTCCAAGATGGGTAGTGAATTAGAAGTGCTTATCAGGGCCATTTGAGATTTTGATATTTCACTGATTGGCTGATTGGAGTGAACAAATAGATCAATGATTTCTGTTATTTAAGATTAATATAAACAAATAATCGTGTATGTACAAAGTACTGTAGGCTGTAGGTAAAGGTAAAATAGCAAAAAAAAAAATATCAAAGGAAAAGAAGATGTTTACTAGTGTTTACTACTACTTACTACTACTACTTGGAATTTGAAAGATTTTTTTTTTCCGTAGTCTCTATTGTGGGGGCCCCCCGTTTGTGGAGGCCCCGGGGCCATCGCCCCGTTTGCCCTCCCCTAAATCCGGCCCTGACGAGTATATAAGAATAGTTTATAGGTAGGCTTATTTATTTGTTTATATCGAATGTTTTTATTATACCCTTGATATTTTTAATTTTATAGTGCACCCTAACCAACCATCTTATTCTAGGCTCCTCTCCATCCAAAGGTTGTCTGGAAGAGATCGCTTTTTAGCGATAAGACCGCCCATTGTACATTTTGTTTTAATTTAATTGTTATAATTTTCATTCATTCACAACCCTAAATCCTCAAAAGTCCTTTCTCCATTACAGGTTAAAACATTCATAAACCTCCACCAAAACGCGATTCAGTTGCTCTCGGACGTGTCCAAATGGGACACAGAGCGGTTCGTTTTCGACAAGGAGGCATTCCGCATCGAGATAGACTCCGCGACTCCGATTGATGCGGAGTCAGACGATCCGATGCCGGAAGGAGCTAAGCAGAACAACCCCTTGGAGAGTGAAGATACCCTTGCCTTGCACTACAGGTGGGTTACATCTATAACTTCAATAATGTATTACTTTGTAAATGGATCATACAAAACAACGGTAGGAACCAAGCCGTAAGTTTGTTGCCTGTTCTTCTGGGCTTTGGTCGCGTGGAACTGGCACCTAGAGTCACCTAGCTTTAAGACGTTTCAAAGTGATCCTTGTGATTTTATTGAACCTTTTGACTTTGACTTTGACATCGTGATTCTGGTCATCGAGAGCCCTGGTGGTCCAGTGGTAGCGGCCCCGCCTTCCGATCGTAAGGTCGTGGGTACGAAGCTGGTCGTGCACCAATGAGTTTTCCTGTTCAAAAATGTATGTGCACAATGCCAGTACTCTCAAACGGTGAAGGAAAACATCGTGAGGAAACCGGCATGTCATAGAACCTAAAAGGTATAACTTGTGTCAAGTGCTCGAAAGGAGCCTCTTGAGGCGCACTTAAAATCCTTTTACCACACTGTTTCGAAAGAAACTAGTGACACGACAAGAGGTCGTGATTCTAAGGCTTTAACGACTGTATATTTAGTGACATAACTCGCCGAATGGCAATGGGCAGGCCATATAGCTAGAAGAACTGAGAACCGCTGGCGATTATGAACTACAAGACGAAGCGTGGGACACACACTCGATCGACTATGTCATGAAGATCGCGAGAAGTCGGTCTTTTTTTATACTACTAACTGATGAGACAAGCAGATGGCCCACCGTATGTTAAGTGGTAACCAGCACCTATAACAAAGCATTGCCTCGTAAGTCACGCACGATAGGAACGTGCCTTGCGATGCACTGCCCTCCATCATCCTGAGGCATACAGAAGTTAAGCCTCATGTGCCTGTAATTACACCGGCAACCACACTCTTCAAACCGAAACACAGCAACGCTGCTTGGCGGCAGAAAAAGGCATGACGGTAGTACTTAGTTTTGTTATCAATTACCTATTACAAGTAAAAGTTTTGACACAGGATACATTGGCATACGCAGGAAGTGCGTTTAATCAGCATTCTAAAGAGCACTCGAAGTAAAAGGGCTTTGATTAAAATGTTTTAAGTCTCAGAACGCCAAGCCATCCATATTCACAGACTTGCCATTGAAGTCGTGATTTGTATCTTTCAAGAGCTTTCTTTGCATTATTTTCTTCCTTTAGAAAAAAAAGAAAGAAGAAATCGTTTATTCACCCACCACATAAAAAAATAACTTCTTCTTCTTCTTGTCGTGTCACTAGTTTCTTTAGAAACAGTGTGGTGAAAAGATTTTAAGTGCACCTCAAGATGCTCCTTTCGAGCACTTGACACATGATGTTACTGTTTAGGTTCCACGACATGTCGGTTTCCTCACGATGTTTTCCTTCACCGTTTTAGAGTACTGGCATTGTGAACATAATTTTTTTAACAGAAAATCTCATTGGTGCACGAACGGTTTCGAACCCACGACCTTAGGATCGGAAGGCAGGGCCGCTACCACTAGACCACCAGAGGGCTTATTACGAGTTTAGTGCCGATCGTCGATCGTTACGATACACCGAATTTTCTATGAAAATAAATCAACGGCATCTAGCGTATTCTTTGAGAAATCGTTTTTTTTTCATAGAAAATTCGGTGTATCGTAACGATCGACGATCGGCACTAAACTCGTAATAAGCCCTCAGTGCTCTCAAAAAATAACTTAACTAACATAAATAAAAAAACTAAAAAATCTCTAAAGTTACATTCAGTAGTGGTGAATGAGCTACCATCTCTTTTTGGGTATTTGGGACCTAACGCCTACGCTATTCTACCTAAAGTTAAGGTTGGAAGGCACAGACAAGATTTTATATTAGCTCAACGTGCTATAATTTACAATCGACCAAGGTATAATCTGTATAATCTCTGATTATTAATTGATTTTAAACGGGTCTTATCGCGTAATTGCCTAGTTGTTTATTTATTTTTTTGCCGTGATTGTGCCCAATTCTCATGGCCAAGGCCTTTTTTTATTTCTTCGACTGGGTATGTTAAGGCTACTACACACAGTGCCGGCGGCATTGCCGCCGGCACTGTGTGTAGTAGCCTTTACAACAATTTTGGAGAATGGAGTACTTGAAGCCTCCGTTCTAATACCCGTTTCAACACCATCGTCTTCAGTATAACTTAACCTAACCAAAATACACTGCAGGGCCTAAACAAGTTCCACTTTCTAATTTGCGTTAAAAAGATACGATACGATTTAATGTAAATGATAATACATTTTGCCTCAAGCGATGATGGACGCAAGGCTAAACAACGTAGGACCTGCAAAACGACATCTGTGTTTTTGTAATTTTTTTCAAAAAGCGCTATTTCAATTTCGATAAAATTTATGTGGTACGATAAATTTACCTCTTAAGTATGAAAATGGTCATACTACATAGGACGAAGGCAAACATAAAAATAATCATCAAAATTAATTAATAATTGTTGGAGTAATCGGGTAACAAACATACAAAAAAAAACATAACACTCGAATTAAGAGCCCCGTCCATTTTTGAAGCCAATAATCATCGAAATCATAAACTAATTGGCAGAGTAATCGTGTAACAAAAAAAAAAAAAACTAGTGGTTCGCCCCGAACTGAGATCTCGTAATGCGACCCGTCGAACGCATCAAACCTTTGAGTAGGTGGTAGTCAGAGGCAATTTTGGACTTTTTTCTGACTACCGCCTACTAACTTGGTATGGTAACCAAGTTTCAACTCTATTGGCCTATTTATTGAAGAGTTCCGTTGAACAGACCTTGGCTCCATCATCAGACCTGGTCGTTGTCAACATTTTATGAGAACTGAGTACCTCCTTATTTGATCAAGTCAGCGAAGCGAACGAAGACCTTAGTTTCAACTTGGGCGATTTGGCATTTTTTATATATAATTTCTTAATTTATTTCAAGAAAAAAAAATAAGAAAAAGCAAAGGAACTGGCCGACCAGTAGAAAAACCTGGATGTCAACGAAACTCTTAGAGGTGGGAGCTCTTTAATCGCTGGTTATATATATATCTACATAGGTACATAAAATGCCAAATCGCCCAAGTTGAAACTAATATCTTCGTTCGCTTCACTCACTCGATCAATAAATAATAAATATTGGTGGACATTCCACACAGCACTATCTCGCCCCAAACTAAGCCAAAGCATGTGATATGGGAACCAGATAGCTGTATATAATATACTTTACTTTTTTTTGTAAATATATACTTTTAATATTATATAACACCCAGACAGAGAACAAACATCTATATTCATCACACAAATTGTTTGTTCTCGGTGGGGATCGAACCCACGACTTACGGCACAAAAGGCAGAGCTACTACCAACTGAGCTGTGAAGGCTGGCCCATAAAAACTATATACAAAACAAAACATATCGAATTGAGAACATCATTCTTAATCGATCTTTTGAATCTTTTTAATCGATTTCAATAGAAATCGATTAAAAATGAGTCTCATCATTACAGATCCCGTCACTTCGTCCCCCACTACATCTGGCGTAAAACCTCCCGCCCCTGTGGCGTTGGACTCAGTCCGTGGGACAACCATCTCTACATCTGTGGCATGGACAGCCACAGCGTCCTAGTGGTCGAGAGGACTCAGGCCAAGATCATAACGAGATTGTCTTGTGAAGAGATGCTGTGTCCCGTACATATCGCCTTTATGAAGAGCTTGGGAGAGATCTACGTCACAGGTCAGTTCTTAATATGAGACATACAACAGATGCGGTTAATAATGTTATGCTACTTGCTGATGGAACAAGCGAGTTAAGAGTAGTAGAGCTCTTTGTGAAGGGCTCGTCCGGGGAAGTACTACCACCACGCCTTTTTCTGCCGCCAAGCAGCAACGCTGTGTTTCGGTTTGAAGAGTATAGGTGCCAGTGTAATTAAAGGCACATGAGGCTTAACAACTGTATGCCTTAAGTTGATGGACGCAGGGCAGTGCATTGTAGGACACGTTTCTATCGTGCGTGACTTACGAGGCAATGTATTGTTAAAGGTGATGGTTACCACTTAACATCAGGTGGGCCATCTGCTTGTTGCTTCAGCAAGTTATATAAAAAAAACCTATAACAAAGTAATGTCACGCAAGATAGGAACGTGCCCTACAATGTACCTACTGCCCTACGTCTATCAACTTGAGGTTTAAAAGATGCTAAGCTAGTAAATACCTTAAAAAATAGTTTGTATGAGGTTGTCCAATATCAAAGATTTTAATAAATAAAGTAAGCGGTTTCGATTAAATCGACATAAAAAAATAACAATCAACAAAATAATTTAATTATCACTCAATTTATAATCACCAACAATCTAAAATCAATAAAATATAATTCAAAAATAATGTGGGCAGAGTAACAGTAAGTATTGGGAGTTGTTTAGCCTACGGCGTCTGAAGCGCAAAGAGCTGCGGGTCAGGGGAGCGTTCTGCTTTTATAGCAATGGTGGCGTGACTCGTGACGTGACTCGTGACGTTTGTCCGCTCTTTGTTGATTCGGCTTCTCCTGACACGTGGTCGTCCTCGACCACAGTTATCTTTTACAGCTCTGGAAGTTCATCAATGGTGCCTGGAACTAACTGAGATGGACCAGCAGGGGTGTCTTCATCGGCTGAAAGCATAGAAAACACAAAATTAGCATAGTCCCTTTTTGTTAACCAGAATATACAGATGGTCTGCATATCCTGAACAGACAGAGGCGCCAAGTTAGCATGTCTCGCACGAGCCATTGCTCAAGTGCGCCAGTAACGACAGAGGCACCCAGTTAGCTTGTCTCAGCACTTCAGCAGAGCTTGTAGCTCAGTGCTTCAGTGTTCATCAACGACAGAGGCGCCAAGTTTGCATGTCTCGCAGGAGCTACTAGCTCAATCTAGATAATGTAATGCAATGTATAAAAATAAACTGATGTGTGTTCAAACTTTGACTTTGTGTTCTGTTTTGTTTTGTAACAAGTGTGATCGTAGGTACACATATACACATATCATAAAAATGTTCAACCATTAAACTGCAAAGAGGTTCGACCAATCATCATCAGTCTCGCACAAATAAATGCGTGTCTGCCGTGTATCGGCAGAGTCGCGTTGCTGCAGGCGAAGGCCCACAAGACCTCGCGTCGCTCCTCGCGAGAGAGGCGCTTTGCTGCAGGCGAAGGCCCATAAGGCCTCGCGTCGTCCACGCGAGCGTCGTCTGCCGCGTCCTGGCAGAGGCGCGTCGCTGCTAGCGAAGGCCCATAAGGCCTCGCGTCGTCCACGCGAGCGTCGTCTGCCGCGTCCCGGCAGAGGCGCGTCGCTGCTAGCGAAGGCCCATAAGGCCTCGCGTCGTCCACGCGAGCGTCGTCTGCCGCGTCCCGGCAGAGGCGCGTCGCTGCTAGCGAAGGCCCATAAGGCCTCGCGTCGTCCACGCGAGCGTCGTCTGCCGCGTCCCGGCAGAGGCGCGTCGCTGCTGGCGAAGGCCCATAAGGCCTCGCGTCGTCCACGCGAGCGTCGTCTGCCGCGTCCCGGCAGAGGCGCGTCGCTGCGATAGCTGTAAGGTTTGCGTGATAGCTTCTAGAAAATAAGAATAAAAATTAAAACATATCAAACAAAGGTCTGTTGTCTCATTTTCTTATTTACGTCACAAGAACTTCGTCATCAGAACTGCACTGCACGTATTTTCAAATCAGCTGGGCTAAAAAGCTATAAACACTAAACCTTTTACCTCCATAATGTTGCTCGATACTCGTCCGCAAATAACAACACAAAGTTACACTCGTTCGGCTTACCTGACCATTTACCGAATGATCACATAACCCTGAGTAGCTAAAAACACTTTTTCTTAACGAGGCTACACCATCACTTAGTATAACTCATCGGTAAAATCGCGTTCACGTAAAATATGACAAAAATCAAGGGTAGTTTTGAAAAACTTCTACCGTGAAATACGATATTTCAACTCTCCAACAACCTATACCGTAAAGGCAACAAAATAATCGGATCACTGAATACACTCCATAGGCTTCTTAATCACCTCACTCAAAACAACGCTGCTGGCTGTATAAAACTAGGTCAACAACAAATAAATGTATTGCTGATAGAACATGACACTGCATGTATAAACCTTTTGATTCCAATCCCAGCGTACACTTGGTATGATCACAGCGCTCGTACTGCGACTCCTGGAACAATCGTTATCCAACAACCAACCAAAAATAGGTCTACTTTATTTTTTGTTAAAATAAAAAATTAAGCATAAAGCTGATGAAATATCAAATCTCTAATTTAGATTAGAAAAATAGACAGAGAATGGATAGGAATCCCACTTCTGAAGTAAGCGGTTTCGATTAAATCGACATAAAAAAATAACAATCAACAAAATAATTTAATTATCACTCAATTTATAATCACCAACAATCTAAAATCAATAAAATATAATTCAAAAATAATGTGGGCAGAGTAACAGTAAGTATTGGGAGTTGTTTAGCCTACGGCGTCTGAAGCGCAAATGAGCTGCGGGTCAGGGGAGCGTTCTGCTTTTATAGCAATGGTGGCGTGACTCGTGACGTGACTCGTGACGTTTGTCCGCTCTTTGTTGATTATAATAATAATAAATATTGGTGGACATTCCACACAGCACTATCTCGCCCCAAACTAAGCCAAAGCTTGTGATATGGGAACCAGATAGCTGATATACTACTTATATACTTTTTTTTTGTAAATACATACTTATAGTATTATATAACACCCAGACAGAGAACAAACATCTATGTTCATCACACAAATGTTTGTTCTCGGTGGGGATCAAACCCACGGCCTACGGCGCAGAAGGCAGAGCTACTACCAACTGAGCTGTGTAGGCTGTCAGTGTCATTTAATTTCCTATTTTTTTTTTTAGATAAATGGAAGCACTGCATCCACGTATTTTCCAAAGAAGGCAATTACGTCAGATCGTTAGGCCAGAAAGGCAGCAGAGTTGGCATGTTCCGCTCACCAGAGGGCATCGCTACAGACAACGCGCAACAGCACATATACGTCGTCGACACTGGGAATGATAGAGTACAGGTACGTATTCTCTTATCTGTGCAGGTAATAAAATCTTTATATAATACCGACCCAAGGGCCTATAGTCGCGTTAAACACTCGCTACAAACTCGGTCAACAAAGTCATAAATTATCGGAACGAGACAGCAATATTGCTCTCTCTCTCTCGCACTTAGGAGAACGGCAGGATCCTTTTGTTTAAGCGCAGAGATGTGCATTATTGGAGTCGTTAAGAACTATCGATACATGACCTTACCGACCGCGCAACCACCGAGCGCTCTCGCCGAGTCATTCTTTTTATCGATAACGTGCATACGCGTGCACCGAGCACTCTCAACACTAGTGTTAAGGCGAAGACAAGAGCTAATGTGACTCTCGCTCGCACGTTTCGACATGTTGAAAGATATAAAATCACTAAACTAGTTTACGAAAAATCGCAATCAACCATTTTGTGTGCAATCACATTGCACACAGTTTAGTAAAAAAATCATTTTGATCGATACATGTTTTCCTACTCAAAAGTTTGCTTTACTAGTTTTCGTACATAAGCAAACTTTAAAGTAGGAAAACTTGTATCGATCAAAATGAAATTTTTACTAAACTGTGTGCAATGTGATTGCACACAAAATGGTTGATCGCGATTTTTCGAAAATGAGTTTAGTGATTTTATATCTTTCAACATGTCAAAACGTGCGAGCGAGAAGTTGTTTGATAGTTGTCAGCCCCTTAAGATGATTTATGACCGAGTTTGCAGCGAGTGTAACGCGACTATAGCACGAAATAACATCTGTTACCTTTTAACTCATACCTCAACCCTATGACTTATATACGAGTACCTAGGATTTTAGATAGAATAGGCTTGCCCAGCATGTATACCATCCTCACTGATTACTCGGCCAAATCTACATACCTACATGTTTACATGTTTACATGTTTACATGTAGGTATGTAGATTTATAGACGTAGGTGGAGTCCGGGCTCCAATACCTACATGTAAAGCCCTGTCTCCACCGCGAGCGGAGCGGAGCCATTAAGGACTCCGTTTAACTCGCAAGAATAAACTGCATACTTGTATTTCCACCAACAAATAGTCGAGCGGAAAGGACTAAGCGAGCAGAAAGTGTTGAAATGACCTTGCTCAGCTCTTTTTCCTTTTGCTGTGGAAATCAAAAGATAAAACTCTTTGTTGGTGGAAATGTAAACCTATATCAATGAAAAGGAGTCCGCTCCGCTAACCATTTCTCGCTCATTACCCTTTCGCGGTGGAGACCGGGTTTTAGACATGGTAAATACAGCTGACAAAGTCGCCTGTTTTCTCACGATGCTTACCTTCACCGTTAAAGAGCGCTACAGTTGCGCACATAACATTTTTATAGAAAAAACCGGCCAAGTGCGAGTCTGTTTTTTAGTATTTGTTGTTATAGCGGCAACAGAAATACATCATCTGTGTAAATTTCAACTGTCTTACTATCACGGTTCATGAGATACAGCCTGGTGACAGACGGATAGACAGACAGACGGACGGACAGCGGAGTCTTAGTAATAGGGTCCCGTTTTACCCTTTGGGTACGGAGCCCTAAAAATATCGACTATAAGATCGTATGGCGGGATTGCTAAAACAGGACCAAAGCTCTATATTCTTAAAAATGTGTTAAAGCTAAGTTATGTTAATACTTACCTTGTGTTGAGAGTTCCTTGGCATTATAGCGGCTCTATAACGTTATTGAGTCGTCTAGTTTCAAATGCGGCAATCTGTGCTTTTTGTCCTAAATTACTATTGATATGGCAGCACAGATAATTTTGAATAAAAGCGTCTTAGTTTGACTGTGACTATCAATTCCGGCAATTTGTCATTGAAAATGCTGAATGAAATCATAGGTTGGGATCAAAACCATCAAAACCGGCGATCTGTAATACTTTAAATTCAAATGCGGCAATATTTTTTTTAATTAACCAACATTTTTTCAAAAGTCAAATTGCCGGTTTTGAAACTAGTAGGTAAACTCAATTTATCACTTTCAATGTCCACAAAACGGCACAACTTATCGGTCAGTATAGCTAATGGAGCGCTCTTATGATTAAGATAATGTTCTACCCCACAGATTCTTCAGCCCGACGGAAAGTTCATCGACCACATTGGAGTAGTGACGAAAGCTCAACCTAGCCCGAATACAACCGTATGGGAGACAACAGAAGTCACTTGCACCGAACTGAACGCACCAACAAGTGTAGCCATCACCACCGATCGAGTGGTCGTACTGGACAGCGGAAACCGACGAGTAAAGATATACAACAAACAAGATCGAGGGAAAATTATAGAATTCGGGTCTTTGGGCCAAAGAAAGGGACAGTTCCGACAGCCAGAAGTTTTAGCTGTCGATCCAATGGGATATATTTTAGTTGGGGATTCGGGTAATTGTAGGATACAAGTTTTTAAACCTAACGGTCAGTTGGTGCGGGTTTTTGGTGGGTTGGGGAATGAGCCTGGCAAGTTTGGATGGATTTCGGGCATCCATGTGACTAAGCAGTTAGATATTATTGTCAGTGATACTAAGAACCATAGCGTCAATTTCTTTTGATTGTTTATGGTTTATTGTTGAAATTGATGTTAGAGAATGTAGATTACACCTGATGCCAAGAGGTGCTACTTATAACAAAGAATGCGTAGGTCACACGATAGGAATATAGGTGTTGCTGTAAAATAAATTAAATGAAGCTAAAAAAGTTCAAAGCCCTGGCCTAGTTATATTCATTATCAACGATATATGTATAATTATTATAAACTACAATATGTAATACCTATGTGATGAAGTAAATAAATATGGAAATAAAAAATATTTCAATGTATAACAATATTTTTATTTGAGTGTGGAATCATTTCCAATAATTAATATACTTACAAACTAAAATTACAGAATATAGCACAGGTTTAAAGTACGTAATTATAAAAATAAATTGAATACAATAGAATAGCTTGTTTTTTTCGTCTCAAATTAAAATAACATAAAATTATTGTATGTTTAAAATAGTATTTGCATTTTTATTAAATCACAATAAATTGTTAAAATAAAATAAATCAATATTTAACTCGAGTTTTAAGTCACTGGAAAATAAATCAACTCACAAAGAACAAATATATTTTTTTTGTCACAAATCAAAAGCCTCATTGCATAGTATGAAAACTTATAACCCGAAGATTCAAGAAAATAAATAATATTTTATTATTCTGTTTCAAAAGTGTTTAAAAACTCAACTGACACGAAACATCTAAATTCATTTCTTATATACAAGGTGTTCCAATAATTAGGTTTAAAACTTCGGGGGGCTAAAGTACCCATCAATATGAATTACTTTTTCTAAGGAACCAAAACTGTGAACCCGAAAAAAAACAGCTGTTTCCTACCAAAGTTCAATACCTACCTGGCTAAAATGCATGAAACAGCTGTTTTTTTTTGGGATGTTGGTTCCTTAGAAAAAGTTATTCATATTGATGGGTACTTCAGCCCCCCGAAGTTATAAACCCAATTATTGGAACACCTTGTAAATTGGGTAAATAATTATTATAAATTTTAATCTATTCATAAGTATCTTGCTCAATCTAGGTATGTGTCTTATCTAATATATAGGTCTTAGTATATAAACACTAAATAATCAAAAATTGGGTGACGAGGTATTTTTAGCTTTGATATCGAAAACAATTAGTTGATATCTCAATTATTTAAGGCGAAGACAAGAGCTAATGTACCTCTAGCACGCACGTTTCGACATGTTGAAAGATATAAAATCGCATCAACCATTTTAAACCAAAATATTTTTAATCGATACAAGTTTTCCTACTCAAAAGTTTGCTTTACTAGTTTTTGTACTTATGCAAACTTTTGAATAGGAAAACTTGTATCGATTAAAATGTTCAGACCATCGAATGTCGAAACGTGCTAGCGAGAGGTACATGCTCTTGTCTTCGCCTTAACATCCTATGTCCAGTGCAGGCATATATTATATTAATATAACATTACATTAAGCTTATCGCATAGTGTGTATAATATGAGGTGGTAAAATATTGCTTTAGTTTTACAAATCAAAGAGTTAGTATCTTTTTTACTAAACACACAAATTATAAAAGCTTTCTTACCCGCAACATTAAACCCGCACTTAAAGCTTGACAGCATTCACAGCTCAGTTGGTAGTAGCTCTGCCTTCTGCGCTGTAGGCCGTGGGTTCGATTCCCACCGAGAACAAACATTTGTGTGATGAACATAGGTTTGTTCTCTGTCTGGGTGTTACGACTACGGTAGCTGTGCGGTAGAGAAAATATGAAATGAGCGTGATTTTATGAATTAAAATTTAAAATATTCTCCAAAATTGTCGGGTTACCCTTCAAATTTTAGGTTTCACTTCTAAGGATTCACTTTCTATGTAGTTTAGTTAGGCTGCGCGTTGGACATCTGAACACAATTGAAGATTAATTCGATATTGTAAAATTATAGTGATTCTAGCTATTTTTGACAGCACACTAGAAGAGAACATTTTACTAACTAAATTGCCTAAATTTATTTACTGGACGCCACCTACAATTTCAATTTTAATTTTATTAACACGCTGAATGATTACTTACTATTATTATAATCAAGAACACTAATAAACTATGATATAATGTAACACGATAATTTTAAGAAAGTTTTGAAATTTCATAGTTGTGTGAACTATATGGGATCTTTATTAACTTAAATTACTAGGAAATAAAGATCGTAAGATGTCAATATATAAAAACAGACTTTATTTAAATATAAAAAAAACACTGCTTTGATGCAAGTCTATATGTAGATGTGTTAATCGCAATCATTGTTCGAAAATGAGTTTAGTGATTTTATATCTTTCAACATGTCGAAACGTGCGAGCGGAGTCACATTAGCTCTTGTCGTCGCCTTAAGTATATTAATAAATAGATTAACTACGGGGACCTTTTGACTTTTGAAAAGTAAAATATTCTCAAGTACCGTCTACCGTACTTGAGAATATTTTATTTTTCAATGATTTATAGTTGCTCGAGAAATACAAATACTATCATGCTCATACAAAATCACAGTGGAACATAATTAATAAACAATTGATTTTTTTGATACTTAGTACCATTTAATATAATATTTTTTCTGCTAAAAAAAACCGACTTCAAATACACTGAAAACATAAAATAGCATGAAGGTAACCACAAACCAAAACATTATCTGGGTATATTTTTGTTTTTTATTGTTTTTCTCAAAAAGAGCTAAATCAATTTCCATAAAATGTATATGGGACTACCTCTGAAGTATGATCTACCAAACAAAAAAAGAATCATCAAAATCGATTCATAATTTACGGAATAAAAAACTTACGGTAGAATTGAGAACGTCTTTTTTTTTAAGTCGGTTGAAAAGGCATTACCTACGTAGAATATCATTCGGGTAATTACAAAGATGGGTTATTCGATATGATACCTAATGGGACGATTGATACTTGTGTCGATATAATTTAATAATGTAAGGCGAAGATCGACCCAACGCGTTCAACCGACGTCCTTGACGACTTGAAAGGTGGCGATCGGCTCTTTGTAAGTAATGTAATGTGTTTTTTTGACAACAATATTTTATTAACATGTAAATAATATCTGGTGTAATATAAAGGGTCAATACTATAAGTATGGCTCAAATCAGTCTCGACTGTTATAGGTGGTTTTAGTTAATTCTAAAAATATTTACACAACATCGAAACTGATTTTAAAAAGTACCAACAGTAGTCACAAATCGTTGAGGCACTAAAGTTGTATATCGCATCGTCTTATCTCGCTAAAGCTCTTTACAACTGTACATGCGTGAATGAGATGCACATTCGTAGAGCATGTCTTCAGTTCAAGACTTCAAGTTCATAAACTTGCTTTTTTTTTTTCGCTCCTCTCGGGTAAGGTCATACGGCCTCCTCTAAAACCATACCGCCTAGTCTTACGTTGTGTCATACGCTTGCGTCACAAATGTCATTTGTTTTTCTTGCCGAGCACCCAGATCTTTTTGCCTCAGGGGGCTAAACAGCTGCTACAATAAGATAGCTTACAGTACGATCGGCGTATCTAGACGATCGTAAAGACCGTGGGACCGCAAATAAGGTTTTGTGTCACTGCGTAAGGTCAGAAATTGTCTGCCACTCAGCCACACAACTTCTTCACTTTTGCCTAGATCCACCGCCAAAAGGTACTGTACGATACGTCTTGAATGAATATCAAATTTATTCGTGTCCTGTTGTTGGATGTTACTACTCTAGCTGAAGGTACAGTTGTATTTATTAATATTTATTCGTACGTTAACAAGTTTCAAACATGGAAATTACACTTTTTACAACTTAATGCTGCTTTATTTTACAGAATTGTTATTAGAATTATTATTATTATACTTAGGTACTACATTATCATTGATTGTATATTGTATTGCTTTCATTATATGTAGTGATCTTCTAGACTTAAATCGCGCGCCCCAATTTTTAAATCAGTCAAAGTGAAATGTTCTGAATTAATGGACATAACAAAAATATTGCTGGACCCACATTCAATATACAAGTTAAATCGTATGTGGAGCGTATGTTAATGCGTCCAATAATTATATCATGAAATTGGGTATTTGCTATTGTCAAGTGTCTATCCTGTCATGGAAACTTGGAAACCCTACTCCTACAATCAGTACACACTGTTAACTGATTGTAGATCTGTGTGTACTGATAGTAGGTTGCCTGTGTACTATATAGACAGTAAGCTCTAATTTGATAATGCTGTCTTAGATTAACAAAGGATTAAAGAGCCGTTAAATATATCAAAATGTACGCGTTTGACATCATTTGACATAAGGTTAGATTTAACCGCTTGTTAATCACTTAATAGTAACTAACAGAGCATGGTGAAATCAGCTCTTAGGGCCGGTTTCACCATGCTCTGTTAGATTAACAAAGGATTAAAGGGCCGTTAAATATGTCAAAATGTACGTGTTTGACAGCTAAGGTTAGATTTAACGGTCTTTTAATCTTTGATTAGTATCTAAAAGAGCATGGTGAAACCGGTCCTAAGAGCTGGTTAGATTTAACAGGCCGTTAAATCTAATCTGATATCTCAAACGCGTACCTTTTGACATATTTAACGGCCCTTTAATCGTTTGTTAATCTAACACAGCATGGTGAAATTAGAGTTAAGTCTGTCAAGATCGAGCTACAACAGATTCGCAAATTGTTTGTCAATATATTCTTGACAAAACATACAAGTGGTAAAACATTTACCCGTGACATGTGTTTTCAGCAAATGATTTTACAGTGATACAACATAACCCCGCAGTACGTAAACGTCAAGGAAATGTAGTGTCGCTAGAATGCCAGAATATAACTTTCTTACATTAAAGTTGATCAGATTGCATGGTTAAAACCATTAGATGAAAGGATTAGTTTAAACTATCTCATGACTTCTCCAATGGCTATGACTAAAGGCACAGCTTGATGATAAAAATAAACATTCCATTTTTTATTGCGACATAAACAGCACCTTATATTGACTGTGTGATTTTCTCACATAACCTAAATAATAATTAATTAGAACCGTCTAGAATAAAAAATAAAGGATAAGTTTCTAAAAAAAAACCGATGTCATCATAATCAGATCTTAGTCAAATGACATCTACAATTTGTTCTATTAAAAATTATAACCTAATTTTAAAAATAATTTAAAATTTATCGATAATATCAAAGAAATAAGCTATATAAAGTCTGGATTTACTAATCCACATTTTTTTATAATGCTCTAATGAAATTCTTATAGAGATAGGAGATTTCGAGTTAAATAAATTAAAAATAATATGTTTACAGTCCAATTGATAACGTCAAACTTTGAGTCGGTTAAAAAATATGATATACCTACAATTACATATTTAAGTAGGTATTTGAAAAATAAAATGGCCTATTAGCTAAGTATCCCGGCTTTTAGCTAGTTGGTAACTTAGCCATAGTTTGTTCATTAACAGATCAAAACGAGAGATTCAGTCAAAAATTATAAAAATGAACTTTGGTTATTATTCTAAGTTAAATAAAGCACTTGCACACGGCTCTGTTAACTTAACCAATTATAATAATTGGCCAGAAAATAAAACCCGTTGGCTTAGCGTGTGCAAACGCCATAATGTTGATAACTGTAAACTAATGGCAACACCTCAAAAGGTAGGGCAACACCTCAAGAGAGTACGGCAATGCATCAGAAGGTACGGCGAAACCTCAAGAGAGTACGACAATGCCTCAGAACGTACGACGAAACCTCAAGAGAGTACGACAATGCCTCAGGAGGTACGACGAAACCTCAAGAGAGTACGACAATGCCTCAGAAGGTACGACGAAACCTCAAGAGAGTACGCAACATCTCAAGACGGTCCGACAATACCTTTAAAAGAATTGAAAGAACGAAGGACTGGTACTGCAATACCTTAAGGCGAAGACAAGAGCTAATGTACCTCTCGCTCGCACGTTTTGACATAAGTGCAAAAACTAGTAAAGCAAACTTTTGAGTAGGAAAACTTGTATCGATTAAAATGATTTTTTCACTAAACTGTTTGCAATGTGATTGCACACCAAATGGTTAATAGTGATTTTTCAAAAATGGGTTTAGTGATTTTATATCTTTCAACAGGTCTAAACGTGCGAGCGAGAGGTACATTAGCTCTTGTCTTCGCCTTAAGGGGCTGACAACTGTCAAAGTACCTCTCGCTCGCACATTTCAACATTTTGAGAGATATAAAATCACTAAACTTATTTATGAAAAATCGCAGTCAACCAAGTTTTGTTCAATAACATTGCACTTAGTTCAGGAAAAATATCATTTTGATTCAAACAAATTTTCCTACTTAAAAGTTTGCTTTAATGCATACTTGTCAAAAATAATCTCAGTGATATTATGTCTTTTAAAATGCGAGAGCGAGAGGTACATTAGCAGTAGTCTTCGCCTTAAGATTCGCGACTTTAGGTTCAAATTCAGATAATAAAGTCAATATTCTAAAATAAAGGTCAAGCGTGATCGAGACTCAAGCATTGATTTTGGGTTTCAAAGAAAATATGTCAAAAAAAACTTGCTGATGGAACAAGCAGATGGTCCATCTCATGTAAAGTGGTAACCATCACCTATAACAAAGCAATGCCTCGCAAGTCACGCTCGATAGGAACATGCCTTACGATGCACTGCCCTGCGTCCATCAATTCGAGGCATTGTGCCTGTAATTTCACCGGTAAACACCCTTCAAACACAATCTAAGCTTGAATCTCAATTCAGGTCGAGTGTTGTGGAAAGCCTTAAGGCTTCTTTAAGGCAATCTTTCTCCAAAAGTCCCTACGTCTCTAGAGGGCAAATCTAAATCCATACCTCGTTAAGTGCAATATCGATACCCCGATCAGGACTAGATTCATACATTACGATGAGCGGCACGGCTGACACCTGCCGATAGAGTGACTCTCTCCCAAGACGACCGCGTCGGTATCCGCAGGCGGACCTTCGCTATTGTCGTGTTGTCTCTGAAAATGCAATTGAAACATGATTAGGTAAGATGCAGACTACCGATGTACTTCTCGCACATTTTTTTTTAATACAACTAGCTGATGGAACAAGCATATGGCCCACCTGATGTTAAGTGGTAACCATCACCTATAACAAAGCATTGCCTCGTAAGTCACGCACGATAGGAACGTGCCCTACGATGCACTGCCCTGCGTCCATCAACTTGAGGCATACAGATGTTAAGCCTCATGTGCCTGTAATTACACCGGCAACCACACTCTTCGAACCGAAACACAGCAACCCTGCTTGGCGGCAGAAAAAGGCGTGGGGGTAGTACTTCCCCGGACGAGCCCTTCACAAAGAGCTCTACTACTCTTGGATAAATGTAGCTTACTTTAAAAAATAGGTCAGTGTTAAATTACTTATTAGACGTAATCATTGTGAGATTGTTATATTATTAGAGTATGTTATGAACAAAATATAGCATACCCGCGATATTGACCGACAATACTCATGGTGGAAAATAGCACTGGTGGGCGGGAAGTCGGTGGATGAAGAGGGTGCATAATCATTCTTCCTGTATAGGGGCGGCTTATTTCCAGCAGTGGACTTCTACAGGCTGATGTTGATGATAGCACTGGTGGTCCCATTATAAGGTCTGATGATAAGGCTGCGGGTTCGAATCTGGTTCGTACACCTAAAAGTTTCCTTTTTATGTCTGTCTTTTAGAATATCTACACTAATATTATAAAGAGGAAAACTTTGTATTTTTGTATTTTTGTATGTAACGAATTGGCTCAAAAACTACTGGTCCGATTTCAAAAATTCTTTCACCATTAGAATGCTACATTATCCCTGAGTAACATAGGCTATATTACATTTTCAAAAAAATCAGGGATCCTTACTAAAACTTCAATAATGTAACCCAAGGTGGAAAACAAAAAACCTTACATCGCGTGCGCTGCGAAAACTATTGAAGATAGAACAAAATAATGTACTACGATTTTGTAGAACACGTTATCATCTACAAAAAATGTCGCGACAGCATATGTCTAACTATTATAGTTATGTCACAATAAGTGTTCTTTTATTATAAAAAAATAATTGAAATGCCTCCGCTAGAAAAGGGTCTTTATTTGTACCTTGGTATTAATCCTTATCCAAATAAATCATTTCATAATTAAGACGGTTTTAATACCTATAGATAACTTCTTAAATTTTTCAAATCGGACATTCCATTCAAAAGATATGACGAAATTAAAAATGTTAACGGGTCCACGGGTCACGCGCGGGGTGCGATTTCACTCACTCAAGAAGAAGCGCGTGCAAATGTATGAAATAAGTAGACGCGAGGCTCGAACCCACGGTCTAAGTTTATCCTAAAATGTTCAAAAAATTTATGACCACCCATGCGAAGCTGGGACAGGCCGCTAGTTAAGAATATATTTATGTCTTTTAGAATAGCCTGTTCCACTAATATGATTCCATGGTGACATGGTTCTACAAAATACGACCTACATCTAGAAAATAAATAAATCTGACTGTAAATATACATTTTTCAAACAGCGATTGCAGTTTCCGTGAACATGCAAAATACAAACAGAATTGATCAAGATAAGTGTTGGAATTCAAACTGTAATTAGTCAGGTGCTGCACGATATGTATGTACAGTCAGCGACAAAGGTAGATTAACAATTTAAATAGGTATAGGAAGGCATATTTTTATGGCTCAAGGCAGATCTTTGAGAGGCTGACAACCACCAAACAACATCTGGTTTCAAAATTTTTAAGAGAGTACCGCTGTAACATCTTTTTACACAGTTTTACAATAAAAGATTCTTATTCTTATAAGATTTTAATCACTGAACGTAATTAAGAAAAAACGCAAATACATATACAAGTTTTGGAGTACCTATAAGATTACCTACTAACGTTCAAAAATATAATTTAGTTCCAAACAATTTTTCTATATTTTTTTTTAATAAGTAAGATAACTATTATAACAGTGATGTTATATCTTCATAAATATTGCAATCTTCGGTCGATAATTTATTGGATTGTCTGCGTCCTATAATAGTTCAAAACTTTGATAAAAAGTATGCTGGTTTGAGATATTTGAACTTTACAAACCACAAAATTAAATGTTAAACTTTCGTTGCTGACCGTACCTTATACTCACTATTAACATTGTACGTGGAATACGAGTAATTAACAATGCGTTAGTGAATGTTAGTTCATGCCGTAAAAATGTATGTGTGACGTAAAATAAATAAAAATACTACGTTTGTCATAAAACAATTTGATTGATGTTTCGATATACTATGAAATGTTTTGATATACTGTGAGAATATTATTATGCTCAAGTATTTTTTTTTTTAAACAACTAGTTGATGGAACAAGCAGATAGCCCGCCTGATGTAAAGTCGTAACCATCACCTATAACAAACCATTTATTGACGAATCCGGCAAAACTTTATATACCTATATTTTTTTCTATAAAACTAGCTGCTGGAACAAGCAGATGGTTCACCTGATGATAAGTGGTAATCATCACCTATAACAAAGCATTGCCTCCTAAGTCACGCACGATAGTAACGATGCACTTCCCTGCGTCCATCAACCCGTGGCATACAGATGCTAAGCCTCATGTGCCTGTAATTACACCGGCAACCACACTCTTCAAACCGAAACACAGCGTTGCTGCTTGGTGGCAGAAAAAGGCGTGGTGGTAGTACTTCCCCGGACGAGCCACACACAACGAGCTCTACTACTCTTAAAATCCTGTCCATCCAAAGGTTGTCTGGAAGAGATCGCTCATAGCGATAAGACCGCCCATTGTACTTCACTATGAACTTGTTTGTTTTACTTTGTTAAATGTCCTTGTGTGCAATAAAGAGTTTTCTATTTTGTATTTATACTACCAGTCTTAAAAATACTTACGTATAACATGAAACGATTTGATTGATGTTTCGAAACATTACCTGTTTTTGAAGATAAAGTTTGAAATACCTACTTTCAATTTTAAAGTTGATTAGAGATAAAGCTGAATAATGTTATAAAAAAACGCAAACAACCATGTTTCATGGAGAATAGCATTACAAAGTTTCAGCAAAAATTTCATATTGATCCAAGCAAGTTTTAATTTCTAAAAGTTTTTAATTTGTTTTTTTACATAAGCAAACTTTTTGGTACTACAGAAAACCACACTTGAAAGAAAAATTTTGGAAGAAAAATTATTCACATACCTATTCGTATTATTTTGCCGAATACAACGAAATGTAATTACCCTTTTTTAAGAGAAAACGAATACGCAAATAGAGAGCAAATAGGTAAAAACACGAATACCGAATAGCCATGTGATGTTCGCGTACCTACCTAGGTATTCGTATTATTTTGCCGAATACAACGAAATGTAATTACCCTTTTTTAAGAGAAAACTAATACGCAAATAGAGAGCAAATAGGTAAAAACACGAATACCGAATAGCCATGTGATGTTCGCGTACCTACCTAGGTATTCGTATTATTTTGCCGAATACAACGAAATGTAATTACCCTTTTTTAAGAGAAAACTAATACGCAAATATAGAGCAAATAGGTAAAAACACGAATACCGAATAGCCATGTGAAGTGGGTGGGTTTATTTTAGTTACCTAGTAAATTTAGGCAGTTTATTTACCTTTAACTCTGTAGCTAAACTGCGGAATGTGTCTTCAACATTAGTGTTATCCTTCGCCGACGTTTCCATAACAAACATGATCTCTGGCACGTATCGGCAGAAGGACTGCGGCTCATCCGGTTCTACTTCTCTTTGCTCTGTGATGTCGCATTTGTTTCCGATCAGAGATACTATGACGTTGGACGATGTGTACCTTCTCACTTCTTCTATCCATTTTTGAAGAGACAAAAATGTTGACCTTTTTGTGATATCGTACACTGAAATGGGTATAGTAAGTATTGGTAAGTGTAATGGAAAATATCATCCATCAGAAAGAAGCCACTGCTTATCATAATCATTGCTCTCATTATAACCATCCCCACTGGGGACGAACGATGGGGACTAGCGGGAGTAACCCGTTGTACTATCAAACAAATTTGACATGTACCTAATTAAGTTTGAATCATTGACACCTGAAATAAATGAATTGAATTGAGTTTCAATTCAATACAAGAATAAACCTTATGTACCTTGGCTAGTGTCTTGAAACTACTTAGCTAAAATAATTAATCTTCTATCCTCATCCATTATAGATACACAGAGATACAGATCAAGCTACTCAAAGCCAAAGATACACAGAGATACAGATCAAGCTACTCAAAGCCAAATAAAAAATTAAGATTACTGAAACATGAAAACAAGCAGTGAACTGTGAAAATGTGTAATATGCGCCTGATGCTTATCCATGTCTCCATCTCAATCATCTAGGACAGCCTTCTGTGTTGTTGAGAGTTGTTGAGAGTAGCTCTGCCTTCTGTGTAGTAGGCCGTGGGTTTGATTCCCACCGAGAACAAACATTTGTGTGATGAAGATGGGTTTGTTCTCTGTCTGGGTTTTATATAATATTATAAGTAAGTTTTATTATGTTTCAGGGAAGTTGGTTTATGTTTGCAATAAACAATCAGCATTGTTATTAGTCTGCTTGATCAATATTTTGATAAAACCGATTGAGTCACACCTACCTACAATAATGTTGTGTATTTTATTACAACTCCAATAAAATGAATGGCTAGTAATCATAATGATGGCATGCTTTGTAATATTATTGGTTTCGAAGAAAAGAAGGTATCTAGTAAATTAATTGAATTGAGCTAGGTACCCATCAAATTCAATTTCTATTTTCATGATAGTTTATTTTTAGATTTCTAGGATGTCATTTTTAACCTTGATATTATTTATATAGCTAATACCAACATTGAGTTCTAAGTATGGATTTTAGTAATAAGGTTACATTGTAACTTAAAATAGATAAAGACAGGAATAGATTTCTATGTACTTTCATTGAACTACCAGGGAGTAACAAGATAATTAGGTAGGTACAAGAGGATAATAGGTACCCGTTTCCAAAGATATACCTAGTAGGGTTTTGGTAGGTTGGTTTTCAATTAAATGCCTTAGGATTTTAAGTATAATGAACAAATAAAAATATGAGACTGAAGTTAAAGCTTTAAGCCCAAGTAAACTTTTAATGTGGCCGAAATGTGTAAACAGAACTATAACAGAATTTAAATTATTAATTAATTTAAATAGATTCATAATAGTTGAGTTCATACCTATGATAACTCCATTTGCAGAACGATAATAGCTCTGAGTTATAGTCCTAAATCTTTCTTGACCAGCAGTATCCCATATCTGTAGCTGAAATAAGATTTTGTGAGTATGCAAAACCAATTACTGAAATCCAATAACATAGGCATAGCCTGCATATAGACTCACCTTGACTTTCTTTCCATCTACTATTAGCGTTTTCATAGAAAAGTCTACGCCAATAGTATTTCCGTGTCTCTCTATAAAGTTCCCTGATTTTAAACGTTGCACAATGCATGTTTTTCCAGTGCCGCAGTCGCCGATAAGCACGATTTTAAACAGGTAGTCGAATTGCTCGTCTGGCACGCTCATCAGCGTATTAGGATTACGGCTACTCATGGTTCAATTTTTATTTAATTACGGAGAGAGTTGAAACACTTCACCTACACCCACCCACTGTTTACGTTTTTCATCCGTTTGACATTTGTTTTTTTTTAATGCTAGCTCTTAACGCGCAGGGCAAGATCTTTATGATCATACTTTGGGTCTCGCAGCTCGGTATAGAAAGACCATGAAAGAAAATAATAAATTATTGAACTGAGTGCCAATTTTATCGTTTATTTCTCCAGACACTGTCTCTTTTTTGTGTTAAGTGAGCCCGTTTATCCCTGAAAGATGAGGTAGAGAGGTAGACTTTAGCCAGCTTTAATAAAGGGGAACAAATGACAAGCAATGTTGCTTGCGTAAGACTAGGTGGTATGGTTTTAGAACTACTCCGAGAGGAGCGAAAAAAAAAGCAATGTTGCTTGTTTTTCATTGTCAAAATTGACAATCAACTAATCAACAACCAATTATAAAAGAAGAAGAAAAAGATTGGGTAAATGAAAATGGAATTATTGGACGGAACTTGATTTCCCAAGAAAATATTGATATTTCACTGTAGGTTCATAATTACTTCTCATAACCACCTAAAATAAATAATCAAATAATATATAAATACAGAAAATGTGGTCAACAAGTTATCTTCATTACGTGGTGGTTGTATTCCTCACCGGCGTATCTCTTACACTCGGTGTTCAGGTAAACATTGAATAATTTTATCTTCCACTCCTAAGAGCCCTCGTGGTGACAATAACATGCAAGCCTTGTACCCGCCTGCTGCTGCTTCTTAGTGGAGATACATACCATTATCCCATTGGTCCTTAAAAACGAATATTTGTACCCAACTGTAAAAAATGTTTAGACTGCTTTATTATTGAATTTCAGATACCTGAAGCTTTTCAAAAGTCAAACCACTCCAATAACTGGGCAGTTTTAGTCGATACATCACGTTTCTGGTTCAATTATCGTCATGTAGCGAATGTGTTGTCCATCTACCGCAGTGTTAAAAGGCTGGGCATCCCCGATAGTCAGATTATTCTAATGATATCTGACGATATGGCTTGTAACCCGAGGAATCCACGACCGGCAACAATATTCAATAATGCACATGAACAGATCAATGTTTATGGTGATGATGTTGAAGTGGACTATCGAGGATATGAGGTAAAATAAATACAAGAGTAACCTGTTAAAGCCTTAACATCTGTGAGCCTAAATAGATCTTCTGATCGGCACTGCATTTCACCTACCATAAGATGACTTACACACTATACCTGATGGTAAATGATAAGGCTTCTTATAAGTCCACATCTGTAGTTAGCACTTTATGATTGAAGATTGTGATCACAGGATATTCTTGCTGTACTGAAGTAGATGGCTTGTATTGAAGTATTAGGTACACGGGTATTTATCGCGTTTACCATTATAAACATAGCCAAAACGTCAGGAAAATAATAAAGGTAAATGTGATAAATACCCCTGTACCTAATACTTCAATATGTGTTATGATCGCGAGAGTTTAAAAAATACTATATGGTGTGTCCAGCACTTTCTGTTTGAGGCCATTCTACCGACCCCTCTGTCTGTTCATAGAGGGTAGATGGACATCCATGTAGTTGAGGATCTACCCCAAGCTTAGATATTAGTGTTCTGTGACCACAAGATTGCTTTTACTCTACTTGAACAAAAATAGGTAAAATATATTTCAATCACTTTGGTATTGATAGATTTATAATTTTGGTATCAACAAGATGACTTACATAATGTTGGATAAACAATTATTGATGTTAAATGTGATGCACAAGAACACTATAGGTAATTAAACTTTTAGGTATCAGTAGAGAATTTTGTCCGACTTCTTACTGGCCGTGTTCCTCCGGACACTCCTCGCTCCAAGCGTCTGCTCACTGACGAAGGCAGCAATATCCTTATTTACCTGACTGGCCATGGTGGGGATGGATTCCTGAAGTTCCAAGACTCTGAAGAAGTAACCAGCCAGGAGTTGGCTGATGCTCTAGAACAGATGTGGCAGAAGAAAAGGTACTAGTTTACTAACCGCCTTCCGATCCTAAGGTCGTGGGTTCGAAACCAGTCATGTACAAATGAGTTTTTCTGTTCAAAAAAAAATTTATGTGCACAATGCCAGTACTCTCAAACGGTGAAGGAAAACATCGTGAGGAAACCGGCATGTCGCAGAACCTAAAAAGTTCTATAACATGTGTCAAGTGCTCGAAAGGAGCCTCTTGAGGCGCACTTAAAATCCTTTCACCACACTGTTTCGAAAGAAACTAGTGACACGACAAGAAGAAGACTAATCTAGCAAACTAGTTAAACAAAGTGCTATTTCCAAAGAGACCTGCTTTATAGAAATAACACTAAGATTGTTCAGTAAAAGTTGTCCAGTTCTTTAATTTTCCAGCTCAAGCAGTAAACCATGACTGATGAAGACCTTGGTTGGCTTAACAACCCTATCAACAGAGTTAGCAATAAAACTTCCAAAAAAACAATGGTTATTATATAATTACCTTGCTTTCAGATACAATGAAATATTCTTCATAATAGACACCTGTCAAGCTTCCTCTATGTATGAGAAGTTCTACTCTCCAAACATATTGGCCACAGCCAGCAGTTTAGTTGGAGAAGATTCTCTTTCAGTAAGTTTATTACTGGTTTTTATTTATTCAGTGCTGCCCAATTAATCATATCATATAATCCGCTTAGAGAAGTCTACCAATGCCATCACAATACAAATATATGTAATGTCAATTGTTCTAGCTCTCATGGCACAGCTTGCTTGGTTCCTTCCTAGCCACCATTCGCCAATCTATTATCTATTACTAGCGGCCTGTCCCAGCTTCGCATGGGTGGACATAAATTTTTTCAATGTTTTAGGATAAACTTAGACTGAGGTGGGCTCAAGTCATTTGCACGCCATTGCGCCCCGCGCGTCGCTTATATTTTTTAAATCTTTTGAATGTAATGTCCGATTTGAAAAATTCAAGAAGTAATGTATAGGTATTGAACCAGTCTTGAATATGAAAAGATTTATTTGGATAAGGATTAATACCAAGGTACAAATAAAAAGCCTTTTCTAGCGCCGGCATTTCAATTATTTTTTTATAATAAAAGAACACATAATGTGACATAACTATAATAGTCAGACATATATGCTGTCGCGACATTTTTTGTAGATAATTACGTGTTCTGCAAAATTGTAGTACATTATTTTGTTCTATCATCAATAGTTTTCGCAGCGCACGCGATGTAAGGTGTTGGTTTTCCACCTTGGGTTACATTATTGGAGTTTTAGTAAGGATCTCTGATTTTTTTTGAAAATATAATATAGCCTATGTTACTCAGGGATAATGTAGCATTCTAATGGTGAAAGAATTTTTGAATTCGGACCAGTAGTTTTTGAGCCTATTCGTTACATACAAAAATACAAATCTTTCCTCTTTATTGATCGAGTGAGCGAAGCGAACGAAGATTTTAGTTTCAACTTGGGCGATTTGGCATTTTATGTATGTATATATGTATGTATGTATGTATGTATGTATGTATGTTTGTCTGGCGATAACTTAAGAACCGTTGATCCGATCTGCATGAAATGTTATATGTCGATAGCTTGTTCTTGAGAAATTTACTGGTAAGTATATGAGTAAAATCGGATGAAGGGTTTTTGAAATATGGGGTTTTTTAGGGGGGCAAAAATAAAAAATGTTACATAAAAAAATCAAGTTACATGTCATATGAAAGAGCTTTGTTTGTACATTCCAAAACAAGTTTTACTTTTTTTCTGGGGCGCTCGGTTTTTGAGATACAACAAAAAAGTTAAATTAAGATAACCAGCGATCCAAGAGCTCCCATCTCTAAGAGTTTCGTTGGCATCAAGGTTTTTCTACTGGTCGCTTAGTTCCTTTGATTTTTCTTATTTTTTTTTCTTGAAATAAATTAAGGATGTACTTAGTTCTCATAAAATGGTGACAACGACCAGGTCTGATGATGGAACCAAGGTCTGTTCAACGGAACTCTTCAATAAATAGGCCAATAGAGTTGAAACTTGGTTACCGTACCAAGTTAGTAGGCGGTAGTCAGAAAAAAATCCAAACATAATGTTTGGACTTGCCTCTGACTACCACCTACTCAAAGTTTTGGTGCGTCCGTCGGTTCGCATCACGAGATCTCAGTTCGGGGCGAACCACTAGTATTATTAGTGTAGATATTAGTGTAGATTATTTAACACTCAATCTTAAAAAAATAAGTGTACAAATGGTAGGCTTAATACTATGAGAATTCTCTACCTGCTAACCTTAAAGGTGCATAAAGATGTTGGCATGCTATCTTAAAAATATCAGTTACTTAAATATTACGAAAAAAAGCTACCTACGTACATATTATGTATTTACATACTGTACTTAACACAAACTTATATCAATCTATTTTTGTCTTTATAATAATAGTTAACCAAGAACTTCAACAAAGTCACGCCTAAATCAATATTTATCTTCAATTTAAGCTCTTGTCGGGATTCTGATGTAGTTTCCACCAATTGAGTCTTCCTATATCATCATTTAATATACATAATATAATAGCTATAATTCTTTATTTCAGCATCATGTAGATTCGGCAATTGGAGTGTACATAATAGACAGATACACTTACTATGTGCTAGAGTTTTTGGAGAATGTTCATCCTAACAGCAAGAGGACAATGTCAGAATTTGTAAGTTTTTTATGTACTCAATAATGCATCTAAAATAACTTTAGAATATCGAAATAAGGACTGCAGAAAAGTAGTTAGGTACGTATTTGTAAAACGTCGTAAGAAAAATGGCTCACACATAGTTTCCAAAATATCTCTTTGTACTTACCTAGTACCAGTCTACTAAAGCAGAATTCTTTGAGGACGTAAACATGACAAATCGCAAGCTAATCAACGCTGCTACTATTTTCTTCACGATGTTTTCCTCCACTGATCAAGAACACTGGCATTGTGTAATGTAAATAACCCTCAGTGATAGCAGACACCCGATTTTGGCAAATACACGAAGAAAATGCCACATGTTCTTCGCCTCATGCTGTTTTATACAGTCTTACGGTATTCTAAACCTTATCCTTAACGAACTAAAGTTCTTATTACATTTTAACTGTAACGTTCTTTCAGCTAGCGGTTTGCCCAAAAAGCGCCTGCCTGTCAACGGTAGGCGTACGTCGGGACCTCTTCAAAAGGGACCCGGCTAAGGTACCAATCACTGACTTCTTCGGCTCAGTACGACCTGTGATTGTGACAACTGATCCTATTGATATATTGGATATCCCAAAAAGGAAGAAAAAGGCTGAGTAAGTTCTTTATTATTATTAATTTGTTGCTTGCTTGATTCATCAGTTAGGTTAAGCAACGTTCTGCGTGGTCGTTAATCGGATGGGTGACCACTAGTGGTACATTGAGGACTTCCGTGCTTCGGAGGGCACGTTCATAGGTCGGTCCCGGCTCTTGTGGTCCTTAAGCCATGACCGAGGCTTTGGAGCAACACTTTGGCCACGAGCTCGTACGAATCATAAGCCATTTCTTCACTGATTTGACTGGATTCGAACCTGCTACCGTGAAGCTTAATAGAAAGGCGGGGTTGGCGCCGCTTGCGACTTCTGGGTTTGGGCTATATTATATGTATTTGATCTAAGTTTCATTTCGAATGGTTTCGAAATAGGATAGGAGTTTTTTTTTATATTCAACTAGCTGATAGAACAAGCATATGGCCCCTTTTGTTAAGTGGTAACCATCACCTATAACAAAGCATCACCTCGTAAGTCACGCACGATAGGAACGTGCCCTACGATGTACTGCCCCGCGTCCATCAACTTGTGGCATACAGATGTTAAGCCTCATGTGCCTATAATTACACCAGCAACCACACTCTTCAAACCGAAACACAGCGTTGCTGCTTGGCGGCAGAAAAAGGTGTGGTGGTAGTACTTCCCAGGACGAGCCACACACAAAGAGCTCTACTACTCTTGGCGTTTTCCGCTTGCGACTTCTGAGTCTGGGCTACGAATTATATGTATTTGTTTCAAGTTTCATTTCGAATGGTTCAGTGTTATGGGCGTGATTGAGCCACAAACATCCAAACTTCGTAAATTTAGCATTTATACAAGTTGTTCCAATACTTGTATTTAAAAACTTCAGGGGGCTAAAGTACCCATCAATATGAATAACTTTTTCTAAGGAACCAACACTGAACGCGAAAAAAAAACAGCTGTTTCATACATTTTAGCCAGGTAGGTATATTGAACTTTTGTATGAAACAGCTGTTTTTTTTCGCGTTCACAGTGTTGTATATTGTCACCTTGTATATTAGTAGGAGTAGGTAATAGTTTAATAGGAATTTGTTTCTTAACTTATATATTTGTTACAGGAACAAAACCAAAGGAGCAGAGAAGAGAGAGTATCTACCTCAATTCCCGATGCACCTTGTATCAAACGCGTGAAAATATTAACTTAGTCAGTATTATTTAAAGGTATGTAATAAATCCAATACAAATTATATTATGTCGTTTCAATACCAATCTTCAAATGAAAATAATTATTCTTATGCCACGACAGCGGTGTCTGGGCAGCTTGGAACCTCCTTCGAAAGAATTTGCGTCTATCTAATTTAGATTTGAGATGGGTACATTATTTAATCTTAAAATAAGGAACATTCTTAAAAAAAAGATTTGAATTTCAAGATGGTCCGGCAATAGTATTGGTATTAGGAATTCAAACAGGAAACACTTTTTTTTTAATACAACTAGCTGATGGAACAAGCAGATGGCCCACCTGATGTTAAGTGGTAACCATCACCTATAACAAAGCATTGCCTCGTAAGTCACGCACGATAGGAACGTGCCCTACGATGCACTGCCCTGCGTCCATCAACTTGAGGCATACAGATGTTAAGCCTCATGTGCCTGTAATTACACCGGCAACCACACTCTTCAAACCGAAACACAGCAATATGATATTGTTATCTGTGCTAGATCAATACTACGGAAGGAAACTTTACTACCACCGGATAGTAGTTTTTTTGTTTACACACCTATGTACAACGCCATCGATTGGGAAACTTTCTTTTTTTAAGTATGTTCTCCATACCTGAAATATGACTAATGAAATGCTCGGAAGCTTAAAGGATTGGCTCTCCGTGGCCTAAGATTGAGAAGTGTAGGAAGGGAAGGAGGCCTTTGACCCGCAGAGGGACGGTACAGGCTAAAATAAAAAATACTTATAATACAACAAGCTGGTGCCCGCGACTACATCTGCGCAGGATTAGTCACACAATATCTTGATAAATTGTAGCCTATTTGTTATTCTGATGTTTATGCTATATTATTGTAGTTTCATTAAAATCCATTCAGTAGTTTTTACGTGTAAGAGTAACAAACATCCATACATACATACAAACTTTCGCGTTTATAATATTAGTAGGATATAATACCGGTGTCTGGACAAGGAACAAACATCAATGTTCATCCCTCAAATATTGTTGTCGGAGTAACTTAATCAACCCATCTACAGCACAAAAGGTAGAGTTATACCTACCAACTGTGCTATTCGGTCAATAAAACAAATGAATTAATATTAAACTTTTATTCATCTATAAGTACTAATAATTTCAACACAACCGACTCTCATCGATGACTAAATCTATTCGCACGCGGAGCAACCGGAACCAAAAATAAACGAACGAAGCAATTTTTTATTCTGTGCTAGTATTAATCACACTGAAATCAATAAATATACAATCATAAATACGTTGGTTAGTGCGTATTCTAAGAGCTGATCTCACCATGTTCTGAAAGATTATATATATTATTTTATCCATCCATGTCACTCACATCCATCTCAACATTCGCATTTCTGCTACATGCACTCTTCTCTCATCCATCCCTTTGGTTGCCCAACACTCAGATCCATTCAGCACGACAGGTCTTATATAGTTAGGTCTTGTATAGTTTTACCTACTTGTTTTTTGTTGATAGTGATTTTGGTTTTCTTACGTTTGGCTTGCAAACTGGTTTCGTTTCAGTTGCTCCGTGCGAGAAAGAGCTAGCTTTATGTATAACAGCGTGCCGTCTCACATACTGATATGAGATCAATATCTAGGATTATTAGCACCATTACAATTACGTTCATAGGCCTTTACACTTTTGGTCTAAATGGATGCATCTGCGTCTTGGCTTAAACAGAGATGTCAAAAGTTCATTAACTTCATATTGTGAGTAGCTAGGTACAGTCAGAACCAAAAGTAGATTATGATACAAATGGGTCTTTTGAAATAAAATTTGGCAGCTGATATAGATTTTATTGATCGAGTGAGCGAAGCGAACGAAGATCTTAGTTTCAACTTGGGCGATTTGGCATTTTATGTATGTATGTATGTATGTATGTATGTATGTATGTTTGTCTGGCGATAACTTTAGAACCGTTGATCCGATCTCCATGAAATTTGATATGTCGATAGCTTGTACTTGAGAAATTTACTGGTAAGTATATGAGTAAAATCGGATGAAGGGTTTTTAAGATATGGGGTTTTTTAAGAGGGCAAAAATAAAAAAAGTTACATAAAAAAATCAAGTTATATGTCATATGAAAGGGCTTTGTTTGGACATTCCAAAACAATTTTTACTTTTTTTTTGGAACGCTCGGTTTTCGAGATAAAATTTAAAAAGTTAAATTAAGATAACCAGCGATCCAAGAGCTCCCATCTCTAAGAGTTTCGTTGAAATCAAGGTTTTTCTACTGGTCGGCCAGTTACTTTGTTTTTTCTTATTTTTTTTTCTTGAAATAAATTAAGGAGGTACTCAGTTCTCATAAAATGGTGACAACGACCAGGTCTGATGATGGAGCCAAGGTCTGTTCAACGGAACTCTTCAATAAATAGGCCAATAGAGTTGAAACTTGGTTACCGTCCCAAGTTAGTAGGCGGTAGTCAGAAAAAAGTCCAAACATAATGTTTGGACTTGCCTTTGACTACCACCTACTCAAAGTTTTCGGTGCGTTCGTCGGGTCGCATCACGAGATCTCAGTTCGGGGCGAACTACTAGTTATCTTTAAGTCGAGAATGTCAAAATATATAATTACAGTACAAGTGTAATGGTACCAAACGAGTGCTGTCTTAGTTGTCCTAATGTCATCCGTTTCTGATGCTGACTGTACCTACGGTTGTTAAAAATTCAAGACTACATAGTATCGTATGTACTGGAAGTTAAACACTCATAAAGTCAATACAAAAAAATAGGCTCACGCCTGAATCTATCTTCAGGCACGGTAGTTATCCCATAGTAGGCACGTAACTCAAGAATTCAATGTCTAAGGTAGCTAGTCAGAGGTATGTCCAATTAAAACATTTGGCACTCTTTACATTTTACAATATTCCATGTGTGAGGTTTTGCAAGCCTATTATGTAAATAGGATCATGCAAAAGAACGGTAGGAACCAAGCCATAAGTTTGTTGCCTGCTCTTCTAGGCTTGGTCGCGTGGAACTGGCATCTAGATTCACTTAGCTTTAAGGCGAATACAAGAGCTAATGTGACTCTCGCTCTTACGTTTCGACATGTTGAAAGATATAAAATCACTAAATTCATTTTCGAAACATCGCAATCAACCATTTTGTGTGCAATCACATTGCACACAGTTTAGTAGTTAGTTTTCGTATTTAAGCAAACTTTTAAGTTAGAAAACTTGTAACACAAACACAAAATCGTTGATTGCGATTTTTCGAAAATGAGTTTAGTGATTTTATATCTTTCAACATGTCGAAACGTGCGAGCGAGAGTCACTTTAGCTCTTGTCTTCGCCTTAGAACGTTTCAAAGTGATCCTTGTAATTCAATTGAATAAATACCTACCCTTTGACTTTGACTTATTGATAATAGACACAGAGACAAATATCTATTGTGTTACAAAACATTGCTTTTATATTTGTTAAGAATTACGTACCTACGTATTGATTTTGACGCAGATGCAAATCCTACATAATATCGTTCAGTTTTTTCATAGTAGTTAGTATACATACGAAAGTATTTGTTCAATCCAACCTCAATAAATAACTCTGTCTAGCTGTGGAGTTATTGCGTTCAAAAGGAATCCGTCCACACAACCATAGCGTACACAGCTAAATCACAATAAAAGTATCGGAACTCAGCAATGCGAGCAACAATGCTTGGCGACAGAATAGGTTGGTAGAAGTAAAACACAATAAATATAATACATACAAATTCGTAAAAATGGTTATTGGTATCTAAATGGTTAAGCGGGCGGATCCCAGATAGCATTTTAAAGGGTCTTTTAAAATCATTTTAACATCATTATTAATCATTTTAACATCAATAATATCATTCGTTTTATTTTGTGCCTTTGTTTAATGGGTTTTATCCCAAGAATAACAGTTTACTATATCATTTTAAATCATATTTTATCGTACTACTGTTTAACTAGTATAAAATAAATAATCAATAAGCTATTTAAATGCGAAACATTACAGAAGCTCAAATATATTTATATAAACGACTAGTTTTAAAGAAGGTTTATAGGAAGATGTAACTTTTCATTTATTAGAGTTTTGTACTTTTAATCTATGTAGTTATAACAGCAGGTAAAAGGTTTTCTATGAAATTTTTAGTTTTAACCAACAATTTACATTTATTAAGTTTTAAAAGACAAAATGACATATTTTAGTACTTAAATAGTTTCTGCAAAGAAGGATTTTAAAATTTTAATAACAAATGAAGCCGTCAAGAAGAAAGACTGCGTAACGTTAAAAATACATTAATTTGGTTGATGTCTCCTCCGGTTTAGTGGACGAGTTTCCTTACCAACCTTCAAAGAGGACAACGAGTATAAATTATGGTAACTATATGTGTAAGTTAAATAGAACATTTTAACTTTTATTTTCAATTAATTTGTTTTATAAACATACTTACAACAAAACAACAACGTAACGGTGATCAACGAATAAATAATAACAAATTGTAGGCCCTGTGTTTATAGACGTTAAATTTAGTTTTTATTTCATTTATTTTAGCTATTAACGAGTTCTTTCGGATAAAATGTAGCGTCATGGAGATCCGTTAAAAAACGCGAATGTTTTCAAACTGTAAAAAATATTGCTAATTTTTTTACTATTTATTAATTATTTCTGGTAATGGAATGTCCAGATTGAGATCAAAATATTTTTCTATTCCATTTTGAATGTTTTCTAAATATTTTATTGATTTTATCTAGCGCCCATATTATGTAGTAGAAATTCTCGTAGGTATGGCAAGTTATTTCTTAGCTAAGACATTTGTACTAGCAAAATTATGATAAGTATAATAATAATTTCCTGTTATAATTTGAAAACGTCGTATGCTTGTAATATTCCAAAAATCTAGGCACCTACTTATTAAAACTATTTGACATATATTCCAAATTATGTAACAATTTAAAATAATATTTATGAGTAACAACCATAATAGATATAGGATTTCTATTTTGCAAAAATGCTAAAATCTTAAAACAGATCTAGGTTTGTTCAAATAAGCTTACATGCTCATAATACGTAAAATTAGGTTCTTAATCCTACAAAACTAAGTCTAGCTATAACTTTAGAGTAACTAATTATAGTCTTGGATTAACTAAATCGAGAGTCTTAACTAGAAAGTCAGTGAAATTCAAACGAATTTAGAAATAGTCACAAAATCTAATTGACTTAAAACTCAGAGAGAAAATATACTACAGAACCCAGGGTTGGCAACTTTTTAAAACTAACTTTCCGTCAATACAAAATACAAAAACCACAGAACATAAAAATACTATCTTCTATGTTCTGTGAGTCTGACATCTTGTCTATTGATCTACCTCCTTACGCAAGTCTAGATGTTCTATAGAATATTTAACTCCGAGAAAAAATTCGATGTGCAAATCATCGATATTTTTTTCACCACGCATGAATCCCGTTCTTCAACCGTCGGCTGCAGACATGATAATGATGAAGCGTCTCCAAAAGTCCTGGTGTGTTCACCCGTAGTTGTCGGGCTGAACTTTCTCGTAGTAGTTATCTATGGTGTAGTTGAAAAGTTGGAAGTCGTTCCTGAAACAAAAATACCTTCATCAATAAACTTAACAAAAGGAAATCATCGGGAGAAGACCAGCAGGGTGATCACGCCTAACTTTGTTGCAATCAGCTTCAATCATTTTCTGTTTATAAATATGACCTAAATATGACGGCTATGCGGTTACATTTTAGCTGCAGTTGCTAACAAAGTTAGATTACAACTGGTGTTTCTATTGATGGATAATCGCAAAACTTTCATATTGTTTTAAGTAATTATTGGTTTCATATACCTACCTAGAAACTAGGCGACACAAGAACAAAGTGTCGCCTTAAGTAGAGACTGTAAGAAAAGTGCCAATGGTAATATTCTTAGTAATATTATTTCTATAAAATTAAGTCAAAACAAAATTACTCATTTGCCCACCTGGCTAGATTGTAATGATATAAGGGTACCATGCATTGTGTTTTGCGCATGTCATGCGCAAAAGTAATTTAGTAAAAAAAAAAATATACCTAGAAACTGATTGCAACAAAGTTACATAATCACCCTGCAGTTAGTTTTATAGCAGTGGCGATGGGCTTCCAACCTGTCACGCGTGGAATACCAACTAATGCTAACTCTGCAAAATTTGGGTAGGTATGTAGGTATCAATTGTATTTTTTTGGACGTAGGTAGGTATCTCATGTGTCCTGAGGACAGGTTTAGCAAGGCATCAAACGATTTTCTGGTGTTGCGAGTGTCAATAGGCTACGGAAGGTAACTTTATAGGTCTATAAACTATTCTTAAATTACCTGTAGAGTTTGTATAGTCCGTCCAATTGGGACTTCCTCAGTCTCGAATAAAGATGGTTGATGTTGTGTAGTGTGTTGGTCCCCTTGCCGCTGTTCCGCCATTCCGGCTTGACCACCTCGTGGAGTCGTGCTAGTTGGATCAAGTACTTTTGATCCTCCTGTTGAATACAAAAAAATATTCATTGAACGTTTTTCAGCATACGAGGAGTATGTTTGGGGTGCAACGATTGAAATTTTGCGTCCTCTTTTAATTTTTATTCTGCTTGCTGATGCTACTAGCGTGCCCCACGATGCTCTACTCTGCATCCATAAACTTGAGGCATACAGATGTTATAAGCCTCATGTCCTTGTAATTTCACCGGCAACCACACTCCTTATCTTTTGCCTCCTTTCGTGTAAGTTGAAAGGCGATTTAGAACCAATACGATACAACGCTAAAAAATAGGATAGTGTATTAGTTTGGAACCGATGCAACAATGTCAACCCTCGTGCGCATTTTTGTCTTCATCTTGCTATGACGTAGTCCGCTTGCAAAGATGGTAAAATCAAAAACGTCAAAAATATCATAATGATGACGCTTGGCATTTTCGCTGCAATTTAGGTAATCGTGTGCTTGTTGAAAAACAGTTAAACTCAAAGTATCTACCTACTATATTACATTATTATATATTACATATTAGCTTAGTATAAGATGGCAATTTAATGGCGGCAAATATCCCATCATCCCTCGCTAGCCCAATGGGCCATAACGATCAAATATCAATTTGCGCCTAACTAGCAGTTGATACGAACGCGGCCTCTATAGTCGATATCCCATTACGTTGGACTTGGTCAGTCAGGGTGCGACGCGATCTAATATGGCAATTTCATCCTCGAGGGAAAATAATCTCTCCGAATCACTGATCTGAGGGCTTATTACGAGTTTAGTGCCGATCGAGTGCCAATCGTCGATCGTTACGATACACCGAATTTTCTATGAAAAACAAACAGGTTCTCAAAGAATACGCTAGATGCCGTTGATTTATTTTCATAGAAAATTCGGTGTATCGTAACGATCGACGATCGGCACTAAACTCGTAATAAGCCCTCCAATCTGATGATTTTTATTACAAGCTTTTATTTTTTAATCTACACTTCTACACTAATATTATAAAGAGGAAACCTTTGTATTTTTGTATTTTTGTATGTAACGAATAGGCTCAAAAACTACTGGTCCGATTTCAAAAATTCTTTCACCATTAGAATGCTACATTATCCCTGAGTAACATAGGCTATATTATATTTTCAAAAAAATCAAGGATCCTTACTAAAACTTCAATAATGTAACCCAAGGTGGAAAACAAAAACCTTACATCGCGTGCGCTGCGAAAACTATTGATGATAGAACAAAATAATGTACTACGATTTTGTAGAAGACGTCATCATCTACAAAAAATGTCGCGACAGCATATGCCTAACTATTATAGTTATTTCACAATAAGTGTTCTTTTATTATAATAAATTAATTGAAATGCCGCCGCCAGAAAAGGGTCTTTATTTGTACCTTGGTATTAATCCTTATCCAAATAAATCATTTCATAATTAAGACGGTTTCAATACCTATAGATTACTTCTTAATTTTTTTAAATCGGACATTCCATTCAAAAGATATGACGAAATTAAAAATGTTAACGGGTCCACGGGTCACGCTCGGGATGCGATTTCACTCACTCAAGGAGAAGCGCGTGCAAATGTATGAAATAAGTAGACGCGAGGCTCGAACCCACGGTCTTAGCTTATCCTAAAATGTTAAAAAAAATTATGACCACCCATGCGAAGCTGGGACAGGCCGCTAGTAATAAATATTGGTGGACTTTCCGCACAGCACTATCTTAGTTCCAAACTAAACAAAGCTTGTAACATGGGAACACTGATAATACTGCTATAGATATAATCCTATGTAATGCTTTTTTTGGATGTTTTTTTTTGTAAATACTTATAATACAGACAGAGAACAAACATCTATGTTCAAAACACAAATGTTTTTTCTCTGTGGGGATTGAACCCACAGCCTACAGCGCAAAAGGCAAAGCTACTTACCAACTAATCTGTGAAGGCATACGAGTGCTCCGAATGGTAGTTTCTGCCTAACAATAATGTTGACATACTACTAGTCATAGCTAACATTACAATTCCAAGCTATGCTTAGTTTGGGGCTCGATGGTGCTGTGTGAAATGTCTCATAACTCTTGAGTCTCACGTATTACGTTAGCATTAATAACCGAGCCTAGTGCCAGGACAGTGCATACCTATTGTCTTAATGTTAGTTGAAATTAGTTCAGAAATTAAAACTAGATGTCTCTGCTAAATTTGTAACGATCCTAGATCGCGCTTTGTGAAGCTTTCTTTACGTTCAATAAAGCATCTTTGAAGTATACTACCTTAGATTACTACTAAGATTACTTAAGTATACTAGATTAGCATTTTACTTATTCATTTGAGGCCTTAGGAACGCGACCCTTTTTACACTATATTAAGATCAAGGAAGGAACAAAAAACACTAAATAGGTAGATAAGATACCTCTAAACCGCATAGGTACAACAACCGCAACCTCATACATTCTACCTCGGTTTTGTAGAGAATAAAACTGGCTAATAAAATAGTCACCCGATCTCCCATTAGTCACTTCCCGTTATATTATTCCACGAGGCGCGATCCTGCAAATGGCATGACATCATTCAATCAGCGGACCGTCCAGTCACTTCCTTTCTTCCGAACCAACCCATCCGAAAGTGAACCCCATTCAAAAGTACAATGGTAATTAGGAATCATTGAGCCGGTCACAGCCCTATTTTCCGATAGAGGCCGAATCCTAGAACGTAACGCTACTGGACGAGAAAATACCGTATTTTAACAAGCCTTTATTTAACTTGCAATGTACTAACTATGTTTGTTCGGGTGGAATCTTGCAACTCAATTTTGAAGCAGATATCTTCAACCGATTGAGCTGAAATTTTGTTTATATTATATAAATCAAAGTCCTGACTGACATACAAAGCACACTCTAATCTAAACCGCTTCCCAGAGACTTGAGTTGGGTGGTCCCTTCTTAGTGTGCGCCTTTGTTCTTGAGGTCAAGTTTTTTGAGTTTTAGAGAGTTTCTACGAAATGGTGTTTACCGCAGGAAAACAAAAAGTACGTGGAAGAATTTGCGAGTATCCGCTAGAGAGAGACGAATGAATACCATCAATCATCGTAACATTCATATTAAGAACTGGCAACGCGGGTACCCGATCTTTTCTATCCTACTAATATTATAAACGCGAAAGTTTGTAAGTATGGATGGATGTTTGTTACTCTTTCATTAAAAACTACTGAATGGATTTAAATGAAACTTTACAATAATATAGATATACATCAGAATAACACATAGGCTACAATTTATAAAGATATTGTTAGACTAATCCTGCGCAGACGAAGTCGCGGGCACCAGCTTGTCTTCTTATAATTTTACGGTTCTCTAGTATAACTAGCGCCAATAAAGTATCGGATCATAATCTTTACTTACCTATCAAAAGTACCTACGAGTGAAAGGTAACTGATGTTAACAATAGTGTATGAAAGTGTCTGCTTGTTCGATCAGCTAGTACCTAGTATAAAAAAAAAATTGCACCGCCATTTTTGATTTGTTTCTATAATAGCGCTAGTTATAAATACCCTAATTTGAAGGTTTAGTGCTAGAATACGGGCTATTAACGTTGACTAGCTGAATTTGAAGTCCTACCTGAACCAATCGATTTTGGATTGGTTTGTTGGCCAGTGGTATTGTTCAGGGCGAAAAACGGGTCCCACGGTTTCATCGTCATTAACCTTTTCCCATAACGGTAGCGAACGCCTGTGGTGGCTGACCACAACGCTATTGTGTGAAAATGGGAAATGACGCTCCATTAGCAGCAGAAATACTGGTAGTGGTGCGGCAGTGTAAATTGTGTTTTGTATCTTTTTTGATATAAATGGTTTCATAATTATCGAGTGCTGTTCACTGACTGAGTTGGGATTTTACTTTTTCAGTTCATAGGCCTTTTTACCTCATACCGGCAGCTAACACCTTTTAAAATTTATTTTAAGTCTCGTCTCATGCTATGCTTCGAGACATTCAAAGAGTTCCACAGGAAGGCAAAAGTTAAAATCGAATTCTTTTTTTTTATCTGTCCTAGCCTTTCGCTATATAATATGGTCCCTTATGATTATACTTACGTCCAGTGTCTCAAACTTCAGTATAACATCGAAGGCGAATCTGCAAGGGGTACAGAAATCCGAGTAAGGCGTCCAGTGCATGTCCAGTGATCTTTTCTGGCGGGACTCTTCGAGGACGTACGCTACGAACTCTTCGAATACTGGATACCTCTCTGTGGGGGTAGGTCGGTTAGGAGCGGTCTTCTGAAAAGAACAGAAGTACAAATTTCATAATTGAAATGTGAAGGGAATTCGCTAACCTTTAGTCGATAGTTATATTTCTACATATGTGTAAAATCTGTGAACGAAAGCACACGTTCTCACATAATTATGAGTCCGCTCATTCGCTCACGAATGAGCGGACTGACCGTTACATGGGCCGTTGGAAAATTGTACCTAAGCTGAGTGCATGTCGCGTTGCTCGCTCCTACATTGACGCCCAACGTGGGGCGCTAGTATACCCGAGCTAAGCGTACCTATATCGTGAGGAGCGAGCCTACAAACGTTATTTCAGTACACTGCAGTAAATTTAGGTAACTATCCAGAGTTTTAGACGTTGCCTGTGTCTGTATAAGGCCATCCCAACTGGTCTGGTGGCTTTATAGCACTTTTCTTACACTGATAGACTTTGTAAATCTGGATCTCCTCTGCTAACAGTCTCCAGAAGCCAGGATATCCAGAATATCACCATAGCTAAAATGAATGAGAGTAAGGTAGTGTATCTAGTATGTAAAAGCTGGTGGCCAACTCTGGTGAGGTAGTTCTGACACGTTACCTGAGAATTGTTCTAATTAGTATAATAGCCAGCTGAGCCGTTCATTACCTTTCTGAACTTCCTTATAATCATATGCCCCATCTTATCATGGAAAGATTTCGGCCATGCGTGCACTATCTTGTCATTATACGCCGAAGCCAACCTTTCCAGTGGATGTCTGACGATTAGGAATGATATAGAGTCCGCTTGAGCTTTCCTGATCATCTCGATAGTAGGCCGCGCGTATTTCTTCCTGGCCAGCACTAAAGGAACCTCTTTAGTTTTGTCCAGGAAGGCAGCTGTGTAGTTCGCCATAAGATTGAAGTTGTACATCCAAGATGTGGATGCTGCTTTGAATATGTTGCACCTGAAATAAAATAAAGAACAATTTATAATGACTCTCCTCTCTCGGAAATTCTTCCAAAGTCTACTGTAAATATTATTAGTACCTACTCGTTATATTAGAACAATTTTAGTTGGAGAAACAGTTTCACGACTTTTATCACCAAGCACGGCAGATCATCCCCTGATTCTTTGAGAATGTCTTAAGGGGGTACTTATTTTATTTTCGTTTCAATGCGCATAGCTACCAGATTCAAGTAAACGTCACATTCTAATTCCAATAAGTTTTTTTACAATATGAGTTAGTAAAGATAAGTTTTGCCAAACAAAAGAATATCAAAAAAATATGTTTATTTCTAAATAAATGATGATCTAATTCAGGTTAAACACGTATTAAACTGATTGTCCATTTGAAATATACCCTGATTATTATTGACTTCAATTTTATCTTTATTAGAACAAGCAGATAGCATCTGTTCATTTACGTCTGCCATGCACCAGCCCACAGCAATTACATTGGGTACCTCAGGAGCACGTCCACTAGGACATGTATCTAATATGTATGGCATTGCATCCTACACTCTGAGATATAAATATAATAAGTCTCATGTGCCTGTAATTGTAAATTGCACACTTTGCACAGCCACTTATATCCTTCAAATTGGAAGACAGAAACGCGAGGATTACAGCTTGGCGGCTGAAATAGTCACTGCGGTCGTAGGTAGTACTAGAGTAGTAGTAGTAGTGGGTTGTAGTAGTAGTAGTGGGTTGTAGTAGTAGAGCTCATTGTGGAGGGTTCGTCCGTGGATGTACTACCACCATGCCTATTTCTGCCATCAAGCAGCGTTGCTTTGTTTCGTTTCGTGAGGCTTTACTGCATGCCTCTAATTGATGGACGCAAGGCAGTGCAGCGTAGGGCACGTTTATATCGTGCGTGACTTGCGAGGGAATTCTTTGGCGAATACAAGAGCTAATGTGACTCTCGCTCGCACGTTTCGACATGTTGAAAGATATGAAATCACTAAACTCATTTTCGAAAAATCGCAATCAACCAATCACATTGCACACAAAATGTTTGTACTCACATTGTACTCACATTTTGTGTACTCACAAATTGCATTGTATTCAAAAGTTTGCTTTACTAGTTTTCGTACCACTTAATATCAGGTGGATCATCTACTTGTACCATATCATATCAGTATAAAAAAGGTACCTAAGTAGGTACCTTTTTTATACTGATATGATATATGAGTAACAGTTCGCCGGGGAATAATGCATCTGGGGAAGTCCCCAGATGCATTATTCCCCGGCGAACTGTTTATTTCTAGGATTGCACGATTATTGTGCAATAAAGTATTTCATAAAAATCAGGACACTAAGTTATCATTAACTCACCATATAACATGATACTGTCTATTGATCAGATACTCCCAAGCATTGGCTTTGTTGCTCCTACTGTCCAGCCCCAATCTGGAACACTCGCTGGTGAGGTGCTCCCTCCTCGCGTCCATCCTTGCATTCACCTCCATGAACTTGTCTCTTGTGAGGAGACCTTCTTCGTGGGTTCCATTGTCGAAGATGTACTGCAACAAGAAAGGTGGTTGAAGCTTCTTTTAGCTAAGGTTTCAGGTGGTGGTATGGTGTTTTACAAGAGCCTCAGGTTTTTTCTCATCTTCCACATTGCAGTCAGCTATAGAAGCGTGATATATAACGTATATTGTGGGAGAGAAAAAGAGTCTAATTTTAAGTTTTCAGCTTTCAGTAGGTAGGTGTTTATCTTCAGTAAGTATTTGTCTAAAAGGTTAATTTCATTTGCTTATACATAGATATCAGGTACGGTTTATAATAATTGAATTTGAAACGACTTATAAAAAATAAAAAAAATATATAGCTACAAGGTGTTCCACTACTTGTGTTTAAAAACTTCAGGGGGCTAAAGTACCCATCATTATGAATAACTTTTTCTAAGGAAACAACACTGTGAACGCGATAAAAAAAACAGCTGTTTCATACATTTTAGCCAGGTATAGGTATTGAACTTTGGTGTTTTTGTGTTAGTTCTTTATAAAAAGTTATTCATATTGATGGGTACTTTAGCCCCCTGAAGTTTTTGAACACAAGTATTGAAACACCTTGTATAAGTAAGTAAGAAATTTATAAAGTACTTAACTGAATTACGCATAAAGAGTAATAGAGCATATTTTATATTGGAGCAAAGAGGTAATGCACTTAAAGTGTGGCAATAAATCTACACCAGAGAGTACAAAACCTTGCACTTTAGTTTTGCCCGCGCGCGTATGCGCTACGAAGTAAACTTTCATTACCTACTTCACTCGTACGTCAGTTTCGTTATCGGAAACACCTACCCTAAAATTTATAGCCTTATTTAGGTACCTAGCTTCGTTCAGAGGCGTAGCTAGATGGACAAGGGCCCGGTCCATAGAGAAATAATCGGGCCGTCACCCCCCTCTTTCCACATAGCTTGAACTTAATCATTAAAAAAAGTGGGCAGGCTCAAGGTTTTCTAGCTCCGGGAGCTGGCTGACCCTCTCTTTTCAAAGCTTAGGTAAGAGGGCCCCTTGAGCTCCGGGGCCCTGGTGCACTGCACCACCTGGCCCTACGATACAGTTACGCCACTGGCTAATACGTTTATGCTTAGCCGTCTTTTGTCTGTGATGTTACTACTTAGGTCTGTGATGATAATGTTCCCGGTTTTATAACTTGTATACCCATACCGCACGCGATAGATTCACTATCCCTATTTTGTGAGTTTGGTGCACGGTACCGAACTTGCGTTGTTATCAGGAAACACGCAAAGCAAGTATCAAGTCGTCATAAACATCGCAAGCATCGTAATCGTGAATTCCTTTGGAATACTTCGTCTGTTTATCTAAACACTAAGTTTTACTCGTGGCTTGGTTCGCGTAAGCTTTGCTTCGGACTAAATTAAACGACTCGGGTATCAAGCCGATTTTTTTTTAAATCCAATCAAGAGGACTGACTCTCCCTCTCATGCATTTTATAAGTCAAATTATTAGTCCAGCATCTTCTAAGTATCATTGACATTATGTTAATGTTCATAGACGTTTGAAAGTGAGCTTTATGATTTGATTGCACAGACACAGGCGTCCTAGTTAACACCAGTCATAATAAAGTACAAATGGTAGGTTTATCCTTATGTTTGCTAAGAAACTATTAATTTTGCATAATACTTGCAAATTAATGTATGAGCTCAGCTCAATACAACTTTCACAGAAATAAAATCCATATTTACGTAACTTGGATAAGATTCGACTGTTGCGTAAAGAGATTATTTTAAATTGCTTAAGGGGCTGACAACTATCAAACAACTTCTCGCTCGCACGTTTCGACATGATGAAAGATATAAAATCACTAAACTCATTCAAAAGTTTGCTTTACTAGTTTCCGTACATAAGCAAACTTTTAAGTAGGAAAACTTGTATCGATCAAAATGAAATTTTTACTAAACTGTGTGCAATGTGATTACACACAAGATGGTTGATTGCGATTTTTCGAAAATGAGTTTAGTGATTTTATATCTTCCAACATGTCGAAACGTGCGAGCGAGAGTCACATTAGCTCTTGTCTTCGCCTTAACAGTATCAATTCGTTAAAACAGCACATGCAATTTTCGCACACATAGGTAAGAGTATTTTTATTTTATTTTCTAAGTTACGTAAAACAGGTTTACAAAAACAAAAAAACACTCAATGGATTATAGTCTAGTGTTCCAATAATTATAGAGTAGGTAGAAGAGGCGTGCGTAAAAGAAGTAAAAGAAACAAGCGAAAATTTATAGGGAGGCACAGTTCCTTATTATATTATTAGCTAAAGATGTAAGTAGGTACAAATAACAATAAGCTGGTAGGTACTTATCGGAATACATTGGTGCTTATTGGAATACTTAGGTAGGTACCTATTAGCACTTATTGACAGGTGTACTTACAACGCATAGTTCCTAGTCCTACTTAGCATACCTACGTATAGGCGCACACTCGCTCCAAGAGGTCCAAAAGTTTTTTGATATCAGGGGCTTTTTCCAAAATGGTATTTACCAACCTACAGGCGAAAAATTGAGTATGGACGTCATTTTTTCTTAACGCTACTGTGGACGTGTAGCCTCACAGGCTCCTATATGCACACACATTTTTTTTAGGGGAATTTGATATAAGATCGCTTTAAAACTGATTGAAAATTAAAGTTATGGGATTTAGCAATAAAATGACATGCTTCGATAATCAACTATTATTACAAAAATTATAGAAATTTTAAAAATAAAAAATGATGGCACTTTTCTGCCATCAGTCTAATTCTACTTATGTTAAATTTTTGGGTATTAAAAACAGCCAAACAAAATAAGTCTTTTTTTTCTTAAAATATACCTAATATAATAAGAAACAAAAACATTTTTTTTTTCAAAATCTAAATAGGCTCTGGTTAATATTTTGATGGTCTTTACCTACGTGATACCTATTCATTGGAAGATGCAACCTCCTCCCTCGTTGGTAGTTTTACAGCTAAAACAAAAGCTACTGATACTGAGCCGCTCAATCGCGGAGAGTGGGGGGAATTAGGTGAAACCACAGATAAGAGGTGAAACTAAAAAAAAACATCGAGTAGCCTGTGAGACTCCACGTCGCGAGTAACCACTTTGTATAAATTGGTAGCACTAAGCACCTATTTACTTGTCATCTGTGTCGTAGTATCTACCTTTACGTAGTTTAGTCACACAATGCAAGCTTCGCCATTACAAAACCATGAAGCACCTCTCTCAATGAGAACACAGAGATATCTCGGGTATTGGGAAAGTGCAAGAGAAAGTACGCACTTAAAGTACCTACCTACATACTTGCTACACGAGACCTAGGTACAAGACACAAGATGCTTATTTGCACAAATTAGTGCTTATTATAGGTATAGATAGAACTGCACTGCAGTTTATACCGACTTATACCTATGCTTACTTTAATTACTTATACCATTTCGAGTATCGCAAAAATTTCAACTAACTAAAAATTTTATTTAAAAATTTAAACAAATTTAGGTCTAGGTTACAAATTTAGCGAATAATTATTGCAATTTTATTCTTCAATGTTGTCTCAGTTGATTAAAGGTCTCTTTTACCTACTATTTATATCGGTATATATTTTCAAAATGTTGAAATGTCTGTGCGAGATAGAGGTTAATTAACAGTTGTCTTCGCCTTAAACAGTCAGCTTGTCAGCTGTCTGTTGTGAAAGTTACGCCATAAGCGAACCAAGTTCAAGCTCGTGCTAACACAAGGACCGTATATTTAAAATAGATATATCAATATTATTCAACACAGCACGAAAAGTGATTTTATATATTTCTGAATGTTATAATCTGCGAGCGAGAACTTAAATGGGTGTCAGCCCCTAAGTTCTTTAATTATTACTGTAAGAGTTCGTGTATTCACCACACACAAATAAATAAATATTGGTGGACATTCCACACAGCACTATCTCGCCCAAAACTAAGCCAAAGCTTGTGATATAGGAACCAGATAGCTGATATACCTACTATTTATATCCTTTTTTTTGTAAATACATACTTTTAATATTATATAAAACCTAGACAGAGAACAAACATCACACAAATGTTTGTTCTCGGTGGGGATCGAACCCACGGCCTACGGCGCAGAAGGCAGAGCTGCTACCAACTGAGCTGTGAAGGCTGCCAACCATATACAAGGTGTTTCAAAAATTGTGTATATAAACTTCAGGGGGCTATAGTACCCATCAATATGAATAACTTTTTCTAAGGAACCAACACTGTGAACGCGAAAAAAAACAGCTGTTGCATACAAAAGTTCAATACCTGCCTGGCTAAAATGTATGAAACAGCTGTTTTTTTTTCGCGTTCACAGTGTTGGTTCCTTGGAAAAAGTTATTCATATTGATGGGTATTTTAAGACCCCTGAAGTTTATATACCTACACAATTTTTGGAACACCTTGTATACAGGGTTACAGGAAAAGTCGTGCTAGATCCGTTAAGGGCGTGGAGTACCCATCATTCCTGACATATTTCACTATGAAACACCCTACCCTAAACTAAACCCTTTTCGAGATATTCGACTTTTAATTTTTTTATTGAAAATTGCCGATTTTTAGGCAATTAAATTTATTTTTGGTTGTTTTGTGTATCTTATTATTATTATTATTGCATTTTTACATGTGTAATTAGATGCTTTAGGACGTCAATCATTAAAATAGTGCATAAGTTAATTGAATAGACCGTAGTAGACAAGTGAAAGTTAAGAAATAAAAAAAAAATTAGAAAGTTTATTTTTCTCTAAGGGATATCTAAAAAAAATATTATGGCAATTCTTCGGCAGATGTTTTTAAAAATATCTACGTTTCATCAGCTATCTAACGAGGTATAATAATCTAGGGTTTTATTCAATTGCATTGAAAAAAAATTAGTTTTATAGGCGACAGTGGAGAAGAAAATTTATACTTAGCCCTAAAAAGTAAAAGTAAAACAATAGGTAAGCATGAAATGTCATTTATTAAAGGTTTTCACACAACTTTTTCTTATTCTACAGTTCATGTTCAACATGGCCGCCTCTATTTCTGATACATTGTCGCATCCTTCTACGGAGACCAGTCTTCACTACTCCAGTGGTCAACGTGGTCCTCATTTTATTTGCTGCATCCACAATCCTTTCTCTTAGGTCTTCCACAGACGAAACTGGATTCGGCTCGCTGTACACAAGACTTTTCATGCACCCCCACACATGAAAATCCATGGGGGTTAGGTCCGGACTTCTTGCTGGCCATGGCAACGGCCCACCTCGTCCTATCCATTTGTTTGGATAATTTGTGTCCAGCCAGTCTCTGACACTTCTCCTGAAATGGGCAGGGCAGCCATCGTGTTGGAACCACATGTCCCTGATCAGGTTGAGTGGCAGATCATCCAGCAAATCACTCAAGTCTGCTCTCAGGAAATTTTCGTAGCTTTCCCCATTTAAATTATCCGGTAGAAAGTAAGGTCCAATCAAATGATTGGAGATAATGCCCATCCACACATTCACGCTGAATCTTCGTTGGGACCCCTTCACTCTTTTCTTATTGGGATTCCTTAGTGCTTTTGGGGCCCAGTAATGGGCGTTGTGATAGTTAGTTATGCCATCTTTATCAAATTTGGACTCATCCGTCCACAAGATATTTCTTAGAAAATCTGGGTCTTCTACGTCAGCATTTAGCATAAATCTGCAAAAGTCCAATCTTCTCGCGGGGTCTCCTTCTTCAATAACGTGTACCGGCGTGTAATGGTATGGGTATAGGCCAGCAGTATGCACTGTAAACCACACTCTCCATTGCGAAAGTCCCAGATCACGGGCAACAATATTAGTGGAAGTAGTCGGATCCGCTCGAAAGCGTTGCACTATCTCATTGTCCTGTTCTTCGTCGTCAATTCGTGGTCTACCCATGTCTGTATTACGTCTCAAAACAGAGCCAGATTCTCGAAGTCTTCGATAAACTCTGTCAAAAACGGCCACATCCGGCACTCGACGACCGGGGTAGCGAGTTACGTATTCGTTGCGAGCTTGCGCAGATACACAATCGCAGTATCCGTAACAAATAAGCATATCAGCATATTCCTCAGGTGTGTAGGACGTCATCTTCAACACTTCCGTATCACAGGTACAAATCAGAGTCCGGTTAACAAGTATAGTAGTCACAAATCAGAAGAAATAGTCCAGAATCACAGCCAAGTCGAGAAAAAGAGCAAAACGATATCACATCTACTATGTACGAAGCACAAAAGCAGACTGACAACCAAAACAATACCCCCTGTTGTATTCCCAGCCCTAACCGGTCTCTACACATTTTTTCTTTCATTCATACCTACATAAATCGTCACTTGTCTCGCTCTCACGGTGTGTCTGAACTTGAAGGACAATAGGCGCGGGACCGTTAGAACTGCTACCTGGAGCGTCCCAACTACTTTTTTTCCACGAAATGTAATACAAACCCTAGATTGTTATACCTCGTTAGATAGCTGATGAAACGTAGATATTTTTAAAAACATCTGCCGAAGAATTGCCATAATATTTTTTTTAGATATCCCTTAGAGAAAAATAAACTTTCTAATTTTTTTTTTATTTCTTAACTTTCACTTGTCTACTACGGTCTATTCAATTAACTTATGCACTATTTTAATGATTGACGTCCTAAAGCATCTAATTACACATGTAAAAATGCAATAATAATAATAATAAGATACACAAAACAACCAAAAATAAATTTAATTGCCTAAAAATCGGCAATTTTCAATAAAAAAATTAAAAGTCGAATATCTCGAAAAGGGTTTAGTTTAGGGTAGGGTGTTTCATAGTGAAATATGTCAGGAATGATGGGTACTCCACGCCCTTAACGGATCTAGCACGACTTTTCCTGTAACCCTGTATATACAACTTACACATTATGCTTCTAAAAAGTAATAATGTAAAACCATTGGGACTCATTTATGGTAACAAAAGGTATAGTTCTAATAATAATTCGTGTGACACATTCATTAAAATATCACTAATTAACCACAGAGTGACGTCATGATGTGCCCGCCCGTATGTTTGTTTGGGCTCAATGTAAAATCGGCTATTCTGGGAACGCCGTCCATTCCACAAGTAGTTTTTTTTATACAACTAGCTGATGGAACAAGCAGATGGCCCAACTGATTTTAAGTGGTAACCATCACCTATAACAAAGCATTACCTCGTAAGTCACGCACGATAGGAACGTGCCCCGATGCACTGCCCTGCGTCCATCAACTTGAGGCATACAGATGTTAAGCCTCATGAGTCTGTAATTACACCGGCAACCACACTCTTCAAACCGAAACACAGCAACGCTGCTTGGCGGCAGAAAAAGGCGTGGTGGTAGTACTTCCCCGGACGAGCCCTTCACAAAGAGCTCTACTACTCTCAAAGGTACCTACATCATATAATTATTGTTCATTGTTTCATGTTGTGAAAATAGGTTTTAGGCTTTTAGGTAAAGACCTTTGGACATTTTTACTTCAGGGAACATAATAGAGGTTGCTCTATCTTGTAGTTAGGTACATATTATAAGTGCTCGAAAGGATCCTATTTGAGGCACACTTAAAATGCTTTTACCACGCTGTTTCTAAAGAAACTTGTGACACGATGAGAAGAAGAAGGTACTCATTAGTACAGATGGGTCGTATTTGTAAAATCGAGGTCCAAGTACGTCCACCTTTTAAGACGCAGACAACCGTCAAACAACTTCGGACAATTCAACAATTTTGAGGATATATTTAATTTAATTGTTCAAATTAAATGGTAAAATTAATCGGAACTAAGTTTCGGAGAATGAAACAAGACAAAACAAAGGTTCAGCAAAAATTGCATTTCATCCAAACAAGTTTATTTACCTTAAGTTTGATTACCCAAGTAAAACAATTGCTTTGGTCAAAAATTTTGAAATTACCGCTCGAGAAGTTGCTTAACGGTTGTCTGCCTCTTAAAAATCCGTACCATAAACGTGGTCAAGTAAATACGCCTCTTCCAGGCAAGCAGACACATTAACATTACTTCCTCAATTTTACATAAGTAGGTATACAAGGTGTTCCAATACTTGTGTCTAAAAACTTCAGGGGGCTAAAGTACCAATCAATATGAATAACTTTTTCTAAGGAATCAACTCTGTGAACGCGAAAAAAACAGCTGTTTCATACAAAAGTTCAATACCTACCTGGCTAAAATGTATGAAAAAGTTTTTTTTTTCGTGTTCACAGTTTTGGTTCCTTAGAAAAAGTTATTCATATTAATGAGTACTTTAGCTCCCTGAAGTTTTTAAATACAAGTATTGGAACACCTTGTATATAACCTCTCGTTGTATAGGTATAAATGTTGGTTGGTCCTGTTTTTACAAAAAATCTTAGCAATTCTCGTAAAATAACTGGCCTTTATTAGCACGGTTGACAAGAATAACGTGGAAAATACCGTTTTCTCTCAAGCTCTAATTTATCGTACGACTCGTTTTGCGCGTGGCTCCAGCCGGGTACACAAAACATGCAAAAAGTAGTAAGGAATGACCAATGACATGTACGAAAACTATAGCAAAGCAAATTTTTTTGTAGAAAAACTTGTTAGGATCAAAGTTATATTTTTGCTAAATATTTGCAATGTTATTCTCCGAAAAGTGGATGTTTTTGATTTTTCATAACTACATTCTTTAATTTTATATCTTCTAAAATGTCGAAATGTGCGAGCGAGAACTTTAGTTCGACGGTTGTCTGCGTCTTAAGTTCACAGTTCGATGTAGTTATGTTATTCGCGACAGGTAAGCAAAAAGCGGAAATTGTACTACCAAATCATATTCAACACTTTTTATAAAACAAACAGCTTCACGACTTTGATCCCCGGCATGGTAGATCTTCTAGTACCAAGTACGAACACCATTTTCTTTTCAGAATGTCTAAGGGGGGTAGTCGGAGGTACGTCCAAACATAACATTTGGCACATACTCACTTTTATAGATTTTCTCAACCAACACTTTTTGTAAGTTTACCTAACAGCTAGACCAATCGATGGACGGTCGAGTCTGTCAGACAATTGATGTACCTACCTACCTACTAAAAAGTGACCTACTTACTAGTCCGCATTGCACTTTTTGCATCGATATCGAATAGTGCATGGAGGCTACAAGCGGGCGAAATACTTGCGATGAACGAGAGCCAACTATTACCACGATTTTTTTCAGTCGATAACTTGCTTATGTATCTCTCGCTCGCTCATTTTGAAACTGAACTTATTTACTTTACAAGTTTTCGTACATAAATAAACTATAGGAACTTGTTTGGATGAAAAATATATTTTTGTTGAACTGTGTGCAATTCAATTCAATTCATTTATTTCAGATGTCGATACCTAATCCATAATTTGTTAGTAGTACTTAATTTTTTTTTTTCTTTTGGTGGACATTCCACACAGCACTACATCGCCCCAAACTAAGCCAAAGCTTGTGATATGGGAACCAGATAGCTGATATACTACTTATATACTTTTTTTTATAAATGAATAGGTACCTACTTATAATATTATATAACACCCAGACAGAGAACAAACATCTATGTTCATCGCACAAATGCTTGTTCTCGGTGGGGATCGAACCCAGGCCTACGGCACAGAAGGCAGAGCTACTACCAACTGAGCTGTGAAGGCTGTCCCAATTAAACATGTCAAAATTAAATGTGTTAGTACGATTCTGATTAATTTATTGAAATTAATTATTTAAATCCTTCATTATGGGCCTGACAACTCGCAAACAACTTCTCGCTCGCACGTTTCGACATGTTGAAAGATATAAAATCACTAAACTCATTTTCGAAAAATCGCAATCAACCATTTTGTGTGCAATCACATTGCACACAGTTTAGTAAAAATTTCATTTTGATCGATACAAGTTTTCCTACTTAAAAGTTTGCTTTTATAATCTTTAAAAACAAAAGAAATCGAGCAAGCCGGGGGTGGCAACCGGTCACATCACAGAAAAATCATCCTTGTGGTGTCTAGACGGATCTTCTTCTGATAGTACATTTGCAGTGGTTTTCGCCTAAATTTCAGGACTGCTGGTTCATTGTTTGTTGTCGTAGGTACTATTATCACTTGCTACATACTATATGCAATTGTGAAGACTTTTAGAAAATACATCCTTTAAAAAATTCTTCCCTTCCCTCCCAAAAGGCGTTTTACGTACCGGAAACGAAATATTAATTCGTTGATTGATACAACACACATAATACAACAAATACTATGTATAATGTATAATATACTATCTACGCGTACGATGAGTAATATAACGCTTTTTTTAATTATGTTGCTCATATTATATTAATTTACAAACTACAGCTTGTATACAGACAGACAAACGTTGCATTTCATAAACGATGTAAACTGGAGGGAAACGAATTTGAGCCGTTTTAAATTGAAGCATCCATCACGAGGTGTCCCCGAGAAAGTACAGTCACGTATAACTGACACTTGCAGAAATCACGTATAGCTGACTTTAACTTGCAGAAAGTTAAAGTGTTAGTCATAGGCCGAGTCTTCTTCTTCTTGTCTTATCACTAGTTTTTTTCGAATCAGTGTGGTGAAAGGATTTTGTAAGTGCGCCACCTTTTTGAGCACTTGACACCATGTTCTAGAACTTTTTAGATTCTAGGACACGCCGGTTTCCTCAGGATGTTTTCCTTCACCGGAAGAGAGTACTGGCACTGTGCACATAAATTTTAGAACACAAAAACTCATTGGTGCACTACCGGTTTTGAACGCACGACCTAAGGATCGGAAGGCGCGTTATTTGAAAAGATCCTCTTTCTAAAAAACTAGTTTAACTGTTCACCTTCTGTGTTGGTATTTACGCTATGATGTCAGCGATTATAATATGCTAACTTTATATTTAGCTAAAAGTCACGTTTAAACATGTTTATCTCATTACGAGTTTTTCATTACACACGATTAAAATAATAATTAATAATCATTCGTTCCAAATACCTACTTTTGTCATGGCAAGTTGACTCCACAAATATGTTAAAACAAATTAAAGCGAGACTTGTATTATGTTTTTTAAGAAACTTTTAATTTTATTATGGAATTATGACATTAGAGTTTCCATACAAAAGACATAAACGCGCATTCAATTTGCCATGCTACGTAGCAAGCATGTTTGTTTATGTCGGCTTCTTTTTTATTTATTATTGCATTAAAAATAAATGTTTTTTTATTGTTTTTTGTCAGCGTCGGACAAAAACCTCTTTCGGTGATACGACAAGGGGAGTTCTGTACGTGATTGTACATTTTAATTAAATTTTGCATTGCAGCCAAACATAGCACGCAGAATGTCAAGAATACTGAAATTGCTTGTTAAAATTGCAAGCGTCGGGGAATTCCACAATAACACCCATCCCTACTCATTTATATCCGAGGACTAAATAAGCAGTGTCGTGTTTTGTTTGAACCACGGGTTTTGTATGGACTTGCCGAGATCTCTATGAAATAGAGATCAATATAAGATAGGTACATCGAAACCGGACAAAGGGAAATTAAAACTATAGGAAATAAATAAATAGGTTATACTTTATTAAAAAAAAAAAAAAACTTATAAAATATTTTATTATTTAAACAAAACAACTTGCCGAGATCTCTATGAAATAGGGTAGATATAATATGAGGTAAGGTACATCGAAACTGGACATGGTGAAATTAAAACTATAGGAAATAAATAAATAGGTTATATTTTATTTATAATAAAAATATAATTTATACGAAATCAAGATTCTTTTTAGGATGTCTAAAGGTAGTTAGAGTCACGTCTTTAACCAGTCTCGTTTTGTTTGCTTATAAACAAAAAAGAACGAAACTGACGTTTCCTAATGTTTTAAAAGAGCCCTGAAATCCTCTAAAGTTATATTTAGTTGAGCTTCGAAGCTTTCTAAGAGGCCTTAGTTTGTCCGGCTTTATTTACCCTAAAATAACTCCTAATCTTTCGTAAACACGCCTAAAATATCCAAACTATCTAAATATTTATATGAACAACTCGACAATGTTGACATTCTGTTGTAGCTGTTCCCTTGAGAGCGTAGCTTTCCCCGTTATCCTTCGGTTGCCTGACATTTTCCTTGGTTTTAGTAAACATTAGTACAGTGCTAAGTAGATATATTTAACGTGGTGGTATTTGAGTTTTTATTTTCTTACTATTCGGATTTATTGTGTAGCAGTAAAGAGTAGTAGAGCTATTTTTGTGAAGGGCTCCGCAAACATGCCCGACGCGCTGCAGTAGCGCTTTAGGGACAATAGGGCTTAAGGTATAAGGTACTTACTTTTTTATGCTACTTGCTTACGAGCAGAAGGCCTACCTGATGGTAAGTGGTAACTATAAAGCAGGTCACGCACGATATAAACGTGCCACATAACGCACTGCCCTGCATCCATCAACTTGAGGCAGACAGATGTTAGGCCTATAATTTCAGCGGCAACCTTCAAACTGAAACACAGCAACGCTGCTTGTCAGCAGAAATAGGCATAGTGGTTCTTTTCCGGACGAGCCCTTCACAAAGAGCTCTACTACTCAAACTCAAAGTCACTTGAAACGTCTTAAAGCTAGGTGACTCTAGGTGCCAGTTCCATGTGACCAAAGCCTCGAAGAACAGGCAACAAACTTACGGCTTGGTTCCTATACCGCTCTTTATCCTATGATCCTTGTTACAATGTATTATAATACATTATGAAGCTCGAGTATGGTGTCAATCGAATTTAGTGAGGCATAGGTATGGCAGAAAAAGGTAAGGGTAATAAAATTCATAAAACAGCACACTTACACTAAACCTACATAAGACTGATTTACTAGTTCATCGTGATTGAATATATATACATGTGCTTCTGCTTCTTTATTAGGTGACGACAGGGTGTGTGAGAGTTTGATGGAGTGGTGGAGGACCGAGGACTGGGAAGAGAAGCGGTCGTCCAGTAAGTACAGCAATACAATGGGTCGACGCCATTGTCAGCATCGAGGATCGTAGATGGATGGTAGCCCAACATCGTATAAGACGGAAAGAGCATAGAGAGGCCCAGCAGTGGGCTAAGTATGGCTGCAGATGATGATGATGATGACAGTGCTTCAAGTAAAGCTTTATGCGGTTGCTAGTTGTATACAAAACTAACCTTTTATTTCTAAATGGGTTAATAGGTAGATACTTCAAAGTCGGCATGTTAATTATGTTCAAAGCACCCTTATCTTCACGGTATAATAACCATGTTCACTAACTAGTACCTACATCAGTTGATAACTAACAATTCTAATGAGGCACAGGCATGATCATAAAAACTGGCCAAGTGCGAGATGGGGTCGTGACTTTCAATTTTCAAATTATTTTATTCACAAGCAATTTTTTCATAATGTATTTGAATTTCAACTTTTATCTTAGTAATTAATACAATAAAGAATACATAAACACAATAAAAATAATATATTACCTATAATTAATTCATTGAATAAAATGAATTTAAATAACGAATAACACAAAATAAACAAATGTCAGGCTATTTCCAGACCAAAAACTCTTCCACGGAATAAAAACACCTCACCAACAAAAATCTCTTGAATTTACCTACTTTAAAAAAAAATGGGCTGTTGATTTACTTCATATCGGTAGGAAGACGATTAAAAAGTTTAATGGCTTGTAACAGACAGCCATGCATTGCAACATTCAACCAGACGCGGATCCAGCCTCAAAAAGCGTTGTGGTCACAGCTACCCGAAAATCGGCCAAATGCTAGTCGGAGTTTGAACTCGCTCATGATCGATATAGTGCATTCATACAATGGAGATGTTTACAGAATATAGGAAACATCGACCAAGATTTTATACAGTGTATAGTTCCACGTGGGCAAAGCCGTGGGACGAACACTGTGTGCGTCACAAGTCTGTTAGGATTGTGGGCATGCCCATCGTGCCCACAACGGTAGATCCGTGCCTGCATTCAACCTCGGGCACTTAGGGAGCTCAAGGTCTTTTCTTCTAGTATCTAACCTTTTCTATTTTCCACTGACTCATATCGATATGGATGTCTAACGATGTCCATAAGAACGACTAATATACAAGGTGTTTCAATACTTTTGTTTACAAAATTCGGGGGGCTAAAGTACCCATCAATATAAATAACTTTTTCATTTTCATACAAAAGTTCAATACCAAACTGGCTAAAATGTATGAAACAGCTGTTTTTTTGTCGCGTTCACGGTGTTGGTTCCTTAGAAAAAGTTATTCATATTGATGGGTACTTTAGCCCCCTGAAGTATTTAAACGCAAGTGTTGGAACACCTTGTATGTATAGGCTGGGAAGGGTTATTATAGAGAGAGTTATATATACCTATATAGAGAGAGTTCTTGAATGTCGTCTCTGCACGATTTCCATGTATTCGCAATATTGTTCGAATAGCACGTTTTTGTAGTACAAAAGCTCTATTAATATTAATATTTACATCTTGCTGATGATGGAACAAGGAGATGGCCCATTAATTGTCTCGTAAGTCACGCATGATATAAACGTGCCCTGAAAATTACAGGCACATGAGGCTAAACATCCATACCTATGTCTCAAGTTCCTATCGTGCGTACTTAACATTAGGTGGATCATCTGCTTGTACCATCAGCAAGTACCTAGTATAAAAAAGGAGAATTATTGCGAAGCTTGCCGCATACGTCAGCCTAGAACTCTATAAAAGAGGTTTCGTGTCGCCGTATCCAATGGTACGGAACCCTAAAAACGGTAACTATTGAGTCTATAGATACACTACCCGTATTTTACGACAATAGCATTTTAGATGCCTACCGATAATAGAGGTAGAGCCAAGAAGCATTTTTAAACAGGGTCTAATTCTAATTCTAATTCACGGTGGGGGAATGAGATCTGCACTGACGTCCCGCAGTGGGGTGTATTGTGCGTTATCCCCCTGCTAACCTCACCCCAGCCAGCCCAGCTCCTTAAAGTAGCGGAGCAGGACTTTGGGTTGGTGGCAGCAATGTTCCAGCATCCCCGATGATGATGATGTGGATGCAGGGGAGCAAGACTCGATCAGCTCCTGCAGCCCCGTTTTGGATCTGGCTTCGTTTATTGCAGAGCAATGCAGTAATACATGCTCTACAGTTTCTATTTCCCGTAGGCAGCCGCGACCAAAGGTCACTGTCTGTCGCTCCTGTCTTGAGAAGATGATAGTTGAGGTCACAGTAACCCGTGATGATGCCCACCATCAGCTTTAGGTCTTCACGTTTCATTTAAACAGGGAGTAAGTAGACTAGGTACAGTTAACAATTAAATGGGTAGGTAACCTTTTTAAAGTGTAATAAACTTAATAATTTTCATTAATAACAAAATGCTCTTGTAGGTATTCACATTGTAGATATACGTAGATCATGGCAAGAATTCAAAGTCAAAGTCAAAAGGTATTTATTCAATAAAATCACAAGGATCACTTTGAAACGTCTTAAAGCTAGGTGACTCTAGGTGTCAGTTCCACGCGACCAAAGCCTAGAAGAACAGGCAACAAACTTACGGCTTGGTATTCAATAGTAAAAACTGTACTGTAAATACCGGGCGTGGATACAAAATATTTTGAAAGATATAAAGTTTTGCAGGTTTCGTCAATAATAATTTTAATAGTAGAGCTTTTTGTGAATGGCTCGTCTGGAGAAGTACTACCACCACGCCTTTTTCTACCGCCGAGCAGCGTTGCTGTGTTTCGGTTTGAAGAGTGTGGCTGCCAGTGTAATTACAGACACATGAGGCTTAACTACTCTATGCAGGGCAGTGCATCGTTCCTATCGTGCGTGACTAACGAGGCAATGTTTTGTTATAGGTGATGGTTACCACTTAACACCAGGTGAGCCGACTGCTTGTTCCATCAGCAACCTGTATAAAAAACCTACGTGCGTGCTTACAAAACTTATGGTAGAGATCGGTGAAGATAACGTCGCCCATCGAAATACCACTACATTATATTATAATTATTATATAGTAAAGGGCGGCGTTATCGCTAACAGCGATCTGTCGTTTGTCGTTTATTATAAGGTGTCAAAATAGTTAGTCCTGCCTTATTTGTCGTGGTACACAAAAAAGAGTAATATCTATGTTATGTCCAAATTTGAGAACGAGTGGGAAATTCACTAAGCTGCTAGTTTATAGCTGAAGAGAATGAGGTCTCGCTCTTGTCGTGTCACTAGTTTATTTCGAAATAGTGTGGTGAAAGGATTTTAAGTGGGCCTCAAGAGGCTCCTTTCGAGCACTTGACACATGTTATAGAACTCTTTAGGTCATGTCGGTTTCCTCACGATGTTTTCCTTCACCGTTTGAGAGTACTGGCATTGTGCACATACATTTTTGAACAGAAAAACTCATTGTGTAGTAGTAAGGTGAGTCATTACATGTGTCAAATAACAAAATAACAAAATGAGAAACTTCTTTACCTTGTAATAAAGCCTACAGGACAAGCCAAGGGAACCTTGTTTTCATACAAAAGGCTTTCTCACTTAAAAATAGAGCTGACAAGAATGGCAAGGTCAAATTACACAATTTAATTCATAATTTAATCGAACTAGTGCTTTCCCGTTCGACCCAAGATTTTGCTACCCATTAGGTATTTATCGCATTTCGACCCCAAACACAATGCGCCATTCTACTCAGTCCTAAAATTTAAGTAAGTGTACTGTATGATGTACTGATTCGTTGGGTGGTCATGATTCCCAATAAAAGAAGATTGCATATTGTAAAACCTGAATACCCCCAAGCAACCTGCTCATAGTCTGCTGAAGACTGGTCGGAGATTCAAAAATAACAAAAAAAAGCAGTAACGATTATATTGATTAAAATAAAATTACAGTAGGGATTGAAAGAGTCGAATGTTGTGCCGACCATATAAAGTGGGATAAGGGTACGATGATGATAATGATGATTAAATTCATGTTACATTGAGTCATTTGAAAGTAAATGATTGAATTAGGAATGAGAAGGTGTGCGTAGAAACGGGAACATACATAACCTAAGCAGTTTTGAATGCGCATGCGGCAGACTTGGCAATAATTCCACTCCGCGTCATCCATGTTTTTTACCAGTATATGATTTGCCACAAAACAGCTACTGGGTAGAAACGCCTTGGGTACAATGGGAGTGCACTCGAATAAGTAAACTCGTATTGTGCGTGGGATCGGTGGCATCGGTGGATGGCACAATACCTACGGCAATTCCATAGCTCAATTCATTAATTAGAATTACCAGCGTGTAGAACTGAAATTAATCATAGGTTGCGACTATGGTAAATTTTATTTCTGCTTTTATTACCTACCTTGCAGCCGCCCGTGGCTTGATTGCTCACATTCCTTTCTTTGGTTTGTTTATTCAATTCATTTATTTCTCATCAAAATAATCCAATTTGTTATTTATTTCGATTCGGGTTTCAACCAGATATTGTCACCTACTGGGTCACTGAATATCTTAATTGCTCTTAGTTTCAACTTGGGCGATTTGGCATTTTATGTATGTATGTATGTATGTATGTATGTATGTATGTATGTATGTATGTATGTATGTATGTTTGTCTGGCGATAACTTTAGAACCGTTGATCCGATCTGCATGAAATTTGATATGTCGATAGCTTGTACTTGAGAAATTTACTGGTAAGTATATGAGTAAAATCGAATGAAGGGTTTTTGAGATATGGGGTTTTTTAAGAGGGCAAAAATAAAAAAAGTTACATAAAAAAATCAAGTTACATGTCATATGAAAGGGCTTTGTTTGGACATTCCAAAACAATTTTTACTTTTTTTTTGGGACCCACTGTTTTCGAGATAAAACTTAAAAAGTTAAATTAAGATAACCAGCGATCCAAGAGCTCCCATCTCTAAGAGTTTCGTTGGCATCAAGGTTTTTCAACTGGTCGTTCAGTTCCTTTGATTTTTCTTATTTTTTTTTTCTTGAAATAAATTAAGGAGGAATTGGCTCCATCATCAGACCTGGTCGTTGTCACCATTTTATGAGAACTGAGTACCTCCTTAATTTATTTCAAGAAAAAAAAAATAGAAAAAGCAAAGTAACTGGCCTTTGACTACCACCTACTCAAAGTTTTGGTGCGTTCGTCGGGTCGCATCACGAGATCTCAGTTCGGGGCGAACTACTAGTATATATAAATTACGTGTCACGTTGTTTGTCCGCTATGGACTCCTAAACTACTTAACCGATTTCAATCAAATTTGCGCACCGTGTTCAGTTTGATCTAACTAAAACTAAACTAAAAGATAGGATAGCCTTCATCTCAATTTATAGCCGCAATATTATTTTATTGCAAATTTGACACCGCCCAACAAAGAGGGCACAGGTCAGCTAGTATTATATATAATGAATGAATATATATTTATAATATATATTTATAATATATATTTATAATATATATTTCATACACGGTTCCATAACATTTCGGGATAAGAAATAGCCTAATGTTAATCCAGGCTACAAATATATTTGTGCTAAGTGTTAGGGCGTGATTGACAAACGTCCTAACAGTAAAATCCAAACAGTAACTTTTGCATTTATAGGATAGGATTGCTTCATTTACATTTACGAATTAGCTACTTATTATTTTTAAACCGTAAATAATGATTCGTAAATCTATTCTTTAAAAATAGCTTTTTAACATTACTATAAATTCCAGCCATTGTTTGTCATTAATTACCCATCGGTAAGAGATGGCAGTTTAGCTGTCCATAATTATATGAATCCGAATCCAAAGTCGATTGAAATAGTCGCCAATCTAAATAGGTACTAGGTACCTTACCTACCTAAAGTACGAATTAGTGAAAATGTAAGCCGGCTAGTTTGAGTTTCACCTCTATATTCCTATTTATCTAAAGCTAAAACATATACAGAATAATAAGCTAGTTAGTATAACAACTTTCATACATTGCCATAGAATATGAAACAGTAGCAGAGGTTCACATTTCGTACACGCACATGGCTGCGGCATAGTACACACTGCACCTACTCACGCAAGACAATGGCACAGTTAGACCTGATTTTTATCAAGGTAATATAGGTACCTATGATATAAATAATACTAGTGGTACCCACGTGACTTCATTCGCTCGGAGATATTTTCATACTAACTTTGTCACCGTTTTTCACAGGGTGTGTTTATTTTTTTAAAGTTTCTTATTGAGAGCTTACAATTTTCAAAGAGTGCCTGTGCCAAATTTCAGACCTTGTGCTTTGTATTTTCAGACGAGTGGAACCTTCCGTTAACCCACTTTATAGAAAAAAAAAAATCTGCTCTCGTACAAAAAAGAACAACTTTAGAATAATATTCTAAAATGGTTTCAAGTAGGGTTGCCAGATCAAAACCCTTAGTAAAATGTTAGGATTTTCGGGTTGTTATCAGCAGTATAAACTATTAATTTTTACGTGTGGTCGGTCGGGTGTATTGGTGCTTACTCGCTTACAATTCGACAATTTAAACTGTTTGCCGGGAGATCTTGTGTTTCGTCGGAAGTTTACTAAAATGTCAGTGAAAAATCCCGACGAATCCTAACCATCGGGCTGCCTAGTTTTAAGTCGTCCTCTGTAGATACACTTTAATTTACAGTAAAAGATAAAATAGCCGACAGCGCGTGGCAAGCGAGTTTACCTGCCACTGTAAAGAATCTACATGCCTGGACTTTAAACCCATTTTTGAATAGAGTTATTTTAGAGGCAGTGTCTTGTAAATAAGTTCTATATTTGTGTTCTTCCCTTCCCTATATTTAATGAGTTCCTCTACGCCGCGCCGTAGACCTGCTACGCCTCGATATAACTTTTGAAACTATTAGTTATGAACATATTTTTTATTAAAAACTGGATTTCTACCTGTTATTTTACCGGTGATTATAACTCATGCACAATTGCGCAATATTGGGAAGTAATGAAGAATTTTCTTTAAAATAGTTATTTGTTTCCATAAGACATCCTAGATGGCGGTAGTGAGCCGTAGGAAATTGTAATTTTATAACAATGCCGGATCCATTGAATATTATTGCCATCTTTATAGGGTTCGGTATGGAAGTATTTTTTTAAAGAAAGAAGTCAAAGTCAAAGTCAAAAAGGAATTTATTCAATTTAATTACTAGGGTTGCTTTGAAACGCCTTAAAGCTAGGTGAAACTAGGTGCCAGTTTCACGCGACAAAGCCTAGAAGAACAGGCAACAATCTTCCGTCTTGCTTCCTACCGCTCTTTTGTATGATCCTTGTTACAAATTAATATAACTTATATTCGACTGATTAGTATAAAAATATTCGAGCGCACGTCTAGTGGTAGGTACATCTAGCAGAAGAGAACACAAAAAAAGCTATGAAATGTTCACATCTGTAGTGTAGGCGACTGTACCTAAGCACTTACTGACCTGTAATTTAGGAAGGCAAATATTATTCATACGATAACACTTAACTTTTCACTTAAATTTAGAGTGTGCCACTGAATAATAATGAATACCTAGCTATAGACCTTATTGTTATAGTAGGTATAGCCTCATAATCATCATCATCTGCCTGAAGGATTCTACTGCTTCTTAATTTAAAAGTATATTTTAGAGTTTTAATATTGATTAATTGTGATTTGATTTATGTAGGTTACATGTATTTTTATTATAATAATTAGTACATACAAGGGTAATTTTGTTTTTTTTTATTTTTATGTAGAGAACCCGTCTTTGGAGTCCTTCTCCGGAGCCTGCTGCTGGTCATAATATGCCTCCCCAATATCTTTTTAGTAACGAAAAAAAATTACCCTTTACGATCCACTGGCGATCTTCATATCGTTTGTTCATTGAGGCTTGGGGGGGCACCCTAACCTTCGACTTCAGGTTCGTGGCAGCGATTCGAGAACATAACATTCTTACCAGCGGCTGTCAACGAGCCATTTATAAGTTGATAAAGTTGTAGGCGCTGCCCGCTGGCCACTATGTGGGTATAATAGTGCTCAGTGGGAGCGCCTATAACTTGGTCATTCTGAGACTGAGAGCTATGTCGGCCTTGGTTCTTCTACGGATTTCCTAGATCCGGAATCCAGCACGTACCTAGTGGAATTCCCAGCAAAGCTGAGTATGGTTAAGTGCTTGTATTTTTCTTTTCCATAATCTGCAATCATTAAGATTTCTTTTTCTTAAGCGCGTATTTATAAGTCTCAAGTTACTTACTGAACCATTTATTTTAAACTTCAACACATTATTCAAAGGAGGGTAGTTATTGTTACTATCTTAAACAAGATGAATAAATATTTTTATACTCTCCCAAAAGTATTATCTCCCAAGGCACGATAATAACTCTTGGGGACTTTAAAAATCTTATAGAGCTAATAAAAAAAATTAATAAATGTTAGTACGTATATAGAAAAAAATGTATTCTGACAGCGGCGATGGGCTTGCAACGTAAGGGATACTAACTACTGCAAAATGTGGGTATGTGCCAAAACTTGTGTTTGGACCAACCTCTGACTGCCTCCCTTAGAAGTTCTTAAAGAATCTGGAGTTCGTACTTGGTACCAAGAGATCTGAGGGAATATCTACCGTGCCTGGTGATCAAAGTATTGAGGCTGTTTCAGTTTTCAGTTATTGTTATATTATTCGTAAATAAATACTTTGTATTAGTTACCTTGTACTTACTTTGTAGCACTTGCTAAGGGTTTTGTAAACAGTTCATACCTACTTGCTAACGGTATAGACGTGCTCTATCACCTGTTTTTACTCCAAATATGTGCTCTAACTCCTTAGTCATTATTCTAAATTGCTCACAATAAATGACCATTAAAATCTTAGGTCATGGAACTTATACTAACGGTTCTAAATTTCAATTCACACTTAAAATACGAAGTGTCTGTCTGTTTACATTATAAACTTGAAGCACCAAACTGTACAAATCCCCAAAACCATATTCATCAATAGTTTACTTACAGCCGGTTTCCGAAAGCTTGATCAAAACTAATCGGATGTAAAGTCACTCGCCATTTCAGCTATTACATCGAATTAGATAGAGATAACAAGTGACTTGATATCCGATTAGTTTTCGGGCTTTCAGAAACCGGCCGTAAGTCTCTCAAAGAATTTTGAGTTAGTACTGTGAGATTTGATATCTACCGTGCCTAAAGCTCAAAGTGGTTTCCTGGTTAGTTTTTTTTTTATCAACTAGAAAAAGATATATAAAAACCCGGAGACACTGTTGCTGAGCGATTACCTTGTCTCTACCAAAATTTTAATAATTTTGTGGTGTAGTTCTCTCAGAAAAAAATCGTATGTCTTTACTCACGGCTCTAATGATAAACTCACTAACATCGTCAATTGCAATTACTTAGCAATTAAATTAATTATTGCACTATTATTAATTGCAATTATTTGTTGTGTGCTCTTCATGGAAAACTTCGCGATGCTTTTTTGGCTCTACTGCGTAACCCATCAGCAAATGCTTTGAAATACGGAAGTTATTCGCGATTTCGCTAATAGATGAATTCGCGGGCACACGCCAGGCTATAAAATATGCTATTTTCAATGACTACTCTGAATTATATTTTATGGCGATCCGCAATTTATACTGCCTAGAGTTGCGACGGGAGATAGCTAATTAACCTACTTATGAAAATCCTGCCGGCTTACATTGTCGGGGCGTGTAGCCGATGAGCTGAATACCTCACTTAGACGCCTTCAGTTATTTTTAACTATAAGTTGCTACTTATAGTAACCTGCTGGTTACCTTACTAGATAACTTTGATAGGTAAATATTTATGCTGAGAGCACTGCTGGTCTAGTGGAAGCGGCCCTGCGTTCCGATCCTGTGGTGGGTTCAAAACCGGTCGTGCATCAATGAGTTTTTCTGTTCAAAAATGTATGTGTACAGTGCCAGTAGGTACTCTTAAACGGTGAAGGAAATCATCGTGAGGAAACCGGCATGTCGTAGATACTAAAAAGTTCTAAGACATTTTGTCAAGTGTTCGAAAGGAGTGCTCGCATTTAAAATCCTTTCACCACACTGTTTCGAAAGAACTAGTGACAGGACAAGAAGAAATACTTAGTAAGGTTACGTTTACCCATACGTACGAGTATACCTATAAGTTTTTTTGTGGCAGAACTCGATTCCATTAAAACTAAGAACTGTACAAATAGCATCCTAATTATGATTACGACCGTAATTTGGATAATATTTATTACCTACATTTCTGATTTTAGTAGCTTATATTATTGGCCAGTTTTATGACGACCATTTGGCGATACCAATTTCTGTCATCTGGATTTACGCGTCCATTCGTTCAAGATGTTCAATCTTGCATAAAAATATGTGATGACGAAATGGTTTTGCGCACTCAAGAGTTATTTACTATTTATTATAAGCTAAGCATAAATGCTCTTGTTTTTTTGAAGGCATCTTCTGGCTTCAATTAATAAAATAGATCAGTAGCTCAAGTCTGAGTTTTGTTTTCGTTCTTGGTATTATATGGTTTTCCGTATTGCGGAATTTGCACAATACCAAAATTGAGCCTGGGTTGTGTATAGCTAGCATTGGTGTCAATTCTGTGGTTTTAGTTTCATATTAAAATCTTTGTGATAAAATTTATCTTGTTGTCGACTTATCACGGTTTTAATTCTGTACCTTTTGTGAAAGAAAATAAATAACTTTTTACTTTTAATAAATAACTTTTTACTTTATAAATATGTGGAATCAGTGTTTTGTACAGAATCAGTCCATCTTTTGACCTGTGTGCATGTACCCAGGCCTAAACTCAACAGTTCTACTATGTTCATACTTGAGCATGGCTTTAAGAACCAAGATGGCTTGACTTGACGCACGTGAATTAAGAACGTTAAAATATTAAAATCAATATGCAAAGCGGCAACAACAACTGCAAAAGCTCAAGCCGATTCTATCACTACCAGCTAGCTTCCAGGAAATTAGTTTTGCATCGGAAATGCGGGCGCGAACCTCGCCTGTAGCTACTGTTATTTAATCTGTGCCTGAAGTTATACGGAACCACCGTGCAGCGCGGCGGAAACGCGTCCGGCCCTTTGTACCTGTTTGAAACAGTAACTTTTGTCATTGACTTCGTGCGTATAGACTTCGTCGTAACGTGGAACAGAGAAAACTTTCCTTAGTATTCCGTATTTTGTCATAAATAAATAAATATTGGTGGACATTCCACACAGCACTATCTCGCCCCAAACTAAACCAAAGCTTGTAATATGGGAACCATATGGCTGATATATACCAAAATTTGAATATACCTTTTTTTTGTAAATATATACTTATACCAAATATTATATAAAAAAACACCCAGACAGAGAACAAAAATCACACAATTTTTTGTTCTCGGTGGGGATCGAACCCACGGCCTACGGCGCAGAAGGCACAGCTGCTACCAACTGAGCTGTGAAGGCTGTCAAACATTTATGGACAGCTTTTCAGTATGAAAGTGTAGATTGATTACCTAATATATGTATTATTGTTTTAAGTTGAGGTAAACAAGGTTCTAAGTCAAAGTATAAGTCAAAAGACATTTTAATTAAATCACGAGGATCACTATGAAACGTCTTAAAGCTAGGTGCAAGTTCCACTTCCACGTTCTTTTATGATCCTTTTTACAAAATATCATGATGCCTAAAAGAATAGCTAGATGTAAAAAATACGTTTGGTATTCAATAGGAGACTGCGTCAACTGAATCCTTGAAACAAGTATTTGACATTTAAGAGACTCGCTAGCTTGAGGCCTCTAATAGGTGAGCCCTTTGGTGAGCCAATTGACGGTTCAGAGGTCATCTTAAGAGGCTGACAACCGTCAAACAACTTCAGCAACTTTTGCAATTTTTTGAAAATTTTAATTATTAATGGTAGTCATGAAAAATCGCAGACAAGAAATTACGGAGAACACCATTACTTAGATTCAGCAAAAACTAATTTCAGATAAGAGTAGTAGAGCTCTTTGTGAAGGGCTTGTCCGGGGAAGTACTACCAGCCTTATTCGGCCGCCAAGCAGTAGTTGCCGTTAAAATTATTTAATATTTATCTAACCCATCTGCTTGTTCAGCAAGTTGTACCTATAAAAAACAGATGGTAATCTGAACGCACGCGGTAGCGTCCTCGACACGAGTTTATAGTTGATACCTATCAGATTTACTTATCTCATTGAATGAGATTGGTGCAATCATTCAATCAGAGTATCCCGACTGTCAAGGTCGCTTGCATAATAGTGACACTACAATACAACTGCTGTGGATACTGTGGCGGTGACGTCACGGGACTAAAATAGCCCGCGTCTCAATTCTGCAGTCTACAATGGTTCTAGCTTTGTTTGAAATACTATGGCTATTTTTAGATTGTTTCTTTAGTGGTGACTAAGTATAATTATAAATGCTCTGTATAGGTAATTATTAAGTAGATACCTACTAGTGGAATCCCGCGCGAATTCCTTAGCGTGAAGCCATTTTCATATTCGTTATTAATATCAAAATTACCATACCATTTTACTTTAGATAATTAATTTCAAAGGTAGTAAACTAGACCGCGTTTATTCTCGGAAATAATAACGAAAACCGTAACGATAAGATCAGTCGTCAAGGCATTACCGTAGTGTCAACACGACATTATACTTGTAAGTTATTGCTGTACCTAGTTCAAGTCAAGATTTTTATTTTTAAAAGAAAGAAATAATATAAAATACATTTATTTTGGACACAACACATAAGTATAGCTCATAGGTAGACCTGTTTCACTAAGTTCAACTATTAAGTTCAACCAGTTGAACTAATTGCACGAAAAATTCCAGTTATTTCAACTTTGTTATTGTTTAGCACGTTTTCGTCTCTTGTTTTTGGTTTTATAAAGCGAGCCCGTGTCCAGTGAGTATTATAGAGACGCAAAAACTGCGCCTACAAATTTCCGGGGTCTAAAATTAAGAATGAATTTGAGTGCGTAAACGTATCGTAAAACAAAGAGGTCGGTGTCGCCGATACCTCGTTGTGTTTTAGTTTGCGATATCATATCGGTCTGACAGTTTAACGCCACAAATGTCAGAATGTATTCGTGATCGAGAACTTCTCAGCACTTGGCATACTTATCGCAGCTCACTTGGTAACCTCAACCACAACTTGGCTACTAGCTCAATAAAAATCATCATCATCCTAAATTAGTTTGCTGCCGAGCATTCTCCATCCATCCCGCTCGTATTCTTCCGAGACTTTTATTTATTTTGTGACGGGTTTTTTTCTGAAAATCTGTGCCAAGCTAGTTGCCCTAGATTAGCATTCAGTGGAGACACAAGACACATTGGGAAAGTTACACAGTGCGACTTTTTGTTTGGACAGTTCAAACGCATTTGTAAGACGTGCTTACTGGGCAAGCCTACTTTATTTTAGATCCTGTCCCAGATATAAGCCTTATTGTAAATAGGGCCACGAGTTAAAAGTTGCCGCTGTCGCTGTATAAAATCATCTTCAATATGCCAATGGTCAGGGCTAAGGTATAGCCGTCTTTGTTGTTTAAGTTTATAAGAAAGACACTTTTGTGCTGTCAAATTGTTAGTTTACTCGTACGATAGTGTAACATTTTTACGCGCAATTATTCATCGCGTAAATTGGTGCTGCCTTGTTTGACGTAAGTATTATAATAAGGGCCGGTTTCACCATGCTCTGTTAGATTAACAAAGGATTAAAGGGCCGTTAAATATGTCAAAATGCACGCGTTTGACAGCTAAGGTTAGATTTAACGGTCTTTTAATCCTTGATTAGTAACTAACAGAGCATGGTGAAACCGGCCCTAAGTATTGTATTTATTAATTCCGTGCCGCAACTGAATAAAAAAATACAAAATTTAGGAACGTCTGTTAGCGGTGGTATTTTGTATGGTAAGATTTTTCATATTTGACACAATATTGGTGATTTGAGTAAACTGTTACAACATAGGTAATCGATAATGTCTGTTTACTAAGGCTTATTTAATAATCCGTTGGTAAAACGAATGATTGTAGTATTAAGTTTTGTGTATTATCTCTTGGCGATCCTAATAAATAAATAAATAAAATAGATTGTCTTGTTGGTATATTATTAGAACCTCAGTTCATACAAAAGTCTGGTCACGTACCTACTAACTGTGACTGCGCTATGCTACGCTAGATAAGCCCTCACAAGAATGGTTGTCTACAATCTTCACAAGGAAATGCATCTAACTAATTCTTTGCATTCCTACGTGCTGGCAGGATCACGAACTGGTATGAAGTGTTGTTGTTTTATGCCAGAGAGGTTTAAGAGAGCCCGGCATGGAAGATGAAATTTATGAAGTTATTTTATTTTATATTTATTCAATTGAATCATAAGGATCACTTTGAAATGAATGTTTGAACAAAAGTAGAAAGATTTTGGCATAGTGGCCACACAAGCGAGGACAGGTGACAGTGTAACTTCACTCGTCAACCATGTTGTCGCAACTGCTTGTTTTAGATTGACCCAAGGGTTAAGGCGAATAGAAGAGCTAATGTGACTCTCGCTCACACGTTTCGACATATTGAAAGATATAAAATCACTAAACTCATTTGCGAAAAATCGCAATCAACCATTTTGTGTGCAATCATATTGCACAGAGTTTAGTAAAAATTTCATTTTGATCGATACATGTTTTTCTACTTTAAAAGTTTGCTTATGTACAAAAACTAGAAAACTAGTATCGATAAAAATGATTTTTTGTATATGGGTAATAGTGATTATATATTTTTTAACATGTCAAAACGTGCGAGCGAGAGGTATAAATTTAGCTCTTATCTTCGCCATATGGTAAATGTGAATCGCTTACCTATAGTTTATCATGCGATTTTAGTAACTTTCCTCTTCATTAAGCAACGGTCTGTAACCAGTGCTAGCTTAGCGTTCGTGCTTAGCTTTCAATGTCAAACACGATTATCAAGAGTAAGTGAATAGAACGGTATTTTTCCGATTTATCTCGGCTCTTCTCTTTTTATCTCAATGCATGGCAGTCTTATGATATCACTGATAGCGACAACCTAAAAAATCCCACGATAATCTTAAGTTATCTTTCTTAAATAAAATGACTCGACTACTGGATGATCAATCATTCTGACACATTTGGTACAAGTGATTTTGGTAAGTAAATAAAATCAAATAAAAAGTCATGACACTACGAAATATCTATAACTAGCTACCGTCCGTAGCCTCGCTCCTCGTGTGTTAGTAGTGATTGCTAACATTTATATTTAAGGTTTTGTACGTCGTGCCCGGTATTGCTAGATAAAAATAGGCTATGGGTTATGGCTATGGACTACTACGCTATTCCAGCTTACTGATCGGGATGAAACTTAGTACAAATATAGTTCATTAATTTTGCAAGTTTCATCGCAATTGGTTCAGCAATGGTTAGAGCGTGATTGAGCTACGCGCGCGTAACATAATCAAATAGAAAAATATAATTGTGTACGCCACTCTAATTGGTAAAAAATAAAAAATGAAACGAATAAAAAAGTGTTCAAAAAAATGTGAATCGTTAGATAGTGGCTATACCCCTGAATTTATCTGTTTTTAATGTTTCTTGCTTCTGAACTTTTTGCTAACAAGTAAATTGCTACGCTAGATACAGTTTCGCGATAAATGTGTATCACGATGTCACGCGCAACACAACGCGATATAGAGTAGAATTTGAGAGTAGCTGGTTTACTCATACAATAATTATAAAAATATTAAAATGGGATTTATAAAAATACTTTTAAGAGGCGGTCTCCAGGAAGTACGATTTTGAGCCTGCTCCATCGACCAACTTATCGCGCTCTTTGGTGGAGGATGTCCTACGATTCGTCTTTTGGATCTAATTCTGGTAAATAGCATGGCCAGTAACGTGTTCCATGATGACCCCTTGAATACCCCATATTCTTTACAGCAATACAATTTTAGAGCAGCCTCTGCTGACATCGAAGACTGACTTTTTTTCTAATAATAAAATACATTATTTGATTAGCAGTTAGGTATATAAAAAGAACGCGACAACAAAAATCATGAACATTTTTACCTATTTTGTTTTAAGTTTTACAGAAACCAGAGAAGTTTCCATCATTAAATTATACAAAATGCGGGTGAACAGACTGACAAAAATTTTTTGATATCAGTTTGATATCAGTTTGATTGTGTTTTGTTTTAAACAAAACACAATCAAACTGAATACAATACAACATGGATGCTATGGCCTAGATATTTCCATCTTCACTGTTGCTGATGCTGCGCGTGACTGTAAACGGCATAATCTGTGTCTAATGCGATGAACTTACCTCAAACTAATTACATGAAGTAACTGTAAAGCGTTTTAATGCATTTCAGACTTAGATCCATGGATTGTAAGGTTTAAAATACAATCTGCTATTTTGCGAATTTTCATCTTCGTAAATTGAGCGTATCTAGTCTAGTTTTTTACGAAGCACGAATTTGGAATTGAGAAATAGTTTAAGACGATGACAACTACTATTGTACCTCTCGCTCGCACATTTCAATATTTTAAATTAAGAAATTACTGAACTTATTACTGAAAAATCGTAATCAATTGATTATTGAAAATTGAACAAAAAGCGCCGAATGCCGATAACTTTGGTAGAATGCGTCAATGCACGTTGCGGCTACAGAAGAAATAAAAAAAAGGCATTGGCGTGAAATCTTTAGAATTTTTCTCCATTTACAAATTGAATTGGTGACCGTAATACAGTTTTCATATTGTATTGGGTCATTTTATTTTCTCGCAATAGTTCGTAGTGAAAAGTACAGTGTAGGTAACTCACGGCGCTAAAACCCATTATAACTTAGTTTCTATTTACTCGCTAAAGCTCGGTAGTAAAACTACCTCGTATTTAATGGGTCGTTTTAGCCCCTATAACAATATAACTATTAATCTATTCTTACTTCTGTCGTGGACTACCGTGACTGTGCCTATACTCTGCGAAAAACTCATGACACTCTGTCTCACGTGTGATTGGTGTCACACTTCTTAGCTAATTGCACTTTGTTGCCAACAGCTGAAACTGGGACAACTCGAAATGGGGTGTGCACATGCATGCAGCATCACTACTGCCAATTCATTGAGCCTTGATATCATATTCGAAGATCTATAACAGATCGAGTAGAAAAACAGAAACTGTGGAGGATGAACGGATGTGGAGAATGGACAGACGTTTGTACGAAACTTTTGTGGAATAGAGACTGCAGTCAAGCTGTGCTGTGTAGGTAAAACATTCCGGTAAATTGTTTTCTACGTTAATTCTTCTAAAAATGCTGCTATAAATTGCTATTACATTATATTACACTATTGCAATATTACTGAGTTTTTATTTTTGGAGTGCAAGGACGACACATTTTTCTTTTTTACCGGTCCGCCATGACGGGCGCGTAAAAACTGTCTTACTTTTTAATTTTGAATGTTGCTAATATAAAAATAATAATTACTACCTATCTGTTGTAATTATTACATAATTGATTGGTGACAGAAACGGCTTCATGACTTTGTCTGGGGCACGGTAGTTATCCCCTCAGATCTCCTAGTGTCAAGTATTAACTCAAAGTTCTTTGAAGATGTCTAAGGGGGTAGTCAGAGGTACGTCGAAGTAAAAATTACATTTGGCGCATACCCACATTTTGCATCCATTGGTGCATGACAGGATTCGAACCATTTCACTTATAAATGTTACCATTTTGCTCGGTCACTCTTTGAAACAGTTGGTGAAGAGAATTTTCTAAAATTTTTCACATCATTATCAGTCTTTTCAGAAAATTTTAGAATGTCTGTCATTGAACTAGTATGTAGGTACCTACTATGAAATATATTCTAGGTACACTAGTTATTTATTAAACTATTAAGTTAAAATAGTTAAATTTCAGTAAAAATTAGTTTTGCCGTGTTGCGACAGTTTTATCGGTACCAAGTGTAAGTTTTTGTGTAAATAGATAGCTTATTCAATTATTTCATTAAAACTTTTTCTCAAAAACTTTAAGAACCTTGTGTGAGTTTTATTTGAGCATTGGTTTGCCACACGGACCGTAAGTTACTTAGTTCGATATACGAAGTCGTCGCAACGCCAAAATCAGCGTATTGGTGGACACAGCACTATTTAGCCCCAAACTAAGCCAAAGCTTGTAATATGGGAACCAGATAGCTGATACTAGTATAATACATTATATGTTATGTACTTTTTTTTGTAAATCCATACTTACCTATAACATAACACCCTGACAGAGAACAATTCATTATTTATTTTTGCGTTTATGTGTTTCGGCCAGATGGACCGACATCGTAGAGATCTTGTGTTTAATAAATATTAACTATTAATCTAGGTCGTTGTTGAGGCATTACAAAAACTCTTTACAAGTATTCGACATGCAATATACACATCAAGCAACAAAGGCTTCGTTAAACGTTTGTAAATAAATCCTGCTGGTACGAGTTAGTATGTGCGTGGGTTTATAGGATGGTATTTCTTATTTAAATAGTCATCGTTTATCATTCGACCAAGATTGATATCTGAAGATGAATATCGATGCATGGTATGACTCCTTCAGACAGATGTGATGATCGAATAAGTAAACTGGCATTTGCATCTATTGTAGATAAAAGCATCCTGGCTGATCACTTAACTTTGTTGTAATCAGTTTTTATAGAGGTATGAAACCAATAAGTATATAAGTAAAACAAATGAAAGTTTTGCGATTATCCATCAATATAAACACCAGTTGTAATCAAACTTTGTTAGCAACTGCAGCTAAAATGTAACCGCATAGCCGTCATATTTACTTATTAAAAACAGAAACTGATTGAAACTGATTGCAATAAAGTTATGTGATCAGCCAGGGCTAAATTTCAAGTCATACCCCAATTTAAGTTGGAATAAGCTTGCCCAGCATCTTTACGGCGAATACAAGAGCTACTCTCGCTCGCACGTTTCGACATGTTGAAAGATTTAATCACTAAACTCATTGCAATCACATTGCACACTGCTTACTAAAAATTAAATTTTGATCGATACAATTTTTCCTACTTAAAAGTTTGCTTATGTGCGAAAACTAGTAAAGCAAACTTTTGAATAGGAAAACATGTATCGATAAAAATGAAATTTTTACTAAACTGTGTGCAATGTGATTGCACACAAAATGGTTGAATGCGATTTTTCGCAAATGAGTTTAGTGATTTTATATCTTTCAACATGTCGAAACGTGCGAGTGAGAGTCACATTAGTTCTTGTATTCGCCTTATGTGAACTGTTCTGTTTTTATGAGAATAAACTCTATAAACCGATCTTTATCCATAACCATTACAGCACAGCTTATTCGGCCTAATCCACAGGAAAGACATGGTCAAAACGTGCGGAGCCGACTAAGCCGTGCCTGACTAAGACTCACGATGTTTTCCTTCATCATCTGAGCAATAGCATTTGCAGACAATTTTTTCACATTTAAATATTTACAGACCTATGACATTTTATACCGACGTCGTGTAAGTAACTACGTGTACACGACCAGATTCAAAACCACGCTAAAAACGGTATTTGTGAATTCCAAAGGTATATGTGGGTCCAACTTTGACTCCAAAGGGAATACTGACGTCCCTTTGGAGTCAAAGTTGGACCCGTAAAATGAACTTATGGTTCTATTCATTTAACATTTATTTACCTACATAAAAATCTACATTCGGGACCGTTCTGCCTTTGACCCCGTATGTATGAAAAAGGTTTTTGTGATTTGTCAGTTTTTGCTTTGAAATCAATCCTGGAACCGTAAAATATATCTACTAAGTTTCTATAAGCAAACGTTTTTATTATACTACCTGCTCATGTAACAAGCAAATGGCCCATCTGATTTTAAGTGGTAACTATGACTTACTTATAGAAAGCATTGCCTCGTAAGTGACGCACGGTCGGAACAACCCTATACTATACCTACACTGCCTTGCGTTCATCTTATTGAGCTGAGGTAGGAATACAGATTTTAAGCCTCATGTGCTTTTAATTTCACCGGCAACTACACTCAGCAGGAGGAGGATAGTGGTAGTAGGTTCCCCAGACAAGCCCTTCACAAATAGCTCTACTACTCTTAAAACTTGTTCAAACAAAAGCATTCCTCCGTTTTCCTACTGCAACACTACTCCTTTGTTCCTAATAAATCTACATTCGGGACCGTTATTTCACTGACCCCGTGCCAACCGCTGTGCATACAAAGTTGACATTAGGATCTTTGACTACCATTGCACGACACAGTAAATAGGTAGTTCAACACTCCTTCAAAGCTCTACTGTTTTGTTTATTTTGTTACTTAGTATTACAAAAACCAAAATACATCAAAAGCATGTGTCAAGTGCTCGAAAGGAGTCTCTTTGAGGCGCACTTAAAACAGTGTGTGAAAGTGAGCAGTGTGGTGACAGCACCACCACACTGCTTCGAAAGATCTAGTGACACGAAAAGAAGAAGAATAAATTAATTGATCGAGTGAGCGAAGCGAACGAAGATCTTAGTTTCAACTTGGGCGATTTGGCATTTTATGTATGTATGTATGTATGTATGTATGTATGTATGTTTGTCTGGCGATAACTTTAGAACCGTTGATCCGATCTGCATGAAATTTGATATGTCGATAGCTTGTACTTGAGAAATTTACTGGTAAGTATATGAGTAAAATCGAATGAAGGGTTTTTGAGATATGGGGTTTTTTAAGAGGGCAAAAATAAAAAAGTGACATAAAATAATCAAGTTACATGTCATATGAAAGGGCTTTGTTTGGACATTCCAAAACAATTTTTACTTTTTTTTTGGGACGCTCGGTTTTTGAGATACAACAAAAAAGTTAAATTAAGAAAACCAGCGATCCAAGAGCTCCCATCTCTAAGAGTTTCGTTGGCATCAAGGTTTTTCTACTGGTCGGCCAGTTCCTTTGCTTTTTCTTATTTTTTTTTCTTGAAATAAATTAAGGAGGTACTCAGTTCTCATAAAATGGTGACGACGACCAGGCCTGATGATGGAGCCAAGGTCTGTTCAACGGAACTCCTCAATAAATAGGCCAATAGAGTTGAAACTTGGTTACCGTACCAAGTTAGTAGGCGGTAGTCAGAAAAAAGTCCAAACATAATGTTTGGACTTGCCTCTGACTACTCAAAGTTTTGATGCATTCGTTGGGTCGCATCACGAGATCTCAGTTCGGGGCGAACTACTAGTAATTTATGTTTTTATAGGTTGATTAACATAGTGAACAGTATAATAATCTACACTTTATTAAGTATATTATAATCTACTACACTATTAGGCGCAATTTTTTAAATGTACTTATTATGTTTATTTTTGTAATTATCAAACATATATGAAACAAAGAATCAGGATTTTATTTACAAAGAAAATTACAAATAAGTAAGTAATAAAATTATTTTCAAAATGTACAAAATAAATAATTGATAACTACAGTTGAGCTATCTGCAAACCCTTGCGAACAATTAAGAGATTTTATTTAGCCACGATTAGTAACAAAGTACCTACCTATTGACCTCCTCAGGTTAGGACCCATATCACAAAAACAAACTAAGCAATATAAAACCACAGTATGAGAACAAACAGCACAAACACTCAGACGGATCTTAAATACAAAGAAAAGTCGTAATTATAAAGCTGTAGAGACTCTACCTACCCTCTCAAGTACCAGTGCAACCCCTACCCTTGTAAGTTCAAGGACTCTTATCACACAAAGGGTCAACGTGCTTCGGTTTAAGTGGTTTCCTACCTAGGCATACAAGTTACTACGTAGTAATATTATATATTCTGTGCCACTGCCAATGCTTTGGCGGGAAACTGCTAAAGTATTTATTTAGTTATAAAAAGTATTTTATTAGTTTTTATTACAGGAACATTATAAAATCTTCGTTGTTTTTTAAGTGTAAGTAGGTAGGTACTATAAAACGAATAAAACATGTGACCGAAAAGTCTGCTGAAAAGGAAACAAGAAATAAAAAAAAGTGAATTTCCTCATTTAACAGAGTCGCCATAAAAATATGTTACTGGGCCAAATAAGGCCTAGATATACGAGACTTAAATATAAATAAATATTGGTGGACATTCCACACAGCTACTGCTATCGCTGACTGTATTGCTTGTTCTTAGGGGTCGAGTCTTGGTAGGTGGTACATATACAAAGTGTTCCAATACTTGTACTTAAAACTTCAGGGGGCTAAAGTACAAGAATTTAAACACCTTGTAGAATTTAGTTCTGGAAAACCGGCGTTTATTATATTTTTCATTATATTTTAAATTATTATATTTTTTCGTTCATTATATTTTTAAGAAATAAATATATAACATCAATAATAAACGGTGCGTGCAAAAGATGGCTTAGGTAGTTTATAAATTCAGTGCCAGTCATATATAATTTTAATGCAACCATATAAGATACAGTTCAACGGCGAAATAACCTTAAATTTATATTCAGACGTATGGAGACCGTACCTATAAGATGATCGAATCGTAAAGACAAGAGGGCCGATTGTTCGGTAGAATCGTCAGACGATCACCAGCATTTAGTCAATTCGAAAAAAAAAGACAAGAGAGCAGCTCTACCGAACTGTATCCTTTGCACAGGTACTCAACAGTTTTCGGAGTTTCTTTCACAAATACTAAAACACATAGTACACACACGACACACGTCTAGAAAGGTGCTTTTGGGTTTATGCATAGCTTGTGCACAGTCGTTTTTAGACCTTTGTACAACCGTTGAAGAAACGTATCGAATTATGTCACGTAGTATGTGCATCTCTTTAATCCAATAGGTCAAATACAAACAGAGAGTTTAACTTAAATCACAAAATAGCGTTCTCAGAAACATATAAGATAAGAGCAATGTTGAAATTAATAAAAGTTGAAATAAATAACCAGATTTACAAATTAATTAAAGGTAGAATCTCTTACACCAGTACCCCAAGCCTGAGTTTTGTTTTGCTTTTTATGTACCCTCAGGCCGTTTTTGTATGGAGACACGTGAGTTCTCGCACGACAGTGGCGCTGATCAAATCTCCAAAAAAGGTTTTTTTATATACTTAACTAGCTGATGGAACAAGCAGATGGCCCACCTGATATTAAGTGGTAATTAACCATCACCAAATCACAAAGCATTGCCTCGTAAGTCACGCACGATAGGAACGTGCCCTACGATGCACTGCCCTGCGTCCATCAACTTGAGGCATACAGATGTTAAGCCTCATGTGCCTGTAATTACACCGGTAACCACACTCTTCAAACCGAAACACAGCAACGCTGCTTGGCGGCAGAAAAAGGCGTGGTGGTAGTACTTCCCCGGACGAGCCCTTCACAAAGACTCTACTATTCTTACTCTTACGATACAGAAATCGAAAAAGACTTGAGGTACAGTTGAATAAAAAAAAACTATTAACAAAAAAGGGAAGTAAGTGACAAAATAAGGTCTTAAAAAGAGGATGCACAACATCAATACGTTTCAACACCAATCAAGTTTGGAATAAGCAAGGTGGTCAGCACAGTGTCAACATTTATATCTGATCTGCTGGTTACCTGCGTCCTTAACAATGTGGGTGTCGGTATTGTGAATGCGGGAGCATAATATGTCCCGTTTATTTTATAGAAGTCCCTCTGGAAAAGAAGAAAGAACGGGATGAAGGGAGAGTTAAATCTTGTGATTTTGAAAACTTTTAACCATAGATTTGTTGGTTTGGGAAACTCCTTCAACGTGTGGGTAATCATCCAGATAATAACATAAACAGAGGACGGTCCGCGCATAAATTTCTTCTTAAGAAACATGGTCCGTAAATCAGCAGCTCGTTAGGTTGCTATCATGTCTTTGGAAAGCTTCAGTAACTATTATGCAGCACAGACTCACCTCTTGATAAAACACCCGCTTGGAGCTGTAAGTGAGATTGTACTGCTGATCGGCCACCATCAGCAGGATGGTGAAAGGCAGAAGGAATGCCGCTGCAGCCAGGAACGCGATGCAACGCCCCAATCGCATCATGCTCACGTTTCTGCGACCGATTGCCATATCTTCCACACACTGATCAACTGTTCACCTTCATTTGTTTTTATGAATCACGAAACTGTCACTTTATTTGTTTTTATGGTTCACTTAACATTTGTTTTTATGAATCACGAAACTATCACTTCATTTGTTTTTATGGTTCACTTATAATTTCTGTTGTTTTTTGAGTTTCACATCGAGTATTTGTTTTGGGTGAATTTATGCTTTGAAATCATTTTTTTCAAAGGTTGTCTTGTATTTTCACGTTGGTTTTTTGGCTAAAAGTTTGGAAGACACTGTTGATGTAACAAGGCCCCAGTTAAAAATGGGTGCGTGTACGCACGTTACTCGACACAATGCACTTGTGTCTCGTACACACGAATACAGATCAAGCTACACAGAGCCGAACAAAAATGACGCTTAGGTACTACAATGATATATGTACTATAAAAGCTAGCGTGTGTACGAGCGAAAGTACTGTTCGGTAGCGCTGTAATGTTCGCTGTAGCGCTGTAAGAATTGTCAAACGATCACCAGGATTTAGTCCATTAAAAAAAAGGAGATAGAAAGAACACGCGCATATTGCGTATGAAAATATCGATAATTTTAAAAGTACCTACCTACTACATGATAAGTGATTATCACCACTATTCAATGTGCAGAGCTAACGTCTATCTTAAATTGGAGTAAGGTAAAATACAAAATTCTAAAATAAATTGGACTAAGCGGATGTAGGAAATTGCACATTGTTATTATCATTACAGGCAAGTACATAATGGGTAAAAGAATTGCGACGAAATTGATGTTTCCGCTTTTGTACACAATTGTACCTACGAATTAGCTCATTAGGATTTCATTTATTAGAATCTGCTTTGAAATTTGAGGATGATGGGGTATATTTACACCGATTACTGGTATAGTATTATTGCGGATAGGTATGTTTACACCGACTACCGGGCGAGATGTCACTCTGTTGGGTAGGGAATTAATGTTAGGTATGCGATGCATGCAGGTAATCTCGTACCACTAATATTTTCGTAAAAACTGAAAAAAATAACTACCTACCTACTCAATCATTATGATTATTGGTCGTACAGTTGGCTTTACATATAATAACTTTCAAAACGGTAGTCATTGAAATTAAATCTTACATAGGTAGCTCAAAAACTGAAGTCATAAAGTTGATGTGTTCTTTTTTTTATTTTATCTTAGTGCAGCTTTTTTTTCTATTTGCCTGACTAAAAAAAATTTTCTTCGGAGACTTTCTTTTGTGTAAAAGCCTCGGAGAAAGGAAGGTATACCTACCAATGTCAAGGCAAAAAAATAGTTGTTAAGGTCTAGATTCCTAACAAGGTAGTCAGTTACCTGCTATATAAATAAATAAGTAGGTAATTCAAGGTCAATAAACCTTCACAATACCGTTTACACTGGTAGGCAGTCACATCTGTAACTTGTACGCAAACAATTCAATTCACACATCGTCTGACCTCCGTTCTGTCAGATGTTTTACAAACTCATTACCTAACAATTTTTGAACCCGAACATGAAAACATTTACGCATAACCTGACACAGCTTCACGCCTTTGATTCTCAGGCACGGTAGATATTCCCTCAGATCTATTGGTACTTACCAAGTGCCACTTTCAGATTCTTTGAGGAAGTCTAAGGGGGTAGAAAGAGGTTTGTCCAAATATTACATTTGGTACATTAGTACAATAAAATTATACGAAATCTGTTGTTCAATGTCTTCAATGTCTGTTGCTTGGTGGTCCGGATGGTGCTAAGAATCGTTCTTCCGACAGGATTTTCGAGGAAGAACGATTCTAGGAGGATTCTGGACGAGGAGGCCTTTTTTTTCAAAATCAAAAAATATTTATTTGGAACGAGATACCTACATGAAACAAGATACAGAAGTAGGTACAAGAACAGATTGAAAAACGATGATATCCGCAGGAGTTTAAAAAACTGTGTCGCGAATATCAACGCCCTCCTCCTTACCTAGGTAGTAATGCTCTTTGATTTGCTCTACTTAACTTTTACGTATATAAGGTAGGTTACTTAGGTGGGTACTCAGGCACCTTATAGGTACCTGCAAAAAATGCCAGCCAAATTCAAAATTATCTAGGTAGGTAGGTATATAATCTACTAAAATATTACGCTTTGCGCCAGAACCAATAATCACAGATTAAAAATAAATAATAGAAGGTAAGGTAGAGTATCAATTCACTCAGTAATTTATTTTTGATCAGAGCTCTTATGAAATGTAAGTAAGTAAGTACAGAAAAAAAAAGAAAATAAAAAGTTTTTAATTTTTTTTTTCCAATACCGACAGAACAAAATTAGTCGACAACAAGATGAATAGAATGCTATTGCATTGTGAAAAACTGGTTATATTAGTATAAAACTGAATAATGTTAATTTGAAAGTAGAGTAGGTATCGTCTAGCGTCTAGCTCGGGATATTGAGTTTTTCAGTGTATCGAATTCGAAGCATCACAACAAAAGAATAGTAGGTATCTAGTAACCTTACTACAATCAGTAAGAGTGTAGTAAGACTAGGTACTAAACTGAAACAGCGCATATACCATGATTCTAATCATAAAAAAAACAAACGAGAAAAAAATGGACTACTCTTTTTGTGTTTTCGTCATCAATATCCACAAACGAACATTTTACATTTAAGTAGCTAACTAAACCGGATAACCTATCAGATAGATACTTAGATAGAAAATACTTTATTGCACACCACATAATAATCAATTAACACCTAACAAACAGAACAAAAAAAACTGAGCGAGATACAATGGGCGGTCTTATCGCTGAAAGCGATCGCTTCCAGACAACCTTGGGATGGACTGGATTTGACAAGAACGATAGAAGACGTTGGTGTAGAAAAAACAATAAGCCTACCTATACCTATCAGAATACCTATCTCTCCCGCCAATAGACAAAAGACCATAATTTTGTACAATTGACTTTCGCCGACCGAAATACGTGCATCTTCGAATTATTTGCGATTGTAACGTCAGCACTTTAAAGGTCATTTTACATTGAAACCGGATTTCCAATGAGGGCTGCACAAAAGTGGGATATTTTTGCGCTCGTGAGATTGCTTTCGGATCGAAGGGACTAGATTGGATGACCTCCGCATTCTTCAGGAATTACAACGTGATTGCAATTCGTTGATAGCTAGGGTATCGAGAAACGTGCAAAATTGATGATTTTCTTTCTATAAAATAGTAGGTAGGTAAACTAAAGAGCATCTAACTACTTAGATCTTTTTTATTAGTTTAGGTAGGTAGGTAGGTATAGTGTTTGTTACACATAAGGCGAAGACAAGAGCTAATGTAGGTACCTAGGTACCTCTCGTTCGCACGTTTCGACATGTTGAAAGATATAAAATCACTTAAGAAACCCATTTTCGAAAAATCGCAAACAACCATTATGTGAGCAATCACATTGCACACAGTTTAGTAAAAAAATCATTTTGATCGATTTCCTATTCAAAAGTTTGCATTAGTACGAAAACTAGTAAAGCAAACTTTTGAGTAGGAAAACTTGTATCGATCAAAATGATTTTTTTACTAAACTGTGTGCAATGTGATTGAACACAAAATAGGGTAAGTACGCCCCTTATCGTCCAGTTAGCGGAGTAGTCACATTCAAGCACCAAAAAGTCTATGTTATTGTAAGTTTATAGAGGTGAAACTTTTTCTTAACATAGCCTATATCCTCTATTTTCATTTAATGTAAAGTATTCAATTATGAAGTAAACTGCGAATTTTATAAAAATATTTTAATGTCAAATACCTATTTTGACCAGTTTTCGTCCAGAAAATCCAGTTTTCGACCACCTACTCCCCAGTTTTCGACCATTCATTTCTGGTGGGAAAATATTTCAAATATAGGAGTAAAAATTGATAGAAACGAAATAAAGTTATAGTAATCATGTCGTATATTTTAAGAGTAATAATAATAATCAAAATTTCTGCATTCAAAGTTCAAAACTTACTATCTAGGTATCGAAAATCATTTTTACTAACTTCAGAAGAAATGTCCCTTTGCATTTTAGTTTCTATAATCTAATAGTGTACCACAAGAGTTTTAAGTACTTATTTATAATATAATGTTATTCAATCGTAACATATCATCATCATCAACCTATGTCAGTCCACTGCTGGACGTAGGTCTCTCTCAAGACGTTCACTGAGCCCGGGCTTCGGCTCTTCTCATTCAGTATTTGCCAGCTACATTTCGCAACGATGATGACGACGAGGTGGGCGACGATCTCGTCGCCCCACTTCTGCGGAGGGCGTCCTACACTACGCTTACCTAAACGCGGTCTGAAGAACCACTGGGACCACTCAAGTATTAGTTTGCTCCAGCGATTGTCAGTTCTACGGCATACAAGGCCGGGCCACGGCCATTTCAGCTTGCTAATCCTTTAAGCTATGATGTCGACTAGTTTAGTACTCCGTCGGCTAACCTCGTTTCGGATTCTATCCTTCAGAGAAACTCCGAGCATGGCTTTCTCCATAGCTCGCTGGGCGACTTTCAGTTTGTGAGCCGACCCTACTGTCAGTGTCCACGTTTTGGCAGCATAGGTCATAACAGTTAGGACGTACCTACTGGTTGAAGACTTTAGTCTTCAAACATTGAGGGATGGGCGAAGATAAGACCTGAAGAAGTTCCCCAAACGCAGCTCAGCCCAGCTGAATTCTCCGGTTTAGCTCTCTCTCAAAGTTGTGTCTACCCAACCGCAGGGTCTGCCCAAGGTAGACATATTCATGTACAACTTCGAAAGGCATTCTGGCGACAGTGATCGGTCGGGTGATACGATCAATAATCATGAACTGAGTTTTATCCAAGTTCATACCCAGCCGACCCGTCGTGAGGCAGCAGCTAGGCTGTTCAGCATCTGTTGTAGGTTCTGTAACGATTCTGCCAATATAATGACATCGTCAGTCATTAGCAAATCGCAAGTGCGAGATGTATTCGCCGTTAATGTTAATGCCCATTCTGGTGCAACTCAGTGTCTTAAACAAATCTTCCAGTGCGCATGAGAACTGGAGGATATTACGTCCCCTTTTCTCACTCCGCAGCACAACTGGTAGGTTTGGACAGCTGGTTCTGGACCTGAACAGACATGGTGGCATCATTGCTTAAACATCTCAGCACTTCGATGTATCGCCAGTCAACCTGACATCGTTGCAAGGACTGCCGAACAGCCCTTCAAAGGCCTTCTCCACAAACCTAGTCCACAAACGTTAGGCACAAGGGCTGATTATACCCTTCATATTTTTGTATATTCTGCCGTATTATGTGAATGTGGTCTAATCCTGCTCGAAACCCAGCCTGCTCCGGTGTTTGAAACTCGTCAAATCTCGCGCAAGACGGTTCGAAATAACCCTAGAAAACAGCTTGTAGACTTGGCTCAAGTGCGACATATGTCTATAGTTTTCAAGAAGGCTTTGTTGCCTTTCTTGAAAAATAACACCACGACACTTTTGCTCCACGCCCTTGGAGGTCTTCCATGGTTAAGAACGGAATTGAAAACACGTTGGAATTCTTTCAGAACAGGAAAACTACCCGCCTTTAAGAGTTCCGAAGTGATTTCTGGGGCTTTCCCATTTTTCAACTGTTTCAAAGCTATCTCGATCTCGTCAAGGCTGATCTTTGGATATTTTCTGTGTAGTGGCGTGTCAGTGTAGCTCTACCATCCTCGTTACTGGATTCGGGACACAATACCTGCGAGGCGTACTACCGACGGCCGAAAAATTCCTCTATCTTTTTTCTGCCGCCAAGCAGCAATGCTGTGTTTCGGTTTGAAGAGTGTGGTTGCCGGTGTAATTACAGGCAGGCACATGAGGCTTAACATCTGTATGCCTCAAGCTGATGGACGCAGGGAAGTGCATCGTAGGGCACGTTCCTATCGTGCGTGACTTACGAGGCAATGCTTTGTTATAGGCGATGGTTACCACTTAACATCAGGTGGGCCATCTGCTTGTTCCATCAGATGGTTGTATAAAAAAAAAAAAAAAAAAAAAAAGCTAAGACCTCCGGCCTGGAGAGGAGTAAATCAATACTTTCTCAAATGGACGAAAACTGATCGTATGTATCGGTTTTCGACCACAGTATTACTAAGAATTTTAGAGGAAATTTATATGTAAATAATGCAAAACCTCAATAAAATAATAAAAAAAGAATTAATACATATTATTCTATAGCTTAAAATTCAAATTTATCTATGTTTTACAGCATTTATTGCATATTAAAATCATGGTCGAAATCTGGATGTCGTATTTACCCCATCCTGTTCTCGACCACTAGCATTATATTAGTATCTGTATTTGTTGATATAATCATATTAGCCTGGACGAAAACTGGCTAATAAATTAAGAAGGAGTAATAAGACTCAATATTGTTTAAAAGCAGCAGTTAGTTTTCATACATAAAAAAATACAAGACACCAATTTCTTGACATGATACCACCAGTTCCCGACCACGTGGACGAAAAATGGCTTTTCATCTAAAAGCGTGGTATAGTTCTCGTCCACGTAATTTAAATAACTTATTATTTATATTAAAAGCGAAAAACATTATAAACGTATTATTTGATCTATTATGAAGGCATACGAATAACCACTATTCTAAAAGTCATAAAAATGAGTGAATAACTTAGCGTGAAAGCGCCATCACTTCACTATTTTTTTCGTTGTTTTTAGCTCTTTCGTATCGGATCACGGCCGACCCCAAACTGATTCTATTATTTATAATTGTTTCGCTTGTGCTGGTGACTTGAAACTTTTTTGAGTGTTTGCTTGGACATTCAAGAAGGCGCCAAAATACTCTCTCTCAATGTGTGCATGTGAATTTTGCTATTTTTAGGGTTTATCTACTAGTAGTGCCGCGAATGGTCGAGAAAGGGACGTGGACGGCGAACTAGCGCATCTACCCTAGTTAATTGCGATTTTTTAAAAATGGATTTAGTGAGTAGATTTGTTTCTTTCAACATTTCGAAACGTGCGAGCGAGAGGTACCTACATTAGCCACAAGGAGACACTTCACGGAAATCACAAGGAGTTTTTATAATATGGCAAAAGTTATTAACCAAGTGGGATTTGAACCCACGTCCTTTCCCTTGATACAGGGCCGCACTATAAACACCTGCGCTATCGGACTCTAATCACGAGTGTGTTTTTTATTACTACACTCAGGAAATTAGGCAATGTACGGTTGGGATCGAATCCGCACCTCTCGCGTCTTAGCTTGACAGACTGCTGCGCTCGTAAATAAAAACGTGATTTCTTGTATTTCATTTGATTTTAAATCTTCCTAAATAAAATGAAGGTTACCTACCTACCTACTTACCTTAGGTACTAAATGTAACCTATCTCGTAGGTAGGTAAGTCGTTTTTGTGGTTGCATAAAACGATAGGATATTTATTGCGAACTCTAAATCAGGCTCCCTCTTTAGAAATATATCCTTATGAAACTAACTCAAAGCGTCTTAAACGGATAAGAACATAAGAACTTATTTAATAATTTAATACTGAACCATTAGGTACAGCTAAACAATATGTCCTTTGAATCAGGTCAGTCAAATTAGACCGTGGAAAATTACTCACCTAATTTGTTTTTTACATCGTTCATTTATTGATGAATCACCCGAATAAGAGAATTGCAGGAAGGCTCTGATGGCGTCATCGCGTGTTTTTTATTTGAATGTAAAAGTTTCGGAATTATCGTACCTATCGCAAAAACTTTATAACGAACACGAAGTTATTTCATTACTTGAATTGACAAAGTTCGAACTTAGGTTAGGTAGGGAACGCTCACGATCAGTGGGTAATTTTTATGCGGATTTTGTATTTAGATTTGATCCGTGTTTTATTTCTTATAATTTAGAATTTTTGATTATGGGTACACCAAGAAGTAGATTATGAAGTAAACTAAATAAACAAATAAATATTTTATCATTTGGAATAGGTTACAAAAGTTGAATATTCCTTTTTGACATGAACACAATTTCAGTCAAAACTAGATAATATTAGGAAAAAATTACACGATATACATATTTTGATATTTAATTTAAACACTAGAAGAATCCCTAGTGACTTTTTTCATGTGTATTTACATTTCCTATGCAAACTAAACTTGAGGTGCGTATTTTCAAAAATAATTATTAAATAGTACCTACTAATAGTGCAAGATGCCTGTGCAATTACAGATTTCAAGGCCTCTTAGTTTCGGAAATTTGGTGGTGACTCAGTAAGTGAGTGGAGTTCTCGTTTATAAATATAAGAAAGTGCATATACAGTTGTTGCAGCTGACTATAGTATAATTAGTCAACATTGCTTATTCATTCTATAAATTTAATGATTTAAACAAGTTATATTAGATTTTAAACTTTAACTTTTTTAATATAATCCTAATTAAGTCTTTTTAAATACATAAATTGATTATTAGGGAATTTTAACTTTGCATAACTTATAGCAGCAAGTTAATTAGCAGCTTTGCAGGTACACCTACTTATACTAAGGGTACCTATATAATTACCCGTAGTATGAGTATGTACCGACCTAAATTAAGTAATTTAGTGGGGAAGCCAATTATGGAGGCCACACTACACTTATTTAATTGTTTTGACACATTTACGCTTATAGTAGATAATAAGTATGTTAATAAAAGTTTTAATTGTCAGGCATAAAAAAGACATAAAATAACTCTCATTATAGAATTATAGTTTTATATCTATTTAACCGAAAATTTAAAAGTTAGCCGTGAAAATCTTTTTGTAAGGCCTTAAAAATATAATTAATTAATTGATTAAATTATTTTATTAATTTAATTATACTAATATAATATAATTAAGTAAGTCTAAATGTAGTAATACAACGTAGGTAAAATTAAAACTATACACCACATTTATATTTAATTACATTATATTCGCTGGCATTTGAACTCCGTGAATGTTATAATGACGACCTTTATAAGTATACACATCCTGGTTTGGCCTTAGACCGACAACGAAACAACTTTTGAAGACGTTTTGCATACTGTGAGAATGTATATCTACCTACTTTACATGTTAGTCTTTTTTAAAACTATTTTCTGATAGAAAAAGCAGATGACCCACCTAATGTTAATTGCTTACCATCAACTATAACAAAGCATTGCCTTGTAAGTGATGCACGATACAAACGTGCCCTACATGCACTGCACTGCGTCTATCAACTTGATGCATACAGGCACTGGCAAAAAAGAACTATGTCTAAAAAGATAGGAAATGTGTGTTTAGTATAAAGTGATATAATTTCCTTAGCAAACGAATAAAATTTAAAGTTTTATGTACATGTTACAATATGTTTTTAAAACAAATTTTGATTTTTACTGAATGTTTCAATCGTGGTAGGTACAGCAATTGAACCGTTGACAATGACAAGTTGAAATAGATGTGAACATTTGGCTGTAGTCCAAGGATTCTTCAATTTTTACTGCTTTTCATGTTTCATGTTTTCCGAGGAACATCGTCAATGCACCATTACTAGACATCATAATTATTTGTTTAGTGTTTAGGAATGTGATGTTAATATGAGGTCTTAAAGTATGAGCTGCCGTTATACTTTAGCAGTAAAAAACCTAGTATTTTATATATAACAAGGATTAAATAATAAGTAGGTAATTTTAAAATTTAAAAATCGTCTGATCGATAAAAATGTACGGCTATACGTGTAAGACATTTTACTTTCACCTAGCAAATAGTTTCAATATTGACTTAAGCTGAAAATAAGTTTATTATGTATGCGACTTCAAGTTAAAAGTTACCTATGTGGGTTTGTATATTTTTATTGTGTTGATTTTTCCTTACACAAAGTTAGTACTTATGTAATAATTACAGTCGCTTAAAAAATTAAACACTAATAAAAACGATTATGCAAATTAAATAATAATTGATACGACCACGATTTATCTAAAGAATTTAGGTTTGTTTCAACTTTGTAATAAGATTATGATAATAATATGCGGATGGACAAACTCATAAAAATGTGGCCATGAATTTTATTTTGCTCAGCTACTGCTGCTAAATCCAGACAAGAGACAAGATGCATATAAAATTGAATGTTTGTTTATTCAGTAAATTTTCATTTTACGATGGTGAGACCGCAACCACCGGAAACGGAAACGTCGCTGGTAAATCAAGATTTGTTGAAAAAAACTGCTCTACCTACCAACTACCGTTACTATGCGCAGATTTGAAGTAAATTTGGGCTTCGATGTTGAAAATATAATAGTAAAAAAATTGGCTTCTAATATTGAATCTGGGTAACTACTAAAAGCTATGCTGCTTCCAAAATTTACCTCCACCAATGCAAAATATCAAGAAGAAAAAATACTTTACATTTTCATTATTAATGATAGAAAAATATCAACATTAATGTTAATGCTGAATTTTTTTGTTGGATCAACATTAATGTTGAATTTTTTTATCCATGTCCTTTTATTTTTATAATTTGTTTCTTCTTTGATCCTAACGCAATTTTTTTATCAAAAATTCCTGTTTATTGATGTCTTAAGTAGCCATAACCTAAAATGATTACTGTTATTTTTAATGCTTTTTGCTTATATGTTTATCTAAATCCCTACTTTAACTAATACTACATACAGGAAAGTAGAACTATAAAATTAAATGTTCTACTGTCAATTATTTGTACCGAGTACAAACAAACGTCATAGAATAATGAACAAATAAGAACTCGGACCAGCCCATCCAACAAATAACACAAGGTCGGCCAATCGATTCCTACTGTCGGCCATAACACGCATAATACCTAGCGCAAGCTCCTGAATATTGAATAGAAAAATTGTTTTCTGTCGTTTTATTTCATAGATGTAAAAACAACACCTATATGACACAAAATGGATTTAAATAAATGAACACGAATCTTTGAACCCATCTATTTAACTATCAAACTAAATAAAAACCTATAAGAGTGTCTACTTTGTTTCTATCTAAGAACTTATTTTGCTCCGTGAGGGTAAAGTTTTTGAACCATCGCTTGGATTGTTGGCAGCACGTATTATGACAAAAGATTGATGTTAAAGATTAATAGATTCAATTCGATGTCGTTCACATGGTTCTGATCCAGTTAGCCGAGACAAGTAAGCATTGTGTTATCAATAAACTTAAAAGATGAGGTCAAATTATATACTGACAAAATATTTATAATACGGGTAGTGATAAATAGTAGGTACATACGGGTAAATGATAAGACTTTTTCAAGATGCAATTATGATATATATTTTGTAATTCAGTAAAGTCTTTACTTATTTCTTTGTGAGATAAAATAATATATGAATAAATAAAAATAAAAACATAAATAAATAAATAATAAATAGATAAGATAAAATAGTAACTGCGCGAGTGTGAGTGGGATTCGCGATAGGAGGAATGGCGTGGCTCCGGTTCTGTCTGAGGTTTAGTAAAAATTCATAAATTCATGATTTGTATTCAACTCTCCGATGGCAACAGCAATATAGGTTCAATTCGATTTGATGCCCTAGTATCCGCAGTGTCTTACATAAAATATAATGCGTTGAGATGGCGCACGTTGCCAAATTGTGTGTTACCCATATATCCGCCAGATTATTATCAGCACTGTCAAATCAATGATGGATTTGGATGGTTCGTGATGTAATGTGTTTTTAGAACAAAAAAGTACATTTGAATTGATGTTTTACCGAATTGACCAACGGAAAGATACATAATATTTATTAAAAGCTGAAACAATTATTTCAGGAAAATGTGTTTCAATGAGTACGAGCAGATAAAGTTTTAAATCATAAATCATAAATAAATTAAAAATAACATTTCAAGTTGACATGACAAAGTAAGGTAATATTTGCACAGGTATATTTACTCGATGCAGGCTTTTAAGGGGGCATAATTGACTGCGATAAGGTTCTAAAAGATCCCCAAACTATTTTTAATTTGGGTACCTGAGTACTTTTTTAATTGGATGACACTGGTTGACCTCGCTAAGCCAGGTATATACAAGTCCGCTTTGAGTGTTTAAAAATAAGCACTACTATTCGAATCGCTAAGTACTAACTAAACAAAACCAATAAGATACCTACTCACATCTTCTAGCGAAATGCACTTGAAATTAAGATTATTTCAGATCTAGGCTACGTAATTTTTGCAGTTATTATATGTGATAATAATATACGAGGTGATACAATTCAATGTACCTATTATAATCTTAGTTACAGATTGAAATGCAAATGTGTCGGAACGTCAAATTCCCGCAAATGTTTGAAACAATACAATTTACGGTATTCTGATGTTCTTTATTTAAACCGTTTTGATGATTAAATAGGTCTCTTTACATCACTTTGTAGGTACTTAGGTACTCTACCAATGAATACTCATAAAAAGTTAATCAGAGAAATGCTAAAAACCGTCGTCATAATTAATAGTTTTATTATTTTAAAAAGATTAATTTAAAATTTTCGTTTTAAAAAGCTAGTTTAGCAATGGTCTTGATTCCATCATCACCTTCATGGTTACCTAAATATGGTCGATTCGTTGAATCCGTTTACTAAACTATTGGCAGATCATATCACTAGGTTCAAAAAACTCATTGCCTTCACGGTGTGCTGCCGAATTCGTTCATTCGTGTTAATTATATAATTCTCTGGTCCGCTACATACTAATTTGTTACGAGTATAATAATACATTTGTCATGCTTCTAGTCTAGGTCTCGTCAGGCATTCTGCAGGAATATAATTTATAATTTTGCTTTAATTAACATTATAATTAAATGCTTTTATTAAAAAAAAACACATGTATAAGTCTTATTTAACTATTACTCTAAGAGCACTTACCTACTCTTTTAAACGCATTTGTACACGAGGTTCAACATATCGTATACCTAATTAATGTCAGAATTTTGTTATCTGTAATTTTTTTAATATATTTATAAGTTTTAAAATGCTTACAATCTTGTAAGCAGTTTGGTCAACATTATTATGTATTATTTTATTATATTTATTTGTTTATTTATTTAATAAAGTTTTATTAAGAAAACCTCAGCTAAGTCTACCGTACAATAACATACTTTTAAACAAGTGTTTATTAAGTTTTGCAACATCAGCTCTTAATGAGTATGTCACAATTTGGTCACAACATGGGTAAAAACAGTTTTGTGGGCGTTGTGACTTCGTAACCTGTGTCATCAACATTAACGAAATATTCATACCTAGTTGTGTCCATAAGCAGCAGATTCTGAATTATTGTGCATTAAAATAATTGTATCTAAAATACATTATTTTTCTTATTCACTCACTTACCTTCCTAAAACATTCGTATATTTGATATCCTAAATAAACAAGGTCGAGCTTTCTCTTCAAACCCCATACCCTACAACCCTATGTTTTTCGTCTGCCTTCGTTAAATAATTATATGATTTATTGATAATATTGTAAGGATCTTTGTCAGCATAAAGGTTTATGTCAACTTCGACCACGGCCGCTTTCACGTTTAATTTCGGTCGGAAAGTCATTATTATCGTTATTTTCACTAACTAACGTTACATCAACAGCATCCAAATCCTCGTCGATGACAGAAACTAGTGTAAATTAATTCTGTGTCTCATTTAGCACTTGATCACGATTTGTTTATAAATAAAAGCTTCACTGTGTTTGCGAGCCGGTTGCGCAGTGCTCAGGAGTCAAAGGAGCTAGCGGCAGCGCGGAGTGTTCTGGGGACGACCGCGATCGGCAGAAGGCGCGGCGACACTGACTGTATCGACCTCCCCACATGACAATGAATGGCCAGCACCCGCAGTCGCTGCAAGCTCTCTACTGCACTGCAGCTTTATTTCTGGCAGCCACCCCAATACTTAGCGAATGGTGCGCGAGTTTCCCAGCTGATTACCGTGCCAACTAATGGGAGTCCGTGACATGCAGAGCGACTGCTGACCCGGTTCCAAGGCATTTTTGCAATGTTTTTATTATGAGAAAACATGCGAATTCTGCCAAAATTTTACGAACATACCTACCTACCTAGATTTGCGTTGATATGAATTCTGGTAAGTGGGTACATATCCGCTGAGCTGTAATAATATGTGACTCATTTATCGAATCATGAAGTAAATAATTATTTAGATTAATTTAAACCTGCTAAAGTGGGTAGGTACCCTCTGGTATGATTAATTTTACATGATCGTTAAAAAGTTTAAAACTGTTGTTGTGTCAGATATAAATGTAGAGGCCTACTTGAAATATTTTTCATTAGCAGGCGGAGGATGAGTGCGATGGACTTTATAAAGCGGCCTTTATTTGAACTGTTTGTTGATACTACCTACCGCTTCGTACCTTTATAAAAAACCTATATTTGTTAACTTTCAGTTTGAACGAATACAAGTTTTTCATGCGCTTATTAATTAATTTAAATAAGATTAGCAGTTGGACGAGGCCGGCGAAGTGACACTGAACTATGTCAACAAATCCGTCTAGTCTGTCAGGTGAGTTTTTCATGACAGGAGCTTGCACTTTTTTGTAAAAATCTTAACGACTTTTAATCAATGTAAAGATACAGAATATTGAGAGAGCACAGTTTTAGAATCCAGTCGTTCAACAATGGTTTTTTCTATACAAAAAGTATGCGTAATACGGGCGTAGGTACAGCGACAGATTGAATTATTTAATTAAGTTATAAAACTCTTTTTTATCTTCATATATTTGAATCTTTAAATGTAGGTAGGTACCTTTAATAATTTTAATAAAAGCCTGCTGGTCCTATACAATATTAGTTTAATTATAAAAAAAATATTTAACCCACGACCGTGGGTCAGAACATCAGAACTCGGGGATGAAAGAAAGAAAACTAAGTTATTTGAACCATGTTAGTATTCTCTTATCTGTGCCCATGTAAAAAAAAAGATGGTTGCTATTAACCACCCGTGATTATGGCTGGTTACATTTTATAATGTAACCCTATCTACTGCACTATGAGTATGTTATCCAGCCATTGTGAAAACAATACGTGATTTGACTGCACATCTTTGGTCAAGGAGAGGACTCAGTCAAAATTGAGCCTTATTTCGTTGAAATGAGGATGTTTTATTAGTTTGGCCTGTTTGAGCTCAACGAATAGTGTCAGAGAATCTAGGTAGGTATTTAGAATTTTGACAACTTGTTTACTTCTTCTTCGGATTTCGTATTCCGTAATTCAGATTCTGTTTTTCCAGCGGGTTTTGTACCTATGTAGACGCGAGAAGCGTCTGTAACCGGCGTGCTGAGAACTAGGTAGAATGCATGGAGGTAGTATATATGATACTTAGTCTAAGGTAGAATGTGTATTTCACAGAGTACTTTGGTGTATTTCACGCCCGGGGCGCTGAAGCGTTTCTGTTTTGGTTTTCTTAGGGCATCCTAGATGGCGATAGTATCCAAAACATGTATTGATAATATAATAACTAATATAAAAAACTATGATATAGAAGTATTAAATTTAGGTATATCTGACCACACTGCACAAATATTAACAATACCAGTATCTATAGGTTTTAAAGAAAGGTTTTGGTATGCAAAAAGACGAAATATAGATTTACATTTAGATTTATTTAACAAATACTTATCACAAATAAGTTTCTCTGAAGTTTATTATGAAAATGACCCTAACATTGCATATAAAAAATTCATGGAATTATTAAGTCTCATATTTAATCTTTGTATACCAATGGAAAGATATAGAATAACACATAAAAAGAAAGTGAATTGGAAATCGAAGGGAATAGTCATGTCTAGTAAAAAAAAGCGTCAAATATATTTACATAGTTTAAAGAGTAATGATAAAACAAAATGCAATTTATATAAGGAATATAGTAAAAATTTTAAAAAAGTCATAAGAGTATCTAAGAAAATTTCTAATATAAATTATATTAATAATAGTACTAATAAGACAAAAGCCACTTGGGGAATAATTAAACAGTATACTAATAATACGAATAGTATACAAACAACAATAGATAAAATCGAAATAAATAATCAAAAAGTCTCAAAACCTCTTGATATTGCCAAGTCATTTAATAATTACTTTATAAATTTAAATAATAATAAACAAACTAATTTACAAAGACACAGTATGGTTAACACAAACTGTAACAGTATATTTCTCACTCCAGTTAGTACAGATGAAATCAAAACCATAGTAAAAAAATTAAAGAACACAAAAAGTTCAGGTTTTGATAACATACCAATACAAATTGTAAAAAGTAGCATCGAAATACTAGTCCACCCATTAGTTCACATTATTAACTTGACATTTGAACATGGATGTTTTCCTTCTGATTTAAAGAAAGCACTTATAAAACCGCTGCATAAAAAAGGTTCAAAAACTGACATGGGGCATTATAGACCGATAGCAATTCTTCCCAGTATTTCAAAAATTTTTGAAAAAGCTATTTACAATAGAATCTTTTCTTTCTTAGACGCAAACAACATTATAAATTCTAATCAATTTGGGTTCCAAAAAGGAAAAAACACAACACTAGCCATCTTTAAAACTTTACGACAGGCATGGGAAGAAATAAATAATAATAAACCCGGAGTTGCTTTATTCCTAGACTTATCTAAAGCGTTTGACTGTGTAGTTCATGACATTCTTATCGATAAACTAGAAGAAATAGGCATAAGAGGTGCAGCATTATCATTGATGCAATCATATTTAGATGGTAGAAGTCAATCCACTATGATTGATACATACAATAAAAATACTAAAACGATTGAACGCATAGAGTCTGGATTTGAAAATATCTTGCTTGGAGTACCTCAGGGTAGTATACTCGGTCCACTTTTATTTCTCATCTATATAAATAATTTACCACAAATAACTAAACATGTATGTGTCATGTTTGCAGATGATGCTACAATCTTTATACCACATGATGATAACCATAATATAAGTATATTTGAGACTGAAATAAATAATACCCTTAGTAATATAATTGACTGGTTAGGTTCAATAAATCTCAAAGTAAATATAGATAAAACAAAATTTTTAAGATTTAGACACTATAAAACACCTTCAATAAAATTAAATATTTCCCACAATAATACAAATGTTGATGAAGTAAGTGAAATAAATTTTCTTGGTATAAAAATTGACACAAATTTAAATTGGAAATCTCACATCAGTAAAGTAAATCATAAAATTTCTAAATATATTTATGTAATTTCAACTCTGAGCCATGTTTCTTCTACATCTGTAGCAAGAAATACATACTTTGGCCACGTTTTTCCTCACTTATGTTATGGGGTAATTTTCTGGGGTAATTCAGTTAATGCAACATCGGTTTTTTTAATGCAAAAAAAATGTATTAGGGCCATATATAACATGAAAAGTACCGAATCGCTCCGATCTGTTTTGAAACAGAAAAATATACTCACTTTAACTGGGATATTTATTCTAGAAATTTGGGGGGGAGGGAGGGGTTTGGTGTTGTGTGCTTTAATAGTTGCACTGCCTAGCTTGTCGCTTTGCTGTTTTAGCTTTTCTAGGATAGCCGCTTGCTTAGCACAGATACAAACCTGCCTCACTGTCTCTTCAAGAGAGTGAGGCTCGTATGGTCTTAAGGGAGTGTAGCGCAACAGTCGCTGATCCTTAAGGCAAGCCTACCGGGGAATCCTTCACGCGGTTGACTCCTGTTCTTGGTCTAGTTCCTTCAGAAATAGACGTAACTGAAACCGGTAGACGACATACTGTCGGGATCCCCCGAGGTCATGACCCGACGGGTTCACCATCGTGCGATAAGCAGGATGTTGGACAGCAATGACCTCCCGCGTGTTTGTGCCGTGCGTGGAGACCTGTGCGGGGGGAAGAAGGAATCCTGGGGGTTGAGACTGTAGCAAGCCGGTTGTAGTTGCATGCTACCGTCAACACACCTCTTTGGTCTGGATTTCTCCTTAAACAGGCGGTCGTAAACTAGCCAGTTACGATCAATCGGCTGTGACGCCCCGTCTGAGGGTCGTTTGGCGAGGGTCCCTAACTGGGGGAGAGCAGACAGCGAGGCGCAGAACCGTGGGATAGTGACCCCTCGGACCTCTTCGCAGCGTCTAGTCTCGTTCGTTCACCAGGGTGTGGGCCCTATGTCCGAGAGATATCTCTGGCGATCGCGCGCCGAGCGCGTGACGTCCCCGACTGAGGACTCCATGGAGGGTGGAGAATCTCAAGGATGAAACTTTAAAACCTTTTGTAATGGCTTCTAAAAAATTACACTACAACGCCAAGGCAGCTAATACAGCGCCAACTCAGGAACATGCTGCGTCCTCGGATGCCATGGTCCCTACCACCTCAAAGGCAGCACCCTCAGGCGCGCCAACCACGAGCTCACGTGTACCCACGAATGCGCCAATTCTCCACAAAGCTGCGTCTATGACAACGCCACGTGGGAATACGGCTGCTTCCACGGGGAAAGCGAGCTCAATAACCCAACCCCCTTCAGTGTCCATAGACGTGCCCCTCGGGGCTCCGTCCAGAAACACCATCGAAATGTCGACCCTTAAGGAAGCCATTTCTGAAGGCCCATCCGAACCCACCTGGTCTTTGATCTCCAAAAAACCAAAGAACAGGAAGACCAAAAGGATCCAGCAAGCTAAAGCGAGCGCCCAGGCACAGATACCGGCAAGGCAAAAGGTTGCGGACGGAGGGCCTCGGCACCAACCTGGAGCCAGGCCCTTGGCCCAAGTATGCGGATCCCCCGATCAGGCTGAATGGGCTCAGGCGCAGGCCTCGCACCATGCGACTCCAGCGACAAGCGAAAGCAACCAACCCCGCCGCCAATCAAAAGCCAGAGGCAAACGCGCAGGCAAGCTGGCTAAACGCCAAACTAACCCCACTTCCCAGCCTACTGCCGGCAAGCGGAGTCGGCCAGATGACACGACCACGCCCACCGGAGACGGTAAGCGTGTTAGGGCTGGAAGCAGCCAAACCAGGGTCAGCTACGCAGCAGCGTTTAAGGCCAACGAGTTATGCGTCGCTGTAATGACTGAACCCTTCTACGACCTCACGGCGGAACAAGCAAACGGTATCAGGACGTGCCTGGAAACACAGCTAGTGAACGACTTGCTCAACCCGTCGACTGCTGATCACATGGCAACCGTCATATACCGCGGCAAAGCACACTTTGGCGAAGGCGTCCTCAAGATGTGGTGTGCGGATGATGTCGCGCTAGAGTGGCTCCGCCGTGCGGTAGAAACCATAGCCTCACCTATCGCTGGATCAACGCTAGTGGTTCGACCACAATCCGAAATCCAGCGACGGATTCTCTGCGGGCTGCTCATTCCTCAGCTCACCATGGAGATAAACACCATCCGCCAGATCCTGACTGTGCATAACAGCAAAACCGTGAACGTCAAATCCTGGTCACTCGTAAAAGCGGAGAAGCAGACAGAGACGGAGACGCCAGGGATCTACTTGCTCCTCCGCATACCGGAATCTGACGTGGTCAAGCTCAAACAGCAGGAGCGGCGCCTGAACTGGATGTTCGGCAGCATCTATGTTCGGATCCTGGAAGAGCAACCTGGAGCATCGAGCGCCAAAGGCACTGCTCCCACTCCCGCCCAACCAAATCCGGCCCCTCCAGCTACTGAGAGGGAAGGCGCCACCTCACCAGAGCGCCAACCAGTGGGGATGAATATGAACGTCGATCCTCCATCGACACCAGGCACACACGAGGATCACTTTCTGGATGTTGAGGGGAGCGAGGCCAGCGACAGCTGTCTCAACTCCTCTCCGCTCCGGGCCTCGTAAACCCGTCTCCTTCATCCAAACCAACCTCCAGCACAGCATCACTGCGACGGCTTCTCTACGCAGAGTGCTGGAGGAAAACACTAACACCATAGCCCTCATCCAGGAGCCGTGGATCAGAAAGGGCCGAGTATGTGGTCTGCTCAACACCAGTGGAAAACTTCTTCTAGACTCCACTGTAAGCAACCCCAGAACTTGTATTATTACTCCAAAACTTATGCAAACAACACTAATCACCGAATTCTGTTCTAGAGACCTAACAGCTATTAGGACCCAAACAGGACCACCCCAACAACTCTACGATACAGTCCTGGCGTCCGTGTACCTGCCAAGTGACGAGGACATACCATCGCCAGAGTTAGTTGCACTAGTTGAGTACTGCGAGAGGGAAAAACTGCAACTTATCGTCTGTACCGACTCCAACGCGCACCACACCCTGTGGAGCAGCGACAAGAACAACACCCGTGGAGAAGAACTGGTAAACTTTCTATTCTCCACTAACCTACTAATCCTTAACAAAGGCTCAGAGCCCACGTTTGTCAATAGCCGAGCACAAACCATAATTGACCTAACTCTGTCTACAGAAGAGGTGTCTCGCTCCATCACGGACTGGCGCGTCTCGGACGAAGCGTCATGCTCGGACCATAGATGGATTCGTTTCACCCTAAATACGAGCCTGCCGACGCCGAGCCCCAGGCGCGCCCCCCGCAAGACTGATAGGCCCAAGTTTGTTAAACTGGTCCAATCAGCTCTGTCAGCCGAAAGCGTCCCCCCAACCTTTCTAGAGACTTACGAGATTGACCAATACATAAACAAACTTACCCATGTTTTAACCAACAGCTATGAACAATCGTGCCCCCTCGTGACACCAAAAGGGGGAATAAACCGACACTGGTGGGGCCCTGAACTGCAAAGACTACGTTGCAAAGTAAGGAGACTATTCAACAAAGCAATAAACACCCGAAAACCAAAAGATTGGGAGAAATACCAATCTACAAAAATAACCTACAAGAAACGTATACGCCTCAGGCAACAGGACTGCTGGAAACGTTTTTGTACAAACATAGACAACACCAGTCAGGCAACCAAAATAAAAAGCATACTATCCAGCGAACCAGCGCGTACTGTTGGATATCTTAAAAAACCTGACAACACCTACACTAAATCAGACGATGAAACCAGCGAACTACTGCTACAAACTCACTTTCCAGGGTGTCTATTAACGGATACCCACGAATGGGAAGCGCACAGTGAACGAGCAGCTAGTAGCCAAGACTGGACCACAGCACGTAACCTGATCAACCGCGAGAAGGTACTTTGGTCTATCAACAGCTTCCTTCCTTTCAAATCGCCAGGACTGGACGGTATCTTCCCGGGCTTACTAAGATGGAGTGGCGACCTACTAGCCGATCACCTCGTTAACATCTTTAGAGGCTGTATCGCTCACCGTTACATACCCCAAAAATGGAGAGAAGTGAAGGTTATATTCTTACCAAAACCAGGCAGAACAGACTACACAATGGCGAAATCTTTCCGGCCTATTAGTCTTACGTCGTTTCTCCTCAAAACTCTTGAAAGGTTATGCGACCAGGAGATAAGAACTAACACTCTCCTACGTCAACCGCTTCATCCACACCAACATGCCTACAGCCCAGGCAAATCCACAGAATCCGCCCTTCACAGCGTAGTCTCTAGGATTGGCGACGGATTAACCACAAAACAACCAACACTAGGCGCCTTCATAGACATAGAAGGAGCCTTTGACAAAACTTCGTTCACTAGCATAGATCTAGCACTGGCAAGATACGGTGTCGCGCCAACACTAGCAGAGTGGATAAACAACATGCTCAAGTACAGAGCAATACAACTCACAGTAAACACTACAACAAGAGGCATTGTGGCGAGAGGCTGCCCACAAGGTGGCGTACTGTCGCCTCTACTATGGAACATAGTGGTGGACGAACTAATCCGAAAACTGAACGGGCGCGGCCTTTTCACAGTAGGATACGCAGATGACCTCGCTATCCTTGCAACCGGATGTTTTGAGAGTGTACTATGCGACCTCATGAAATCCGCCATGAAAACAATAGAAAACTGGTGCACCAGCCATGGTTTATCAGTCAACCCCACAAAAACAGAACTTATATTGTTCACACACAAAAGAAGTCTGGGCAACTTAAAACTCCCCAAACTATTCAACACTACTCTTAACCTCACCAACGAAGTCAAGTATCTAGGAGTCATACTGGATAGTAAACTCCTATGGAACAAACACCTTGACTACAAACTACAACGAGCGAGTGCCACATTCTTTCAATGCAGCAGAATGCTGGGAAAGACCTGGGGACTATCGCCAAAAATAACCCTATGGCTTTATACAGCAATAATAAGACCGACACTAACATACGGAGCAATCGTATGGTGGAACAGAACCGAACTCAGCACCGTGATTATCAAGCTGCAAAGCTTCCAGAGACTAGCATGCTCTGCAATAACGGGTTGCATGAGAACAACACCAACGGCTGCCCTCGAGATCATCCTGGGCCTAACACCGCTCGACCTACACATTCAACAAGAGGCAACGATGGCTGCTATCAGACTCAAACACTTGAACCTATGGGGAACCACTAGGAGCCCACACGCAACCATTCTGGAAAGAGCGACATCACACGAACCGCTCATAGCAGCACCGTGCGACAAGATCCCCAAACAACAAATTTTCCAGAAACACTACCGTATACAAACACACGAAGACCTAAGAGATCAATCAGACAACAGCGAAGTCCGAGTCTACACCGACGGCTCAAAAACCAAAAAGGGAACGGGTGCCGGAGTGCACTCGATGGATCTCAATATAAATATAACAATGACACTAGGCGCACATAGTTCCATATTCCAATGTGAATGTGCAGCCATAACCGAAGCTGCCACAGCAATCAACAGGAGAGGAATCGATAACTACAACATACGAATCCTCTCTGACAGCACAGCAACACTCAGAGCTTTGGAGAGCCACAACTGCAACTCCATGCTCATACACGAATGTCACCTTGCCCTAGAGAGTATTGCCATCAAGAACAAGGTAACTCTACAATGGATAAAGGGACATAGTGGATCCCTTGGTAATGACGCTGCAGACGAGCTAGCCAGAAGAGGATCGGAAACGCTAATCGAAGGACCAGCACCTTTCCTCCCTCTGCCATTCTCGCAGCTACGCACATGGATGCGACAACACACTCATAACCAGCACAACCTACGCTGGACGCGGGCGACTGACTGCAGACAGTCAAGAGCAGCAATACCAGCCACCACACCTAGACTGACACGTCGTCTAATAAACCTACATAGACGAAACCTTAGAACCATCGTGGGGACCCTAACAGGTCACTGTCCACTTAACAAACATCTCTACAACATCGGAGCTACAGACAGTCCACTCTGCAGAGGCTGCCTGTCCGAAGAAGAATCAGCTGCCCACGTAGTCCTGGAATGCGAGGGCGTAGCTTCTCAACGACAAGAAATCCTAGGAAACCCCAGGTCACTCCTCCAAGCCTGCGAAGCCACCGGGAAGCTTCTGCGCTTTTGGGAGGAGCTAGGCTGGTTACAAGTGTAACCAGATCACCCCTCACGCATAATGGACCACTTTGGAGTCTAAATGCGGATACAGGAGTCCATATACATATACACATACATATACATATCTAGAAATTTGTCTGTTTGTTAAAAATAATATAACCTATTTTAATAAAAAATCTAGTCGATCTGATAATTTACGTAGTAAGCATAAATATAATATCTGTATTCCTCAAATAAATAACACAATGTTCTATAGAAGTACCTATTATACAGCCATAAAAGTATATAATCATCTGCCAACAGATTTAAAGGAAGAAAATGGAAATTCATTTAAACATAAATTAAAGAAATGGCTTTTATCTAATGTTTATTACACTCTAGAAGAGTACTATAATACCTAGGTACCTACTTTGGGCTGTTATTAGTTTTAAGTAAATTGTAACCTAGTATAATAATATTGTATGCCCGAAAGGGGTAGACTGTTGGAACAAAATTACCTCTGTAAGATCTATTTACACAGTTTTACAATAAATGATTCTTATTCTTATAATTATGTAGACGCGAGAAGCGTCTGTAACCGGCGCGCCGGGCGCTGAAGCGTTTCTGTTTTGGTTTTCTTAGGGTATCCTAGATCCGCGATAGTAAGAAGTAGCATTGATAATGAGCAAAACAAATCAAAACGTTAATTTTTTGTCACAAAAACGTAAGTGAATTAAACCAATATTTTGTGCTTTATTAAGTACGATAGAACTATCAAAATAAAATAAGTTTCTAGTGGTCGTTTTTGAAAAAAACACGGGAGGCAATAATGTACGGCCAAATAATGTACAGCATGATATTGCACAGCACGATAATGCACACCCCGATAATCCGTGTCCACTGGTTTGAATTATTGGGTGTACATTATCATCCCGTACAATAACATGCTGTGCAATATCGTCACGTGTTGATAATGTACACCCAGATATTGTACAGCATGATATTTGGAAGCCAATTTAGTACCTTCGAGCCTCGTTTGCACTGTACCAGTTCAATCAAGCAGTTTGCTTATAAATGGTTCTGACGCTAGATGCTTGTCCTTTTGCCAAGTCGTACTGGTTTGCTAAACCAGTAAGGCTGTCTGTTTCACAATGTTTTGAATGAAAAATTGTTGTAATATTTTTGACAAAACAAGTATAAATAACATCCAACAATGCAAGAACCCCCATCTCTTAGGGTTTTGTTGACATCATAGTTTCGTTACTGATCGGTCAGTTCTTTTGTTTTTTCTTATTTTTTTTATGCTTGTAATTAATTTTAATTGAGAAGGCACTAAGTTCTCGTAAAATGGTGATCTGTACCCCAAGTATGAGTTTTGCTTACGATATTTCGTTTTTCGTTTTACGTTTTTGTTCCGTGTTCATTGCGGGTTCCGTATCACGTACACGGAATACCGATATGGAACTTTATGTTCTACTGAACATAAAGTTCCGTATCCCTATCGCGTCTTCATACAAAACCCGCAATGAACACGGAACAAAAACGTAAAACGAAAAACCAAATACTTAGGGTACTGATGATGAAGACATGTTCTGTCCAACGGCCCTCTCCAATAAATAGTTTAGTAGAGTTGAAAATTCGTCACAATACCAAGTTAGTAGGCGGTAGTCAGAGTCAAGTCTAAATAAACCGAATGTTTGGACTTGCCTCTAATTATCACCTACTTGAATTTTTGGAGCGTTCGGGTCGCATCATGAGATTTCAGTTCGGGATGAACCACTAGTTTATTTTATTTTCACATTTTTAAAGGACATGCGCGATTATTACAGCCGTATTACAGCTTATAATAAACTATACCTACGACTTAATTAAAACAAAAAATGATGTCAGTGAGCTGACAGCTGATGTCAGTTGTCTGATAATGGAGCCAAAGTCTATTCAATGGAAATCTTCAATAAATATGCCGATTGAGGTGAAACTCGGATAACATACCTACCAACTAAGTAGGTATCTACATAATGAATGTCCACCAATATTTATTTATTTAAAGAGCTTTAGAATTGGTAGGCAGCAATAACCTTCTTCTTCTCCTCGTCATCGTGTCACTAGTTTATTACAAAACAGTGTGGTGAAAAGATTTTAAGAGTGTGTTTGCCAGTGAAATTACAAACACATGTGGCATAAAATCTTTATGCCTCAGCTGTTGATGGACGCAGGCACAGATGAGAGAATACACGCAGGGCAGAGCATCGGTGGCCACGTTCCAATCGTGCGTGACTTACAAGGCAATGCGTTGTTATAGGTGATGGTTACCACTTAACATCAGGTGGGCCATTTGCTTGTTCCATCAGCAAGTTGTATAAAAAAATGCTCCTGAAAGAGGCTCCTTTTGATCACTAAAAAGTTCTACAAAATGTAGGTACCTACATTTTGTAGAACTTTTTAGGTTCTACGTCATATCACTATACTTCTAGAATAGTGCTCTCCATAGGAGTAGGTAACTATCACTGAAAAAACGGAAGAAATGAAAATAGTATTGAACAATGAACACTCCATCAAAAGAGAACTTGCTGTACCCCAAGTATGACTTTTGCTTACCATATTTGGTATTTCGTTTTACGTTTTTGTTCCGTGTTCATTGCGGGTTTTGTATGAAGACGCGATAGAGATACCGATACGGAACTTTATGTTGCAAGTATGATGAAAATTAGTAGTAGAACATAAAGTTCTATATCGGTATCCCTATCGCGGCTTCATACAAAACCCGCAATGAACACGGAACAAAACGAATCGTTTTTGCTCCGTGCTCATTGCGGGTTTTATAAAGTTCCATATCGGTATCCCTATCGCGTCTTCATACAAAACCCGCAATAAACACGGAACAAAAACGTAAAACTAAAAACCGAATATGGTAAGCAAAACTCATACTTGGGGTACTGATTTCCTAGCAGGCTGCAGACAATATAGTACGATTCTCCAAGACATTTCAAAACTACAAAATAATCGTTACAAACTACAAATCAAAGAGAAATTTCAGAATATTCCGTAATCTTTATAATGACGACATATAAACATAATCGGATCTAACTAAGTACGTGTAAACTAAAAATGTAAAATGGTACAGCAATACAAAACTCAACTTGCTCAACTCACTGTTTTTGGTCGAGTGGCATATTGCATGGCAGGCAAAAAGACCGATCGACTCCAGTCCAGCGCCATAAAACAAAATAAAAAAAAGAAAATAAAAACCTTCATTTCTTATTTTCTAGAAGAAGAAATATAATTATTTTACATATATTTAGAGTGAATTACCAGTGTAACAGTTTTAAATAGTATGAATGGACTGTATATTTGTTTGTGAACTATTTTAAGACGGAACACTTTAAAAATCGTACAAAGAATCCTCTTCACGACTAATGGCGATTTGAATGTTACTCTGTTGTTTACATACACTTTTAGAAGCTGATCAGGGCCTGTTAACTGCTGCCGCTGATAAACGTGGAGAGTTTATTATAAATTACCCAAAAACACAACATAAGCACAAATTCAAATGCACTTTGCTCACCGGCTGGTACATAACCTTCAGGCACCGTTTAACTCCACTATCTTATATGATATACACTATATTATATGACCATGACACGGAGGGCACGTGACTTTGCAGCAAGGCTACAGGTGGTTGCTGCGGAGCTCTAATAGTAACAAGATTCAAGATCAGCTATTGCAAGAACGAGATGAGACATTGAGGCTCTAATGATTTAATTGAATTGATGATTTTGGGTCAGAATAGAATCCTCAAGAAGCAATTGGCCGAGCTAGCCACCCAATACAAAACTGATCATGATCAATTAGAAGGCCTAACAGTCGAGACTTGAATGTATGAACCATTGGTTCTTACCACTCATGACATGAAACATGTATAAAATCCAGGAGTTATATGATTGTAGACAAAAAATTATCATTATGAATCTGTGCATGTGTCTATGTCTAATGATTATAGTATTGGATTTAAAGACATCACCAGGGACCCTAACTTCTCACTAGTTGATTTCTCTTCACCTAAAAGCCAAGGAGTATCTAAATTAATTTCCTAGCATTGTCAAAAGTTCCTAGCATTATTTATATTGTAAATATCTAGGCTATACCTTTTGTACTTGTATTAGTATTATATAGATGACAAAAAAGCTTGGGACTGATCTATGCTCCAACTCATTAAAAACACTAAATAATTAAGAGACCTTAATAAAATTGTAAAAAGGATCATACAAAAAACGCTAGGAACCAAGCTGTAAGTTTCTTGCCCATTCTTCTAGGCTTTGGTCGCGAGGAACTGGTGATAGATTCACCTAGTATATAAGATGTTTCAAAGTGATCCTTGTGATTGTACTGAATAAAGACCATTTTGATTTTGATTTTGAGTTGTAATTTAAGTATAAAAACATAACTAAATTAACTGTTGTACTATTAGTTTTTCTGTACTATGGGTAGGTAATTTAAATAATATAGGCTATCATTTACGATCTTATAGACAAGCATAGTACGGTTGTTGTTATTTTTTCTGATGTTCTAAAGTTCATAAAAAGGAGATTATTGCTCCTCTAAGAAACTGCAATCCAGTACAACGACCCAACCTAGGTTTATAGTAAGTATGCAGATGTTAAGCCTCATGTGTCTGTAATTTCACTGGCAACCACCCTTTAAACCGAAACAGCAATGCTGCTTGATGGTAGTATGCACACCTGGTCAAGCTCATCGCAGAGGTTTTAAAATAAATAAATAAAATTGGTGGACTTTGCACAACTCTATCTAGCCCGGAACTAAGCAAAGCTTGTATTATGGGGTCCTGATAGCTATTTAACCCTTAATTCGACGGTTTTTTTTTTAAATTAAATTTCTTAAATCGTTGCAGATTTCGGTTCTTAGCTTGTATGGGACCTTAGGAAATATACCTAAAAAAATCTAGCTCTTTCAGTTTCCTGAAAAACATACGGCCATTATACTGGACATTATCAAGTTCATAAGAAATTGATGCGCTCCAACCATGTGCCGTATACTTCCCACTGTCAAAGAGAAATAATAAAAGAAACTAGTGGTTCCGTAGGAAAATATTAATTATATTTGGGTAAATTAGTCTCATAGTTACATAAGTTTACGCTTACAATACTATAATAACTTTAAAATCTTATAAGTACCAAAATCTCACTTTTGTTTTGAACTTAATAATCAGTTATCTATAAAGTCATGCATGAATCACATGGTGTTCGTTGATCTGGAGAAGGCGTACGACAGGGTTCCCCGTGAGGTTCTGTGGTGGGCTATGAAAGAGAAAAGAGTGCCTGGGAAGTACCTGCAGCTTATTCGGGCCATGTAAAGCCGAGCTAGTACATAAGTCAGGTCCGAAGCTGGCGTTACCGATAAGTTTAATGTGGCTGTAGGCTTGCACCAAGGATCGGCTTTGAGCCTTTATTTGTTCCTCCTGGTAATGGATGCACTGACATCAGACATACAGGAGGAGGCACCATGGTGTATGCTGTTCGCCGACGACATTATACTTATCGGAGAAGACGCAACTGAGGTCCAGAGCAGGCTGGTAAATGGCAGGGGAAATTGGAGAGTGTCGGACTGAAGATCAGTAGGAGCAAAACAGAGCATCTGTTTTGTGACTTCGGTGGTCCCTCCAGTTTCGCCACTATTGCCTTAGATGGTGTATCGGGTTTTTGACCTGAGCATGCCTAAAAAACGACGTAGGAATTCAGTGAGCAGGCGCTACCCAGTGTGGTTCACGGGTGACATAATTCAAGATCTCAGACACAAAATGAAGTTACATGCTACTTGGAAACGTCTGCAAACTGTAGAAACTTACAATCATTTCTCCGATCTTAGAGCCCAATTAAAGACCCGAATAGATGCCTCGTATAGGTCCTATACGCAATCGATTGAGGATAACATTGGGCGGAACCCTCGTAAATTCTGGCAGCATATTTCTAGCCTGCGATCAAAGGGGGGGTTTGAGCCCAGCATTACCTATCAGGGTACAACTTACACAGGAGCAGAAGCTGCGGAGGCATTTGCATCTTACTTCTCTAGTGTTTTTCTCCATGATGAACCCCAACTTAACGCTGCAATTAGTGACTCCGATAACACTGCTCCTAGCAATGATATTGGCATCTCAACGTTCACGACTCGTGACGTTATTGATAGTATCAATAAATTAAAACCAGGGAGCTCCGTTGGCCCTGACAACTTGCCTCCTGCCTTTGTCAAGAATGCTAAGAAGCTGCTGTGTGGTCCACTTTGTCATATTTTTAAGCTGGCACTGACAACTGGAGTCTATCCACAACAGTGGAAGCTTTCTAGGGTAATTCCCATTCCTAAGAGCTCCAATAAGTCACTGATTGAAGAATATCGGCCAATTGCCATCCTGTCCTCGCCAGCTAAGATCTTTGAGACCATCCTACATAGGTATATATACGCCCAGGTCAATAAGTATTTATGCAATGAACAGCATGGGTTCCGAAGTAAGCGGTCCGTTAATACCAATTTGCTAACACTTGTTGATTATATCTCCGCTCGTATGGATGGTGGGTGCCAGGTTGACGTACTTTACTTCGATTTCCGGAAAGCTTTTGATAGAGTCAATAACGACATTCTGCTGGCGAAACTAAATGCTATAGGCTTTGCCCCGGGATTACTCCGGCTTCTTGCTGACTATCTCCGTGATCGCCAGCAGTTTGTCAGACTTGGCCTGTACGAGTCACGGCCCTATCATACGCGTTCCGGAGTAAGTCAAGGGTCCATACTTGGGCCTTTGCTATTTTTAATAATGGTTAATGACCTCCCTGCCGTCGTGTCTCGCGCAAGGAGCCTGCTCTATGCGGATGATCTTAAGCTCTTCTCAGAGATTAAGTCTGAGGCAGACTGTGTGGCTCTACAGGATGATATAGATGCAGTATACGAGTGGAGTATAATCAACAAAATGGAATTTAATGCGAGTAAATGCTACGTGATGACCTTCGGTCGAGTGTGGCACCCAATCAATTATGCTTATAATCTTAACGACACAGCTATAACTAGAACAAACGTAATGAAAGATTTGGGAGTCACATTTGACCGGAAACTTACCTTTCATGACCATATACGCTCATTGGCCAAAGAGTCTTTTAGGCGCCTTGGATTTGTCCTTAGGAATGCTCGTGATTTTCGCAGTGACCCCGTGGTCTGCCTACTTTTTAGCGCACTCGTCCGAAGTAAACTCGAGGCCAGTGCTTGTGTTTGGAACCCGCATGAGAGTACTTACGTTCTTATGCTTGAAAAGGTCCAGAAGGCTTTCTTGCGGTTTCTATATAAGCGTCGTTACGGGTACTACCCATATATGTTCCCAACGAAATTCCTTTTGGGTTGCCTGGGGCACAACTCGCTGGAGGTTCGGCGGGCCAACGACCAAATTACAACCGCCTGCAAGGTTTTACGCGGTAAAATTGATGCCCCGGATCTGAGCGATGAGCTATGCCGTCTTTATGTCCCAAACAATTATTGTCGGGGGCGAAAGCACAAGTTGTTTGCTGAACCATTCTCTCGCACTGTGGCTCGGGCCGCGTCACCTATCCCGCGCATTCTCACCGCACTCAACGCTCTCCTAGATGCTTGTCCTGGCTGTGATTTGTTTGTGGATGGCTGGATGAAAATATTGTCCGAATGTTTGAGATTTTGCGAGCGTGATGCCTAACTGTGTGTAAACCTGTCCTTTGTTTGTTGTTTTTGACATTTTGCTTTAATTATTATTATTACTTAATTTTTAACTGACATAATTATTTTTATTGTTATTATCCATACTTTTCTGACTCCGCTTTATTTTTCTAATTATTTTTCGTTATTTTAATTGTTTCTTAAATGTTTAATTTCCTCTATTTTTATGTATTCAATTCTTATGTTCTTTAATTAATATAATTGGTTGTATGTACCGTTTTAATTAAAGTAAAATAAATAAATAAAATAAATAAAATAAAATCCCTACCAGTCTGTTCCGATTTTCGGTACCTCGGTTCAGTAGTACAGAATGATGGTGAGATTGACAGGGATGTAAAGAGTAGAATAAATGCAGGATGGATGAAATGGCGAGAAGTCACAGGAACAACATGCGATCCAAGAATGCCCCTAAAACTGAAGGGGAAAATTTACAAAACGATTATAGAGGTACGACGACGACGATGTCGTTTTGTATAGATGTCGGGCCACAAAAGGGACGGATGAAAGAAGAATGCATGCAGTGGAGATGCGAATGTTGAGATGGATGTGTGGAGTGACGAGAATGGATAAGATAAGGAATGAGTTAATTAGAGGCAGTTTGAAAGTGGCACCAGTGATTGAGAAAATGAGAAGCAATAGGTTAGCGTGGTATGGGCATGTCAGGCGACGGGAAGAATGTCATGTAACGAAAATAGTGTTAGTTATGAATGTGAATGGATATAGGAGTAGAGGAAGGCCAAAGAAAAGATGGATGGATTGTGTGAAGGATGACATGGGTAAGAAAGGAGTGACGACTGAGATGTCGGATGATAGAGAGAAGTGGAGAGAAAAGACCTGTTGTGTCGACCCCACATGAAGTGGGATAAGGGCAGGAAGATGATGATGGTCAATTGTAGCACGTTGTTAATAACAGAGGTCAACGGAAGTCTAATATATTCATGCGCTGTATGCATGAATTGATGGAAGGGCAGGGTGAGGAGGACCACTCTTCAGTTCTATTATCAGGAATTTAGTCTTCATTCTCAGGTTCAGAACCAGTATCTATATAAGAAGGAGCATTTTCAGGCGGCACCAATGCTACTATGCGTTTTCCTCTAGACGTGAAGCTCTGAAAAACGAAAAAAAGTAAGGCTCAAAATATTTTATCTGCGGATCTCTAAAATAGTAATACAAAAAACAACAAAATATATTTTTCTAATAATACGGCAACGGGAAGAATACAAGACATACGATATTATATATAGTTACCTACTACTTCGACAAGGGGAAGAATACTGGACATAGTTTAAAGCAGTTACTTTACAAGTAATTCGACGACGGGAAGTATACTGAACATACAAGTTGTGGGTGTCGTAAAAACTAAACTGAACTCAGTAAGAAAATCAAAACATTATTAGTAGCTTTCCGGGTCTGTTATCTTTAGTTTTCAATAATATTACAACAAAATAAGCCGTAAAACAATGAATAAAATGCAACTTCGAGGAGCCCGCGCAGCGCGTTCCTTCTCCCCGCCATCTCGCCGGCGACTGCTCGCGATCCGTCGATGTGTGTGTGTTACCGATTTTTGACAGCTTAGTTAGATATTTCAGGGTGCAATTATACACCTTGAAGTCAAGACATATGGTCAATTTTTTTATGTAGATTTTTTTTCATTCAACGCGAAGTATACTGCACAGCGTCGAATTAAGGGTTAAATAAATACTTTTTTTTTATGAAAACATACATAGGTACTTGTAACATATAATAATGCCCAGACTGAACAAACTATGTTCGTCACACAAATAAATTTTGTTCTTGGTGGGGATTGAACGCACAGCCCACAGCAGAAGGCAGAGCTATTACCAACTGAGCTGTGACGGCTTTTGAGGCTACGGCTAGATACTGTAAAGTACCTACCTAAGATACATTCATTCGTACTAGGGCATGCAATACCGGGACTAATCTCAATACCGGTATTGAGTTCGGTACTGGAGCCCAATACCGGAATCCCGGTACTAATACCGGTTTTGGCAATTTTATTAAAAACTAGCGGCCTGTCCCAGCTTCGCATGGGTGGTCATAAATTTTTTGAACATTTTAGGATAAACGTAGGTTCGAGCCTCGCGTCTACTTATTTCATACATTTGCATTTCGCTTCTCCTTGAGTGAATGAAATCGCACCCCGAGCGTGACCCGTGGACCCGTTAACATTTTTAATTTCGTCATATCTTTTGAATGGAATGTCCGATTTGAAAAATTTAAGAAGTAATCTATAGGTATTGAAACCGTCTTAATTATGAAATGATTTATTTGGATAAGGATTAATACCAAGGTACAAATAAAGACCCTTTTCTGGCGGCGGCATTTCAATTAATTTTTTATAATAAAAGAACACTTATTGTGACATAACTATAATAGTTAGACATATGCTGTCGCGACATTTTTTGTAGATGATGACGTGTTCTACAAAATCGTAGTACATTATTTTGTTCTATCATCAATAGTTTTCGCAGCGCACGCGATGTAAGGTTTTTGTATTCCACCTTGGGTTACATTATTGAAGTTTTAGTAAGGATCCCTAATTTTTTTGAAAATATAATATAGCCTATGTTACTCAGGGATAATGTAGCATTCTAATGGTGAAAAAATTTTTGAAATCGGACCAGTAGTTTTTGAGCCTATTCGTTACATACAAAAATACAAACATACAAAAATACAAAAATACAAAGGTTTCCTCTTTATATATATTAGTGTAGATGTAGATTATAGTTTTTGTTCGTATAAAAATAATATTGTATGTAATTCAAGCTAACTTTAGCAAGATCTATTAAACAAAGACTTGAAACGAAGAAAAACTGCAGGAATAAAATCAAAATAATTTGTATCAAAATAATAACAAAATAGATCAATCAACAAACTAACGTTACTTATATTTCCTTTTACCTACATCTATCTAGGTACGCAAACGCTGCATGTAGGATTAGGAGCTTTGTGTTTTTATAAGAAATCACATTATATTCTAATATAATATGATAAACACAATTTGTTTTTCAGCCTCATTAATCATATAAGTAATTAAATTAAATGAACTTAAACGTACCAAATGTAGTCATACTATCAATTATATAACTTTTATTTAAATTAAATATTTCTATACAACGTGTTTATTAAGAATTGTAGGGATCCGAAAGCAGGATATTCTACCGGTCATAACGAACAACTTTTGTCCTACGACTTTTAAAATTTCAAAGTTTTTCATTCATGAAATGCCTCTTAAACTTTTATCTAAAATGAATCTAAACGCATCATAAGGCAGCCCTATTTACAGCTGTTCTTTGACCTCTAGTTGTTAACCTTAGATAAAATAGGTAACAGAACTGCCACCAATTACCTAGTAATGTGCCTACCTAATAATGATGTTGCTGTTTTTAAAGATCTTGGTATGTAAAAGAAATATTTTCGCGACTGTAATCCCTAGTCACGGTAAACATTCTCTGAGATCTTTGGTACTAATACCTATTCAGTAACTAGGTACCTACGTGGCTACGTACTCAATATTTAATAGAATATTTATTTTTGTTTAATTACTAGATGTCGTAAACCAATGTTTATGATATTCATAGTTCTTTAAATTGTAACATGTTACTTTACCACCATGGTTCATTGACACGACAAAATTATTCAACTGCAATTTTGGGAAGTGTCTAGTCTGTCCTATTTAATCTTTGACTAACCTGTCTGTCATTGGTTGCATTTAAAAACGCATATCCAATCAGGACGGCCGACGGCCGCCGATCAGTGTTACCATTTGTGGCAGATTTCTGCCATTTGGCAGATTTTAAATATTTCAAGAAAAATCTTATTAGTTTGAATTTTTAATGAAATAATATTTATAATTTATTTATTTTTTACCGAACTGGAAACTTCTTATTCTTTTTTACCTTTATTGATTTGGTTTCTAAACAACTTCTATCTCGTTTTAGATAACTGCAAACCGTTACAAACGATCAAAAGATAATAACTGAATGTAATGTAGGTATTTAATTTATTCCGTAGCCACGAAGGAGATGGTATGAAGTCATATTTTTGGTATTTTTATCGTCAAGCTTGGTAGATTTTGACAGATTTTTTGGCAGGTGTGTGGTAGAACCGCCACTTTTGAGATGGTCACCCTGTTTGTGTTTACATGCGTTGTTGTACATTGTTTTGAGAAAATGTCTTCAAACGTGATAAAATGGTGATTGTTATGTAAAAAGCCGTCGTCAGTCAGTGTGTGTATGAGCAGTGCCTACGAGGTAATGGTTTAGTGTGAAGTTTGAAGCCTGTGTCGTGCGAAATCTCGCAAACTTACCAAAATCCAGTTTTATCCAGTGTTATTATAGCCAGTAAATAATGACAAAATCCATAGGAACCAGTAAAAATATCGTGTCAGGGGATTGGCGGCGTACCTACCTACCTACCGAAAGGTAAGTATTTCAAATTATCTCGTAGGTTATCGTTGTTTTTCTCTTTCCTAGATAGAAGCGCGTGCGTGTGACCTTGACACGTACACAGACAGGGCTGTTGCAAATTTCTGAGAAAATATTAATTTTACTTTTCTATGGGAATTTCGAAAACGATGTATTCAACCGTTGCACACGTCAAAGTATTCCAGTGCTTGGTCTAAATACACGCTCTTTGTTTCCCTACATAACTTCATCAACACGTTGTATACGGATCAACAATGTAGCTTAAAAAAATTAAATAACATTTTTTATCATTACACGTAATGATGATGATGTCGTCCAGGCCGGTTTCGACAACGGCGACATTGTTATTGCTTGTTTATTGATTTGTCTATCGTGTGCTCTAAGATGACTGTAGTAACCAATTTTGGCTTGTAATAAGATTATAGGTACCTAGACAATAATCAACTCATCATTAACGTCATTATTATTTGGTCAAAAAACGTTCTTCTTGTTAATGTGTTCTCAATATTCGTAATGTGAAAGAGAATCTAGCATATTATCTGAGAGATTTTACTTATTAATCGGTTACAAAAGTATCCCGCAGAAGAAAATATTCGCTCACTCTCAGGTCTTAACGCTTGTTAGCAAAATACGCATCAGATATTCATAAGCTTTAGTTGGATGGACTCCTCTATTTTTATGTATATATGGATGGACTCCTCTATATTAATGTTGACTAAAACTCAATAGGTAATTAACTTTTTATCACATCAATTCGAAAGGAGATAGTTTGCTCTTCGAAAACAGGCAGCAAAATAGCACTTTGATCCCAAGGGCGGTAATGTGATTTGAATTTGGAATGTGCTTATTGAGTAAAAGTTCTAATCACCAAAGAGATCACGAACACTGTATGAACAAGCAGGCTTTATAATTAAAAAAAAGCGCCTGAACTAAATAAAAATAAACAAAAACACGTGAAACGCGCATTCCACCTTTGTTCATAATTGTTTACTCAAATTCAGATTTTACTTAGTTTTATGAAAATAAATAAAATTACAATGAATACATGATTATGACTATGAGACTATGTGACAATGTGACAATATGACTATGTGACTTCGTGACTTCGTGACTTCGTGACTTTGTGACTTTGTGACTTCGTGACTTTGGGACTTTGGGACTTTGTGACTTTGTGACTTCGTGACTATGATTATTTATAAGTTGCACTAAGCTATTTTCTCATAGAGGGTGATAAAAAGTAGAGTGTCCACCTCGGGAGCAACACTATTTTAAGCTCGAGTGAAGTACTTTGAATCCCTCGCTACACTCGGGATTCTTCGGGAAAAAACACTCTCGCCATAAAAATAGTTGTTTGCTCCCTTGGTAAACAATCTACTATTAAATACCTATTAAAATTTTGATATTGTTATCAATCAATAATAAATTCTATTATTTTATTTTAATTTAATATGCCTAATTGCACCCAACATTCGATATTGATTATTCGATTTCAATACCGAACAATGCCGGTATTGATTTCCTTCAATCCCGGTATTGAAATACCGAAAAAATCTTCCGGGATCCCGGTATTACGGGATTCCGGTATTCATGCCCTAATTCGTACCCATCCTTTATCTACTTACTTAGCCTAACGTAGATCTAGTAGATATTACATCAAGGCTAGACCACTTCTTACTAGAACCCTAGGTGGGTTCTACAGTACATTCGTACTGTTCCCAAGTTTATACCTTAGTTGAACTTTAGTTTTTAAGTAAGTATACGATAGGATCCAGTTACAAATCCAGTCGTGCACCAATGGATATTTCCTATCGAAAAATTTATGTGCGCAATGTCAGTGGTTTTAAACGTTGAACGAAAACATCGTGAGGAAACCAGTAAGTATTCTAACAGCGGCGATGGGCTTGCTACCTGTCACGTATGGTATACCAACTACTTACTGCAAATTGAGGGTATGTAGTTAGGTATGTACCTATATTTTTCATTATACCAAATGTCATGTTTGGATGTACCTACGTCTGACTACCTCCCCTAAACGTTCTAAAAAAATCATGAGTTTTAGGTAAGTACCAACCTACTTGGTACTAAAAGATCTGAGGGGATATCTACGAGGGGAGGGGGGGCAGTGAACCTGTTTCAGTTTGGTATGATGTAGGCTCAGACAAAATAAAAAAGTAAAGACGGAACTCTGTGAACAGCAAAGTGAGGCCGGCCAAACTACGCCTTGACGTGTACATACACAATTACACACACACACGTACAACGTAACTACGCCTTACCTTGTTAGTCTAGCTATCGCGGCTCGTGGGGAGCAACGTTTTGAGAAATTATAAATTTACCAGTAAAAATGCCGAATTGTGTTGTGAAAGGGTGTAAGAATCAATCTTCAAAATATAAAAAAGCGGGATGGAATCACATTTCACACGTAAGTAATTTGGAAACCAATAATTTTCAATAAATCAAAATAAAAGTTCGAGGTTATTGCTTGGAACACAAGTGTTGCCAGTATGAAGTGTTTTTGTTTACCGTATTATTTGGTAATAATGTGATACGCAACGTAACGTTACTCGTTTCTTATGATGGTTATCAGTATATTTTAAACCCGTCGAGTGCTTAGAGAATACACGGGTGTTCGCTAAGTTCGTGGGCCCCACGTGTCCGGCGAACACACGGAAACGGATGTACACAAGATTTCGAGCCCATTGGTTGCTCACTCCTACGAGGTCAAATTACCTTAACGCCCACTGGCTGCACTCATTGTGAAGCTAGGTTCAATACAGAACGAAATACAGACAATACCGAGACCAGAAATTCATACTCACCGAACGAAATTGTCAAACATCGCGTTGATGGCTGGTCTGTCGGTCATCTAGACCCACGGCAACGCGATATCTTCCCCGTTTGTGAACTGATTTTTACGATTATTATTTCTTAAAATAGGTTACATCCGTAAAATTGTGAAAACCGTTAGATTAGAATCTATCGCGCGAGATTGTAATCTGTCAAAAAATTGTATGTCCGTTAGGTAAGGCAAACACAACCTAACCGATCCCATAATCAGTTGTGTTGTGTTAGATTATATCATGATAGACGTTTTATTTAGTAATGTTATTTTTGTAATTTTGGGGTAATTTGAATTGTCATGGCAACACCGGCCTTCGCACACATGTTTAGAAAACTGGCCTCACTTTTCTGTTCGTAGAGCTCCGTCTTTACTTTTTTATTTTGTCTGAGGATGTAGGTAGAAAACAAGAGCGATATGATTCCAATCGTCTTATGTAGGTAGGTAAGCACTAGGGTTGCCACCCGTACTTTATAATAAAGTATTGTACTTTATTTCAGGTAATTGTACTCTATACTTTATGAGAACAATAAAGTACACCAAAATACTTTATTTCGCATGATTTAATTTCTTTGGGATTTTGAATAGTTTAGTCGTAAGTATTTTTTCGTTAAACGACTTTAACGATTGATGCTGAATCGATTTCGCCTCTCGCCAGCGCCACATCACTTAAGCACTCGTTTTTAACAATTTCTAAACACAACATAACCTCAAATTGTACCTAAAAAAATTGTACTTTATTTTGATACTATGTACTTTTTTTTTCTTACCTATAATAACCAATGTACTTTAACTGCAAAAAGGTGGCAACCCTAGTAAGCACAGTGACCATCAAAAGTCAATAAATATTGAAACAAAGTTTCAAGTGTTGTTTCAATGAAAATTCGTTTTTTGATAAAGGAACTGTTTCATCAATATATGGACCCGTGGTCGGGCCTGTGTAGGTACAGTATAATACACCACTATTTTGTAATTACCAAAAAAAAATGAACTATATGATCAGTGTCTGTTACTGATCACTTAGATGTAGCTAAAACTCAAAATAATTAATTAAAAAGAATATCCCAAAAAAAGGATGATAATTGGTTACCCTTTATCTGTACTAGCCTAATACTACTTTTTTTTTTTTTATTTTTTTTTTTTATTTTACGGTCTTTATTCAGTACAATCACAAGGATCACTTTGAAACGTCTTATATACTAGGTGAATCTATCGCCAGTTCCTCGCGACCAAAGCCTAGAAGAACGGGCAAGAAACTAACGGCTTGGTTCCTAGCGTTTTTTTGTATGATCCTTTTAACAATTTTATTATGGTACCTACTTAATTATTTAGTGTTTTTAATGAGTTGGAGCATAGATCAGTCCCAAGCTTTTTTGTCATCTATATAATCAGAAATTTTATAGTAAGCTTCTGTACAAAGTTTTCTTTTTATTATGTTTTTGAATTTGTTAATCGACAACTGGTGAATCTCACTTGGGACTTTGTTAAAGAAGCGTACACATTGTCCTGCAAACGATTTGCTTACTTTAGTGAGCCTAGTAGTGGGAACAGCGAGCTTATCTTTATTTCTAGTGTTAACATTATGATGGTCACTCTTTTTGGCATATAAATTAATATTTTTTCTAACATACATTAAATTTTCGTATATGTACTGACAGGGTAAAGTCATTACATTTATTTCTTTAAACTTATTTCGTAACGATTCTCTGGGACCCATGTTATAAATTGCACGAACAGCCCTCTTCTGCAGCACAAATATGGTGTTAATATCTGCAGCACTCCCCCACAACAAAATGCCGTATGACATAATGCTATGAAAGTAGCTGAAATAGACAAGTCTTGCGGTGTCCACGTCTGTAAGAAGGCGGATCTTTTTGACTGCGTATGCTGCAGAGCTAAGTCTCTTCGACAATTTGCCTATGTGTGGGCCCCATTGAAGCTTATTATCTAAGGTTATGCCTAAAAATACGGTGGTATCCACGAGGTCTATTTTTTCATTTTTGATTTTTACATCAGCATTTATTTGTTGGACATTTGGTAGTACAAAGCGAATACATTTTGTTTTATTTTCATTAAGTAACAAGTTGTTTACATTAAACCAGTTTACGACTCTAGAGATTGCATTGTTTACATCGTCATAGTTAGTTTGTCGTCTTTTCAATTTGAATAAAAGTGAAGTGTCATCTGCAAACAGTACAATCTCGTGATCATCTACTACTTGAGGTAGATCATTAATGTAAATTAAAAACAAAAATGGCCCTAATATAGAACCTTGTGGTACACCCATTTTTACCACTGACCCTGGAGAGCGCTTTCCATTCACGTCAACACTTTGTATTCTGCCATTTAAGTAAGAAATGAGTAGGTCTAGAGCAACACCTCTAACACCATAGTGGTTCAGTTTTCTGACCAACGTTTCATGGTGCACACAATCGAATGCCTTGGAAAGGTCACAGAAAATGCCTAAGGCGTCTTGCGACTGTTCCCAGGTCTGAAAAATATATGTTATTAACTCAACACCAGCGTCGGTGGTTGAGCGACCCCTTGTAAATCCAAATTGTTTACTGTCAAGTAAGTTATTTATAGTAAAGTGCCTTTGTAACTGATTGAGTATAAGTTTTTCGAAAATTTTACTAAATGTAGGTAGTACTGATATCGGGCGAAAGTTACTGGGGTCAGAATGACTACCTGATTTAAATAAGGGTGTTATTTTACTATGTTTCATAAGGTCAGGAAAAACGCCACAATCAATACATTGGTTGAATATAAAAGCTAGATCTGGTGCAATAATATCAATCACAGGTTTTACGGCAAAAACAGAAATGCCCCAGAGATCCGTGGTTTTTTTTACATTTATCATTTTAAAAGCTTTGATGATATCATTAGTATTCACATAATCGAATTTAAACTGTTGTTTGAATTCTGATAAGTTATCTTTTAACAATGACTCTGCGATTATGTGGGAAGAGCTTAAGGACTTTGTAGTGGAGACTGGAATGTCAGTGAAGAAGGTTTCAAATGCTTTGGCAACATCATCATCTTTGGTAATGATGGTGCCGCCAACATTCAAGTTGTATACGGTGTTCTACTTACTACTGACCCGAGAACCATTCTTAAATGTTTGTCTCATTCGAAACGAAACGCAGCGCTCGCGCAGTACTAACTATTATTTTTTCTATGGCCGGCCTCAGACAAAATAAAAAAGTAAAGACGGAGCTCCACGACCAGAAAAGTGAGGCCAGTTTTCTAAACATGTGTGCGGAGGCCGGTGTTGTCATGACAATTAAAATTACCCCAAAATTACAAAAATAACATTACTAAATAAAACGTCTATCATGATATATAATCTAACACAACTTATCTATTTTAAGAAATAATAATCAGTCCACAAACGGGGAAGATATCGCGTTGCCGTGGGTCAAGATGACAGACAGACCAGCCATCAACGCAATGTTTGACAATTTCGTTCGGTGAGTATGAATTTCTGGTCTCGGTATTGTCTGTATTTCGTTCTGTGTTGAACCTAGCTTCACAATGAGTGCAGCCAATGGGCGTTAAGGTAATTTGACCTCGTAGAAGTGAGCAACCAATGGACTCGAAATCTTGTGTACATCCGTGTGTTCGCCGGACACGTGGGGCCCACGAACTTAGCGAACACCCGTGTATTCTCTAAGCACTCGACGGGTTGAAAATATACTAATAACCATCATAAGAAACGAGTAACGATACGTTGCGTATCACATTATTACCAAATAATACGGTAAACAAATACACTTCATACTGGCAACACTTGTGTTCCAAGCAATAACCTCGAACTTTTATTTTGATTTATTGAAAATTATTGGTTTCCAAATTACTTACGTGTGAAATATGATTCCATCCCGCTTTTTTATATTTTGAAGATTGATTCTTACACCCTTTCACAACACAATTCGGCATTTTTACTGGTAAATTTATAATTTTTCAAAACGTTGCTCCCCACTAGCCGCGATAGCTAGACTAACAAGGTAAGGCATAGTTACGTTGTACGTGTGTGTGTGTAATTGTGTATGTACACGTCAAGGCGTAGTTTGGCCGGCCTCACTTTGCTGTTCACAGAGTTCCGTCTTTACTTTTTTATTTTGTCTGAGTATTACAGTTATAAACATTTCCACTGTCCGACCTTTCATACGAACCATCAGACGAATAATTTATAAGACTTTATGTAACATAGTTTTGTAGAAAAATGAACGAGCCCAAAACGTAAAATATTATATAATTTTATATTATTAGTAATATAAGGCCAATTCAGTTGAAACTTGGTTACCATACCGAGTTAGTAGGCGGTAGTCAGAAAAAAGTCCAAACATAAATGAAAGAAGTTGAACCGTGGTTCAAACGGCTCAGAATTTCAGGGTACTACAGTACAGTGCCACAAACATATCTGGACTTTGTGGCACTGTAACTTCAAAGACTTCAAGCAACCATCGAGCAATTGCAGGATCCGCGAAGACACGACTATGTTAGCTAACTTACTTACCTACTTCTAGTTACCTTTATGAAGTGACCTTCATAAAAAGCTTGAATAATTCCACTTTTGAATATTGGCCTCATTTGGGAGGGTTTTTCAAAGTCACCATAACCTTGCGAGGCTTTGTAAAATAAAGAGTATTATTTTTTTCCACTCAACATCAGGTCATCTGTATGTTCCATGTATAGGTATACATATACATTACAATATACATTTGTATATACATTATAATGTTTAAAATAAATCTCATCAGAACAAGCAGATGTTGATAACCCACCTGATGTTAAATCGTAAACATCATCTTTATCAAAGCTCGCAAGTCACGCAATATTTATACGTGTCCTACGATGCACTGTTCATCCATCAACTTAACGTAACGTACAGACGTTATTGCGGACGACTCATTTAACTGTAATTCTACCGGCAAGCCTGAGGTGTCAAACCACACACACACGACGAAACACAAGAAACGCAGCAACGATGCTTGGCGGTAGAAATAGGCATGATGTGGTCGTGGTAGTACTACCTGACGAATTGTATAAAAGAAAGACTAGGTATATGTAAATAAGTCCTTCTGCAACTTATAACCTAGTTTTTAAGTAATTTATGTACCAAGTATCTAACTTTATTTATGTATGTAGTAATAGATCGAAATTACTATCCTATCCTACCTATTTACGAAAGCATTATTTTTTTTATTCTAATAATATTGTGTAAAGTTTCTAATCGGGAAAAATCCCTTAAAAAATTATGTTAGCAATCATTGCTACCGCGTGAGTGAAGCCACGGGCAGACGAAATAATCATCAAGTAAATTTAGTTCAACTTTGTAAAATGAACCTTCTTCAATAAAAGAACAACAATAAAAATGTTGATGCAAATTATTTACCACCGTATTGCTACATTTTCTATTAATATCACATTTTATTATTATTGTGTAGCGTTCCTAATCGGAAAATATTCCTTCAAAAATTATGTAAGCAATCATTGCTACCGCGTGAGAGAATCCACGGGCAGCCGAAAAAACCCTCAAGTAAATTTAGTTAACTTTGTAAAATGAACCTTATTTATAATGTACACAACCTTTTTGTTCAATAAAATATACAACAGAAAATCTTGATGCAAATTGGTACCACCGTATAAATAAATAATTAAAATAATGTGGTAAATAATTTGCATCAAGATTTTCTGTTGTTCAATTCATCCTTACTTCATAAGTCATTCGCCTGCGCAGATATTACTTCAAACGATTCAACGGTTCGAGTACGTAGCAAACCTCCCAATGAATCAAAATAAATATTCTACTCAAACGGTTCAGGGTTCTATTTATCATAAAACCAATCTTTGAACCGTTTGAGTTGTGTATCACAATTTTGAGTAGACCCTGAGAACCGCTCCACAGATGAGCTGCTCCAAAAATGCAGCATTGGAAATTAGATCTTATTATCTAGACGAAAAAATTCAAATTCATTTAGCAAAATTTTTGATCTGGATATCTTTTTTGTAATATAGACCCTATCTACCTAGGAATAAAATTTATATTAGGCATGAGAGCTGTTGAGCCGCTCCAAAAGAAATAGAGCCGGTACTGACGCGCTCACTACGGTATGAGCCGCTCCAGACGCGTACGTCTGACTCCTTCTACCCACGGCTAGCTCTGTATCACATTTATGTGTAGAGCTGAAAACAGCTCCACAGATCATGAGTGACAAAATAGTAGTTTTGGAAATTCAATCTTATTTTCTAGAGAAACAATTAAAATTCATTTAGTAAATTAATTGATTAAGATTTTCTAAAATAGACCCTATCTATATAGGAATAAAATGGCTGGCATGGCAGGGAGAATGTGAGTGGAGTGGGAGTTGAGTCATTGCGAAAGGGATAGTTCTGATATTGACATACCTACTCACTGCGATGCAAACAAGGTGCCTACAAAATATCCCGAACACCTTATTTGGACTTGCCTCTGTCTACCCCTTACTATCTATGGTACCTATGGTATGGTATACCTGGAACATCCTCTAAATATTTCTGTTGAAATTTTGCAAGTGAGAAGTTGTTTGATTTATAGGTAGGTAGGTACTTACTACCAATAAATTTTTCAAATAAAAACTGTCAACCTTCCTCCCAAATTTCATGCAGATTGGATCAATGGTTCAAAAGTTATGCTTAGACAAACTTAAAATTCCAAATTACCTACCCAAGTTGTCATGAAGATCTTTGTTTATTTCATTCACTTGCCTCTGCAGCCTCTGCAGGCTCGACTTGAGCATAAGTATGACGCTGCACTGAGGATTAATGCTGTGAAGGTAGCAATGATCCTAAATCCATATCACATTTTTTAATGGTCCACTGTACCCCTATGCCCTGAGCAATCTATAAGATGCCACCCTGGACTACCTGAGTTTTTTTTTTGTTCCAATTTCATCTGCGATCAGTCTTCAGACTATGAGCAGGTTTGTGGTGGGTCGTTTGTCTTTTAGAAGGTGCACTCCAGCGAGTGCTTCTCCTTTTAAACTAATCCTAATCCATAAAACTGAGTGACAACCAATTTTGTTGTGCTAACCAATATTATTCTTATACCTATTTTACCAATGTTTTTGTGACACAATATAAATGTTTTTTGATTTGATTATTGTCTTGTCCATTATCTCTTAGGTTTTATGGTTGCAATGCTAGGTGAGCACGCAAGCTAACAAACTACTACTACTATTGAAATACTATAGGTACCTACTTAGGTCATATTCAAAATCAACATTATACTTAAATTTATTTATTTATTAAAAATACATAAAGTAGTATACAACACAACATAGTTTCAGAGTCTGTCTTGAAATAGGTACATTAAAATTATATAGGTATGGATTTCATGTTCATGTTTAATTTACAACTTTACTACCTATTCCATAATTTCATACACCAATTTATTACCATACTATGTAGAGTAAGTAGGTATATTTAAAAGGCCAGGTCAATTGAGAAACACTACATGGTATACAAATTCAACAACAACTCTGCAACCCTCTAATAGTCCTCTGTGAAAACTCTAGTTGTAATTATTATAAAAGTGAGTGGATGCTGCATATCGGGTGCCGGACAACGGTGGCATCAAGTGTATTGGTAGCTCTCTTCACCAATTCTTCTCATAGGTACTAATTATCATGATTCCGACAAAGAACACCATTTTCTTATCCTCTGTTACTACAGAGAAGAACCCTTGTTCATAAAATTATAATCAGACTTCTCTTTTCTGATTTTTCGTATTCTATTACCAGGTTCGTAGGAACTTAAAGTTGATTATCCTTACTCACTGGGTGTGTAGGCGTTTGCCATAAATAAAAGACATTTCCCCTGCAGAAATCATCCTGAATATGTATAGTTATTTTTTGCTGCTTGTTGATGTATTGATGATGAATACACCCACACTCTGCTTCGTTATAGTGCAGTCCAAAATTTTAAATTATATTTATTTAATGCGTTCATAATGTTCCTATTTTCAGTCATTATACAACAACATTTATCGAAAGTTTAGACCTCTCGAATTTCTGTTTCTGAAAATAATCACTGCATACGGTACCTACTAGTAGCACCACTAAAAATACTAGAAACAACAAAATAAATAACTAAACAAAACATGCATTCAGGCATGTTTTGATTTGAAGAAATCCAAAAACTTCTTCTTGAATTTTATTAAAGCAAACAAAGCAAGCAGCAAGACAGTCGCACTTGAACACATCTCGCACATGAAAACGAGGCATAGCTTCGAGGTACTAAATTGGCTTCCAATTATCGTGCTGTACATTATCGTGCTGTACAATATCATGTTGTACATTAGCTGGCTGTACATTATTGACACGTGACATATTGCACATCCAGATAATGCACACCCCGATAATGTACACCCGATAAAACGAATCCAAAAAGGTACCAAAGTGGATTCCAATTATCATGCTGTACATTATCGTGCTGTACATTATCATGTCGTACAATAACCGGACTCAAGGTACCAAAGTGGATTCCAAATATCATGCTGTACATTATCGTGCTGTACATTATCATGTCGTACAATAACCGGACTCCCCAGTTGGGTGGAGTGAAAAACAAAAAATAAAATGTTAGTAAATAAAAACAGACCAAAACATTTTGAAAACTACAAAAATGCTGGTAAATAAGGATATTATTCAACAAGAGCTCATTAGATTAGTGCCATCGTCTATATTAGAGGATGTTGCATGCTACGTTTTCAGTGATAATCACCCACGAGATGAAAAGCGCATTGATATTACCGTTTGCACCAAAAATGGAGAGATCAAAGAGTATTTTCAACGAGATTTACTGTCTTCTATCAATCTAAAAGCTTCATCAGAACCGACAGAAATATTCATTATGCGAAACAGTGAATATGAACTGTTTTACATCGTGGGTACTGCAGACGAACTTTTCATTATGTCAACAAAAGAAATGCTGCAAATACATACAAAAATCGAGAATGTCGACAAGTACATAGTGGACGATTTTAATTGCAGTGGCCAGACTTTCTTGAAAGTGATCAGGAAGGATGATGCTGTGCCCATAATCTTTGACGAAAACTTTAAAAGTGGGGATGTGATGTATTCCACCACACATAGACCAGATTCCTCGCCAATATATTCTGACCTTAAGAGAAAGTTCATTGAAGCCCAGTACAGTGTCAAAAACCATGAGAAAACTGTTGCTGAATACATCAGCCTACGTCATGCTGCAGCGTTGTCGGCTTATCAAGATATACATCCAAATCATGGAGACTCTATTTTCAGATGCAGTTCAAATGTAAATTTTATTATGATTATTAGGTATTTATATTACCAGCTGATAGACAAGCAGATGATCACCTTATAATAAGCATTTTCTCACAAGTCACTCACGGCAGGAATATGCACTGCCATGCACTGCCCTGTGGCCATCAACTTGAGGCATAAAGATTTTTAGCCTCAATATTTTGTGCCTGTAATTTTATTGGCCCTTCAAACCAAAGCACAGCAATGATGCTTGATGGGATTAATGATTAACATTCATATTTTTTTAAGAATAGAATTCACTTACAGATAATAATACATTTTACATACTGATTCCAGGTATACGGAGCTCTGAAAATCAAAACTCAAAAGCCATGGATAAAAGTATGCAATAAGAAAGTTATCATTGCTCTGCAAGTGCTGAATGAATATAAAGAGTAAGTTTATTTATTCTGTGATATGTACTTCTTTCAGCTAGGTAGGTTTGAATTAAACATTTACACACACAGCTAGCCTTTCCACAGAAAATGGTAACTACAATATTTATTAAAAAACAATATTTCAGATTCTAAAAATATATCCTCTCATAGTTACTTACCAGAAAATAGAAACTAATTTAATAATAATTACTATTACAGGCCCATAAAAGATATCCTCATACTACTAACCTCAGCCGCCATAGCCCCACTATCATACACCACAAAACTGTTCAAGAACACAAATGATCTACCATTTTGGAAAGAACAGGCACACACACTCAAATCCAACTGTGGAGCTACTGTTGTTGCTGTAGTAAGCTTAGACAAGATAAAACCAAGTGTGTTAAGTAGTTTAATCATAAACGGAGCCTTGTCATACGAAGTGGAAAAGAAAATGTTTCTGATGCCTTTTGAGGAAGTGGTCATCTCATCAATGGACACTCTCGGAGATGATTTTGATGCTTTGTCTGCAAGTGAGCCTGGTAAGTTTTAATAGCACTCCTTAATGCAAATTTATGTGCACAATGCCAGTACTCTCAAACGGTGAATGAAAACATCGTGAGGAAACCGGCATGTCGTAGAACCTAAAAAGTTTTATAACAAGTGTCAAGTGCTCAAAAGGAGCCTCTTGAGGCGCACTTAAAATCCTTTCACCACACTGTTTCGAAAGGTACTAGTGACACGACAAGAGAGAGAGAATGTTTTCCTACACCTCATTTTTTTGCATTTGCACACTCATTAGCCCTTCGAACCTTAGTTCGCGTGTTCGGATCCGGTCGTGGACCTATGGATTTTCTATTTAATAATGTCCCTAATGTGCTTATTTTAGAGCACAGATGGTCTAGTGGCAGTGATCCCGCATCTGATCCTAAGATCGTGGGTTTGAATCCGGACGTGCAACAATGGTGGTTTCCTTCGAAAAATGTATGTGCGCAATTCCAGTGCTCTCAAGCACTGGTAGTCTAGTGGTAGCGGCCCCGCCTTCCGATCCTAAGGTCGTGGGTTCGAAACCGGTCGTGCAACAATGAGTTTTTCTGTTCAAAGAATGTAATGTGCACAATGCCAGTACTCTCAAACGGTGAAGGAAAACATCGTGAGGAAACCGGCATGTCATAGAAACTAAAAAGTTCATGTGTCAAATGCTTGAAAGGAGCCTCTTGAGGCGCACTTAAAATCCTTTCACCACACTGTTTTGAAAGATACTAGTGACACGACAAGAGAAGAGAGTGCTCTCAAACAGTGAAGGATAACTTCGTGAGGAAATCAGTTAGTTTATTTATGCAGCGGCGATGAACTTGCAACCTGTCACGTATGGAATACCAACTACTGCATAATATGGCTGTGTTGTGTGTCAAATGTTATATTTGTATGTACATCTGAATTCTGAATTGGCACTTGGTACTGAGAGATCAAAGTATATCTACCGTGCCTTGGGATCAAAGTCGTGAAGCTATTCCAGTTTTTTTTTTAGGATAAAAAGGATATTAACAAACACAGAACATAAAGTAAAGTAGGTACAAAGTTATAGTAACAAAATGAGAAAAAGACATACAAAATACAAACTACAGCGCCATCTACCGGTTAAGATGCAATATTAAAAAAGAAAAAATACCAGAGACAATCAAGACATCAATACACATCAATACATGAATGCAGTTCCAGTGTATATTTTCTTATTACAGATGCCAATACCATGCTAGCAATACTAGCCACCACAGTACACACAGATTTGCGCGTAAGGACAAAGTCTGAAGAGACGCTCATTGAGCTACTTACCAAGTACCTGAAGATGGAGAGAGTTGGACCTAACGTGGTGCTTTATAAGAAGTCTCCGTACCATGCTTTGAATGGGACTATGTTGCATTTCATCGGTGGTACTAATTGGTGTGCTTCTGTCTCAGCTTACACAAGGTGAGTCAAATCGTTTTTATAATATATTTTTTTATACAACTTGCTGGTGGAACAAGCATCTGATGTTAAGTGGTAACCATCACCTATAACAAAGCATTCTCGTAAGTCACGCACGATAGGAACGTGCCCTACGATGCACTGCCCTGCGTCCATCAACTTGAGGTATACAGATGTTAAGCCTCATGTGCGCCTGTAATTACAACGGCAACCACACTCTTCAAACCGAAACAGTAACGCTGCTTGTAGGCAGAAAAAAGGCGTGGTGGTAGTACTTCCCCGGACGAGCCCTTCACAAAGAGCTCTACTACTCTTTATACCTACTCGATATTTATACTCGATAGTTGTATGTAGTATGTATTCTATGAAAATATCTGTAATTCCAGAACGAAGTCTCAGCTCCTATCGCTCATCCACAGTATCAATGACGCAGTACCCGCAAAGGTCATTATCACAACGCCAAACTACATAATCACGGCCAAGGTTCCAGAACTCTCCGATTTCTCCGAGCAAGAACCGAAAATTCCCGAAAAGGACTACTTGGGCTACGCAGAAACCGTTCTCAGTAGAACTGTAGCTATCCTTGACTACTTAGACCGGTCTATGGTAAAGATGGGTGAAAGTAAAGACGCTGCGGTACTCAGTAAGATTGGCACTCATATAGATATGTATGCTTGCAAGACAGCGTTCAAGGAATTTAGGGATACGATGATTGAGGAGAGCAAAAAGGGAGTAGAATGCTTGGCGAAAGAAAAGACTGGATCGTATGCTGAGAGAATGGACTTAGATTGATTAGTTGTAAGTAAACTCTTATCATTTTTAGGTAGTAATTCTGTGCTGTGATTTTTATATTAAACCATTTCTAAAATGTAAAGTTTCTTAGTGTTAATCGATTGTAGTTTTTACGTAAAGAACTTGATATATGTGCCAATTATTAACATTCACAGATACTGTAAGGACCCGATTACTGGTTCCTTACTTAATCGTGTTAAATATATTAGTAAGTAATGACAAACATTGACAGGCTGGGCCAGTTTAAATTAGTTTAAAAGTAATGTTAAAATTTAAGTACCCACCTAATGGGGTGGGTACTTATATTGTTTATTCAAGGTTTTATAAGATTACTCCTTAAAACTTCAAGGGGTAAAAGTACCCAATATGAACAACTATTTCCATTGTCACTCTAACACTGATATTGTGAGTTTAAATAAGATCAACTATTCCATACAATTTTTCAATACCTACTTAGCTAGAAATAATGTCACAGCAGAGATTTTTTTCGGAGTACTCTTATAACATGTAGAACGGGGATAGACAAAATAAAAAAATCCATTTTTTATATTTTATTCACAACATCAAAGTGAGACGTTATTTGACTAACAATAATCAAATAAAACTAGATTTATGAGTTATATAAAACATTTCGAATTTTATATGTTTACGTAGGTTTTTATATAAATTAAACTCGTAACTTATCTTACATTTAAACAGATGAGCTTTGATCAGTTCTTCCAAGTTCAAAAAAATATACAAACATATTACATAAACAGAATAGTCTAAACAGTGAAGTCCAATTAAAAAAAGCACACCCATAAATACCCCATCTATGTTCCCCGATTTTAATATTTTTCGAGTTATGATTTTTATAATGTATTTTTTAAGATTGGCCGAAACAGTTGAAACAAATGTATTAAGCCACTGTTTGGACTTGTATTTGAAAAAATGTTACGATAACGATAATAAATTTAATGTGGTCTTTATAGAAACTTTTGCAAAAATAGTTAATTTAAAGTGAAATAAATTCAACAACAATATCATTATTTAATATAAGGGGGTTCAGTTTTGGATTGGCTTATTTTATGCAATAAGTTCTATCCTTATCAATGGGTGTCTATAACACATGTTTGTATGAAATAAACATAAACATACACACAATATGTATGTTTCAGTAAAACAATGTTAGCTATAACTTATATTATAACTAAACTTATAAAAAATATTCGTCATTCGAGAGGGTATATTTTATATTACCTATTAATAGTTTTGTAGGTAAAAATATTCATTATAACTACTATAAACTCGTTATACAACGTGTTTATTAAGAATTGTAGGGATCCGAAAGCAGGATATTCTACCGGTCATAACGAACAACTTTTGTTCTACGACTTTTAAAATTTCAAAGTTTTTCATTCATGAAATGCCTCTTAAACTTTTATCTAAAATGAATCTAAACGCATCATGAGGCAGCCCTATTTACAGCTGTTCTTTGACCTCTAGTTGTTAACCTTAGATAAAATAGGTAACAGAACTGCCACCAATTACCTAGTAATGTGCCTACCTAATAATGATGTTGCTGTTTTTAAAGATCTTGGTATGTAAAAGAAATATTTTCGCGACTGTAATCCCTAGTCACGGTAAACATTCTCTGAGATCTTTGGTACTAATACCTATTCAGTAACTAGGTACCTACGTGGCTATGTACTCAATATTTAATAGAATATTTATTTTTGTTTAATTACTAGATGTCGTAAACCAATGTTTATGATATTCATAGTTCTTTAAATTGTAACATGTTACTTTACCACCATGGTTCATTGACACGACAAAATTATTCAACTGCAATTTTGGGAAGTGTCTAGTCTGTCCTATTTAATCTTTGACTAACCTGTCTGTCATTGGTTGCATTTAAAAACGCATATCCAATCAGGACGGCCGACGGCCGCCGATCAGTGTTACCATTTGTGGCAGATTTCTGCCATTTGGCAGATTTTAAATATTTCAAGAAAAATCTTATTAGTTAGAATTTTTAATGAAATAATATTTACCTATAATTTATTTATTTTTTACCGAACTGGAAACTTCTTATTCTTTTTTACCTTTATTGATTTGGTTTCTAAACAACTTCTATCTCGTTTTAGATAACTGCAAACCGTTACAAACGATCAAAAGATAGTAACTGAATGTAATGTAGGTATTTAATTTATTCCGTAGCCACGAAGGAGATGGTATGAAGTCATATTTTTGGTATTTTTATCGTCAAGCTTGGTAGATTTTGACAGATTTTTTGGCAGGTGTGTGGTAGAACCGCCACTTTTGAGATGGTCACCCTGTTTGTGTTTACATGCGTTGTTGTACATTGTTTTGTTGAGAAAATGTCATCAAACGTGATAAAATGGTGATTGTTATGTAAAAAGCCGCCGTCAGTCAGTGTGTGTATGAGCAGTGCCTACGAGGTAATGGTTTAGTGTGAAGTTTGAAGCCTGTGTCGTGCGAAATCTCGCAAACTTACCAAAATCCAGTTTTATCCAGTGTTATTATAGCCAGTAAATAATGACAAAATCCATAGGAACCAGTAAAAATATCGTGTCAGGGGATTGGCGGCGTACCTACCTACCTACCGAAAGGTAAGTATTTCAAATTATCTCGTAGGTTATCGTTGTTTTTCTCTTTCCTAGATAGAAGCGCGCGTGCGTGTGACCTTGACACGTACACAGACAGGGCTGTTGCAAATTTCTGAGAAAATATTAATTTTACTTTTCTATGGGAATTTCGAAAACGATGTATTCAACCGTTGCACACGTCAAAGTATTCCAGTGCTTGGTCTAAATACACGCTCTTTGTTTCCCTACATAACTTCATCAACACGTTGTATATTATATTGCATTTCTAATTTAGAACTTTATAAGCTCTTTCTATACATTTTTAAACATATTTAAGATAACTTTTTCCTATAATATTACAATCTAAATGTATAGACATTTATAAAACTATACACAAAAGTCATGAATATATTTCTGAACTATAATACGTACCCGGTTTTCCCCAATTGCGATTTCTTAGCACCATTTATCAGCTTTACAAAATAATAATATAATTAGTACTTAAACAAGTAACCTAATAAAATAATTATATTTTACCTGCATCAGCCCGCGGCTCCTCTCGCGTTGTACCTACCCGAATAAGTAGCCTAAGATGTTATTCCAGGTCATGAACTGTTTATATTCGAATTTTTATCAAAATCCGTTAAGCCGTTTCGGAGATGAGTACAATCAAACATAAAATACACTAATTCACAAACTTTCGCATTTTCACCGTGATTAAAGTATGTTTAGGGCCGGTTTCACCATGCTCTGTTAGATTAACAAAGGATTAAAGGGCCGTTAAATATCTCAAAATGTACGCGTTTGACAGCTAAGGTTAGATTTAACGGCCTGTTAATCCTTGATTAGTAACTAACAGAGCATGGTGAAACTGGGCCATGCTAATTAACGATCTCATATTTAAAAATAATCGAATTAGGTATATAATTTATAATATTTCTTGTTACACTTTTAAACGTATTTATTGTTTTTATTTATACATAGTGGTTACTTAACAATTTAAAAAATGATTTAAGTTACGATAGAGTCACCGCAGGGTACAGTCATCAATTAAAGAAGATTAACTATTTCATTAGGTATATTAATGCTTTTGTATCGGGACTTATTAGGATATATTATTAGGAATAGTGTCCTGGCTTTGCAGATGGATCTTTAAAAAAGTTTGATCAAAAGTGTGCTGGTTTAAAAATATTTGAACAATACAAACCAGAAATGTTCATCTACTTTTGTCGTTGACTGTACTAGGGTAGGTAGTGTTATAAACGTCCTAAGCTATTTGCTAGCCAAAAGTAGTGGCCAATAACGTAAGAATCCCACTCGATCGTTAGCTTTTAGGATTTATTTAAAAAAAAGTATAGTTTTGTTTATAAATTACCCACCACCGAAAGTAACCAAGATCCCATGACTGTTGGTAACGAGCAATCTATAATAGTAACATTTATATATGCAAGAACATTATATACAATGTGTAACATAATACCCCTATAACCCCGGAAGCAGGGTTTTCTACAGGTCATGGTGAACAACTTTTGTTTTACGTCTTTTGAAATTTCGTGGTTTTTTATTTATGAAATGCCTCTTAAACGTTCCTCCGATATGAAAATAAAACACCATGAGGCAGCCCTATTCACAGCTGTTTGTACGTTCCGTGTGTACGTGACCTTGGTACTCTCTCTTGTCGTGTCACTAGTTTCTTTCGAAACAGTGTGGTGAAAGGATTTTAAGTGCGCCTCAAGAGGCTCCTTTCAAGCACTTGACACATTTATGTTCTACGACATGCCGGTTTCCTCACGATGTTTTCCTTCACCGTTTGAGAGTACTGGCATTGTGCACATACATTTTTGAACAGAAAAACTCATTGTTGCACGCCCGGTTTCGAACCCACGACCTTTGGATCGGAAGGCGAGGCCGCTACCACTAGACCACCAGTGCTCTCACCTTGGTACTTACGTAAACAGTATCAGCAGGGGTGTTGCAAATTTCTGAGACAATATTAATTTTACTATTGTATGGGAATTTCGAAAACGATATATTCAACCTTTGCACACGTCAAAGTACTCCAGTGCTTGGTCTGATCACATGGTCTTTGCCCTTATAGGGGTATTATGTTACACGTTGTATAGGTAATATTTTATGGCCTTAATTCATATTCCCCGCCATTTTATAGCGTATCTATACTTCTCAATGGTGTTGATTTTGTTGTTGCATCAATAAGACAGCGCTAAAGTTATAGTCGTCCTCGTCGTTTCAGTTTATAGAAAAAGGACTGCAACATTGTTAAGTTAGTTTAAGATAATGTACCATTTTTACTGGATCTAGTTGTAAATTAGTGCTGCCTATTTTGAAGTAAATATATCAACTGTAAGTCAGTCTGAGGTGGTATGCTAATTTGGACTTTGGCTCGTTCGGGAAAGTACTACCACTACGCCTTTTTCTGCCGCCAAGCAGCGTTGCTGTGTTTCGGTTTGAAGAGTGTGCTTGCCTATGTAATTACAGGCACATGAGGCCTAACATCTGTATGCCTCAAGTTGGTGGACGCAGGGCAGTGCATCGTGGGGCACGTTCCTATCGTGCGTGGCTTGCTAGGCAATGCTTTGGTGATGGTTGCCACTTAACATCAGCTGGGCCATCTGCTTGTTCCATCAGCTATTTGTATAAAAGAGAATAATAGAACTGTTTGTATTTTATAAGTAGTTTTCCATGTTTAAATAAAGTAATTAAAACAGTTAAGATTGTTTGTTCCCAACTAACGTCTAATGCCACAACCTCCCATGCTCTTTTACAGAGGGGACGTATTTACATTTGTCCCTGTCTGGAGCAATATATAAATATTGTCAGGTACTAGGAAGCTATGATGCTGCCTGACTCCGCTTACAAAATACACTTATTTTCAACACAAAAACTATAAAAAATATTGCCATTAAAAATAAAAAAACTATAGGATACCAACAGCAAAAAATTGAGTCCCGTTGAATACTTACTGTTTTTAACAATAAAAACTTATTTTCTATTACCTACTTTGCTTTAATAAAGCTTAGGCTGTACAAAATAAATGTAAGTATTTGATTACAAATTGAGCATTTTTTATAATTAAACATAACTTATTTATTATACCTATTATTGCATTGCACGACCGGCCATATCAGTTTTATATTTACAATCTTAAATATAGTAATATTACCTAGTATAATTTTAATTGCTAATCACAAAATATACCTATATATATCTACCTGTGTATATCTTTGAGTTAATTCTCATGTTACAAAACAATGATAATACCGAAATCATCAAATATTATATAATTTTCCTGTATCGGCACATGAATGGCTAACTATTATTAACGTTAGCAATTCAAGTGCCAATAAACATGGCAACTAACTGGCGATCATTATAACAGTTAATTTTAAGCATTGTTTAGATTGATATACCTAGTAAAATCAACTTAAATACCTATTATGAATTGCAAACCTACAAATAGTTTTGTATCTACAAATAATATTGCAACTTAGTTTACACATATTGCACTTTTATTGCACATTGCACTGACTACAACGAAATTAGTATTAAGCTCTAAAAATCATTAATTGTTCGTTTAGTTCTTCCACTGTCTCTAGAGCTTTTACTGTTATATCTGTAATCACAGTTTTCGTTCGATGGCTTTCTAAAATTATCGAAATACACTGAATGAGTCTCGACGCTCTCAGCACCGGATTCACTCCTAGCTTCGTTTTCCGTATCGTCACTTTCACTACAACTCACTATTTTAGCCACCACTAGTTTCCTTGGCACCTGTCTAGAACTTGAATCACTGCTTAGATAACCAGAGTCTTGTACGTTTGTCTTCTTTCGTCTAAATCGTTTACACTCTAATTTATTGTTTTTTACAAATGTATCAGTATTTATTCCACTATAACCTCTGCCTGAACGGTTTCTACCAAAAGTTCTAAAAGATTCACCTTTCCTTTGCTGTTTAACAGTATCTGCTTGTTCATACTCCGAGGACTGCGATTGGACAGAAGCTCTCATAGGACTGGAGGGTCCATAAGATGAATCAGCAGTTAGTAACGAATTATCGCTTGCAACGTATTCAGTCGATATGGGTATTGTCCTCGGACTGAGGCTTCTGCCGTTAAAGTTTTTTGAATGTATTTCAGTCAAGATTCTCTCGCTTTCAACTCTCCTTGGCGGGCAAGCAGGCTGTTCATATATTGAGTCCTCGCTGCTGGGTGGTAACGGAGGCAAAATATCAGGTCTCGCTAAGATTTTTAATTGTTTCACCGTTGGGGGAGTACTCTGACGTTGCCTCTTGGAATGACGATGTTCTAGTGTTAGTATTCGCCCTTCCTCAGTACTCCATTCGGGTGGTGTCTCTTCCCATATATCTTCTGTTGTTTCTTCTAGGCTTTTTGATCCACTGAATAGTTCAGATGATAATTTTGGCCGATCAAATATAGTGCGATGCTCATACTCATTCCTTAGGCTATGGAATTTAGGCGAAGGTTCAACGACAGCTTTTTTGAAAGTTCCACTGCTTCTCAGTTGTATTCTTTGACTGGGTCGACTTTCATTGGTATTAAAATTTAAGATATTTGAGCCGAACTCTACACTTTCCAGATTGATTTTATGTTTAGGATGTTTTCTATCAAGAGTATCTGGTTCGAAACCGTCTGACTCGTGAATTTTTATGTAATTTTCTGGAGAGTCCTTAACTTCTATTGTCAAACATCCTGGTTTTTCTTCTAAATCCGCATTTGAATTTGAAGGTGCGATCAACTTTCTGCTTCCCATAGAACATTCAGAGCCGCTAGGAGAGGTTGGAGTGCTACCGAAGTTATAGTTATTGTTAACATATACTTCGCTAACTAAACTGTAGTCACTCTTTGCTGTAGCAGTTTTCTTCTTTTTATCCAAGGTCGCAGTCGGATTACCATTTCTACGTTTGCCTATAGTTTCATAATGATTTAAATCGATGTGTTGATCTCTGTGCGGAGAAGGTGTATTGCTATTACTACTAGAATGCGTTTTATATACAGCATTCCTCATTGTAAGTTCTTCTTCTAAAGGTAACGCGTTGCTTAGACTCGGACTAGCCTGAGAAGATGGAACGTCCGGATATTCCGTAGTAGAAGCTGATATAGCCTTTTTGTTTGAATTTCTCTCGAGGCTGTCTGTTTCATAATCATTTGCTATGGGACTTTCAGAATTGTTGCGTGTGTATGGATAATTTTTTTTGACATTCAAGTTTGCCCCAAACCGTTCTTCGTCAGAGCTGCTTTGGTTATACGATTTTGTGCTGTGATCGAGAGCTATCGCTTCATTGACCATGTCCGGTAAATCATTTTTGTTTCTCAGTTGATTTATTGCCTTGTTTCGTAGACTACCCGAGCGATAGTTATTAAGGCCTATCGGATTAATATCGCTTGCTTGAGCAACAGTCTGAGCATAATAGTGGTTGAGGCTTTGATGATAGTCGGCAGGCTCAAATTCTGGAAGCGGTATATTGTAACTGTGTGTACGAAGCATTGGTTCTGATCTTACAGACATTGAAGACGACTTCTTTGGTTTAGAGTATTCATCATTCATGAACATTGTGTTAGGGGAAGTAAAGCTATTTTGTTTATGAATTTTGTGACGCTGTTCAGGAAGAGACATTAGCGAAGATGCCAAATTTTGACTTGAGTTAGGCGTGTATTCGTTGTAAGAAGATTTTGCCGAAGGAATATTTTCTAACCACTTTCGTATGCTGCTTTGTTTGTCCCCTTTAGTTGCAGTGCAGTTAGTACATGGCGATACGTTGTATTTCATTGAATGCTGGACTCCATTTCCATCTATAGTCGTACAACCTGGACATCCCAAACAATTCTTCTTTCTACTATTTTCTCGCTTGAGGCTTATAATACTGCCACTTCTCTGACTTCCCATACCCTGAAAAACGTCCAAGCTGTTTCCACTAGCTGAGTAAGTTTCTTCTTCAGGAATTTCGTTCAAAATTGGATGAAATCTTTTAGCTTCCATTTTGTGTTTCGCTATAGATATAACTTCTCTTATTTTTACTAGGAACTCTATTGCCGCGGGTGGAGGTTCCTGTAACATTACATTGAATCGGTTAGGACAAACTATAACTATACTATGAGGGAGAATAAAATAAAATACATTAATTGTCGCCACAATAATATTTATTGAACTACTTACCGCCATTAGATGTGGTTCGAAATAGGCTGGATTAAAATAAAGTTTGCGTCTTGTTGTGCCAACCGGTCGTGCTATCTCTCTATCATCGGTGGTTTCTACTATAGAAACGTGTTCATCTGGAAGTCTTTCGATCCCAGATTCGTCGCGATGAACTAGTTCAGTATTATCATTGTTTAATCTGAATTCATGGTGTTGATGAATTAATGCTGCCGTAGTTTTGATCTGTAATATATCATACTAGTTTTTAATGGTCTACGAATTTTACCTAAAATATTGGTAGAGAAATAGAACTACTTACGTTAAACATGTTGTCATCGCTTCGTACGCTGATATCCGTAAAATCTTCCGAGTCTGACAAATTACTTCCAGAATCGCTAGTAAAACCCTTACTATCATGGAATCTATTCATAGATAACAGTGGATTTTTCTTGACAATTCCGTTATCTTGTCCCATTGCATTGGGTAAAGTTTGAATCCTTTCATTGTTCACTCTGACTATATCTCGTTCGGTGATCGAAGACCCATCCTTCTTTTTAAGTCCCTTCAATCGTTTCAAGCTATCTCCTTCATCTGAGGCTGCTTTTCTACGTTTTCTGATGTGTAGAAAAAGGAAAACAGACGCTACGTATACGAGGCCAAGCAGGAGAGAGCTGATTCCGATGGCTACGTATTCGGTTACTGTGAGGCCTGATGAGCTGCTTGCATCTGAAGTGTGGGCGTTTGATGCAAACTGGACTTCAGTCACATCTAAAATAGAGAGAACCACATTATGTACTAAAACCACCGTACAGTATCTTATTCATTGATTTACTGTTGTTTCATTATTAGCCAGATTAAAGCCAACTGCTGGCCCATAGATCTACCATCTAAAATATTTTCTTTGGTCTCTCCGATTGGAATAATATGGCCTTTGGACAGCAGTAGGACGAAACAAATACCATGGAGGTACGAGTAGAAGCCTTAACTCCTGCTAGCGTTAATTGACTCATCGGTGGACGTTAGATGTGCTAAAGTTAAAAGGATTCATTTAAAGATAAACTCACTAGATCTATGAGGGGTTCCTTGCACCCTAAATGCGACGCATGGGGTAAAGACACCTCGCAAGTCGAGTGGGGAGGTGGGGGTGGCGTCCACATCGCGGCATAGTAGTCGGACCACCATCAATCGGCCTGACATCCGAGCACGAATATCGTTTTCTCCACTCCACTGGAAAAATGATAAATCATTGGCAATTAATTTATCTACTGATTGAGTGCAGGTATGTGAGATGAAGGTAGGAAGGAAGGTGTTGATCATTACAGACGATTAAATCAAATCATTTCACGATCGAGAAATGCACTAAATTAACCAACATTCGACTGCTAAGGGGTACATAAATTTGATTATGTTTACCTTTTCTGTATGCCTACGCCTCACTAAACTTCAATAATATATTATATTATTACATTGTAAAAGGATCATACAAAAGAACGGTAGGAACCAAGCCGTAAGTTTGTTGCCTGTTCTTCTAGGCTTTGGTCGCGTGGAACTGGCACCTAGAGTCACCTAGCTTTAAGACGTTTCAAAGTGATCCTTGTGATTTTATTGAATAAATACATTTAGACTTTGACTTTGACTTTACAGTACAGCGAGGGTTTCAGTCCATAAGAAAATAAGACTTCTCAAAGTTGTGGTAAAACTAAGATAAAAAAGAACTCAGCTGCAAAAAATCCAACTAGGTACATAAACTCGTTTTACCTGCAGGAATGTTCTTCCCTCATCCCGAAACAAGTTGAAAGGAACATCCGCATCCAGCGTGTTCCTTAGATCCAGGAAACCCTTTCGCGTCAGGAACTGAGCACCAGATACAGCACATATAGGCGTTTTCACATCTGAAAACAATTTCTACCATAAATGATAGTAAAAACACTAGAGAAACAAAATCATAAGATTTAAAAATCACTTCGACACGCTAAGTTTTTTGAATGTCGGTAAAAAACAAACCTTTGAAGGTTATTTCTTTTGATGGGTGGATGATCTGCCCTTTCAGTGGCAAATACACGAAGGGTATCCGCTGCCCTCCTATGCCAGTCCCGAATGTAGCCAAGGAACATTCTGTAAGATTGAAAACAAATAAAATCATTTTTTTTGCGGTTTAAAATGAGTAAATCGTCTTATAAATACAACTTCAAATATGTAGAGCCTGTCATGTCAGGCTCTGATCTTAATGTAATGTTTGGACGTATTTCTAACTACCCCGATACATCGTCAATAAATCTTGAGTAGGTGGGTACTGGGTACCTTTTACTTAATACTAAGAGATCAGAGTCGATGTACCTACCGTACTCAGGCTATTTATTTTAAACTCTCCCTCTCAGTATCTACTTATAAAACTCACTAACAGATGCACAATGCTTAATTTTCCCATCTTTTTATTTATTTTTTATACAACTAGCTGATGGAATAAGCAGATGGTGGGCCATTTGCTTGTTCCATCAGCTCGTTGTATAGTGATGGTGCCTGATGTTAAGTGGTAACCATCACCTATGACAAAGCCCCCCCCGTAAGTCACGCACGATAGGAACGTACTCCACGATGCACTGCCTCGCGTCCATCAACTTGAGGCATACAGATTCTAAGCCTCATGTGCCTGTAATTACACCGTCAACCACACTCTTCAAACCGAAACACAGCAACGCTGCTTGACGGCAGAAAAAGGCGTGGTGGTAGTACTTCCCCGGACGAGGCCTTCGCAATGAGCTCTACTACTCTTAAAACTCTCTTTACTGTCTCTTACACAGATGGCTAATAGTGACAGGGATGTCTAAATTTAAGTAACGTTTATAAGTAAGGTTAATGTTTTACTTCAGATATTTTATTGACCGTCTCGTTAAATGTAACTTTGTAGGTAAGTCGAAGGACTAATCCTACAAGTTACGCGACATTATGTAAATTGGGTTATTGTTGAAACCGAATATAAATTGCGGCATTAAATTCGGTTCATTCAGGTTTTGTCATAAATATTGTAGGATATTATCAAATTATAATATTGGTGTGATTTTAATGGGAAATAACTGTCATCGATTTGTGAAAATACTACATTGTGTAACTTGTAGGTACGATGTTTACCTACGTTATTCTAGGAATCAAAATATGATGATAATTAATTGCGTCGAAAAAAAAATTACAAGAGAAAAGTCGGTCTTCTTCTTGTCGTGTTACTATAATTATACTTAGTTCTTGCGAAAAAGTGTGGTTATAGGATTTTAAGTGCTCCTCAAAGAGGTTCCTTACGAGCACTTGACACATATTTTAGAACTTTTTATGTTCTACGTTTATGAGGTTCTCACGATGTTTTCCTTCACCGTTTGAGAATCGTGGCGAATCGTGCGATAAGTTGTTATTTTGACTGTCCCACCAACGCATAGATCTACACAGTACACACTGCCTTTTTCTGACTTATTTTGTATTTTATGCAGTGGCGTAGCTATCGTAGGGCCAGTTGCAGTGCACCAGGGCCCCGGAGCTTAGGGGCCCTCTAACCTAAGCTTTGAAAAAAGAGCGTCAGCCAGCTCCCGAAGCTAGAAAACCTTGAGCCTGCTCACAAAATTCTTTCTCTATGCCCGATTATTTCTCTTTGCACCGGGAGCCTTGTCCACCTGCTACGCCACTGATTTTATGCCAATTATGAATTGATTTTGATGATTAAGTATTTTTTGTTTTATATTATTTTTTGGTTTATACCTACTTCAGAGGTGTGCTCAATATCAGTTGATTCAGCACTTTTGTATTATGTTTTTCAGTGTATTCGAAGTCGGTTTTTAGCTAAAAAGTTACATTATATTTTATAACTAGCGACCCGCCCCGGCTTCGCACGGTTATTGTGGGTTATCCCTAAGAGATTATGCTTGTATTATGCATATAAACCTTCCTCTTGAATCACTCTTTCTATAAAAAAAACCGCATCAAAATCCGTTGCGTAGTTTTAAAGATTTAAGCATACATAGGGATATAGGGACAGAGAAAGCGACTTTGTTTTATACTATGTAGTGATTTAGGTACTCATTGAGATTGCCCAAGAAACAAAAGCCTGCAAAAGAAGGTAGAAATAAAACACACCGCCGCCGAATATCAAAAGGCAAAAATCTTTGTTTCCTAACCACACTGCCTACACTCGATTGCAAAGATAACCTATTCACCTCCACAGTGACGCCAATGACGCCAATGATGGTGCAGAATTGCAAATAATAGCTTTCACAACGAACAATATTCTATTTTGTATGTTATAATATAATTTATCGCCGGGTTAAATAGTTCTGTGCAACTTTCAGATCAATCTGTCTGGTAGAAAGTTATGGATTTAAATAAAATAATTATTATGTTGCCGGCTGTTAATACGTTAGTCTTTGAAACTGTATTGAAATTGACTACTGCGATAGCTATGTCCACAAGCCTAATTTAACTACCGGGTTTCTGTAAGCCTTACAGTGAACCGTAATACCTATACCTAACAGTGTAAGGTATAGTACGGATGTACTTTAACTTACAGTATTTTTAAAGTTATTACGAACTTACGGGTCCAAAAGCCTTACAAGGTCGTAGGTAGGTACGTCGTATTAAAATGGCGGTGATGGGCTTATCACCTGTCACAAATACAAAATTGACTACCTAGGTTCTTTCCAACCAAATTCTGTAAAATGTCTACCGTGCCTGAGTACAACAATTGTGATCCTATTTCATGTTTACCTGGCAGGTCATCAACGCACAGCTCTCGATCCTCCCTGAACAGCGGAGCGCGGGTGGGACATGCGCACGCGCATACCCCGAGTGGTTCATTGGTTGCTTCTTTCGCACCGTGTTCGCCGCATTGCGCTGCATTGCACTCTTCACCTGAAAACAACATAATTAAATTAGTCAAGATATTTATTGAATCACAAAATTCGTATCACAAAATTCACTTTGTACTTTATTGATTTACGCCTAGATTTAGGATGTGATGTATCCTTGTGTACAATAAAGTGTTATCTAGGTATCTATCTATCTTTGAATCATCGGTACAACGGCCGGTTTCTGAAAGCTCGTCAAAACTAATCGGATGTCAAGTCGCTCGCCATTTCAGCTATTACCTATATCGAATTAGATAGAGATAGAAAACGACTTGACATGCGATTAGTTTTGATCGGGCTTTTAGAAACCGGCCGTTATTCACGCTAAAACTACAGAACCGATTCCTTATTAATTCAAAACGTGGTCTATAGAGAATAAAGATAATATCAGGTTTGGTACCAGGTTTTTATACATATACCGTCTTATAGGTTGAAAACCGGTACTTTCAAACGGTGAAGGAAACCATCGTGAGGAAACCAACATGTCGTAGAACATAAGAAAAATCTAAGACTCGTAAAGTGCTCCAAAGGAGCCTCTTCGAGGCGAAGTAATAGTAGTACAATCCTTTCACCACACTGTTTCTAAAGAACTAGTGACATGACAAGAAGATTGGTTGAAACCCAATATCAAACCTAGCATGTAGGTATACTATAACAGTATTGTACCATGTCGAGACTGCGTTTTGATTCAATAAGTTAAGGATTTCATAATCCTCATCCAATCATATAAATTTGCATGGCGAGTCAATCAGTGGAGTGGTGTGAGTCCAATTAGAATTAAAGATTTTGTAGCAAATAAATAATTTAATTAAAATAATAATTTCATCGGTAGGTAACATTTCCATAGATATATAGCTTTCTCTTAGATGGTAGCTAGTTTTAAATAATACCTTTTCAGACTAATTAAGTAGGTAAATAGTATTAAGTGTTCAGTTTAGCTTTAATTTCAACATGCTGTTAGATTAACAAAGGATTAAAGGGCCGTTAAATATGTCAAAACATATGTTTTGACATATTTAATCTAAGGTTAGATTTAACGGCCTGTTAATATCCTTTATTAGTATCTAACAGAGCATGATGAAATCAGCTCTTAGTATCGTAGACGCTCACCTTCTAAAACTATTTACTTACCTAATAACTGTTTCAGGAATATCACCAAGTCTTACATAATATTACTCGTATGTATTAATCATCATATAATTCATCTTGTTTAACTTTCAAAACCTTTATACACTTAAGCCACAACTTAAGCAAAGAAAGTCAGAAAGTTTTAAGACTCAAACGGTTTTCGGCTACCGAATTTGAAGAATGGGTTCAATTGGGTTAAGCGGTTCGCGCACAAAAAGCCTCGTAAGTCTTATAAGCATGATTTGTAACATCGTGTCAAGAGCCCTCGTAAAAATACTGATACCTTTTGAAAATGTAACGTTAGTACGTTAGGTTAGCGGAAAAGTTGCTCCAGTTTTCAAAGTAGACTGCTATTTGAAGATAAATAAAATAAAGATTGGTGGACTTTCCACACAGCACTACTTAGCCCCAAACTAAGCAAAGCTTGTTGCATGGCAACCAGTTTTTTTTTTTTTTCAAATAGTGTACATTACACATTATAAAGTACTCTACTTATATTACAATCTAGCCACAATAGCGGGCTAATGAGTAATTTTACATTGACCTAAATTTTTAGCTTACTTTACTAAGAATGTGTCCATTAACACTTTTCTTACTGTCTCTATTTAAGGGGAAGACACTTTGTTTTTGTGTTCTTTATAAGTGGCACTTGTTTACACTTGCACTACATTTTACTCATATTACCACTACACTAACTCAAAAGGTTTTTTTCTTTTGAGTCTTCTCACTAGGCAACCAGATAGCTGACATTATACTTATATACTTTTTTTTGTAAATTCTTACTTATTAAATGTAATGACACCCAGACAGAGGACAAACATCTATGTTCATTACATGCAAAATGAAAATATTTTATTTCTGTAGCCAATCTAAGTGTAAATTTACAGTATTGAGGCCCTCTTATACCTAAGTATGAAATACTTGTGTTAGAGAACCTCGCTCTTCCATATCCATAATTATGGTTACAAATAATAATTAATTAAATAATTATTAAATACATATATGTTTGTTCTTGCTGGGGATCGAACCCGCGGTCTACAGCGTAGAAGGCAGAGCTACTACCAACTGAGCTGTGAGATTCATAGAAATGCATTGTCATTTTGCAGCTATTTTAGACGTGCCCAAGCGTTTTGGAAACTTTAAGTGCTGTGGTTTATTTTACTTGGTTTTACTGCTTATGTGAATGGCGGGGCCAGTAATTTTGAGATTTGGGTAAATATTTGAGTTGGCAAACAAGCTCACGTGACGGTAAGCGCGTTTGCACAAGAATTGGCTTTACAATCTCTACATGTGTTTGTAGTAAAATCTTCACAATGGCGTGTTGATATTTCGGTTTTATGTAGATGACAATATTTTCAGTTGGAATGTGTATTTTGGCAAGAGCAAGTTATTTCTTTGTCATTAGGTACCTCTACTTCACCTAGTGGCGTAGCTAGGTGGGTGGAAGAGAAAGCATAGAGAAAGAATCGGCGATAGAGATATAATTTTGTGAGCAGGCTCAAGGTTTTCTAGCTTCGGGAGCTGGCTGACCCACTCTTTTCAAAGCTTAGGCCCCCTGAGCTTCGGGGCCCTGGTGCACTGCACCACCTGGCCCTACGATAGCTACGCCACTGCTTCCACCATGCTTGGTGATTACTTTACAACATGCTTGGTAATCACCATAGCAGTAACCCCTCATGCACTACCGAGAGACCGACAACATTGTAAGGATCGCGGGAAGTCGGTGGATGGAGAGAGCTCAAAATCTTCCTGGAAACGGATAGGAGAGGGCTATGTCGAGCAGTGGACTTCTTCAGGCTGATGATGGACCTACCTCATGCACTTGACTCATTGCGTCATAATCGCGTTTTTTTCCTACTTAAATATTCTTTTCGAGGATCTGGGTACGCGAATGGGGATACTGAAGTGAAGATGGGCAGGACACTTGGGAAGAAGGGAAGACGAGAATGGACGAAGGCGGCTACAGAATGGTGGCCAAAGGATGCTCGAAGACCTAGCAGAGTGAGTGCTGGGAATTAGTGGATGAGTCTAGAAAGAGAGACCTGTACTGCAGCGGGTCCAAACAGGCTAGAATGTTTTTTTTATACAACTAGCTGATGGAACAAGCAGATGGCCAACCTGATGTTAAGTGGTAAATATCACCTATAACAAAGCATTGCCTCGTAAGTCACGCACAATAGGAACGTGCCCTGCACTGCCCTGCGTCCATCAACTTGAGACATACAGATGTTAAGCCTCATGTGCCTGTAATTACACCAGCAACCACACTCTTCAAACCGAAACACAGCAACGCTGCTTGGCAGAAGAAAAAGGCGTGGTGGTAGTACTTCCCCGAACGAGCCCTTCACAAAGAGCTCTACTACTCTTAAAATATGTCTAAAATGATGATGAACGATTCCCATGTGAGAACCCTGGGTGCGAGAATAAATGGCTCGCGTACTCACCGATAATAGTAAAGATGTCGCCCGTTTCCCTCCTGGCCAGGTCTCCGAGCCGCGCGCCCGCGGCCGTGGCGACCAGCAGAAGCAGCGCGGCGGCCATGCTACCCCCCGCCGCCCGCGCCGTCACCCCCCTCCGACACCCGCATTGCTCTCAAACCTGAAACAAAATCCATTATTGAATTATTGGGGCATAATAGCACAGAATACCAGGAGTTCTTAAACAGTGAAAACCACACAGTCAAATATATAAATATTGGTGCTCATTCCACACAGCACTAACTAGCCCCAAACTAAGCGAAGCTTGTATGGGAACCAGATAGGTGATACTTACCTATACCTATACTTTTTCTTATACATACCTACCTACTTATGATATTATATAACACCCAGACAGAGAACAAACATTTATATTTCTACCCCCCTATCCCCTAGTTAAGTTTTAAAGGATAAGACTGAACATGTTTGAAGATGTTTTGTTCCCATTACCATTTTTGGTTCGCGGTAATGCTGCAGCACGTTTAACCATTAGAACTGATGGCTGTAAAAAAACCTCTTTCTATATATCCACATTAACCAGCTGTCGCGTCTGCGAAAATGGCGCTCAATATCGAGAAAGTTCGAAATTCTCCAATCGAGCTAATGGGTCAAGTCTCTCTAACCCTGTGATTATCTCAGTCATCAATTGCTCTGCTTTATGAGAATTAGATGACCATCATTTTGTCTGGATAGAGGTTATTTGGGTAGCGCATGATTGATGCAAGGTTTCTCTAAAGGTCTCGAAAAATTATTTATATTTGACCAGCGCCGGCATATACCTAACAAAGTACCTACCTACAAGTTAACAATTTGTATTTGTGTTTATTTATGGGAACTAACTAGGTCCTAGTGTAACTTCTACTACTGTGTACTACCTACTAAGTTTTCTTTGTCCATCAGGAAACCGTTTCAAGTTTCTTTTATCGAAATCCGTGAATCGAAATGTCAGAAGAGGCCAAGACTTTGCGACTTTGTATTAACTTCAATGCCAATACGCTTTAGCTCAATTTTCTCAAGTCGTAGAGATCAGCGAGAGTTCGTAAAAATGCACAGCTATTGTTTATTGCTCGATTTCACTTAGTTCACATGATTTCCTACCTATGTATGGAGTCATCGCAATTTACATGAGAAAATATTATTACTTAGTGCAGTCACCCATTGATTACAGATTGTATACATCTAAGTGAGATGGCTGAGAGTATTTAGCATAATCCATCTGTGAAGTCATTTTGTACGTGACCCTTTACCCTTTCCGGCAATCTAATCTGCGTCCTAGAAACTACACTCAACCAGAGAATGCAAACAAAACTTAGAAGCAATATGGCTAAAAATTACCAAAAAAAATTACAGAGCTGTGGCTCAGTTTGACCGTACTTAACTCCTTAGTAAACTGGTGCACGCGGATTTAACCAGTATGGGTCAGCCGGCTGTCCCCTGCTATGTAAAGAGTTAAAGCAGTTAAGGGGTTGATGGTAGACGTAGGAATGTCGTAAATGAACATGTATAGTAATTTAAACTCAAACTTAACAGAAAAAAGAACGACTTTTAACTATGATGTGACTATTTAATAGTCGTCATAATTGTGACAGAGTTTCAATGACGCTAATGTCAAAATCCGCGTCTGTTTGTTTGTTCTTTGAAGGAATGCTTCCACGTTTTATTTGCGTCCACTGCACTCAACGTTGCTACTACATCTAACGTCCGATTGTCTGTGTCAAATGAATAAAGAAACACTTGCCCAACAAAAAGCTTTTACAATTTTCGCCAGTTACTATTCAAATCCATAGAAATGTTTAAAACATGCATTTTCCACGCAAAGGGAAAATCATCTGGTGAATTCAAGTGAATCAAAAACTAACCCTCATACTATAAAATTGAGCTTAAATTTAAATTAATGCTTTTGCGCTGTCTCTGTTTGCCGTTACGCATTGGTAAGAGATGGCAATAATTTAAGCTTAGTTTATCGTTTGACAAATTTTTTCTAGTAAGGCCGTAAATGTTTCAAATCAAATCAAAACGGTCTTTAATCAGTAAACTATCGGCCGGTTTCTGAAAGCTCGATCAAACGTAATCGGATGTCAAGTCACTTGCTATTTCAGCTATTACATCAAATAAGATAGATATACACACTTGACATAATCTGATTAGGTTTGATCGAGCTTTCAGAAACCTGCCGTATGTGAATCTAACGCCAGTTCCTCGCGACCTTGAAAAACAAGCAAGAAGCTTAGGGCTTGCCTCTTAGCGATTTTCTGCGTGAACCTTCTTACAATTTATGGTTCTTAATTGTTCGTTTTGTAATGAGTTGGAGCTAGTTTCTTGGACGCGTCACATATTTACTTTTCGTAAACACTTGATTTCGTGCTCCACAAGTTTTGGGTGGTTTGTTTGTTTAACTGTCATCCGAAAATCGCACTTTAAAACTAAGAACGGTATAAAGTATCGAAGTGTCGATGTTACAAGTGTAATGACTCCGGTAAACTCGCTCAGTGGTGGGTCGGTAAAGCTTGTGCTCCACTGGAGACTAACGGCTTTATCTATAAACATCTGTTGAAATATAAACAATAAATTATTGCCGTCTTATCAATGGATAATAGCAGTCAGTGCTACGGATTCTTAGGCACTGTCCAAGTAACTAAACATTTTATTCGTTCACACCCATAAACTAAAAAAAGTTTCGATCCTTTTTTCCTTCATTTTAAGAGTAGTAAAGATCTTTGTGAAGGGCTCGTTCGGGGAAGTACTACCACCACGCCTTTTTCTGCCGCCAAGCAGCGTTGCTGTGTTTCGGTTTGAAGAGTGTGGTTGCGGGTGATATTACAGGCACATGAGGCTTAACATCTGTATGTCTCAAGTTGATGGACGCAGGGCAGTGCAGGGCACGTTCCTATCGTGCGTGACTTCCGAGGTAATGCTTTGTTATAGCCGATCGTTACCAATTAACATCAGGTGGGCTATCTGCTGGTTCCATCAGCTAGTTATGTAAAAAAAAAGGTATACAGAAAAATATAAATGAGCTAAAATAATTATCGTGATTTTCCTTTCAGGTGCCGAAAAGTAGGTAATTGTAGACCAATAAAGGACTTAAAGGATCGTTTACCAAAAGATGCCTGAAAGAAGAGTGCCTGCCTTGCTACTACAGTCCTAAGTAATTGATTTGATAAAGTTAAAATTGTACCCAATGCTGTAAAATCAAGAACACAAGTTAATACTTCACCTAGCAAAGCCCACATTGTCGATTTAACCAAATGTACGGAAGCGTTCAATCAATTGTCAGAGCATCGTTTGCTGCATTAGCATTACTGTTTGAGATATGGTCGGCCATATCTCGACAAGAACCATGACGACTGGCATAGATCCTTGTACTACCGTAATCACTGCTAGTGGTTTTCTGCGTGTAGGTGTATGGTATGGTTTAACAATGTGTACTGTTGACCCTTGGCGTACGCCAAGGAGGCGACTACTACTACAGAAAAATGTTAGATAAATAAGATTATTATGCATTTTTTAGATAATATTTGGTTTTAAGAAAAATCTGTAATAAATATAATGTAATTGTGTATTTTATTATATGTAAGTATGTAAAGTGTAATTTAGTAGTAAAAATAAAGGCTCCTTTTATTATTGTTGAACCTTAATCGTGCGAAATGTATCGATAAATATCTTATCGATAAATATCCAAAAAAAAGGCGACCATTATTTAGCGGTGGACCGGTGGTCGAGTGGGAATGAAGAAAACGGGGATTGTGATCGTAAGGGCGTGACTTCGAATCTTATCGTGTTTTAATGGATTTTTCTATTTGAAAAAATTATGCGCAATGCAAATCTCTCAATTGGTGGAGGAAAACATTGGAGGAAACCAGTTCGTATTCTAGCAGCGTCTTGGGCTTGCAATCGGTAACGTATGATAATTGTGGGTGTATGCCAATTGTAATATTTGTAGAAGGTACCTACCTCTGACTGCGTCCCGTAGACATTCTTAAAAAATCTAGTTTGTAGGTACTTGACACTAAATGATCTGAGGAATCTTGCATGTCTGGGGGATCAATTTTGTGTAGTTATTTCTGTTTTTGTTTTCTCATTTCAGCGGCTCGATATTCGTATTTTTGTCATATTGAATTTTAAGTGAGTCTCAATTGGCTCTTTTCGAGCATTAGATACATGTCTTAGAACTTTTTAAGTTCTACGACATGCCGGTTTCCTTACGATGTTTTCTTTCACCGTTTGAGTGTAAAAATATTATATTACAAGTACCTACGTAAATGTTCTATAGTGCACTACCCGATCTAGGACTGTGAAATTGGTCCCAAGTTACGTAATTTCCCAAGAACTTTTGTCAGTAAAATGTTCCAGACTGTGTATTGGAAGCCTGAAGCCAACTGTCGATTGAAATAGTCAGAATGGTCGGTGCACTGTAGATCATCATCATAGACAACTCCACGAGCAAATAGACTATTGTTATTGAGTAAAGGGTTATTGTTTTCATAAATGGATATATTTTGGCGAACAAAGCCCACAGTTTCATTTAAGTTTTACGGCTTGTAGTTGTTAGGAACATAGAGTTTGGATAGGTTTGAACGGCGCCTTGATAGAGGAAATGTAAATTGCTTCCATGCGATGAAGTACAGGTTCCATGCGAGTTTTTATAGGCTGTTTAGATAAATGGTACTATAGTCGCAATACAGTGACTATAATAATTATTATTTATCAGTCAGTTTAGCGTCGTCGGCTAGGTACTGACAGAAGGGAATATAGTTCTTGAATCCATTGATTCTCATTAAACAAATCGACAAATTAATTAATAATTATAAATTAATAATTATTAGTAACTAAGTATTACGCTAAGCCAGAGTTAGCTCCTGATATTTTTCAGTGGTAAACATGCTAGGTACTGCGATTTTTAATATGAAACAATTCAACTGTGTTACAATAATACAACGTGCCTAAAATTGTCATATGGCTGTTGTAAGGAACGCCAACAGCGATATGAACGATATGATATGATTTATAATGATTAAATAAGTAAGCATCTGTTTGTTCCATCAACAGGTAGGATGAAATAAAATAAAAAAGATATATTTAAATGTTTATAAATTTTCTTGCCCAGCTGCAAAAATAGTTACTTTGACTATCACAACTAGTGCAGTGTCAGTCAAGTTACCTGGCTCTGTGGGTATTTACAAAACGTCTAGTTTGCGGCGTGGAACGCTTCGTTTTAGGGCAGATGCCATTCGTCCTCAATGGCACCACGAACATGCTCAGAATTGATGAAGGGAACCGCTCTTGTAATAGGATAGCTTTCCTGGTTTGTCAGACATCCGTCTGTGGGTTAGTGGTACTAAATTGTTTCCAGTACCTCGTCCCGGGAATTACTACCACCATGCCTCTTTCTGCCACCAAGCATAGATGCTGTGTTTCGGTTTGAAAAGTGTGGTTGCCGGTGAAATTACAGGCACATGAGGCTTAACATGCTCATGCCTCAAGTTGATGGACGCAAGGCAGTGCATCGTAGGGCACTTTCTTATCGCGCGTGATTTACGAGGCAATGGTTTGTTACAAGTGATGGTTACCTCTTACCATCATCTGTTTGATCGATCGGCAAGTTGTAATAAAAAAAAATGTAGGCAAAGGGTAAAACAACGCATTCATTTCGCTTATTAATCGATTCCGGATTATCCTTTATTCATCTAATGGATGAAACATGATTTATTCATCTAATGGATATAAATGCTTCCGGTAGGATCATCATAGTCAATATTAAGAGGTTGATTTTGGTTTCCTATTAAATTCTAACTCACTATGTAATTATATCCAAAATAGACATAGATATTTAGACATCCATTTATTTGTAGCTGAAATACAAAAGTTTTTACAATAAAAACGCTAAATAATAAAAATATGATATATACGTCTGTTATTCTTACTGGGTGTTTGAGCTGCAAATACCAGCTATAAGAAATTTACTGCTGATGGGCATAAACCCGTAAATATTATTCTAGGCTCCTCTCCATCCAAAGGTTGTCTAGAAGAGATCGCTTTTTAGCGATAAGACCGCCCATTGTTCATTTTATTTTTCTATAATTTGTCCTATAGTTTGTAAGATGTGCAATAAAGAATTTTCATTCATTCATTCATTATTATATTCCCAGGAAAAACGATTTTGAGCTTTTTCACTCTGCTGATTTCTTGCGATTTACGCAATGTCAGTCCATCGGGTGGGGGGTCGTTGTTTCGCTTATTGGTGGGGGGTCGTTGTCTTATTAGGTTTCCATATAAAACCTGGGTTTTCAATACAGGAAATCAAAAAGAAAATGAAAACTTGAGGCAGGTACGGTTCAAAATGTATTATTGTAACCACTAGGCATTTCACTCTGGCTGACTAGTGCTAGCATCTAGTAACATTTGTTACTGTGAGCACAGAATAAATAATAGTCTGAGTTATGATGATATGATCTCTCGGATACAACTTGGACAAATCGGTATTGTATATGTATATTTCTATCTGAGCACAACTTTCGAACAGTTAATATACGATCTTTGTGGAAATTGGTATACTATCGAGTTAAACTAGTATCCATGTGAGTTAATGGCCAATAATTCGTCCGAAATGGTAAAAAATAAAGTAGTACAAATGCCATTAAAATAGGAAACCCACTAAGTAGTTCAAAGTCAAAGTCAAAGTCAAAGTCAAAATGTATTTATTCAATAAAATCACAAGGATCACTTTGAAACGTCTTAAAGCTAGGTGACTCTAGGTGCCAGTTCCACGCGACCAAAGCCTAGAAGAACAGGCAACAAACTTACGGCTTGGTTCCTACCGTTCTTTTGTATGATCCTTTTACAATGTAATAATATAATATATTATTGAAGTTTAGTGAGGCGTAGGCATACAGAAAAAGGTAAACATAATCAAATTTATAAGACAGCACACGCTACGCCTCAAACTAATAATACCTAATGCATAAATACAATCTATTAAATCAGAGAAAAAAAAAAAAAAACACACAATAGTAGGTACAGTACAGACATTGCAGACATGTTAGCTGCCGATGGGCAGAGCGACCGGGACATCGGGCCACGCATTTTTATCAACAATATAGCTATCTAAAGTATAATAAGCTTTCCTTATTAGATTATTCTTAATGTACACTTTAAATTTTCTAATAGGAAGCCCAGTGGCACTTTCTGGAAGTTTATTATAGAAGCGAATACCGTTCCCCATAAACGAGCCATTTACCTTTTGAAGTCGAAATTTAGGTATACATAATTTGTTTTTATTTCTAGTGTTAACGTTATGTGCATCACTCTTTTTCTTAAAGCTATCTATGTGTTTATGAGTGTATAATAGATTTTCATAAATATACTGTGAAATGACTGTGAGAATATTAATTTCTTTAAATCGCTCCCTTAATGAGTCACGTGGTTTCATTTTATAAATGGCACGTATCGCCCGTTTTTGAAGTACAAATATACTTTGTATATCAGCAGCTTTCCCCCAGAGCAAAATACCATAAGACATTACACTATGGAAGTAGCTAAAATATACTAGTCTAGCTGTAGCTTCATCTGTAAGCCATCTTATTGTGCGAACTGCGTATGCAGCCGAACTCAGTCTACCAGCAAGTGATTTGATGTGTGGACCCCACTGCAATTTTGCATCAATATTAAGTCCTAAAAAAATAGTAGAATTGACAAGGGTAAGTGATTCACCATTTAATTCAATATTGGTTGGTCGTTGAACCACATTTGGCAAAGTAAATTTAATGCATTTCGTTTTCCCAGCATTGAGCAAAAGATTATTAACAGTAAACCAGTTAAGTACTTGCGACAGAGATGCATTAACGTCATCGAAGTTAGTCTTCAATCTGTCGACTTTAAAAATTAAAGAGGTATCGTCAGCAAATAGAACTATTTCACATAAATCTTTTACAAAAGGTGGAAGGTCATTTACGTAAACTAGAAATAAGAAAGGACCCAATATCGAACCCTGAGGCACCCCTATATCAATGACCGATCCAGAAGACCTCTCACCGCCAACATCAACTTTTTGGATTCTATTGGTTAAGTAAGACTGTATAAGATCAATAGCCCGGTTTAGGATGCCGTAGTGTTTAAGTTTAGATAATAAAGTGGCATGACTTACACAGTCAAAAGCTTTGGACAGATCGCAGAATACCCCGATCGCATCTTGTGAGTGTTCCCAAGCATCATATATGTGCTTCAGGAGCGTCGAGCCGGCATCAGTCGTTGATCGACCTTTAGTAAATCCAAATTGATGACCATGAAGTATGCCGTTGACGTTAAAATGTGATATTAACTGATTAAGAACAACTTTTTCAAAAATTTTACTTAACGTAGGTAGTACCGAAATAGGCCTGTAGTTGGCAGGATCTTGTTCATTTCCAGACTTGTACAGGGGAATGAGTTTACTGTGTTTCATTAAATCAGGGAAAACGCCCTCATCAACACATCTATTAAAAATGTATGCTAGACATGGTGCAATATCAGTTATAATAGCGCCTAATACTTTTGTAGACATTCCCCATAGATCTTCAGTATTTTTAATATTTAAGGATTTAAATGTTTTGATAACATTATCAGCATTAATAAATTTAAAACTGAAGATATTATTACATTTTTGAACGCTAGACTCTAATAGTGTTGTCGCTTCAGCAGCTGAGGAATTTAAGGATGAAGTCACAACTTTAGGTATACTGGAGAAAAAACTATCAAACGCGTTGGCGACTTCAATATTTTTTGTAAAAACATTATTGTTTACTTTTAAATTTATCTGTTTATTACCGAGCTTCGATTTGCCTGTTTCGTTATTGACTACCTTCCAAGTTGCTTTAATTTTATTTGTCGATTTTTCAATTTTATTTCTTATATGCAATGATTTTGCCGCGTGACATACTTTTTTGAAAATTTTTGAGTAGTTTTTTGTGTGTAAAATAAACGTTGGGTCATTCAGCATTGACTCCCTAGCAGCGTATAGGTCATATAATTTATTCCTACTTTTGTAAATACCTGGAGTTGCCCAGTCAGCGAACTTGACACTTACACTAGTTTTACATGTTTTAAGTTTAAAAGTATCATTATGTTCTTCATTTATTAAATTGGACAATTTTATAAAAAGATCATTTGGGTCAGTCAAGTATGGTAAAAGGGACACTTTCAGTTCAACATTGTTCTGAAACTTTTTAGTACGGCTATCTGTGATAGGCCGATAGGTGAAGACCTCGTCTACTGATATTTTATTAGCAAACCTAGCGCTATGACCGTAATGATCGGAACTAAAATGCTTAACTACAGACTTACAAATTGGATCATGACTGCAAAAGATGTTGTCTAGACAGGTGGCTGTTGTTAGCGTCACTCTTGTTGGGTCTTTAAACAAGCAGTGTAGATCAAAACATTTAAACAAATTTAAAAATCTCTCAGATAGTGGATGAACCGGAATATCTATATTAAAATCACCGCAGACTATTAAAGTTTTTTTACTATCGAAGGTCTTAAGCAAAACCTCTTCCATAGTGGATTCATACAACGCGAAGTCCGCGTCTGGGGGACGGTATACACTCACAACGATGTGCCGCTCCAGCTCCACACATGACAGCTCAATAGTCCTCTCAATACTGAGATTTGCAATGTCTTTACGCTCCCTGCATTTCAAGTTATTATTTACAATAATTAAAGAACCGCCATGTATAGCGTTCTTGCGTCTAAAAGAGCTCAATACGCTGTATTTATTATAAAAAGGGAGCAACTCTAGTTCTAATATCCAGTGTTCTGTAATACACATGATATCTATATTGAAACAATTCAAAAATAATTCTAACTCTAATACTTTGCTGGGAAGGCCTTGCATATTTTGGTGTACAACATGTAAAGTGCCAGGCTTTTCCATTGTCGAAGAAACTAGTTTAAATGTTGGGCAATAGGCCCTACTGCTTGTAAGCCCTCATTAGTACTGCTACTAACTACGGGCTCGTCTACGGACTGTGTTATAGTACTTATAACAGGATCAAAAATATTAAATGCTAACAATTTAGCAATAGTTATTTTACTATGTTTACATAAGGACATAGTACCTCTAGTCAATATAAAATTACTAATAAAATTATTAGTGTCGAAATACAAAACGTCACTATGACGACATGTCAAATTATTGATCGAGTGAGCGAAGCGAACGAAGATCTTAGTTTCAACTTGGGCGATTTGGCATTTTATGTATGTATGTATGTATGTATGTATGTATGTATGTATGTATGTTTGTCTGGCGATAACTTTAGAACCGTTGATCCGATCTGCATGAAATTTGATATGTCGATAGCTTGTACTTGAGAAATGTACTGGTAAGTATATGAGTAAAATCGGATGAAGGGTTTTTGAGATATGGGGTTTTTTAAGAGGGCAAAAATAAAAAAGTTACATAAAAAAATCAAGTTACATGTCATACGAAAGGGCTTTGTTTGGACATCCCAAAACAATTTTTACTTTTTTTTTGTGATACTCGGTTATTGAGATAAAATAATAAAAGCTAAATTAAGATAACCAGCGACCCAAGAGCTCCCATCTCTAAGAGTTTCGTTGACATCAAGGTTTTTCTACTGGTCGGCCAGTTCCTTTGATTTTTCTTATTTTTTTTTCTTGAAATAAATTAAGGAGGTAGTCAGTTCTCATAAAATGGTGACGACGACCAGGTCTGATGATGGAGCCAAGGTCTGTTCAACGGAACTCTTCAATAAATAGGCCAATAGAGTTGAAACTTGGTTACCGTACCAAGTTAGTAGGCGGTAGTCAGAAAAAAGTCCAAACATAATGTTTGGACTTGCCTCTGACTACCACCTACTCAAAGTTTTTGTGCGTTCGTCGGGTCGCATCACGAGATCTCAGTTCGGGGCGAACTACTAGTATAACATTAAATTTAGTTTAAAAACATTCTTATTTTCTAGTACACTCAGTGAGTTAGAATAGGGGAACGCACATAAAATTAGTTTTCCTAGTCCTAATTCTAACTTTTCTAACAAAGCTTCCACCAGCTGAATTATTTCTGAGTGCTTGATTCCAGTGCTCTCACCTAATTGCACGATCAAAGTGGTGTTTTTGTCAAGGCAAATGTCACTATTGATGCTGTTTATGAAATAGCTAATGGGAGCATCTGGGAGGCAGTTGTTTGTTACTACCTGACCTAGTTGATCGCTAAGTAGCAGTCCCATCCCTATTCCTATCTTGTCAGAGTATATAACAGTCTTCCGGGTCTCTAAACAAGAACTGTCTAGTCTAACCAGGGACTGTGTTACACATACTGAAATGGACTCAGTGGTCACAGCACCTGTCAGCTGCACAAGTGGTGAAGGTGACGCCACCTGTTCAATCACTTTTTCCGTAACCAATGCTGTGCCAGAGAGCAGCTGTTCATACATGGGTGGATCTGTCTGTGAGCTACTATTACATACTTGTACATATGTACTGTCATCACTAACTAATTCCGACATATTTTGCTCCGCTTTTTTATATTTATCTGTTATATCATGAAGTGATCTTTCTAACTGCATAATTTTTGCAGACATGTTTTCTTGTTCAACTGAATTCCGCCCTAGTAATTTATAGCAGGAATTCAGTTCTTGATTTAATTTACATTTCTCTTTGCAAAGCTTTGCCTGTATAAATACATTTTTTTGTCTTTTAATTTTTTTTTCAGATTTTTTTAAAAAGCTACTTAATTTTACATATTTTTTTATTTTGTTACTCCCTTTTATTAATGGAGATACACCTTGGCACTTAGGTGTATTGAAGTTGACTAATGAGTAGTTAGGGTCACCGTTGATCAGTTCTGTTTGTAGGTCCAGACTACTATAGTCATTTGAAATTGATACATTCACTGATTCATTTTGTTCATTTCTTAATCTACACTCATATAACTCTTGTTTTAAGTCCTGGATTTTTTGCATCGCCAATTCATAAGTCTCATGACACTGGTTCATACATTCCAGCCTTGACTGTAGGCTTTCCATTTGGCCGCAAACATCTTCATATTGGGTGGCTAGCTCGGCTAATTGCTTTTTGAGGGTTTGATTCTGGCCCAGAATCCCCATCATTTCAGCCTCACTCTCATCCCGTTCTTGCAGTAGCTGCTCTTGAATCTTATTTGACTCTTTGAGCTCTGCAGTAACAACCTTCAGCTTTGCCTCAAAGTCGCGTGCCCTCCGAGTCATGGTCATGGTTTGTAGTCTGAAACACAGTGGTCAGCAAGTGAGTATGGAATATGTGAGAGTAGGTTGCAAATGAGTGTTTAGACTAGACAGGAAATGGAAATACAAGTTAAAATAAAGTTACAATAAAGTTACAATTGCTGAGAAATACAAATAAAATTCTAATTATTTCACTAATTATAATAAAAATAAAAGGGATTACTATAATTTCACACAAATAGCAGAGCAGGCACTTAGATTTTTACAAGTATGTATTTACTTTAGAAACAAATTATTAATCAACAGAAAAAAACAATAGGTATTGGACAGTAGATATTATTTTTAATTTCAGTATGCTGCAAATACAAGTGGTAGTAGTAATTCTAATAAGTATATAAGTAGTTATCTACAGTTTGTTAGTTTGTCTGTATGTAGTAAGGGGCTAGGTTGGAAAGGAATTGTTAATAGGCTAATTTGCCGTGTGTTTTGTGTACCTAGGTGTAGTTTATAATTGTGTGAGGCAGATGTTTTGGTCATCAATTCGAGCTTCCACTAAAATTGTCAAGCTGAGAGAGATTAAACGGTGCCTGTGTTGTGAATTGTGACGTGACTCATCAGACGGTTAAGTACCGGCCGGTGAGCAAGTAAATTTGAATTTGATGCGCTTGTGTTGTGTTTATGTGAATAAAAATAAAGACAATACTCCCCAGGTTTATCGGCAGGTTCAAAAACAGTAGATCTAGTTTACAGGCAGAGATCCGCTTCTAACAGCAAGTCTTTGTAAACATTCAAACCGCCATTCGTTGTCAAAAAGTTCACAATATCCTTTGTAACGCTTTTTATGTGTTTTCACTTGTCCAAATAGTTCACAAACAATTACACAAACTATTTATACTATTTAAAACTGTTATACTGGCTAATACATTGGTAATTCACGATAAAACTTAAATAAAAACTAAAATAAATAAGAGCAGCTGATTTTTACGTCAGACCGCCAGTGTTGCCACACGGCGAAAAAAGATCAGACAACCGTCAAACAATTTCTCGCTCTCTTTTTTTGACTATAAAAAGTCTGAATGTAGTTATGGAAAATCGCAAATAACAAATTTTAACAAATAACATTATAGAGATTCAGCAATAATATAATTATCATTCAAACAAGTTTTTCTACTAAAACGTAAGCTAGGTAAATGTGCGCATTTTCAGTCTTTGCGTTGACTCCTCACAATAAGAACTTGTAGGGAGCCTGATTGGAATATTGGTTAGGTTGACAATGACATGCATAACATAACATTATAGATATGTAGGTACGTAATTATCATACACAAGGTAGTAGATAAGTGCTAGGTAGTTAGCCTTGCACTTGCCTTTGCATCTATTTTAGATGATTTTACAAAGCCGGGGCAAATATGTAAATTACAGACAGATTTGAGTTGTCGTAAAAATCTACTTAATTATATTCTTTTTTATTTTTCATTAATATTTTTCAAGCTTAAGTTCAAGCACAAATGGTACGTTCGTATGAGCTTAAAAAATATTGAATATTACGTTCAGAGTCTGCCCGCGACCAAGATGCATATAGCCAAAGGTCGGGAATATAAAATAAGGTACCTACACCATAAATACCCGTGTAATATTCAAGTTTAAGAAATATTGATTTATGTAAAAGTTTCTGTAGAATATCTCTACGAAAAAAACCAACCGTTCTAAAATAGAGTTGATAATTTTGCTGTCAAGGAAAGTCAACTGAGGCTTGTAATTATTTTAGTCACATCAGTGACTTGTGTGACTACTTGAATACTAGTCTTTCAAGCATGCCATTAGAACTAGAACCGCCCCGGAAGCCGACGTCCCGTGCATCGATTTCAGGAGCCACTAATAAGAAAAAGATGTGCATTTAGTTGTACTGATAATTTTACTTCTCTCAAATTGTCTTGTTTGAAAAGCTCTTTGACAGACGAGGTTTCCACTTTCTGTTTGCGGAACACGCCTTGCGGAAATATAAATTGTATGAAAATTATATTAGTTGCGTGAGCATCTGTCAAGCTTATGTTAGCATATACAATTTATCACAAAACACAAAAATTGGATCTTGTACCTAGCCCCAAAGTGCCAGTCTTGTTCTAAAACAGAGTAAACAATAAAATTCTATTCAGGACTTATTAACACGCTTTTTATACAAGATGTTCCAATACTTGTACTTAAAACTTCAGGGGGCTAAAGTACGCGTCAATATGAATTTCCGCTTTCCGAAAATTTTTCTCTTTCTCAGTGTTGGTTCCTTACAAAAGTTATTCATATTGATGGGTACTTTAGCCCCCTGAAGTTTTACGTACAAGTATTGGAACACCTTGTATACTCACAATAATAACATGTTGTGGAGCCCTCGTTTAACTGTAGTTTTTCTGTTTGTTTGGTTATTATTAATATGTACCTCTATTAAAATTCAAGTTCTCTTACCGCTATCATTTTGTGATAATATTTTATGTAAATTCAAACAAAGCTTTACTGTGAACTTTAGCTGCCCATACTTTATCAAATTATATTTAGGATATATCCCAGTGTTCAAAAATGTGATGCCTATTTTTTCTGTCTTTTTTATTTTGGGTTGTGCACGAAGGTAGATTCCACTTGGTCGGCCCTAGGCACAGTGACACCGGTAGAACTGGTTAATTGTTTACCGTCATTACTCTAATGCCAAGCTCCTCGGTACACTTAGGACTGATGATTGGTGGGCGGAGGTCCAGTAATCGGTTCCGGTTCGTTTCCTAGTAAGGCTAGTAAGTTTTGTGTGTTATTCACATGTCATACCATACCAAAATGTTTTTTTTAAATTATGTATTTGAAAGCGACAGTGAAAGACTTGTTCCTCAATGATATACTATAGATTAAAATTTTCCTTACATCGAAAATTAAAATATTTCGAAAATTAAAATTTCTGTAATATTTGTATATTACAGAAATTTTAATTTTCGAAATAATTTTTTAATTTTTAAAACAAGCTGGTGCCCGCGACTTCGTCTGCGCAGGATTAGTCACAAAATATCTTTATAAATTGTAGCCTATGTGTTATTCTGATGTATAAGCTATATTATTGTAAAGTTTCATTAAAATCCATTCAGTAGTTTTTACGTGAAAGAGTAACAAACATCCATCCATCCATCCATACTTACAAACTTTCGCGTTTATAATATTAGTAGGATTTACGAAGGTGTTTAGTTTGTGCCTTTGGGAAATCACTTTTAAAGATTTTCATATATGTTTTTTCTTATAGGTAATTTGTTGTGTGAAATAAATAAGTTTCTATCTTCACAGCGTAGTAGGAAGGTATGAGTATTACGGAATTAATGCCACACCCATTAGCGTTGTAAGCCGGGTGCCCAATCACCGTTTCTACTGTAGTATGAGCGAAATATTGAGCATAAACAACTTCTACGATCTGTGCGAACAGGATTATAATAATAATGCCAAAGGTTCCTCCTAAATAATATTACAACTACCCAACGGTATTTTAAGTACTTATAAAGCCATTAAATATAATGGTTTATCAGAGATAAAATACATTGTAAGTCAATTATATACGCAGCTTCTGCTGTAGACACCTAAGTTTATTATTCTGATTGATTGAAAATATAAGAGCACTGGTGGTCTAGTGAGAATAACTTAGGCTTCTGTTCGTAACTTCGTGGTTTCGAAACCGATAGTGCACTAATCGATTTTTCTCTTCGAAAAACGTATGTGCGCGATGCTAGTGCTCTCAAATGGTGAAGGAAAACATCGCGAGGAAACCTGGGGCTTGCAACCAGTCACGTATAGATACTACTGCAAAACGCCTTTTTCTGCCGCCAAGCAGCAACGCTGTGTTTCGGTTTGAAGAGTGTGGTTGCCGGTGTAATTAGAGGCACATGAGACTTAACATCTGTATGCCTCAAGTTGATGGACGCAGGGCAGTGCATCGTAGGGCACGTTCGTTCTGTCAACAGAACTACTCAACAGAACAGGTGGGAGTAGCCGGTCCTATCGTGCGTGACTTACGAGGCAATGTTTTGTTATAGGTGATGGTTACCACTTAACATTAGGTGGGCCATCTGCTTGTTCCATCAGCTGATTGTATAAAAAAAAACCTAGGCGCCGCTAGATCCATGCGATCAAGTCTGGAGGACAGAACTAAAACTTTTTTGTATACTTATATCTTTTTACACAGTATAGTAGGTAATAAAACACCAGAGGCGAACTGGTATCTTATTAATGAAGATATAAATCTGCGATTCATTCTGCGCGCATCCGGCCCAGTAAACCCCCTGACCCATTGAACAAGCTACGGATATACGGTACCTAAAAGACTAGATAATGCATGGTGTAGCGCCAACGTAGCCAATCAAAATGTGATTACATCGTCACTTGCGCATGCGCTACTGCTTTCCGTAGCGGTCATTACTAACTAATAGGATCACGGTAATGAAATGTTATAAGACTTATATTATAAGTTACACGTAATGCCATTAGGGGTGGGCTGGCAAAAAGTGAGTTAATCGAGCCAGGGACGACATGAGGGAAGTAATGACGCATATTACATAGGACGTAATAATTAAACCTAAGTGAATAAACAGATTAAATAAATAAGGTGCGTCTGATTTTACAGATAACAGAGCTTTTCCCAGCAGCTTTGCTTGTTTTATAGATAGGCACATAGGTACGTGTCGCCGTAAAACGCTAAAAAGAAAACATAAAAATTAAACCTTTGGCGGCAGTTTTTAATAATGTCCACGATAAACGTCAAGTGGAAACATTTTATCCCTTGCCCGTGCTAGGCCTGCCTGGGTGTTCTAGTTGGAGTGACTTTTCCTTCTGATCGTAAGGTCGTGGGTTCGAAACCAGTCGTGCACCAAGTCGTACACCAATGGATTTCTCTTCGAAAAATGTATGTGCGCAATGCCAAATAAACTAGGCTTCAAAAGCCTGTACGATAGAAATCTGCGCTTTCCTTTCCATTTACGCACGTTAGAAGGTAATGGATGGAGAATGAAGGGAAGAAACATGGAAAGCTCATTAAGGCGATGACAAGAGCTAATGTGACTCTCGCTCGCACGTTTCGACATGTTGAAAGATATAAAATCACTAAACTCATTTTCGAAAAATCGCAAAAATCGAAAAAAGTTTGCTTATGTACGAAAACTAGTTTTTCAGTAGGAAAACATGTAGGTATCAATCAAAATGTTTTTTTTTTGGTAAATTGCGATTTTTCGAAAATGGGTTTAGTGATTTTATATCTTTCAACATGTCGAAACGTGCGAGCGAGAGTAACATTAGTCTTGTCTTCGCCTTGCTGTAGAAGCGGTTGCATAATGTATGGAAATACCAATAGATTATACCATTCCGACGATCTAGGAGTGACCTGACACTTTCTAAGCTGATGATTACCTGCACTCTCTTTGAACGTTTGTTTTTACCTCATTTGAATGCGGACAAAATGGTTCTCAGTGAGATTTCTCCAGGTACCTATTTGACTATTATTGCTGAAACTCTTTCGGGAGGAAGCTTTGCCCAACCGAGGGATGACATAGGCTAAGTAAAATAAAAAAGTATAAGGTATTTTTTTTACAACTAGCTGATGGAACAAGCATCTGTGCTGTTATTCTCCGTTTTCTCTCGTTTGCGATTCCACACAATTAGAAATGTACGAGCGAGACTTTGATTGACAGTTGTCAGTCCCTTAAATTGAAAAATTAGACTCATACGCACATACAGAGTAATATTATACTGATTAAAGTTCCCGCGAAGTAAGGCTCAAGTAGGTCAGGTACCCTTGCTACGGCATTCTTTGTTGATTGAGTGAGCGAAGCGAACGAAAATCTTACAGCTAACTTGGACGATTTGGCATTTTATGTACGTATGTAGGTATGTTTGTCGGGCCATAACTTTACAACCGTTGATCCATATGAAATTTGGTTAGTCGATAGCTTGTACTTGAAAAATTTACTGGTAAGTTTATTAGTTAAATCGGATAACGAGTTATCAAGATATGGGTTTTAAAGGAGCACAAATTAAAAAAATATCAAGTTACATGTCATATGGAAATGGTTTTGTTTGGACAATCCAAAACTATTTTCATTTTTTTTCTAGGACGCCCAGTTTTTCACATACAATAAAAAAGTAAAATTGAGATAACCCAAGAGCTCCAATCTTAAAGAGTTTCGTTGACATCAAGGTTTTGTTACTGGTTATTCAGCTACTTTGCTTTTCCAATTTTTTTTTCTTGTAATAAGTTAAGAAAGTACTTCTTCTCATGAAATGGTGACAGCGACCTGATCTGATGATGGAGTCAAGGTCTGTCTAACGGAACTCTGCAATAAATAGGTCAATAGTGTTGAAAATTTATTGCCATACCAAGTTATTAGGCGGTAGTCAAAAGCAAGTCCAAATATACCTAATGTTTGGACTTGCCTCTGAATAACACCAGCTTAATTTTCATAGAGTTCGGATTTTATCACGAAATCTCAGTTCGGGGCGAACCACTAGTTTACGTTTATCAACAGCTCTCCTTGTCCCTAAGTGTTTGCGGTATTCAGTTCCTATAGTTTGCAAGCCAAGCGAGCACTAGGAAGTTTTTCAAGCGTTGTTTCTACCGAGCCATGTCTAATGAGGACTGATGCGATCCTTAGGCCAAGTGGGTCGGCAAATCACAGAAATATCCATTATCATATTTCTTGTGCTTTTCGATCAGCTGGCTATTATAGTCATGTATGCTGGCTATGTAGTGGCTTTATAGTGTATAGTCTTTTGTCGTGCCACTAGTTTCTTTCGAAACAGTGTGGTGAAAGGATTATAAGTGCGCCTCAAGAGGCTCCTTTCGAGCAATTGAAACATGTTATAGAACTTTTCTCGACATGCCGGTTTCCTCACGATGTTTTCCTTCACCGTTTGAGAGTACTGGCATTGTGCACATAAATTTTTGATTTTATATCTTCAGAAATGTGGCAAAGTACGAGCGAGGAATAATTTGACGGTTGTCTGCTTACTATTTTTTTAAATAAATTAATTACAAGGATCACTTTAAAACGTCTTATAGCTAGGTGAATCTAGGTGCCAGATTCACGCGGCCAACCAAGCTTAAAAACAGGCAACAAATTTAAGGGGCTGACAACTATCAAACAACTTCTCGCTCGCACGTTTCGACATGTTGAAAGATATAAAATCACTAAACTCATTTTCGAAAAATCGCAATCAACCATTTTGTGTGCAATCACATTGCACACAGTTTAGTAAAAATTTCATTTCGATCGATACAAGTTTTGCTATTTAAAAGTTTGCTTATGTACGAAAACTAGTAAAGCAAACTTTTGAGTAGGAAAACATGTATCGATCAAAAATATTTTTTTACTAAACTGTGTGCAATGTGATTGCACACAAAACGATTTTTCGAAAATGAGTTTAGTGATTTTATATCTTTCAACATGTCGAAACGTGCGAGCGAGAGTTACATTAGCTCTTGTCTTCGCCTTAAGGCTTCGTTCCTACCGTTCTTTTGTTTACAAAATTATATGATAATGCATCCCAGTGTGGTGACAATCGTTCCAATTTTAATCTTTAAGATATTCATATAAGGAAATAAAATAATTTAATGCCCCAACTATTTAAATATAGTTAGTTAGTAGCGCTTATATTCACAAGCGCTACTAACGGTCGGTCGTAGATTATAAGGCATTGCCTTTCTGCTGTATTCATCTAATTTCCTCGTTTAGGTACATTAGCTCCTCAAAATGATGCCATGCCTATGTTATCTCAATAAATCACACCCAGAAACAGATATGTTTTTTGAAAACATAATTATTTAACCAGTCTAAAGTCTAAAGAACCTTTGTAAAAAAGAAACTCGCCTCTAGACATTCGTAAACGTTTGTATGTTTCTATATTAGATGGTGGCAGTAGCAAGACGTATCTACACTGTACTGTACTGTGTCAATAAGAGTATTAGAATTTTATCTATTTGAACAGGATAAGCAACGGTGCAACCGATCTATTATTTTTGTGTAATGAGTAATATGTACCTCTACTAGTTTTTTTCGTTCGTACCTACTGCGTAGTTATTTAGAATTCATACTTAGATATGTTCAATTGCTAATTTGCGAAATAAGGTCAGCAAAAAGTTGGACTACAATAAAAAGTCAAACCCGCTACGTGCCAAATGGCTAAGAATTACGACAAAAAAATATTTGATGTTCCGCATGTAGACGATTATTTTATTTATTGATTTCAATATCGTTTACATCATAACGAATTAGGATTCGGTACAGTTTGAACCAAAAGTGTGAATAGGGTTTTGACGTGAAAAACAATACTAGGATCAACATTTCACAGGATTTGACAGCCTTCACAGCTCAGTTGGTAGTAGCTAGTAGCTCTGCCTTCTGTGCCGTAGGCCGTGGGTTCGATCCACACCGAGAACAAATATTTGTGTGATGAACATAGATGTTTGTTCTCTGTCTGGGTGTTATATAATATTATAACTATGTATTTACAAAAAAAAGTATGTAAGTAGTATATCAGCTATCTGATTCCCATATCACAAGCTTTGGCTTAGTTTGGGGCGAGATAGTGCTGTGTGGAATGTCCACCAATATTTATTATTAATTTATTTATTTATTATTTTACAGGGTGAAGTTAGAAACTCAAAGATGGACCTCGCAATTATGACCTATCTATTGGTACTTAGGTATTAAAAAAAAACTCCAGATCCGCGACGTCAATTCACTGAAACTCGCTAGGACGCTTAGGTAACTATATAATTATTTGCCAGCTATAAACTATTTTACGAGTAAATAATTTCTAAACCCGAATAATATTGACAAGCAAACATTAATTGAATGCATTGATCCCATCCAACCAATGCACAAAAAATCTACCTATATCGATTTACTTGACGCGTGCCTTACGCTGATTATTTTGATTGCTAGTCATTTCCATTATAGGCAAACGGCCAGCCCGGTAAACTATGGATTATTATTTATCAAACATCAATTCTCAAATAATGATGTTGATTTAACAGCGGTTGCGGGGTTTCATATGTTGAGCGAAGCGTCTAGCGGAGCGTTTTCCAACACTCAGTTTCCGTTATTCTTCGTAGGTTATGGTGGGGCACGCTCCTATCATGCATGACTTACGAGACAATGAAGGCATGGCGTAGAACCTAAAAAGTTCTAAAACATGTGTCAAGTGCTCGAAAGGAGCCTCTTGAGGCGCCCTTAAAACCTTTTCAGCACAATGATTCGAAAAAAACTAGTGACACGAAAAGAGAGAGAGACAATGATTAGATGTATGGTTACCACTTAACATCAGGAGGGCCGTCTGCTTGTTCCTTGTGCAAGTACCTAGTATTAAATAAATAAAAATAGGTTAAGCTGAGGTTAATGTTATATACCATGAGAATGATCATTATGAAATAACATTTAAAATGATAGTTCTCATAAATTTTAATAAAAAAAGTAACTTATATCAATTAAGTATCGATTTCAAATGTGTGTTGAGCAATCTAAATGACAAATGCGCGCAAATTAAATCTGCATTACTCATTATAATTTAAATAATGTTATTTCTTTTTATGTTTATTTTGGAGTGGCTTAACAACTCTCTGTCACCAGAGTTGGCCAGTAGCTAAAACAAGTTACAAACTACAAACAAACTCACTTCCTTTTTCTTCCCAAGTCAATGAAGTCAATGTACTCGTTCATCGCTCCGCTTGTCGCTTCGTGTGTGCGTCCAACTAGGCCATTCCACGCACCATTAGACGTGTATGGGATGTTATTTCGGTGAAATGTTTGCGCGCGCTTTGTGCGGGTTTGGGATGTTGTCAAGCGAGTTAAATTTAAAGAACACTTGTCAAAACTTGCTATTTTATAGGCATGTTACTGTGAACTTGTGAAGTGTGCTGGTAAATGAAATGTGTGAACGTTATTCTAAACGCTCGTTGAGATTTAGGCTTTATTTATTGTCGAAGAAATACCTACTGAGTCTGAGGTTTTATTATTATAAGACCTATAATTACTAAACTATAATAAAACTGAAAAAAACTGAAACAGCTTCATGACTTTAATCCCCAGGCACGATAGATATCTCCCCTCAGATCTCTTAGTAGGTACCAAGTACTAACTTCAGATTCTTTTGAGGATGTCTAAGGGGGGTAGTCAGAGGTACGTCCAAACATTAAATTAGGCACATACCCCCATTTTGCAGTAGTTGGTATTCCATACGTTAACTTTTAGAGGTTGCAAGCCCATCGCCGCTGTTAGAGTACTAACTGGTTTCCTCACAATGTTTTCCTTCACCGTTTAAGAGCACTGGCATTGCGCACATGAATTTTTCGATAGGAAAAATCCATTGGTGCACGACCGGATTCGAACCTGCGACCTTACGCTCGGAAGGCGAGGTCACTCCCACTAGACCACCGGTGCTCTTACTAAACTATAGTAATCAAATAAAAAGTTACATCCAAGTTACGAACTATACTTCTTTCAAATTTCATCTAAATCCCTACAAGTATCCCTACTAGTACCTACAAGCTTTGCTTAGTTTGGGGAGATAGTTCTGTGTGGAATGTCCACCAACATTTATTATATCTGTTGAGGTACTGTTATACAAGGTGTTCCATAAGTTGTGTATATAAACTTCAGGGGGCTAAAGTACCCATCAATATGAACAACTTTTTCTAAGGAACCAACACTGTGAACGCGAAAAAAAAACAGCTGTTTCATACAAAAGTTTAATACCTACCAGGCTAAAATGTATGAAACAGCTGTTTTTTTTTTCGCGTTCACAGTGTTGTTTCCTTAGAAAAAGTTGTTCATATTGATGGGTACTTTAGCCTCCTGAAGTTTATATACACAACTTATGGAACACCTTGTATATTCTGTGTCGATACTAAGGACCTCTCCGAAAACAATGGCATTCAAGATGGTAGTAATTTGTAACTTTTCTCGACACAACATTTAAACCAAATCAATCATTATTACGTAGGGCGTTTTGCAGTGGAGTACAAATGAACCTACTTGAAGCAATCACTATCAATCATAGTTGGACATCCAATTAGCTGTTTACGGCGCTTACCGGCTTCTAATATATTGCTACCAGCTTATATTTTTTCATATTTACCTTCTTGTTTTAAACTAGCTTCCTTTTACAACTTGGCTTGCATGCAATATCTTCAAAATGTTGAAATGTGTAGGTGAGAAGATGTTTGAGGGTTGTCTGCGTCTTAAAGTTGTTTACCTTAAAATTCTCCCTACGGCTTAGATAGACAGCTCAGCTGCCTAACCGCGAAATACAAATGGTGATCGAAATCAAAACTTTGATGATTTTTCTGCAATATTAGCAGTATCTAGAAAAAACTTTAAAATTATAAAAAGAGCTTCTATACAAAGAGCTCATGAATATAAAAATAAAAATGTAGATTGAAATATAAATAAAATAAACTATGTTAGGATTTATAAAGTGTGCATGTCCCATTAATAATTATTTTGTCAAAAAAATTTTTAGAGGCGCCTGACAGCCGGTTTCTGAAAGCTCGATCAAAACTAATCGGATGTCATTTCAGCCATTTCAGCTATTACATCGAATTAGATAGAGATAGCAAGTGACTTGACATCCGATTAGTTTTGATCGGGCTTTCAGAAACCGGCCATTAGTCTGTTATGTAGTATTTATTAAGAGTATTAAACTTAGCTAAACAGTGTTTAGTTTTAAGTGTTTTTTGGAATTATTATCGTTTATAAAGAACTTTTAAAAACAAAACAGTATCTAGAAGTTTTATAGCATGTTAAATTAAATCTAGATGCTAATAAGTACTTTGTGGAAAGTCCTATTTAATTACTAAACTTTAGTTAAACTTAACTTAAAACTTTAAAGGATTTCGCAGTATCGAAATCCTTTAGCTAGCTAAAGCTAAGACCGTAAAAACATCATCAATGTTCAAAATTATTTTTCCATTATCATTTTGGATCTGCGAGAGGGCTCGAGAGCTTGAGGCACTAGCTTTTTTTGAGTTACATACAAACATATCATGCTTTCGCTCTTATATGGTTCTGTAGGATATTCCATCGGTTGGAATATAATAATCGCCATTTTTCTTTAGTGACCTATGGTAATAACAAATCGTACATAAATAAAACCATTTTAAAATAAATTATACACAGCGAGAAAGTATTAGCAAAGATTTATTTATAGGTACATGTTATTTTGCAATTATTTCATGAGTTATGTGAGAATAATATATGCACTTATTTTTAATAGTTCTTCAAAAAGTACATAAAAATGTTATAAATCACTAAATGATGATCGCAATAGCAAACCAGACAGCCTTGAAAGTTAAAATGTCATCTTTTAATCAATATATCGTTCTAGATACAGGTAAGTTGCATCATTTTACTGTTACTAAAACACAAGGCAACAAATTAATAAATTTAAATGGATTATGCATTTAAATTTATTAATCTGTTAACGAAATAGATCTTTCATAGTAGGTAATAATATGAAACTCTGAGTTTTAATTGACAGCATTCAGAGCTCAGTTGTTAGAAGCTCTGCTTTCTGCGATATAGGCCGTGGGTTCGATCCCCACGGAAGACAAACATTTGTGTGATTAACACATAATAATAAATTTCTCAATTTTTATTTCACATTGATTATTTACCTCTTTTTCATGTTAAATGATTATTGACAGACGGCGTACTGATAGAATGATGGTCGTCACACACAAAAAAATATAATGCCTAATTTTTCAGAATCCCTAATTTACATGAGACAAATAAACAAAAAAGTGCTGATACAATCATGTGTGATGAACACATATGTTTGTTCTATGTCTGAGTGCTATTATAAGTTTATATTTACAAAAGAAAGCAATATTATTAATTATTATTTATAATTATTATTATATACTAGGTGTTCCAATACTTGTGTTTAAAAACTTCAGGGAGCTAAAAGTACCCATCACTATGGAACCTACACTGTGAACTCGAAAAAAAACAGCTGTTTTATACAAAAGTTCCATTTTGTATAAAACAGCTGTTTTTTTTCGCGTTCACAGTGTTTGTTCCTTAGAAAAAGTTATTCATATTGGTGGGTAATTTAGCCTCCTGAAGTTTTTAAACACAAATATTGGAACATCTTGTATATTTTATTATATAAAAAAATAAATTCGACAAAATCATTTTAATCGATACAAGTTCTACTTTTGAGTAGTAAAACTTGTATCGATTTAAATGTTTTTTTTTACTAAACTGTGTGCAATGTGATTGCACAAAAATAGTTGATTGCGATTTATCGAAAATGAGTTTAGTGATTTTATATCTTTCAACATGTCGAAACGTGCGAGTGAGAGGTACATTAGCTCTTATGCTTAATGTTCTTCAGAATGGACAACTATACCTACGGGTTTAAAGTTGCAAAACATTCTAGCAAACTAGTTCTGTCCTTGCACAAATATCTGGCACTGTGTGCTCATCTTTATTTATGATAACTCTTTCTTTATCGCCACGGCGTCGGTTGATGATTGTTTAATGGCTTTGTATCGTAACGAATTGATTTTTAATAGGGAGTAAAGGTTCTAGCACCAGTCCTCTTGAAGTCTCGACACGGTTCTTACTGTTCAACCGTTTTATTATGATCCCCCTGAAGCTGGACTCTCGGAATTTTAGTGCATGTAAAAGTCGTAAAAATTACTGTTTTCGTAAAAGTCTTGCAATTGGTAGAATAGGTACTTAGAAAAGTATTATGATGTAATCTGTGTCGTAAGCCACTAACTCATACAAATAACGATAGTTAAGTAAATTTGTATAGTTACGGGAGAAGAGAAGTTTTTTGATAGTGGTTTTTATTTTATTTTATTACATTATAGTTGATGGAACAAGCAGATGGCCCACCTGATGTTAAGTGGTAACCACCACCTATAACAAAGCATTGCCTCGTAAGTCAAGCACGATAGTAACGTGCCATACTGCCCTGCGCCTATCAACTTGAGGCAAACAGATGTTAAGCCTCATGTGCCTGTAATTCCACGGCAAAAACACTCTTCAAACCGAAACACAGCAACGCTGCTTGGCGTCAGAAAAAGGCGTGGTGGTAGTAGGTACTAAGGTAAGTACTTCCCCGGACGAGCCCTTCACAATGAGCTCTACTATACTCTTAATCATCTACGTTTTGCATCACGTAAATAACAATAACCTCGTATCCTATTAATTCCATATTGGCACTTAGTTATACGATATAGCTATAGAAATGTCATATCAGGGTCTAAACAGGATCCACAATCCTATGAAAAACAAATTGTAATAAATATGAGACACGCGTGTAGCGTGCGCATCTGTCAAGCATAAGTAATTTCATACAATTTATCTTTCCAAAAGCGTGTTCAGCTAGATGACAGTGAAATCTTGTCTTTTTTAATTTATTTTTTATACAACTAGCTGATGGAACAAGCATATGGCCCACCTGATGTTAAGTGGTAAACATCACCTCTAACAAAGCATTACCTCGTAAGTCACGCACGATAGGAACGTGCGCGATGCACTGCCCTGCGTCCATCAACTTGAGGCATACATGACTAGTCTATGTATGTCCCCAGTTTGACCAAGAAGTTTATGGTTTGCATTTATACACGAAAATTCCGAGACCTGTGCCCCGAGTATGAGTTTTGCTTACTATTTCGTACCTTTTTAGTTTTTCGTTACGATAGGCCTTTAATGTATGCAGATTCTATAAGCGCCTCTATAAGGCGTGCTGAGTCTTCATACAAAAAAGGCATGACGTTACGAAAAACGAAATACGAAATATAGTAAGCAAAACTCATAACCCCAAGTATGAGTTTTGCTTACTATAACCTAACCTATACCTACTGAAGTTCAAAAGGTTCATCCTAAAACGGTGGAACTGTACATCTTTGTCGGGAATCACCTACCGCATGGTATTGTTGGAAGAATCTTAATTACAAAACAATCAATGTCATCTCTCCAATTTGCTTTATTATTTCTATTGAGAATAGAGTGCTATGCAGTGTGACGCTGCTTAGAGGTTCTTGTAGTCAAGTTTCTGATAAATTATAAGTTACTAGCTGGTGCCCGCGGCGCTACTAGCAGGTTGGTTTAGTATTTCGAGTAGCTTATATTAGCGTGGCGTAGTACAAAACCGCTAGAGTTACACATATGTAACTCTAGCGGTTTTGGCAGCGCACGCCAGAATAGCTCGCAGATGGTAGATTTTTTCCTACTTACTTGACACTTATCGTCATATTTTGGACAATTCATACTATATATTTATAAATTTGTAGTCTATGTGTTATTCTGATGTATAAGTTATATTATTGTAAAGTTTCATAAATTCATTCGATTCAGTAGTTTTTACGTGAAAAGTAACAAACATCCATCCAACCATACTTACAAGCTTTCGCGTTTATAATATTAGTAGGATTTGGTTTATTTAGGCGAAGACAACTGCTGTTTCGCTCGCACATTTCAACATTTTGTAAGATATAAAATCAGTGAACTTATTAATAAGAAATAGCTATTTTTTATTATGCTTTCTTTAGTTTTTGTACGTATGCAAAAAACCTTTTTAGCATGAAAACTTGTTTGGATCAAAATGATGTATATGCTAAACTGTGTGCAATGATGCATCTGATTGCACAGAATTTGGTTTATATTTTAATAAATTCAGCAATATTATATCATGAAATTTTTTAAAAATGCGTGCGAGATTTTTTTTTTACGTTTGCCTGCGTAGGTTGCTGGATTCCCAGTCCCCCTCCACATAGGCGACGCGGGAGTGCCACTGGGTTGTTTAGTGGGTATACCGGGAGCGGAAAACCAAGGAGTCTCGCATATCCCCCCCATCCTCCAATGAGGGGTAATGCGTAACGCATTTTTACCAGCGTCAAAAAAAATCAAAAAAAAGAACATCGTGCGGTTTTTTTTTTCGAATGGACTAAATGCTGGTGATCGTCTGACGATTCTTACAGCGCTACCGAACAAACAGCGCTACCGAACAACATCGTGCGGATAAAACAAAAGCCTTCATATACGGTTCCTCTGGATTGTGTAGTACTGTAACACCGATAGTTTGTAAACGTGTGAACGATGTATCGTGATGTGTGACGTCAAGACAATTGTCGATCGGTCGCCATTTTGCTGGGTTCGGGCCACAGATGAGATTCCCAGGCTGCTCTAGTGGTGTTATTTCGCATGCATATGCCATTTCGCTGTATATTTATCGAGATTTTCGAATCATCGGCAACGGTTAAAAAAGTAACATAAAGTTGGTATTCTATGTACTATATGATACCTACAAAAACAAATGGTACGTACCTATGTATCAGGGTATTGGTATTCTCAGATTAAGTGACACTGGTGTCAATTCTGTTGTTTAATTTTCCTAATTTAACCTAATTTGACAGCACAAAAATATTGCCGTCCCTTTCTAAAAGACCGAAACAACAAGGACAGCTATAATTTTAGAGCTGTCAGATTAAGTGGTCGCGTGGAACTGGCACCTAGAGTCACCTAGCTTTAAGACGTTTCAAAGTGATCCTTGTGATTTTATTGAATAAATACCTATTGACTTTGACTTTGACTTAAGTTAGTTTAGGATAACGCAACAACAGAATCGACACCACTGACCAAGTATAGATAGATACATAGCACTTTATTCTACACAAGAATACATCATAAATCTAGGCGTAACTTAAAAAAGTACAATGGTGGCCTTATCGCTGAAAGCGATTTCTTCCAGGCAACCTTAAGTACGTATCTACGGAACAGATACATTTTGACTTTAAAATCTGGGTATCACATCAGCAAAGTTGTAGACGGAAGCTAGTACATTATATACATACATAAAATAACATGGTATTAAATCGAGTACCTACCTACCTTCAACTATATAAATAAAAATAAGTTTGTAGGTTGCAAGGTGGCCGAGATGTGACGAATCATTCCGTATATTAATTATTAAACTTTTCAGCAGTTTGTAATTTGGATTAATTGATACGGCAATGATATCAACAACACCGTTTTAAGGAAAATCCAAATGAATTTTATACTTTTTGTAGTTTTTATTGCAGTTACAGTCGAAGTGAGATCGCGACAACCAAATCAAAATCTTAATTTTATTGCCCTTTTTCTGAGTACATATGCCTGATTCATTTATTAGCCCTAAATTACTAATGTGTTGGCATCCCAATCAATGTTTAAGTGTCGAATATAAAAGTGTTCGAATTTTCAATTTTTATATTCAAACAGCAGTAGCGGATAAGTTACAGTGTCCCGACGGTTGATTATTAAAAATCGAGATAAAACTGATATAAATGTTCTTTCTGAAGCGTTAAACTCAAGGGACAACTGATTTAACTGCCGTGTTTAGTGATCGTCAATTATGAAACGTTAGAGTTCAGGTTCGAGGATCGTGCGGGGACATTTTACAGTGACACTTAATCGTTGACGTGTTATGGTGGTATTTTAAAGTGTTATTTTATTTTTGAGTTTGGTAATGACTTGGAGACTTGGCTACGCTGTGTGATGGGTACTAAACTTAATGTTATGTAACGTTACATCTTACACTTAACCATACTTAACTACCTTTTTGTTTGATTCATTTTAAACCGATTTTATAATTACCTATAAAAAATGAGGTGCAAGATGTATTTTGATTTTTTATTAGCATTCACACGCATCTTGAAGAGTAGTAGAGCTCTTTTCGAAGGGCTCGTCCAGAGAAGTACTACCACCACGCCTTTTTCTGCCGACAAGCAGCGTTGCTGTGCTTCGGTTTGAAGAGTGTGGTTGCCGGTGTAATTACAGGCACATGAGGCTTAACATCTGTAACCCTCAAGTTTTGATGGACGCAGGGCAGTGCATCGTAGAGCACGTTACTATCGTGCGTGATTTACGAGGTTAATGCTTGTTCCATCAGCTAGTTGTAGAAAAAAACTTATAATAACATAAAAAAATCTTATAATTTATTGGTGGATATTTTCACACAACACCATCTCCCAAACTAAGCAAACTGAAAATGGTGAAAATGCTGTGGGCGTGTACAGGTCTGTGGTGATCTGTGATAAATCTAGGCTTATTATAGGCTCGCGTGGAACTAGCCTCTTTGACTGATGGTACATACAGAGTGACATCAGTTCCCTCGAGCCTGCTACTACGTCAGACAGAGTAGGAACTCTTTTCCGCTGCCCACCTCCATCCACTACGCTCTGTGCTAAGCAAAGGGGCGCCACTCCTGACCTCATTCCCCCCCCCCCTCCCCCCAGTGTGTTCTGTCCGCGCCGGTTTGTCGCTAGCTTCCAACTTGAAGCTATCGACAAACCGAGACTCCCTATCCGCAACCCGCCACTCCGCCGAGACTCCCTATCGGGGACGCGCCACGTCGGAGTATCACCTCTCCGCCTACTGGGATAAACCCAGCAGGTTCGTGGGCACCTCGATTCACCCTGCTTAAAGACGTTTCAAAGTCATCCTTGAGAATCAAATCAATGCATTTCTTTTTGCTTTGGTTACCAACCAACCACAAATGTAGATAAATTACCTTAGCATTTTAGGAAAATAATAATAATAAATAAAAATAATAAATAAATATTTGTGGACATTCCACACAGCACTATCTCGCCCCAAACTAAGCCAAAGCTTGTGTTATGGGAACCAGATAGCTGATATACTACTTATATACTTTTTTTTTTTTTTTGTAAATACATACTTATAATATTATATAACACCCAGACGGAGAACAAACATCTATGTTCATCACACAAATGTTTGTTCTCGGTGGGGATCGAACCCACAGCCTACGGCACAGAAGGCAGAGCTACTACCAACTGAGCTGTGAAGGCTGTCACAATCCAAATGCAAATTATACATCACACTTGCACTTCAGCATCGCAAGCTCTAAATCCATACAAATCGTGGTCCCGTTAGCACGACTTTCGAGGTTTTGTGACTAGTTTCAAAAAAATGATACACGATCGGTCTTTAGGGGAATTCACGGCCAGGTCACGGGCCACGTTGGCCTAACGATGGTCATTGTCCCCACATGGTCTGCACGTTTGACAAACTACCTATACACGATGACAATAACGTGACGGACGCGTAGGAATACAAAAAACATTATTTTGATAACTGACTGTTACCTTCTTGCATGTGTAAAGAGCTTTTTTAAATTCATGATTTCTGTGCAGTGCAGGCGTAAAAATAATAGTGTGACGAATTGGTATCGTGTCCGCCTGAGGGACGCGGAAGAGTTCATATTATGTCAAAGTCAAAAAGTATATATTCAATATAATCACAAGAATCGCTTTGAAACGTCTTAAAAATAGGTGAATCTAGGTGTCAGTTCCACGCTACCAAAGCCTAGAAGAACAGGCAACAAACTTACGGCTTGGTTCCTACCGTTCTTTTGTATGATCCTTGTTTCAATGTAATTAATACAATGTTGAAGCTCCAGTGTGGTGCTTATATGTACCTATAATCAAACCTTGTGATTTCTGCCATTATTCAGCCAATTTCAGTCAATCATGAGTAGAGATCGGATAATCGGATGCATATTTACCTAAAGTAAATTTTTGGCTAACAAATTATGGAAGCGGTTTCATAGGATACTTTTATTAAAATTAAAATCCCGGGATTGCATAAATAATCGGATGTATACAGGGTGCCACGTTACATGTGTATTAAGCCGAAAGGGGGTGATTCTGGGCCCTGAGGGGCATATTACGTTGTAACAGGGCCATTATTGACCTGAATTACAACTACATGAATGACAATTATTGTTATTCGTGTCACTCAAATTTGAATTTCCTGGGATCTCGGGATTTTTAGACAATAGCAAAATTTTAATTTCCCGAGACCCCGAAATTTTTCGAAAAAAAGTGCTTTTTATAATAGCCAACATCTCAACTTTAGGTAAATATGCATCCGAATATCCGATCTCTAATCATGAGCCACAACTGGAATATTTGAATTTCATGATCAAGAAAAAAATGTTTATTTATATAATCATGTAAAATACTACTTTAGGACTCACTCTTAAATAAAAAAAAACGCTGCTAAAGTCATCTATATTAGATACAAAAGGTCTATATAGATATGCTCCAAGCTCTTATATATCAAAATCCGTTCAGTATTTACTTACTTTCCCTGCCTTTTTCCGTAAAAAAAAACGACAAAGACAAGATGGAAGGCTCCTTACTATACCTACCTAGTGATAGACTACTTGCCTGTTAACCTGTTACAACAGCACAACATCCTTATCAGTAACGCCAAGTCTATTAAAATGGGCATCTTACCTTCTTAAGATGTAGGTACATAAGTATATTTAGCTCTAGGATCAAAGTACTGCTTTTTGTTGTTGCGCAGACACTAGCTGGTCCGCTTCGCCTTTGTCAGATAAAACATAACCTATATATATATATAGTATATATACCTATATATATATATATATAATATATATAAACATAGCCACTCAGGATTCATCTATTTATGAATCAATCAGTAAAATACCTTTTAGCAGTACCTATTTACAGTAGTTCCAAGAGAACGCCTAAAAGAACAAAACTACAATGTTATCCTTATCGTGGATTTTTATCCCAGGAGATACATCACACTCACAAATTCACACTCTCACGCATATAGCATACACAAAATTTTCACACACACTCTCAGAAACTCTCAGAAATATAAATACACACTTACATAGGTACACCTATTTATTATTATTATTATGTTCTTAAAAAGATCTGTTTATTATTTCTGCATATAGTAATTTTAAACTTCTGTTGTATGGCATCTCGTTCAACTTGTTGTCTCGGAAGGTAATAGCTGAAATCAGTGCTTTGCTAATGAGCAATTTTATGCGCTGAGCTATTACCTTTTTGTCTAACTGCAACACACACATGGACCTAAATGCTTATTATTGTTTGTATTATTTGTTGTTTTAATTCTGTTGTTTTTTATGCTGATTTTGTATTTTTGTGTCAGTGTATTAGTTATTCAAATAAATGTGTTATATATCTCTCTATCCTATTTTTACACGGACCAAAGTGTACGTCATCATTTCTGCGCTTACATTCATAAATTTCCTGCGCTCATCCCACGCAAAGTGGCGTCAACATAACACGTTTTCTACCACTATTACGTACTAATAATTAGTGGTAGACACTATTAGTAATACCTATTAGCTTAGACTTTCATCGGCGTGTTTTTTCGTGGGACTTATAATACAGTCTGGGTTCATTGAACTATATCTAGATAATATCTGTAATGCCAAAGTTGCTTAAGAAAAAACTGGGCAAGCCCGAAGTGAAAGTTTTCCATTTGAATTTTCCTCATTCTTGAGGAAAATCAAACAATGTTAACTGGTTCTTAGGGATAAGCCGTGAATTATTCTTATTTATGAATTTTAATTTTAATTTCATTTTATTTTATTTCATTTTAATTATTTTCTCTTTAATCTTCTTTCGAATGTTTTGGATTGATATTTCCAATAAGTATTTACGGTAACCAATAACATTCCCGTGCTTAGAAATCCATTTAAATAAATCGCCTTCCAATCCAATGGCTAATCTGCGGAATGGAGCGTCTAAAATCGCAGATTTTCCTCGCTCTTGAATTTGTTACGTGTCGTTATTAGTAGACTTCATGTAACGGATGCGCGTGCGCCGATCATGAGTTATACAGTACTGGAATGGCTGTATCCATCGCATGCATACTTACAGAAATGAAAACAAAATATATGAAAATACTAAACTGGATGCCGATTCTCTAAACATTAAAATCACGGGGTGTTTCACCTAGTGGATCCACGCTCACTTCAATCGAGTTTCCCCTCACTCACGTTGGTATTTCCACTCGCCAGAACACTCACGCGGGTGGTGCTGTGTTTCGGTTTGAAGAATGTGGTTGCCGGTGTAATTACAGGCTCATGAGGCTTAGCATCTGTATGCCTCAAGTTGATGGACGCAGGGCAGTGCATCATAGAGCACGTTCCTATCGTATGTGACTTACGAGGCAATACTTTGCTATAGGTGATGGTTAAGTACCACTTAACATCAGGTGGGTCATCTGCTTGTTTCATCAGCTAAATGTATAAAAAAAATGAATATATTATCGTATGCCAAATTGAAAACTTACTGTTTACGGAATCGCACTACTACATTGAATGCATCATGACATCGCAAGGCATTTCACTAATTATAATGTAATTATTGCTGTCGATGTGTCAATATTGTTGTTCGATTAATTAAACAGCACTAATGTTATAGCCGTCATCGTTGTTGCAGTTTATAAAAAAGAGGCTGCAATATTTTGAGTGCTGTCAAATTAAGTTTTTTTTTACGTGGATTTAGTAATAATGCCGTTATTAACTAATGCTGCTTATTTGACGTAAATATACCTGGCAATAGAATAGAGAATATATTATTTTAGGAAATATCAGCCAGAGGTGGTATGCTAATGTAAACACGAATTGTATTTATTACATTCGTAGATAAATTAAAATAACAATAACTAAATAATATTGATCCGTTCACGGTTTTAACAGCATTACCGAATAATATAATTATAATATAATAATATAATATAATTATATCTAAATCGATCAACGATCTTGTCTCTTTTATATTTCCTAGGTCTATGACCGTCCTTATCCTTGAGCCCACGTCTAGATTACACACGCACAGACTTCGACGTGTCATTCGAGCATCGAACGGTTGGTTGGTTTGTCGCAAGCTTTGGCAGGACTATGATCTAAGAACAAGCAATAGCGATTGCCGCAGCAGTAAAATGAGTCTTTAACAACCGCCAGAGGACCAGTGAAGTGACTTGTCCTTTATTGGAAAATGAGTATAGGTAAAGCTTTTTTACACTACGATTCTACTAGCATGATAAACAGACGATTGCGATAACGGTAACATTTTTTATATGAAATAACTACTTATTCCAGATGTTTGATTGTTTTGTCTTGGAATATTGGGATACAAACGAACTTAATAATCGCGTTTCTAATGATAATAATGTATTAAACCATGATCTATAAATTCAAAAGTTATAACGACTTATTTGATAATACTATCAAAGTCAAATTTATTCAATTGAATAAGGATTACTTTGCAACGTCTTTAAACCCGGTGAATCTATGCGATAGTTCCACGCGACCAAGTCTAGAAAAGGCATATTGCTATCGCTTGTTGTTAGGTTATAGACCCGTGAGATTCATTTCACGTTTGTCATATCGATCATAGCCACATGGGACTTATCATGTTCGATGGGATTCGTTTTTCGCTTGGATAGTTGGGACTGGGATTGGTTATACAATTATTTATCTGTAGGCTAATTGCACAATTTGCACGAGGCCGTGGTATACAAATTGACACTTGCAAGGTTCTCATAGATAGATAATCTTCTTGACGTGTCACTACTTTCTTTCGAAACAGTGTAGTGAAAGGATCTTAAGTGCCCCTTCAAAGAGCCTCCTGTTGAGCACTTGACACATACCTATTTTAGAAATTTAGGTTCTACGACAAGCCGGTTTCGTCGCGTACTGGTACTATGCACGAAAAAGAAGAAGACAGAAGAAGAAGCTTATACATTCTAATGCAGGCTGTATCTATATTTAAATGGATTTGCCATCTCATCTTCATCGTGGAGCAATGATCTACCTTGGCCGGTAATTAGATTTCACTAAAACAAAACCAAGAATTATAGTTTTTAGTCAAGGGCAAATAATTAAAACCTGTAGGGTGCGGTGCCGGTGCTGATAATAACTGCATTAGCGAAAAAAACTTCAAGGATTTAAGTGTTATTAAATAATAAAATCTCCTGCATACTCGAGTGCATTGAAAGAAATCAGAGTCTTGTTTACCGCAGAAAGTAATCGTTTTTAAAGAAGGAACAGATGCCGGTTTAAGACGCCTTCACCCTTCAAAAAAAAAACACAACGCTTGGTGGCAGAAATAAGCGTGGTGGCAGTACTTCCCCGGACGAGCCCTTTACAAAGAGCTCTACCGTCTATCAAAAAATATGGCAAACAAAATAAAATTAAGTACTTACGTACCGTAAAGTAAGTACCTGTATACAATCTGATTCTCTCTGCTATCAAATCTAAGCTAATACCCTAGTAGGTACTTACCTACTTTGATTAACGATACTTTATCACCCGAGGTGGTTCATGTAAACACTGCAGGTAATCTAGCAGATTGCTTATTTCTATGGTAATGCATCTTTGGCATTACGCAGCCTAGCCTCCGTATTCTCCGAGGTGGTCATTAGTCGCCTTCTGTCTTACCCCACTATTATACGTGGATCCCGTTCCTGGCTGTGTTTAACTATCGTGTATGAACGCTACTTTGTTCTGTAGACTATGCGTAGTAATTTAGCTTTGAATAGCTATCGTTGTGTGGGTTGGAAGCTTCAATGTGGATGGTATTTGTGAAAAATCTGTTTTGAATGATTTGATTTTAATTTGAAATCATTTTGGTTGAGTATATCGTTCATTGATACATTGTAAAGTTAGCTCGATGATGTGATACCTGATGATATTATTGATTGAGTGAGCGAAGCGAACGAAAATATTACAGTCAACTGAGGCGATTTGGCATTTTAAATATGTATGTTTGTCGGGCCATAACTTTCGAACCGTTGATCCGATCTACATAAAATTTGGTAAGTCGATAGCTTGGAATTAAGAAATTTACTGGCAAGTAGGTATGAGTAATAGGTATTTAATTCACAGCTCAGTTGGTAGTAGCTCTGCCTTCTGTGCCGTAGGCCGTGGGTTCGATCCCCACACAGAACAAAAATTTGTGTGATGAACATAGATGTTTGTTCTCTGTCTGGGTGTTATTATTTATTATAAGTATGTATTTACAAAAAAAAGTATATAAGTAGTATATCAGCTATCTAGTTCCCATATCACAAGCTTTGGCTTAGTTTGGGGCGAGATGGTGCTGTGTGGAATGTCCACCAATATTTATATTTATTTATTTAGATATTATTTATTAATTTGTGCTGATAATAAAAATCGGTCAAAAGTAAAACTGTTGCCATATCTAAGTAATTCGTAATGGCAAACAGTGAAAGGGCTCATTTCAGGATTTTATAAAGAGTTGATTTTTTTTTGTGTGTAATGTCTATGTAACACAGAATTAAGTAACTTTTTTTCACAAACTGACTTCAAAACAAAACTGTTACAAAAAAAAACGTACAGTCTAATTGAGAATCTCCTCTATTTTTTAAGTCGGTTTAAAGAAACATGCACTTACAGTGTGCATAATTTAAATTAAAAATAAACAACCAACCAAATAAATGACCACTAAATACCTGTCAAATTAGAGTCAATTCCATCAATGTCTGCTGAATGATTAGACGAAAATTGAATGGTAATTTCTGGTAACTTTATTTCATAACTATTATTCATAACATTATGTATTTCTCTCATCTCTTCCACAACTGAGCTTCAACTTTACCAATTCACACGTAAACATAACAATGAAATTTGAGATGAAATGAACATCGTTATGCTCATTATAATTAAATATCTACTAACTACTACTAACTCGATTGAAACAAATTATCAGCCGTAGATCAATCATATCAAACCAATTCTTTTCAATACAATGTAATTTTGCTTTGAATCTCTAATACTATAAGAATCAAAGTCCTGACTGACTGACTGACTGACTGACTGACATATAGACAACGCACAGCCTAAACCGCTGGTCCTAGAGACTTGAAATTTGAGGAGTACATAGGTCTTATGGCGTAGTGGTGTACTAAGAAGGGATTTTGGGAAATTCAACCCCTAAGGGTGTAAAAAGGGGTGAAAACGTTTGTATGAAAAATTGTATTCCTTGAACCTACAATCTTGAAACTTGGAGTACATGTACTCCAAAGCTAAAAAATAGGAAATTCATTTTTGGTATTTTAAAACTGCCCTTAATAAGTGTGCAAAGGGATGTCAAAGTTTGTATGGGAGTTTTTTGACGCGTGGTGCGATTCACTTAAAACTTGGGGTAAATAAACCCCACAATAAATAATTTAGAATCACGTTTTCAATATTTGAAAACTACCCCTGTAAAAGGTGCAATAGGCGGCTCACGGCTCACCACTTTAACGCGTGCGAAGCCGCGAGAAGCTGCTAGTATTATAATAATAATTTATAGGATGTTCAAAATGTATCTAACTTGTCAGTCTAACAATCTTTTTCCATCCAATAACAAGGTAGTGAATTATGCCTGATTGCGTGGTTAATGTAAAAGCTTTTTTGAATGCAGTGGATCGAATATTGTTGTGCATTTGGAAGCTTGAGGAAACTTGTATAGTATATTTATTTTTCCATTATTTGTAGATATTTCATAAGTGAGAATAAATTAGTCACGTTTCACAATACCATTCAAAAACGCTTTTAAGCACGAAGCTCTGGGTATCATGTTTCTTAAATTTTTATTTTATTTAGCGTCTTGGAGACACTTCCGATTGGCAGCGATTTGAATCAGTTGAGCTATCTGCAGACCGTTGGAAAAGATCTAGATCTAGTTTGATATACAAGGTGTTCCATAAGTTGTGTATATAAACTTCAGGGGGCTAAAGTACCCATCAATATGAACAACTTTTTCTAAGGAACCAACACTGAGAACGCGAAAAAAAAAACAGCTGTTTCATACATTTTAGCCTGGTAGGTATTGAACTTTTGTATTAAACAGCTGTTTTTTTTTTCGCGTTCTCAGTGTTGGTTCCTTAGAAAAAGTTGTTCATATTGATGGGTACTTTAGCCCCCTGAAGTTTATATACACAACGTATGGAACACCTTGTATACATTAGACATTTTGTAAATAATTCATTGTAGTATTTGTAAATAAAGTCTTACTTAATAAAATAAAAAGTTTATCTAGCATTTTTTACTTGCTGAGTATGACGAAGAATATTTTGATTGAAAATCTCTTGTAATATTAGTGCCTACTTGAAAAATCATGAGACCTGCAAAAAACCACAGACTATTTCACAATAGCTTCATAACTGGTTTTGATTATTCGCACAAAAGGGATTAATGAGAAAGTAAATTGTTGGTTTAACAAGCCGATATCCACCATGGTCCCATTGTTAAAGACTGGTGCAAACCAGATTTTTAATGAGTATACTTACACGAAGACTGCGATCGAATATTGTAAATAGTAGTCGGTGACGACAATACATTGTTTTTTTTTAAGTTTAATAGGTAGAGTCAGCGATAAAAGTAGGTGAACATTTCAGGTTGGTAAAGTTCAATAAAATTGTTTCTTAAACCAACACTAGTGGCACGTTGCAAAAACAAATACTCCATGGATTTATTAGTATTTCTGCAGAGAAAAATGGAATAACTAAATTTTTTTATCAACTTATGTCGCTGACTGTACCAGGTGTTTAAGTCAGTTTTCATTTACTATGCACGCCTAATAAACGCGTGTACTAGTTAAGCCACTTCTATAATTTAATGTAGCTAAGAGGTGTCTAAGTAATAAAATGCTAATCACCTACAGATTGCATCTCTAGACTAGTCCTAAACTGGTAGGTTGTTGATTTAAATGTCTTTAGTGGACCTAAGTGCATGTTACAGTCTAAATGAGTACCGTGCAAACACGTGCAATTTTTTTTTTATAATGAATAAACCGTCCTTTGACTACAATCTCACCTGATGGTAAGCGAAGATGTAGTCGACGTTGTAGCAGAACGGTCTAGAAGACACCTATTCACTCTTGCCTTGAAGAGATTTAGATTGTAGTGGTCAGGAAAAACAGACGACGGTAATGAGTTCCACTCCTTAGCAGATGTACTTTTTTTCACATGTTTAATTTTTTTCTATCGAAGTTTTAGTTCTAAATTGTGTTTTCATGAAAAAAGCTCCACTTTTCATTGTAACAAAATATGTTACTTGCAATTTTCGTAATTACTTATGTATTTCTAGGTAACCTTACTGGTAATCAGGATACGGGGTTCCAAAAATTTGCGTAAGTAGTTATCGTACTTTATAAACATTTTTGGTGGGAAAACTTTTTTGTACCTTACTGATATTTTAGCTGAACCTTTGTAATATTATTTTATTAAACTTTGTCGCTTGCGATTTTTTATTACTAAATTCAGTGCTTTTTTTAATCGATCTATTCCTATCTAATACCAAAAAAGAATACCAATAGTATTTGTTTGGTGGTCATAAATTTTCTGTTCCTGACGAAATACCATTTTGGTATTAGTTTTTGGTATTCGATAGGAATAATCACTTTTAATCTTGTCAGCCTCTTAAAGTACGAAATCTGGTAAAACAAACTTTTTGGTAGGAAAACTTGTTTGATTCCAAAGGTAACTAACTGCTACGAAAAGGCCTACCAGATCTTCCATGTTGGGATAAAAGAGTTTTCTAAAGTAAGTATGTTAAACATATAACAAGTAATTCTATTTAAAGATTCTAGAAAACTAGAAATTTAACAAAATAGATAAACCGAATAGCGGCGATGGGCTTGCGAAATGTCACTTATAGAGTATTAGAGATCTTTGTGAAGGACTCATCCGGGAAAGTACCACCACCATGCCCTTTTCTGCCACCAAGCAGTATTGCTGTGTTTCAGTTTGAAGGGTGTTGCCTGTGAAATTACAGGTACATGAAGCTTAACATTTGTATGCCTCAAGTCGATGGACGCAGGGCAGTGTATTGTAGGGCACGTTCCTATCATGCGTGACTTACGAGGCAATGATTTGTTATAGGTGATGGTTATCGCATAACTCAGGTAGGCCATCAGCTAGTTGTATTAAACTAGTAGTTCGCCCCGAACTGAGATCTCGTGATGCGACCCGACGAACGCATCAAAACTTTGAGTCGGTAGTAGTCAGAGGCAAGTCCAAACATTATCTTTGGACTTTTTTCTGACTACCGCCTACTAACTTGGTATGGTTACCAAGTTTCAACTCTATTGGCCTATTTATTGAAGAGTTCCGTTGAACAGACCTTGGCTCCATCATCAGACCTGGTCGTCGTCACCATTTTATGAGAACTGAGTACCTCCTTAAATTATTTCAAGAAAAAAAAATAAGAAAAATCAAAGGAACTGGCCGACCAGTAGAAAAACCTTGATTTCAAGGAAACTCTTAGAGATGGGAGCTCTTGGATCGCTGGTTATCTTAATTTAACTTTTTAAATTTTATCTCGAAAACTGAGCGTCCCAAAAAAAAAGTAAAAATTGTTTTGGAATATCCAAACAAAGCCCTTTCATATGACATGTAACTTGATTTTTTTATGTAACTTTTTTTATTTTTGCCCTCTTAAAAAACTCCATATCTCAAAAACCCTTCATCCGATTTTACTCATATACTTACCAGTAAATTTCTCAAGTACAAGCTATCGACATATCAAATTTCATGGAGATCGGATCAACGGTTCTAAAGTTATCGCCAGACAAACATACATACATACATACATACATACATACATACATACATACATACATACATAAAATGCCAAATCGCCCAAGTTGAAACTAAGATCTTCGTTCGCTTCGCTCACTCGATCAATAAAAATAAAAAAAAGTTTACACCCAAGAACAACGAAAAATTGTATATGATATTTTATAATGATACAAACATTATTTAACAAGAAACTAAGAGGTAGATATTATAGAGCTTACAATTATAGTTCAATATATTCATTTAATTTAATTAATGCATTTCAGACTAAACATTTTAATGATTTTTAAATATATTTCCTTCAAGATAATTTTAATTTTAACGGGTAAACTATTGTAAATTTTGATAGCTGCATAAAAGTAGCAAGCGAAATCTAAATAACCAAGCAAAATATACCAATGGTCGACTACATTGTTATTTTTACAGAAAGTAATAAAGTATTTTTAATTGTGCCAAGTTTGGTACAACAATAGATAGACATGTCAATATTATAGAGATGTCAAAACCCATTGATATTGACCTCTGAGAATTTCTCTGACTCATGCTAGTATCTTAGGTCGTATCTCTATTGTCTCCTGTCTGTGAACTAGACAATTGCTGTACCTACCTTGTTATGAAGAGAACTTTGTGTAAGCAATATCAAATTTTGTCTACAGATACGAAACTGCTTTATTAATTTTCGGAAATAATTTGTAGTAATCGTTTGTAAATTTTAAAATAAATTTAAGTAAATAAATTTTCGCTCTTGTGTAAAAGTAAAGAAAGAAAGAAAGAAAACTTATTTATAAACCCAAAAAGAAAAATATACGCTAAATTAGGTGGGTAATAGGTACAGCGCAAAAATAAAAAAATACATATAACACAATAAATTAAATTAAAACTAAAACTAATGGAAAAACACTGAACTGTGTGGTGCTATAAGGGTTAATAGGTCCCTGACTAAGTATTTCCTGCTCCGATACCCATTTTACAGGTACTTTAAAGTAGGTACTTTGGGGTTCATACTCGTACTCTATAGTCTGTTATTATTATTAGAAGCCTGTGGTGTCCCACTGTAGGGCAAAAGCCTCCCCTCCTTCTGTTCAGTCGCTTCTATTTTGGGCCACTGTGGACCAGTTCTTTAAGTAGGCGTCTATTTCGACCCTCCATCTTCGCCGCCGTATGCCACTAGGTCGTTTAGAGATTTAGCCCATAACGCATCCGACATGCGACAAACAAAAAAATAAATAAATTAAACAATTTATTTGCAGTAATACTGTTTAATAATATATACTACGTACAATACCTGTATTTGTACGTATGCAAATGTGTAATATTTTATAATGCTCATTATAACTAATTTAAACTACGCCCGCAAATTTTATTATTTAATGGTAATTCTGAATAAAAATTATTCAGGAAGTGTATTCATATCATGAAAGTTCCAAGTAAAATTGTGAAATGTAACGTTTTGGCAAAAAGAGTGACTGGGGGATAGGAGTTTCGTATCTACACGCATATTTTGTCACTTCATTGTAATGTAAGTGTAATCAGAATAATGTGATGACTATGAAACTTGAAGATATTAGTCCTACCACTAATACCTACTAGTGGCCGCCCGCTGCTTAGCTCCCGTGGTAGAAGTGATTACACTTTTCGGACTCAATATTTTTCCCCCGTCTCCGTTCTATTTGCTAGCTCTATTTGTAGCTTTTCGGGATGAAAAGTAGCCTACATTTCTTTCCAGCGGTTCCAATCGGTTCAGCAGTTAGGGTTTAATTGAGCTATATGATAATATCCAAATATTCAAACATCACAACTTTCGCATATTAATATTTTCGCAATTTGATATTAATATACAATTTATAGTAGGCATATAATTAGTATCACAATCTAATGGTTTATTTATATTGGTTTTGTTTCAATCGTTTAATTTTATTGCTTTATAGAAGACATAAAAAAGCTTTACAGTTAAATTCACACATCATAAGAGCGTTGGGTCTATATTTTTTTGTGGGTCTATTTTACCGACCCACATAAGAGGTCAATCGATACGGGATTTTATTAGGTGATACTTTTTGCTGGACAGTTTTATTACAGCTGCAAATTTAATAGGAATAATTATATTTTATTGTACCTATAAGAAGTTTTGTTGTTTTGGCTTTGGGAGGTACGAAATTAACAAGACTTTTTACTTGGAGGTTTTACTATCTGACAGTCAATTTTAATTGAACCGAATCAATGCGATTCCGTTAACAATATTCAACCAAGTGACTGAACACGCAGTGAGTTTCATGGCATTTTGTTATACATTCACTCATCACTAACGCCACCCGAGTGCTTGTTATGGCGAGTGGAAATATCAACATGAAAGAGGCGAAGCTCGTGTTCGAAGTGAGCATGGATTCACTAGGTGATTTTTCTGTTACACCTAAGTGAAACATGTCAAAATGTCAACGGTGTACCTGATTATTGAACAGCATTTGTGTATCACGTGAATTGTCAAATCGATTCAAAATCATGCAATATGGAGTTGAAAAGTCCACCATTATTTTTATGCCTCTAATCAAAGTGTCCTCATTTTTCTTGCCAATGTTGGGGAAAGCGCATGTGACAATTTATCGTGGTAATCATCGCAATCATGCCATATGGTGTATGGTGTGTATGTATGTCGGTGTTTCGTTTCAACTTACAGTCGTCTGCAATAAGATGGTTTCACTGTATAATCTTCGTTTGCTTTTTTTACAAAAGTTAGTAATGAGTCTACCAATCTTTAACAAAAAATATTTTAAATTAATGTTTTTAAAATTATGAAATGTTTCAAACTATCACAACCTTGTAGTAAGGGTAATTTTTCTTTGACTTTGTTTCGCTTGATCAGTATCCGTGTGTACAAAATGACGACACAAAGAAGACAATTATAAAGTATATAAAAAAAAGATGGTAAAAATATAGATGTTTGTGCACTAAAGCGTTAATAAGAAAATCAGAAATCAATGGCGCATTATGAATCAATCTCAAATAGCAAAAACTAAGGAACCGGCAAATATCTAGCTAGAGCTTCTAACACCTTCTAATACCAACTATTTTATACCGTAACTTACAGAGATAAGGACTGGAATCGATTGACACTTGAACTATCGACTTTGATTCCAGAAACCAACCCAACATTGATTCCCGATTTTGGACTTTAAATTACTTTAGCTACAGTTAAAAACAGCTTGCAGTATTACAGTTCGAATTTTAGTTTGGTTTATCATTCTCATTAATCAAGCGGTCATCAAAGATCCATTAACTCAATTTCTTTTTTCGATAACAATATAATCGGAAAGTTTATGATGTGCCTTATGCATTTTGTGAATGTGACTACAAGCTTATAATAATATACCTAGCAATACTATATATACTATAGCAACATAAAGGTAAGTTGCTATTATAGTATATAGGGTGCTTAACCACAGAATAAAGTTAACTAAATAACTAAGTTCACGATGACTATGACTAAGTATTCATTGTAATTTTCTTTCTAAATAAAATTGGTATTATGTAGATATATAAAAAAACTGTTAGATAAGGTAATAAAAATATATGAAGACATATTTGAATGGTTTTAGAAAGAGGGGTAGGCCAAAGAAAAGATGGATGGATTGTGTGAAAGATGACATGAGTAAGAAAGGAGTGAGCACCGAGATGACGAATGATAGAGGAGAGTGGAAGAAGAAAACCTGTTGTGCCGACCCCACTTAGCGTGGCTTAAGGACAGGAAGATGATGATGAGACACATACGGTAGACAAGATTAGGAAAAATGTCTGCCTGAATAAAAAAATATGTCTTAACCGACTTCTAATCAAAAGAAGGAGTTATTCATCACGTAGGTATTTTTTTGCGAGTACCTATGTATTTTAATAAAAAATAAGCACGTTAAAAGTTAGGTTCGACGTTACCATATTAAGAGCTGATTTCACCATGCTCTGTTAGATTATCCAATGATTAAAGGGCCGTTATATATGTCAAAATGTACGCGTTTGACATCTAAGGTTAGATTTAACGGCTTATTAATCCTTTATCATTTATATCAGTAACCAACAAAGCATGGTGAAATCAGCACTAGATCAGGGGCCTTATGCTCACTTCGAACGAGATTATCTCACGGTGGAGATGACGTCATATCTCGTTCAATAACACGTTGACATTGCGCCTCGCATGAAATTTGTATGACAAAATTGGGGAGTGAGATGGTGAGAATGGGGATAAATAGTTATCGAATGGGATATGACGTCATCTACACCGTGAGATAATCTCGCTCGAAGTGAGCATAAGGCCCGTGGTGGCCCACCTGATCTAGAGCTGAGCTCTGCTTGTTACAACAGCAAATATAAAAAATAAAGTATTTTAGTAGTTAATAGCACCCTGTATAGTGCATCTGCCAACTCATAGTCAAGAAAATTAAGCAATGATTTTCTAGTGATACACACTGACGATTCTATTCCGGTTTCGTATTTACACGGTAGAGTTGCTACTTTTTGCAGTCAGATAGTGTATAACTTTAAAATACTTTCACTACAGTGCCAATCTTTGTACGCGGAGACTAGCTGTATGGTTTTCATCTCAAAATAATAAGACTTCTGAACAAAACACAAACGTCTTCAAGACTATGTCGTGAGTACCATTATCAGTATCAGTCACGGTAGATATCCCTTCAGTACCCGCAGCCTGGGTTTTGTTTTTCGTTTTTGTTTTCTGTATTGTCAGTCTAGGTTTTGTATCTCCAGTCACGGTAGATATCCCTTCAGTACCCGCAGCCTGGGTTTTGTTTTGTGTATTGTCAGTCTAGGTTTTGTATCTCCAGTCACGGTTTTGTATCTTCAGTACCCGCAGCCTGGGTTTTGTTTTTTATTTTATTTTCTGTATTGTCAGTCGAGGTTTTGTATCTCCAGTCACGGTAGATATCCCTTCAGTACCCGCAGCCTGGGTTTTGTTTTCTGTATTGTCAGTCTAGGTTTTGTATCTCCAGTCACGGTAGATATCCCGTCAGTACCCGCAGCCTGGGTTTTGTTTTCTGTATTATCAGTCTACTTATAGGTTTTGTATCTCCAGTCACGGTAGATATCCCTTCAATACCCGCAGCCTGGGTTTTGTTTTCTGTATTGTCAGTCGAGGTTTTGTATGGTGACTCAATAAGCGCCACTATAGGACGTGCTGAGAACTCCCATGGCTACAGGGTGTTAAATACCACTCCTGAAAACTTCAGGTTGCTAAAGTACCCATCAGTATGAATAACTTTTTCTAAGGAACCAACACTGTAAACGCGAAAAAAAAACAGCTGTTTCATACATTTTAGCCAGGTAGGTATTGAACTTTTGCATGAAACAACTGTTTTTTTTTCGCGTTTACGAAAGTAAAACTCTGACTCGAGGAAAGATCTCGTATCAAGTACCAAATCTTGCTTACCTTGACTAAGCTAAGTACCTATAGGTACAAACCATCGGCCTACTGATCTAATCGAAAAAAAGACATAACTTTTTAATTTGATTTTGAATGGAATTGAATGGTGTTCGTCTGACATTATTTAGCTCTACCAAACAAGATATAATATATCACAAAAAAACAATGTAGTAACAAGATATATTATATCTTTTTGTTTGTTTGTAGAGCTAAATAATTGTCAGACGAATAATATTATTATTTCTGTAGATACGACGTATGTAAGGTACACGTGATGACCATGGTCAAAGAGCCAACTAAGCAAGTGCTTTAACCTAAAAATGTCTATCAATAACAAACAAAACCGTATTACAAAGTAGCTGTAATGATTAGCCTTAGATTCAACTGAATGAGGCAAGGGACATGCATTAATGACACTAAGTAGCTACGTGACCATTCTCGCAGGCTCGGTAGTCATTTCCTCCTACGCCTTCTAGTGGAATAGGGTTGGAACATTTGATGAAGGCATTCCAAATTTAAATTCTCCTTTCGGCATTTTACTTTTCTGTGACATTCGTTATTTAAAAAACAAATGCTGGTTGATAGCAATGCATCTTTTTTTTTGAATACTTTTTTTGAATAATTGAAGATATTCCAAATTTAAATATTATCCTAATAAAAACAAAATTCAATTTAAATAAAATACTCTTTGGTTGCACCCGGTTGAGTTCCTATAAAATCTGTTGGTTGGCTTTGGTTGGTTGTTTGGATTTCAGTATTTTTTTGGTCCTTATTATGTATGTAGGTCTATGTTTTTTAGATTCAATACATAATGTACCCAGCAAGGGTGTAGAATAGAAGCGAACCGATATTAAAAACTTGCATCATTTTAATTGTGTAAAATGTTAAAGACATCGTTAAGCCGTCATACAATATTAAGACGCTGAACTTTTCGCTCGCGCATTGCAATATTTTTTAAGATATAAAATTACTGTAGAATCGCAAACAACCATGTGTCAGAGAATAACATTACAAAGTTTTTGTAAAAATATCATTTTGATCCAAAAAAGTTTACCTCCCAAGAAGTCTACGTACTGAATCATACTTTTTGGTATAAAAACTTGTTTGGATATTTAAAATGTTGAAATGCGCGAGAGATAAGTTGTTTGACGGTAGCCACGCGAACATCCTACACTTCAGTAGTATTCATTTCAATATTGTTTCAGTTTTCAGGTACTCAAGCTAGACTTCTAGATCAGTCAGCCCTACATAACTTCAATTACAGTCTGTCCATCAGCCGCCCGTCAGCTGGTTGACGTAAAAACCGCATTACCGCGGGAGGTGCGCACGCGACTCTACGTGCATTAGACATGCATTGTTGGAATGTCTTGCGAGGAAAAAGTTCCAATAACTTTTATAGAAATTTATGAGAGTAGTCCGACAATCATGTTACTTGTATGTGTGAAAGGTGTTCTCATAGAACGTTTCAGGAGAGCATTATTCCAATTTATTTCATACAGACATAATTTTTCGTGCTGCATTTTCATATTTAACAAAAGTACGTTTATCGAAGGGTAGTATTTTTTTTTATACAACTTGTAGATGGAACAAGTAGATAATCCACTTGATGTTAAGTGGTAACCAATAAAAAATGGTACAAAAAAACATGTTTTCGTACTGAAAACTTGTTTAAAATTAGTTTGAATCAAAATGATACTTTTGCTGAATCTTTGTTATACGATTTCCCGAAACTTGGTTATATGCAATTTATTTTTTATACAACTAGCTGATGGAACAAGCAGATGGCCCACCTGATGTTAAGTGATAACCATCACCTATAACAAAGCATTACCTCGTAAGTCACGCACGATAGGAACGTGCCCTACGATGCACTGCCCTGCGTCCATCAACTTGAGGCATACATATGTTAAGCCTGATGTGCCTGTAATTACACCGGCAACCACACTCTTCAAACCGAAACACAGCGTTGCTGCTTGGCGGCAGAAAAAAGGTTTGTTGGTAGTTATTTTAATTCAAGTATCTGCAAGGCAAATCATTGTTCCATAAAAAGATGACAACATTTGTTTGCCTGTTTTTAAGACTTAGTCACTAGCAGCGCTTAGATTTACAAAGTTTGTATAATCATTATTGCATCTAAAACTGTGATAAAATACAACCTTCAACTTTGGAAGGCTACATAGCTCCACAATTGCCTAGATTTGTTTGTTTTACGCGTTCATCGTGAGTGATGTAGTGGTTTTGTTTTGCGCGGTTGCTGGTCGCTGATCGCTTGCGCGTGGTCGCCGGACCACATAATACCCTTGTCAGAAAGTGCTGTCTACTCTGAAACGATTGGCTATCGAACGAGTCAATAAGGCGAATACAAGAGCTAATGTGACTCTCGCTCGCGCACGTTTCGACATGTTGAAGATATAAAATTACTAAACTCATTTTCTAAAAATCGCAATTAACCATTTTGTGTGCAGTAAAAATTTGCTTTACTAGTTTTCTTACATAAGCAAACTTTTAAATATGAATAATTGTATCGATCAAAATGATATTTTTACTAAACTGTGTGCAATGTGATTGCAAAAATGGTTGATTGCGATTTTTTGAAAATGAGTTTAGTGATTTTATATCTTTCAACATGTCGAAACGTGCGAGCGAGAGTCACATTAGCTCTTTTCGTCGCCTTACATGAGAGAAGAAGGAAGAAGAAGAGCGAGAATCAACGGCTTGAAGCTGTGAAGCCTGACTCTCGGCAGTCAGAAGTAGTTGAAAACTACACTCTAATAGTCAAAGAATCTCTTTGAATACAAGTAAAATTAACTTTGCACTTTGTTCATAGTTTTCCCTCGCTCGGCTCTTATATGAATAAGAAAATATGCAATCCTAGTTACATTGATTTATTAGAAAATCTTAATTATGTTCCTTATTTTTGAAGATTCGTTGAATGATGATGTTCCTCTCGTGAGCACCGGATCTGCAAATCTCTTAGAAGAAAAGTTTTTTTTTACGAGACAATTCTACAACAATACATAAAACTAAGGCTTAAACATGCAAAATATTAAAAGTTGAGTTGTTTACAATAACAGCTAGAATTATTGGAGACAGGAATTTTGAACGCGCGTATGATGTTTGTTTCCTTAAATAGCAGTATAAAAAAATAGACGTAACATTATCAGTTTCAGAGTAGCACACATGCGCCCGCGCATCGTCCGAGCACGCTTCAATGTGTCATCGATCGCGTGCCGAAGCTAAACGCAGCTATTTGTGGCCGGCCCTCGACCATGTGGTCAATGGAGGCATTATGTGATTCGAGACGGTCTGTTTGACGGAAAATGAATGGAATTCCTATGGTTTTGATTTATAGTGTCATTCCGGAAATCTGTACTTATGGTAGGCAAGTTTTTTGCCGGTTATTCTAGGCTTCATCATCATCATCATCATTCTGAAGAAGTGCACTGCAGAACATAGGCCTCCACTATACATTATCAGGAAGAACGATTCTGAGCCCTCTCCACCCACGGACTTTTCGAGATCTTCACAATGTTATCTTTTAGGCTTGGTCGCGTGGAACTTGCACGTAGATTCACTTAGCTTAAAGGCGTTTCAAAGTGATTCTTGTGATTTGGATATATTAAGGCTGGCACGAAGAGTCATCTAGCTTGAAGACGTTTCAAAGTGATCCTTGTGATTACTACTACATTATAAATACACTTTGACTTTAGTACATCAGTACATTACAATATGTCTCTTTAATATGCTTATCACTAGAGCACTGATATTTTTCTTAAACTCGCATTGTTTACTCTTGCATATAGTTGCGTCGTCTGCGCGCTGTACCTACAGCACTCCAAACGTTGCTCATATAAATATTAGCAGGTACCTTCTCTTTAATGGGATTCGATGGGCTAATATATCTAGTCAATGCTATGCAACAAGAAGCAATAAATGTTTTTATAAGTGATTTGTTGATCTTTTGTTTGGGATAAAGACAATAATTAATACGAGTACGATACACATTGTGAAGTCAAAGTCGAAAGGTTCAATAAAATCACAAGGATCACTTTGAAAGTTCGCAGTAAGTCGGTAGATAGGGATATAAAATCTTTCATCTTGGCAATGTATGGTAGAAGCCTATGTATGTGTTAATTATAATGAAACAGAGGCATTTTTTTCATAAAATCAAGATGCCTTTTACATGTCAGATGTCGTAAGGAAAACGCATCAGGGTATGGGTACCAGAATCTTCTTACTACTTCCCCAAACAAATATGAAGAAGGCCTGTTTTTTTATATTTTACTGATGTAACCAGCATGTGGTCCACTCGAGGATAAGTGGCAACCATTAACAATAACAAAGTATTTCCTCGCAACTCGCATCTCCTGAGTACTGCGATCGATAATCCACGCGCCAAGTGTGGTGACCACTATTAATATCCACTCCACCCCTCAAATATGAGGGGGGCCTATATTCATCAGCAGTTGAACATCAGGCTTATGATTAGGCTTACGATATGAGTAGGTTAAGTCAAAGTTAATAAAATCACAAGGATCACTATACTAAGGATAACTATTACAGAAATACTTGGAAGAGAAAGGTATCTCCAATTCAATTACAATGTATTCCTTCCTGTACTTTTTATTGTACAATTCTCATTAAACTGATTTACATCATGTAACTGTATATTAATGACGTAGAAGAACTAAATTACTTAGCCGCTGTAAAATCTCAGCTACATAGTTACTTTGTCCTGACCGCACTTGGTTCTACAAATCGCCTTCGGGGTTTACCGTAGAACTCAGAATCTTCAGCGAGTGAGCTCTGCGAGAAATTAATGAGTATAATATCGATAGTCGATTGATCTGTATAGTAGGTAGCAGGTTACTTATGAAGTGTAACTAAGGAAGTTTGGAAGAGATCGCTCTCAGCGGTAAGGCCGCCCATTGTTTTGCCTAAATGTATGCCTTAACCCTGTTTTTTGTTATTGTGTGGTGAACAATAAAGAGTTATCTATCTATCTAAGTTTCGGCCGCTTGGAAAATGTATTTTGACGTTATAAAACTTAAACTTGGGAATGTATTTTGACGTTATAAAACTTTAAACTCAACTCACGACTAAAGAAACTAAGATAAAAGTCTCGACAAATTATTTCTGGCATTTCGGAAGAGGCTGAAGAGGCTTTTGGGGTGACCCCGCATTTTGATTGGTCGTGGTTTTAATGGGGCTGGAAGGGTTTGAATCTGGTCGTTCAAAATTGATCGATTTAATGTGCGCCATTGCTCTCAAACGGCGTGCAAAAATCGAGAGGAAACCAGTTAATTTCTAACAGGAGTGATGGGCTTGCAACCTTTGACGTATTTATATTTTTCATATTAAATTGAATGCGCAGAATTGAACGCGCAGCTTTTGACCGTCAGCTGGTCAGTTACCCACCACGCCTCAGGACGTCAACTACGCAACATTGTCATGCTGTAGAATCTGTAGATGGTTTACAACCTTTGACGAGGTGTGTGATCCTTATCTTTATGGAAGGAAGTGATTAATGTGTATGGTAATAAGGGTTATGGGAGACTTACTAGATGTTTATATAGCCATTAAGCGCTTCGTAAACCAACCATCAGTCGGAAGAAGTTCACTACTGGGCATATGCGCCCATTATCAATTCATATTCAGGAAAATGGATTCGGAGTCTTCTCCAACCATCGATTTCACACGTTCAATGTCGTCGGTGAATTCGGTAGATAGTGATTTTTGTAATGTCCACTAAAATTTTATTTAAATTATATAAAATAATTAAACACACTGGCCTAATTTCTGGTTTTATTTCGGTTCTCGTTTAAATCGTTTCGCGTCGTTTCCCGTACGGTTGGCCTCTTGGACCCGTCTTATCATATCCGTTATGCCACCCTTGCTCCGAAGGCTGCAATTAAGTTAAAAGCTTATTCAGAGTTGGCTCCATTCTTACTACGTGCATTAGCACAGAACAATGAGAATCATCATTAGAGGCTCTATCTACTGCGACAGGTCCAATGTTAGTGAGCTGAACTTTATAAGAAGCTTCATCATAGTAACTAGTACCTTGAATTGGTGCTAATTCATATCCTGTCTAGTCGCGTGGAACTGGCGCTTATTCATCGGTACGTAGTTACTCCCTATATTTTTACACTTAACTTATAAATGTTGCGTTGAGTTTGATGGCCTGGAGGAAAAAATAACCCCTCCATCCTCGTAGGAGAACTTAATACCCCGTTTACACTCAGCTCATGTCTGTGGAAATGTGCAGAGACATGGGAAGGGACTTGGGCAATGCGAGAATGTAAAACGGGCAACTTTCATGTCCACTCGCGTTGCCGCTCGCGTTGCCCGTGTTGCGTGAACACACATTGCCGGCGACGCTGCCGCAGACATATGGACGGCAACATTTCCGTCCACGCGAATGGCAGCGTGAATGTCTAAATGTTAACGCAGTATAAGGAATACCAAGTACCACCACCGCGCCTTTTTCTGCCGCCAAGCAGCGTTGCTGTCTTTCGGTTTGAAGAGTGTGGTTGCCGGTGTAATTACAGGTACATGAGGCTTAACATCTGTATGCCTCAAGTTGATGGACGCAGGGCAGTGCATCGTAGGGCACGTTCCTATCGTGCGTGACTCGAGGCAATGCTTTGTTATAGGTGATGGTTGCCACTTCACATCAGGTAGGCCATCTGCTTGTTGTATAAAAAAACGGACAATCATATACCAAAAAACTCAAGGGTTCCAAACTTTAAAACCTTGTAACTATGACATATCTCCGCAAAATAATAACGCAATATCGTGAGTGAAAAATATGGAGGAGGTCTATGTCCAGATAGTCCATCAGTGGGCTTCTTGAAGCTAATGATTCAAAAGGCTTCACCTTGTTCCTTGTAACCTTAATCCAAGGCGGCAAGATACCTCTAGGTCCGTTCTTGTGTGATAAATGCAGGCGACAGACAATGTGCTAGTTCTATAATGTAATACGATGGTCTTCAGTAAATCTGACGGCTCCATCGGCTCGTTATGGTGACGAAGACAAATTATTTAAATAGCTTGTAATTACCACGACTAACCGGCTGGGATTTTAGAAGTCATCGTAGGGCTCGTTCCTTTCGTGCGTGACTTACGAGGCAATGTTTTTTATAGGTGATACTTAACATCAGGTGGGGCGCCTGCCTGTTCCACCAGCTCGTTATAAATAAATATGAAAAAATATTTCCAGATAGGTATCATATAAACATACCTTATAACTCCATTTTCATAGTTATGCGACTTGTATCTGCAAAATAAAAAAAAAACAACTTCAGATAAGATGGATCGTACAAAAAAAAAAAAGTTTGGTGGACTTTCCACACAACACTATCTAGCCCAAAACTAAGCCAAAGCTAAACGCCTTGGGAGCCAGATAGCTGATATAATACTAACATACTTTTTTCATTGTAAATACATACTTATCACGAATCTAAAGAAATAAGTAAGAACTACTTCATAGTTCTGAGCATATTCATGGCATATTAGTTTTTTTATTTCTTTATCTGTGCCATTTGCCGAACATACAACATCTGTTTCATACAACTCCACGAAATGTAAATATATACTATCCAAGATTAATCAGTCAGCCAATTTTTATAAACTCCTACGTGGACTAGAACAGTGGGTTTCCTCAGAGGGCGTGTACCCCGCCCAATGTACTCATCAACATAGAAGGAGGTATATCAATATTAATATGATAATAATGTTGACTTATCCAGTCCTTTGACTGCCCAAACAGTTTTAACGCCTTTCATCACAGAACAATACGTAAGATCTCTATGTTTATCTTTTTACACAACAGAAATAACTCGATTTCTAATAAGTTTACTCTACGGTAATAGAAACGTAATGGCTTCTGTATTGTTCAAACATTTTACTTTTTAACTGCGTAACGCTGATGATGTAGAACACAAACATCTTAAGGTACTTACATAAATAAAAAAATATCAAATAATGAAAAAAAAGTTTAGTTTGTGACGGCACATGGAAACAAAGCGATGCACAGACAACTTGTTAGAAAACCGCGTTTGAATTGAATAGCGTAGTAAAATTAATTGTTTCATGAATGAAAAAAGTAAGAGGAGATACCCACCTTCTCCTATTTAACTTTTATGTGGTGTGAGAATTTCAGTGAAGACTAAATGAGTTAATTACATAAGTAACTAGGTACTAAACTCTAACCACATTTACACACACACAAACCACAAACGCGCGCAATAGAGCGTGCGTGTGGATAGACGGGAAAGACGCCAATAATTATAAAAATCTGCCTTACTCAAAATTTCGATGATGACGATGAACTGTGATATGACTTTCTTTTAAGTAACTAAAATAGGCCACTAACATAGTAGTGTAACTTGAAATGTTGTAGAAAAAACAGGCGTTTAATGCACATTACTTAGTTTATTGCGATTTTATATAATCAAGTTCAGTGATTTTGTATCTTTCAAAATGTTAAAATGTGCGAGCGATAAGTACATTAGCGGTAATCTTACCATAAAACAGCTCGGTTAAAACTATTCCATTCTAAGGGCCGGTTTCACCATGCTCTGTTAGATTAACAAAGGATTAAAGGGCCGTTAATTATGTCAAAATGTACGCGTTTGACAGCTAAGGTTAGATTTAACGGTCTTTTAATCCTTGATTAGTAACTAACAGAGCATGGTGAAACCTGCCCTAAGTTTCTGTGAGAGTAAGTGACTGAGAATTATCATTTCACTAAGTATCATTTCACATTTCAATTTTGGTTTCGCGGTAAAACAACTGCACAGTAGGTACGAATGAGAGGTTTGCTTGTTTTATATGAGGTAATGTCAAAGTAAAGAAAACTATAAAAAATATCACCATCCGTTCAAATTATTATAAATCTAAGCAAAGCTTACTATTTAGGGAATAACTACGCAGGTGGTCAGTAGTCATTGCATTTTGTTGTATGAGTGCTAGTGTTGTTCCATGTATGAGTGCTAGCGGCTTCAGATTCGGTCGTCTCGTTTGTGGGATCAAGCGATCGATATTAATAGTGAAGTACTTAATTAAGTATCTACTTGAAAACCTTCAGTGATCATTCACTGATAAACTTTAGACTTCATAGTCTGAATGAAAAACTGAAAAATATGACCACCATAATTTTAATTTAGATAAGTTTAGATGAAGTTTTTTTTAATGTTCATATAATTCATCATTATTTTCCTGTCCTTAAGCCACGCTAAGTGGGGTCGGCACAACAGGTTTTTTTCTTCCACTCTCCTCTATCATTCGTCATCTCAGTGCTCACTCCTTTCTTACTCATGTCATCTTTCACACAATCCATCCATCTTTTCTTTGGCCTGCCTCTCCTTCTTAAACCATCCACATCCATTTCCAACACTCTTCTCGTAATATGACTTTTTTCCCTCCTCATGACATGCCCATACCACGCTAACCTATTGCTCCTCAACTGATGCATCACAGGCGCTACTTTCAAACTTCCTCTAATATACTCATTCCTTGTTGTATCCATCCTTGTCACACCGCACAATGTTCATATCATTCATGTCTGTAATAAACAAAGACTTGTGTGGCATTGTTATATTTTTTGGCTTCGGCGCAACATTCGGACTACCAGACCTCTTTGTGCGACCTTAGGTCCCTCCCGCAACGCTAATGGGCCCTGCTCCAACGTTGTAAACCACGGTAATAGCGCTCTCACAGAAACAATCCGTTCGAATCCCATAAGTACCGCAATATTAATTATTCAGAATACATTATTCTATACAAATAAAATTACGAGACCGTAGTTCATTCACTTAGAGTAATTATCTTGGACGGAGCCAATGAGTAACTGCCACAGCCTTTTTTTGTGAACCTTAGCGTGGTAGGAACAAGAGTTAGAATGGCGTAGGTTATGATTATATCGTGTTATGATGGGTGCGATATGGTAGGATGGTCGGCGCTGAAGCGTGCCGAATTGTTGCCCAGCTACCACTCCGTGGTTCAAGTTTCTTCCTATTAAACGTACAGTTAGCTGCAAAAATCCACTGACTATGAAATACGCACGTGAGTCATGGAAATTTTATTCATAAAACGTTGTTTATGAAAAAATATTTAAAGTTGAAATAGGTTTTAGGCTTGTCCAGTACAATATTGTCTTCTTAATTTAGCCAAGCCAAAGAAACCAGTGACACGATAAGAAGAAGAAGAAGTTTAGCCAACTTTATCCACCAATTAAGACGGAGATTACGCAAAAATTAGAAGCAATATCGAACCTAGAGCTTAGTGGCAACATTTTAGTTAATTTCACTGACTGTACAAAAAAATAGTCGTTTTTTTTATTAACGGTTTCAAGAATAAATGCAATTAGCTTTCTCGGAAATGACGATTAATGGAATTCCAATAAAACGTTCAGCAAACATTTGTATTGTACCTACTTTAACACGTGAGCTCATGAAATCAATCTATCTTATATAATTAATGAAGATATGAGCTGCTTACTGCTTGGATTATAGAGGTACTTACGTATAAAATTCGAAGAAATTATTAGGTTTACTTTGGCTAGCGAACATACCCATATAGTATGATGATCATAAAAATCGATCACATTTAGGAAATTAGTAACCAAAAAAGTCTATAAAAACTAAGTATTAATCAAGGTACACGGGATGTCCTAAGGGTGTCGCATTTGCTGCGTTGTCGCGTATTACTGGAAGTAAGACCAGCGTTATAGTAGCGTATGCTGCTATAGCATGTATGCTGAGTGACGACCAATTTATGTCACTTACTTACGTACTTTTAATGTCTATTCTTGTATTTATATAAATTGTATTTACGTGTAGCATAAATAAATGATTTTGTATTGTATTGTATAAAATTAATTACAAAATCTCTTAATACAAACGAATGAAACCAACAAATAGGTAGATTTTGTAGTTTTTGAGTTCTTAAAATTTTTATTGCGTACGGAACTTTGGAACTCACTTCACCTAAAGAATCAAAAGTATATATTAGAGATATTTCATTCCTTATGTATATCTTTATGTACTTATACTAGTATATACTTGTAGTTTTCATTGTGAACTTACGTGTCATTCGTTCCCACAGTTGAGTAGATTCAAAAAACCGCAGTGCTTACCAAATGGCTAACCAGAGGGCAACGCAATTGCGTTATAAGGCAAATGAGGGTACAATTATGCCTAGGTTGTTCCCACTGACGCATTAGAGATGCCATTTGCTCCTGATTTCTTATGCAGTTTAGTGCAGGGGGGCAAATCGAGGCTGGACTTTGACATGTCCATTTCAACCTTGTCACGATATACACCAATTGTGATAAATATCTCATATATTTATCACAATTGAAGCTTCAATTTGTCTTTTAAGGTAAGTGAATTTGCCTTTCCTTTATTAACGAAGTACAAATAAAATATGTTTGGTTATTTTTTATTTTTCTGGTAAATAAAGCTCCAAAAGTATCCTACTAATATTATAAATGCGAAAGTTTGTAGGTATGGATGGATGGATGGATGGATGTTTGTTACTCTTTCACGTAAAAACTACTGAATGGATTTTAATGAAACTTTACAATAATATAGCTTATACATCATAATAACACATAGGTTACAATTTATAAAGATATTGTGTGACTAATCCTGCGCAGACGAAGTCGCGGGCTCCAGCTTGTTACTTATGTTGATGAGATTATTACCAGCAGTCGTATTATTCTTTCTTTCTTTTCTACTCATTTTTTTGTGAGCTTATTATATATTTTGCCCCTCACGTCTGCTTTGGTGTAAACCGAGCTTTAAATAAAGCCTATTACAATGAATATTTCTATTATTTCACTCCAAATGGTTACTGTATCATCCAGGGAATACAGAAAGCATTTGTAGCGTTAATAGAATGTTTGCACTGTCCAATCCAATGAATATGATTCGTGTGCCATTAGATTGTACCATACACTGTCATAACTGTAAAGTAAATAGCCTATCAAGCAGTATTGATCGTCTGAAGCGTCTTGAATTTAATGCAAGACTATAGATTGAAAACGTAGGCCGTTCAATACGTAATAGGTAAATTAGAACTGCTTCTCAAACGTTTGTACGTACCTACTTACCTAATAAGAACCAGGATATTTTGGTCTTTATTTATTTCTTTCTGTCTGCAGATAGCTCAACTGTTTCATATGTATTTTGTACATTTTGTTAATACTTGTATTCATTATAATTTTCATTGTTAATTTTTTTTTTTACTAAATTAGTTCAGCGCATGACATGCGGTACCCTAATATCATTACGATCTAGCCAGGTAGGCTAATGAGTAATTTTGTTTTGACTTAATTTTATACATATTCTTTGTAAATAAATTTTATATTCTTTATAAGTGTTCATGTTAGCGAAGACATGGAAAAAATGAGTATTTTTTTGTTGAAAATTGTGAGAGTGTAATTTGTTTCGATTTCTACTAATTTCAATTCATTTTACAAAGCTTTTTATAAAAATATTGTACGTTGAAACGAAGCGCGTTTATGTCTTTTGTTAGCATAAAGCCTCTTACTGTTTTGAAAAAAAAGGCCGAAAGTTAAGATAGAAAAAAGTATCATAATTGAACTGTTTCAATAACAACAAATATGATATATTATCCGAGACATCCTCAAAACTTGAATAGCTCAAAACTTGATTAGAGGGGGTAATTTTTATCGTGCTTGAATAATCCAGTACCTAATATTAGTTAAGCAAAAGTTATTTTTATTATTAGTGATAAGTTTTAAATTTACTTATATAAATTACTCAGGTACTTACTTTAAGATACCCATTAAAGGGGCATAAAAAACATTGTCATGCCCCAGCGGGGTTCATGTCCTGGACATATTGTTACCCATAAGAACTAACTGTATAGAACTTTGAAACAATGAATAAATGCTATGATTATGAATAACCATTTCTGCAACTAAAATAAATTCATGAATAATAAAATAATTATATAAATTAAACGATTTTTTTCTGCCTAAAATACATTGCATGTGCTTGTTGCATGTATGGTAGAAAAACTCTAGAATTTAAAATTATGTTTTAGAAAATTTTAACCTATTTTCTCATTTAGTCGTATTTCTTCAACAAAATCAATAGATTTGCCTACCTCGCTGCTGGTGCTTAATACTTAACACAAAGCCTTGTTTTAGCGTTTAGAGGCGGTCCTACGACCATTAAACAACAAATTATAAGTAAACACATAATAAAATGGCGTAAGCTGCGTTTCGCCTGTTTGTTTAAATGGCAACACTAATGTGCGATCACGTTTACGGCTGAATTTACGGCTGGCAACACTGCGGTCTCGTTTGGGCAGTATGCGTTTCCCGAGAATACATCTGCTTGTGGGATGAAGTTGTTTGACGAACGGAAACTGCTGATACTAGGTACATTACTTGAGCCCGCGACATACAATAAAAAAGCAATATAATATTGTTAAAAAACGAAGTAGGAAAAACTACAATTTTTCTAGTATGTGAAGAATTATTTCGACGCGAAAATGCGACTAACGACAATCGCGTTTTTTTTCTTTTACCAACATTGGAAAATAATACTTTTAATCGAAATAAAACTGAAACTGAAACAGCTTCACGACTTTAATCCCCAGGCACGGTAGATATCCCCTCAGATCTCTTAGTACCAAGTACTAACTCCAGATTCATTTGAGGATGTCTAAAGGTGGTAGTCAGAGGTACGTCCAAACATTAAATTTGGCACATACCCACATTTTGCAGTAGTTGGTATTCCATACGTGACAGGTTGCAAGCCCATCTCAAATGTTAGAGTACTAACTGGTTTCCTCACGATGTTTTCCTTCACCATTTAAGAGCACACTACATTTTTCGATAAGAAAAATCCTTACGATCGGAAGGCGGGGTCACTCCCACTAGACCACCGGTGCTCTATGCTATTTTAATTTGGACCTCACAATGGTCGTAAGCGCTACGGCAGAGTGCGTGTGGTTTTGAACATGAATTTGATGGTCCACACAATGTAATAAAACAGCACGCATCGAGATGTTAATCAGAGGACACCAGCCTACCTTTTTTTTGGTTTTTCTACCGTGCCTGAGAATAGAATCGTGAGCCTTTAAATTTTTATTTATTATTTTATTGTCACAATGCGTTTGCAACATGGCTATCTGTACCCGTTCTTAATATTCAGTACAAAATGCTGATTGAAAACAGAGTGTGATCTAACAGTTTATTTTTATTTTATGACAGGATAATATACCCTCCACGTTGCAAATTCTATTAAAACCTGGAAATTATAGGTTTCATAACCTTATAATATAATATGTTCCCAAACAATAATATTACTAAGAAAGTAATAATTGTCTGCGTTGCGTGTAATGTACATTTTTACATCACTTCGTGCTGTCGAATGCATTGATTTTACAATAGGAAACCATCTTTTGTAAGCACATTGAAAGATCCAAGAATTTATCTCAGATAGTTTCAACACGTAATTCTTTCAATAAGCTTTCTCAGGTCTTTGAAACAACACGTTTAGGTTCAATTTCCACTGGCATAATTTTTAGTTTATTGTGAATTTAGTAACATCCCACGATTGGTTGACAATACGGTCAAAGACAATGTTCTTTTTGTCTTTGTCTGAATGTGTTAAATCGCTTATAAATCTCAACTATTTGTTATAGAATTACCTATTATAGTACTCGGCTTTTGTATTAACGCATTGTAAGCGCAAGACTGTGTCTGTAATCTTAAGTAATTTTACTTTTACGGGCTTATGATTCATTCATCAAAGTCCACTGCTCAACAAAGACTTATCATAGGATACTAGAAACATTGAAGGAGTGGTTTCATCAATTTATGGAGCCTGGGTCGGCTCTGTGTACAGTGTATAAGTATAAATATCGCTTAGCAAATAAATGTTTTAATTATTTACTTTCTTAATTTTTACTTCGTTTTCTTGCGCTCTAAGATTTGATCAAGAATCAAAGAGAGCAACAGCAATTTATTAAAACTATGGAAGACTGACGTGATGCGTGAAATGTCATTTTGACAACTGTTGTATTATATCAAGCTTGAGAGTGGAACTCATTACCGTCAAAAGAAGCAACTAAACTGTGAAAGCAATGCAAAATGTAATGCGTCAGTCAACGTTCATTACTGACTGTCATGGTGTCTCTAGAAGTGTTCATATAGTAAAAAATTCGACCACGTAAACATTTAGTTATCGCAACTTTATTTGACTACAAATTAACTAAATTACATTTTTATGGTAATCTTCTATTTTTTTCAAATTTTACTACGAGGTTTTTTTTTACAGAGCCAACCCAAAATGAAATATGTCCTTTAGCGTGATTTTCATAGCTAAAATGTCAAATGCAACTTCAATGCTATAAAGTTTGCTATTGTTTGTCAGCAAACTGTCCATGTGTTGTGCCATTCTAAAGTACGGAAACTGTAAACGCCGTTGGGTTAATATTATTAACAATAGCTGAAACTATTAATATAAGTTATAAGACTTAGCTATTTTCAATTTTATGACCAAAATGTATTGTTCAAAACATTAATGTAGGTATATTGCACTAACATATCCAATAAGTTCTAAATAGCGGTACTTTAAATTAAAAAAAACGATTACAACTTCACGGTTTTGACCTCCAGGCACGGTAGATATCCCCTCAGATCTCTTAGTACTAGATATGACAGTACCCAGTTGTTTTCCAAACGTGAAAGGCGGCAAGTCCATCGCCGCTAGAATACTACTGCTTTCTTCACGATGTTTTCCTTCACCGGGTGCGAGTTCTAGCATTGAAGACATAAATATTCAAAGAGAAAAATCTTTGAATATTTATGTTTTCAAAAGACCCACGACCTTACAATAAGGGTCAATCCCATTGGCCCACCAAAGTCGATTTGTGTGGTACTTGTGACTGCACTTTATGGTTGGAATAAGTAACATACAATTCTGTATTCCTCTCAAATGATTACTATAGAACGAAATTGCTACCTGATGGAAGAATGGGGTAGGTGAGAATTTCACTGCTAAATTGAGATAAGCCATAAAGCTTTGAGTTGGTTTCAGAACAACTTGTTAAAATATAATTAGTATCTGCGTATAGCACGGCGCGTAGACTGTACTAAATCCTACACTGACATAACGGAGATATGACGTCATCTCTATCGTGAGATAATCTCGCTCGAAGTGAGCATAAGGCCCCAGAAAATCCTCTTCCTAAAACATATGATTTGCCGAACTTTATGATGGTTGATCCGTCATGTCAGGTTTCAAGCCCATCTCCAATGCTAAAATAGAACATTTTTTTACACAACTCTTTGATTTGATTTTAAGTCATAACAAATCAACAAGCCATCAACAAACCGAACATAGCTACGCTGCTTGGCGGCAGAAAAAGGCATACTAACTGTTATTTCGATGTTTTCCTTCACAGTTTGAGTGCACCTTGGCCAGATAGTCATACTTATTCAGGATTATCTGCCCTAGAATCAGAAAATTAACCCTTTTTTTATACAACAAGCATCTGATGTGATGTTAATCAACACTTTTACCAAAGCATAGCTTCGCAAGTCACGCATAATAGGAACGTGCCCTTCGATGCACTGCCCTGCGTCCATCAACTTGCATTGTTAAGCCTCACGTGCCTGTAATTTCATCGGCAACCACACTCTTCAAACCGAAACACAGCAATGCTGCTTGGCGGCAGAAAAAGGCGTGGTCGTAGTACTTACCCGGACGAGCCCTTCACAAAGAGCTCTACTACTCTTAAAATAAAATTATTGTACAAGAATACTAAACTACTAAACTATGCCTCAAGTTGATGGACGCAGGGCAGTGTTTCGTGGATCGTGGGGCACGTTCCTATCGTACGTGGCTTGCGAGACAAAGCTTTGTTATAGGTGATGGTTACCACTTAACATCAGATGGGCCATCTGCTTGTTCCATCAGCTAGTTGTATAAAAAAAAACCTAACATGACGGCTCGATCTACATATCGTGTGTTACGGAAAATCGCGTGTTATAAAATTGTCCGTTAACTCGTTATGGACGGTGCCGTTACCGAATTGACCATAATACGTACCGAAATAACGGCCTGCGCGTGCGCCTCTATTTAATTACGTTCATCATTTTGAGTATCTGATCTAGTGGGTGTGATATGAAGATTGGTTCCTCCCATTATTGGATTTAAATCTGCTAGATATGACTAATTAAATAAATATTGATAGACAATTTCACACAGCGCCATTTAGTAATTCTATGATATGCCCTTGATTACCTTTGAAATTTCTGAATACCAAGAACAGATCTAAGGGGATATCTAGCATACAATGAATTAACTTTGATTGAACTTATTTCTCATTCTCTAGATGCAGTATTTTTTTTAAATTTAACTGAAACTGAAAAAAATTACAAATATTTCGTTTGAAGAAAGCGTGCGTAGAAAAAAGTACCAGCATACATCGTAGAATTTTATAGCAATACCAACATTTTAGAACCTGACTGACTGATTGATGATCAATGCAGGGCCTAAAACCATTAGTCATCTGAGCATTTCTCTTTTGTAAAAGAAGTTTGTATCATTTTTATCTAATTCCCAAAAGTGTACTCAACTAGAACGTTTTCAACGGTTTGCACATAGCTCACGAGTTTCCATTGTAATTATATTTGTAAATAAAATCATTATGTACCTACTTTAAAAGGTGTATAATAAAAGGTGCAGCAAGATATTCAAAGTTCTAAGAAAATAACATCATGTGATCTAAGTCGCGGGCATTCGACTTGTCTTATACGTAACCCATGAACACTCATTTTATTTATATGTACAGCAATAGCTATGAAAATAGCGTTAGTTTGATGGAAGTCTTTACGAGACTAGTAGTACTTTCGCACGTCCAAGATTATACGCGCAGTGGACAGTCCATCAGTGTCTGCGGTGACTGACAAACATTTAGGTAAGTACCTAAGTACTGGGAACAGTTGGCAGCAGTGGGGGCCACCGTTATGGCGACCACATTGGCCAGCCTGTGGTAACGCCTTCTAAAGTACCCATAGGCGGTACGCAAAATGTACCTACTGTTTTTTTTGGCCATAATGTACTGCTATGATCAAGTTACATGAGCTTGCTCGATGCTTAAAACGATTCGTGAGGTCATTGTTTAATTTACGCTTGTAAGAAACCGATAGTTATCACACGTGTATTTATCGCTCTATTTTTCCCAAATGGAATTAACAAAGGACCACGAAATAGCGACATAATTTTTTTTAGAACTGATCATTAAAGTTTGTTAGCACTGTTATTATTACAAAAAACAGAGACAACATTGTTATCAATGCCGTAACAAGATTTTAACGTATTAGATAAAAAGCTTGATGACTCGTAACTTACTTAATAAACATAGTAGATAAAAAAGCTTGATGACACTTATCTTACTTAATAAACCTAGTAAGTCCTAAATAATTATTGTAGGTACCTACTACTATTACTTACACCTACAATTATTATTTAGGCTAATATTGTTCGCCCTGTAACAGGATCTATAAGACCAAAAATTTGGCTTTGCTTTGCCATACGGCCGGTTTCTGAAAGCTCGATCAAAACTAATCGCAAGTCAAGTCACTTGCTATCTCTATCTAATTCGATGTAATAGCTGAAATGGCGAGTGACTTGACATCCGATTAGTTCTGATCGAGCTTTCAGAAACCGGCGGTAAGTCTCTCACATGTACGGAGTAAGTTACATCTAGCACTATAAATGTCATACTGTCATATTTCATTCGGTGTGTGTGTAAAAAACATTTAATTTCAATTTGTACAAGTATTTCCAAAAGAATAAAATACTTATAAATTGATTTACTACACAAAAAAACCATATCATAGAAACTTCTGTGGCACAAAGGTCATTTTGAATCTGAATTAAAATTGATATTGAATATCCAGCATCATAAGCTTTCCTTAGTGAAAGCTGATAAATTTTATTGAAACTTGATTAAAATCATGAATGGATTACTCATGACTAGAGTGACCCGATTATCATGAATGTACTGTCAAATGGGTTTCTTTTCACATAGACTCTTTTGATTAGAATATCTTTTGTATGGTATTTTCATTCGTGTGGATGGGGTGGCAAGTTGACCTGCCTGTTTGCCCCTCGTACCTTTTCATAATGAATGAGACCGTGGAGTATGGTCGTATGAGTTAGTGACCAACTCAGTTTGACGGAATGACTGCCTCAATTCCTTGCAGAATTTTCGGCTGATTGCTGTGTGAAATGTTCTCCAATATTTATAAAAAATCAAGTCAGTTAAACTTCAAAGCACAGTAAAAAGCGATTTTTCGAAAATTAGTTTAGTGATTTTATATCATTCAACATATTGAAACGTGCGAGCGAGAGTCACATTAGCTCTTGTCTTCGCTTTAGGCAAAACATGTAGAAGGGAACCAGGATATAACAGATTTAGATAGTAATATAATAATATAGTAATATAATATCACAATGTAAGTGTTATCAGTAACATTTCTGACTTTCTTCTCTTGGTTTTTTTTTTTAAACACGGAATAAAAAGGCCTTACGTATATGTTTTTAAAATACCAGAAACTAGTACTTATTTCAACTTAACCTGGGTGTGAATCGAGGGAGAACCTTCTAATTACAAAGCTCAGGAAAACATGAGAATACGTCACAGTTATTGAGTAGTAACGCCTAGGTTCCACCATTATCCAGCTACAATGATTACACGCCTTTACACACGAAGGTATCTTGCAACAACACAGTTGCAAGTAAATACAAAAAAATCTATTAAAAAACTGTAAATTAAAAGAAATTATAATAATCCACACCACATAATTCTTAATTTTCAAAAACAGACTTTGGTGCTTTGTGAGGTTATGCAATTTTATGAGCAGATGTAACCGCTCAACGTCAGGTAGGCAGGTAGATTGGTTGGCTGATAGGCATGATTCGTAATTTTGAAACATAATAAAATACATATCGAATGGGATCTATTTCGAGTTTCTACGAGAAAACATATTTATATTTATAGTATGCTGCATTGAAGTCAAAAAGGTAAGTACCGGGCCATAGCTTTCTTATCTGTTCTTATAAGCATCATCGCATAAAACTGGCTCGTAGACTCAACTAGTTTATAAAACAAAAAAAAAAACAAATAATAGCCAACTATAACTTTAAAGCTTTTCGTCACTGCTTCAAGTTTCAGACGCAAGTATAACTTTAAAGCTTTTCTTCACTGCTTCAAGTTTCAGACGCAAGTATAACTTTAAAGCTTTTCTTCACTGCTTCTGTTTCAGACGCAAGTATAACTTTACAGCTTTTCTTCACTGCTTCAAGTTTCAGACGCAAGTATAACTTTAAAGCTTTTCTTCACTGCTTCAAGTTTCAGACGCAAGTATAACTTTAAAGCTTTTCTTCACTGCTTCAAGTTTCAGACGCAAGTTTAAAAGCATAAAAGTCGACGTGTGCAAAAGCCTAATGCTATGTGCATAATCATACAACCAGACATTAATTAATTTTAAATTACATAAAAATGCTAAGCAAAGCACAGTTCGTAGCATAGTAGATAGTCACAGTGGTGGGTATTTGATGGACCGTAACCAGACACGTTATTATGAGCATTAGGTGCCGTATTTAAGCTAGATTCTAGAATCAGATTCTTATCGAAGATAATGTTTTCCTCGTAGAGCACTGGTTTTTAAAGCACGTGTATGTTTGAACATCGATCTTGTTCCTCCTAGGGCACCTTATCATCTGTTTGCATCAAGTTGCATACAATGCACTGACCTGCGCCCATCAACTTGATGGTCCACGTTACTACTGTGCGTGACTTACGAGGCAATATTTTGTTACAGGTGATGGTTACCACTTAATATCAGGTGGGCCAACTGCTTGTTCCATCAGCCAGTTGTATAAAAAAACATCAATTTACCTTTTGACTAGGAAAGAGATCTTTATGCTTCTAATTTGATAAAAGAATCTTTTTTAATATTGGCTTGTGGTATTTTGAACTATACTACGCGAGTATAACTCGCACTTCGCTGGCTTTTTTCGTCTCAACTCAAAAGAGTAACAATATAATTGACTGCTTCAACAAGCTACGCACCTTCTATGGTAAGAATAACTACCTTGTAACTCGAAGTACGGGTTCAAACCCAACATAATCATACAGAAAATCAAAATCACTTTTAAATTGGATTGTTAATAGATAAAACCTCATTGTTCAATTATTATGTGAGCCGATTCTTATACCTCTATTTGAAACGGTTCATCTGTGATTCTTTTTTTAGACTAACTATATTCTAAAAAGTTGCCTCATTAGTCATACAATTCAATACTGATTCACAATAGTTATTCGATCTCTACCAAGTTACAGCTTTTATAAAGCAATGGTCCAGTAGTTGTATCGCAGGAAGCCAATGGATTGCGAAAGCTCAAATTATTCTTCCGAGAAATGTATAGAAGTTGGTGGGCTTTATCAGACTGATGATGACGATGTTCTATAATTATGCCTTCTGATTTCTCAAGGCTGGGTTTGAAAATATGCCGTGCTTGATATTTATATAAAAAAGTATCACTAATAATAAATAGTTAGTAGTTTAAAACAAGTTTTGGAAAATTAATAGGCACATATTTTTTTGGATATTATTGCTTAGGTTTTTTGATGCATTGATCTTGTATCGGTTATGGTTAGCATTTATATTATAATTGTGCTGGTTAGGTAATCTATTTATGATATCGAAGTATTTGATTTCCTAACATTTATTTAAATATTTTATTAGTCACTCAGAGATGACGAAAAAGGCACTAAGTCCCTCAGCGAGCGAATCGGCTCTTTTGATTTTGAATTTGATCTTAATGAATTGAAGTACCTTCTATAGGTGTTTGAGCTTTTTCTACTCATTGTACAGTAATTTGGTAAGCGAATAAATGAGTGATGGTCGGGTTAACGACCATCAATATAAAATGTGGGTGTTGGTATTCGATCAACCGCCAGTCAGTCACTACCAACTGATTATCGTCGATGATATTCAAATATTATGTAGGATACACTTTTTTTGGCTGGTATTAGAAATAGTAAAAAAGGTACAGAGATTCAGCATAATTAGAAATATTATTCTGAATAGATGCAATGATTATGTAACAATGAAGTCTTTTGATGACACTAGTCGACCCATCCTGGGTATTCAAAGATATTTTGAAAAAAGTTTATTCTTTTTCACCTTAGAACCTTAGAACTTAGAACCTTAGAACATAATCATATGTAAAGGTATTTAGGTCTTATGTTCCTGTAAATGCACCAAATTCTTCAAATTAGAACAGAGCAATGCAACCACACTATTTCCCGGCGGCGCGGTAGAAACGGTGGTTTGATAAAAACCCGCACAAACTCTTTTATAAAACCTCTTTAGAGGGTTCAAATCCCACTCGGATAATACCTTTTGGGACTACATTAAAACCTCTATAGAGGTTTTGGACTACCACAAAACCTCACTTTAAAACTCACTGTCACCGTCAAAATGAAACTAGAATTATCCAAAAAATGCTTCTGTGCCATGGAGGTAGTATACTGGAGGGAACCATAAGACTTACATCCATTTACAACTGTGTATCAAACAGTGATCATCTCTCTTTGTTCTTCCCATGTAGCCTAGCTACGAGTAAAAGAAAAGTAGATGTAACTTCACTCACTCCATCTCACTCACTCACTGTCTGCGTAAATCGTGGCCGTCAGTTGATGCAATGTTTTGATCTTGTTTTGACGTTCTAGAAAAACTCGCAGCAACATTGCAATGTAGCGAAAGAAATTATGAAAATTTTTAAAGTATTATTATTGTCTAGGCAAAATATATTTGAAAAGGTGAAAGTATGTCTTGTGAAGCTGTGTTTTGTGTATCAAAAACAACAAAAGGAGGAGTTAAAGACCCGGAATTGTCATTTGATACGTAATATTCTTTTCCTATTTTCATGCTAAAAAAATACGTTTTTTCTTCCATAAAGACTGTAGGAATTACATTTTATTAGTACTAGTCATATTTTCCTATGTGAAAATGATGTAAACCCATTAATTATTGCAAAATAAAAATTATTGTTTTAGTCACCTGTTCTAGTGATGTACTTCCACCGACCAATTTAGCTTTATCGATAATATTTTATTTTCCGATTTTGATATGAAACATCTAATGCGCCGGGTCAGATCGGCTGATATGTTGTAGTTTCAATTTTTCACACCTTATAGGCGTCTCGCGACGGCTCAATTTTTGTTAAATTTTACATTATTTTTTAAGGTTCTTATAAATGCCCAGAATGAAGACGGGAGTGGATAAAAGCTGTTAGGCGTGAAAACTGATAGACTACAAAATTTTCTTATGCATGGACGAAATGGCCATAAGAAAGTGTATAGAGTGGGATGGACATCGCTCTCACGGTTAGGTCAATGTGGGAAACATTATTGACGATGATAGTGTTTCAGTGTCTATAATGGTTTTAAGCTTTCGCAATAAAAGTCAGCAACCAGTTAAAATTAAAAAGTTGAATTCCAATTAAAACGCCTTTTTCATCCATTTCTTATTCTATCGATAGGTTAGTCAATGTTGTCCCTTCTCTAGTCACTCACGCGAATACATACAAACTAACAAAAAACGGCCACGCCAAAAAGCCGAAACACTACGTCTATATGATACTTAGTCTAAGTTCTGTGCACTGTGAACAGAAAAATAATCCGTTTTCTGACATTTTGTGAAGAAACATGTGTTATTTTGAGTTGCGTTGTGTAATTTTGGTGGTATTTAACCAACATTACCTACTTGAGGTCTTAGCACAAAGTGAAAGCATTTGGAATGAAAGTGTATTGTGATATCCTGATTTGACTAAAAATGTTTCGAATGTTTTGAAGGAAACCGCCACCATTTTCTTCAAAACAAATGACAGCCGACTTGACTACAGACTGACTTGATTATAAAGTATTTAATACAAATCATTTGAAACTGGCAAGATTGTCTGTCAAATGGCGGAATGAATGAATGACAGTTACCATAAAGAAGAAGAAGAAAGAAATAACTGCGATGACATATTGTAAGTTTTAAATGTTTATGGAAAACCTTTACAAATGTTAACTTTAATAAGAATCTTATACACATCCGGAAGGGAAGCTACCTTCGTGCCATCATCTCTGTTATCTTTGAAAACGTAACAAAATATACTTTCTTATCTACAGATTGGTATGGATTAAGTATTCAGCCAGGCGACTGTGAACCAAGAAATTATTCAGAGAAGATAAAATTGCAAAATTTATTAAAAACCGATCACGTACGTAACATCTCGATCACCGTTTACAAAGACGACCCGCATGTTAGTGCAATCTTTTGCAATACCTATTCTGATCGGACTTTCACTTGGTTTTCATTATTCTGAGATTGTTGTGCACTATTCGATCTTAAAAACGTGTGTACAGTTGGCTGCACCAATTGGTTATCGCTAGATGGTAAAATGTACGCTGTTGGCTGTAAGTTTGACTGGCCCTACAGTGGCCCGGTAGACTTAATTCGCCTGGAATTAAATCACCTGGGTGTGTTAAGTGCTAAGCACGGTAGACTTGGTGCACCTGGGCCAACAGCCAACAGTGTCTGGAAGAGATCGCTCTCAGCGATAAGATCGCCCATTGTACTTCACTGAACATTTTTGAACTTTATTTTTGTTTTTAATGTGTTAAATGTCCTTGTGGTGTGTAATAAAGAGTTTTCTATCTATATATCTTCTATCTGGGAGAACTAACACAGCTTTTAATAAAATTGAAGCCCCAATCCGGTAGACTTAATTCACCTGGCTTAAACATAAACACAATGACCCATTTTCTGACAATTCAATGCAAAATCTTTAATTTAAGCCACGGATAAAAAACACAGAATGGACATAAAAAGTAATTTTGACATAAAATTTACTTTCTGTCAGCATTAATGTAAAGCTCTGCCCTTGATGGTGTAAGCTGTGGGTTCGATTCCCACCAACGATAAACATTTGGTGATGACGGACGTCGGACAAAGACGTCGTTATTCGGGTTGTTTAATTTTATGCGGCCTACGAAACTAACATATATGCAATCGTGGATTATTGTACTGTCTTTATTGTTAGTGCTTGTATTTTTTAGTCCTAACAAATGTATTCAAACACATTTATGTATTCATATTGAAGAACTGAATTACACAAAACAATGTTTTTTATGAAAATTCTGTATTTCCGCGAATTGTTTTTACAAGTTATTCAAAGCGTACATATACTTTTTGTACATATTTGCATGATATTTATAGTTTCCGTGCTAGATTTTTTGGTCATCTTATTTTGCATTCAAATCAAATTGACTCACTACGGTGAATAACTACAATAACACAGTTTTATTGCTTCTTATACAATTTGCATGTTTTCTAATATTTGCCAACTTTTACTCTATTTTAAGATACTTTAGCAAGGTATGTAGGTACCTTCACTACGTATGTATACAGGCTAAACATATTGAATACAAATTTGTTTTTTGAGATGATCTTTCTTACTAGAACACACAAATTCCTTTACAATCACATCATTTGTGATTTTTGTGATGAACATAGATGTTTGTTCTCTGTCTGGGTGTTATTGATTGAGCGAGCGAAGCGAACAATAATCTTACAGTCAACTTGGGCGATTTGGTATTTTATGTATGTATTTATGCGTGTATGTTTGTTTGTCGGGCCATAACTTTCGAACCGTTAATCCAATCTGCATGAAATTTGGTTATTCGATAGCTTGTGCTTGAGAAATTTACTGGTTAAGTTGAGTAAAATCGGATAAGAGGTTATTAAGATAATTATGGAGTTTTAGTAGGGGGGCAAAAATAATAAAAGTTACATGTCATATAAAAGAGCTTTGTTTAAACAATCCAAAACCATTTTTACTTTTTATTTTCGTAGGACGCCCGGTTTTTAAGTCACTAAAAATTAAAATTTACGAAACCAACTACTTAGTACTTGGTTCTCATAAAATGGTGACAGCGACCTGGTCTCATGATGGAGCCAAGGTCTGTTCAACTCTTCAATAATAGGAGTTGAAACTTGGTTACCATACCAAGATAGTAAGCGGTAGTCAGATGAAGGGAGGAATCGATAGTGGACATAGGTTGATGATGATGATTGTTTGGATAGACCCGTCTGAAGCACGAAAACTTCTAGTACCTCCAGCAGACTCCCATCCAAATGTTGTCCACGCTAAACATTGCATAGCCAGTTTATTTGACACGAGCTATACTGATCTCAATTTAAATCTCAGACAGTTTTTTTACGCTCGCATTCTTATCATTTTGTTAGGTCATCGACCGTGACATACTTAATCATATGCCTACCTAGTACTGTCACCACAAAATTTCGTTGCATTTGGGTCAGGCCGCTTAATTATCAAGTACCTATACAATTAAGGGTCTGCACTGTTGGTCTAGTGGTAGCGGCCCCGCCTTCCGATCCTAAGGTCGTGTGTTCGAAACCGGTCGGGCACCAATGAGTGTTTCTGTTCAAAAAATTGTGTGCACAATGCCAGTACTCTCAAACGGTGAAAGAAAACATCGTGAGGAAACCGGCATGTCGTAGAACCTTAGAAAGTTCTATAACATGTGTCATGTGCTCGAAAGGAGCCTCTTGAGGCGCACTTAAAATCCTTTCACCACACTGTTTCGAAAGAAACTAGTGACACGACAAGAGAGAGAGAGGGGCTGACACCCGTCAAAATACTTCTCGCTCTCATATTTTAACATTTAAAAAGAAAAAAAATCACTGAATTTATATATGAAAAATATTTTAGCTGAATTTTGTGCAATGTTATTGCACACAACTTGGTCGTTTTAAAGTTTTTTTTAATGCTATTTAATGATAGCATTTTTGTTTTTATACTACAACAAAGTTGCCAAAAGACGCGAAGACAATAACGTGAAGAGCATTTAAATGCGGTTTAAGAATTTAAAAGGTGCATATTTTTTATATTGTCAAAACAGGCATTTTTACGTGTCTTAAAGTCGAATTTGCTATGGCTACTGGAGGCAATAATATGGTAGGTAGAGTCACTCAAAGCATTATGCTAATGTTGATTCAGTCGTCCCTACGTCGGTTTTCTAGAAAGCAGTTTACGTTGTAAGATGTCCGCTAGGCATCAGCTGAAATTATACCGCTGTGCATTTGCTTGCAATGCGCAATGCAATTGTTTGAATACACAAAATAAGTAGATACAATCAAACTCCCATAAGCAGGCACTTGAAATGCCTATTTTGTTTTGTTAGAACTCCAAAATAGGTTTAACTGTTTTGAACGTAGAACTGACTCAAATAGGTTTATAAATTTATTTTGGAACAAAAACGAGGCACAATAATTAAGAAAACGACAACATTCGCAGAAGTTTAAAAATCTGTGACGCCCTCCTCCGACTTTAAGAACTCCAAGACATTATGAGAACTAGTAAATAGTTCAGTTACTTCATTAAAAGTTGACTTGTTGTCTTAATGAAACAGTTTAAGGAAATCCAAAACAAAAATATTAATATACAGAAAAAACACTATGGAAATTGGTTTACAAATGAAAAATACGGGATACCTAAAAAAAAATATGTCGACTTGAGAACCCAGAATATAGCGGTCATCGCATTTTTGAAAACCTACTCTTCTACATAATAATTACATTACAATACACTGTCTAAGCTCGCACTGAGTAACGTCAATTATCCGCTCTTAATTATTGAGAGCTCTCCTTTTTATTGTGGCTGGTGGGAACACACCGGAACAATATTACAGGAACACGAGATCCCAAGAGTCGTTAAAAAAATTGTAGATATTTCACACAGCACTAGTGTCGTTATATAATAAAAAAATGCAGGCATTTCACACAGTTAACCCCCACCCCAAACCACAGATGAAATAATTAACCCAAGCTAAGCAAAGCTCTTTATTTGAAACAAATTGCCGACATAATAATTAAATACTTGTTTTTATCAATATTATAGATACTATTTTGGTTACTAGTAGTGGGATAATTATTGTATTGCACAATGATATTGATAACGGGCGAAAAACAAATCAACGGCTACCTTCTTCTTGCCGTATCACTAGTTTTTTCGAAACAGTGTGGTGAAAGGATTTTTAGTGTGCCTCATAGTGGCATCACTTGAAGGTAGGTAATAACAGCACGACAAGAACAACAAGGTACGAACAACGACAGCCTTCACAGCTCAGTTAGTACTAGCTCTACCTTCTGCGCCGTAGGCCGTGGGTTCGATTCCCACCGAGAATAAACATTTTGTGTGATGAACATAGATTATTGTTCTCTGTCTGGGTGTAATATAATATTATATAAATGTATTTACAAATAAAATGTATATATATATTTTATCAGCTATCTGGTTTGCATATTACAAGTTGTGCTTAATTTGGGGCGAGATAGTGCTGTGTGGAAAGTCCACCAATATTTAAATAAATATTGGTGGACGGTACTACGTAATACGTGCACGGTGGCAATCAGTTAAAATTAACTGATTGCCACCGTGCACGTCATCGAAGATGCAGTTTGAACGCATTGGTTTAACCTTTGCATAAAATGTTTGAAAGTTTCTTTCAAGTTTAGTTAAATGGTAATTGCATTCTTAAAGTGATTGATTTATTAAAAATCGAGGTTAACTCCATGATTTCCGATTCAATAGCTCAGATTTTGTTCAAGTTAAAAAAAAACAAAAAGATTTGTATGATTTAGTCAAGAATTTGAATACTTTAACGATATAATAAGAGATCTCATAACTTATCCAAGTAATTATGAAATAAAAATACTTGGATGTACATAAATGATTAGAAACTACCTAATTAATCAAGTTATTTATCATTTTATTTAAATATAAGGAATATTAGACCAGTTTATTATATTATGTAAACTGCGATTAAGTCATTCTAATTTGCTAAATATATTTTTTAAGACTATTTTTTTTAAATATAGTTGAATGTAGTTTAGATTTAAAAATTTTGGCCTATTTGCCTCTTGACTTGTTGCTTTGTAGCTGTCAAAATCATGTCTAAGTTCGATTCGCTCTACATAATACGAACGTAATTAAGTAGTAAGAGTTTGTTGGCATCTGAAACCGGTAGAGCACCTCTTTACCAGCCACGAGACTTTGCTACGGCAGCTCAATTTTTTTTTCACAGTAAACAAACGTTTCTATTGCTAAACAATAACAAATTCTTACCTAACAATCTTCGGCTCTGGAACCGTGCGAAATTCAAATGCGAAAAAAACAAAACATCGCGATGTAGTTATTGAACTGTCAAATGAAAACTGTCACTGAACACTGGCTAGAAAAAAACAAATAAAATACTTGCAAGATTTTGAAAATGGAACGCATAGGGTTGGGATACTGTCTCCGCGTTATCGATAGAGATTCGCGAGCGTCCGCGAGGTGACTCGCTCTCACAACGTGTGTCGGATAAATGGCATAGTGCAGGCACCTGTGCCGCCGTGTCGCGGTATTGCACCGGCACAGATTACACGCACTGAAAAATAATTTTAAACCTTATAGGAATTTAAATTCGGAAAAACTTTCGAATATTTGGTGACTATACGTTTGTTTGTAACATTGACTGGCGCTGGTATAAACCTAACCAGTTTCAGTAACTATTACCTATGGTTTAAATAAACAGAAACATAGTATAAATTGTTTTTAGTTTTTGACTATGTTAATTGACTTAAATTAAAACTTCTATGTATGTAAATATTTAAAATAACTCGCCCTGTTTATTGTTCTACTATGCATTAGAATGTCATACGCTAGTATTTTTCTCTTTTGATCGAGTTACCTTAAAAGCGAGATGCCAATGAGGGCATTATACCTAAACATGAGATTTGCTTAAAAAGCTGTTTACCCTAAACGAAAGATGCCGATGAAGCAGTATGCTTAAAATGTAATTAATATCTTACTACATTGCAGGGTGCTTTCAATTATGGGCGTAGTCTTGCCGTTTTGTGTCAAAACGGACGCCGAAAACCCCCACAACACTACTATGAAACCCAGACTCATAGACACTGGGGTTATCAGGAGAACCCAACATACAACCCGCACACGACAACCTTGCATACTTAATGACTTTTTCACTCCCTCCAGACACCCACAACATACACAACAAATATACACACCTTATCATATTTATTATTGTTTTTTTGATTTGTCTTTCTTTGGCTTAACTTTTTACTTTATATTGTTTATAAACCTTGTAAAATTAATTCTTGTTTTCTACTTAATGTGTGAATATTGTAAGGAGAATGCATTGTCCACTGTACCACAATTTTTAAACTAAAACAGGAGACAGTCAGGACAGTCAGGAGTCAGTATTTTATACTTAGTGTACACGCATTTTTTATGGAAATAAATAACTTTGTATTTTTGTATAATTTGTATTTGAAAAGGAAGCCTTAATTTTATCGAAATTAGGTAGTATTGTTTTGTTTGCAATAAAGCTGATAACTATACATTTATAGATGTTTTCTTTTATAGGTTTTTTCGAAATCGGTTCAGTCGGTATTTATTATAAGTAATGTTAATTATTTTTCGTATAACCTTATAATATTAAGTAGTAGTAATTAACTAAGATAAGAAATGGGCTCAATTCCATCCATTTACTTTAATCATATATTTTAATATTTATTTATTTAATATCTTTAGCTTTTTATAAAAGCAACGTACAATTTGTAGAAAAAAACAACTTACCGAAGCAAAAAGAATCTTGGCAGCGGTGGGATTCGAACCCACGCCTCCGAAGAGACTGGTGCCTTAAACCAGCGCCTTAGACCGCTCGGCCACGCTACCACATGCTGTACAGTTGAAATTATCCATTCCATGCTCTAGCTCTTCTATTTTTAACATTATGTGTAGGACACTTCTATAAATACTTTTTATAAAGCAAGCAAAATAATACCCCGCCAAAGAGCTGCTTCCTTCCTCCTACTATGAGACAAATAAAACATAATCATATTCGTTTCTCAGTTCAATAGTATTATTCATGTTTCCGTTAGTTGGAGTACCTAGAGCTCTTTGTGAAGGGCTCGTCCGGGGAAGTACTACCATCACGCCTTTTTTTTGCCTCCAAGCAGCGTTGCTGTGTTTCGGTTTGAAGAGTGTGGTTGCCGGTGTAATTCCAGGCACATGAGGTTTAACATCTGTATGCCTCAAGATGATGGGCGCAGGGAAGTGCATCGTAGGGTACGTTCCTATCGTGCGTGACTAACAAGGTAATGCTTTGTTATAAGTGATGGTTACCACTTAACATCAGGTCATCTGCTTGTTCCATCAGCTATTAGTTGTATAAAAAAAAGTTCCAACTCGGTCGATGAAGGGCAAAAAGCACAGATAAGAGAATACTAGTACAAAAAGATAGCATAATTTTAATCAGACTGAACCACTCTAAAGTGAAAATCGATCTAAATGCAATCTCTGACATAACAATAATATGCAGTTTCTAGCGCTCTGCCAAATCATAGTTTTCCCTAAGAAAGCTGCTAAATACGTATGTGTGATACGATACACGTAATTTTGAAACGTACGTGACTAAGAGACATCTATGTCATAGCAACTATAAAACTATCTGTGATCGGTGTGTGATGTAGAGTGTTACATAATCTGTGGTAGTGCGTGCTTGCTCAGAATGTAACTGATTAGTTAGGCGGGACTTATTTATACCGATTTTACAAATGGCGGACTTTTTGTTTTTTCAGTTTTTGTTTTGACATAACTGATATTTCTACTGTCAAAACTGACATTTCATATTGTCAATTATCAAACTGCTTGCTATTGATTGTTAGCAAGAACATCTACAAAATAAAGAAGAAGTAGAAGATTGCTAACAAAATAATATGTAAATGTTGCCAACTCCAAGTTTGCCTATGATAAAGGTAATCAAACTGCATTATAAACATAATCAATCATTATTGGGTCATTTCTGCTATTTTACATAATTTGAGAACCAAAAAGAACTACTACTTTGTATCGAACTATTTAGGGACTTTATTTGCGAAACATGGAAAGCATGAAAAAAGAGAGTGACTGCTGGAAATAGAGCGAATGGGGCACAAGACACGTTTATGAGCAGCCAGAAACTGTAAAAGGCACGAATAGCTGTACATAGGGGGGTGTTCGTGCCGACAATAATGTATGGTACCTAGTAAAAGTTGGGCAAACATCAGAGTAGAGTAATGCATTAAAAATGAAATCGTTACTTAATATGTGTGATGTGAATTTGAGTGATAGAGGAACAGTGTGATTAGAGAAAATGTGGAGTGAAAGAAGACATACCTAGTGATGAGGGTATAGAAAGCTATGTTAAGATGGTTTGGGCATGTGGAAAGGAAGGATGAAAGGAGATTAACGAAACAGGTGCATCAGGCAAGCGTAAATGGCCTTTTTTGTCATCAAAATTGTAACAGCTCTTTTGTAAATTTCGATTTTTAACAGACAAAATAAAGATTCTATTCTATTCTATACATGGGACTGTTGGGAGGCAAGACCTCAGAAGACGTATCTCGACCAGATAGCAGACGTTCTACAGAACAACCATGACAATAGTACCTACCTTCCCTAAACCAACAACGTATGAAGAATGTTTAGAGATAGCCATGGGTAACTCACTCAAAAAACATGATCTGCAGCGCATCGGCTCATTTACAGTCTCGAGCCGGAGCCGAACCGCGGTTCAAACGGCTCATAATTTCAGGGCCAATTAATTTTCATGTACCTTCAAAGACTCCAAGCAAGAACCGATACGACTTGGCAAAAGGACTAGACACCAAAACAAAAAAATACGACTATAAAAATAATTTTGTAGAAAAATAAACAGGCAAAAATCCTTGAATTTTTATGTTAGCAATAACTAATAAATATTGCTAACAATGAACGACGGAATTAAAAAAAATTAAAGTAAAAGTTCTACTATTCAAAATGAACCTTACTTGAATAAACGTTAAAACGGAAAATATTTATGCAAATTATGACGAGCCTAGAACGCAAAATATCCTTAAATATGTATGCTAACACGCGAGGGCATCCACGGGCTGTTGCTAAAACAACTCAAGTTAATAATTCAAATTCGTAACCCATACCATTTAAAAACATGCTTTTCTAAAAAGAACCGTAATCTGCTAATTCATCCTAACTCCACTCACTCACCCGCGCAGATATTACTTCAAACGATTCAACTGTTCGAGTACGTATTGAACCTCTCAATGAATCAAAACAAATATTTTACTCGAACGGTTCAGGGTTCTGTTTATCTTAAAACCAATCTTTGAACCGTTTGAGTTGTGTATCACATTTATGAGTAGATTTTTGAACCGCTCCACAGATCAAGAGTGGCAGCATTGGAAATTAGATCTTATTATCTAGACGAAACAATTCAAATTCATTTAGCAAAATTTTTTGATCTGGATATCTTTTTTCTAATATAGACCCTATTAGCCTAGGAATAAAATTTATATTAGGCTGGCATGAGAGCTGTTGAGCCGCTCCAAAAGAAATAGAGCCGGTACTGACGTACTCACTACGATATGAGCCGCTCCAGACGCGTACTTCTGACTCTTTCTACCCACGGCTATTAGAGATTGAATGAAGCGAAAGAGGTATGTTAGGACCGTAGCAAGTGGAAATCCGTGGTCTCTGACAAAGTCCTATGAGAAACTGAATAAGGAATCAAAATAAATCTATTAGTCATATATCAACTGGGTCCGGTTAATTTACGACCAAGTATTACACAGCCCGAAAATGTACAACCCGGAAAGCACAGCCTGGAAAACACGGCCCGGATTCCATGTACAAAATGTACATGAAATCCGGGCCGTGTTTTCCAGGCTGTGCTTTCCCAGCACAGTCGGGATTGTACAGCCAGGATTGCACGACCATGGATTCTGTGACCATGCTCTGATTGGTCGAAAGCCTATGCTCTGTTTAGATGCACTACACAGTAAGTATAGGCAAGTAGCACAGATTAAAAATTATATAAAATAAGAGAATTATTCAGAGATTAATGTTAGAAAAAAATAAAATTCTGGCACTTCGGCGGCCGCTGCCGCGGCACGCTCGCTTTGCTCGCTCGCCTCGTGCGTAATTTATATGTTTTAACATAACCTAACCAATCCGAGTCGGATCAACAAGTGAGTGAGTAAGTAATTGACGAGTGTAAACAAAGCCTAAGTTTTGGCATCAAAATTTTGGCTGCGTTTTATCGGGTCGTGCTTTCCAAAGGTGTGCTGAATTTGTACGGCTTGGAATGTACAGCCTTGGATTACACAGCCATGGATTTCGCGACCAAATTGTACATCAATTCCGGGCTGTGTTTTCCTCGGCTGTACAATCCTTGGTTGTACATTATTGGCACCCATATCAACTAAGTATATAACTTTCAGTTTGAGAAACAAACAGAATGATTACACTTAAAACAAGAAAGAAATCGCTTTCTGCGATAAGGCCGCCCATTGTACTTTATTATTTTACGCCTAGATTTATGATGTATCTTTGTGTACAATAAAGTGTTATCTATCTTAATTTGAGTATCCCGTTTTTTTAAACTGAATTTACGCTATTTATATTTAGGGAAATTTAGTTGGCAACTGGCGTGGCGTTGACTTGTTTGTTTATTGTTTAATGTTTATGTGTTTGGATTTGCACACCTATTCAATAATTGCATGTATGTTGATTGTCGGACGCATATAAACGGTTGCACCGCGTTAGCCTCATCGATACAGATAGAGTAACATGTAGCACGAGCTTGTGGTGCCTATATTTACCTAAAACCTACAATTAATAGGTTACACAATTTGCCAAGTAACATTTTTGATGGGTGGTACACCTACCAAGAGAGCTCGAAACAGAGTCTGCTGTTCCATCCAAGATTTAGGTAAATACCTACTTACTCGATAGATTATTGTACTGTACCTACTCGAATTTCTTTAAAGACAAATTTATTGCTGCTGATAAAATTGATCCTGTTTTCATAATTAAAGTTTTATTTATTATTTTGCAGGTACTATAAATTAAAAACATTGTCATAAAATTATATTATTTGCTGAGCAGTCCTATTGCAACCTTGAACATTTTCCTGAACTGTAACTGCCACATGAGATGCCACCACCAACTCCTACTGTCTCAAAATCTACAGCAAACTACCACACTTCATTGTGGATGTGAATACCACTATAATTCATTATTAAACTAAAAAAACTTACAAGACCGAGAACTTTACTGTACACAAATTCTATGAAAACAAATTCAGTGCCGCTGAAGAGGTCTGACAGTTTTGCTGCCTGCATGCATAAGAAAATTGCATCACAGCTGACGAGAGTCAGTGGAAGTTCCAATAACATCTTGGACATCATTGTTCATTAATAGGATAGCCCCTTCCTCAAGCACTGTTTGCGAGTAATGACAGCACAGGATCACCATTTTTCTAAATACTAACCTAACATTGTTCATTAAGTTTATTATGTACTAACAATAAGGATCTAAGTTATCTGAAATAAAATTTATATTAAGTATTACTAATATTATAACATTTATTCTGTTTTCACCACTGATGTTTTCATTATTATTTTACCAACTCAATATAATAGTACTTTATGAATAAATACTTAATTAAATTGAATTTTAATTAATTTACACACACCGACAGAACACCTAGTTAAACACCTGTATAATGTAGGATCTACATTATACAGCACTTGGCTCCATCATCATATCAGCTAATTGGAATACAGTACTATGTATAAATTCTTGAATAAAAAAATACCCATCCCAAACAGCTACACTTAATAACAAATACATCATCGAAATATAATTATTTAATATGACAAGTAACAGATAATTACTATAATCCTTATTAACTTAACTTGAATCTGTGTCACCCAAAAGTGTGACAGAGATTCAAGTGTAGTTTCTATGTGACAAAGTAACTATCTGATATTCTGTAATTCGCCTAAATCATAGTTACACCGAAAATTACTATTATCCATAATAACTAAACTTTAATCTGTGTCACGCAAAAGTGTGACACAGATTCAAGTGTAGTTTCTATGTGACAAAGTAACTATCTGATATTCTGTAATTCGCCTAAATCATAGTTACACCGAAAATTACTATTATCCATAATAACTAAACTTTAATCTGTGTCACGCAAAAGTGTGACACAGATTCAAGTGTAGTTTCTATGTGTCATAGTAACTATCTGATATTCTGTAATTCGCCAAAATCTTATTTTCACCGATTTTTTACATCATCATCACCCGATCCCATACTAACTATGTATAATTCTATGTCACCAAAACTAGCATCAAAGCTAATGTAGTGAAGATTTATACAACCTTAATAAAAATGTTTGCTAAAGTGCAGTATATAAAATGTCAGCATTTTATAATAATTTGTTGACGATGCATGCGTAAACATTTATACATCGATGTTTTCTGGATTCAGTGAAATAATAATGAAATTATGCTCACATTTATAATTTAAGAATCAGAAAGTTACATGGTAGAATATAATGTGAAAACATTTGTCGAAAGACCGAATGCAAACATTATAACCAAACCACACATAAAAAAAATCGGTTTATATAAGCGCGCCGGATTAGTTAGCCATTCTCTGCCAGTCTCTACTATTACTAGCTTCTAGTAGAGTAACATAGATGGCGCTTTTCTAATGCAACATTGGCTCTACCATATTTATGATCGTTTTTCTTGTTCTTTTTATTTATTATTTACGAATATATACCCTAAACTCTTTTTTATTATTATAAACTTGACACTAAGTTCTTTATACTTACAGATTTTTTATTACCGACGCTATAGATTAGAATTTATATTCTAATCTATTCTATTGTATAATATAATGAACCTGCTTGAATTTACTTACGTCAATTGTTTTCATAAGCATATTAAATAAAATACCTACCTACATTGAACGTTAGTGACTGAAAAATAACCATAGACCATGAATAGGGTGTTCTGTTTTTGTAGATGGTAGAGTATCATCCCATGAAGGAGGTTGTTTGTTCCCGAAATAAATAAATCCTGCAGTTTAATATATCCTTAAGACACAATAAAAAAACTAAATATTTTTAACCAATGGTAGGTAAATAATCGAAGTTACCTAAATAACCCAACGTGTAAGAAAAATAACTTCAATCGAAGAATTGATATTGCTCTATAAAAATTAGATTTAACTTTTATGGTAGGTACTTATTATTATACAGATCTAAAGCATCTTCATTTCCTGTTTCTCAGTAAGTCAAGGCCAGAACTATATCATAGGTATTAATAACGCTATTTTAAAGCTTTAGCCAAACTGGCGCTGAAAGACGCAACCAAAATGATGCGGAAATTCATCTTGAGATTTTGATTATGTGGCCTTAGAAAAGATGGATGGACTGTGTGAAAGATAATAATTATGTTAACGAAAAGGCTGAGTACTGACCGACGGCTGATAAAATAAAAGGAAAGTACAATTAAATCAAATTAATTTCGAGTAAAACTATCGAGTAATACCGAATGTGGTTTCGGTACTAACGGTACTTCTATAACTACTTCTATTACTTCGGTAACTCACATTCCCAACGTAAGTACGGCGCTTTTGATTAACCGTGTTTACACAAAGGTAAACTAAGCATTTGATTGTCACATGCTACCATCTTGCTCGAGCAGCGTCGGCGTCGCGTCGGCTGAAAAGTGGCTTTAAATCGATGTCATCAAATTAATTAACTTGTTCGTTTTTATCGAACGTGAATAAATTAGTGTTAATCAAATGCTACAATTTGATTATTTTATTTGTATACAAGGTGTAATAATATATTTTTTTAATAATATAATATTAATAATAATCGAATCGAAAATAATCGAATAACTATAAGTACCCAATATGAATAACTTTTTCTAAGGAAGCAATACTGTGAACGCGAAAAAAAAACAGCTGCTTCATGCAAATGGCTAAAATGTATGAAACAGCTGTTTTTTTTCCGCTTTGTAAGAGATATGAAAGGTAACACAGTGTATGCGGGATAAAATAGGTCATTATGTTATGACACGAGATTCGATTTCTGAAATTTTGGGCATCAATATTACATTTTCATTTTAATTGTTTTTCTTGTGCTATTTTAAGTTGTGTTGTGTAATTTCGGTGGTATTTTAACCAACATTACTTGAGGTCTTATAGCCCAAAGTGTAAGCATTTGGAATGAAAGTGTATTCGGTGATATCCTGATTTGACAAAAAATGTTTCGAATGTTTTGAAGAAAACCGCCGCCATTTTCTTCAAAACAAATGACGGCCGAATTGACTATGGACTGATTTGACTATAAAGTATTTTATCTATATCACCTGACACTGGAAAAAATGTCTGTCGAATGATGGACAGGTGCCATAAACAAAGAAAAGAAGAAGAAGTTGTGACGCCTATTATGACGTATGTTTAATCTGGTGCTGGGCAAGCCTACTATACCTATCACTTTTTTACACAACCTGCTGATGGAACAAGCAGATGGCCCACCTGATGTTAAATGGTATCAACTTTAGGGCCGGTTTCACCATGTTCTGTTAGTTACTAATCAAGGATTAAAAAACCGTTAAATATAACCTTAGCTGTCAAACGCGTACATTTTGACACATTTAACGGCCCTTTAATCCTTTGTTAATCTAACAGAGCATGGTGAAACCGGCCCTTAATAAAACATTGCCTTGTAAGTCACGCACGATAGGAACGTACTCCGCGATGCACTGCCGTGCATTCATCAACTTGCTTTAATACTATATCGCAATAGTTTCTTCACATCCAAGTCGCAAAGTAGCTGATTAAGTAAAAGTTGCTATCTTTCTTTTATTTAAATTCAGACTCGCATCCATCGGCCCATTAGCTCAGTTGGTTAGAGCGTCGTGCTAATAACGCGAAGGTCGCGGGTTCGATCCCCTCATGGGCCACGTTTATTTTTTGTTAACTTTTTGAACCACTAGTGACACAAATTGAGGTTTTGTGACAATTCATCATGTTTTGTTAGTATTTTCTTTGTATGTCTGTGCCTATGAGCAATTCTATGGTTCAATGGTGGTAGATAAGATACCAATCTGTTTAAAAAAAACAATAAGAGGATTTTAACTGTCAATCACCTACTAGCAAGTATCTTCTCTGATACTTGCTAGTATTCGCTAAGACTCTATATTTTGTATCATGCCTGTTTTACAAGCCGTTTCTTTTCTACTAGGTATGTCTGAGCTTTAAAAAATATAAATACTTTATTGCTAAAGCTATAAGTAAAACTTGTACTTTGGGAACCAGATAACTGACATACACATAGTTTTTTTTACCCAGACAAAGAACAAACATGTTCGTTCATCAAAATGTTTGTTCTCGGCGGGGATCGAATCCACGTCCTACAGCGCAGAAGGCCGACCTACTACCAACTGAGCTGTGATACTTACCTTGTTTGCTTTTTTTCAATACTAGTGGTATTTATATCCTCTAAAAAACTTATCCTATTAAAATATGATAACGATGAATAGAGAAACTATTCCGATTAACAGTAGCGTACACTGTACAATTATTTTTGTTATTACAACCTTAAAATTGATAGGTGGCTCTACGCTCTTTATTATTATTTAGCCATTAGAAATGGTGTTACTGTATTATTATGGTAGACTCTTCTGCAGCTAGTACTTACCTTGTTAGAGAGTCGTTTACACCGTGTTGTATCATTGAATTCATATATATTGGTAGACAAGAGTTGGTTTATGAGTAGAGCACTTTGTAAAGGGCTCGTCCGGGGAAGTACTACCACCACGCCGTTTTCTGCCGCCAAACAGCGTTGCTGTGTTTCGGTTTGAAGAGTGTGGTTGCCGGTGTAATTACAGGCACATGAGGTTTAATATCTGTATGCCTCGAGTTGATGGACGCAGGGCAGTGCATCGTAGGGCCCGCACGAGCGTGACTTCCGAGGCAATGCTTTGTTATAGGTGATGGTTACCACTTAACATCAGATGAGCCATCTGCTTCTTCCATCATCTAATTGTATAAAAAAAGACATTACGCACGTCTTCATGTTCCAGATTACAGCCTATAACCTTATCATCAAAGTCAAAAGTTATCACATGAATCACTTTGAAACGTCTTAAAGCTAGGTGAATCTAGGTGCCAGTACCAAGTACCAAGCTTAGAAAAACAGGCACAAACAGAAGGCTTGGTTCCTACCGTTCTTTTGTATGATCCATGTTACATTATATTGAAGCTCCAGTGTGGTGCCGATCGAACTAAGTGAAGCATAGGCATAACAGTAATCAAATTCAAAAGACAGCACACGCTTCAACCTATGATAGTCCACTGGTGGATCAAGGTCTCTCCCAAGACGTGCCACTGAGCCCGGTCTTCGGGTCTTCTCATCCAGTATTAGCCAGATATATTTCGCAGATCGTTGCCCCGCCTTGCTTACTGTGTAATGTGCTCAAATGTAGAAAGGTTGTAATGAGGGTCCCATACAATTATCTATTCTTCATACTTTTTTTATACTAGTGGTTCGCCCCGAACTGAGATCTCGTGATGCGACCCGACGAATGCACCAAAACGTTGAGTAGGTAGTCAGAGGCAAGTCCAAACATTATGTTTGGACTTTTTTCTGACTACCGCCTATTAACTTGGTACGGTAACCATGTTTCAACTCTCTTGGCCTATTCATTGAAGAGTTCCGTTGAACAGACCTTGGCTCCATCATCAGACCTGGTCGTTGTCACCATTTTATGAGAACTGAGTACCTCCTTAATTTATTTCAAGAAAAAAAAATAAGAAAAAGCAAAGGAACGGGCCGACCAGCAGAAAAACCTTGATGCCAACGAAACTCTTAGTGATGGGAGCTCTTGGATCGCTGGTAATCTTAATTTAACTTTATTGTTGTATCTCAAAAACCGAGCGTCCCAGAAAAAAAGTAAAAATTGTTTTGGAATGTCCAAGCAAAGCCCTTTCATATGACATGTATTTTGATTTTTTTATGTAACTTTTTTTATTTTTGCCCCCTTAAAAAACCCCATATCTTAATAACCCTTCATTCGATTTTACTCATATACTTACCAGTAAATTTCTCAAGTACAAGCTATCGTCTTATCAAATTTCATGCAGATCGGATCAACGGTTCGAAAGTTATCGCCAGACAAACATACATACATACATACATATATACATACATAAAATGCCAAATCGCCCAAGTTGAAACTAAGATCTTCGTTCGCTTCGCTCACTCGATCAATAAAGTATGTTTATACATTTAAATAAAATCCAACTTACGTGTCGCATTTGCTTTAAATAAAAAAAGGGTTTATACAAAGGAGGATTTCTTTTTAATTATTAATTAAAAATTACTATGGTTTCTATGGAATATTTTTAAGTAACGAAGGCTCTTAAAACACCAGTACCTAGTACAATAAGCCACTTTACTGTAAACGGACATTGCAACTTTTGTTGATAATTTAAACATGGGCCACTTTTTTGCCCACGATACTATTTATTTGACATTGTTATGGGATATTATGACTATTGAGTAGGCAAAGACCATTTAAAAACAGAATACCTAATACCAAAACATGTTTTTGGAAAAGCACCTAAATGTGAGTAAATAAATTTAGTTAGTAAACTAACATAAAATTCGTCTATTGTAATGATCACGATTCACGCAAGTCTTGTTCGGATCAGAATGCAAAAACGCTTGTATTGTATCTAGTTATCTTATTTAGATTTGCATAGGTAGATAGTAAAAACATCACTCTTGCTTACTTTCCTTTTGCTTATAAATTTACATACATACCGTATACAAAGACTAAGTTTCGTGTGACTGCAAAATGACGTTGTTTCTGAATAGGCTTTTTTTACATATATATTTAAAGATTTGAAGATGTCATGTTCATGTGTCATGCTCACACGCGTGTGTAAAATAATAAAATCGGCATAAAATGTTTTTCTAGTAAGTACACATACCTACATACCTATTTTATTCGCATAATGCCTGCTTATAGTTTCTTTCGCAGTTTTGCCGTAAAAATAATCGTGTAGCATTTCGGTGTAAATTGAGCCAAACATCTTCTCACGATTGAACTAATAGGAAGACGTATCTACTCAATAGCCTGTACAATAGGTTAGCAATTTTAATAACTACCGGTGCTACATGAACATATTTATCAAGTAGGTCTAAGTATTCAATTATAAAAAAATATAACAAAGATACCGTGGGTATCTATAAAAGCACTTTGAAAAGTTGTTGAGGTGTAAGAGTTTTTATTCTTTGACAAAAAATATGCCGAGTTCTTAGCTGACAGAGACGGGATTTTTTTTAAGTACGTATTAAAAAAGCTAACAAAATATATTTATGAAAAAAAAAAAGGTATTGGCCCATGAGGGGATCGAACCCGCGACCTTCGCGTTATTAGCACGACGCTCTAACCAACTGAGCTAATGGGCCGATGTAGATTGCGATGAAATTTGAAAGAAAGTTGCACTGAAAGTAAAAATATTCAGATGAGAAAATTTTGTCTAAAAACTGTAATATTACTTTCATTGTTATTGTACTAATGACACGTAAGTATGTATGACAAAAACTATTGCTAGTAATATGTTGCATGGGATCAAAGTACCTACCTACTACGTAAACGCATGCAACGTAATACGTACAACGTAATTTTAAGAGTAGTAGAGCTCTTTGTGAAGGGCTCGCCCGGGGAAGTATTACCACCACTCCTTTTTCTGCCGCCAAGCAGCGTTGCTGTGTTTCGAAGAGTGTGGTCGCTGGTGAAATTACAGGCACATGAGGCTTAACTGTATGCCTCAAGTTGATGGACGCAGGGCAGTGCATCGTAGGGCACGTTCCTATCGCGCGTGACTTACGAGGCAATGCTTTGTTATTGGTTTGTTATGCGTTGTTTATAGGTAATGGTTACCACTTAACTTCAGGTGGGCCATATGCATATTCAATCAGCTCGTTGTATAAAAAAAAATTTAAAAAATGCATCTTTGAATAATACTCTTATTCAAAACAATAATAATGTAAAAATATGATTATGATTGGTTTTTCGATACATCTAGATTAATATTTAGGAATTCGACCATAAAATAAATGATCTCGTTTTATTGGATGTAGTAAAACATTTGTGATAACATTATCATTGAAAGTGATATGAATAAAAATTGGTGAATTTATCTACTCAGGTAGGTAGGTAGATCGTTTCATATCGGTATCCATACATATAAAAAAACGAATATACGAAAAAAACCTTTTATTATATTATGTACAAATATTTTCTACAAAACTTTGCATACAAAGTCTTTAAATATTTTTAACTTAAAAGTAAGTAGGTATCTAAGCACACAAATTGGTAGATTAACAAACTAGTCAAAAGAAAAAATATATCAATACAATATAGTATTTGTAACTACTTTACATAATAAATAAATAATTGAGCCTCGTCCTATTCTACCAAGCACCATATTTTTAGTTTCAAATTCATTTGAATCCCAAAAGACGATAAAAGTTTAATTGCACAACCGGCCGGCTATAAAAAATACAAATTATGACATTTATTTATTTACATTACTAGCAATACCCGCGGCTCCACTTGCTTGGTACCTACCAAGATAATAGTAGACTATAATGTTATTGGTGAACTATGATGTATTTTAAGTTTCACTTAAATCCTTTCAGCCGTTACAGATGAGATAAAACAAACATACGCAAACTTTCGCATTTTTTATATTAGTGTGATTGACCTCTTCGTACACCAATGAGACTTATAAAAAAACTGTCAAAAAATATATCAGCGTTCTATTTCTATATCTTACAAAAGGGAAATAAAAAAAAATGATAGGACTTTGAGCAATGTTTCAATTTGGGTAACGTAGTACCTAAGAGCAAGTATATTTCAGACGCAGACTACCGCTATGTACTTTTCGCTTGAACATTACAACATTTTTTAAGATATAAAATTACTTAGTGAAGTTATAAAAAATCGCACAAAAAACATGTTTTCGTTCTAAAAACTTGTTTGAATCAAAATTTTAATTTTGCTGAATCTTTGTAATACTATTACTTAACTGAAACTTGGTTTTATGCAATTTATCTGCGTCCATCAACTTGAGGCATACAGATGTTAAGCCTCATGTTCCTGTAATTACACCGGCAACCACACTCTTCAAACCGAAACACAGCAACGCTGCTAAGCGGCAGAAAAAGACGTGGTTGTACTTCCCCGGACGAACCCTTCACAAAGAGCTCTACTACTCTTAACTACCTTCAGTCATTTTATATCTTCAAAAATGTTGAAATGTGCGAGCGAGAAATTATTTACGGATGCCAGCCTCTTAAAATAGACTGTGTAGCATGTGCTCTTGACATGTATTGATACATAATTAATGTTATTCTAGCCACAGTACAACACGTCTCGATAAAATTACACTTATCTTAACAATGATGTGAGAGGCCCATAATAAAATAAAATGGATTTATAACGTTATAACATTTAAAGGTAAGCTTGCGTCTAGTACTGTACAAAAGAGCGTCAATATAAAAATAAGGTTGGCACATATCCCAGGTGGGCTTAGTAGATATTTACATTTACAACTTAAACAAATCATGATAATAACATATTTTTAAAACTATTTAAAGAAAAATGTAGTTATAAGCGAACCTAACTATGGCAAGAAACATAAAACTAATTAGTTATACATATTGAAATTGAGGTAAATTGGCTTTTTATTTTCAGATGTTGAACAGAGTCAAACATAATGAATTTGGGAGTTTTTCTGTTAGTTCGGATGTAATGGTGATGCTGTATTACATACGGTACAATTTTTTATTGGATATATACTACGGTCTTATTTATGTCTAGTATCTAAATGAAATAAGTGTATAGATCTACATTTTATTTATTTCTTTTTTGATACCCAAGAATAAAAAACAACTTATCATATAAAACATAATACAAACACTTCACCAAAAGCTAAGCTATTAGATAATGGTACACGAATATTATTTTACGTTAGCATTCAATGGTGTGCAAATACGGCGAGTCCTCGATATTTTTAACGGCCGATTGACCATCTCGGCCGGTCACTATCGATATCACACTCCGATGCTCCGAATCACTATCTCCGCTTAAAATTATATTGGTTTCACCCATAAAACCGGAGTCAATCTGCTCGTGTATGTGACCCTGAGTCATTTTATTACGAGGCTCGAAAGCATTCAAACCCAATTCTTCGAGCATATCTTTCGAATCGTCAAAGTTACCGAAAAACACAGAGTCCGTCTCCACACTTTCACCTCCTGACTCGCTACGTCCGTCGCAAAGTGACTCCAAGTCATCAGTATCAGACTCAATGGCAATCGGTGCTTTATTTACAGTTCTCGTAACCTGTATCAGATTCGGTTCATGTATAGCGGTCTTAGGTCTGAGTTGGAGCAGATACTTAGCTCTGCGCTTTGATTCGTTTGAATCTGTGCTCATGTAGCCTGAATCTTCTGTGCGGTAAAGTTTTCTCAGATCGGTTCGTCTTGATCTAGTTCTTGCAGATCGACGTCCAGATCGTCTAGCGTTTAAGTTTTCAGCTCTTGAATACGCTCCAAATTTATCTCTTTCTTCAGATCGTCGCCTATCAGGTGGGCTCTCTCTTAATGGAGCAGAAAAATTAAGCGATACGTCGGAGCCTCGTCGTACTTTTGGAGGTACCGGTGGCTTATCTTTTTGTCCTTCGACGTGATGGATCAAGTCAGGACCTTTAAGTGATCTCATCAAGTCTGCTAGATCATGTCCTCCATATTGTAAGCTTCCTCTTCTTTTATATATTTGTTTCTCCTCTTGCTGAGCTTTCATTTCGTAGATCTGCCTCAAATTGCCTATCTTGTTCGCAAAATTAGGCTCTGTTGGTGTTTTGTAAACATCTTTTTCTGGTGAAGGTGATTTTTGTTTAAAGCTTCCAGCTGATTTCAGAAGAATTTTTTCAACTCGTTTCTTGGTATCCTGTTTTGGCTTTCTATCGAGTGTGTCTGGGTCAAAGTCTTCATACAAATTACGTCTTTTCTCTATTGGAGATCCTGTAACTTGTATTGTCAACGGTCCTGGTTTTGAAATGTTATCATACAGCGGTTCAGTGGTACTGATGAATATTTCATTAGCAGAACTGCTTCCGAAATGTGAAAATCGATGTGCTGATGGGGAATCATCTTTTGACATATCAAGCCAGCTGCTCGTCAACCGATCTCTGTCAACCAATGATTTGAACTCGTTTCCAAAATCATTCATATACGTCAACTCTGGTCTGCAAGCTAGTGAGAATCTGCGTCTTCTTATCATATTATAGCGTTCTAGGCTATCAAAGTCTATGGATTCTTCTCCTTCCGATAATTTCTTTTTCCTTGGAGATGTTAACTTATTATCGTCACTATAGTAAAATGAATCTGCTGCTAACACTGGTATCACTATTTTAGGTGCAAAAGTTATCGGTGAAATCGTCTCCAATTTCATTTCTTCTATTTCAATTGGCTCAACCCTTCGGCAATTGTTGAGCTCTTTTATAACTGCCTCCATTTTAACCTTGACCTCTTTTGGTATCGGTACTTCGTCTTTTTTGGGAGATTCAGTTGGTTGTGGAACCTTTGTTTTGACAGGCGGTGGCGGTGGTGGTGGAAGCTTCTTCCTGATACGTCTTGATGCATGACTAGACGGACTCGTTTTCTCTGGTTGTGTCATTATAGGGTTAGATATTGTTAATTTCACTTCACTTGCACTACTTTCAATCTTGGATCTCTTGTTATTTTCTTTTGATTCTAGTGCATTTATCTTTACTATAGTTTCTATGATTGATTTTGAAATGTCGTTCTTATCGGTAGCTTGTTTCTTTGGAATATTTTCCGTAATCTTAGATTCGTTTCTTACAGGCTCAGCTATTGCTAGACGAGATTCTTTAGTATTAATTTCTATAACTCTTGGTGTGCCACTAATCTTTGCAACTGATTTCATTGGTTTTGGAGTTATGGCAATTGGTTGAAGAGTTGGGACTTCGTCTAGCCACTGCCTTACAATACGCTGCTTATAATCATCACTTACACATGATTTACAAGAGTTAGATCTAGTTAATGCTACAACTTTAGGTTTACCATTGCTGTCGCATCCAGGGCAGCCTCCACAGGGTACAGATTTTCGACTATTTTCTTGCTTCAGACTTATGGCACTGAATCGCCTACCACGTCTCGCACAAGGTATATCCCAGCCAAAGTCTACAGTGTGGTAACGGTCTTCTTCAGGGATATCGGATAGAATGGGAATAAATCTTTTATCTGTCATTTTATCTTTTGCTACCGACATTACTTCGCGAATTTTAATGAGGAACTCTATAGCTGCTGGTGGTGGGTCCTGGAACAGATCAATAGAATTAACACTACTTTTGGTTTTGACTTGCACTCATTTGAACGATATTTACTTATAATAAGTAGGTATATTAATAAATTACCTTGAGGTGTTCAGTTTCAAAGAAAACTGGGTTAAAGTACAGTTTTTTTCTGATCACTGGTTCTCCTTCGTAGCAGATATCTCTACTTCCATAGTTATGTTCCACAGAAGAGCAGTCCACTATAGACAGATCAGAATGTGGGGCTCTTTCAAAAGCATCAGGTGAAGATGAGCGTCTTTGCAAACGCTCATTTAGCCGGTCAGAATTTGAAGCTTGTCTTACAGAAGGACGACTTGGTTTTTTTCTTTTGGAGTGCACCATGGCTGATACGACATTAGAATTCATGTTCTGAAACTGATATTTAATTGTAATATAATTTATTATGTGCTATTTTAATAAGAATTATCATGATAGCTTACCTTGCTGCTATTATTATGGCCACTTTTAGACGATTTAAGTGTATTGTCATTGCAGCTATCAGACAAGCCACTGTCATTCATGAAATCATTGCCCAAATTACTGAACTTCAGCAATGGATTTGTCTTCAGCATCTGTAACAAATACCATCTCGTGATCATGCCCATGTTAATTGCAACTCTTTCCTACTTTCTAATAAAAAATACATGTGAAAGTTACGATGTTTGGTGTTTGTGATTCAATTACGCTCTAACCATTGAACCGATCCCAATGAATCTTAAAGGAATATAGTTTTTTTGCAGATTAGCATTATAGTCTACTTTTTATCTGAAAAAAAGAACAAAACGAGGTAGAAAAATTAATAAAACCAAAAAGGAACGTCTCAAATATTGATGTTAGCAATCACTACTAACACGCGAGAAAAGCCGCTGGCGGTAGCTAGTCTACAATAAGATACCAGTTCACATTGTTAGTGGAACTAACGGAATAGCACAGGTCATGATTGATCATTCTTATTAAAAATATCAAAAATATTTACCACATTGCTCATATCGATTCTCGATTCTAGCGAAGAACCGTTCTCCGATGAGGTACTGGACATATTGCCCTTAGCTTCTTTCTGCTTTCTCTTCTGCTTCTGCTTATAATGCACGTAGAAGATAATGCCAGCTGCGTAGATAAATATCAGCATAAGGACGCAGACACCGATAGCTAAAGCCTCTAGGACACTTAGGCCTTGGGTCTGGCCTGAAGATTCTGTTGAGATTATTTCTCCAGCGTGGAAAGGGATCGAGCGTACATCTGTGAAAATAATTTTAAATCATATACCTACTGACTGTATATATCAGATATTTGCAATCTCACTGCCACAATTTACGAAAATATAGGGGAATGTTGATTTGTAGCAGTAATTATTGTTGAAATAAATAAATGTGGCAAACATTAAAAGAAAATAATGAATGACATATATCTTGTAACTGAAAAATATCCTGAAAAGACCCATATTGAGCACTTACCAAGAACACCATTATTAGAAGCCCCGGCGATGCGGAATGCCACACAAGACGTGGCGAGATCTGATTTCGTTGAAGAACACACCACGTGGACTGACACCAGACGTCCTTCCAATCTTGCATGGAGGCCTGCAGACCCTCGCCACTGAGAAATAGAAAAAATGCTCTAATTTAAACATTTTTAATGAAACGGAATTGCCGCTGGAATCGACCGAAGTGCCGAAAAGTTAAGTTCTCGAAAACCTTCTTTGTCATGTCTACAGAAGATGTAAAAATTTGTGTTTTCCTGATTGGCACCAATAATTTAGATCTATAAGTTATGATTGTGTAGCTAGATTTGAATGTAGTGGGTTGTAACCTTGAACGTAACGCTTAAATAATGAGGAAATACGAGCAAAAGCGTAGTAAACTCAGGTAACATACAACCAAAAGCGACAATAATAAAGATATAGTGAGATAAACACTGGTACTGTTATTGTAACCCCTGCTTTGACCTTAGTTGCGACGCGAGGTAACTCTACTTTTTATGCATTAACGGGCCAGACCACAAAAATGTGTTCGCAAAATCTTAGTTTTTGTGATTCTTTTAAATTTTCAAAATCGGCTTAGAGCAATAATTTCTGTTGAAAAATTTCAATAAGCCTTTTATTCCTCGATTCAGTACCTTTAAGGAGATTAAAATTGATATTAAGGCCATAATTTGCTAACGCAATTTGTCAGAATACCACGTGTTTTAAGCTACCAGTCCATTATGGCAGAGCGAGCTAAAAAACCGTCACACTGATGAAACGATTGTGTTCTCAATCGTGTTCACCGCAAAATGTTTGAACCTTTCTCCGCTTTAGTGAACAATCCCCTTTAGTAATGAATCTTACGTACAACAGTTTTATTAATCAAGTTTAAGTGTGGAAGCGAGCACATTTGTAACACCTAACATGTAGCAGTTTCATTTAGAGCTCGGTAAATTCTTCACATTTATCAGCGCGAAAGATCTGAAAATGTAAAATTCGGAGGTAAATACAAATTGCTTGTTTGCCGCCTTGCTGGCTATCTTTGAAAGCATCTAGCCGCATTTTTCAACACTTCTTCGCAATTGATGAATCGAATAAAATATCGTCTCTTGACTGGGTATATATACCTCAAGCCGCCCAAAATAAGTTGAATTGTTGAGATTATATCTTTAAACTTTATGCTGATACTTTATCCTCCTAAAATATAGAATTTAAACTGTAGCTAAGATCAAAACATATGACTGTCGTGCAATATAGTAATAAATATTCAATTCAGAATGCCCTTGTCTCACTTTTGGCTTCCTATTATATAAAAGCATGTTTTTATTTTAAAAGTAAAGTAAGTAAAAGTAAAAAGTATATTTATTGTAACCATAAAAACATGCTATAGAAAAATACAAACTTTGACATCTGTACGAACACTAACTCCCACCCTAGGAATATCCTGTGTTATGGGTAGTTAAGTATATATTAAGTATATATCCTTAACAAAAAACAAGGCTACGCTCACACTACTACTCAAGTCAGTAGGTACAAACGACTGACTTTGAAAAAAGTATTATAGGATAAATATTAGGTGATATTATTTGTTTACAAATAATATCACCCAATATGGGTTTAACTACGCTTAGGGAAATTACAAAGATTTTATAATCGCCGATTCCCGTAGGGTCGATTCATTACTTTTAGGATATTATAAAGTTTTCTACAAGATTCGGTAAGAGTTAGGAGTAGTAGTTGACATATGAGTCGTCTAGTTTCAAATGCGGCAATCTGTGCTTTTTGTCCAAAATGACTTCTTCATATGGCAGCACAGATAATTTTGAATAAAAGCGTCTTAGTTTGACTTTGACTATCAAATCCGGCAATTTGTCATTGAAAATGCTGAATGAAATCATAGGTTGGGATCAAATCCGGCGATATGTAGGTAATACTTTAAATTCAAACGCGGCAATCTTTTTTTAATTTACTAACATTTTTGAAAAAGTCAGATTGCCAGTTTTGAAACTAGTCGACTCATATCATTCAAGGCATAACTACGTGGTGTGTGGTCATTATACTCTTTACTTATCGATACAGCACTAGTAACATAAGTAAACTAGATTGTAACACTGAGGTGACAGCCTGCCAGTTCTTCGTACCGGAGCCATTTCTCAAAGATGCTATCAGTCGGACTTGAAACAAGAAGATCCGGATAGTTGCAACCCGTCTTTCAGGAAATTAAACGACTTTACCGAATAGCAAAAGTTTAATGCATGTTTTGACCTGTTTTAGGCAGAATATGGTAATAAATGTGAAACATATAAAATGGCCGTTACTTTGTTTGTACATTTTGTGTTTTTTTGTTGCATCAGTTGGTGTCTTTTTATGTATAACTTTATGTGAAAACTCTGCGTGGTGACTAGTGGCAACTGCTATCCCCAAAATAGGGAGATGCTTATGTTCTGCAATGGCTTTATTAAGGCTGATGTGATGACAAATAATTAGTTATACGTTATACGCATAGTAATTGTCCACCTTGATTCTATATTAATCGTTATTCTGACCACGAAAATAGCTCGTTTGGATGTGGTATTTCATCAATCCAGAAAATGATTATTCCGAGCTGTTCCAACCAGACTGGTTCTCGATATTCTATAATGAGATGTGTGTGTGACGCGTGTTTATAAAAGTAATATGGCTCAGATATCGACGCGATTTGGAAATGAAACGTGGAATATGTTATTACCTGTTACTAGATGTGACATTTAATTTTGAAACTTTAATGCAATGGTTAGGATGTTGATTTTTCATAATCACACATTCTCTTTTCTTGGAAACTGATTTTGATGGTCTTTTTGAAATTTTGAATTATTTTAATAATCAATAAATAAATATTGGTGAACATTCCACAAAAAAGCCCTAAACTAAGCCCTGTACTAGAGAAACAGGAAGCTGATATATACATAACAGATACTTAAGTATGTGTATGATTACTATAAATATAATTAAAGTTATATTTAAGGTTTTTAAATTTAGTTATCCTTACTTTCTTGTCATATCCAGATAACTAAAATCATTGTTTCTGCCCTTTTAGATAACGATCTTTGTTTACGCAACTTCATTGCGTAAGCTTTTAATTTGGTCAAGTTTTAATCACAACACACATTATTAGTACCTAAAAAAACTTATTAATTATTTTATAATATTTAAAGAATCCCCAGGCACGGTAGATATCCCCTCAGATCTCTTAGTACCAAGTCCTAACTCCAGATTCTTTTGAGGATGTCTAATGGGGGTAGTCAGAGGTACGTCCAAATATTAAATTTGGCACATACCCACATTTTGCAGTAGTTGCTATTCCATACGTGACAGGTTGCAAGCCTATCGCCGCTGTTAGAGTACTAGGTAACTGGTTTCCTCACGATGTTTTCCTTCACCGTTTAGGAGCACTGGCTTTGCGCACTTAAATTTTTTAATAGGAAAAATCCATTAATGCACGACCGGATTCGAACCTGCGACCTTACGATCGGAAGGCGGGGTCACTCCCACTAGACCACCGGTGCTCCATCACATATAAATAATCACAAACAGTTAGTTAAATTTATTGATATTGAATTTACCACTCACACGTTAAGTTGTTACTTGATACTAAATTATTTGATGGGATATCTACCGTGCTCGGCAATCAAAGACGTGAAGCTGTTTTTCAAATCAAAGGAATCAAAGTCGTTAAATGGAGTCCCGAAAGCTTATCTTACTCAATTACGTAAAAACAATTATAAATATTTTAATCTTATGTCTTACTGTGTAATGCTCGTAATAAGGGGATATCGGGAGCATTGAGCTGGGTGGTAATATTGGACCACCGAGCTTGAATGGTCGCTTTGGATAGGATTGGCGGTAGGTAGGCGCATTTATTTTACGATGTTACCATAATTTTGGACTAATTAATTCGTTTTCCTTGTAATAAAATATTTTTATAAAATGGCTGTTTATTTTTTCCCTAAGCCAGGATTTTGACTAACTTTCATTTCTCGCGTGAATTGATGATTAAATAAATCGTAACTTTCTCATTTATGTGGGAGTAGGAAACTGAAAAACTGAAACAGCTTCACGACTTTGATCCCCAGGCACGGTAGATATCCCTAGATCTTTTAGTACCGAGTACTATAGTCGCGTTAAACACTCGCTGCTAACTGATATTCGGTCATAAATCATCTTAAAACTAGTGTTGAGAGTACTCGTCGCGTGCGCATGCATGTTATTATGTTATGAGAGCGCCCGGTGGTTGCGCGGTCGGAGAGGTCATGTATCGATAGTTCTTATCGACTCCAATAATGCACATCTCTGCGCATAAACAAAAGGATCGTACCGTTCTCCTAAGTGCGAGAGAGAGAGCAATATTGCTGTCTCGTTCCGATAATTTAAGACCGAGTTTGCAGCGAGTGTTTAACGCGACTATAACTTAAGACTATATGAGAATGTCTCACGGGGATAGTCAGAGGTACGATCAAATATAACACTTTGGCACATAGATTCTGCAGAATTTTTTATTCCATACGTGACAGGGTGCAAGCTGATCACCGCTGCTAGAATACTAAATGGTTTCCTCATGATGTTTTCCTTCACCGTTTAAGATAACTAGCATTAGGGAGTAAGATAGGTAAGGATTGGTATAATCTTATTATTACAAAGTTTAGGGACAAATCAAATGTAAAAAAACTGAAACTGAGCTATGCATAGTACTTATTTTTTTTATACCTACAACTAGCTGATGGAGCAAGCGGATGGCCTACCTGATGTTAAGTGGTAACCATCACAAAGCATTGCCTGGGAAGTCACGCACGATAGGAACGTGCCCTACGATGCACTGCCCAGCGTTCATCAACTTGAGGCATGCAGATGTTAAGCCTCATGTGCCTGTAATTACACCGGCAACCACACTCTTCAAACCGAAACACAGCGTTGCTGCTTGGCGGCAGAAAAAGGCGTGGTGGTAGTACTTCCCCGGACGAGCCCTTCACAAAGAGCTCTACACTCTTAAATGTCACAAACCTGTAGAAAAGTACTGCCCTCATCCCGATAGAGTCCAAACGGTACGTCATTGTCAACCAAGTCCCTCAAGGTGACCCACCCTGATGTGGATAAGTACTGCGCACTTGTTACTGCGCAGATCGCGTCTTCAACATCTGGGGGAAAAAATACAATTATACAAAAAAAGGCTACTCACTCAACGTTTTTACTTTCATTATCTTAAGGGGCTGACAGCTATCAAACAACTTCTCGCTCGCACGTTTCGACATGTTGAAAGATAAAAAATCACTATACTCATTTTCGAAAAATCGCAATCAACCATTTTGTGTGCAATCACATTGCACACAGTTTAGTAAAAAATTCATTTTGATCGATACAAGTTTTCCTACTTAAAAGTTTACTTATGTACGAAAACTAGTAAAGCAAACTTTTGAGTAGGAAAACATGTATCGATCAAAATGAAATTTTTACTAAACAGTGTGCAATGTGATTGCACACAAGATGGTTGATTGCGATTTTTCGAAAATGAGTTCAGTGATTTTATATCTTTCAACATGTCGAAACGTGCGAGCGAGAGTCACATTAGCTCTTGTCTTCGCCTTAAGGGCTTTGCCGCTGAGCGACAACACTGACTACTGAACATAGGCCTCTCCTAATAATTTGGAGGAAGAATGATTTTGTGCCCTCTATATCCACCAATAGCCTGGACACCTGGACTAATAAATTCACAACAGGAGATTCGGGTTCGATTCCCGGTATCGGAAAAAATCTTATTAATTTACTTAAATGAAGTTCCAATTAATAAATATTTTGTTCTTTCTACATTGTTCCAGTTACCTTTAGGAGAAAAAGTTGTAAATAATTATGTTAATTTATATAAACTAGTAGTTCGCCCCGAACTGAGATCTCGTGATGCGACCCGACGAACGCACCAAAACTTTGAGTAGGTGGTAGTCAAAGGCAAGTCCAAACATTATGTTTGGACTTTTTTCTGACTACCGCCTACTAACTTGGGACGGTAACCAAGTTTCAACTCTATTGGCCTATTTATTGAAGAGTTCCGTTGAACAGACCTTGGCTCCATCATCAGACCTGGTCGTTGTCACCATTTTATGAGAACTGAGTACCTCCTTAATTTATTTCAAGAAAAAAAAATAAGAAAAAACAAAGTAACTGGCCGACCAGTAGAAAAACCTTGATTTCAACGAAACTCTTAGAGATGGGAGCTCTTGGATCGCTGGTTATCTTAATTTAACTTTTTAAATTTTATCTCGAAAACCGAGCGTTCCAAAAAAAAAGTAAAAATTGTTTTGGAATGTCCAAACAAAGCCCTTTCATATGACATATAACTTGATTTTTTTATGTAACTTTTTTTATTTTTGCCCTCTTAAAAAACCCCATATCTTAAAAACCCTTCATCCGATTTTACTCATATACTTACCAGTAAATTTCTCAAGTACAAGCTATCGACATATCAAATTTCATGGAGATCGGATCAACGGTTCTAAAGTTATCGCCAGACAAACATACATACATACATACATACATACATACATACTTACATAAAATGCCAAATCGCCCAAGTTGAAACTAAGATCTTCGTTCGCTTCGCTCACTCGATCAACTATATTTATATCAAGTTTCATACAAATCTGGGAATGGTTGAGCAACAGCATTAAAATATCTAAAAGTTCGCATTTGTGACAGTCTTCACAGCTCAGTTGGTAGTAGCTCTGCCTTCTGTGCCGTAGGCCGTGGGTTCGATCCCCATCGAGAACAAACATTTGTGTGATGAACATAGATGTTTGTTCTCAGTCTGGGTGTTATATAATATTCAAAGTATATATTTACAAAAAAAAGTATATAAGTAGTATATCATTTATCTGGTTCCCATATCACAAGCTTTGGCTTAGTTTGGGGCGAGATAGTGCTGTGTGGAATGTCCACCAATAAAAAAAAATAAAAATAATAAAAAAATTGTCAGGTAAAAATATTTCCGTCTCTTTTCAGAGACTCTTCAAAAACAAAGATAGCAATATTTTTATCTCAAGGATAGTTTTTTTTATACAACTAGCTGATGTAACAATTAGGTAATGTCCCACCTGATGTTAAGTGATAACCATCACCTATAACCAAACATTGCCTCGTAAGTCACCTTCGATAGGAACGTGCCCTACGATGCACTGCCCTGCGTCCATCAACTTGAGGCATACAGATGTTAAGCCTCATGTGCCTGTAATTACACCGTGGTGGTAGTAGGTACTTCTCCGGACGAGCCCTTCACAAAGAGCTCTAATACTCCTAAACTATGGTAAAACTTGATTAACTAGTAGTTCGCCCCGAACTAAGATCTCGTGATGCGACCCGACGAACGCATCAAAACTTTGAGTCGGTAGTAGTCAGAGGCAAGTCCAAACATTATCTTTGGACTTTTTTCTGACTACCGCCTACTAACTTGGTATGGTTACCAAGTTTCAACTCTATTGGCCTATTTATTAAAGAGTTGAATGAACAGACCTTGGCTCCATCATCAGACCTGGTCGTCGTCACCATTTTATGAGAACTGAGTACCTCCTTAAATTATTTCAAGAAAAAAAATTAAGAAAAATCAAAGGAACTGACCGACCAGTAGAAAAACCTTAATTTCAACGAAACTCTTAGAGATGGGAGCTCTTGGATCGCTGGTTATCTTAATTTAACTTTTTAAATTTTATCTCGAAAACCGAGCGTCCCAAAAAAAAAGTAAAAATTGTTTTGGAATGTCCAAACAAAGCCCTTTCATATGACATGTAACTTGATTTTTTTATGTAACTTTTTTTATTTTTGCCCTCTTAAAAAACCCCATATCTCAAAAACCCTTCATCCGATTTTACTCATATACTTACCAGTAAATTTCTCAAGTACAAGCTATCGACGTATCAAATTTCATGGAGATCGGATCAACGGTTCTAAAGTTATCGCCAGACAAACATACATACATACATACATACATACATACATACATACATAAAATGCCAAATCGCCCAAGTTGAAACTAAGATCTTCGTTCGCTTCGCTCACTCGATCACAATTATCTGGTATTATTGTCGAGTGGTAAGGACGCCTGGATTTATTTTTATTCACATCATGTTTTAGGTATATGTTATTTTACACAGCAAATAAATACACTGAAAAACCACATACCTACCTATTAGGTACCTATGTGGTTTTTTGGTGATTTATTCACTGATTAACAGTCTAGTACGTACCTACTAGGGCATGCTCCCGGTACTGATCAGTATCGAAATTCCCGGTAATTTCGATACTGATCAGTACCGGTACTCCACAAAGCAAGTACCGGTACTTTCGATACTTTCGATACTCGATATCACTCATAAACTGTCAATGTTTTCTAGTGCGATATACATAAATTTCCATAAATAAACACTAGCACTGCATTCAGTTTCACTTTTCTATTTAGATTTCAATTTTTTAACGAATTATGAACCTAGATTTAACAACCTTCTAATGAAATCTAAACAATTTTAAGTATTACGATTAGGTACGTAGTTTATGTTGATTTTTTTATGATTATTCGATTGATCATAGCTCGTTCTGATTGTTGTTTGCAAGTGGGTGGATTGAAAAGTTCGCGACCTAACCAAGAAAACAAAGTTCAATACCAACAATTTTTATTTTTATTTAAAAAAAGTACTCATTCCATTTATAAGTAAGGCCGTTTATGTTTGTTTGCGATTTTTTTTCTCATCTACTCTGTAACCATACATGATGATTGCTAATTGACTTCTCTGATAACCTATATTACTTAGAATTTAAGTTTTAATAAGCTGTCGGTCTTCCTAAAATAAATAAACAAAATATCCAATTACACATTCTTCGACCTCTTCATTCGATGAAAATTTTTGGCCACCGACTTTTTTTTTTGAGGTTTGGGATGGATGAAAGTTTAAAAGTCAAGGCCAAATCAGGAGAATAAGCTACGTAGAAACCACAATCTTGAATTTGAGGCATGGATTCAATCCATCCAGATAAAGCAAGATTTTCTATCTCAGTATCTTGAGCATTTCTCTTTAATTTCTTGTAACGAACGACGCAAAAGGGTTAAGTAATATGCCGAGCTAATGGTTTCGCCCTTAGCGAGGTGGTCCACTATGATGACACCCTGAGATCTCACCCTTTTTCACAGTGGTGAACTCAGATTACATCTGTTATCTAATCTGCTATAAAAATCTTGAGGCTCAGCCTCAAACATGACAATACAGTCGCAAGATTTTGTGAGTTCAACGCGCTTTTGCTCATCTGAGAGCAACATAGGGACCAACCTAGCTGAGACCTTAGAAAATCTAAGTTAACTGACAATTATGTTTTTTGTATGTTCATAGGAGATGGTCGAAGTGTGTGCCATCTTCTTGATGATCAGTCTTCGGTCTTCCCTAATGAGATTACACACCTTTTCATTGTTTTCCTTAGTCGGAGACGTCTGACGAAATTATTTTATGATCGTACGTTTACTTTAAAACCAGAAATACTACAATAACCAAATTTTGGATTGTGACAACCAACAAACATATAAATAAAATGGCGGTAGAATAAAAAAGATATAATAACTACACTTGGTACTTCTGTTCCAAGTAAATACCAGCATATGAATTATTGATTTAGTTAGATAACATAGTTTGTTACTGTTCATTCCAGTTGTTGATTCATTTGATGATTATTCTATTTAGCTTGACCTCACCTATTCTTATTGTTGTGTATAAGTTTTATTATTGTTCTATATCATATAAAAAAACTAATAATATTAAGTTATTTTATTTACTACAGTTTTTGTTTCATTTTACGGCTATACAGTTAGCTAATTGAAGATAATTAGTTCAGTATCGAAAGTATCGAAAGTACCGGGAATTACCGGTACTGAGCCAGTATCGGCCGAAAATTACCGGTACTGAGAAAAGTATCGATACTGCATGCCCTAGTACCTACCTACCTACATATGAAATGAAGTCATTTTGACTAGAATGATCCGATTGAAGGTTAAAGTAGCGTAATTATTTAATTTTATTTTTTACAGCTCCTTTATCAGTTTGAAATACGATAGACTAATTTCAAAATACGGCCAATAGTTGTAAAAAAATAAAGGTATCTTAAAATTATAAGCCTTACGACTTTGATCCCCAGGCTCAGTAGATAATCAGTAGATGTCTTAATATTAGCATGATAATTTTATGTCAATTTTAGCAGATTTAGGTCTTATAAGCTAATTTCATCATCTAATATAGCATCCGATATGGTCTAGTGGCTAGGATACCTGGCTCTCACCCAGGAGGCTCGGGTTCGATTCCCGGTATCGGAATAACTTTTTGCATGTTTTTTTTTCTATATTTTACTACCTAGTGATATCAATTTATAAAATAAAAGCTTGTAATTAGTCTTACCGGTGAATATAATTTCTTTTGATGGATAAATAATTTGTCCCTTCAATGGGAGAAACACGAACGGTATCAAAGGCTTTGTTGAACCGCGTCCAAAACTCGCCATCGCACATTCTGGAAAAAAGTATTTTATAATATTATTAATATTTATTATAATATGTATTTATTAATATAATTACATAATGTACATAGTGTAAGGAATAAAACATTCATTCACAAGAATTACAACGTATAGGTATTTATAATAAAATACACTTAAAACAGTTGAGCTATCGCTGCAGAAGAAATTAATAATTTAAATTTAAAGATTAATGACAATCAATAAATAAATAATATTATATTAAAGTTTTGTTAGTAACCCTCACCTTTACGAAAAATATTTTGCTTCATCCAATGTTAATTAAAACTAAAAGATGTTTTTTTTAATTTTTACAATGCAAGGTTTAAATAAATCAACGAAGGTGAATAATACAACTACATAATTTAATATAATTATTGCCTATTATTCTGCGAGCAAATTTTTTTTTTCAGGTAAAATGCCCAGAGTTTTAGTACTTACTATTCTTTTAAGTTTCAATTAATAAACCTAAACTTAAAAAGTATGTTTTTTTATACTTGCAGGATTTTCTTTAAACCTGCACTTTAAATAAACTACAGATCCGAATGTGTTAAAATAAATAAAATCGCCATGTTACGTAAAGTGCTGTTCGTTTTGAGTTTTATGAGCATAAGCAATGATTGAAAAATAAAAAAATAAAAATTGGAAAAAAAACCTTGACTTTGCCAAGCGAAGTCTAGACTCGTTTTTGTAAATATTATATTACGCTTATTAAATTTTCTTTTCGTCTTTAAATCGTTTCGTCATTTCGTTTTCATCATAAAACTCTTTTTGGTAAAGACACATTATTTAGGGATTAAACACAACCTTCAGTGTAGATTGCTGAACTATCAGCTAAGATTTTAGGGTCCAGTCAGCTGGTGAGTTGTTAGAGGCACATTTTTGTAGCTTTAACTAGTATAACGCTTTAGACATTTTCCGTAATGTTACTGTTTTTAATAAACTGAATTTGAAAGTCCACTTTTTTGCATCAACGAAGCTTACCGTCAATATGGTTGACACACACTCGACGGTCCTCCCTAAAAGCAGGAGTTTCCCGTCGGCAGCGGCAAACGCACCCATCTCCCAACGCACCCAAGGCCGTGCCGTGAGATGCTTCCATACACCGAGTCGGGCCACAATCCGTTCCTGAAAAAAAGTTACTTATTTTATTTAATATAAAATTATGAGACTTTATGCAAAATACAAAAAAATTATGCAGAAAATTGTAATAATAAGTAAAAACTGAATGTTTTTGACTCTTTACCACGCGCATTGCTTGCAAATTACAAATACCTATTTGCAAAAAGTTATATTTTGTATTTATGAATAAATACTTTATTGTATTTATTCATAAATACAAAATAATGCAGAATATATTAATATACCTTTAAGTAAAAACTGAAAGTACGCTTTACTGCGCGCATTGCTCGCAAATTACAAGTACCTACATTACCTACTTGCAAAAAGTTATAGGTACCTACGGATCTTTTTAGTTGTTTATATCAATCAAAGTAAAATAAAATCTTGAAGCCTAGCTTCCCGCCGATTATTGTTTTAAGAGATTGTTCTAAATTCAAAAATATATAGTTTTTTTGAATTTAGAAAAAAATTGTGTGGCACATTTACTTAGCCAGAAAAAAGGAGTTTCACTATGTCTAAAAATAGTTTAGGCACGTAAGAAGGTTACATGTAATAGTATGAAACTGCAATCCGCCATTGTAGTATAGATATAGAAAATGGTAATGTAGAGACAGAAAACAGAAAGTACCTACCTAGGTACCTCCTAATAGGAATGTCTTACCTAATAGGGAGAAAAGATCTCCAGAAGCCAATCTAGTCACATTTGCTAGAGTCATCTCTCCTCCAGTCGATGCACAGAAAATACTGAAGACCAGCAACAAAATAAATTTTAACGCCATCTTGTGAAAATATATGAAACTTCTATGTGTACTTCGTGATGTACGTCATTTGGGTAGTAAAGCATAGATGGCGCTGTGTCGCATGTTTGTTTTGTGGAGTTTCATTTCAAGTCCGAATATCGATGGCAGCAATTTTCATCTTCTGAAAAAGAAAAAACGACAAATCAATAAATATTATTACGCAGTCTTTTATGCCTCTGTCAAGTGGAATATTATAGATTCGTAAAGTTCTGTGTTTCTAAATAAAGTGCCGTTGTTATGGTGGCCTTCATATTTGTGCAGCGACCTTAAAGTTCGTAGTAGGTGTAGGTACCTACCATGCAAAAACCGATACAGGTACATGTACACAGAATTCACTATTTAATATTAAAAATAGTCCTCCTCATCTGCAGCCAACTACTCTCCTACTATTGGACAAGTAAAATTAAGTCTCTTGTTATGTTTGTTTAAAAACATTGAGACAGAAACTGACACTTCCAAAAAAATAAGAACTTCAAAATGGGAATTCACCTTTCTAATAATTACTTTTCTACCAAGTGTAGGCAGAGTGTACCTAAGCACCTAAGTAATGTATGATTGACAAGCAGTCAGGAGTCACGGGTCAAAATAGTAATTTGAATTTTCATTTGTATTGGTAACCGTTACGCTATTCACATAGAAATATCAACGAAAGAAAACTACTAGTAAACTTACTTATTTACCTACTTACAGTTTCATAACGGGAAACTTAGGTAATGTAACTTTTGATTATCAAAGTGTAGGTTATCTAAAGGTACCTTCCTAAATAGGTACTTCTTCGAAAATAATATGGCAATTAAAAATGATAAGGCTCGGTGTTATCTGGTTTTTTTTTATACAACTAGCTGATTGAACAAGCAAATGGCCTACCTGAAGTTAATTGGTAACCATTAACAAAGCATTGCCTCGTAAGTCACGCACAATAAGAACGTGCCCTGCGTCCAACTTGAGGCATGCAGATGCTAAGCCTCATGTGCCTGTAATTACACCGGCAATCACACTCTTCAAACCGAAACACAGCGTTGGTGGAGTAAGGTAATGAAATGGACATCAAGGACGTGGAAAAGAAGTCGGTCGTACGTGGATAAACTGGAGAATAAAGATTATCAAATGGCAACCACGAATAAAAAAACTGAGTAGGTATACGATGGCCGACCCGATGTACAGTCACGGAATGAAAAGGTACGTCACCTTAGAGTCCATTTTCGCTTGCACCATTGCAAGAAACAATTTTATTATACCAACATATTACCAGTGAAGTTTCTACCAGGAAGAAACAGTGCTGCTAACATTTAAATAAATGCTATTTGCTAATTGCTATCGAATAAGGATTTGCCTGTTTTTACATCACGTCAAGCAAAAGAAATGACAACTTGGAAATACTGAATAAACAAGCAAAATTCAATTAAAACTACGAATAAGTATAATTAGAGAATTAAATTAAGTATAAAAATACATTTATTCTAATAGAGGGTATAACCACCATCAGCGTGAATCACACATCAGCGTCTATTTCTCAAGGAAACCATAAGACGAGAGCATAGATCCCTTCCTAAATAATTCAGCAGCGATTTTCTAGAACCTCCTTGGTCCTTTCATCTCTATTTTCATAAAAATAATCTTGTTGACAAAATAAACAGTCAAACTAAAAGTCAAATCTGAATTATTTTGAACTTTGATAACGAAAAGTTAAAACATTATTTTCTCTAACTCAGTGAATTCTGTCTATTCAGTTTCAAAAAATAATAATGTGCTCGTCATACGTTGAATGAATCTTCTTCTTCTCTCCATTATGGCTCCTATCTGTCATTCGACAGACAATCTTGCCAGTGTCAAGTGATTTGTATTGAATTAATACTTTTTAGTCAAGACAGTCCATAGTCAAGTCGGCCGTCATTTGTTTTGAGGAAAATGGTGGCGGTTTTCTTCAAAACATTCGAAACATTTTCAGTCAAATCAGGATATCACTTAATACACTTTCATTCCAAATGCTTACCAACACTTTGTGCTAAGACCTCAAGTCATGTTGGTTAAATGCCACCGAAATTATACAACACAACTCGAACACTAGAAAAACAATTAAAATAAAAAAGCTATGTTGCTTCCCAAAATGTCAGAAAACATATCCACGAATCAGGTTGAAAACTGACAAACCTTTTCATTCCGTCACTGTACCACACTGACGTTGTTAGAAAAAGTTACTAAGTTTTAACTTACTGACGATATTGCGAAGATCGCGGGAAGTCAATGAAAGAACTCAAAATCTGTGCTTTTGGGAAATCTTTGAACTGATTGGTTGAGCTGAACATAGGGCTCCCAATGTGGCAACCAGCTGATGGAACAGGCAGATGGTCCACCTGATGATAAGTGGTAACCATCACCTATAACAAAGCATTGCCTCGTAAGTCACGCACGATAGGAACATGCCCTACGATGCACTACCCTGCTTCCATCAACTTGAGGCATACAGATGTTAAGCCTCATGTGCCTGTAATTACACCGGCAACCACACTCTTCAAACCGAAACACAGCAACGCTGCTTGGCGGCAGAAAAATGCGTGGTGGTAGTACTTCCCCGGACGAGCCATTCAAAAAGAGCTCTACTCTTCAAAAATGTATGTTCAGTAAAACTACTTCAGACTGATGACGAGTGTGATCTAGCATTTTTGGCAGTAATTATTCGATTTCGGTCACGACCGATGACCAAACCGTTGCTTCTGTCAATTGTACCCGATAATTTGTTTCCAGTTTATTTTATTATAACTGTCGCTCGTCAAATAACTTATTTTAACCATCGTGATTGAGTGGTGAATTTGCCTAAGCGCCTGTTGTTATAGCCTTATCGTTAGGTGCTTAAAAAGGTACTCATGTACACTTTTGAATCGAAATGTAATTTTTTTTGTTCGTCGTTCGTGCTTTGTCCGAGTTGCAGATTATTTATTTATTTTATATGAGTTTCAGCTATGAAGAGTTTAATATTGTTATTTTAATGTAACATGTACCTATCACCTAACTAAGTAGATACAACCGATCAAGTAGACTTCGGTCAGAAGCTAGTAGATTGATAGATAACTCTATATTGTTCACCACACAGAAACAAAATTCAGGGTTAAGGCTTACATTTAGGCAAAATAATGGGCGGCCTTATCGCTTCCAGGCAACCTTGGATGGATAGAACTAATATAAAATTAACAGCGGCGGTGTAGTCACTTACGGAAAATATTATAATATAAAGACTATAGATTTAAAGACTAATTACCTAATTAATTAATTAAAACTTATAACCTATTAGGTACTTAAGGTACACACAGGTAAGGCTAGTGGAGGCAAGAAGACCATAATTACGAGAAGAGGTAGACCATAGGAAATGTGGACGGACTGTGTGAAAGATAGCAAAAAAAAGAGTGAACACTGAGAAGAACATTAATAGAAGAGAGAAGAAGAAAATATGTTTTGCCTTAGCGTGGAATAAGGGCATGACGATGATTTTTTTACATTGGGCAAACTAATAAAATAAATATTATGTATTATTACTTCGCTCAACAGCAAGGATAATTTGTTCATACAAAAGACATCAACGCGCTGTTATACGCATCAATATTTTATTGTAAAAAGTCTTGTTTTTTATATTTGAAACCATCGGCGTCACAGTACACCAGCGTGTGGCAAGCATTCAATGTAGCACAAAGCTGAGAGATTCTTGATTTGGATTATCGGATTATGGTGACCTATTCGTAGATAATTTGCATATTTTTTATGTATTTTAATTAATTTCAGTTTTTCGTTATATGATACAAAATCGTTTTTAATAAATAATACCTACCTAATCATTGCAAAACACATCAGATACGTACCTATACCTACTTCATGATATCTACTTTTTGTATACAAAAGCTGCAAGCTTTCAAAGCTCAGTGAAATTGCGAGCAAGGGCAAACCAATAATCAGCGTAGCTATTTAGATATCCATCATTACCAATCGTTGCCCTCAAGATATTATCTTCGGATTATCATTGAAAGACTTCAAAGGTTTTGAAGCACAGTTACAAGTTGGATCTAAATCCAAAATATGACTCAGCAATACAATTAGATATCAATTACTAGTCACAATCTTTACAATTTCATATAGCCACGCCAATCAATCATTTTAAATTTCTATTAATTATTTACGCTAATCCTAATTATATACTTGACGTAAAAACATAATTTGGTACAAGTTAAGTAAGTAGATACGAGATGAATAGCTCTAACGGAGTTCAAAGGTTGGCCTACACTATTATTAATAAATTAGTTCTAAAAATTTATTAGGTTGTGCGTGTGGTCAAAAGCCATATCATGGCTATAAGTAATCAATAGGCATCTGTTCGTCTTCATCTAATGAAACAAAAGTTTCACTTTTTAAAGATTCACAAATCCGGTTTTGTTGATGATCGGAATAGTTAGAACATAATTTGTATATTTAATTGAGATGGAATTTTCGTTTAGTATTCGCGTTTGTATGCTTGTAGTTTGAAGTAGGTACCTAAAGTAAAAAAAAACAATATGGCTAAAAATCTATATGTAAAAATCTATCTTTTCGAGTTTTTAGTATTGAAATCTTAAGGATATGATTTAAAACAGTCTTGAAAACTTAAAAGCCAGAGCAAAGAGTAAGAATTAGCTCCTGGTGCTCTATGTGCACTCGTACCCTACAGAGTACAAATCTTTTTTCTGAAATATGGCACCTTTTTAACGAGCTTTCAACCGTCACCAAGCACATTACCATTCGCCGTAAGTATATTAGCAACATTGTACCCCCTCTACAGTGAATCGACTATTTCTCTTACACCGAGATTAAACTTACAATAAAAAGCCTAATCATGGCAAGAGATTGAGGTCTCGTTCCACTGACTCCATCAATATACAACATTGTCATTTAAATTGTGGTGTTGTGTAGCATATTGTATTCGAAAATATTTGACGGAATGTGAAAGTAGGACGAAATCCTAACAGTTTCGGTTTTGAGTAACGCTAAAAAACTCTTAGTAAAACTTGAATTGGATTTCAGATGTCTCAATAAACTGGTTTATCATTTCTTAAGTCGTAAGGTGCAATAACCATCCAATTCTAACTCAACCTTGAATTATTATTGTAGATGAACCTATAACTTCGGTTAGTGAGCCAATTTACATTTGCTTAAACTTTTAAAGGTTTGCCTTGATTGTATCCCTATTTCATTTGTTCGAACTAAACAACCTTTTGCCGTAGAACTGACGATCGCTGGAGCAAACGAATACTTGAGTGGAGACCGGGTTTTGGTACTTGAGTGGAGACAGAATGCCCTGCAGCAAGTTATGGCGACGATCTACGAAATGCTAGATGAGGAAAGCCAAAGACCGAGCTCAGTGGCGCGTCTATTAATATAATTATGTTAGGAAAACTGTTCATAAGAAGCCTTTTTAAGTTGCACTTAAACTCCTTTCAAAATACGGTTTCGAAAGTAAAAGCGATGTGACAAGAAGAGGAATGATGTTAAATACGTTAGGCATTAACATCATTCTTCTTACAAAACTGCGTGTAGGTACGCGATTTCTCAAAACTAATTGATAGACCAAATACACATTATCATAATTGATATCGATGCCAAATGTGTGTAATTTACAGAAGGCTTTCACTATCACCCCAAAATATGATGAATCTTTCCACTTTAAACTTATCAGGTGCGTACGCGCATATTGCTATTACTCACACACACTGTTGACCTACGCTCGTGATGACCCCAGTAAATCAAGTAACCCCATTGTGATGTGCCGTGAATCCATGTTATATGTGTTCGGATACTGACCGCTATTATCGTACATTATAGTAAATACATAGACCGAAATAGGCTTTACTGACTGATATTAACTGACGAAACTGATGAATAATAAGACGTTTCAAAGTGATATATGAATAGGGTTTGAAAGATTGGTCAAAATATAGAACAAGTTAGTTGTTACTAACCACTGAGTGTTTTCAAAAACAACAAAAGACTGAAAAAACTCTTGTCTCTCTGACAATCTAATCCACAAGCAGATCAATATTAAATAGTAGAACATTTAATGTAGGATATAAAGTATGAACTTAAAAGCACTTTTCGTATTATGGATTATGGATTCCGTAAAACACGGTGTGTTGTAACTTAATTTTACTATCCAGTACAACACTCAAACATCTATCTTTTTTGGATAGCTTTATCCAAAAAAAACCCAACCCAACAGCATCTCTAACATAAAACACCTGTAAAATTATAAATAAATGACATTCATGACAACAAGATGACTTTAGTTTAGAATAATAACCTATTCGGAGAAAATAAATGGTTTGTTTAAAACGTTATTAAAATAAGGTCAATATTGGTACAACAATTTGCGATTGCACAGCTGGTGATGATATTTTTTTATTGCCATGATTTCAATGTATGTCGTGTGAAACAAATAATGCTAAGTTTAATATCATTTGTAATAATGACACCACGTGCATTTCTTAATCAGTGGTCATCGCAATTTTATGGAGACTGCTGTTACCTAAAAACATTTTGTATTTTTGCTGGTTTTTATCCTCAAAGAATCTGGAGTTAGTACTAAGAGATCTGATGGGGATATCTACCGTGTCTGGAGATCAAAGCCGAGAAGCCGTTTTAAAGGGTTGGCTTTAGAACAGAAAACAATACTCTCACGCCAAATTTACAAATCTCCTATTTCCATGTTTACCTTTTGATCAGAATGCGACTAAAACAAAACTGAAAAAATGCTGTTCGCACATATCTTATTAGAAAAGTCCAAGGTTTTGAGTACAATGTCAAAAATAACACAAGTACAGTAAGCACTTTTTGGCACACCTTCCAAATGTGTAAATACCACTTTTTGATCCTATCCTTTTTGAGCTATCTATCTATCCTGTCTTCTTTACCCTAAATTCATACCTTCTTCGTACTTGGTACCTTTACTAAGATCCTTTACGCTAGGTATAGTAAATTCTTGTATTGAATACAAGTACATTCGTAGTAAATTATTCTAATTCGATGACATTTTGCACGTCCCTGTGAAACGAAGGGTATCTTCAATCACCGGCAAACCACAAGGCCGGTGCCTTTCCAAATGAAAGTATTGTATTTATCAGACAAATCTCACAGTATTGAATTTAAGTTATCATTCGTTCTGCCAGACCCTATTTCTTCTATTTGTATTCAAGCAGCAATGGGCTTGCAAACTGTCACGTATGGAATATGGAATATCAACTACTGTAAAATGTGGGTAAGTGCCAAATGTAATGTGGTCGTACCTCTGACTACCCCCTTAGACGTCATCAAGGAATCCTGAGAGGGTACGTAAAAGATCTGAGAGGATATCTACCATGCCTGGGGATCAAAGTTGCGAAGCTATTTCTTTTTTCTTTGGTAACCGCATCGTGTATAAAGACGTAGCCGAAAACAAAAATTTCCACACCAGACCGTAATCAAACCCATGACCTATAGGATACGCAAGCCAAGCGCGGATCCACCGTTGTTGGCACAATGGGCATGCCCACCACCCTAATAGACTTGTGACGTTTCACACACAGTGTTTGCCCCATAGCTTTGTTCACGTGGAACTATAGGCGCACTGTACAAAATCTTGGTTAGGGCGTCATATACATTTTGTTAACATCTCCTTTGTGGGGGTGCACTATATCAATCATGAGCGAGTTCATAATCCGACTCATACTTGGCCGATTTTGGGTGGCTGTGACCGTGCCCACAACCTTGTTTGAGAGCTAGAACCACGCCTGACGCAAGCGGGGTCACAACAACGGGAAGACTGGTGATCCCATCAAGAGGAATGGTTGTGTTAAATCACGTTTCGTCGATTAGTGCAAATCTATTAAGTACTAAAGGGAAACAATCACAGCATCTAAAGGGCTTTCATCATTAACAGTGGAATTAACTGGAAGCCATGACATTGCAGCAAACAATTAAATTGAAGAATAATTAAACCTTTATCGCTTCATGAAAATTGAATTCAATTTAATTGTTGTTTAATTGTTTCATGAAAAAATCAATGAATTTTAATTTCTTGAATTTTTCATGAACACCTGTAGTTTCATAAACATTTTGTTAAGTATTATACATCACAGCAACTAAATTTTGAAAAACGTTTGTAAATTCAGTGATATTTGAGAATGTGCAAAAAAGTTTGTTTAAAAATCGAATTTTGTTCTTGTGAGTGTCGGAATCAACTCCCTCGAAAAATCTCTCACCTAATTGGCTAATATAAACTGTCATTGTGGACACTAACCCATCAGATGAGAGATTAGCCGATGACGTCGATCACTATTGCTTACTAACCTATTGTTGGAGCGGGAACGTCGTCCGTCGTTCATCTCCACATTCACCGTTCAGCGCGGCATCATTTATTCACTCGCTCTTTCATTCAGCCAAGCGACCCAGCCACGCGCGCACGCGCTAATATCATACCAATTTTCTATCCAATATTCTAACCTAAGTACCTAGCTAAAAATGCAGATTAGGTGAATATACGCAGTATTGTACAACATACAAGTTCTTGATATCTTTCCCGAACCTTCCTGCAAGCCTAGACAAGTTTCGAGCCGGATGCCCTGTTCAAGAAAGAAGACCGTCATATCGACAAAAATTCGAACAAAGGACGGGCATAACCGTCAGGCGAGTGAAGGTCAAGCAAGGATATTCAAGAACACGAAGTCAAATCTGCCTACATCAAGACATTTCTGAAGGAGAATTGTTGCTGCCTAACATTATACAATTACGGAGAACGAGATTCTACGGACGAGAAACCTAGAAGGGAAATCGCACAACCGTGAGTTCGTTCCAATCAAAGCGTTTGCGCAGCACATTCCTAACAAATTGTTCCCCTTTGATTTCACACAATCCACGTAATAACGTTCCCCTTAGATTTTTCTCGTGGTAAAAGTACGATCCTATGCGTACTTTTTCATGCGAAAATACCTACTTAATTAATTTCAATTTACAACCTATTTCATATTTTCGCAAACATACTTGCTATTCAGGTAGCATTTCATTTCTTTTACTATCAATCATTTTGGTTCTACACAAAAGAATCGAACGTCGTACGTGATACAGGTAAATTACCTACCCACAATTTAAAAACATTTCAGAGGTCTAGTGTATTTTTTGTAGCGATCAATTCTGTCCGAAACTCAATTGTTCTAGCTCGATAAACAATTAAAGTGTGTTCTTTCGGCTATTTAGCTCCTTTTTTTTGCTAAAACATTCCAGGACGTTCGGTGCCGGGCGTGACGTTTATCCGGGCGGTTGACGTCATAGCTGCTGTGACCGAGCGGGGTGCTTAACTGCATACGCAAGCCGGTTGTGGCCGGTTCTAGAAGCTTCGCGTGGTTGATTTGACCTGCTGCTTCGCTTCTATGCACCATCATATTAAAATTTAAGTACCATTTCACTTTCACTTCTGCATATTTACAATTTTGTTGCACTAATAATTTATTTCAGCTGTACCACTTTAATTTAATTTCATTTTCATTTAAAAAGGCATGATCATGGATCTTAAAACTTTAAGGAAGAACAGAAGTTCTTTCAAGGCTAAGCTCACTATATTCAAATCATACATGCAACCACTTTTACAGTGCAAAGAGCTTGCCAGCTTACAAACTTGCGAGCTATCTACTCGTCTAAACAAAATTCAAGAAATGTACAATGAATTTGATACCACTCAAACTGAAATAGAAAATTTATCCGAACTTTCAGAGGATGAGTTGAAAGAGAGGGAAGTATTCGAGACCAGCTACTTCGGCGCAGTGGGAGCTGCGCAGGAGCTGCTGAGCAGGAACGAGGCTGCCTCTGCGGCGCACAACGACCAGGTGACAGGTTCTAGTGTGTCTCCGCATTCAGGTGGGCCAAATATTAAGCTTCCTATCATAAATCTACCTACCTTTTCTGGACGCTATCAGGGCTGGCTAGAGTATCATGACACATTCAACTCCCTCATACACACAAACACTAACATTCCAAAAATAAATAAGTTTCACTACTTACGCGCTTCACTCAAGGAAGGTGCATCACTAATCATACAGTCACTAGATTTCTCTGCCGATAATTATGATGTTGCTTGGGGTCTGTTATGCGATAGGTACAACAACAATAGACTTTTAGTGAATAATCATATCAATGCTTTGTTCAATATTGAACAGGTTTACAAAGAATCTTCAAGTTCTTTACGAAACACAATTGACACAATCAACAAAAATCTCAGAGCACTGAAAACACTCAACCTACCTACAGAACACTGGGACATCCTCATAATCCACATGGTTCTAGGTAAGCTCGACCAAAATTCAATCCGCGAATGGGAAAAACAACGTAATATTATAAAGGACCTTCCGTCATTAGAAGACTTTAACTTATTTTTGAAAAATCGAGCTGACCTACTAGAAACCATGGAGGACGCATACAACAAACCACGCAGACATAGTGATATCACACACGTACGACCAAAATCATTCATCACAAATCAGGCTGCTTCAAATCAAACACAAAATAAAAATTCATTTTTATGCCCTGTATGTAAAGGTCATCACTCAATCTATTATTGCATTAAATTCAAAGCAATGCCAATAGAAAAACGAATCGAACGAGTCAATCAACTGAACCTTTGTAAAAATTGCTTACGACAGGGACACAATGAGCAACGCTGCAAGTTAGGCCCTTGCAGAGTATGCTCGCAAAAACACAATAGTTTGTTACACATGAACAACAACACAACCACAGAGCCTAAAGCTAGCACCTCATCTAGTGAGTGCGTAGTACTACCGACTTTACAAACACAGGCGCCGGCTGAATCGCAATCAACAAAAAACAATATTTCACTATCTTCTATACATGAAAGTCAGGTACTACTATCCACTGCCATAATAAACATTCAAGACCACACCGGTCAGCAACACAAAGTAAGAGTGCTCCTAGACAATGGTAGCACTTCAAGTTTCATTACAGAAAGTTTACAAAAACAATTACAAATTCCAAGCTATCTTACCTCAACCACAGTTCAAGGGTTGAACAATCAATCATCTCGAATCACACACAGATGCGATATCTCAATATCTTCACGAACAAACAACGAGTACAATGAAGACGTCAATTGTTTCATTGTGCCTCAAATCACACAAATCATACCATCAACACGAATAAATTGTAGACCATTCACAATACCTTCCAATATCCATCTAGCGGATCCAACCTTTCATGTGCCGTCAGAGGTGCAGGTTCTTTTAGGTGCAGATTTATTCTGGGAGGTACTTACACACAATAATTTGCCGTTAGGTAAAGGCAAACCAACCTTAGTTGAAACAAAACTAGGGTGGCTTGTTTCTGGTTCAGTACCAGGTTCACACACAAAACAGCAGACCTATAATACAGTCCACTGCCACTTCACACACAATATTGAGCTCGAAGAAAAACTCAACAAGTTCTTTGAATTAGAATCAGTTTCCACTACTCAACAAGTCCGCACTAAAGGTGAGAGCGAGTGTGAAACCATTTTCATAGAAACCACTGTTCGTCAGCCAGACGGCAGATTTGTGGTCCACATTCCACTTAAGGAATCTCCTCACTGCTTAGGTGATTCAAAACAACAAGCAATGACGAGATTCCATACACTAGAGCGCAAATTCAAGCGCAATGAAAAATTTAAAACACTATACACTAATTTCATGGAACAATACATTGCATTAGGTCACATGACAGAAAACACTAACCTACACAAGGAGGAAGTATCATACTTCTTACCTCACCATGGCATCCTACGGGAAGATAGCCTCACCACAAAATTGAGGACCGTATTCGATGCATCAGCAGTCACAAGCTCAGGAAAATCATTCAACAACATACAACACGTAGGCCCTATGTTTCAAGACGACTTAATCAGCATATTGATTAGGTTCCGCCAGCATAAAATTGTTGTGACGTCAGACGTTGAGAAGCAATACAGACAAATACTAGTAGATGAGAAGTTTAGAAGCTTACAACAGATTTTTTGGCGACCGGAACCTGATCAAGAAATTAAACAATACAAGCTAAACACAGTCACCTACGGAACGGCATCAGCGCCATACCTAGCTACTAGATGCCTTATACAGTTAGGTCGTGATTGCACTGACGAAAGGGTAAGTAGGGCAATCATATCAGACATGTACATCGACGATTTAATTACGGGAAACGACCTAGAAGGTGAGCTAATTGCTACTTGCAAGGGCATTATTCGCCAGTTAGAGAGCGCTCATTTTCACCTACGAAAATGGCGTTCAAACATGCCATCTATACTCTCAAAAATTGTTGACGAGAACAGCAATGATGATTTATTAAATTTAAGCAAAGATGACTATGCAAAGACGCTCGGTTTATTGTGGGCTTGTAAGCAAGATAAATTGCTATTCTCATCAACAAACATAGACTCATTGAAACATCGAGTAAACAAACGCACAATCTTATCCACTATAGCTCAAATTTTTGACCCACTGGGTCTGATCAATCCATGCATGCTACAAGCTAAAATAATTTTACAAGCACTTTGGGCCAAAAATATATCGTGGGATGATGACCTACCAGTTGAAATTCAATCACAATGGCATAACTTTATCATATCCTTACCGGACCTAACAAATATTAAAATTCCTCGTCGAGTTTTGTGTGATGATTACATTAGAGTTGAGTTACACGCCTTTAGCGACGCCTCCATAAAGGCATATTCAGGTTGCATCTATGTACGTTCTGTGTCCAGCAGTGGGAATGTCAACCTTCACCTATTGTTGGCTAAGAGCAGAGTAGCACCACTCAAGCAGAAACTAACTGTACCGCGGCTAGAGCTTTGCGGAGCACTTTTGGCCACACAGCTAGCTGAAAAGGTTAAAAAGTCATTGCGTGTCAAAATAGATTCACAATTCTATTGGTGTGACTCAACCATAGTACTAGGTTGGATAAAAACATGTAAACACGTCTTAAAACAATTTGTTTATAACAGGGTTAACGAGATCACACAAGCTTCTGAACCATCCTCTTGGAATTATGTACCTACTGATTTGAACCCCGCTGACATAGGATCACGGGGACTAAATGCCACACAACTTAAATCCTCACTTTTGTGGTGGGGAGGTCCACATTTCTTACACGAAACAGAAATTAATTGGCCTACACAACCTCAAAACACACACAACATAAAATTGCCTGAAACCAAAGTTCAGTGTAATATTGCATCAAGCGAGGCACAAGAGTTTGCTTTTATACAAAATTACTCAAGTTATGGCAAACTACAGCGCGTAGTTGTATACATCAAGCGTTTTATACATAACTGTAAGAACCCAAGCAACAAAGTAATAGGTACGCCTACACTATCAGAGTTAAAGTCCAGTACACAAACACTTTGTAAAATTGTACAAAGGGAAATGTTTAATAAACAATGTTTACAATTAATGAAAAATTGCACATTGTCATCCAAAGACAAGTTGTCTAATCTAAATCCGTTTTATGAATCGTCCTCGGGGTTAGTTCGCGTTGGAGGACGATTATCTAATTCTAATCTTGATTATAACACAAAGTACCCAATCATATTACACGCATCTCACAAGATTACCAAACTATTGGTAGAACACTACCATCGATGCCTAATGCATGCTGGACCTCAATTATTATTAGCTACATTGCGTCACAAGTTTTGGCTAATAAACGGTCGGAACCTCACAAGAAAAATCACACATGATTGTGTGAAATGCTGCCGGTTTTCAGGGAAAACCTATCAGCCTATAATGGGGAACCTACCAGAGCCTAGGTTACATGCAGAGTTTCCTTTCACTAACACAGCTGTTGATTACTGCGGGCCAGTTCTGATAGCAGATAGAAAAGGCAGAGGCTGTAGATTAAAAAAGGCTTATATTTGTGTATTTGTCTGTTTGTCAGTACGAGCAATACACATAGAGCTTGTCACCGAGTTGACGACACAAGGTTTCTTATCAGCCCTTAACAGATTCATTGCCCGCAGAGGTAAGCCAGCGAATATTTACTCCGACAATGGAACGAATTTCGTGGGTGCCTGTAACGAAATACGTAAATTTATAAAGTCGACATCTAATGATATCGTAACCTACTCATCCGAAAATGAAATTAATTTCAAGTTTAGTCCAGCATACAGCCCTCATTTTAACGGTTTAGCAGAAGCATCGGTCAAATCAATCAAATTTCATTTGAAAAGAGTTTTAGAAATGGCACACTTAGATTACGAAGAAATGAACACAGTTTTAGTACAGATAGAAGCTATTCTAAATTCTAGACCTCTCACTCCTCTTTCATCAGATCCTTCAGATTTAATCCCTTTGACTCCTGCGCATTTTTTGATTGGACGTACTCTCACAATGTTGCCTTCTCCCCAGGTACAAGAAGGTTCATCTATAACCACATTAACCAGATATATGAGAACTCAAGCTCTGAAGGCTCATTTCTGGAAACGTTTTTACAATGAGTACGTTTCAGAATTGCAGACTAGATGCAAGTGGCGTAAGGACAAGGGACAACCACAGCCCGGCGACATGGTCCTAGTCAAGGACGACCGCTTGCCCCCCAACCGATGGCTCCTTGGAAGGATCACCACGGTGTACCCCGGCTCCGACGGCGTCAATCGAGTGGCGGACGTGCGGACCACGTCCGGGACAATGAGGAGGGCTTTCAATCGGCTCTGTCCACTTCCAACATTAGAGCAGAACAGTGCACGACAGGACCCCCTTTGAGACGCACTTACTCCATTCACCACACTGTTTCAAGGGAAACTGGTGACAAGACAAGAAAAAAGAAGAATTGGAACAGGGTGTTCCAAGGCCCGCAGCATGTTGGAGCGGGAACGTCGTCCGTCGTTCATCTCCACATTCACCGTTCAGCGCGGCATCATTTATTCACTCGCTCTTTCATTCAGCCAAGCGACCCAGCCACGCGCGTACGCGCTAATATCATACCAATTTTCTATCCAATATTCTAACCTAAGTACCTAGCTAAAAATGCAGATTAGGTGAATATACGCAGTATTGTACAACATACAAGTTCTTGATATCTTTCCCGAACCTTCCTGCAAGCCTAGACACCTATAATATAAGAACCGGGTATAATGAGTTTGAAATGATGTTGAAACCAAATCAGCAGTATCTCATTCCCAACCAGTTGCTCATTCCAAGTACTTTACACATAAACCTTTTACAATCATTAGTCTTGTGCAGTGCAACTCATTCTAGACTGTCCATCAAATCCCATGAAACCTGGATCATTTGGAAACCAGTTTCACTGTTAGGAATGACTCCCGCTATCGAATCAGCTGATCTACCTAAGAACAGTATTTGAAGGCACCTTCTCAATTAGGCCTCTAAATATAGGCTTAGATGCAATATACTGTATTATCTGATGTAATTTTAGGAACGTGTGGTAATCTAGAAGCTTCAGATTGAAATCATTCGACAGGCTTGTAGTGCATATCTGAATCGACATCATTATTGTAATCAAATATTGGAAATAATAATCTCATACTGGAAACCTTTTTTCATAACGTGTAAACTTCAAATAAATAACTGAATCTTGGTGGACCTTCCACACAGCACTATCAAACCTTAAGGGGCTGACAACTATCAAACAACTTCTCGCTCGCACGTTTCGACATGTTGAAAGATATAAAATCACTAAACTCATTTTCGAAAAATCGCAATCAACCATTTTGTGTGCAATCACATTGCACACAGTTTAGTGAAAATTTCATTTTGATCGATACAAGTGTTCTTACTTAAAAGTTTGCTTATGTACGAAAACTAGTAAAGCAAACTTTTGAATAGGAAAACATGTATCGATCAAAATGATTTTTTTACTAAACTGTGTGCAAACTGTGTGCACACAAAATGGTTGATTGCGATTTTTCGAAAATGAGTTTAGTGATTTTATATCTTTCAACATGTCGAAACGTGCGAGCGAGAGTCATATTAGCTCTTGTCTTCGCCTGCACAAAGCAAAGCTTGGCTTGCGTTTATTATAATAATAATAAATATCGTTTATTGTTCAGAAAAAGGTTACATAAATTATATAGTATATTTACGTTCTATTACTAGAAGCTACAGGCATACTATGGTTTGGTGCTCTGAGCTTCGGACAAGAAATTCTGTTTCCCGAATATCAGCGCCCGCCCCTCGTAAAAATTATTTCATGTCTTTGTAGTAAGTGTAATTTTTCTTAGTTTTTGTGTAGCTTATGATCTGTATCCGAGTGTAGTGTGTATGGGAACGAGATAACACTCCGACAGAGGACAAACATCTAGGTTTTTTTTTCAGGTTTTTTTGTTGATATGTTAGGAACGCCTACGTATTTTTTTATCACGGTTTATTAATAAATCACGAACTTGGTAGATATTTACTACGCAATTCAAATAGGTAGGCTGTAAAAAACGAGTGTGTGAACTTTCTTTATTACGCTTCTATGATCCGAAATTTAAACGTTGTAATTACAAGCGAAGGAATTTGTTTATTGCCAAAATCTCGTTTAACATGTATAATGTAGAATTGAACTATTATTTACATAAAACAATTGGAAGATTGTAGAGAGATAACATAAAAATGTAGAATTATAGGGTTGTCCTAAACAATCCAAAAATAGGGAGCATTTTTATGCAATGTCAAGTAGGTTTTAAGAGTAGTAGAGCTCTTTGTGAAGGGCTCGTCTGGGGAAGTACTACCACCACGCCGCTTTCTGCCGCCAAGCAAGCAGGAACGCTGTGTTTCGATTTAAAGAGTTTGGTTGCCGGTGTAATTACAGGCACATGAGGCTTAACATCTGTATGCCTCAAGTTGATGGACGCAGGGCAGTGCATCGTAGGGCACGTTCCCATTGTGCGTGACTTACGAGGCAATGCTTTGTTATAGGTGATGGTTACCACTTAACATCAGGACGGCCATCTGCTTGTTCTATCAACTAGTTGAATAAAAAAAAAAGGTACACTAGTAGTTCGCCCCGAACTGAGATCTCGTGATGCGGACCCGACGAACGCACAAAAACTTTGAGTAGGTGGTAGTCAGAGGCAAGTCCAAACATTATGTTTGGACTTTTTTCTGACTACCGCCTACTAACTTGGTATGGTAACCAAGTTTCAACTCTATTGGCCTATTTATTGAAGAGTTCCGTTGAACAGACCTTGGCTCCATCATCAGACCTGGTCGTCGTCACCATTTTATGAGAACTGACTACCTCCTTAATTTATTTCAAGAAAAAAAAATAAGAAAAATCAAAGGAACTGGCCGACCAGTAGAAAAACCTTGATGTCAACGAAACTCTTAGAGATGGGAGCTCTTGGGTCGCTGGTTATCTTAATTTAGCTTTTATTATTTTATCTCAATAACCGAGTATCACAAAAAAAAAGTAAAAATTGTTTTGGGATGTCCAAACAAAGCCCTTTCGTATGACATGTAACTTGATTTTTTTATGTAACTTTTTTTATTTTTGCCCTCTTAAAAAACCCCATATCTCAAAAACCCTTCATCCGATTTTACTCATATACTTACCAGTACATTTCTCAAGTACAAGCTATCGACATATCAAATTTCATGCAGATCGGATCAACGGTTCTAAAGTTATCGCCAGACAAACATACATACATACATACATACATACATACATACATAAAATGCCAAATCGCCCAAGTTGAAACTAAGATCTTCGTTCGCTTCGCTCACTCGATCAACTATAGTACTGTATAATGTAAATGACTTATTTTGTCGGACACATGTTTTCTAAGTTTTCCGACTGCTGAAAACAAGTTTAATTTAAGTAAGTTCATTGTTAGTTACAAAAAGAAGTTTAAAAACCTAAAAAAATGAAGGTTCAGTTTTACGCTGCTCACGTGGCATATTTTTTAGCGGACAACTTGTTCTATTTGTCTTGTTGATGAAACAACCGATATTATTATAATTGTATATTGCACTGGTCCCATTAGGAACATGCCCTATGATGCCCAATATCCATCAATATCAGGCATACAGCACATTTTTCGAACCGAAATACAGCAACGCTGCTTGGCGGCAGAAACAAAAGCGATGGTAGGCATACTAGGTATTAAAAAATTTAGATAAAGTACCTATCTAGCATCTATAGAAATTTTATCGTGGTGTTAATTGACTATCAAATTATAAATCAATGTTGATGCGTGATTACTTATTTCGGAGGAGTGGTTGTTAGGATATCTATTAACTAGACATTTTATTAAAATACACGAATTAAAATTTGAATTACTAGTAATAAATCACTTTGAGTGAGGTTTATTATTCTTACGTACATCTCGGCGTCTAGTGCTATTTTAATAAGCACCTTTTGAAGTATCTGTTGCTTACGATTGAGGTATACGAAGAAGGAATACTTAGACTAATTTGCCAAAGTTGCCTATTTCTGCCGCCAAGCAGCGTTACTTCGTTTCGGTTTATAGGGTTGCTGGTTTAACTACAGGCACATGATGCTTACCTAACATCTGTTTGCCTTAAGTTGATGGACGCAGGACAGTTCATCGTAGGGCACATTCTTACCGAGCTTGGCTTGCAAGGCAATGCTTTGTTATAGGTGATGGTTACCACTTAACATCAGGTGGGACATCTGATCGTTCCATCCCAAGTAGTATAAAAAAATACTTTTCGCCGAAAACCAATTCGACGTCCAGATCCAAACTGGCTACCAGGATCAGAAGGTACAGTCATTACCACTAAACCAGGCCCCGGGGTTAGTGTGGTAATAGTGTAATAAGTGGTAATAGCTCGTCATAAAACATGTGTGGATCTATCAAAATTTATTAATAATTAGTACATGTTTTAACAACTCTGTAACGGCAGATTAAAATATATCTTTCTTTGTTTTTGACAAGCCTAAAGTAGAGGCGGTAAGAGTGTATGATATAACTTTTCTGCAAAAAAAACCGACTTCAATGGGTTTCTCATAGATGTCATTGTCAGAACCAAATTGGACCACACGGGAAGCACCAGCTTTCAAATAAAAAAAGAAACATCCAAATCGGTTCACCCAGTCGAAAGTTCTGAGGTAACAAACATTTAAAAAAAAACTGTCGAATTGAGAACCACCTCCTTTTTTTTAAAGTCTGTTGAAAAGCCACCCTTAAAATATTATCTATCCTATGAATTATATACGTTCATAATGTCATTGCGACATGTTTATTCGTTCAAATTGAATTGCTAGTAAAACTGTGCAATATTCCATTCAATGTTAATACGGAGGCCTGTTTATTTCCTTTATATATAGGTACAATATGACCATCAAGTGATTTAATTAAAAATAATTTTGTATATTTGTAGAGGATTATAAAAATGACGACAATGGTAATGAACCCGTTAATACCTTACCCAAATAATTTAAAACGTTACTTTAAAATATTACACAAAATTTGCCCTTAGGCCTAATATGTAAATTTTATTATGTATCTATTGGATTCACATAGATGCTATAAAAATTATGAGTGACAATAGTCACACTCATAATTTCGACTCTGTACCGACCTACATAATTATTTGTGTAACTAGGCGACTATTTATCAAGGTATACCTAGAACAGGAAAAGTGACTATCTTGTAAAATTTAGAAAATGAAGCTCTAAAAAAGTCACACCATCATTGTCTCAAGTGAAAGAAGACACGAGTATGATAACATCTTTGTAATCTAGTTACATAGACGCCACAATGTTACCACTGAAGTTATTTCCTAGCGGAATATTTAATAAAAAAAAAATGAGGATTTAATGCCAGTTGGGTAACGTCACTGGGTTATGGATGAGGTAGCTTCAAAGGATTGTTCAACAGGACAAGTTAGAAAGAGAGATCATAAATGTATAACCCGATATCCTCTCATTGGACCATAGCTAAGATAATAAAAAACTATTAAAAAAAATATTATAACATTAAAAACATCATACAAAAGAACGGTAGGGACCAAGCCGTAAGTTTGTTGCCTGTTCTTCTAGGCTTTGGCCGCGTGCAACTGGCCTAGAGTCACCTAGCTTTAAGACGTTTCAAAGTGATCCTTGTGATTTTATTGAATAAATACCTTTTGACTTTGATTATGATCCAATAAGTTCAAAAATGTTGAAACGTGCGATTGAGAAGTTATTTGACGGTTGTCAGCCCTTTAAGAAGAAGGTTGTGAGTTTTAATATCGTAAGTTGTATAATTTTTGGGATGTTATAAAAACGTCCATGCGAGTTTTTTTTTATACAACCAGCTGATGGAACAAGCAGATAGCAAGCCTGATGTTAAGTGGTAACCATCACCTATAACAAAGCATTGCCTCGTAAGTCACATCAAACTTGCAGTCCATGGAGCACGCAAGTGCGACAGCTTTATAACAACGCACACGATTGCACCTATAAACCTCGTTTATACAAACAAAACAATTACATGTTGTGGAAACCGCTATTATGATGTCCAACTGGTTTTTACAGGTTTAATTTATTTGTTGTTACAGATGGTCCTACATTAAGTACCTATCCTTGGTATACTTATGAATGATTATTGGATGTAACGGATGATCGCGTGCCAATATCAAAATACAACGTTTTGGCTGACGTCAGTCAGTTTCCATCACGATTGTATGGAAACTGACTGACGCGACGTAGGGATAGAGAGAGGGAGATTTCAACATATAGGTAACATTTTACCTACAACATTTAGGTTTCCGAAATTTTACAGACTCTCTTTGCTGTCCATCTGTCACTCCGTCTCTCTGACTATCTGTCGGTTACAACTCTTATTCTCAGGAACGGCTATAGATGTAACTTTAGCCAGACCAATTCAAAGTATCGACGTTACTCAAATCTTATTGACGTCAAGCTTAGAGCAACGTAACTGTAACCAGCGGGACGTCTAGATTAAAAAAGTATTTTTTTGCCGAACACTATTTATAAATATTACCATTTATGACAATGAAATACGATAATTTTAGCACAAGTAAACATCTCTAAGCTCTATATTATGCTAGGTGTTTCGTTAAAAACATATTCATAAAATATTTCTACGTCTAGAGCCAGGGAAAGTGGTTTACCTGACTTTCCAAAATCAATATAATGTAAGTAGGTAGATAATATTCACGAATATACAGATGCCCAAATATTTTGCATAATTTACCGATTCTTATTTTATTCTAAGACGATAGCACCTGGCTGCATCTTCGAATTATGTTTGTCAGATAGAAACTGGGTTATTTAACATTATAAATTGTTTTGCAACCCCAGAAGGGGTGTGGTGCGTTTCGTCACAATATCTTGACGGGAACAACCTTACCTTACCTTATTTAGCAGTTTAGACGTCATTTCCTTATTTTGTCATTTTTAGAGTTCCGTACCCAAAGGGTAAAACGGGACCCTATTACCAAGATTCCGCTGTCCGCCTGTCTGTCACCAGGCTGTATCTCATGAACAGTGATAGTTAGACAGTTGATTTTTTTACAGATTATTTATTGTATGTATTATGTCTGTTGCCGCTATAACAACAAATACTAAAAAACAGAATACTTAAAACAAATATTTTAAGGCTCCCATGACATGATTTTTTTGCCGTATTTACAGATAATGGTACAATACCCTTCTCGTGCGAGTCCGACTCGCACTTGGCCGGTTTTATTACAAATAGCAACAAGGAATACTTCTAATTAAGTACATGGATAGCATAATAAACATTGATAAGAAAATGTTTTTTAAATAAAACTTATAATAATTTACCATCCTGAAATTGTGCTAGTTTCAGATGTCACTGTTAATTTATCACCCATATTGGTAATATAACAATAGTGATGGACATTGGATATTCTACCCAGCACTATTTAGCCATAATCTAAGCAAAGCTAGTAATATTGAAATCAGATATATATATTACATAATATATTTTTTTGTAAATTCATACCTACGTATAATATATTATTAGTATTTTAAAATTGTTTATGCTATGATAGATTTTCACCTTACAGAATTTTATGTTTCAGTTTTATGTTTCGTTTTCATTTGTTTTATTTTATATTATCTATCTATACAGAAGACATCATCAGAATCGCCAGATTTTTATAAGTATAGCCTTATAATGTCCGAGCTATTTTATGAAACTTTAACAAGATGATAAAAAGACAAACGATGCAGTTTCACTTTTACGGAAGCGATAGGTAAGTACGTTTAAAACATTTCCGCATGAGAGGACTTACGTCGAATCAATTCATAATTATTAATGTATTTATAGATGTAAATAAATAACTCTGCGTGCTGATCTATCTTCAAATTTTTCTTCTTTCAATGTTTCTAATTAAGATAAACGAAGAAGTTTTTAAATTGTAGTTTTTATTTTATACTAGCTGGTGCCCGCGACTTCGTCTGCGAAGGATTAATATTTTGAGTAGCTTATATTAGCGTGGCGTTGTACATATTATTATGTGTAACTCTAGCGGTTTTGGCAGCGCACGCCAGAATATAGATGGTAGATTTTTTCCTACTTACTTGACACTTATCGTCGTATTTTGGACAATTCGCACAATATCTTTATAAATTGTAGACTATGTGTTATTCTGATGTATAAGCTTTATTATTGTAAAGTTTCATTAAAATCCATTCAGCAGTTTTTACGTGAAAGAGTAACAAACATCCATCCATCCATCCACCCATACTTACAAACTTTCGCGTTTATAATATTACTAGGATTCGGTAATGGAACCCAGGGTTGGATATTAACAATCTAAAACAATTAATAAAATTGGTGAAAGCTTTCATAAGAGATTGTAGAAATCTCGTTTATTTTTAGATAGTATCTGATTTGTTAAATAAATTCTCCAATTAACCAAACCTATAATAATTACTTTCCTGCTGTGAATTATTCAAATATACACCCTTCACTTTAACAACTCAGTTGGCAGTTAGTCTGCTTTTTGCACCGTAGGCCGTGTGTTCGATTCCTACCGAGAGCATACAATTGTGTGATGAACATAGATGTTTGTTCTCCGTCTAATACTATGTATTAACAAAAATATACATATATTTAAGTATTATATCGCTAACCTGTAGTCAAATGCTGGAAAGGAGCCTCTGGAGGTGCACTTAAAATCCTTTCACCACACTGTTTCGAAAGAAACTAGTAACACTCAAGAGAAGATACTATGAAATAAATAAATAATATTTTACACCTGAAAAAAGCCGTAACACTTTATTGCTGTATAACAAAGTATAACACATTAAGTTCTTAGATTTTTGAGCCTAGATGTGTGAAATATCCACCAATTATATGTATATTAGTATTATTATATACTTACCTACTCGTCAAAAAATATTCAATCACGTGTTTGTTATTAAATAAATAAGTTTGTATGACAAGATGCTATTACACTTTCCGGGTATTCGTGATCGCATCAGGCAATTTCCGTTCTCGTGGGAGTTTCGAAGCTCCTACAAACATAGTGAAAAGTGTCATTGAGATTTTACAGCTTAACAACTCACTTTGGTACTTACGTGACACAAAAAAAGAAGAAGAACGTGAAGGAAAACACGTATTCTAAACGCACCGATAAGCTTGCAACCTGATACGTATGGCATACTCGCAACTTGTGCAAAACGACTGTAAAATGAGGGTATGTGCCAAATGCAATATTTGGACGTACCTCTGACTACCCCCCTTAGATATCCTCAAATAATCGTAAGTTAGTTAGTTATTAAACATTTTGCATGTCGGTCTCCGATGAAGTATGTGACACTCAAAATATAACAAAACTAGCGGCCTGTCCCAGCTTCGCATGGTCATACATTTTTTGAACATTTTAAGATAAACTTAGACCTTGGGTTCGAGCCTCGCGTCTACTTATTTCATACATTTGCACGACCTTCTCCCTGAGTGAGTGAAATCGCACCCCGTGCGTGACCCGTGGACCCTTTAACATTTTTAATTTCGTCATATCTTTTGAATGGAATATCCGATTTGAAAAATTCAAGAAGCAATGTATGGGTATTGAATCAGTCTTGAATATGAAAAGATTTATTTGGATAAGGATTAATATATTAATATTATAAAGAGGAAAGATTTGTATTTTTGTATGTAACGAATAGGCTCTAAAACTATTAATAATAATTATTATTAATTAATAAGTTAATTAATAACCAAGGTACAAATAAAGAGCCTTTTCTAGCGGCAGCATTTCAATATTTTTTTTATAATAAAAGAACACTTATTGGGACATAACTATAATAGCTAGACATATGCTGTCGTGACATTTTTTGTATATAATGGCGTGTTCTGCAAAGTCGTAGTACATTATTTTGTTCTATCATCAAAAGTTTTCGCAGCGCACGCGATGTAAGGTTTTTGTTTTCCACCTTGGGTTACATTATTGGAGTTTTAGTAAGGATCCCTGATTTTTTTGAAAATATATTATAGCCTATGTTACTCAAGGATAATGTAGCATTGTGATGGTGAAAGAATTTTTGAAATCGGATCAGTAGTTTTTGAGCCTATTCGATATATACAAAAATACAAATCTTTCCTCTTTATAATATTAGTATAGATGTAGATTATTAAGAACAATGTAACCTAACCATACTTCGAGCGAATAAATACATTTAATTTCTTAAATACATTTCATTTCATTTCATTAGTACTAAGAAATCTGAGGGGATATCTACCATGTTGTTTTTTTTACCTAGGTACTTATTTGATAAACTAATTTGTACTCCATTTTTCTACTCGATAAACAACTTTGAATACTTGTTATGTTAGTATTTACTTGACTTGCAGTATTATCTATGCTTTATAAGTAGTCAATATGTAATTAGTTACGCTAGTTACTTGTTTACAAAAATAATAAAATTGTTCGTTGAGAAGTGTGTAATTTATGACTAGCAGCGCGTTGAAGTCTTTTGTATGGCGATTGTGAGTGGATAGTGTTTTAAGAGATTATTTGTTTATTTTGAAGGTTTAACATTAATTTTACATTATTCTATAATCATACCCGTTGATCGCTTACATAATCTTTATTTTGAATGAATAAAATTATCCCAGATAAAAAAAATATGCCATACATTAATATTCGTTTTTCAAATATGTGATCATATTTTTTTTAACAATGCATTAACTTGGTATTGCCATGTTTAATCAGTGAAAGGGCTATTATAAGCAGTGTTTGTTATGTAACGTTTAAAAGAATGAGAGTAAACTGTCATTAGGTTGGTGCAATAGTCGGTACCTCCTTAGTCTCCATTCTAAGTAAAGAAAAAAATTATAGATCCAGCATTATTGAGGGAAAAGTTCATCCTATTTCTCATGGCATGCCGTGCGTTCAACACTTAATTAATAGGCTATTAAGCATTTACGAGCACACACGTTACTTTACCCACCTAACTAGTTTTAGTAAGAACTTAATGTTATACTTTGTTATACAGCAACAAAGTGTTACGGCTTTTTTCAGGTGTAAAATATTATTTATTTGTTTCATAGTCTCTTTTCTTGAGTGTCACTAGTTTATTTCGAAACAGTGTGGTGAAAGGATTTTAAGTGCGCCTCAAGAGGCTCGTTTCGAGCACTTGACACATGTTATAGAACTTTTTAGGTTCTACGACATGCCGGTTTCCTCACAATGTTTTCCTTCACCGTTTGAGAGTACTGGTGTTTCATAGTGAAGCAGTGCCATTTAAAGTTCTGATTTTAAGAACATGGTCTTATGTGGTGGTGTTTTATGTGAGTTCTTTCGTATTTTACTATATAATCAACATTAGTATATCATATCCTGCAAACCCCTAAATTTATAAAACATTTTTGAAAGATGCTGGTGTCTTTTTATAAAATTCACCTACTAATTTGTAACACAGCCTAGATATTGTATTGGTATTCAAAAATCTCTTATTGAATGTTTTTCGTTTGCCTACTAGAATATTTTATTAAAACTATACTTTAAGTAGAGCGAAACAGAACATTAAAAACTATACTTTATTTAAATAACGTAGCTCTCCTCTTGTCTTACTTAACTAACTTGACATACTTTCTATTCATGTTATTTCCTTTTATCCATTTTAATACTATTTTAATATTCTAAAATTTTGTGTCTGCTGTTTATTCCACATAATGCACGGCCTTAAATAAAAACGATCTTTATTCAGTTCAATTACAAAGATCACTTTAAAACATCTTTTATACTAGGTGAATCTGAAATATTTGATTTGATTTGATTCCTTGCGACATGCGTTAATGGACTCCCCGATAATCTCTGCCACTGGATTTAATTATCTGGGTGTACATTACCAGGTCGTACAATAGCAGGCCATGTAATATTGTCACATACTGCCAATTAGCGTATGGCCTGATAATCTGAAGCCACTGTCAAATCGTTAAGCCTCGTTTACACCACAATTCCATCATTTATTATTTACTTTTGTTTTGGTGCTAGATACTTGTCTTTGTGCCAAGTCCAAGACTTCAGTCATTGTTAGGTTATATTCAAAACATAAAATGCGCATAAGGCGAGCGTGCCATGGCAGCAGCCACTTGATATCATTTTTTTTCTCTTTTTGGCCGTATTGAATTTGAAGGAACCAAAGCAAGCATTACTCTGAAGCAGTGTTAAAATGAGGCATTGTTTTGGACAGTACGTGACAATATTAAACCGTTCGACAACGTACAATCGTATAGCGAATTCAATAAACAAAAAATAGATTTCAGTGAATTATCTGGCCATACATTAACTGGTCGTACAATAAACGGGCCCTATTATATTAGCAGGTTTGTTTATAGTTTATTAAGTTCGACCGACATAATAAATTATGCATGTTTAATAGACTATGACTGTTTATGGATTATCATCTATAATAGAAATAGTAGGTAGGTAGGTAGGTAAGTACTTATCTACTACCACGTTATAGTAAATAATATAGTCAATTAATTACAATACTTACGATGCAATCCATTGTCCTAGCAATCATCCAACGAAATAAAATATAACTTCAAAACATTACAATCCAGTCACAAACGTCACTAAATAAAAAAATCACATATTTTTTTTAAGGACGTCCACTTTAAAAATTTCCCGCGCGAAAACGCATCTGTTGTGCCGTCAGTGCGATGCTCTATCGACGAATGTTGACTTTTCCGTGATGGCAGCAGCCGCACAAGCATTCTGCCACGGTTTCGACTAGCAAAAGAAGGTCAGTGTGCTTTATTGACAAATTAAATTCGGTAGAGGCGGGCGCGCTTTATGGGATTTATTAAGTTACGAGTAACTTCTAAATTCAAATTATGAACTTGGTAACGGATTACGGATGTGATTAATAACTTTCTTGAGGTAAAGTTTAATTTTATAAATTTTTTGTTCATGTTAAAACGTAAAATTTTTCACTAAGCAAACTTAAACATTACTAAATATATTATTCTGCATGAAAGATTTTTTTCATGAATAACTCACTACATAATTATTCAATTTAGAACAAAAAATAAGATGTTCTTACTTTTATGGTAGTTTATAGACCTTTTCTTCAATGTAACTTAGAAATTCTCAATAATCTTGAGTACATACCAAGACATAGGCATAAAACTATTATGACAATACCTGCGTTTCTATAATTTTTTACCTAATACATATCATTACCTAATTAGAAAAGGTATTTTTATCAAGTTCCTATCCGTTCAAAGATACTTAACTTTTAATTACATTTGAGGCTGGAGTTCTCAAGGTCATGGAAAGTGAATATTTTAATAATTCATAAGCCTATACCTAAGTACTTACGAAAAATCGCAATAGCCTATAAACTTAATAGACACTTTCACTTTGCATAAATATTTTATATAAATAATAATTGAAAAAACCTGTAGATCGTTCATCACGAGTGGTTATTATTAATTCGACACCACTATGTTGACTACGGAATTATAAAAGTTTTAAACTTTTGAACTGTTATTAATGGTTTTGTGAACATAGATAAAAAGAACCCATTTTATAACGCTCCGTCTTACGTAATAATAAAATGTGTGGGTTTTTATCAATGTAATGCGTTATTTTTTTAAGTATTACTGACTCTAGGACAAATCTTTTTGTTTTATCAATAAGTTTTTCCTATAATTATCATTACATTTTATATCGGCAATCCTAGAGAAATAAATCAGAGGTACGTTACCTAATCTACATCCAAATTCACCAGCCAAACATTCCATTTCTCTTATTCTATGTTTAGCGGACTCATAATGACTGCTGATGATGATAATAGGTAGGTACAAATTTATGACCTTATCCTTCTTATATACAAACTCGAATATTTGGATGAAAGAATGTTTGGGGGTCAATCAATGATCGATCACGCCCTAAAACTGAATTGTTCGGATTCAACTTTGAAAAAAAATAATGAAAATAAAGGGAAGCGCCTCATATTAATTTTAGCATTCATTAATACGCAAGCAAAGCCGCGGGTGTGGGCGCCAGCTAGTACATTATAACAGGAGGGACACTTTGAAAATTCCAAGTCATCGCCATAACGAAAACTTGTAATCTAGAAGTACCTACACGTCTATGGTTTACATCAAGCTATAACATCAATTTTACGCTCGTATCACTAAAGTACCTACGAGTACTTCTATTACTTAGTTTAGAGATTGTCGTGTAAGTGTGTCAGTGGAAGAAACAATTTCAATAAATTAAGATTTCGCCTTCCATAAAATAATTCATGCTTAGAATGTAGAGGAATATAGCACGTTTGGGAAAACTTCCGACCGATTTATATGTATTTCATTGTGTAAGAAGTTTGAGAGAGCTTTGAGAGATTGCTTATGTGAAGTTAGAGTAAACGATGCACAGTTGTTATTATAATATAAAATATTTATATAATATAATAAAATATTTATAATATGTAACGTCAAAAAAAATCTTTCTTCCTTTTTTTTCTATCTGTAATATCGTCTATCGTCCTACACGTCAATCTAAAGTGTGGTTTATTTCTGATTATATAACGGTGTATGTTTATGTTTTGAATAACCCATGTTCACTTTGTGTGCACTATAGCATGCATCAATAACTGCCTCCATAAACAAATGTCAAGATGTTAAACACTCGCAGTGAGCGTAAATTTACAATTCACTACACAGTTTGTTCTCAAAGCAGGGTTTTATATAAATGTAATAGGTTAGAGGTTATTCTTGAGAGATCAAAGAAAGTCCTGTAGTATTAACTTATTTCAGTAAATGCCTACGGAGGTAATATGATTATGGTTGATGATCCTAGATGTACAATAAAGTTAATAATATGGTCGATACAGCATCGGTTTGTTTTATCTCAGTTTGACCCCTAATCGGTAACCAGGGTGAATTGGCAAAATCATTATTTTGTTTGCATTCATGTCTGCTAAAAGATATATAATAAAATAAAATTACTTATATGTAAAAGCTTCCGTCAAACTTATGTAATTTTCTTACAATTATTCTGAAACAGAAAGTAGATGTTTTAAACCTCAAGGAAACTACCTCCAAGTCGAAGGAATACCTCCGAACGAATACCACAACAACTAAATATTTGCAGTTCAAACATTTGTCCTTCCGTAGAATGCAAACTTGTTATGTAAGGGGTTAGGTTAGCCACCACTGCGCTACAGAGGTCGTCGTTAATTCTAGACTCAAAGTTCCATTTCTCACTGTAGGTATTCGCCATAAATGGGTAAAAAAACTAATTAAACATGGAAACATAATCGCAGCAACGACATTAGCGACACTCAATCTCCGGAGTGGGACTAGGCAAATGACTTGCCACAAAAAGGCTAGAGCCGTAGACAGCTTAATGCCTTCTCATTTTGCGATATAGTTTATTCAACAAAATTGCTTTTGGCGAATAAACTACAACATGATTGTACAAGCGTAACTTTAGTGAATGTCGGTAAAAAGTTTTTTAATCTTCTCATTGAGTTTATAATTACACCCATAGAACAAACATCTATGTTCATCACACAAATGTTTGTTCTCGGTGGGGATCGAACCCACGGCTGCACAAAAGGCAGAGCTACTACCAACTGAGCTCTGAGGGTTGTCACTTCAAGATCTCAAGAACTAACCCAGTAATAATTTCGCCGAAGTTATGACGTCCTAAAACAATGGCACCTCCGTTATACACTTCCCGGATGGAGCGTCGTTTTTCTCACAACACATCGCTTCCCTGTATTATAATAACAGATCCATGTAGAAGAATGCAGTAAATGTGGATCAAATTGGTAGGTAATCTAGACCGTTCTGGCAAATAAAGTTGACAAAATAAATGCCAAAGTTTTAAGATTACAAGATCTGAATCAAGTTTTTTTATACGAAAGCTTATTTAAGAGTTTCTAAAAATATTTTTTAAGAATCGCGTGATCTGTATTTTCTGTATACTACATATTATATACCTACTACAGTACAATTGCTACGTTCCAAGCAATTATACTGTAGGCGCCTGCGATACCGAAAAACCACAAGCACTTGGCCGACCCTTTAAAATTTTAAAAACACCCCTTTTAACGAACCCCTTAGTCTTTAGAGAAAACCTCAGCAAGGAGATCGTTATTTTGATCGAGTGAGCGAAGCGAACGAAGATCTTTAGTTTCAACTTGGGCGATTTGGCATTTTATGTATGTATGTATGTATGTATGTATGTATGTTTGTCTGGCCATAACTTTCGAACCGTTGATCCGATCTGCATGAAATTTAATAAGTCGATAGCTTGTGCTTGAGAAATTTACTGGTAAGTATATGAGTAAAATCGGATGAAGGGTTATTAAGATATGGGGGTTTTTAAGGGGGCAAAAATAAAAAAAGTTACATAAAAAATCAAGTTACATGTCATATGAAAGGGCTTTGTTTGGACATTCCAAAACAATTTTTACATTTTTTCTGGAACGCTCGGTTTTTGAGATACAATAAAAAAGTTAAATTAAGATAACCAGCGATCCAAGAGCTCCCATCTCTAAGAGTTTCGTTGGCATCAAGGTTTTTCTACTGGTCGGCCAGTTACTTTGCTTTTTCTTATTTTTTTTTCTTGAAATATATTAAGGAGGTACTCAGTTCTCATAAAATGGTGACAACGACCAGGTCTGATGATGGAGCCAAGGTCTGTTCAACGGAACTCTTCAATAAATAGGCCAATAGAATTGAAACTTGGTTACCATACCAAGTTAGTAGGCGGTAGTCAGAAAAAAGTCCAAGCGTTAATGTTTGGACTTGCCTCTGACTACCACCTACTCAAAGTTTAGGTGCGTTCGTCGGGTCGCATCACGAGATCACAGTTCGGGGCGAACTACTAGTCCAACAATTAATAAAAATAATACAGGTCTTTGCTCGCAAATAAGGTCATTTATACAGCGTCAGGAGAAACATTTGTATAAGTGCCTGGGACACGAATTCTTAGAGCTGATTTCACCATGCTCTGTTAGATTAACAAAGGATTAATGGGCCGTTTATAATACACAGAAACTACAGCTTCGCAATTTGATCCACAGAGAATATAATATCCAATAATATCCCCATAACGTGATAAATTCATCAGATCTTCAAAAGATTCCTACAAATAATAAAACGAGAGAATAACACTTCAACGCTCAGCTAATAATCACATTATGGAGATATTAACCTATCTACAACGTGTAGGTAGTCAAATAAACTCATAAAAGACTAAGTTGTAAAATTGAAATTTCTCTCGTATCGTTTAATTGATTTAAACTTAGGTACCCACCTTTGAAGGTACGTACGTAAAACACTCAAAACTGTCATTACGAAAGTTTTTGATTAATCTTATCTTTCACATATCATAAATACTAAAGCCAAATGTAAGGGACTTTAACCACGCCGCGACATTATGGCTGCACTGATTTGGATAGAAACTTTGAAAAATTGAAATAAATAAATTATTACATAAATCAATATTAATGGACTTTCCACACAGCACTATCTAGCCCCAAACTAAGCCAAAGCTTGTAATATGAGAACCAGATAGCTGATATAATACATATATCCTTTTTTTGTAAATATATACTTACAATATATAATAATAACACCCAGACAGAGAACAAACATCTATGTTCATCACACAAATGTTTGTTCTTGGTAGGGATCGACCACGGCCTACGGCGCAGAAGGCAGAGCTACTACCAACTGAGCTGTGAAGGCTATCGATCAGTAATAGATAAGTATAGTGTGTCTGGCTTGGTGGCAGAAATAGTCATACTACAGTGGAAGTACTTCCCTGGTTCCCTGGTAAATACCTACTAATTCTGCTACTTGACCTAATTCTTATATATTACCTAGGTATAATTACAAAAACAATAAATTAATTAGCATAATAATTGTAAGAAGGATCATTAAAAACCGGACAAGTGCGAGTCGGACTTGCGCACGAAGGGTTCCGTAAAATCACGTTTGTTGTATGGGAGCCCCCTTAAATATTCATTTAATTCTGTTTTTTAGTATTTGTTGTTATAGCGGCAACAGAAATACATCATGTGTGAAAATTCCAACTGTAACTATCACGATTCATCAGACGGACAGACGGACAGACGGATGGACAGCGGAGTCTTAGTAATAGGGTCCCTTTACCCTTTGGGTACGGAACCCTAAAAATGCTAGGATCCCAGCCTTAAGTTTTTTGCCTGTCCTTCTAGGGTTTGGTCGCGAGGTACTAGCGCCTAGATTCGCATAGTTTATATGACGTTTCAAAGTGAGCTTTGTGATTGAACTGATTAAAGACCGTTTTGATTTTGATATAATCCTCTCACGTCATCTACGGGATTTGTAAGTGACCAAACATCCTATGCACATAAAATAAATTACGAAATCATGTATTTATGCTAGAGATAAACAAAATATACAGTGTAACATGAGTCTATAATTTATTGTGTAACAGATCGCCTACGTTGCATAACATATAACGAGTGGTTGTGTTATTCACATAACTCACCGGAAAACACATTATTGGTGTATCGATCCTTATAAGGTAAAAAATTCCGTAGCAGTAGCTATATTTTCTTCTTTTTTTGCCGAAAAGTAAAGCTTTTGAAATGAAAATAAATAAGAAATTACTGTGCCATGAAAATTGCCAAGACAAATCTTCAAATATTAGCTGACATCCTAATATGGATGATATGGGTCAAGATGTTTAAGCATAATTCAAATAAATTTATTTATTTTATTACTGACTGTCCTAATTACTAACATAACTAACTAACCTGCACATAATTAAATAACCGAGTCTCGACTGAGACCGGCCACGAGACTTTTTTTATTCTACTTACTGATGGAACAAAGAATGTCTCACCTGATGTTGTGATAACCATCACCTATAACAAAACATTGCCTCGCAACTCGCGCTCGTTAGAAACGTGCCATACGATGCTCTGCCCTGCGTCCATCAACTTGAGGCATACAGATGTTAAGCCTCATGTGCCTGTAATAACACCGGCAACCACACTCTTCAAACCGAAACAAGCAGCTTCTTCTTCTGAACGTGTCACTAGTTCTTTTGGAACAGTCTGGTGAAAGGACTTTAAATGCGCCTCAAAGAGAGCCTTTTAGAGCACTAGACGCATGTTTTAGGTTCTTTTAACTTTTTAGGTTCTACGACATGTCGGTTTTTTCACGATGTTTTTCTTCACCGTTTAAGAGTACTGGCACTCTCAATCGGTGAGGGAAAACACGCAGCTGGTATTAAATTATAACTTGGTATTGAAGTCGTCTCCAACTAGGTTTACGAGATTTTAAGTCCAGAGAAGCAGATGATTTAAATTTTCAATTAAATTTCTAATGATAGCCACAAACTGTGGGTGGTTTTCTGCTTTCACATGATTAACTCAGATGGGAACTTCTGTAGAGTTTCCTCGCTTTATAATCAATTTATAAATAAATAAATATAAATATTGGTGGACTTTCCACGCAGCACTATCTCGCCCTAATCTAAGCAAAGCTTGTAATATGGGAACCAGATAGTTGATATAATACTTGAATACTTTTTTTTTGTAAATACATACTTATAGTATATAATAACACCCAGACAGAGAACAAACACCTATATTCATCACACAAATGTTTGTATCGGTGGGAATCGAACCCACGGTCTACAGCGCAGAAGGCAGAGCTACTACCAACTGAGCTGTGAAGCCTGTATTTATATAAAGTTCTAAGTCGGTATAAGACCGCAGTATCGATCTAGAGGTTTTCTAGAGGCGACCAACAGCCATCAGCTAAGACGTGACCTTTTGACAAAATGACGGCTGTACCACTATTCTAACAAAAAAAAAAGACTCTTTAAGAAAAGTTTTGATAAAATGCTCAACTTAAGGTTAAGATAAAGTGATATTTTTGATAAAATTGCGTAATTATTTTACAAAACTTGGTTGTTTGTTTTTTTTTTCAAACCTTATTATTGATCCAATAATATAGGACGTTTTGAGCGGCCTGAAAATGTTCGTTAGAGATTGTAGGTTAGATTAGATCAAACGAAGGTACTTTAGAGACCTGCCGCTGTTGTCGCAATGGAAGGACCCTATACATTATTTATAGGTTAATGTGTAGGGAGAAGGGCATTCGCCTCTCCAAACTCAAGGTGCTATAGATAAATCAAGAGATCAATTGAATACGCAATTAGATAAGTATTCCATGAACATTTACCGGATCGCTCGTTGTTTCGCTATGTCTGTTTTGAGCATCCTGTATACAAGGTGTCCCAGAAACCGTTGCTAACCCAAAAACGGGTGATAGGCCAAGTCATAATAGTTATCAGAAAAAAAACAAAGTTAATTTATAAAAATATTTTAATTAAAAAAAAATCGAGAAATTCCACACTGTTTGATTTTCTTTAGACTCGCGTTACTAAGAATCTTTATTTTTTATTAATATTATTTTTATTATGTATTCCTGAATAATGCTTCTGTAAGTTGTTATCAAAAATTTTAAATCAACTACTCCCATTTTGGAAGAAAGTAGCAACCTCCATCGTCCTTTCTGATATGTGCCTGATTTTGATAATTTATGCGCGCCCTTTTTATATTGTTATACTACTTGCTGATGAAAGAAGCATATGGCCCACCTGATGTTAAGTGGTAACCATCACCTATAACATAGCATTGTCCCGCAAGTCACGCACAATAGCAAAATGCCCTACGATGCACTGCCTTGCGTCCACGATCAACGACTCCATGTGATTCTACAAAAAATGGTTCAACTGTCAAGAATGCAAATAGGTAGGTACTCTAGAATAGTCTCATGAATCAACACAGAGGAAGTGTTTATGAAAACAGCATTCTTTAGGTACGCGAGGCGTCTCGTTTCCTAACTATGGGAACTTGAAGTAACATTGTTGTGGCTGCAAAATGAGACCTGGGTCACAGTGTAGGTACAAGTAACACTGTGCACTTTTTACCGACTTTGATGAATAACCTACCTACTGTATAATATTTTTTATAAGTATAATTCATTTTGAATCTGACTGAAATAATTCGTAAAATCCGTTGACGACAAAATCCGTAAAATTCCTACCAAAATATACAACTCAAGATTCTTTGAGATGTAGACAAATCTCAATTAGTCTCGCTAATTCTAATTCTAATTCACGGTGGGGGAATGAGATCTGCACTGACGTCCCGCAGTGGGCTGTATTGTGCATTATCCCCCTGCTAACCTCACCCCAGCCAGCCCAGCTCCTTAAAGTAGCGGAGCAGGACTTTGGGTTGGTGGCAGCAATGTTCCAGCATCCCCGATGATGATGATGTGGATGCAGGGGAGCAAGACTCGATCAGCTCCTGCAGCCCCGTTTTGAATCTGGCTTCGTTTGTTGCATAGCAATGCAGTACTACATGCTCTACTGTTTCTTTTTCCTGTAGACTATTAGTCTCGCTAGTAGAACCGACAACCGCTGAGGAATAGTTCTCGAGCGACGACCACGATGGAAGGCGAATCGTAGATCTAATCCTAATAACTGACGACATTGTTAAAATCGCAGGAAGTCGGTGGATTCCGAGGGAGCCAATCTGCTGATAAAACTTTATTTGCGGGTAGTATATTTTTTATGTTTGTTATTTGTATTTTTTATGTTTGTTATTGTAAATATAGATTTAAAAAAAATATCGGTGGATAGAAGCTCAAATTTGGTCTTTCTTGAAATGTATGGAACTGCTGTTAAATATCCACCATCCATATAGTGAATAAGATTGTATACTTTTATAATGGTCCTCGGTATTTTATTACCATGCTAAAATTTTATATATTTCTCAGCTAAAGCTACGCCAAAACAGGACCTGGTTTTATATTAATATCGACATTATTAAAAAAAATCTAGACCGCCCCTAACGGCAACGTTCATCAAAATGTATTTATATTATTCAAATATAACTAGTTTTCGATACACAAAAATCTATTGTATGTAGGTACACATGGATGAGTTTTTCTGTTCAAAAATATATACAAATATGTAATATATGTGCGCAGTGCCTGTACTCTCAAAGGAAAACATCGTGAAGAAACCGGCATATCGTAGACCCTAAAAAGTGTTAAGTGCTCGAAAGGAGCCTCTTTGAGGAGCTCTTAAAAATCCATTCACCACAGAAACTTGAAAGAAACTAGTGCCAAGAAGACACACGGATACATATCAGGCTATACACTGCTCGCTTTTATATCCTTGCACGAAGCGACATTTTTCTTCGGCTTTGGGTAGATTGATCTGTATCCATGCGTACTGGACCTGCTGGGTCATGAGTTTCTAAAGATCTAATTCTCTAACCAGTGGCGTAGCTAGGTGGACAAAGACAAAGACAAAGTATGCACCGGGGCATAGAGAAAGAATCGGGCCCTCACCCCCTCTTTAGTTAAACGCCTTTAAAATAAATAATTTAAAAAAGAGCTGGCTGATACTCTCTTTTCAAAGCTTAGGTTAGAGGGCCCCCTGAGCTCCGGGGCCCTGGTGCACTGCACCACCTGGCCCTACGATAGTTACGCCACTGTATCTAACTGTAACTGTATCTATATAATAAATAAATAAATAAATAAACTATTAACTGTGTATAGTTAAGAATCACATGCAAGATTGCAGTCTATATACCTTGTTCAGGGAAATGTCTTCCCTATGAGTCGCTCTTTCTTGATTTCAATTAAATTCTTTTTATAGTTGCTTGATCACACTTAATGATAATAGGTAATTAACCTTTAGAAAATCATATAATACCTCATGGGAACCAGTGTTCTAAGGAAATGAATTAAAATAAATACTCAGAAAAAGAAATGACTCTCGTTCCGATCTTTATATCATCTGACTTACCTAAATTTAACCTGATGATGATTTATAGGTGACCTCCTTTTTTTTCTGTAGCTGACCAGTTTTAACAAAAATCTCACCTGCTATAAGCATAATTAGATGAAAAACAACCCCATCACTAGACCCTACACTATCATTGGTGCGCAACGAGGAATAAAAACTTAACAATTATACCTACTGAATAACCAAAACGCTAACGTGGGTGCGCTATGTGGATTTTTTGTCGTAATTTGGTGCGCTTCTTAATGTATGTGCGCTTCATCTGGGTGCGCTACGAAGAATGCCTGTAATCAGCTGGGATAGGAAAGGACATGCAGACGATAGAGCAAGATGGTCTAAGAGACACCTACTCACTCTTACATTGTTGAAACCCGGAATGTAGAGAAAAAACCGGCAACTCTAGGATGTCTCAATCTCCAAATTGGACCTAGAAATTTTAATCGAATCTTTTACTCGTCTTTAAATTAGGTATGGTAATGCTGACATTCGCTTAGCTTAGGCAATTCGTATGCATATTTATTTCTCGATGACCTAACTATACATGTCAGTAGAGCAGTTCCTGATAATAATATTAGTTGATTTATCATGTACCAAGCGCTTCTTATTTTTGTCGAGTCAATAATTTCTTTTGAAACAGTGTGGTGAAAGGATTTTAAATGTTTTTTTATACAACTAGCTGATGGTATAATGAGATGGCCCTGAGGTTAAGTGTTAACCATCACAAAGCATTGTCTCGTAAGTGTGCCTCAAAGAGGCTCCTTTCGAGCACTTGTCACATGTTTCGTTAGAACTTTTTAGGTTCTAAGACATGTTAGTTTCCTCACGATGCTTTCATTCACCGTTTCAGAGTACTCGCACTGTGCAAATACATTTTTGAACAGTAAAACTCATTGGTGCCCGACCGGTTTTGAACCAACGACCTTAGGATCGGAAGGATGGCCGCTACCACTACACCAGTGCTCTATAGTGCCGACTCAGCTGTAAGGGTGGTATGCTATGCAAGTCTATCTAAAATCTTCTCCCAGACACTACATCGTAAATATATCGTTACGGGCATGAGTGAAAAAAGTTGCCTCTGATTATGTACCAATCATCTCTATCTCTATACATAAAAGTATATGTTATATATAAAAATCGATTGATATTCGTTTGAACTTCTCTCGCTAAAATTCGAGAACGTCTGGGCCGATTTAGCTGATTATAGTTTTGAAATGTTTGTCGTTGTCCAGGGAAAGTTGAAACGGTTAGAAAATATGGAAAAATTGCGTCGAAGATAGTAAAAACAATAATTTCATTTTCCCATATAAACTGTTCTACCTAATGTTCTCCCTAAATCGAAGGGAGGGTTTTAATGTCGTTAGGATAGGTGATACGAAATTCTCCGGGTCATCTAGTCTAAAATAGATGCAAAAATCTGGTTACTTACCATATTCGTTTTGAGAAACAGAAATCACGCAAAATAATAGTCGTAGCAAAATTACAAAATAATTAATTCTTGACGCCAAAAGAACTGCCAAGGATTTTCATTTTAGAATGTGTTTTCCGGTAACAGTACAAGTACCTATTTACCTCAAAATATCGTTACTTACCGCGTCTTTGCACAGATATTATTAGTACTTACTAGTAGCAAGCCTCGCTTGTTTCTTCATAATAAATAGTGTAGTTAACACAAATTTAGGTACGGAAAACACATGCGTATTGATTCAAATGTGTTAAAATATACGAGACTTGTCTCAGTAAAACGAATAATAAATAGAAACTTTCTTTCCAACTACAGTGTTTATGCATAATAATAATAACGCCCATGATTTATGATTCATGTATGTCCGTTTGTCCATTTGTTATTAGCATTGAACACAGAGTCAAATGTCAACTTATTTATACATAGAAGATACATTTTGGATTTGCATAGCTCTCCAAAGCCGAGTGTAGTAACTGCTAAATATTTATTTATGTGAGTAAAATACTGTAGAAGTGTAGATAAACAGATTTGTCTCGAAATATTTTCTTTCTGGCAAGGCAAAATCCCAGAGAGCCTACGTCATCGTAGATTTTTATTTATTCATTTAAAGTGTTGCTGTGGAAAAACACAGCCGATGGAGCACCTGCTGTCCTGTCCCATGTGCCCACGCGAGGACCTAAACCAGGCAACGGGATGAGGTATCGAGGTCGCCTCCTACTGGGCTGACGTCATATAGTCATGCCATTGTCTCGAAAGAAGAAGATTTAAAGAAAACAATTTGGGTTTACAGCTAGTGCTAAAGCTTTAAACGCTAGGACACTTTCTTGCTAACAATATCATCATCTTCCTGCCTTTATTCCACGCTAAGTGGGGCGCAGCACTAGAGGGCCCTTAACGAGTCTCCATCCAAAAACGGCCTGACTACACATAAAACAAAAAAAAAATCGTTCGGTAGCGCTGTAAACTGTTCGGGATCGCTGTCAATCGTCAGACGATCACCAGCATTTAGTACATTCGAAAAAAAAAAAGAAAACAAAAAAAAACGAAAAACAAAACCCGTACGTGGTTATTTTCTTCCACTCATCCTATCATTTGTCATCGCGGTGCTCACTTCTTTCTTACTCATGTCATCTTTCACATAGTCCATATTTTCTTTGGCCTGCCTCTCCTTTTTGTCGTCTGCCTTCTTTACTCCAATAAAACCAATTATAAATTCAAATTATCACTCTTCCGATTAGCGCTCCTTTGGATCAGTTGAGCTATTTCTAGATCGTTTTCAACGGTCTGCAGATAGCTCAACTGTTTTGTGTATTTTGTACATTTTGTAAATACTTGTATTCAATGTAATTTTCTTTGTAAATAAATGTTTACTTTATCATGAGAGATACTTATCAGCTATGTACTCGTATATTACGGGATATACAATTAAAATGAGGATGGTAATGTGTCTGAATTCCTATCCAAGGCCGAATAGGTCACGTCGTTACGAGGCAAAATACCTAAGTATCGACTAGGGCTTCAAGATGACTATCGATGATTCAACTCAAAGCCTGAATTAACAGCTATGTGGTGCGGCTACGTCTTGTCTGAATGTCTAGATTAAATTGTAGCTTTTCCTCGTCTTTTATACCTACACTTAAATGAGTAGTATTAGAGCTCTTTGTGTGTGGCTCGTCCGGGAAAGTCTGGTCGGGAGCCGCTATAAGTAGTATAATAGAGAGGAATTTGAATAAGGAATTAATAAACCGCCGCGAAAGGGTAATGAGCGAGAAATGGTTAGCGGAACGGAATCCTTTTTCATGAAATAGGTTTACATTTCCACCAACAAAGAGTTTTATCTTTTGATTTCCACTGCAAAAGGAAAAAGAGCTGAGCGAGTTCATTTCAATACTTTCTGCTCGCTCAGTCCTTTCCGCTCGACTATTTGTTGGTTGGAAATACAAGTATGCAGTTTATTCTTGCGGGTTAAACGGAGTCCTTAATGGCTCCGCTACGCTCGCGGTGGAGACCGGGCTTTAGAAAACAATATGACACCCAAACACCCAAACGAAACATCTAGTGATTACATAAATGTTTGTTCTTGGTGGAGATCGAACCCCGAATCTAAAGCGCAGAGCACGCAGAGCTCCGCTATCACCTGAGCTATGAGGCCTGTCTTTAAATAAAAATTGGAAAGTTTCTCGTAGGCACTTTCTGGTATAACGGGACGTAAAACATAAATCCCAAGAACCAATTTTATAGCAAGCTCTGAGGAAGCTTTATACTTTGAACATGTTTTTTTAATGTATATTTTTTAGGTATATAAGTGTTAGAAAAAAAGTCGCAGACATTCCCCTAATATATAAAATAATCGTAAATCATGCGGCCGTCAATGATTTATTGAAAATAAACTTTATATACGTTGCTAGTTAATAAAGTAGTTAGCGCACTCTTAAATTATGCATGGTTCAGTATACGGCCGTCAAGTCTACCTGTACCTTTCCAATACATTTATCCTATCAAAATGCCTCTTATAATTACTACTCATCTATTAAACACGATAATCGTTTTAAATCAACTATCAACTGACACGAAGTAAATTAATACTAATGCGATACAGAGTATATATAATAGTTGCTAATTCGTACCGTGAATTATCTGGGGTTAAGGCATGTCACAGAATGATAACAGTTTCTACTGAACTAAGTGCAGAGATACCCAAGCTTCGTAACGAGTTAGTATGACGCTGATCACAGTCTAATTTCTAGTTTGTACGTAAACGTGTTATGAAACAGTGAAAGTGAAGATTCAGTATCACGGTTGAATAGGCATGATTACCCCTGTAACGCCAGAAATTGCATTAATAACATAATTTTGGTTTTAGGTAATGTAGGAGGTAAGTGAGGATGTAAACGTTAAACGTTATGTAACCCAATAGGTATTGTGCACGCTTATAAGTTCATACCTAGAGCATTGCCTAAAATTCTTTTTTTAGGTTGTTATATCGAGGCACAGACTTGAGCCTATTTAATTTTCTAAGACACAGAATTGTAGACGACTGACTGACTGATTAAAAGTAATGATTAGATAAAAAGTAAATAAACCATATAATATAACGTGCAAGAAGTTGTACTCACCATTCATATAGATAGCTATAGAGATATAAGAGTAATAGAGCTCTTTGTGAAGGGCTCGTCCGGGGAAGAACCTACTACCACCACGCCTTTTTCTGCCGCCAAGCAGCGTTGCTGTGTTTCGGTTTGAAGAGTGTGGTTGCCAGTGTAATTACAGGCACATGAGGCTTAACATCTGTATGCCTCAAGTTGATGGACGCAGGGCAGTGCATCGTAGGGCACGTTCCAATCGTGCGTGACTGCGTGACGTGAAGCAATGCTTTGTTATAGGTGATGGTTACCACTTAACATCAGGTGGGCCATCTGTAGTATAAAAAACAAAAAGATAGATTGATAACTCTTTATTGTTCACCACACAGAAACAAAATACAAAATACAGGGTTAATTTATTCAAAACAATGGGCGGCCTTATCGCTGAGAGCGATCTCTTCCAGGCAACATGATAAAATAAACCGAATTTTACCCTCCAAGTACCAAGCAGACCAAGGGAAAAACAGTTACCCTACATTTGCCAATTGCATTGCCATTGCCATTTTGCAAAATCGATCGGTAGTCTATCAAAACTTGTTTTTATTCGCACTCTCACCACTCCAAAAGACCCTCAAGCCAGATCTGAACCGGCGACCTCTGCAATACACAGTTCTACAGTCAAATTTCATGAAATAGAGAGTGCTCCAATTCACCCTAAGATATCTCAATTGAGAAAATTGCTCAACAAACAATACACTATTACGTTAAGGTTTGCAAAGCACAGTTTTCACATAAATAGCTGGGGACCCTCTAATCTTGGAATGTAAACCAGCCTTCAGGCAGAATTTAGTAATGCACGGGTCGGTTTAGCCTTTTTGTCTAAACATTATTGGTTTGAAGCGTAGCGTGTGCTGTTTTATGAATTTTATTACCCTTACCTTTTTCTGTTAGGTATACCTACGCTTCACTAAATTCGATTGGCAACATTCTGGAGCTTCAATATTATATTACCTCTATAATACACTAGTGGCTTCCCGCGGCTTCGCACGCGTTGAAGTGGTGAGCCGTAATTGAGCCACAAACATCCAAACATCGTAACTTTCGCATTGTTTTGTATATTATTAGAGTAGGATACCTACGCAGGTATAAGAGATACCTATAGGCGTACATTACCTATATTAGGTAGGTAGGTAGGTATAGGCAGGTACTGAGTTTAGCACAAACATGACAAATACAACAAAGACAACCTTACACGGAAAATATGTACTTATTGGTTCCTAGTTTCTACCCCAAAAACAAACGAAACGAAACAGCTTCACGACTTTGATCCCCAGGCACGGTAGATACCCTAAGATCTCTTCGTACCAACTCAAGATTCCCGTTTTAGAATGTCCCTTACAAACATTGACGCCTTGTTGTATCCTTTTTACTTGAGCGCAACGAAGGAGGGTAACGTTTTAGAGGTTGTTTTCGAAAATCAAACTTTCTTTTTGTTATTTATCCAGAGAACACATTTTCTTTTAATTTGAAGTTAATTACACTAACGCTTTAAAAATCTCCCATACAAACCTTGAAACATTGTCAGTCTTTTGCACCCTATGCAGGGTGGTTTTAAAATATTTAAAACGTGATTTTAAATTATTTATTGTGGAGTATATTTACTTCAAGTTTGAAATCAATAGCACTATGCGTTTAAAATCTCCCATACTAACTTTTACCAGCCATTTTCACCCTTTGCAGGGGTATTTATCAAAAGTTAAAACAGTCATTCTTAATTATTTATTTCTTAGTATATTTACCTCAAGTTTTAAATCAATCGCACCACGCGTTAAAAAACTCCCATACAAACTTTGACATCCTTTTGCACACTTATTAAGGGTAGTTTAAAAAAAAATGCCTTTCCTGTTTTTTAGCCTTGGAGTACATTTACTTCAACTTTCAAGTTTGTAGGTTCAAGGAATACAATTTTTCATACCTACGTTTTCAACCCTTTATACATCCTTAGGGGTTGAATTTCCAAAAATCCCTTCTTAATACACCTCTACGCCATAAGACCTATATATTCTTCAAATTTCAAGTCTCTAGGATCGGCGGTCAAAAACTTTCCATACAAACTTTTACATCCCTTTGCACACTTATTAACAGTAGTTCTGAAAAACTAAAAATGCCTTTCCTAGTTTTTGCCTTGGAGTACATGTACCAGCGGTCAAAAACCTCCCATACAAACTTTTACATCCCTTTGCACACTTATTAAGGGTAGTTCTCAAAAACTAAAAATGCCTTTCCTAGTTTTTGCCTTGGAGTACATGTACTCCAAGTTTCAAGTTTGTAGGTTTAAGGAATACTATTTTTCACGCAAACGTTTTCAACCCTTTTACACCCTTAGGGGTTGAATTTCCAAAAACCTCTTCTTAGTACACCTCTACGCCATAAGACCTATGTACTCTGCAAATTTCAAGTCTCTAGGACCAGCGGTCAAAAAACTCCCATACAGACTTTTACATCCCTTTGCACACTTATTAAGGGTAGTTCTAAAAAACTAAAAATGCCTTTCCTATTTTTTGCCTTGGAGTACATGTACTCCAAGTTTCAAGTTTGTAGGTTCAAGGAATACTATTTTTCATGCAAACGTTTTCAACCCTTTTACACCCTTAGGGGTTGAATTTCCAAAAACCTCTTCTTAGTACACCTCTACGCCATAAGACCTATGTACTCTTCAAATTTCAAGTCTCTAGGACCAGCGGTCAAAAAACTCCCATACAAACTTTTACATCCCTTTGCACACTTATCAAGGGTAGTTTTAAAAAACTAAAAATGTATTTCCTATTTTTTTGCCTTGAAATATAAATACTCCAAGTTTCAAGTTTGTAGGTTCAAGGAATACTATTTCTCATACAAACGTTTTCATCCCTTTTTACACCCTTAGGGATTGAATTTCCAAAAATACCTTCTTAGTATACCTCTACGCTATAAGACCTATGTACTTTTCAAGTTTTAAGTCTCTAGGACCAGCGGTCAAAAAATTCCCATACATACTTTTACATCCCTTAGCACACTTATTAAGGGTAGTTTTAAAAAAATAAAAATGGGTTTCCTATTTTTTTGTCTTGAAGTATATGTACTCCAAGTTTCAAGTTTGTAGGTTCAAGGAATACTATTTTTCATGCAAACGTTTTCAACCCTTTTACACCCTTAGGGGTTGAATTTCCAAAAACCTCTTCTTAGTACACCTCTACGCCATAAGACCTATGTACTCTTCAAATTTCAAGTCTCTAGGACCAGCGATCAAAAAACTCCCATACAAACTTTTACATCCCTTTGCACACTTATCAAGGGAAGTTTTAAAAAACTAAAAATGTATTTCCTATTTTATTGCCTTGAAATATAAATACTCCAAGTTTCAAGTTTGTAGGTTCAAGGAATACTATTTCTCATACCAACGTTTTCAACCCTTTTACACCCTTAGGGGTTGAATTTCCAAAAACCTCTTCTTAGTGCACCTCTACGCCATAAGACCTATGTACTCTTCAAGTTTTAAGTCTCTAGGACCAGCAGTCAAAAAACTCCCATACATACTTTTACATCCCTTAGCACACTTATTAAGGGTAGTTTTAAAAAACTAAAAATGCCTTTCCTATTTTTTGCCTTGGAGTACATGTACTCCAAGTTTCAAGTTTGTAGGTTCAAGGAATACAATTTTTCATACAAACGTTTTCATCCCTTTTTACACCCTTAGGGGTTGAATTTCCAAAAATCCCTTCTTAGTACACCTCTACGCCATAAGACCTATGTACTCTTCAAATTTCAAGTCTCTAGGACCAGCGGTCAAAAAACTCCCATACATACTTTTACATCCCTTAGCACACTTATTAAGGGTAGTTTTAAAAAACCTAAAATGTATTTCCTATTTTTTTGTCTTGAAGTATATGTCCTCCAAGTTTCAAGTTTGTAGGTTCAAGGAATACAATTTTTCATACAAACGTTTTCATCCCTTTTTACACCCTTAGGGGTTGAATTTCCAAAAATCCCTTCTTAGTACACCTCTACGCCATAAGACCTATGTACTCCTCAAATTTCAAGTCTCTAGGACCAGCGGTTTAGGCTGTGCGTTGTCTATATGTCAGTCAGTCAGTCAGTCAGTCAGTCAGTCAGTCAGGACTTTGATTCTTATAGTATTAGAGATTGTAACAAGGATCATACAAAAGAGCGGTAGGAACCAAGCCGTAAGTTTGTTGCCTGTTCTTCTAGACTTTGGTCGCGTGGAACTGGCACCTAGAGTCACATAGCTTTAAGACGTTTCTAAGTGACCCTTGTGATTTTATTGAATAAATACCTTTTGACTTTGACTTTGGCTTTGTCGATTTTGCTTGGTTTGTGTATTGTTGATTATTCGATTTACAAAAAAGTTCTAAAGTGATCTCACGCCGGAAGTTGAAGTACAAAATGACCCTCCACAGGTTTTTAAAACCTAATTACCTATATGTATGCAGATACAAGTTGTTTACTTAATACACACTAATTAAATGTTAATGTAAATGAGTTTTAAGAGTAGTAGAGCTCTTTGTGAAGGGCTCGTCCGGGGACGTACTACCACGCCTTTTTCTGCAGCGTTGCTGTGTTTCGGTTTGAATAGTGTGGTTGCCGGTGTAATTACAGGCACATGAGGCTCAACATCTGTATGCCTCAAGTTGACGGACGCAGGGCAGTGCATCGTAGGGCACGTTTCTATCGTGCGTGACTTACGAGGCAATGCTTTGTTATAGGTGATGGTTACCACATAACATCAGGTGGGCCACCTGCTTGTTCCATCAGCTGGAGGTAAGTATAAAAAAACAGTATCACTAACTTATATTGTAAACCAACTTATAAGTTTGAAAAGTTATGATTTAGAAAAAAATGTGTACATTTTGAAAACATCTGAAAACATCTGATTCTAATTCTAATAAATCTACTTTTTTACTTTTGAAATGAAGCTGTAAATAGAGCTACAGTAGAGCTCCTGATTTATAGGGAAGTATACCCCATATATACCTCATTAAGAGCTAATTTCACCATACTCTGTTAGTTGCTAATCAAGAATTAACAGGCCATTAAATCTAACCTTAGATGTCAAACGCGTACATTTTGACATATTTAGGGCCGGTTTCACCATGCTCTGTTAGATTAACAAAGGATTAAAGGGCCGTTAAATATGTCAAAATGTACGCGTTTGACAACTAAGGTTAGATTTAACGGCCTGTTAATCCTTGATTAGTAAGTAACAGAGCATGGTGAAACTGGGCCTTAACCGCCCTTTAATCCTTTGTTAATTTAACAGAGCATGGTGAAATCAGGCAATACGATAGATTTGATAATATAGATTTATTAAAACGTTTATTTACAAAAAAAATTACAATACGAGTATTGCCAAAATGTACAAAATAAATATGAAACAGTTGAGCTATCTGCAGACCGTCGCAAACGATCTAAGAGATAGCTCAGCTGCTACGAATCAGTGCCAATCGGAAGCGTCCCCAAGACGCTGGCTGCATTGCCACACTAAATGGCAATGCTGATGCGCTGAGCCAGATACTCACCAGCCCTCGGGTCAAGCGTCGCCTCGATAAGTCGCCAAGATAGAATTTGGAAGACCCGGTAGGCCTCGCGCCTCGGTAGGGACCCCACGGACCTAGGGTCTCAACCCCAAGAGGAGCAAATGCGTAGGCTCTGTCGAGACCTGCATATTTGCGCCTCTTGAGATCCTCAGCCTAGATTGAATTAATTTGTAAACATAATCAAAAAGGAGGCAACTAGTGAATTAACCGATTTAAAACCAGGTACCTATGGGAAAACTATTAAACTCATCATAAATCCTTTGTATGAAGCTAACATCGCCCACAATATGCCTTCATTGAAGCTCAGCCAATCTTCTATAGAAAGTATTATCTTTATTATCTTAAACCGCGATGTCCCCCGATCACGTCGCCCATTACTGCCGCTCTGATACCCATCCGGATCGCGCCGCCTCCGCCACATTACGGACGTTTACTCAATGTTGCGGTTACAATGTGATCGACTGAGGTGTTAGAGTCAGTGCACCTAGCGCGTGGAAGCCATTTTGGCTACCGATAATGCAGAATCAAGACATGTAACGTCTTAAAACTAAGTGAATCTATAACTTTTATAGGTGTCAGTTCCACGCGACCAAGCCTAGAAGACTGTACCTACCATGAAGTCTTAATTGTGATGAAATTTTCTGAATTCCTGTCGCTTTAGTTACTTTTAATGCTAACACACAGTTTAAACCATTCAGAAAACTCATTTGTAATGAGACTTCATACTTTTAGTAGGCACGTTGAAATTATTGCTACTACATCTATTCTATCAATAAATTCACTAAAACACAATTAGAGGTAGAATAGTAGCAAGTAAACCACTGCAACGTTTAAATATTTTTTGTGTGAATGATTGATTGATTGATCATTCAATACCATAACATCGATTAATAACACGACAATAGGGCATTACCGTTTGCTGCAAAGTCGCAATCAGAAGTAGCTACACAGCGGAATTGACCAATTATAAGTTGGCATGTAATGACCTACCCACCTTTACAACCAGTATCTAGTAGGTATATAACATGAAAAATTTATCCTTATAATAAAGTTGGTAGGTATGTATGTAAAATCCCTTTCCATCCATTTTTTACTTTCAAAGATCTTATTGGTTTTATTATTCTTATATTCTTAGATAGGTACCTACTATTCTATTTGATTATTATTCGGTACAGGTAAAGGTAGAGCTTAGAACGTCATAAACTGTGATCATACATCTGAATCATAATTCATACATCTGATTGAACAAGCAAGTGGTTTTTTGGTGTAACACAAGTATTTGCAGATTAGATTGATTTTCAGAGGTAAAAAAACCATGGAATAAATGATCTTGTTACGATGTTGACTTTTTTCCGAAATAGTATCATTGATTCAAAAATATGTAGTAAATATAGCCTATACTTGAGACGTAAAGCTATTTCTGAGGACTGTGATACAAAAAAAATTATTATGTTTGACTTTCTGTCGGACTCAACATTGGTTCATTTCGAGTGATCATTACGTTGAGTGATTCACCGCATTTGGAAGCACTTCACTTGGGTACAGGTACAGTAGGTACTAGTTGTTTGTAAGTATCTAGGTACACTCACTATCTACCTAAGCCAGATTAATTATCGATCTAGTCTCAATGATCCACGTTCAATGGTTCACTTTTTTAAAATTAACTTTGTTGTGTATGTTTTTTAATGATTGCATTCTTCTTGTCGTGTCACTAGTTTCGTTCGCAACAGTGTGGAGAAAAGATTTAAAGTGCGCCTCAAAGGGGCTGCTTTCGAGAACTTGACACATGTTTTAGAACTTTTTAGGTTCGACGCGATGTTTTCAGTCGCCGTTTGAGAGTACTGGCACAGTGCAATTTTTTTTTTAGAAGAACTCATTACTTCTCTTCCGGTTTTGAACTCACGACTCTAGGATCGGAAGGCGGGGCCGCTACCACTAGACCACCAGTGCTATCTGTGTATGTTTTTAATGATTGCATTGACAATAGGTAACTGTTGAACCTCATACCCATTGTTGGTTAATCTGTCATTTTTATGTCAGTGGGTTATTTTAAATTTGTTTGTAACTATTTCATAGACACGTATGACAGTGATCACCACTTTCGTGGTTATTGTTATTTGTTTAAATTACAAAAGACCAATTTATATCCACAATCGCTGGTTTGATGAATATCAGTGTGCTTAGTAGTCATTGACGGTGTCAATTCGGTTTTCATTTTAAATTGACGTGTACGTTATGTTATTATGATTAATGTAGGTATGTACCTATACAAACACGTACCTGTTTAGGTAGTTGAGTGGTACATAAGTACCTACTCATCTCTGCTTTATAATGTTTAAGATTGTAGTATGTGTATGACGATTTGGTGAATTGTGGTAGTATCGGCTGCGGTTTGTTTTGTCTGAACTTTAAGTAAACATTAGTCATAGACATAGGTCTTAATAAAAATAATGGTTTCGCTAAAGTCCTTCCAATACCCACGTACAAAATTAATGAGAATTTTATAAGGTACTCACCTGGCTAGGTGAGCTACAACAAGACAGTAATTTATCAACTCGCATTTCTCATACTTTAGGATCTTGGCCCTCACAATAATCCAAGGAGCAATAAGGAAAATAATACAAAGGAATAATTTATCTATCATTCTTTCTAACTGATACAAGATACAACATATTTATTCGCAGAAATAAGTGCTACATAAGTTGTTATTATGAAGGCACTGCACTTTAGACTTATTTAACCTTTTCGGGTATCGCAAACTGTACATTTCTATTCCAGGCGCTTATACTTACTTACCGGACCTTCACACATTCAAAATACCTGCACATTAATAACCACACGTCCAGTATAGGTGCACATTTTATTTTACTAAGTGGTCGTGGATTCAATACTTTTTCTTTTAAAAAATGTATGTGCGCCAGTACCCTCAAACGGTGATGGAAAACCGTGTGAGGAAACTGGCATGTCATAGAACCAAAAAGTTCTAAAACCATGTGTCAATTTTTATTAGTTTTTTTATAGTGTTTACCTACACTTCACAAAGATTTCTAATATAGTCCAAAAAGTCATTATCCCGTATCAAGGGGAAGGTCGTGGGTTCAAATCCCACTTGGCTAATAACTTTTGGGACTATATTATAAACATGTGTCAAGTGCTCTAAAGGCTTAGAGGAGAATCCGGGACACGATAAGATGAAGAAGAAGAAGCAAAGAAGAAAAACCAAAAAGAAAAATAAAATCGGCGTATTATTTGCCAACAGTCTACTGACCTACCTAAATAAACTGACAGCTTATGTAGCAATTAATTTATGAGGCGATAACTGTACTATTTATCGGATGGGCACATTCAAATTACGACTAACTGTTAGCAACGCTATTTGTGCGCTCGTGAATTATGGATTACGATTTTTCGACCTAAATCCGTATGATCAAATAATTCATACGCATTCATTGATTCATTTAATCAGATTTCTGGTCCCTTATTACAGAAATTGTGGGTGGAATGTCCACCATTTTTATTATTTATTTATTTTAATTACCTATCGAGAAATTCCATGACACAATTTTAAGCCTAAATTAGCCTAAACATTTTTTTATACAAAACTAGTTATAGTGCCTCTATTATAGTTGTGTTCAGGTTTTAAATGTCAGTTTAAGTGTAAAGCTGTATTTGATCACTTAATTTCGAAAGCTAATATCATCACTGTTGTAGATATTTTTCTCATTCGAAGTAATCCAGTAGCATCTTTACATCACTGCAGTCAGTTCAGATTATTACACAATCCTTATATACTGATTTGTTATAAGCACTTTTACTAATTTCCATATTCACCATATTGAGGTGTGGTAATGAAGCCAGTGCGTAATATGGTAAATGGTGTTGGGTTTTGAAATGTATTTGTGTTACCTATACCTACCTGCTATTTAAATTAGAAGGAGTAAATTGGAGGAAACTGCATCAAAACCATGAAAAGGGCTGAGCTTTTTTAATTTCAGAAGGAAAAAGTAGCTGCTTTCTTCTTAATTTTGGCTACACTCCAGAATAAATAAAGCTGCTACGGCAAGAACAATAAATGCGTAACGCGTTGAAATCTTTTTCAGCCAGTCTCGTCATGTCAGGAATGAAAATATCATGGAGAAAGAAATACGTATTTTTCTTTATCGTTTGCTCATTTCTTCGGCTTTTTTTGATACTATTATATCAGGCGATATTATATTCTAAAATACGAATGAAAATATCAGTAATTTTAAAATAATAAAAAGTAACTTACCTACCACATAAACTAGGAGTTCATAATATCGCTCATTTGGTGGAACAAAAACGCAATAATCACTCTCCTGTAAAAATGGAATACTGTCAATTACGTCGATGTTCCACCAAATGAGCGATATTATGTTGAATGTTATGTAGCAGAATTTCGTCAAAACACAAATAAAAATCCATCTGCATGATTTTCTTAAAGATAAACAACAAGATTAACTTTTTTTTATTGTTTTTGAGCCAAGCCAAGTGAAGCCCACGCGGGTAAGTATTAATATAAAAAATATGAGCTTATTCGGACTTAATTACTTCCAATCTAAACTACCTTGTGGTTTAATCCCAGTTTCAGCTATTTTAACCTTTCAAGCTGAAAACAGTTTAGCAAGTTACTTTCATCTGCTATCGGAACATCAATCACGATAAAAAGGTGGAGGTATGTCGCTAGATGTTTCACCTAGCGTGTTGTTGCTAGGGATGTCAGTAACGGAATTGTGGCGAGACCTGAGGCACATTTAATATACAATGTGTTGTTAGAATAGCGACATTATGAACACACGCACGGATAGAGCTACCAAAGAGTAGGTAATCAAAAATTTCACATTCAAAACAGCACAATCTAGCCCCAAACTAAGCAAAGCTTTAGGGAATCAGATAAAGAATAGGACACAAACACCTTTGTTCATAAGACAAATATTTGTTCACGGTGGCACAGATACCTAAGTGAGACGGTGGATATCCATGGATCGAACCCACAGCCTACAGCACAGAAGTCAAACTCGTTACCTAAACTCGTGTCGCGTCGTGTCGGCCGTTGGAACTCCGAGTCATTCGATACACCTACCTACTAATTATTCGGATTGAACTATTAGATAAAGCACCTGACAGACCGACGCAACGGCGACATTTTAAAAGTCTAAATACAGAGGTCTCAAAATTGGTGTACTGCTAATGATGATGGTTCAAGTAGATATTCAGCTCGTAGGTACATCCCTAGCGAACGCGTGCCTATCGTAGCATCTCATTTGGACATGGATTCGCGCTTCAGTTCCACTCCATGATCACAATGATTACAGAATCGTTTAAGTTTACTTTTCTTCTCGCCAAGATTATACCATGAATATCTTAAAATCTGTTCTAACCATTTACCTAATGTCATGTTTGACGGTCCATCTGATCTTAAGTGGTAACCATCACCAATAACAAAGCATGGCCTCGTAGGTCACGCACTATAGGAACGTGCCCTACGATGCACTGACCTGCGACCTGTGTCTGCAATTTACACTGGCATCCATACTCTTCAAACCGAAACACAGCAACGCTGCTTGGCAGCAGAAAAAGGCATGGTGTTAGTAGGTACTTCCCCGGACGAGCCCATCAAAAAGAGCTCTACTATTCTTAAAGAGGTATATTTTATGGTTGTAAATGATTACCGATATTATTTAATTATAATTTAGGTAAATTAGAGCAAAAAATGTCAATGAAATCGCATTCATTTGACATATAGGTACTTGTAAAACGCTTTTATTTATTTATTTATTTATCATTTATTGCACAAAACACAAAGTTAATGCACAAAAGGAGGGCTTAATGCACAAGCATTTTCTACCAACCCCCCTAAGTAGAGGTATAAACATAGAATGACGTGCTTTTATTTCGATTACAGACATTTACTTGGACGGTAGGTTCTAAAGGTACTCCAATACCCATTTTCTATGGATTTACTATAAAAATTACAACTTCGTTATAGCAAGCGGATATTCAACTTGAAAGTCACAAACCAAAAATATTCATCTACTTACCCTACCCATAATAATTATTACAGACTCAGCGGTTATGTTTATCGGAGTAATTATCAACCTCGTAATTATCATTATACACCTCTGTCTAATTGCATAGAAAGAAAGTCGTCAAACCAATAAATGTAGGTTCTTTTTTACGCATGCTATAAAAAGCCCTTATACCTATTAAGCAGTTATTTAGGCAAACCGCATTAACATACGAGAAATCACTTCCCTATATTTATTTCCGTGGTTTGCGATTCGGAAACCAGTTGAATTTAAATATGTAGGTATGTGGCAACAACAAAATCGTGGATACCTATAATTTTTTTCACTTTCTCATTCCAAATCGTGAGTAAATGAAGTGTTTCCTACCAGGTGATCGATTTTCCGAGTCGTGAAAGTTATATATTTGATGGTTTGAAGCGAACGGGAGCGCGAAAGAGTTTTGAATGAAGATATTTTTGATTCGTTTTCTGGCATTTTGGGAAGCAACATAGCTTTTTCATTTTAATTGTTTTTCTTGTGTTATTTTGAGTAGTTTTGTAGAATTCGATATTTCATTTTGTTTGTTATTTTAAATTTAGTTTATTCTTAAGACGATTAGCCTGACTATTTTTTGTTATTTTTAAATTATTTTCTCATATAAGTGAATTGTATTCTTTTTGAGAAATAAATAATCTTAAACCCGAATTTCGGTGGTAACCAACATTATTTGAGGTCTTAGCACAAAATGTAAGCATTTGGAATGAAAGTGTAATACCTATGTGATTTGACTGCAAATGTTTCGAATGTTTTGAAGAAAACCGCCACCATTTTCTTCAAAACAAATGACGGCCGACTTGACTATGGACTGACTTGACTAAAAAGTATTCATTCAATACAAATCACTTGACACTGGCAAGATTGAAGAAGATATTTTTTGTCATTAGGTATGCAAACGAGATAAGCGAGCTAGATATGACACCGAAACATTAATAAATACCTAATGATTGGAATTAAAATGAATCTATAACGTGACCTTATTACTAGCTACACGAGCAAGGACGATACCTATTCATGTTTATTTACCTATATATATATTGTTCATTTCATTCATTTAGTTCTCATTGTGCCGACCCCACATAAAGTGAGATAAGGGAGGAAAATTATTATGATTTATTTTTCATTTCGTTTATATTATATACCTGCTGAAAATTTTCACAAAGCTCCTAGTTCTGACACAGTAACGATTTGAAAAGGCTGTAATAGTGACCCCAGGAGACCCCATAAACAGTAAATCGAATTAAATTAATTGCATTGCGCTTGTAAAAATACAAAATTTCTTCGAACATGAAGTACCGGCCACGAAGAACGATTATGAAAACAGACGAACAAATAACTATGGCTAGAGTAAAAAAACATAGAGAGAATAATTTCAAAGTTCTGAAAAAAAAAGAAAAGTTCAGATGCTGACTGGTCTCCACCTACGTTAAATTCCTACTTGCCTCTCAACTGAAAGTCATAACTGAGGCTGACTGTATCTACGTTTTTCCTTGGTACTTGCATACGAACTGAGAACAACCTCTCTTTTTGAAGTCTGTTAAAAAGTAAGACCAAAAAGTATAAAGCTCCAAATTAAGCAAAACTATGGGAACCAGACAACCAGATAGGTAGCTGATTATAATACTTAGGTAATATACTTTTTTGTAAATTCTTAGGTACTTATAATATCATATCTAACACCCAGACAGAGCAAACATCTATAATCATTAATCACACAAATATTTGTTCTATGCGGGGTCGAACGTACGGCCTACAGCGCAAAAGGCAGAGCTACTACCAACTCAGCTGTGAGAGCTGTCAAAAGTAAGGAAAGGTACTTACCAATTTGATGTAAATGTAGAATAATTTCCATACACTTCAGACCTCACACACACACAATACATAGATCATTAACAGCACACTAGTAGTCTGAACACATTGTAAACACAGTCTTGATTATTGTTGACGTCCTCGATATTGGAAGGCAGAATTCTAGAGCTGCCTAGTTTTGCAACGTTCAAATGTCATAGAATAAATTAAAGAAAATGATACTTGATACGTATACTATCGGATTTTTATTACACAATAATATATGTAACTGGAAAATTACAGAGTTAACGTGCCAAAGTTAGTTAACTCCTACTTTCTAAATAGGTATTCGCTAGGATCCTGAAAGTGTAAACTTTAGTTTAAGATACTATTACTGAATTGTAATTTCTTTAGGAACTATACCTAGGTACTATCAAACTAATACCTATACCTAAATATGATACATTCACGGTTAGGGATGTTTATATCTTTTACCGAAGCACAAACTTCAGTACTACACGAACTCTGAAGTGCAAGGTTTGTTCAAAGAAAACGTTTGAAAATGATTGCAGGCGGAACTTAATTCACAAACGTGCAGCACATAAGATAGGATTGAAACGTGTGAAGCAACCGTGTACCGTAGTCTCGAATCTGTATGTAACATTTAAATTGCGTGAATCTCTTACATGAACGTTATTTTGTACTGACTATCTGGGTTTGAAGTATTTCGAACATAGTACCTAAATACTTTATGGTGATTGTATAGAAATTGATATAATATGTAATTAACTGCGAGAGGAACTGAGAGTGTGCGCCGTGTGAGCCCATTTTAAGCGGGTTTTAGTATGGAGTCACTCGCGCCCCTCGGGCGTGGTGAGAAGCCCCGGGACTGTACCGAAACTCGCATAAGACGCAGACTACCGCTAATTATATATAAATACACCAGTTTTCCGATTTAAAGGTTTGATTATTGAACCTACGTAAACTAGTTGAGAACATTTTTTGTAATGCACCTTCCTACTAGCGGTGTATGCGTCTTATGCGGCTTTTGTATGCAGCCACGATAGACCCTAGCGGCCGTGTTGAGTAAGTCTTGACAATACAAAATTCCGTTTCAAAACGGGCTCGTACGGCCCAAACATCAGCGAGTGAAACTCAGGCACATACTCTGATCCTAGATAGAATATGAATGTGAAGTGCAAAATAATGTGTTATATAGAAAAATATTTTTTTCTTAAATTATTATTGCACTAATTGCTGGGTGGAACTCTTTACTAGGTTACACACGTGTTTTTACCGCCGAGAGGCGAAACCCCATGACCCAGGGCTTGTTACCCCTGGAGTTGAAGCCAGAGTAAAGATGTGACATCGAGGTCCTACCCTCTTCCCCCTCACAAGGGGGGAAACGAAGATCACAGTAACTGTAGTAGACACGTGTTTATGATATTGATAACCATGACCGATCATCATCATCATCAGCCTAAAGAAGTTCACTGCTATGTACTTAGGCCTCTATCAATAATTTCGTAGCATTTTTTTTCTTAGAGAATAGTTTTTGACCAGACATTACATATATGTATAATATTATTAAGGGATTTATAATCAGAGAAAAATGTGTAAAATATTGATAAAAATATTTTATTGAAGAACTATTCTACTTAACACACTAATCTATATGAAATGTATCTTCCAGCCGTTTCCGACGATCTGATAATTTTCACGACCTGCAAAAATAAAATATTATAAAACACCCATTAGTGTTACGAAAGAGATATTGTGTAATTTGTATCATTCTGCATATTAGTTATGTCATAAACATGTATACCTACTCGTAAGCTGATGCTTTCGCTTGTTTTGCATGATTTACTTATGCTAAACTGACAAGTAATTCGTTTAGTGTCTACAGCTATGATTATATAAAGGGCTGCTGTTGACTAAATACACAGGCAGAACCCCCCTTTTTTGAACTAAGTGTTCCCGCACACGGGCCTCCGGCCACAACCACAAAACGCCGCAGTAGTTTTCATACATTTTATATGGACTCGCCGCACACGGTTGACGCCGGTAGCCGCCACACGCTACAAATCGTCGCTGCTCGCTTCGTATGAAAACTACAGGAAATAGGTATGCCAGTGGCGGCGTTTTGTTGGTTTGGTTGTGGCCCGAGGCCCGTGTGCGGGAAAACTAAGGTCTGAGGATCGAATCCAGACGTCAGAATTTCTCTGTTCGAAACATTGACCTTCACAGCTCAGTTGTTAGTAGCTCTGCCTTCTGCGCCGTAGGCCGTGGGTCCGATCCCCACCGAGAACAAACATTTGTGTGATGAACATAGATGTTTGTTCTCTGTCTGGGTGTTTTTTTTATATTATAAGCATGTATTTACAAAAAAAGTATTATATCCATCTATCTGGTATAAGTCCACCTATATTTATTTATTGGTGCACATTGGCAGTGCTCATAAACTACGTCTAAAATCCTATAATACATTTTAAAACTAAACTCATAAAGAGAAAACGCCTTAAATATTGATGTTAGCAATCACTAGTAGCGAAGTCGCCTAGTCAACAATGGTTTAGAAAAATCGTGATAATTTATTTATGTACAATTATTTATTTGTATTTGTACATTAATAAAATAATAATAAATATAATAAATATTGATGGACATTCCACACAGCACTATCTCGCCCCAAACTAAGCCAAAGCTTGTGATATGGGAACCAGATAGCTGATATACTACTTATATAATTTTTTTTTGTAAATACATACTTATAATACTATATAACACCCAGACAGAGAACAAACATCTATGCTCATCACACAAATGTTTGTTCTCGGTGGGGATCGAACCCACGGCCTACAGCGCAGAAGGCAGAGCTACTACCAACTGAGCTGTGAAGGCTGTCAAAAAGTAAAGCAAGTAATTTGTACATTGACAGCCTTCACAGCTCAGTTGGTAGTAGCTCTGCCTTCTGCGCCGTAGGCCGTGGGTTCGATCCCCACCGAGAACAAACATTTGTGTGATGAACATAGATGTTTATTCTCTGTCTGGGTGTTATACATATAATATTATAAGTATGTATTTACAAAAAAAAAGTATACATGTATTATATCAGTTATCTGGTTCCCATATTACAAGCTTTGGCTTAGTTTGGGGCTAGATAGTGCTGTGTGGAAGTCCACCATTTAGAGGAACTTTAAAATTTAAAGCTTAAATAGGACCTTTTACAATGTAACATAATAATTGCATTTTATCGCGTTTTACCTTTATTATCTTTCCGACGTTTCGGCTATGTTGCAATAATAAAGGTAAAACGCGATAAATACCCGTGTAATATTTCAAAATGTGTCATGATCGCGAAAGTTTAAAAAATACAATTGCAATAAACAATAAGTATGTGTTTACCTGTCCTCGCTTCAGTCCAAAGTATCTTGCGACCGGGTCACCGGCCTGTATTCTCATCAGCATGTTCTCTTTCAGCTTACTGAGGTGTATGGTTAAGAAAATTGATCATGGAGCAAAGTATCAGACATAATGGACCAAAATAAATAAATAAAATATTAAATAAATATTGGTGGACATTCCACACAGCACTATCTCGCCCCAAACTAAGCCAAAGCTTGTGATATGGGAACCAGATACCTGATATACTACTTATATACTTTTTTTTTTTTGTAAATACTATAAATATTATAAGTACCTATATATTAACAAAAAAAAAGTATTAAGTAGTACATCAGCTATCTGGTTCCCATATCACAAGCTTTGGCTTAGTTTGGGGCGACATAATGCTGTGTGGAATGTCCACCAATATTTATTTAAAAACTTCTAAAACATTGGAAGGAGGAGCTTGAAAGGAGCCCCTTCGGAGCGCTCTCCTTCAAGACACTGTTTCGAAAGAAACTAGTGACACGACAAGAAGTTTGTACTACTTTTTCTATAATTTATTTACTCTGTTTCTAAAAGCTTAGCTTCGTAAAGGATACTATCTAGTAAGCAGCTCCTGCTTCTCATCCGTGGTCAGCACAATATGCTCGGGCACCAGCTCGTGCTCTGTGATGTTGATCAGCAGTTCAGACTCCAGGAACTGTTCCAGCATGTACTTCGGGGCCATGTCCACGAGAGATTGTTTGGCCGACGGCGTCATACCTGTTCAGAGAAATCGTAATCAGTTTTATTTTACTATTTGCTGATAGAACAAGCAGATGGCATGGATAAATAAGGTAATGCCTCGCAAGTCACGCAGGATATGACAGTGTCCTATGATGTGCTGTTAGGATATGTGCTGGCCATCATTCATCATCTTTAAGCATAAAAGTTGTTAAGCCTGATGCATGTCTGTATTAAAACCTACTGAATTAGGTTGAGTAGAATTCTCATAAGTCACTACTATAGTGACTTAAGAATTCTTATTTTTTCTTTATATAAAGGATGTCCCAATGGTCGACATCAAGCCAAAAACAGGTGATAAACATGAGGCCAAGTCATAAGTGTTATCTAAAATATAAAAAAACTAAATTATGGACCTATGTAATGATTTAATTTGGGTAATTGGGTAATAGTGCCGTTTAATTCAATTCAATTCAATAAAAAATAATAAATATATGTGAGTACATACATAATTATTAATTTATGTAGACCCATTTTATGTATAAATTTTTCTTTACAAACCTGCTTGTACAACAACAATGGCTCTATGAATATTCTCTTCTTGCATCCTTGTACAGTATGTTTTGATAGTTTTTATCCCAATCTTGGCTTCATCAGGGAAAAAAACAAACATTTGGTCAGTGGGGTCATCATTGTGAGCCACCAACACAATTAGATCACTCCTTGCTGGCCTTTTTTCACTGAAAAGACAAAACACTTGAAATCAAAACTTTTAAAGAAAATGTGACCCTTTTTAGATGTAAAATAAGATGCAATTTAAGTTTTTGAACATGGCCAGTAATTATTTTGGTATGAACTATGCAAAGCATATGCAAAGAATCATTATGCAAGGATTACCTACCTATTTGTTTGTGGCTGACATTGTCACACAAATGTCTGAAATTTAATTCATCAAAATTTTATTTTATTAAGTTGATGATCATGTTAATTTACACAGGCCTTTAGATTCAGAGGAAATTCAAAATCTACTAAGCTATTTTGTTAATAAAATATGCAGATGCTAGATGAGAAAATCAAGAAAAACATAGTGGATAGAACAATATCCCAAAACACAAAATTACACATTGGTAAGTGTCTAAACATTGAAATAACTAGACAGTAGGACAGGTTGGCTATTTTTTGCTGCCATAATAAGTCCATAGGGTAACGGCTGGTTTCAGAAAACTCGATCAAAACTAATCGGATGTAAAGTCACTCGCCATTTTAGCTATTACATCGAATTAAATAGAGATAGCATGTGACTTAACATGCAATTAGTTTTGATCAGGTTTTCAGAAACCGGGCATAAGAGTATGAACCTGGGTTTGTCACCAAATTGTTCTTTAAATTGCTCCAAGGTTTGATCCAATTCATCTTGTGTTACCAAGTATCCTCGGTCATGGCACAGCTGCAAAAATAAGAATGATTGTTTTAAGTGATTAGGTAGGAATGTAGAATTTACCTAATGGGACCCGAATCAAATGGCACTCGTTCAGTAATTTGGATAGGCTTTACCTACATTGCTAACAGTGGGCCTCACAAATTTGAGGTTTTTCTTATCCATTCATTTTGAAGAAGTGGAGGGAGAAGAGGACCTACTGCAGGTAGAAGGCCTACATTCGCCCATTTTTTTATTCCGAAAAACCGTACACGTGCGGCCCGAACGAAAGTAAAGCAATCACAGACATTTTAGGCTTTACGGCCGGCTGAATATGCAATGCAGTCAGACCTGACATGAGGAAACTAACTTCAAAACTCGTGGGTTTGTCGAACTGGCAAGGTTCCCTTAACAAACCAACGACTGGCACTATAGCTTATGGTTGTTTTGTTCAGAGAACTTCGAAAGCCGAATACACCCACCTGCATCACAGTTTTACGAATTCGCCATAGCTTATAGGTTTCTGCGTCGTCATCCATGTTAGATGGAAATGGTTTTACGGAGTTGGAAGAAACAAGAAAGTGGCAGGCAGATTTATTCAATTAATTAACTATTTGTTGCTGCTAACAACCTTCTATCTTACATAAACATAACCTCAAAAAACTCAGTAAAGCAAGAAGTTTGTTGACTGTTGTTGTTTGGAATTTTTGTGTTTGAGACGTGTGACTTGACATGACAGTGGCACTGACAAAGTAGGGATACATTACTTTTTGCCCCACTCAGAGCAGGCTACAGTCTCAAACCATACTTTCTCATCTTTCGATATACTTTTTCTTCAGTATTCGTTTTTCCATTTATTTTTCAGGCAGGATAAGATCTAAAAGTCCAAAATCATAATTTGGCGGCAAAAGGAAAACAGGTACTAAAAAGAAAAAAAATCATAGAATCCTCAAGTTTAATCAAATAATACGAAATATTAGAACGCAAGTAGACCCAAAAAGACACAGAAGATGAGATAGTATGATCTGATGAATTTTAGCTTGCTCTTAAAGTACCTAAATAAAAAAAACCGTACAATTAAAAAAAAAACCTGTCATCATCTGTGATTTGTGTTTTTTGTAAAACTCAGTCTAATAAAGAATTTCATTGAGGTTTTACTACATAGCTTAGCTTAGCTACATCATCTAGAAGAGTTTGCTGAGCTCATCTTACAATGGCTGGAATAAAAGGTATTGCCAATATCCATGAAAAAGCAAACCACTTTGGTCCCATTTCCAGTCTAACTTGGTCGGGGCAAAGCCTTGTGAAAGTAAAGTCTTTTCTTCGTAAAGTGACTCATATTTATTTACAAATACTTCTATGATATCATTGGCCAACGCTGATGTATATTTTTTATCTTTTCATGTAATCTTCATGGCTGCGTCGGCGATTAGGGTAAGTCATCGACCCATGTTTCTTGCGACAATTTGGAGATTGTAAAAGGTTTCCATGGTCACTATGTACCTAAATCTCCATAAAAACGTATCTCTTGGTTATAGAGAACAACAAAATTTAAGCTATAATCACTTAAGTTTGAATGTTTGTTATCTTATCACAAAGTAAACAAAAATGGCATTCAGGATAAATGCATTAAAGTTAAACCTGTACCTTAACAAATTTATGTGCAATCCTAGCCAACTAGATTTTATCGTACGGAGCTTATTATTATTCAAAATTAATGTGTGTTTATTTTATTTGGTCATGAAAGTAATACTTCAGTAAGAAATTTCTTCCTTGTAAATGTATTGTATTCAGCCTAAACTTATCCTTCTACTTAAAAGTTACATAAATTTAAACTTTGCCTAAAATTAGCTTTCTAGAATAGAATAGAATAGACAATATTTATTTAACGACACAAAATACAATGATAAAATTAAAAAAAGAAAGATACACAAGAAAACATATTGTTACTAGGTACCTCATTCATAAGAGATGACAATATTTGGTCAAGAAGAGAGAGTAAGACATTTCAACAAGATCCTTGTGATTCTACTGAATAAAGACAAGTTTTGATGATGATTTTTCAACAACAATAACATTTGTGGCATTGTTGTTGTTAAAAGTAACGGCCGGTTTCTGGAAGCTCGATCAAAACTAATTGCATGTCAAGTCACTTGCTATCTCTATATAATTCAATGTAATAGCTGAAATGGTGAGTGACTTGACATCCGATTAGCAGTTATGACCGAGCTTTCAGAAACCAGCTGTAAGTACCTATATCTAGCTAACTATTTACTTTTATCCTACAGTTTGGTGTCCTTGGCATTTGCTGGTTCCATTGGAATGACATTTGTTATTCTAGCATGTGCATTACCTCAATACAAGTAAGTTTTAAATAGGTACTTTAATTCAACATTAATTTAAAAACAAAACTGCTTCACACCCAAGGCAATGTAATTCACCTAAAGAGATCGCAAATACTCAACCTAGACCTACTAAGAGCCTGACCAGCTCTTATAACTAAATGGTGTCGCTTCACTGGAAAAAACACAACCACATCAACTAAGAAAAAAATCTGATTATGCCTAAGAAGCTGATTGCAGATACAAAAATAAAAAATAATGTTAATTCAAGCCTTCATGTTGTAGCTTGCAGGGTCATTTGTAAACAAAGTCACTATCTGGAGAGTGATGTCTGGTATTGCCATTTACATTTGAGTACTTCCATGCTTTGTAGGATGTAAAAGTTGTAGATCTCAACGGAGATCTAAAAGCGGGCCTAAAAACTCTGCCTCCATATCACATTTAAAATCACTTATGACATTTGTTATGCAACTGAACGACATCTTTACGCCAATATTAATAGCTAAAATAATGGTTTTCAGACTATGGTGGCCATTCTTCGTCGTCCTGTTCTACATGCTCTGCCCCATCCCAACGATGATAGCAAGGAGGCATGCAGATGCCACAGGTGGTACCAACTCGCCGTGCATGGAGACAGCCATATTCATCACCATGGGCTTCATCATCAGCTCATTCGGACTTCCCATTGTTCTGGCTAGGGCTGACGTTGTAAGTAGTAGCTAGCACAGAATATTATTAAGTAGCTACCGTAGGCGTAAATTCAGCAATATAAAGATGATAAATTTATTTTGTTTTAAGGTGTTGCCAAGTAACAACACTGCCCAACATAAATCTCTGTAATTAACCCTATTGACAAAGAAAATTACAATGAATGCAAATGCGCAAAATACATTGAAACAGTTGAGCTATTTAACAAATTCAGCTTTTTGAATCCAAATAATGTTTGGCAACAGATTGATTGATTAATGGGTTAAAAATTAATAGGTATGGCTGACTGTAACTCTTGTTACTAAGTTAAAAACATACCTACCTACGTATTTGTTTATATACATTGTCCTACTTACATAGTTGATGATGTAATAACTACAAAGTAAGTGTTTTTTCATAGCTAAAATGGCGAAATGTAAATAATCAAATGCGATATTTTATGTGATTGCTGCGTCATGGGCTTCGATCAACAATCCTACTATCAATGACAAAGTTTGAATGTTTTATATCAATAAACAATTTAACTATAATACTACCGTAATAAAGAGTATTGGTTGCCTAGTAGGATTGGTTCTTTCAGTAATTTGGTTTTAAATGATAAGATTTGAATCAGTACCAATGTATTTTACCTCTTGAAACAATTTATGTGCGTAATGCCAGTGCTCTCAATCTGTGAAGGAAAACATCGTGAGGAAACTGGTTATGTAGCAACCAGTGATGAGTTAGCAATCTGTCACTTACGGAATACCAAATACTACTACAAAATGTGTGTGTGCCAAATTGGACGTAAGAAACATAAGTTGGTACTAGCTACGAATAAATAAAGGGGATATCTACAGGGATCAAAGCCATGAAGCTGTTTCCATTGTTATTTCGGTTTCTTTTATTCCTATTGTCTGGATTTATTAATCCAATTTGTTATACTGTCTGGTCAAACATTGCTTTGCAAATGCAATGGCGCTCGGTACCTCGGTACAATAGCTTAAAATAAATAAATATTGGTGGAGTTTCCACACAGCACTATCTAGCCCCAAATTAAGCCAAAGCTTGCAATATGGGAATATGGGAACCATCCCATATTGCAAATTTGGCTTAATTTTTTTTTTTTTACTACTTGCTGTTGGAACAAGCAGATGGCCCACCTGATGCTAAGTGGTAACCATCACCTATAACAAAGCATTGCCTCGCAAGTCACGCACGATAGGAACGTGTCCTACGATGCACTGCCCTGCGTCCATCAACCCGAGGCATACAGATGTTAAGCCTCATGTGCCTGTAATTACACCGGCAACCACACTCTTCAAACCGAAACACTTGCTGCTTGGCGGCAGAAAAAGGCGTGGTGGTAGTACTTCCCCGGACGAGCCCTCCACAACGTGCTCTTCTACTCTTAAATATAATACTAGTCTTAAATTTGGGGCTAGATGTAATAACTACAAAGCTTTTAATATTTTTTTTTTATATTGATTTGTAACTATGGTGGACTCAATCGAATTCAATCACTTGAGTGTCAGTCACTCTAAATACATTAACTCAATGAGCCAATTTAAAGCCCGGTCCCAGTGCAGTGTATAGAGTTATACTAAAGGACTTGCATCAATTGACGTAAGAATATTTTACGCATTTTATATCATGTTGATTTTTCAGATCATGTGGGGAGCCTGCTACCTAACCCTGGCTGGGAACGTTATTGTATACCTTACCATCATTGGTTTCTTCACAATCTTTGACATGGACGATTCCGATTATACGATGTGGTGAGAAATCTAAATACCACGGTTTGATACCAACCGAAGGACTAAAAGTATCCCAAGATAATGTGGTTATGTTTGTTCGTTTTAAGTCTGATATTTTATACTGGATTAATAGTGATGGTGGTTTAAGCAAATTGTAATAAAATAAGATCCATATTCATAATAGCTGTCATTTTATAAAGGTTTTAAAAATAATCTTGTTGTCACTGTTATTTCAACGAGATAAAAATAGATTTTAAAACCAGTCTTAACTCCTGGAGATAAAGGCGATAATTGTTAAAAATAGCCACTCTCAATAACTATTTCTGAAGACAACTTATGAACGAATTATACAATAATGATCCATATTTTAAAGTTCTAAAATTGATTAAGTATCACATATTGCAATTAAATGATAAGTATTTTTTTTCTATTACTAATGTAATTTATTATGGTATTGTAAGCTCTTTTTGATTATTTGAAGTTTATAAAGCAATGCGTCTCTGAAAAAAGTATTCTGCTTGCCTAACGTGCATGGCGATTTTCAGAGATACCATTTAAATGCTAGCTCATATTATGATCAATATAAGTGGCTTATATTTATTATAAGTAACATATTAAATTAACAACATTAATACCTTAGTGCAACTGATGATTTCATTATTGTACAAAATGGTGTCTTGAAATTATAGTAGGTAGGTTATTACTACGAATGTTAAATTTGTTGTTTTTTGTTCGGTAAATTATTATATTGATCTGAGTTATTTCAAAACATTAAAACTAACCATAGCATAAGCGTAAAGTATGATTATTGGTTGTTAAAAACATACATCTTTTATATTTGATACAAAATTATAGCGTAAGGAAAATTACAGTAGAATATTTTTGTAATATTAGAACTACCTATAGTGCGTTATTTCAAATATTTGTTTACCTAAAGAATTAGGTAGGTATGATTTATGTAGACAGAGATAATGCAACATCATCTCATGATTTATTTTGAGTATTATATTAATCTAGAAAAATACATAAAACTCATAATGCATTTTGTTCATGTTAAAATGGTCATGTGAACATGACCATTTTTACAAAACATTGAAATGTTTTGTAATGTGATTTTACTCAGTTTATTAATTCGTGTTATGGTTACATTCCTGCAGTGTAAATTATGTAAATATTAACCTAGCTAGAAAATCAGGTCACAATAAATAAAGTACTACCAGCTTTAGCTCTGAACTTTTATTTAAAACCTAGTATTAGACATTATTCACTGTTATGCCTGATGAGAAGATCTCCCATATTTTATCACCACAGAAAGTATTAGTTATAGTTTCTAATTTGGGATTCATGATCAATGGTCCCCCGATCAGGGGATGTGAGGGGTAGTGAAAAGAACAGTCATAGATTTTTCATTTTTGGTTTTCTAGTGATTCAAACAAGTTATTCTTTGGTAGACGATTATAGATGGTTATAAGATCATGATAATTATTTTCCTTTAGCTATAAAATGTTCAGCGCCATCTAGGAAACTATAAGGAACAATCTTATCAAAAATGCTTCCCAATCGATTTCTAGGTGGCGTTGGCGTTACTAGCCAGACAATAACTTTTCCTGTTTGTATCGGGGTCCGGTTAATTTACGACCAAGTATTACACAGCCCGAAAATGTACAACCCGGAATGCACGGGCAGGAATACGCAGCCAGGAATTCATGTACAAAATGTACATGAAATCCGGGCCGTGTTTTCCAGGCTGTGCTTTCCCAGCACAGTCGGGATTGTACAGCCCGGATTGCACGGCCAGGAATTCATGTACAAAATGTACATGGAATCCGGGCCGTGTTTTCCAGGCTGTGCTTTCCCAGCACAGTCGGGATTGTACAGCCAGGATTACACGACCATGGATTTTGTGACCATTGCTCTGATTGGTCGAAAGTCTATGCTCTGTTTAGATGCACTGTCATGGTAAAAATTGTACTAACCCATAAATAGTACTCAGGCAAGGTACTACTACTCAACAAGAGATGGCGCTGTCGCTATCGATTTTTGTTATAGTCTCTAACAACCATAGATTTATAATACTATAGATTGCCTACGAGCGTATACCCGAGCAAGACGGACAACAAGTACATACAATTTATGGGTTGCCACATCATACTATTTTCACCCAACCAAGCATAGGCTATGATGTCGCCGCGGCTCCAGTTGTTTGTTTAATGATGTCAGTTTAATAGTTTGTACCCTCCTCTAGGTTACGCCATTTTAATATCTTCTAGAGCTAGAAAAAAGCCTACACAGCTCAGTTGGTAGCCTTCTGCGCCGTAGGCCATGGGTTCAATCCTACCGAGAACAAACATTTGTGTGATGTGATACTAGACGTTTGTTCTCTGCCTGGGTGGTTGTGATTTGGCTTATTTTGGGGCTATATAGTGCTGTGTGGAGCGTCCACCAATATTTATAAAAAATAAAATAAAAAAAACAGGGCGAACTGGCACTAAGCTGGCATTTTAGACATTGACATCAGAACCCTAGGCCCCGCGAGCTAGAGTCCTGGATTTTCCTAGTGAGGGGGACAGAGTGTGCTATAGTGGTGCTATTCTTCACATTCTACCACCTACCAATAGTTTAACTATGTTACTGCACCAGCTAGGTAAAATTTTTATGAATAAAAAACAATTTATTTATTTATCATTGATTTATTTATTCTACATCCCTACTCATCAGAAACCGTAATTCAAAAGGTTAATTTATAACGCGTGCTTCAATTTTAAATTAAGTAGGTATAAACAATACATCTTAACAGGAGTAAGCCAGCTTATGCTAGAGCTGACCATAAGCCTGAGCAATGCCACCACTTTGCCCTGAAGCGCGAAGTGGTGGCATTATGAATACAGCTATCCTCAGAACGTCACTATGAATATGTCATAAATACATTAAAATATATCACGTGTAAGTACGTATTTATTTATTAGACGATAAATATTTAATAGTTTGTACATAACAATTTTAGATGAGAATATTTTCTTAATTCACACTTTTTAAAGCAAGATTTTTGAACATACTTTTTATATCCAGAAAAAAAAGCGGAGATACCGTTTATGTTGAAATAGCCCAAAAGTTTTTTAGTCCGTAAGTTTCTTGCCTGTTCTTCTAGGCTTTGGTCGCGCGCGAGGAACTGGCGGTACATTCACCTAGTACCAATTTAAGACGTTTCAAAGAGATCCTTGTGATTGTACTGAATAAAGACCGTTTTGATTTTGATTTTGGAGCTTGGTGACCTGGAGCTTTAACCCACCAGCCCAAAGTAGTTGCATCTTTGGGAAATCTGTAAAACAAACATGGTATTATTAGGCAAATGTAGGTAAGTATTTAATCATACTACGCGATGGTGGTCTTTCGTAGTCGGTCGGCTCTTCTTTCAATTTCTGCTCCTGTTTCAATGCCTCCGTCACTGTTGGTACATCACACGACACAAATACATAGATAAATATCAAATTATGGTGCAAATAAAAAATGTGCAAATACTTCATGCTCTTTCAAAATCAACTACAAAAAAAAAGTCTTCGAAATTGTTTATAGCTTGAAATTTTATTGTGCACTATATTACTCGTGCAAATTCATATCAAAATAGACAAACAAAGTATACCTAACTCTACTCAATCAAGAGAGCCTATATCTGGCAAATAAGTAATCTCTGTAAAACAGAAATTATAGCAGATTATAAAGCCGCCAACTTTTCTGTTCAGTCGAGAGGGCGCCACCATCGAAAATTGTGAAAGAAAACAGTATTTTACTGCCAGCGAAATGAAATAGCATCATACGTTCTTTGGTCAACTGAACAAATTGATGGCACTATTAGCCGTAAAATAAGATTGCTAGAAAATTAAAAAAAAAATGTTGCTTTACCTATCTAGTAAGTATTTTCTATGAGGTTCAAAAACTTACTAGCGACAGTAATGAAAGTGTGCTGGGCCTCGGCGTTAGGACTAGACTGCCCCGAACTGTCTCCGTTGACGCCGTTCACTTCCACAACTTTTTCCACAACATTGCTGCCACCAACCCAAGGTCCTTCTCCGCTATTTTAAGGAGTTGGGCTGGCTGGGGTGAGGTTAGCAGGGGGACAATGCACAATACACCCCATTGCGGGACGTCCGTGCAGATCTCATTCCCCCACCACGAATTAGAATTAGAATTATAAGGTGCTGATAGGGATTCTGACAATTAGAAGTATCTTCTTTCTTACTCTTTAAATTTGCCTCCATCGGAGTATCAACTGTCTTACATTCTGTCATGTCATGAATCTACTTAATAATTGATCAATATACTTCTCCTGACTTAAAGTAACAGTGCTATTTTGCTCATCAAAATTAACTAACATGCCTAGACATTCTTTGACACATCCTAGGTCTTTAATTTCAAAATAATTACTCAACATGTCTTTAAGATGTTTATTACTTTTTTATCATTAGAGAATACAAAAAAATCATCAACATACAATGTTATCATGGTTTTACTATTATCAACAATTTTTGTATACAAACACGGTTCATATTTAGACTTAGCATAGCCATCTGCTAACATACAGTTATCTACCTTTTTATGCCATGCTCGGGATGCCTGTTTAAGTCTATCTATAGCTTTTTTCAGTTTAAGAACTTTTTTGTCACTAGAACCTTCGAAACCCATAGGTTTTTGCATATATATAGTCTCATCCAGGTCCCCATTCAAAAAAGCTGTTTTGACATCTAGATGAATAACATCTAAATTTAATTAATTGAAACGACAACGCAAATAATAGCCTCAATGTAGTAAAGTCAAAGTCAATAGGTATTTATTCAATAAAATCACAAGGATCACTTTGAAACGTCTTAAAGCTAGGTGACTCTAGGTGTCAGTTCCACGCGACCAAAGCCTAGAAAGAACAGGCACAAACTTACGGCTTGGTTCCTACCGTTCTTTTGTATGATCCTTTTACAATGTAATATAATATATTATTGAAGTTAAGTGAGGCGTAGGCATACAGAAAAAGGTAAACATAATCAAATTTATAAGTCGAAGTATGTGTTTTTCTTTCTCTTACTGGTAATCTCCTTTGCATATTAGGGTCTTCGTCAGATGTCATAGACTTCTCACGTGGCAGATAAGTTTCATCAGCTTTACAAGTTGTAGCATAATAGACGTAATACCAAACAGAATGTGGCTTTATTTAGCTAAGAATTCGAGTTAGGCAGACATAGGTAACCATGACAATATTATAATATAATGAAGCTGTCACTGTTGACTTGTTGACAGCCACCTTAGAACCATGGAGGTCAGTAAGCATACCACCTCACAAGTGCTATCTATAGAAACAAATGAGTCATCCAGCTCACTGTTATTGCCTGACAAATCTCCCTCTGAATTCTGACATACTGGACTTCCTTCTAGCATCACATCTGTCTCTTCCACCGCAATAAGACTCTCTTGATGAGGATTATTTTCTATAATAATTACATCTCAACTAGTTGTGATTGCCCACGTTGCAGGATAGCCTACTAGAATACACTTTTCAGATTTCTTGTCTCATTTATGTATCTTCTCCTTTGGTATGTGCTTCATGACAGTACTACCAAATATTCTAATGTGACTAAGGTTTGGCTTAGTGCTTGTCCATAACTGATATGGTGTATGATTTTTCAGTCCAGTTTTCACAATTCGATTCTGTAAATATACAGCAGTATTAACGGCTTCCGTCCAAAATTGCTTGTTAATTTTGCTTCAAACAAAAGACATCTGGCTTTCTCTATGATTGTTCTATTCATACATTCACAAAGCCCATCTTGTTCAGGCGTGTAGGTGTTAGACTTTTGATGAATTATTCCCATTGTCTTTAAATAATTATCAAAATCATGATTACAAATTTTCTCCCCCATTATCACTATGAAGAATCTTTATTTTCTTGTACAGTGTACTACATTCAGTAACTCAGTACTCCTGTTGCTTTCATGAGCAAAAGGCAAGCAACTTTGTTTTCCTTCACAGCATACAACACAGTTCATCTTGCTTATACCAGCCCTCTCATCAAACATGACTCCTTCCACAGCGTTCTGCATTTTATTCATGTAGTTACTATTAGCATGGCCCAATCTACGGTGCCATACCTCTGGAGACTCGACCACTGAAGCCAATAAACAAGTTGGAGTATTTAATTTATACACACCGTTTATGATTGAAGCGGTAGCAACAAAAGCATTCTGCTTATTAAATATCTGACAACTGTCGTTAGTGAAATGAATCTTATTTCCCTGCCATATCAATTGGCTTACTGATAGAAGGTTCGTTCGTCGTCAAGTTGGGCTCACACAAAACTTTTTCTATAGTTACGTCTTATTCACATTCGTCAGTTGACGTCGTGATTCTAATATTACCGCTACACAACACTGGTAGGTAATTTGTTAGGGTTAGCTACCATAATTTCATTTGTAAAGTAAGTAGTTATGGTACACTGACACTGACACTAAATAATCACTACGTGTAAAGTTAGGTAGGTTAGCGGAACGAGCGTGCATTCGCCGCGGGTCAATATTTCTCACTATCGGCCCGCGGCCGCCCCGCGCCCCCATTGTCGTCGGCCATAGATTAATAATACTTGATCTAAGTCGTCGGCCGATGCGCTAGCGCTGTGGTCTCCCTAGCGGCAAGTAGCGAAACTAGAAGCATGCAGGGATGTACTCTTGTCAGGGTGGAACTAAGGTTGAAATGAAATGAAATGAAATGAAAATACTTTATTGTACACCAAACAAAACAACGTTGGTTGGTTGGTTTGTTACGGAAAGTTAATGTTTTATGTTCTTGATGAAATGTTTGCTTTGTGTTGTTTACAGGTGGAGAAGGAGTTCGCCACATCACCCCCTTCCAGAGACCGTCTAGGGCGATTAAGTTTTATAGTCTCGATATTGCTCTGGAAATCGGACTGATTTGACTGACTTTTTTCTTTTTTCTGGAAGAATGTAGGCGGGCTTCAAGCGGTCAATGGATTCAGTAACAGGTTTGCCTTTTATCTGTAGTTTAAATAACTTATCATTCCTTTCTATTACAGGATGTGGGCCGGTGTACGCTGGTTGTAAGGAGCCTCTCAGCGCGTCTTCTCTCAAGAACACATGGCTTGTGGTAGCAAGATCTTTGTACACGAAGATGGATTGTCGGCTGTGTCTCGAGGCAGGTACTGGCTTCAAATTGTTCGCAAATAGACGTAGGCGTGCTGTATAATCTGTAATGTCGGTTGTTCCAGCTGTTGTTGGATCGAAGAATTCGCCTGGCAAAAAGTGGCTCTCCATATACTAGTTCAGCTGGGCTAGCTTTTAAATCATCTTTGACTACACTCCGTATCCTGAGCAGGACATGCGGCAGGTAGTGCTTCCATCCAATGTTCGGTACCATGACAGGTAATCGAGGTCTTCAACTGTCTATGAAATCTCTCAATGGCTCCGTTGCATGCGGGATGATATGCAGTAGTTTTCTTATGTAAGAATCCGGCTGACTTTGAGAGATGTTGGAAAAGAGAAGATTCGAATTGTCGTCCACGGTCCGTTACGATAGAGGTAGGACATCCAAATCTTGATATCCATCCAGTAAGAAGGGCTTTGGCTATTTTCAGCTGTCGCATCGGGTATTGGTATTACCTCAGGCCATCTGGTAAAACGATCGATTGCGGTGAGGCAGTAATGCATTCCACTGCATATTGGTAGTGGTCCGATGAGGTCAATATGCACGTCCATAAATCGCGCGAGGAAGCTGGTATGTTCCTAAAGATGATGATACGTTTGATCGCTGCCATGCTAATAAGCAAGCACGGGTCCACTATCTGCAGTCTTTCTTAATTCCTCACTGTCGGCCGCCCGGTGTCGTCGGTCGATGCGCTAGCGCCGTGGTCTCCGTAGCGGCAAGTAGCGAAACTAGAAGCGTGCAGGGATGTACTCTCGTCAGGGTGGAACTTAGGTTGGTATGTTACGGAAAGTTAATGTTTTATGTTCTTGATGAAATGTTCGCTTTGTGTTTACAGGTGGAGAAGGAGTTCGCCACAGAACCAATCCATTCGTCACTTATTCCGAAGCCCGATCCCCCAATTTCTGACCCGCTTCGACAATTTGGGTTGGAGTATAGCAAAGGGTGTGCAGCTATAAAAGACTTAATTCCGCCCTATTTAAGTATCTTATGTCATTTTGTAGGCCCAACTGCCCTCGCCAATAACCTCGCCTGCCACAAGCCCACCATTGGGATCACCGCGAAAGTGACTTTTAGTTTAGTTTAGTATTGCGAAAAAATCTAAGTAACTTTACACACTTATTCTAACACGTCACATAAATGGTACACATAAAAAGATAAAAGATAAAAAACTAACATAACTAATAACAAAATAAATTCTACAAAAATAAAATAAAGAAGTACAAACCAAGATTGAGATCATAAAAAAAGGTAGCTAAACATCTACACTAATATTATAAAGAGGAAACATTTGTATTTTTGTATTTTAGTATTTATGTATTTTTATATTTTTATATTTTTGTATTTTTGTATGTTTGTATGTAACGAATATGCTCAAAAACTACTGGTCCGATTTCAAAAATTCTTTCACCATTAGAATGCTACATTATCCTTGAGTAACATAGGCTATATTATATTTTCAAAAAAATCAGGGATCCATACTAAAACTCCAATAATGTAACCCAAGGTGGAAAACAAAAACCTGACATCGCGTGCGCTGCGAAAACTATTGATGATAGAACAAAATAAAGTACTACGATTTTGCAGAACACGTCATAATCTACAAAAAATGTCGCGACAGCATATGTCTAGCTATTATAGTTATATCAAATTATGTGTTCTTTTGTTATAAAAATTTAATTGAAATGCCATCGCTAGAAAAGGCTCTTTATTTGTACCTCGGTATTAATCCTTATCCCAATAAATCTTTTCATATTCAAAACTGGTTCAATGAACAAAATGAACAAAATTATGTCCACCCATGCGAAGCTGGGACAGGCCGCTAGTCTACTATAAAATATTATTTGTAAAATTATTTGTACTCTAAACTCTCACAATATTGTAGGCACAATCTTTCAATAATGGGCCATTTATCGGCAAAAATGTCCGTTGTGCGTGTGAGGCGGTGAGGGTATTGAGGTGTCGTTGACTCCTACAGATTGCGGACTGTTGGCGAGCCACGGTGCGTGCGGGCGTTACCGCGAAATGAGGCACTCTCCTTAGGCGAAATCTGGTGCGATTTTCAGGGACACAAAGTCGACTGGCCTCATTCAACAGTGGCAGTTAAGGAGGCCCTTAAGTATGCGATATACAGTAAGGATTTGGTCAAATACCCGACGGGTTTGTAGAGAATTAAATCCTAATGTACCCTGTAGATATTGGGTAGGGTACATGAACGGGTAATAACCGTGTACCTTCCGATACAAGAACCGAAGAAACCTTTTCTGTACATTTTCAATCATAAGTGTGGTGTATGTTCCCTGATGGGGATTCCACACACACGCACCTGATATTCGTAATTGCTGATTACTCGGAGACGACACCCATAATCATTTTGTACACCACCGCCAAAGCCACCATTTGAATAAAAAAAAAATACAATATTTTCCTTTGTAACGGAGTTCCGTTATTACACCGTAGACATGTTACTATTGACTTCAGAGGGCAATGACCTTAACAAAAGATACCCCTCCTTACAGACGCAGTACATCGTGGGACACGTTCTTATCATGCGTGACTTGCGAGGCAATGATTTATTACCACTTGCACTTGCAGGTGATGGTTACCACTTAACATCAAGTGGGCCATCTGCTTGTTCCATCAGTTATTTTGTATAAAAAAAAGCGCAATGTTTGGACTGGCCTCTGACGATAACTCAAAAAATAGTCTACTGAGCAGCTAATTGTCAGTGGTAATATAAATTTTATGGTTTTATTAAAATCGCAAACACCATACTAAATAGATGTTTAACATGTAAAAGAAATTTTAGTAAATTTTACTCAAACTATGAAGAAATTCATTGTTGTTGTTCGCAGAGTATACATAGATTGTAATATCATTTCCCACTGTAGATAGATTCTCCGTTATGGCACCCAGTCCTTTGCACAAGCTCGACTGTAGGTCAATACGAGTGGGTGAGTAAGTAAGTGGCGAGTGTAAACAAAGCATAGGTTTTGGCATCAAAATCCATGGATGTGTAATCCATGGCTGTACATTCTCGACACGTGCTGGGATTGTACAGCCCGTATTTGGATGCCAAAGGAAGCCATTGGCTGCGTTTTATCGGGCTGTGTTTTCCAAAGGTGTGCTAAATTTGTACGGCTTGGAATGTACACCCTTGGATTACACAGCCATGGATTTCGCGACCAAATTGTACATCAATTCCGGGCTGTGCTTTCCACGGCTGTACAATCCATGGTTGTACATTATTGGCACCCTTTGTATCGTACCAGGAGGAGGCGAATAATGCGATTTTGACACTTACCGTTCTGTCTGCTGGCTGTCAAGTGACAGGTACCAGAATAAGATTACTAAACGTCAAGCGATAAAAAAAACTTGAGCGACGATAACAACACCGCACCCAACTGGAACTTACTGCAATTTTTCCATTTACAAGTGCGTTAAAAGTGATAAAAGCATGGGAGATCAGCTGCCAGCATGTGTGATCGATGTGGGTACTGGGTACACGAAGCTGGGCTTCGCTGGTAATAAGGAACCGCAGTTTATCATTCCGTCAGCCATAGCGATTAAAGAAACTGCCAAAGTTGGTGACCAATCAACTCGACGGATGACTAAGGCCGTGGAAGACCTAGATTTCTTCATAGGCGATGAAGCGTTTGACGCTACCGGATACTCTGTGAAGTATCCCGTTCGTCACGGTCTGGTCGAAGATTGGGACCTAATGGAGCGATACATCGAGCAGTGTATCTTCAAGTACTTGAGAGCGGAGCCGGAAGACCATCATTTCTTGCTCACTGAGCCGCCGCTAAACACGCCTGAGAATCGGGAGTATCTAGCTGAAATTATGTTTGAGTCTTTTAATGTTCCTGGTCTATACATCGCAGTACAGGCTGTGCTAGCCCTTGCTGCCTCGTGGAAGTCTCGTACCTCTGCCGAGCGCACGTTTACAGGCATCGTCGTCGACAGCGGTGATGGCGTCACTCACATTGTTCCTGTAGCGGAGGGTTATGTCATTGGATCATGCATCAAACACATTCCCATCGCTGGAAGAAACATAACTTCGTTCATTCAATCTCTGCTTCGTGAAAGAGAAGTAGGCATCCCCCCAGAACAAAGCCTTGAAACTGCCAAGGCTATCAAAGAGAGATACAGCTACATCTGCCCAGATATAGCAAAAGAGTTTGGAAAGTATGACTCTGACCCTGGCAAATGGATGAAGAAATACACGGGTATTAATGCCATTACTAAAAACCCATTCTCTGTTGATGTTGGTTATGAAAGGTTCTTGGGTCCTGAGATTTTCTTCCACCCTGAATTTTCAAATGCAGATTTCACTGTGCCTCTGAACGAGATGGTGGATGAAGTGATTCAGTCATGTCCTATTGATGTGCGAAGAGGATTGTATGGCAACATAGTGCTGTCGGGAGGCTCAACCATGTTCCGGGACTTTGGTAGGAGACTGCAGAGAGATATTAAGAGGACTGTTGATGCAAGACTGAAGCTTTCCACTCAACTGTCTGAAGGTCGTATTACTCCAAAGCCAATAGATGTGCAAGTTATTTCGCACAATATGCAGAGGTATGCTGTGTGGTTTGGAGGAAGTATGTTGGCTTCTACTCCAGAATTCTATCAAGTGTGTCACACTAAGCAGGCATACATGGAATATGGACCAAGCATTTGCAGGCACAACCCTGTTTTCGGCACAATGACATAATGGTCTTTATTAGCAGTATTAAGGTGCTTTTAAGTAGTAATTGACAAAAACCAAGCAAATGTTTACCCACTTGATTTGTAAACAATTACACATTACCGTTTAAGATATGTGTGGTATATTTTGTCAATGCTGCAAAAAGAAGTATTTCCAAAGTCATGACATAAATGATTGTATTCTTAATTATTGCAACAATAATAGTTATTCAAATAAGGAAATTAAGTAATGAAATTTATTATGATTTCATCAGACTTTTATGTTCTATTTTGTTGTATTTTATAATAAATTTATTTCCACAGAGATTTCTTAAATTAACTTTAAGTATTAGAACTGAACAGTTTGTAGCTGGATTAACAGTAATTTGTTTTGATTGCAAGCATTTATTATTGCATTCCAGCATTTTTACCAAATAAAATATCATTAAAAAATTATGCTTGTTTCAATCAATCAAATCAGTTCTTCATAGTAGGTAGTACTTCAAATTGTTTTTATAGTTATCAGAGAATCCTTTGACTACAATCTCAATCATTATACTATGGGGCAATAGTACAGATGTGCAAGACTTATTTGTTCTACAAAAAAAGTGTATCCGTATACTAGTAAATATAAGAAGACGAGAAACGTGCAAGCCACACTTCAAAAACTTGAAAATTTTAACCTTACCCAGTATATACATTCTTGAAATATGCAAATTTGTTAGAAAGTATCCCCATTTATACAATAAGTTAGATGACCTGCCTCGCAGATACGCAATAAGACCAGGAAGAAATCTACACTAATATTATAAAGAGAAAAGATTTGTATTTTTGTTGTTTTGTTGTTTTGTTGTTTTGTATTTAACGAATAGGCTCAAAAACTACTGGTCCGATTTCAAAAATTCTTTCACCATTAGAATGCTACATTATCCTTGAGTAACACAGGCTATATTATATTTTCAAAAAAATCAGGGATCCGTACTAAAACTCTAATAATGTAACCCAAGGTGGAAAAAGAAAACCTTACATCGCGTGCGCTGCGAAAACTATTGATGATAGAACAAAATAATGTACTACGATTTTGTAGAACACGTCATCATCTACAAAAAATGTCGCGACAGCATATGTCTAACTATTATAGTTATGTCACAATAAGTGTTCTTTTATTATAAAAACTTAATTGAAATGCCGCCGCTAGAAAAGGGTCTTTATTTGTACCTTGGTATTAATCCTTATCCAAATAAATCTTTTCATATTCAAGACTGGTTCAATACCTATACATTACTTCTTGAAGTTTTCAAATCGGACATTCCATTCAAAAGATTTGAAAAATATAAGGTCACGGGGCGCGTTCTCACCCAGCGCGGGCCCGGGCAAGGCGCGAGTTAGAAGTGACTCGTACCCACCACGGTCTAAGTTTATCCTAAAACGTTGAAAAAAATTATGTCCACCCATGCGAAGCTGGGACAGGCCGCTAGTAAAATAATAAAACCGCGATCTCAACTAAAAATGCATAGCGACGGTCCGTATATAATGTCAATAAAAATTTATAATAAACTTCCGACTGAAATAAAAAATATAGAAAAAGATTGCCTATTTATAAAAACACTAAAGACATTTCTAATCAATAAAACCTATTACAGTATAAATGAATATTTAGAATAATCAAATAAACCATTGACATTAAAAATAATTTATGTAACTTATTTTAAATTTATTATAACCTAATATTTAAACTTACCTTAACTTTGACATTTTTAATTTTAATACTTGACATTATCACAATTTGACCTTAATATTTTCAATTTCTCATTTTAAATTAATAAACAAAATTTGACATAAATACCCAATACCTACATGACTATATATATATTTTTTATATGCCTACAACGATTTAATAGACCTACCTAAATAACTTAAACGGTATTTATTAAGCAAGACTATACCTATGAACCTACTAGTAAATTTAAAACCTCGGCCTGCCTCCATGTTGCCATACCCTATGCAGGGTCCATGTGATACTTACTAACACCCAACAACTATGTTTGTACCTAACCAGGGGCCTTATGCTCACTTCGAGCGAGATTATCTCACGATGGAGATGACGTCATATCTCGTTCAATAACTCGTTGACCTTGCGTCTCGCATGAACTTTGAATGAGAAAATTGGGGAGTGAGATGGTGAGAATGGGGATTTAATAGTTATCGAACGAGATATGACGTCATCTCCACCGTGAGATAATCTCGATCGAAGTGAGCATAAGGCCCCAAACCATGTGTAAGCAATAAATATATTGAGTATTGAGTATTGAGTATTGAGTATCTCACCTATATTCAAATATGCAACTTCGCACATTTTAACTCATTCTCTAAATCTTTGGACTTACGGTACTTATTTGACAAATTCCTGTAGATACTTGAAAAAAAAGGATATTTTTTTTAATTAAGGGCATGTTTGAAATCTAACACAGAAGTAGGTAGAAAATGGCAGTAACTCATTTGGACTTACCGATGATAGTACATAGTTAACTGACTGGCCTCGCATGCACTCTTACAGCTCGATTTCACCCATTGCTGGGCTGCAGGCAACTAGTACCTATGTGGTACTGTCATGAAACAGTTGAATTTCATTTCAGGCAAAGCACCTTCGACTTACCCTGTGGGCTTAACGATCTAAGTAGTTACCTACGTAACCTTGATCTAACAGTAACACAGCACTAGTTTTATGCCATATTTGGTCTGAGACCTATACAAACCGACCGAGCGAAAGGAAGCGAACCAGAGTGTGGACGTTCTAGCGAGAGTTTGCCTTGGTCGTGCTCCGCCCGGTTGGTGTGGTCACCGTGCGTGGTGAAGGCGAGCGAGCGTGCAGTCCCAACGGCGCGGCCGGCGCGGCGGGGGACCTATAGAGGCGGGGGCCTCTATAGGTAGGCATAGCTTGCTGTAGCTCGGTTAGTATGTATCTGGCTATACCATTTTACCATTTTAAAAATAGTGAGGCTGAGCTAAATAGCATTGATAATGCTAAGGGCGTGTTGAACGTAGATATAAATTTCACGCGTTTCGACGCTGTTTGTACCTATACCTACCTACCTAACTATGTAGGTATCTAGGTATGTTACTTTTCAGTAGGTCCTAGGAATATAAGTACCTACCTATCTAGTTAGTGTTGTAAAAACTCGTCACATTCTGAATCCTGACATTCATTAGTAGGTAGGACTCCACTCATCAAATCAGTGTTGCTCTTTACAACCCTCTTCGTCGTTAATTAATTTCTAGGCTATATACCTACCTAGGGTTAGCTTATGAGGGTAGATGAGAATTCTATGGGGAAGCTGTGCTAGGGGTGGTTCAATAATGGAGGGACTAACCTACTTTGTAGGGTTTTGATTGACTACTGACTACTCCGTGGTTTTTAATGAATGTAAGTGCGTTTCACCTACATCTACCAATGCACACACGCCTCTGCTGTAGGAACATATAAATCTGTGACCTATCTGTAGGTACCTACCTAGGTAAGAGAACTTGTATTTTTTTCCGAAGGAGGGCGTTGATGTCTGTGACACAGTTTTTCAACTTCTTCAGATGTCATCGTTTTCTATTTATTTAGTGGTTCGCCCCGAAGATTTCGTGATGTCCGCTCCTGTCTTGCCATCCGATATAACTCATAGGTACACATACTTACCGTAAATTTCTCAAGTACCTACTACAAGTTATCGACTTACCAAATTTCATGCAGATCGGATCAACGCCAGCGGTTCTAAAGTTATGGCCCGACAAACATACTTAGGTACATACATACATACATACGTAGGTACATGAAATACCTACGAAATCGCCCAAGTTAACTTAGAGATTATCATTCACTTCGCTCACTCAATCAATCATTATGGAACAACGGTTTTCTGTTCCTAATATAAATAAAGCATCAAGGCAGACATAGGTGGTAGTGAATCTAATAAGGTAGGTACAATCAGCATCAAACGTAAATGATGTAAAAAATATGATAAGTAATAAAGATTGGTACAGCCAGCGTCAAATTTCGATCATATTTTAAAATCATCCCTTACTAAAAGAAGGCGGTCACAGTGTTTTATTATTACTGTGGTTTAAAACATTCTTGCGATAACCCTAAAATAACGTCGGAATGAGCAGGTGATGCCTTGCACCGAGCTTATTACTTTTTACAAAGCCCGCCGTACTAACTGCTGTATAATCTATACCCTCTAATTAGTCGACAGCCGGTGCCAGAAGTACAAAAGGACTAATTTCCTGAAGAGTGATTCCCAAACGGAACTGAGCCAATCTTGCGCTTGGTTGTGACTGGAGGGTTTTACATAAAGGTACGTAGACCTTTAATACCTACGTATTCCTATAAGCACTTCAGTCTGCCTGTTCAAGAAGATTCCTGATACAAAGCTAATTTAAATATCATACCTACCTACGGATACAAATAAAGCTACAAAAAAACGTTTACCTACTACCTACACGATGATACACTGCTATATTTGTATGACCCTATAGTTGGTAATTACAGGGTGTACAAATCTAGTAGTGTATAGCCTGATACGTAATTAGATCCCGTTTTGAAGATTATCACCATATTAAGACTTAAGTGTTTCTCAAAGTGACGATATCGCTCCCTTGTGGGCGGTAAAGGCCTACAGGGAGCGGTATAGAGTTTAAGTTTTTTTCTGCCACAATATTTGGCAGGATATAATAATAATTTTGCTGAAATTTGTGTTGTTTAAATTTGTTTTGTAATGTTGTTTCCAGAATCTTGGTTGTTTGCAGGTTTGTTTATAGGAATTTTATATCTACAGAAAAAAATATGTGTGTGAGCGAGCAGTTGTTGATTATCCAAGTGGGGTGGTAGAATTAATTAGTTTGAGAATCTCTGAAGTTGAGTATTTTATCGCACCTACATAAATGTAGATCTAAGTAAGAGTACCTAGCGTACCTAGAGTACCTACCTAGCATCAAAACCAGGCCTCCAAGTTCTCGCAGCGTTCTCCAATAAACGGGTTGACCCAAGACCGAGACGGTGCCTTGTAAAGCGCATTTCCCCTTGTGGGTCCTCTCGGTAATTCATTTGCCCATACCACGGAATAACTAAATTTGTGCAGAACCCTACTGACCCTATACTACACGCTTGAAAACGTAAAAAGACACCGTTTGCCCTAGGCCTTACTACTACCAGTCCGATTTTTTTCTTGGTATTTAGTTTTTTCAATAAATAAATATGTAGATAGGTATTTGTGGACAGCCAAACTACTAGTATTCTCTTATCTGTGGCCAAACTAAGCACAGTTTGGATCAGAAACCTGATAAGTATATATACCTACTTAGGTTTACGTTTCTTTTGTACAATAAATACCTATATGTACTTTCCGCCCGTTTTGTATGGAGACGCAATATGCGATATATTATTTTGATTTATCATTATCATCTTTCTGCCCTTATTCCACTTCAGGTGGGTTCAGCACAACAGGTTATTCTTTCCACTTTCCTGTATCATCTGTCATTTCTGTAGCTACTCTTCTTACCTAAGCCATTTCTTTTGTCTGTACCTACTCCTGTAATGTTTATGTGAAGCGCTTTGCTTCCACTTTTCTAGTGCAAACTGCCAAGGACTGGAACTCCCACCGTCGGCGTCTTCGTCGGTATTTCCGGAACGTTATAACTTAGGAATATTCAAGACAAGAGTGAAAAAGTGGATTATAGCTAGCGTGCTCCATCTTAGACTGCATCTTCCCTTTCCATCAGGTGAGATGGCAGTCAAACGAATATATATCAGAAAAAAAAAACTGTACCTACCTATATTTTGATTACCTACCTATAGTTACTATAGTAGCTAGGTAGGTAAGGTACCTACGAATATACTATATACCTCAGAAAAGACTCCGTGTTCTGAGGGTAAAGCTTTGTTTATAATACGAAGTCAAAACAATACGATTCCTTACCCGTAGTACCTACCTTACCTTTGTAGGAACTTTAAGTTGGTCAAGCAAGTATTTGATTAGAAGCACACTTACGAAGAAAACCACGTTACATTGCACTTGAGCAGTACCTACCCCAAGTTTCGTATTTGAGTCGACTAGTTTCGAAACCGGCGATCTGACTTTTGCAAAAATGTTGGTAAATAAAGTAAAGTAAAAAAAGTAAAAAGTTTGTTTATTTAAGGAAAACTTAATAGCTAGGTACATAGGTATATTATAGAACTTAAAACAACAAATTATATTTTAGCACACTTTGAAGGTACCTAACTACTATTGACTATGAAAACTATGTGCATTAACAACCGTGCTAGGAAACCTGTGTTACGGCTGCTAACTCTTCCCAATACAATAAATCAAAAACACTACATAAACTTTAAAAACAAGAAATTAGACAATAAAAATTAAAAATAACATATAAGCTTTTATATACAATAAAATACAGTAAAAAAAAACAAAGTGAATAAAAAAAAGATTGCCGCGTTTGTATTTAAGCATTACCTACAGATCGCCGGATATGATTTCATTCAACATTTTCACTGACAAATTGCCGGATTTGATAGTCAAAGTCAAACTAAGACGGTTTTATTCAAAATTATCTGTGCTGCCATATCAAGAAGTCATTTTGGACAAAAAGCACAGATTGCCGCATTTGAAACTAGACGACTCATTTTGTTTTTCGTAACGTTATGCCTTTTTTATATGGAGATTTGATAATCACCTCTATCGGGCGTAGGGTTGCCAGATACTGGCTTATTATTACCTGGACATTTCTGGGGTTACAAACGGAGTTGGAGTTTTTAGAGTTCAAATCCAACTACAAATGTTTGCTGTTGGACCAGCAATACAAAAATATAACAAAAATGCTAGTTAGGTACTTATTTTAAAGAAAAAACAAATGACTTTAAAAACATACTTATTTATTTTTTATAAAATCTACATATAGGTAATTTTTATTCATACCATACAAATCACATATTAGAATAAGAATAAGAATAATTTATTGTAAAACTGTGTAAATAGATCTTACAGAGGTAATTTTGTTCCAACAGTCTACCCCTTTCGGGCATACAATATTATTATGCTAGGTTACAATTTACTTAAAACTAATAACAGCCCAAAGTAGGTACCTAGGTATATACCTATAGTACTCTTCTAGAGTATTTTTAGTTCCAAATAAAAATTAAGCTACTCTTTAAATAAAAATCGTCTCTGCTCGTCCGAGGTACGAGTATGCGTGCCGCTCCTTGGTGTCGTTACTTTGTGGAAAAAAACTAGTGATCATGAATTCCGGGACAGTAAAGTGTAATTACAGCGAACTCATGAGTCTCCATACAAAAAGACCTGACGTTACGAAAACTAAAAACAAAACTCAGACTTGAGGTACATTTACCTAGTACTTACATCCTTGCCTTTGAAGAGTTTACAAGATTTCCCTCACATCCGCCTGCTTTACGAAGTTCGCGGGCTCAAAGAATCCTAGTACCTATTAACTTCACAACTACCCGACAGGAACTATTGTTTAGGTACTCTGCGCTTTATGCAACACTAGCGGCGGCCCGCGGCTTTGCTTGCGTGGTGGTGCTAACATCAATATTTATTTATTCTAATTTTTAATTTTATTAACTTTTTCGGGATAAAAAGTATAATAAAAGATATTTAAATATGCTAAATAAAAGGTAAGGTACTTACTATGTTTGTACCGATACCTACTGCCAAGACTATAAAAAATATCATCAAAGTTTTGATTCCCATTACTATTTTGGGTTCACCGGTTTCTGACAGCTACCATTGCCGTTTTCATTGAGATTCCCTTTGGCTATTTTCGCTAATAGAGATGTTATCATGTATTTCTGTTTCAATTCACGCGCAAAGATAAAATTGTATGAAAATCACATTAGTTTGACAGATGCTTACGACAAGCTAATATCCCTTACAGTATACCTACTCTACTTCAAGGGTGGATCTAGGATTTTTTTTCTTTGAGGGGCACAAGGGCAAAAAATCAACAATAACTGTCTTTTAACAATGCAACAAACAAAATTCGCAATTCCAGCCAGAAATAGACAAGAGTTTCACTCATGTTCTTTTTGTTATTTTATTCATATATTTTAACAACTCTGATAATTTTATTTGCTTCTAAGTACCTACCTATGTACTGTGATGGAATCTCCACATCACAAATGACGAATGATGGAAAGGTGCCATAGACTAAGAAAGGGAAGGAAGTCTAGTCTATTCTCCTTACTCCTAATTATGTGTTACACCGTAACTACGAATTTCGTAGCACCCTCGTAGCGGGTTCTTCGTAGCTTTGCAGAAACTACACTGGTAGGTAGGTAGGTACATGTTATCTACTTGATCTAGGTCAGACCAAAATAAAAAGTAATTTGTGTATTTAGCCAATAAGGTGGGGCGACGATCTGCGAAATGTAGCTGGCAAACATTGGATGAGAAGAGCCGAAGACCGGGCTCAGTGGCACGTCTTGGGAGAGACCTACGTCCAGCAGTGGACGAACATAGGTTGATGATGTTGATTGATCATTGATCGATTGTGAAGCCTCTGCAACGCAAATGTGACGCAAATGCTGAATGTGTGCAACACTAGCGATGCTGATTTAGTGAATAGTAATATAAATGTTAATAATAGATAGTACATAAATTGCGATTTATATACTATCTTTATATTATATTAAAATGCGCGCCATAGTCGGTATCACAACGCTGTGAAAATCATGTGAACGTGCCCTAAATAGACCCTTTTGTGGTTAGAATCTTGTAACAAACTAGTTTTCAGAATGTGATGACGTGTTGGCGTAGTAAATGTTTATTCGGGAAGGAAGAAATTACAAGCCTTTCGTTTCCTTCAATCTCAGAAGCACGTTTCAAGCGACGACGGCCATTTCAGCCCATGAGTGAACGTGATCCGTTTAACTATTTTATAGCATTTTCGTCGCCTTAGATACTTTGTAAGCATTTTAAATGCGATTGGTGTAAATAAGTAAATAGGTACTTACAGTAGGTAGGTACTCTAGGTACCTATACAGAATCAGAATTACCTAAACAGGCATCTCGATTTAACCTCGATAACAAAGATTGTACTATGGGAAATGGGAACTAGGTACATACCTATTTTTTTTTTTATATGTAAACGAAAGTGTTAGTTACACTATTTATAACTCAAGAACGGTTGAACCGATTTGGCTGAAAATTGGTGGAGAGGTAGCTTAGAACCAGGAGCTTTTTATCATGACTTTTACCAATAACCTAACCATTATTTTATTTGTAAGTATTCTAAAGTAAACGTGCGCGAGCGAAGTCGCTGATTGACATTTCACACATTACGTCATCTCCAAACTAAGCAAAGCATGTACTATTGAGCTGTGAGGACTGTAGAACCTAGTTTAAAAAAATTCAAAATTGCCATTTTAAGGTGATTTTCTAGTAAATAGGTTTATTTTCTGCTACATCTTGTCAAATGACTTACCACAAGGTGAAATTGATTTTTTCTTTTCTAGCTAGATAAGCGACAAAGCTCCTAGCTTTGTCGCTTATCAACCACATTGCCCCATAATAAATATCAAAATATACATCTTATTTCAAAACCTAATCTCTAATTAACCTTATTTTCGAAGTGAAGGATAATCTTGTCAAATGACAAATAATATTGTCTAAAATAAAAAACAAACGAATTTGCCAGCTACATTTTACAGATCGTCACGTCGTCACCCCTCCTTGCCAGAGGGCATCCTACACAAAATCCTCAACAAAACGCGATTGCTTGTTCCCAAGTGCTTCGTAGGTAATTAACAAACACACCGAAGCAAGCTAGTGTAAGCTTGTGTGAGCTTGTGTGAGCTTGTGTGAGCGTGTGAGGGTAGTTATTATTTTTCGCTATTTCCCGCAACAAACTGCGATATTTCACGTCTGGTTAAGAGGATGGTTAATCCATCAAGTCACCACCCGCGGTCCTAGTCCGATACCATTTGTGTAACAAATGATACGGAAAACACGAGCATAAAGCCTCATTTACGCGGTACAGCTTCTTTGCCTGTGCTATGAAAATAATTTCAAAGTAAAAATATGTCAAAGTAATAACTAATATGCATTTTTTTAAAATGTATTTACCTATTTGTATTACTTTTCTAATGTTTTTTTTTAATAACTTGTAGGTAATGTGTCACACAAAAATTATTTAGATTAGCAAATAAGTATGTGTAACATTTTTCTACTTTAAAGGCAGGTTGAATACAAATCTGGTGACGCAAAATATGTAACCTAGAATTGCATGTTGTTGTACTATTTGCAAGCATTTGCATTCTCACAGTTTAGTAAAAAAAATTTAATTATGATCGATACATGTTTTCCTACTCAAAAGTTTGCTTTACTAGTTTTCGTATATAAGTAAACTTTTAAGTAGGAAAACATGTATCGATCATAATTAAATTTTTGCTAAACTGTGTGCAATGTTTCGAAAATGAGTTTATTGATTTTATATCTTTCAACATGTCGAAACGTGCGAGCGAGTCACATTAGCTCTTATATTCGCCGTAGGTAAGTTGTGTCGCCATCATCCCAAAATGAGTAATGAGTAATCAAAAGCATCAAGTAAGAGTTTAATGCGTGACGGTGTGTTTTATTGTAGCTGCTCTTTGCATTATCGCCCGTCGAAAAGTTTGTACAGCTCAAAGTTTTTTTTACTAAAAATAAGTATATAATAAAATTATTATGTATATTCAAGTAAATGTCTATCGACTCCTTGGAAAGTGATTTTAATATTTGAATGCTATTAGTTGCTCGCCATTCTCAAAGCAAGAAACTTGCATGGTGTAAACGGCGCCTAAAAATGCTTGGAAGCGTGTGTGAGCAGATAACTACTGAATTAATTCAATAGAATTAACATGCATACCTACTTTGTCGTGCCTACATGCTTGTTCCATATTGCTATGTAGTTCAAATTACATTGAAGGACAAAATAAATCTTCAGCCATAATGTTGTGAACATGTAATGTTAAACGTGACTAGAGTAATGGACCTTTAGACGTTCATGTTTTTTTTTATGAATTATGGTGTTAAATTGAACGAATTTGATGAATTATGGTTAAATTGAACGAAGAAATCTCACGTAAGCTATACGATGCCAAAACAGAAAAAAAATATCTGGTAGGTCACGGAGTAGTTACTACTACTATATACAGGGTGTCCCAAATAATAGTGATAAGCGGATGTCTTAGAGATAGATAGTAGATAGATAGTATACATTATAAGACGTTTCAAAGTGATCCTTGTCAATCACAACTGAATAAAGACCGTTTTGATTTTGATTTTGATAGAGTACCACTTAGGGGTACCCGAATCACCCCCATGTAATGTTCAGGTTTAATTTTTTTATGAATTTTTGAGAACTTTCGACCTCAACAATTTAACAAAATTCTAAAAATAAAAGTAGAAGATTTCTTCGAGATTTAGATTTTTTTGAGAACGACTTATTTTGGAAATGCTATTTCTATCGCTACTACTTTTTCGTAGGTTATAGTATTGCCACATCGGTCGTTCTAACGTCAAAATCGTTTAAAAAAATCGATCCCTTATTTTTGAGAAAAAGCTACATCAGATCCAACGTAAAAAAAAGAAAACGTTTAAAACATAAAAAGGCCAAGCGCGTCTGAACGGTAATTTTTTTCACGTCATTTCAAGTTCACTTGCTTCGTTGCTAGTAAAAAAGGTATTCTATTAAAAAAAAACTGTGCGGAGTTCGGACAATCTCGGACCTTATTATCGCCTGCTCACTATTCAGTATTCACATTCCATAGATAGCCCCAAATTCAATGTTCACCCATCCCATAACTCAGAACCTTTGTACCTCCCATTGTTGTGCGCCAATATATGACCCTCACCATTTCAGGGTTCAACTTAACGACCTGGCAGGGTCTTGGTTATGTGAGGTCGTTACTGGCTGTTTTATAAGGCACCCTGCCAATGGATGGAGATAACGACACGCTGTGGAAAGGTCTAGTGCATCACTAATTAGAATTTTGGTCGCTCTAAAACTCAGTTAGTATGTACGCATTAAACGAAATGATGTACCTACAAGTACTTAGATTTCTTTTTAGATGGATTTTTTATACTGAGGTGGACTTGCAATTAAACTCAATTAAAATACTAACGGCCGGTTTCTGAAAGCTCGATCAAACCTGATAACCAAATCAGATGTCAAGTCACTTGCCATAGATGATGTATTTCTGTTGCCGCTATATCAACAAATACTTACTAAAAAACATAATCAAATAAATATTGAAGGGGGCTCCCATACAACAAACGTGATTTTTTGCCATACGGAACCCTTCGTGCACGAGTCCGACTCGCACTTGGCCGTTTTTTTTTTAATATCACTTGCTATTGGAGCAAGCTGATAGTCCACCTGATGTTAATTGGTTACCATCCCCTATAGCCTAAGTCACGCACGATAGTGTGTTCTACAACACACTGCCCTGCGTCTATCAATTTGAGGCATACAGCCTTATGTGCCTGTAATTTCATCGGCAACCACACCCTTCAAACCGAAATACAGCAGCTGCTCGGCAGAAATAGGCCTTCCATTAAATTCCTAAATACTTACGTGTCACCTATGTACTAGGTTAACAGTAACCTTAAGTGGAATACAGATATCATCAGCCTTAAGGGGCTGACAACTATCAAACAACTTCTCGCTCGCACGTTTCGACATCTTGAAAGATATAAAATCACTAAACTCATTTTCGAAAAATCGCAATCAACCATTTTGTGTGCAATCACATTGCACACAGTTTAGTAAAAAAATCATTTTGATCGATACAAGTTTTCCTACTTAAAAGTTTGCTTATGTACGAAAACTAGTAAAGCAAACTTTTGAGTAGGAAAACATGTTACGATCAAACTGAAATGTTTCCTAAGCTGTGTGCAATGTGATTGCACACAAAATGGTTGATTGCGATTTTTCGAAAATGAGTTTAGTGATTTTATATCTTTCAACATGTCGAAACGTGCGAGCGAGAGTCACATTAGCTCTTGTCTTCGCCTTAAGGTAACTTCCACGTTATGCTCATTTAGGCACGGTACCGACACACATGAAATGCTTCAGGGCTAGCGCTAATTGCGAAGTGCAGTATTGTTTGGGCATGCATGCCCTCCGGTCTCCAAGGCCCTACCATGATCTCACATCGCTGCTTAAGGGGCTGACAACTGTCAAACAACTTCTCGCACTTTTTAACATTTCGAAGATCACTGATGTTCTAATGAAAAATTACAAACAACTAAACTTCGGAGAATTTATTTAAAGTTTCAGCAGAAATATCATTTATATCCGTACCAATTTTCAAACCTAAAATTTGTATGAAAACTAGTTAGTTTTTCTGCGATTATTCATTTTAAATCTTCAAAAATGTTCTTCTTCTTCTCTCAATTTATGGCTCCTGTCTGTCATTCGACAGACAATCTTGCCAGTGTCAAGTGATTTGTATTGAATACTTTTTAGTCAAGTCAGTCCATAGTCAAGTCGGCCGTCATTTATTTTGAAGAAAATGTTGGCGGTTTTCTTCAAAACATTGGAAACATTTTCGGTCAAATCATGATATTACTACACTTTTATTCCAAATGTTTACACTTTGTGCTAAGACCTCAAGTAATATTGGTTAAAATACCACCGAAATTACACAACACAAGTCAAAATAACATTAGAAAAACAATTAAAATGAAAAAGCTATGTTGCTTCCCAAAATGTCAGAAAACGAATCTTCAAATATGTTGAAATGTTCAGACATTTCAGGGAAAAATAGTTTGACAGTTAGCCTCTAAATTGCCATAAATATTGGTCCAAAATGTGGACTTTATCACGACGGAATAAAGTCGACAAATCAACGATGTCGGCCCATAATTATGCTTAATTTTCCCATCAGTTCACAGCAACTTGTGCTAGTAGGCTCCAGAAAAGTTAAACAGGCATAGTAATTCGCGTATTTATATGTAGGTAAGTTTGTTTACCTCCTGGGTATTTCAATTATTTCGGCTCATGAAACATGCTGCGAAAGTTCTGTTTTGACATGTTGGTATCGTTGTGGAAGTGTGGCTTGAAAGCATGGAGGTAGTATACCTATACTTGAAAGTGATGCTGGATTCATACTTCTGTCACGAATGTTATTTTCATTGTCTGAGAATACTTATTTGCAGAATTACATGTAATGCATAGAGCAACACGGAGGGGAGTGGCCGTAGCGTTTATTACCGATACAAAACTGTCTGCCATTTTTTGCGGGGGGAAATTTGTGTTACGCACACTTTCTCTAATTCCCACACAAAAATAATCGTCTGTCACTACGAAACTCACACATACCTAATTAAAAATACACTAACAATATCATGCACACATAGATACATTCTGTGTCCTAACAGTATGAGGTGACACTGTCAATTTGCTTACAGCCGTAGTTGTAACAACTGTCGATACGCATTATCGATAAATTCAAGAACTCGGTTAGGGAAATTAGGTTTTTAAAGTGATAGAAAGGTAAGATGTTATCATAAAAATGGACTTTATTTATTATGTAATACAATAATTATCACAATAAACATAATGTTTATATCATTTTAATTGTAGTTGTATCTTTCACTGGTTTTTAAAATGGATTAGTTTTCTATATAATGTATATGACGATTACATTTTTGTGGGTTTTCTTTTTTCATTAAGAAAGAAATGCTTGTACCAGTATATTTTTCCATTACTAATCTTGTCAGTTCCATTAATGGTGCCCTTGACTAATTTCCTTCTATTGTTCGCCAACACTTGAAAGTCAGAGGTCTTGAAATGATTTGAGCAAATTACACTATTTCTTGTGGGCGTCCAGGTTAGTCTGATAATACAAAATTTCTTCCAAGCATCCCTAAAATTTGGATCTTTAGGAAACCTGCAATAAATAAATAAAAAACATTATGGTTCACACTAAGTAATTATGTGTTTGTACTCGTAAGTATTGTATTATATTGAATGTAATGCAATTTTATTAAAAAACTTGTTAAATTAAAATAAAGCTCACAATATAATATTTTAAATTAATCAGAAAACTTAAATCACAAAAATGTCTGTATCCTTTGCCTTTGCCATTTTTATCGATAACTATCTACAAACAAACCGGTAACAACACTATCGCTCGGCGACAGCGACTTCTAGGAAATGTCTCGGATCAGTCACTCGACCGATCCGCTTATTGTATGAAGGCGAGCGGCCTGTGTTTGTTAACAAATCGGAAACAACATGACCGATAATATTGTGATTTTTAAGTTTAAAAGAAGTTTAAAGTAATAATGTGATTAAAAATTACTTACATATGAAAGGTAACGCCATCTTTTTGTAAATTTGACGTGGCAGATGTCTTTTTGCAGCATAAAACAGAACAATTCGGCATTTTTTAAAGGACATTGATTCTGTCCCGCAACTAGATTTAGTCTAGTGAGCAGTGCGGCTGCAACTAGTTTTATTGTACGTCTAGGACCGCGTGGACTTGTACTTTGACAGAGGGGAATGCCTTCGAAGGCTACTCCCCTCCGGTCCGCCGGTGGCCCGTGTTGCTCTAAGATGTAATGAGATGTAAAATATTTTTGATATGAGCCAATGTAATTCAACCGTTTAAGGGCATGCAAAATTAAAATTTATAAACAAGTAAAATAAAAATCAATTTTATAAAATTAGAATAATTAAAGAAAAAAAGACAAAATTGAAAAAAAATATATAAATTATGATTATTATTAAATTAATATAATAATAATGATAAGCTTTTTAGTTCCGTTTGAGTTTAGTATTGACGTGGTATTCATTAAATTAAGGTAAGGTAAGGTAAGATGAATTGTCACATCTACCTTACCCTCATTATTAAGTAAGCCCGCGATAGGTCTGCGACAAGACGTGATAGCGGGCAATAATTCATCACTGCTGTCTTTCCTTTTTTTCTGAATAAGTGACGTTTGACACAATGAGAAGGGCTGATCTGACAGTTGCTAGTTAAAACCACTATTCTTCCTTTTCTTATAATTTATCCGCTTTGCTTAGATGTAGGCATCACGAATATATAAAAATAACAAAAATTTAAGGGGAAGACAACTGCTAATGTACTCTCGTTCGTACATTTCAATATTTTGAAAAATAAATGAACTTATTTTTGAAAATTCGCATCATCTAAGTCGTGTGCAATCACATTGCACAGGTTTAGTAAAAAAGTTTGCTGTATTAGTTTTCGTATTTATGCAAAACTAGCTGGTGCCCGCGACTTCGACTGCGCAGGATGAGTATCTCTTATATTAGCGTGGCGTAGTACATATGTGTAACTCTAGCGGTTTTGCAGCGCACGCCAGAATAGCTCGCAGACAGTAGATTTTTTCCTACTTGACACTTAACGTCATATTTTGGACAATTCACACAATATCTTTATAAATTGTTGCCTATGTGTTATTCTGATGTATAAGCTATATTATTGTAAAGTTTTATTAAAATCCATTCAGTAGTTTTTACATGAAAGAGTAACAAACATCCATCCATCCATCCATACTTACAAACTTTCGCGTTTATTATATTAGTAGCGTATAACAAAAATTCAGAAAACCAAAAACGGTTGATATGAACAAACTAGACGTGGTACTGTAGGCTAGTAGGTGCAGGGTGCCCCGTCTCGATTTAGCTGGCCCAAAATATCTTACGAGATCGATATTCCAAGCTGGAATGATTGGCCTGTGGATATAACACTAACTTCGGACGACATCTTTCAGACAAGAATATTATTTTTTAAATTAATTTTTTCATGCTCTCATCATCATCGTCCTAAGCTCGTTGCCACTATTATGTGTTACGTGACCTATTGATGGGCATAAAACTCCTCCCTTTTATATTTCCTGAAAGTAAAAATGTTTCAGCTTGTAATTGAACTTGATATTGTTATTACCCATGGTAATTGTAATTGTATAATGTAATTGTATTGTATTGTAATTGTTAATTGTATAGGTAAAAGTAAAAATAATTTACATAATCAAGAGTTAATATTCTCGTACCCCGTCTCTACTTTAGACTTCTTAAAAACAAGGACAAAAATATTCTAAACATGATGGATAGCGTGTGTGACTTTTATTTAACTCAACTTGAGCTAGTTATAATTTATCGATTCAATAAATTAATTACTGGAAAACTTTATTTTACTTCATAGTCCATAGGCATTGTAATTGCTGAATATATCACTTTTCTAGCGATCGTCCAGAACTTATCATAAATAAAAATAAATAAAAAAGAAAGAAAACATGTTTATTTATACCACAATATAAAAAAAAAACCAATAACAATGACTAATAAAATATTTGTTAAATAATATAATATTTGTTAATGTTTTAGGTATTATCTCTGCTATATTTTTTTTTCTGATGTCTTAGTTTTTGTCGTGAGTAAATGAAACGATTCGAGTGCTAGACAACAACTGGTTTATTCACGAGTTACCCACCTCCAAGTATCATACTAGGTATGACTACCCACAACATCTCCCCCACCAAATAATAAAAATAATAATAAAATAACTACACTTATTAATCAAAACAAAGTATAGGTAAAAATTTGTAACAAATAGATAGGCAGGCAAATAGGTACAATAACACTATGCGAGCAATCCTATTTCCCACCATCCCCTCATAAAATAATTAAAACTTACACACAATCATGTAAGTGTAATATTTTATTCCCAAAAAGTACCTATCTATAAAAATTATATAAAAAAATAATGTTTTTTTTTTTTAAAAAAAAACAAGATTTTTATCAAAGAAAAAAAAAACCTTAAACTTAAACCTATTACAGTAATTATTAGGTACCTACTATACATAATACCTATCTAATAATTTACTTTGGGTTTTGAGCAATGCGTTGCGCCGCAATTTTTTTTGCTTTGCGTATAAGCGGCGGGGATGTAGGTACATTAGGTATTTCCTGACTTGAGTCTGAGCTTGACTCTGTATTTTTAATATCTACATCCTCGTTAGCGTCAGAGAATTCCTCCTCATCGCTCACACTAGTGTTTGGTGATTCTATATCAGGTTCACATTTGATAAGATGACGCCGGTTGCGTCTATATTTACCACCTGCATTAGTCTGGACAATGTATGATCGAGGAGTATTAGCCTGGCTCACCACTCTTGCCCTACTTCAATTTTTTCCGTCAATACAAACAACAGAATCACCTTCTTTTAGAGTAGATAAAGTTTTACAACGCTGGTCATAATACATTTTCACATTGTTTTGTTTGTTTAACATTTCTAAATGTTCTGATGGGTCGATTGGCTGTGGTTTTAGAATGGTTAAATGCACGGGTAATTGACAACGTAACCTTCGGCCCATCAAGAGCTGTGCTGGAGAACTCAAACCGTCCCTAGGTGTGTTTCTATAGTTCAGAAGAGCTAAATCGAAATCACCGTTACTCTGAATAGATTTTCTTAATAATTTCTTGACCGTTTGTACCGCGCGTTCACTTTTTCCATTAGACTGCGCATAGTTAGGTGATGACGTCACATGGTCGAATCCCCATGCGTTGGCAAAACATTTGAACTCTCGACTGGAATACTGTGTTCCGTTATCGCTTATCAAAACGCTGGGAATGCCGTGTCGTGAAAAAATATTTTTCATGCTTTGTATTACTGCATTTGACGTCAAACTATTCAATTTACAGACTTCCACAAAATTAGAATAATAATCAACCAAAATTAAATAGTGTTGCCTTTTGAACTCAAAGATATCTGAACCTAATTTATACCAAGGCAGCTCGGGAATCTCAATTGGTAGCATGGGTTGCTTAGCGGGTGCGTTTGAGTGCTCCTGACACGTGTGACATCTTTTCACATACATTTCTATATCTCGTGACATGTTAGGCCAAAACATGACTTGCCTCGCGCGCCGCTTGCACCGATCTATACCTAGATGACCCTCGTGGATAATCCTTAGCATATCGCCTCTTGCATTTTTAGGAATTAACACCAAATTATCCCTAAAAATAACATCATCCACTACTAATAGCTCCTCTTTCATGGACCAATAAAACTTTATTTCATTAGAAACATTATATTTATGGTCTGGCCACCCAGAATTAATATAATTTGATAACATTTGCAATTCTGTATCACGTTTGGTTTCCTTTTTTATTAAAGTCAGTTTATCGTTCGACATTGGTACATTTCCCACCATCATCTGTACCTGATACACAACATTATTATGCACCTCATCACTATATAAATCGGGAAGCGCGGCACGAGACAACATGTCAGCAATATACATATATTTGCCAGGCACGTATGTTACAATTAGGTCGTAACCTTGAATTCTCAATAGCATACGTTGCAGGCGAGCTGGGACAGACATCAATGGTTTTTTAAAAATGCTCTCTAAAGGTTTGTGGTCTGACTCCACGACGACCCCCTTCTGACCATAGACATACTGGTGGAAACGCTCACATGCAAACACGATAGCCAACATCTCTTTTTCTACCTGAGCGTATCTTTTCTGCGCATCTGTGAGCGTGCGCGAGGCGTACTCGATGGGGCGGCCGGCCTGCAGCAGCACGGCGCCCAGCGCGTCGCGCGACGCGTCGACGGATAGCACGACGGGGCGCGCCGGGTCGTATAGCGCCAGGACGCCGGCGCCCGTCACCGCCTCCTTCAGCCGGTCGAACGCTTCGCTTTCACTAGACTCCCAACGCCATTCACTACCTTTCCGCAATAGGCTAGTTAACGGAATAGCTATCTCAGAGTAATGCGGAATAAATTTAGATAAATAGTTTACCGCGCCTAAAAATCTCTCTACCTCTTTCCTGTCTTTTGGGGCTTTTAACTCTTTGATTGCTTTAATTTTTTCATAATCTGGCCTCATCCCGTTTGAGTCAAAAATGTGTCCTAAGTACTTAACTTCCTGAACACCTATTTTACACTTTTCTTTATTGAATTTAAGATTGATTTTTCTTGCTCTGTCTAACAGTGCCTTTAGTCTTGTATCGTGAATTTGCCTTGTTTCACCCCACACTACCACGTCATCAATGTAATTCTCTACTCCTTCCAGGCCTTCCAGAAGCTGACGTAGCTTCCCGTGAAATACTTCTGAGGCACAATTAATCCCAAAGGGAAGCCGCAGAAATTGGAATCTTCCAAAGGGTGTGCTGAAGGTACAAAGATCAGCACTATCATCATCTAGTTCCACTGTCCAAAACCCGGAATTGGCGTCTAAAACAGAAAAGAAACGTGCCCCGTGTAGGCGTGACGCCAGTTCAGATACTGTTGGAAGCTGAAAATGTGCACGTTGTACCGCTCGATTTAGTTCGCGCGGGTCTAAGCATATCCGGATGCCGTTATTCTTTTTAGCTACTAGGACTAGCGGGTGAACCCACTGTGTCGGATGAGTGACCTTCCTAATGACACCTAACTGTTCCATTTTACCCAGTTCCACCCCTAACCGGTCGTGAAGCCCGTGAGGAATTTTTCGGGACGCACAAATAACAGGTGGAACGGATCTATCAATAACAATATGATACTTTCCCGGTAGACATCCTAATCCCTTGAATAAATCATCATAGTTCGATATTTCGACTGACCTTATACGTTTAACTAATCCCAATAGCTCGCATGATTTCTGTCCCAACACACTACTGCATTCCATGTCCGCTACTGCAAACTTTAGTTTGTATACAATATTTTTGTATGACCAGGGTAAAATACAAATTCCTTTCAATGGTATGACATCGTGCGTGTAAGATAACAATGGTATTTTCTTTTTGATAATCGATGCCTCATTAAAACCTAACTCACAGAATCTACGAAAAGACATAATATTATAATCGGCTCCCGTATCGAGCTTGAAATTTTCCGTACCGTTCACACATGAGAGCTCTTGGAACCAGTTCTCTGATCCACTTTTTCTACCCCCGACCCCAATAGTCGAAATATAAAACGAGTCATCTTCTGAGTCACTGTAACAATCTGCTTCTTCACATTCGACTTCGTACACTCGATCTACTCGACTACGACCACTGTTATTATAAGAACGAATTGACTTACAATTGCGAGCGAAATGTCCACGATTACCGCAAGTGAAGCAGCTGACGCGTCGCGCTGGACACGCATCGCCGCCAGCACACCGCGCGCTGCCACACGCCGCGCACAGAGCCTGCGCGCGGGGCGGCTGCGCGCGGCCCGCACCGCTGCCACACGCCGCGCACAGAGCCTGCGCGCGGGGCGGCTGCGCGCGGCCCGCACCGCTGCTGCCGCCCGCGCTGCGCCCGCGGCTGCGCCCCCCAGCGCCGGCAGCGTAGGCGTCGGCGGCCCCCGGCCCCGACGACGACACTTGCGACGGGCGCTGCGCCCACGAACGCATCCCTCGACCGCGCGCCCTAAAAGCGACACTGTCGACATGCGGGGTCCCTTCGACGCCACTCGTGCTAGCCATTTGCAGTTCACTTTCCCGTGACGCCTCCACCGCCTGACAAATTTTCACCGCCTTGTCCAGGTTGAGCTCCTCGCATCTCAGTAACCGGTCCCTGACCGTAGCCTGACGAATACCACACACGATCCGATCCTTGATCAGATCCTCCTCCAAAGTCGCGAATTCGCATTTTTTACTTAGAAGGCGAAGCGCCGTGACATACTGCTGAATCGATTCACCATCTTCTTGGTTGCGTGTAAAAAATTTGTATCGCATGAGTGTCACGTTGGACTTTGTAACGAAGAGACTATCGAATTTTTTTAACAACACATTTACGTCATCGCGTTCCTCTTCTTTCTCGAAAGTTAAAGTTTGATACACATCAAAACCATCCGGGCCAATAAGATTCACCAATAAACTAGCTTGCACACTTGAGGGCTCCGTGTGTACTCCTGAAGCCTTGACAAACAGGAGGAATTGTTGCTTCCATTTTTTCCAAGCATCGGCCCGGCCGACTGGCCCCCCAGCGCCGTCCATGTTTAATTCTGACGGCGGGCGAGCGTGCTCCATTGCTTTTGGACGAAAAACGCGTATATCACTTTGATAACAATGCTCAACTATCACTCGACACTGGCTAAGTCCTTTACTTGCAATTGTGATTAACTTTAGTAACTTTAAACATTAAATAATCATAAAACCGCTGTCACCATGTCGTGAGTAAATGAAACGATTCGAGTGCTAGACAACAACTGGTTTATTCACGAGTTACCCACCTCCAAGTATCATACTAGGTATGACTACCCACAACAGTTTTATTAATTACTAGCTCTTACCTGCGGCTTCGCTCGCGCACGTTTACTATAGAATACTTACAAATAGATATGATTGGCAACATCTATAATATATAAATTGTATTTTCTTCCCCATGGAACAATCTTGAGCCACGTAATTTTGTCAGAAGAAACAGGTACTAACTGACAACTTGAAGTTCCTGCCTCTTCGATTGTTTGTATAAAATATACAAAAAAAGCAAAAAAACAAAAAAAGTCGGGATAAAAATTACCCTATGCCCGTCTCCTGGTTCTAAGCTACCTTCCCACCAATTTTCAGCCAAATTGGTTCAGCCGTTCTTGAGTTATAAATAGTGTGACTTTCTTTTATATATCATCATCAGCCCAAAGAAGTCCACTGCTAGTAAACTTAAGGTTCTTCAAGGATGTGGATGTGAGCATGTGAGCATGTGAGCATGTGAGCATGTGAGCATGTGAGGATGTGAGCATGTGAGCATGTGAGTATGTGAGCATATGAGCATGTGAGCATGTGAGCATGTGAGCATGTGAGCATGTGTGCGTGTGAGCATGTGAGCATGTGAGCATGTGAGCATGTGAGCATGTGAGCATGTGAGCATGTGAGGATGAAAGCATGTGAGCATGTGAGGATGTGAGCATGTGAGCATGTGAGCATGTGAGCATGTGAGCATGTGAGTATGTGAGCATGTGAGCATGTGAGCATGTGAGGATGTGAGCATGTGAGCATGTGAGCATGTGAGAATGTGAGCATGTGAGGATGTGAGCATGTGAGCATGTGAGCATGTGAGCATGTCAGCATGTGAGGATGTAAGCATGTGAGCATGTGAGCATGTGAGGATGTGAGCATGTGAGCATGTGAGCATGTGAGCATGTGAGCATGTGAGCATGTGAGCATGTGAGCATGTGAGCATGTGAGCATGTGAGGATGTGAAGATGTCTCGAAGGTACGTCCATTTACCCACATTTTTCAGTATCATAACACACTAATGAGGATTTAATTTACAAACTTCATTGATTAATTTAAATTAAAGTGGATTTATTCATGACAACTGCAAATCGTACAGCTATTAATTGTATCCTTTTTTTTACGAATTAATGATCCCGCTTTAAAAATAATTCCCTTATACTATACCACTTAAATTAAAAGATCAACGGATTGTTACCCTGGCTTACATTTAAAGGATGTCTTTCATGCATAAAATATGTATATGTATTACTTGTGGCTTCCCGCGGCTTCGCACGCGTTGAAGTGGTGCCGTGATTGAGCCACAAAAATCCAAACATCGTACCTTTCACATTGATTTGTATATTATTAGGGTAGGATTTTAAATACCTACGTAGGTATAAGAGATACCTATAAACGGCCATTACCTATATTAGGTAGGTAGGTATAGGTACTCAGACTCAAAAACTTGCCAAATACAACAAAGACAACCTTACACGGAAAATATGTACTTATTTGTTCAGGAGGTAGTTTTACTTTGCAGGGGTAGTTTTAAAATATTGAAAACGTGATTTTAAATAATTTATTGTGGTGTATATTTACTTCAAGTTTGAAATCTATCGCACTATACTAAAAATCTCCCATACTAACTTTTACAGTCATTTGCACCCTTTGCAGGGGTAATTATCAAAAGTTGAAAGCGTCATTTTTAATTAATTATTTTTTAGTATATTTACTTCAAGTTTTAAGTCAACCGCACCACGCGTTAAAAAACTCCCATGCAAACTTTGACATCCCTTTGCACATTTATTAAGGGTAGTTTTAAAAAACTAAAAATGTTTTTCCTATTTTTTAGCTTTGGAGTACATCTACTTCAAGTTTCAAGTTTGTAGGTTCAAGGAATACAATTTTTCATACCAACGTTTTCAACCCTTTAAACACCCTTAGGGGTTCAATTTCCGAAAATCCCTTCTTAGTAAACCTCTACGCCATAAGACCTATGTACTCTTTAAATTTCAAGTTTCTAGGACCAGCGGTCAAAAATCTCCCATACAAACTTTTTAACCCTTTGCACACTTATTAAGGGTAGTTTTGAAAAACTAAAAATGCCTTTCCTATTTTTTTGCTTTGAAGTATATCTACTCCAAGTTTCAAGTTTGTAGGTTCAAGGAATACAATTTTTCATACAATCGTTTTCATCCCCTTTTACACCCTTAGGGGTTGAATTTCCAAAAATCCCTTCTTAGTACACCTCTACGCCATAAGACCTACGTACTCCTCAAATTTCAAGTTTCTAGGACCAGTGGTTTAGGCTGTGCGTTGTCTATATGTCAGTCAGTCAGTCAGTCAGTCAGTCAGTCAGTCAGTCAGTCAGTCAGTCAGGACTTTGATTCTTATAGTATTAGAGATAGAGATTGGGATATGTAGCAAGGATACTTTACTGCTTTTGAGGAACTGTTCCCATTTATGATCACAACTTTGGCAAGCCTATTTATTAGCCTATTTTTTACCTATTTCGCAACCAAAGCTAGGCTGTTATAGTAGCCACGTCTCACAGGTACTTCGCATTTCGTATAAATTATGTCAGTTTATTTCTAGTGATAGCACACCGAAGAGGAGCGTTACTTTTCTTTATTTATCCAATTGTAGGCATTTCAGGAAATTTATCACTCTCTAGGGTTTTGGTATGGAATATTATGAAGTTTTGCGCATGATTGATAAAACTTGTAAGATACCTATGTTTAACAGGTACATTCAACAGAAATAGTAGGTCTACGACAAGACGTGATAGCAGGCAATAATTCTTCTTCTTCTTTCCATTTATGGCTCCTGTCTGTTATTCGACAGACAATCTTGCCAGTGTCAAGTAGTTTGTGTTGAATGAATACTTTTTAGTCAAGTCAGTCCATAGTCAAGTCGGCCGTCATTTGTTTTGAAGAAAATGGTGGCGGTTTTCTTCAAAACATTCGAAATATTTTCAGTCAAATCAGAATTTCACATAATACACTTTCATTCCAAATGCTTACACTTCGTGTTAAAACCTCAAGTAATGTTGGTTAAAATACCACCGAAATTACACAACACAACTCAAAATAACACTAGAAAAACAATTAAAATGAGAAAGCTATGTTGCTTCCCAAAATGCCAGAAAAGGAATCCAGACAATAATTCATCACTGCTTTCCTTTTTTTTCTTAATATGTGGCGTTTGACACAATGAAAGGGACCGATCTGACAGTTGCTAGTCAAAACCACTATTCTTCCTTACTTAACCACTTTGCTTAGATGTAGGCATCACGGAAATATAAAAATAACTAAAATTTAAGGGGAAGGCAACTGCTAATGTACCTCTCGCTCGCACATTTCGACATTCTGAAAAATCATATCACAATAGTTTTTCACAGATTTTTCTCGGTCCATGAAAACTTGACGTCTAAATCATTTTCCCTTCTTCTTCTTCTTCTCCTCTCATGTGGATAAAAATTATGATGCATAAAATCTTCGACAGCCTATCCTAATTAGTGTTTTAAACAATATAATTTAGTAAAAATAATAAATAAATATTGTTGGATATTCCACACGCACTGTCTAGCCCCTGACTAAAAAAAGCTTGTTTTGAGTTGTTGGTTCGTTTGATCGGTTGGTTTGATAACTGATAATAATACTCATTTTGAATTGTAATTATTTATTTGAATACAAGTATTCAATCCTGTAGTAAGGATAAGATTTTATTACATTTTCAACATCTCCGGCTCATAATTATAATTTCTTTTACAAAAAAAGCCGTAGGTGTGAAGTAGATTAATTCGCAAGTACAGAAGGAATGTTACTTCCATTAACAAGTCTCGCAGTAAGTAAGTTTAATTTGGGAACTGTCCACAACTCTGTGATTGATGAACTTGGTGGGAGGCGGACGTGCCAAAAACAAAGTTATGCTTCTAACGATTACTAATGATTCCATCTGGGTCAGACGCTGAGACGAAAGAAGACTGCACTTTGATGCTGCTCCATTTTTGTTGCAATGTTCAGAATTTTCAAGTGTTATTGAATGAAGCTTGGATGGGGAAGCCTAGATTTACTGAATATTTCTAAATCTGTAACCGTAACAAGAAATTTGATTACGTGTTACGTGATATATGTTTTTTTATACAACTTGCCCACCTGGTATTAGGTGATAACCATCATCTATAACAAAGCATCAGTTAGGCCGCTCGCTCTAGTTTTAATCGTAAACTGCGTATCTACTACGTAGCATGTCAGTTTAGAAATCAGTGCAAGACTTTACGTAATATGTCAATAATCTATTGAACAGTAGTATGGTCAAAGTCAAAAGGTATTTATTCAATTGAATCACAAGGATAACTTTGAAACGACTTATGAAGGCGAATCAATGTGTCAGTTCCACGCGATCTAGCCTAGAAGCAAAGGCAACAAACTTACGGCTTGATTCCTACCGTTCTTTTGTATGATGCTTACTTAAAGCGTTTGAAATAGTCGCGATTTGGCCCTTAGATTGATGGTAGGCATTTTTACTTTATTTATTTATTTATTCAGGTCTACTAACAGCTATTACAACAAAACAAATTAATAAAATTAAACTTACATCTACGTACGTACATGTACTATTCAGAGCTAATTGCACAACTAATTATACCTTATAGGTAAACACTCATGCATTGAATTTAACTAAGTGGAAAAAGTAACATTATGGCATAAGAAAATAGAACAATGACTAAGTATAAAAGATTTTTTTTTGATTCTGTTGTTTTTTGTTGATCCGAAGTTACATTCGAGTTGACATATCAATCGGGGTTATAAATATGATGAATTGTGAAAATTGAACACAGAAACTGTATTTCTATGTCTCTGAAATTCAGATAGAAATATTTAGCATTCAGCAAAAAGCCTCTAAAGGTATAGTAGCTACTCGTACGCTCAAGTTCTTATCTCTATAAACTATTCATGCCGTATTGTATAAAGACATGGATAAGACATGTACGATCTACATGGAATATGAAAATGTAATATTAAGACATTTTCGGGCTCGAGTTTTCTCTATGTAATGTTGCCTTGTCTATAGTTTACATCATAATATTTTTTCAGACCGATTAATGAAATATATTTTTATATACACATGGTTTCAACTGACATTGTGAGGATCGCGGGAAGTCAGTGGATGAATAGGGCTTAGAATTGTGTACCTATAACCAGTGGCGTAGCTAGGTGGACAAGGGCCCGGTGCATAGAAAAAGAATCGGGCATAGAGAATGAATTTTGTGAGCAGGTTCAAGATTTTCTAGCTTCGGGAGCTGGCTGACCCTCTCTTCAAAGCTTAGAGGGCCCCCTGAGCTCTGGGGCTCTGGTGCACTGCACCACCTGGCCCTACGATAGCTACACCACTGCCACTATAACTAGAAATGTTTAGGAGAGGCTTTTGACCAGCCAAGAATTTCTTCAGGCTGACGATGATAATAATGTTTCCAACCACTTACGAAAATTACAATTAAATGATTTATTCATGCGTGAATACAGAAAAGCACGATGTCCATTGAACACAAGGGACCATGTCGTAAATAAATTACTAATTCATACAATATTTTAACCGGTATAACCCTACAAGGTATTGAAGTACCCTTTCCGAGCCCTGTCCTTTACCAGAACCTTTAGGGCAGACTACAGCGACCTGCAGTCACCTGTGACAGCAGTCAACACAATGACACCCTCCCCCCCCGACCCTGCCAGGGGTTGGGAGGCATGCATTGGTGTCGCCCCGCAAAAATACCTGAAATTTTGATGTCCCACGTTTTCAGCTTTTTTCGGGCCATTGTTAGGCGTTACATTTTCATGAGTCGAGGATTTATGAAGTGGAAAACGTCGATTCGGGTTTTCGCTATCGGTTGGTATTTGGGGCTGCGGATACCAAGTAGGTTATATGTGAATGAAACTCAATTTGGTTTAGTGGTTCTGTTTCGGCTGGCAATTTGATTTTCATTTAGCTCTACGGTGCATACCCAGTTTATTAAACTCTTATCTACTTTTTTTAGTGTTCAATTATACTTGCAAGGAATTTCCAGTCTGAAATCGAACCGAATAGAAAGAAACAGGGCCCTGGGGAACAAGTACCCTGATTGTTAAAATTATAATATATTTCTGTACCTAGTGTACTTTAAGGCCAAGGATCAATAGAGTGCAGCCTTTAAAACCACATCACCGGACACAATACATACTCGAATGAAGCCTTAGATGATAAAGGCTTAGAACATAGAACAGCTTGCATCTAAAGATGCCGATCAGTGCCATCGCGCACGCGCCTTCCTCTAGACGTTATCATTTAATAATTCCTAGAGTGACGTAGAACATCTAAAAGATAAGTGCTTCCAGATTAGCGTCTCTCCGCTTGCAATTTGAAATTAGACTCATAAATCAAGTTGAAATAAAGTTCAAAATAACACGCGCACTGCCGTGGAGCTTACAACCACAGCAATCAATGTGAGAGTATGTTTTTAGTTATTTTCCGTGGATATTTTAATTTTATATTTCTAAGAATAAACCTTTTTCTTTGGTGACATGAACATACACAGGAATATGGTTTAAAAATTACTGAGTATTTTTGGTGACATCAACATATCCAACCGAAGTATGGTTTAAAAGTTACTATATATTTGCGATCTAAAATAAGCTTCCTAGTAAGACATTGTCCGGAGGTAGGTAGTTATGGCGTCCTCAACACAATGAGCAGAAGGCTATTCAAATATAATCTCAGTAAACATGGTTAGCATGGTTACCGCCAAACCTTCATGGGAATGGAATAAACTATACGAAACTAGCATCCACCCACGATACCCGGATAAAAAGTAGCCTATATTTTTACAAACTGTATATTTCAAGTTTCATCCAAATCCGTGCAGTCTTATGGAGATGAGTACAAACACACACACACGTACACACAAACTTTCGAATTTATAATAATAGTAGGATATTTAAAATGGATATTTAGACTTTTAATAATAATAATAAGAACTTTATTGAGGACAGAATGGAAAAAGGTTATAAACGTAAAAGTACATTGGGTTTGTCCAATCGGCGGTTTTATCGCAAGTAGCGATCTCTTCCGGACAACCGTCATTTTAATCAAAACTTAGGACTAATGTTTTGCATCATTGACTGCGAAGTTGAGCTGATTTGGTATCCACAGTCCCCCAAACTAGTTAAAAAACGTCAGGAGACGGTTTCTCCCTTAATCGTTCCAAGCATCGCTGACGCGAGACAAAATCTAGTACATGGATTCGGATTTAGGGCTTATAAACGAGCTATTCAATAAAAATAACAAAAGAACATATTTTCAAAATAATATAAAAATAACATAAAAGAAAATTTAAGATTGTTCCCACATTCGATTACATTCATGCATGCTAGTAGAGTGTATGAGTTGTGTGTGCCTATTGTGAGTTTATTAATAACTTGATAATCAATTGAAATTGAATTCAAATGTCCCTTATTTCACTTTTATAATCTTCGGGAACTAGCAATACTATTAAAGTGATCACTAAAGTTTTGATTTCTGTTTCCGGTGCACGGTATGACGGTAAGTAGTACCAACTGTAGTCTTATCAAAAGTATATCCTACCAAAGTTCCACCCCTAGAGAAACAGGCGCGGCATTCTTCCGGGGTGGCAAGCGTTCATTGAAGAGCTTATCATCTCCCATCTCACTATTTTACAATCTACGAATGAATATTTAATGGTTAAGGAGTAGGACTAGGACTGGATCGCAGATTTAGATAAGAACTTGGTAATAAAGTATTTGCGTATAAACTGATAAGCGAATTAATTACAACATTAACAACAATATAATACATAGGTATATAACTTTTTAAACAACTATGTTGACAAAACTATACCTACATTAATATTAACTCTGTTTTTTCACTTCTTCTTGTCGTGTCACTAGTTTCTTTTCGAAACAGTGTGGAGAATGGATTTTAAGGTCGCCTCAAGAGGCTCCTTTCGAGCACTTAACACATGTTATAGAACTTTTTAGGTTCTACGACATGCCGGTTTCCTCACGATGTTTTCCTTCACCGTTTGAGAGTACTGGCGCCGTGCACATACATTTTTGAACAGAAAAACTCAATGGTATACGACTGGTTTCAAACCCACGACCTTAGGATCGGAAGGCGGGGCCGCTACCACTAGACCACCAGTGCTCTCCAGTTTTTTCACAGATCTTAATAAAATCTAAAATGAATTGCGTATTGGCTGGTATTTATTGTTTTTAAAATGTGAAAGGGAAAGAGTTAAATAATAAAATAACATGGTAATTGTAGGCGCTGCTAGATCCACTTTTGTTAAATAAAAAAGTTATTGATAAAACTCGCATGAGTGATGACTGATTTTTTGGTCATTTTCAGCAATACCATTATTTCCATCTGTCAAAAGGCATTTCCATTAGCAAATATGATTGGCCTAACCGTACTTTATTAATTCCATTATCAACATGAAAATACAAATATGGAGCATTTTTCCGAATTCGACGTCCGCGTCCGTAGTACCGGGGTGGCGGGGTGTCCGCCGCGGGGAAGCGGAGGGGGGCGGGGAGCCACGCAGCCTCCTCCCAGCAACGATTACTGATTAGTGTGGCTGTGGCGGCGCGAGCGGGGGCCCGCTAGCTCGCAAAATGCCGCCGCCGGTTCGCGAATCCTACCCACGACGCACCAACGAACTCGCGATATTCCCATCCTTGAACTAACCAGCCCTGTGGAATCCCCAGCGGCTCCCTGTGGTAGCTAGTCTCGCGATCAGCTGATCAGCCGGCAGACACGCCTCACATGTGCTACGGCTACTACACGCGTACCTACTACGTTTCGATGATGTATATGAATGTATTCGGTGGTTGACTGGTATTTTCGGTGAATGTGCTCTGCTCTACTACGGTTGCTACTGGTGAGTTGCTTTTTATTAAAGTCATATTCAGGGAAGATTAACTATCATAATAATGGAGTGGAAATTTGAATATTGTCACTTAATTTATAGATTTTAAACGTGCTTCTCATGCTATATTTACAAATATATAGCTAGCTACACCTTTAATTAGAAGGAGCTTCGTAGACTGGTTTTAATCAATCTGTGTTGGTTTACCAAATAGTCACAAAGTGAAGTAATCCCTCATTTGCAAATCTAGCTAGAAAGAGAATAGGACTAATTAGTACAAGTTAAGCCTCAAGGCTTCGCGGAAATGCACATGAATGTGCTATGCGCATTTATAAGTTGGTATCTTGTTTCGTAGCACGTCTTGTTTTTCGTAGCAGGTCTACGCACCACGCGGTTGCTTATGTTTTTCCACCTTCTGTTTACATAATAATGCAAGTTGTTACGGCTTGGTAGTATTAGTATTGTTCTTAATTTAGTGTAGGTACATAAAGCGTTCATACTCGTAGCTCAGTTCTACGCAGCTGCTACGACATTGGAACTACGTAACTAGCTACATTTACCTGATTATCAGCTGATAAGAATCAGCCAATTTTGTGTAGCGATTTCATTATCTTCGTCTTACTTCGGACTACCCGGAACGCGTACATAGTAACGTTCAATTAATTTGAGATTAAAATTAAACCTGCCTTTCGAAATTACATATACTAGACATAAGGGAGTGGATTTAATTTACTTTACTTTTAAATACTAGAATGTACTTTGCAATTGTTGTTAAGAGGCTGATAACCGTCTAACAAGTTATCGCTAGTACATTTCAACATTTTATGTATATGTATACATATAAATTACTGAAAAAAAATATTTAAACAATTTGAAAACCTTCAGCAAAAGGTAGACTTGTTTGGATTATTTATTTAAGTAAATTGAGTTATTTTATATCTAAAAATATTGAAATATTCGAACGAGAAGTCATTTGACGCTTGTCTGCATCTTAAGTTATTTACAAAGATTTTATTGTGTTTCTTTATTATATTGAGGTTCAAATAAGAAAATTTCATTTTATTGTATTTCTCCAAAATGCTTCTAGGTCTAACCTGTATCGTCTTAGATTGTCAGTCAGTCAGCCCGACAGCTTTATATATTCAGATTCCCTTAATCTAATCCAACAGCCGTACGATTGCTCCATTCTAGTGAAAATAAGGAAAATTGAAACGCAGAACATGAAATATGGAAGATAAACAGCGAGCCGGCTGCAAGCTAGAAAATACAGAATATATGGAACTGCTTGGATTTCCCGTTAAAGGCTATTGCATGTTTAGTGTAGCCGTAGGTTCGATGCTCACCAAGAACAAACATTTGTGTAATTAACATAGATATGCAGTACCAATATCATAATAAAAATAAATAAATATTGGTGGACATTCCACACAGCACTATCTCGCCCCAAACTAAGCCAAAGCTTGTGATATGGGAACCAGATAGCTGATATACTACTTATATACTTTGTTTGTTTTTTAAATATATACTTATAATACTAGTAGTTTAGCCCGAACTGAGATCTCGTGATGCGACCCGACGAACGCACCAAAACTTTGAGTAGGTGGTAGTCAGAGGCAAGTCTAAACATTATATTTGGACTTTTTGCTGACTACTGCCTACTAACTTGGTACGGTAACCAAGTCTCAACTCTATTGGCCTATTTATCGAAAAAAATATATATTGGTGGACGTTCCAGACAACTACTACTAACTAGCCCCAAACTAAGCTAAAGCTTGTAATTTGAGAACCAGAGAGCTGATATAATACATATGAGTATTTTTTTTGTAAATACATACTTATGATCATATATAACACCCAGACACAGAACAAACATAAATGTTTATCACACAAATGTTTGTTCTCGGTGGGAATCAAACCCACGGTCTACAGCGCAGAAGCCAGAGCTACTACCAACTGAGCTGTGAGGACTGTCATAGGTACATAACATAGGTATAAGGTGTGTAAGGTACATAGGTTCACACAAGTTTATACATTTAAAATATTAGTGGGGTCTCATCTGTGGGTCCCACGTGTGGATGAGATAAATGTAGTTGCCGTTAGGACCTTTGCCAAACATGTACCTTATATATAGCGGATTCAGCATAGCTCCTGACCTTTTTTTGATTTACGTTGTGATCAATTTTTATCAAAAAATATGAGTCGATAAGTTTCATCCATATTTGGTCTCCTTACTTCTTTTACAAGTTATAGGTACGTTACGCCTACCTGATGTGAACACTAAACCTTTTGATATGTTTTAAGAGTAAAATTGTGCATTTAAGAGGTCGACAACCATCAAAACTCTTCTTGCTAGCACGTTCTATCATTTTAAAAGATATAATCGAAAAACAATGATGTTTCGAAAAATAATATTAAAAAGTTTCAGCAAAAATATCATTTTGATCCAAACAAGTTATCCTAACCAAAAGTTTGATTGAGTACGAAAGCTAGTAATACAAGTTTTTTGCGAGTTAGAAGTTGTTTGACGGCTGCCAGCCTCTTAACCTACGCGTAGAGGATGCATTGGGATATTATAATGATTGAATACGCCAAACTTTATTGGTGTCTTTTCTTGATCATTTGCTGGCAACTGCTGCAGCATAGCATTTCATATTCGTTGACTTATTGGACGTGTCGAGCTAGGATCGCTCTGGCCACTTTCAATTTGTCCCTTCTTTAGAATGAGAAATTGAAAATATTCTGAGGCACCGCGCTAGAAACGCGATGCAATATGCGCTTTGAATAGCGTGGCATTTAAGCATCGAAATAAAGTAAAATACAAAAATAAATTGATAAATATTGGGTAAATTCACAATAGATTTATATAATTAATACTTCGTATGAAACAGTGATGCATTTTAAGGCGACGACAAGAGCTAATGTGACTCTCGCTCGCACGTTTCGACATATTGAAAGATATAAAATCACAAAACTAATTTTCGAAAAATCGCAATCAACCATTTTGTCTGCAACCACATTGCACATAGTTTAATTAAAAATTTCATTTTAATCGATACATGTTTTCCTACTCAAAAGTTTGCTTTGCTAGTTTTCGTACATAAGCAAACTTTTTAAACTCATTCATGAAAAATCCTAATCAACCAAGATGTGTGCAATCACATTGCACACAGTTCAGTAAGAATATCTTTTTGATCCAATAAGTTTTCCTACTAAAAAGTTTGCATAAGCATGAAAACAAGAAAAGCAAACTTTTTAGTATAAGTGGAGAAGTACTTTTTCAGCCCCATGAAACCGAACTGGTACGCTGTAATTAATTATTATGTAATAATCTTCTTTTTATCGTGTTACTAGTATCTTTCGAAACAGTGTGGTGAAATAATTTTAAAGCCTCAAAGAGGTTCCTATCGAGCACTTGACACAATTTATAAAACTTTTTAGGTTTTACGACATGCCATGTCATGTCTTCACCGTTTGTTTGAGACTACCTACTGGTACTGTGCAAATCAGCGAATGAGGTGTTAATACATTTTTGAACAGAAAAACTCGTTGGTGCACGATCAGTTTCAAAGTCAAAGTCAAAGTCAAAAGGTATTTATTCAATAAAATCACAAGGACCACTTTAGGATTTATTTTCTGACATTTTAGGAAGCAACATAGCTTTTTCATTTTATTTGTTTTTCTAGTGTTATTTTGAGCTGTGTTGTGTAATTTCGGTGGTATTTTAACCAACATTACTTGAGGTTTTAACACAAAGTATAAACATTTGGAATGAAAGTGTATTGTGATATCCTGATTTGACCAAAAATGTATCCAATGTTTTGAAGAAAACCGCCACCATTTTCTTCAAAACAAATGACGGCCGACTTGACTATAGACTGACTTGACAAAAAAGTATTTATTCAATACAAATCACTTGACACTGGCAAGATTGTCTGTCGAATGACAGACAGGAGCCATAAACGGAGAGAAGATGAAGGACCACTTTAAAAATTTTAAAGCTAGGTGACTCTAGGTGCCAGTTCCACGCGACCAAAGCAAAGAGCAGGCAACAAACTTACGGCTTGGCTCCTACCGTTCTTTTGTATGATCCTTGTAAGTTTTTAACCCATTTCCTTAGTATCGGAAGGCGGGTCCTAACCACTAGACCACCTGCGCTAGAAGAATTGTAATGTGATTTATCTACCAACATAAAACCAACAAATATATTTGTACCGCTTAAATAAAAACCACTTTTATTTAGTACACAGTGAGAGTAAGAAATTATTTATTTAGTCAACTACAAAGCACATTACACTCGTATCTCCAGGGAATAGAGTATAATTTAGCCCAAACTACGGCCATAAATAATAGAAGTACGTAAATAAAGGAACTCGAAAAGCTTCAAATGTTGTAAATCAACGTTTTTGACTTCAAAGAATTTATTATGCTCAACTACCCCTTTTGGGGCAAAGGCAATGAGAAATTTTGCAAACATTGTGGAAAAAATATCCTTCGTTCATTAAAATAAAAAATAGGTCAAGTGGGAATGAGTGCGAACGTGGGGTTCTGTACCTACAAACCTACTCTGGCAGGTAATCGGCGAATCGAAGCCACATCGTTTTTTCCTGAAATGTGCGCCGCTATTTTCACGTATTTATGTACTTGGCTAAAGCCCTCTCACCGTACCCATAAGAAACTTATTTGCTGGTATTTTCTACCGACCATCGGCAAAATCACTTTGTCTTTTGAAACTATCTTCTTATAAGTATTTATTATTATGATTTATTTATTATTTATATGTTGTGGGCTACGAGCAGTTACGCTGTAGAAGAAGTGCGCGGGTGACGTGGGCAACTAAATAGCTTCAAAGACATAATGTAACCCAGCGGTACATTGTTTGCATGATCACGTCGGGGTTTCATTCCGAATTATGAATTTTCCAAGTTCTAATATTTTACGTATTATTATGTTTTCCATGGATAAATAAATAAATATTGGTGGACTTTCCACACAGCACTATCTAGCCCCAAACTAAGCAAAGTTTGTAATATGGGAACCAGATAGCTGATATAACACTTAAATACTTTTTTTTGTAAATATTATAATATAATGTATAACACCCAGACAGAGAACAAACACCTATATTCACCACACAAATGTTTGTTTTCGGTGGGAATCGAACCCACGACCTACAGCGCAGAAGATAATAATATGAACTGTAAATTATTTTTTTATAGCTCATCTGTTAGATATGTGTTTTACATTTTGTAAATACGTGTATTTATTGTAATTTTAGAGTCTAAATTTGGGTACGGTCCTATACAAAATACTCCTGAAAATATTGAAGTGAAAGTTGTATGCTATTTATTAATCTATCTAATTATCAGGGGTCGGAATAGGTAGAGTTTTTGAGTACCAAATGACGTCAAATTACCTACGAAATTATAACATGGATATGCCTTTTAAACCCGGAATTAGGGATAAATAAAATTGTTTTCTAACACTTATGGTTTTTTTTATATACAACTAGCTGATGGACCAAGCAGATGGCCCACCTGATGTTAAGACTAATATTATTGTCTTCTAAAACTCTTTTTTCCTATGTTTAACACAAACTACGTAGCGTTACACGTTACACGTACAGCAGGGCTATTTTAAACCATTCGGAAAGGTTTCCACGGGGACTAAAAAAGGGGATACGGGGATTAAAAAAGGCATATCCATATTTATTAGATTTCGTAGTAGCGTATTTGACGTCATTGGTACTTAAAAACTCTATCTATTCCGACCCCTGCTAATTACTCATATGAAACTTATGTCTTAAAATTGTGAAGCTGGAATAAACTATTAATGTGAAATATAAATGGCCAAGTCGAGTTCGCAACTATACTCAAGCTAGCATTATGCTAAGCTCCGTGCAAGTATATAACTAAGTTGTAGGTGCCGGGACGTCAGGTACAGCTGATGTGAAGTAAATTTAGTTGGAAACTTGCGCAGGTGGGTTCTATTTTTCTTATTTGATGTTTGTCGATGGAGGGTGTGAGGGAGATAAATAAAATTGTGAAAGTTGGTTACGTTTTCTCGATCACCACGGCAACCACTCATTTCATTTATTTACATCTTTTGACATTGTAAATGTTCTTAGACTCATCATCATCGTAGTATTGATCGAGATGAAATTTAATTTGAAAATAGTTTGCAAATGCCCGACATTCTTTTTCCTTTTATGTAACATTTGACAGCCTTCACAGCTCAGTTGGTAGTAGCTCTGCCTTCTGCGCCGTAGGCCGTGGGTTCGATCCCCACCGAGAACAAACATTTGTGTGATGAACATAGATGAGATTTATTACCTTAATACAATTGTAAAAAGGATCATACAAAAAAACGCTAGGAACCAAGCCGTAAGTTTCTTGCCCGTTCTTCTAGGCTTTGGTCGCGAGGAACTGGCGATAGATTCACCTAGTATATAAGACATTTCAAAGTGATCCTTGTGATTGTACTGAATACAGACCGTTTTCATATTGATTTTTTGATTTATGAGTATTATAAGTATGTATTTCCAAAAAAAAAAAAATTTTATGTATAATATCAGCTATCTAGTTCCCATTATAGATTACATTACAAGCTTTGGCTTAGTTTGGGGCTAGTGTGGAAAGTTCATAAATATTTATTTTATTATTTTATCGTATGGGTTGTGGAGTAGCCAGTCTTTGTATTGGAGATACCTAAAATTATTTAAATAACAATGAAGGATTTATCTCGCCTCAATACGATTAAAAAACTTACAGCTCGTAAAATCACAAAAAAAGAATAGCTCGTAAACTACCAAAAATCGCAGAATATACATGCGGGTGATTCGGGTAGCCCAAAGGGTGGACCAGGGCCTGGACCACCGCTTGACAGTATCTCCTGGGACACCCTATAAAGTTGTTTGATATTTAAATGTAATTTGGCATTGAATTTAGTAACGAGACCATGGAGATAATATGATGAATACATTTAAGGGGCTGACACCCGTCAAATTTCCTCTTGCTCGCATATTTCAACATTTTCAAAGGTAAAATAACAATACTTATTTATGAAAATTGCAATCAACCAAGTTGTGTGCATTGCACTCAGTTTAGTAAAAAAACCATTTTGATCGATACAAGTTTTCCTACTCAAAAGTTTGCTTTACTAGTTTTCGTACTTAAATAAACTTTTTAGTAGGAAAACTTGAATCGATCAAAATGAAATGTTTACTAAGCTGTGTGCAATGAGGTTTAAGGTATCTGAAAGACATTGGTATATAGGTATCTGAAAGATTGCACACAAAATGGTTGATTGCGATTATTCGAAAATGGGTTCACAGTTCAAAAAAAAACACAATTTTGATTTACAAGCAAGTTTTTCCACTAAAACGTTTGCTTTACTAGAAAGTAATACAGAGATTTTATTAAATCAAAATGTTGAGAAAAATCAGAGGAGCGAGAGTTACAGTAGCAGTGGTCTTCGCATTAAAATTATCAATTTAGTTTGTGTAGATAGGATTGTTTATTTGGCAAATTGTTTCAAGAAGTTTATCAACCCTTGAACTTCCGGAGTTGAGAAGGATAAATATTGAAAATTAATAATATAGGCACAAATACAATGAGGTTGTTTTCGGCGAACTTATGGCATTTCGCATTACCTTATACTTTAGTTTGCAACTGTTTGAATTCAAACTGACATATTTTTTGAAAAAGAAACAGGTAAAAACAGCATTACGACTTTGATTCCCAGGCACGGAAGTTATCCCCACGTCAGAGATACATCCAAATATTACATTTGAACACATACGTATTTTGTTAGTAGGTTTATCTTATACTTTTGATCAAAGTTTGAATTTTAGTAGAAGATCCGGCTTTGTGGCATAACTATCTGCAAACATAAGTTGCCATTTCAGTGCAACATCCAGAGAAAATGTGCATTGAATAAATGGAAATATTAATATAGTTTTGCAACCAGCTTTTTTCTATCTCTCTTTTGTTTTTTACAAACTAGAACACACAGAACACACCTGCGACTGTGGCTACGTGGTCCAACAGCATTGTCCCATCAATTCAACCTGATTCTGGTCAGATCTGGTCTGAATCAGATTCTGGTTATGGCAGATTCTTGATAAGGCAGGTTCGTGCTAGGACAGTTTTTTTAATTTTTTATACTACTTGCTCATGGAACAAGCAGATGGCCCACCTGATGTTAAGTGGAAACACAGATTTCATGTTCACAATATTAGTTGTAATGCCGCTTTTTCTGCCTAGAAGTTAACACGTTAATATTGTCTCTTTTTTAATTATTTATTACAGTATAACTACATAAATAAAAATGGTTTATTTTACCTATAAGGTTAGCAATCTCCTTTAAGTAGGTACTTGGTTGATAGCTGACTTTACATTTTTAGACCTTTTTTTTCCATTTGGTTAGAATATTGTATCGAACGACGTGAACTACCCAATCTTAAGACCAAGTGGTCTGCACCGATGACGGACGACGACCACTCCGGTGATACATCGCACCGCATTGCAATGCTTTATTTAAGGTGAAGGTTATCATTTAACATCAGGTGGACCATCTGCTTGTTCCATCAGCAAACGGTATTAACAAAAAAAAACAGAAATTTTAAGTGTTCATCTACGAGTAGGTTATGTTATGCAAAAGACTACATTTTATTTATTATGCAGAATTTAATATTTCGCGTATAGTACTTATTTCAATTCTGTGGTACCAGGTGTAACCCATTACTATAAACGTTGGAACCGCAATATAATTTATTAATATAGCATTGTTTGTGAAAGTCACTACAAAGCATTCACCCGCGCTTGCCGTTGCAAAATAAAACAAATAATTCAAGTACAATACCCAACAATGGCCCTTATAAATAAGTTCCGGCGTCATAGAACAAAATAGCGTATAAAGGGTGTATTTGAATAGAAGACACTTCACAGCGCCGCGTCAGCATCACGTTTCAAGATGGCGTCGACACGGCCGCCACTTTAGGCGTACGTGACAGAAGTTAACGTGCCGGAATATCTGTTTAATTGTCGATGTGGTCATCTATTGGCACTGGTTCGTTAGGCTCACTAATTTGTATGTAGCGAGTGAACCGAATTGTAGGTACGCTCTAGTTTTATATTGAAGTAAGCTGCCTAATTTAATTGGCAAACTAGGTACAGAGCTAAAATCTGTTTTATTAGAAAGGGTCAGATTACTTCGCAATATTTTTTAATTTTTTAGTTCAGCAAATATTTTTTGAGTGCTTAATAATAAAAGCTTTCAAGCATCATTTGACACTTTCTATTATGAAAAACCACTACAAGACACCCCATATATTTCTTTTTTTTTTCACCTACATTATCTTTTTAAAAAAACAACTGTCACCTTGTGGTAAAATGTTTGGATGTGCCTATAATTACCCTCTCTTCTAAAACAATGTTAGATTACACTACAGAGATATCTGAGCGGATGTCTACCGTACGATTACAGTCGTGATCCTATTTCATTCCTTTTTTAACACTTTTTTTCTCGCAAACCATGCTAGAAATACAATTTGTTTTTACTTCATTTAACCCATAAAAAACTAAGGACTAAACATGACTAACTTTTAAGGGACTAAACATTGGTGTTTTCGTAAAAAGTTTTGATCCGTTGCTAGAAAATGAGCAATGCGCTCTCGCCAAAAGAAAAATAAGGAACCTCAAGGAGAATTTGTTACTTACAGTCCTGAATGGAAAGCGTGGCTTTAGCTATAAGCTTTTGGATTGAAAGGACTGAATGAGTGGCAAAATGGACTGCGCTCTATTTATTGTGAACTGTACGAATGGAAAAAGTGATAGGCGGGAGCAGCCATTACTGTTTATTCGACTATAGAAATAGATGAGAATTTTGAGGTTGTTACAGTTTCTTCTATCAGTTTAAACCACTGCCGTGTATATCACTTTTTCATATCTCTTTTTTATGATTACAAAGAATTAAAGGACCGTTAAATATGTCAAAATGTACGCGTTTGACATAATGTAAGGTTAGATTTAACGGCCTATGCAATGGAAACAAAGGGTGGTGTGAGTTGCAGAACGAAATTAATACTTATTTTACGATTCGTCAACTCACACCAGTTGGGACAAGATTCATGGTGTGAGTTGACGAACGACTCAGCTTGATTAGTAACTAACAGATAATGGTGAAATCAGCTCTAAATCTCTAAACAATGTCATCGTGGTGAACAACAAGATTCTTTGCTACTATCACCTGTACTTTTATTACCAAATCAAAGATATATAATTTTATTTCAAAATCTTACCAATTATCTTTAGAAGGGCTATTGACTATTGGACTATTGCAGATTGCACACCGTAGGACTAGACGAAAGTATAGAATGTATGTGTCACATCCTGACTGCGTTAGGGCCAATAAGGGCGTTATTACACTGGCAATAGCGAGCATGTTTCAGCGGGGCGATTCAAATCAAATCAAAACGTTTATTTTGTGTCACAAAAACGCAGGCGAAACACAAAGAACAATATTGGTTAGGACAACAAAATCGGTCGTCACTCCGTTTGGTGCTATAATAGATACACTCCTATAACGCTGGTCTTCTGTTGCGATGGAGTACAATGGTGGCAACTGCGGTGCACAGCACTATTATTTTGTCATACAAAACAAAACATTAGCAAGAGATCATACAAATTAAATTAGGCTGCAAAACAAAAGATCTAGAACATTAAATTAGGTACCTACTTTCGGGACACTGGACTACTTTACTAGTTTTCGTACATAAGCAAACTTTTAAGTTGGAAAACTTGTATCGATAACAAAATATCTTATAACAAACGAATAAAACTGACTTGCTACTGGAAAAAAGTGGAGATTTTAGAAAACTTTGTGTTCCCTTCTATCGAACTAAGTTTGCTAAACCGTAATTCTATTCGCATAACTAAATTACTTGTATATTTGAATTTCATGATGAATTAAAGAAAAATCGTTGATTTGTAGTATTATAGTTCATTTTTTTTTAATTAACGTACGGGACTTTAGATCTCCCTTCACCTTATGGTACATCCACATAAAAAGTTTGATCAACTTATCAACAGATATATATATATATATATAGATATATATACTGTTAATAGGCAAACCGGTCTTATCAGTTTAATGTTTGATGTAATATATAGGTAGGTACATTAGGGAGAATTGTGAACAATAGCTCGAGGCATTTCGAGGCCCTATTGCGGGATCTTAACTCATTCGATAAGGCACTAATTACCTTAATTATTATGTTCATGGCTGTGTGGTGTTTGCACAGAGTAAGATTTGATAATAACTTTGAGATAAATTAGCATATTTCTATATAATCTTGACGAAATTTGTGGAATTATTTTCCGTTTTTTCCGGCATTCAAAGTCCAAGTCGAAAGAGAAAGTAATGACTAAGCTCTGCCAAACATAAGCAAGTGCCGTGGACTTGCCTTAGGTTAACCCTGTTAAACATTCTCAGGGATCTTAAGAGCTGCCAACGACGAAATGATAAATGACATTACAAAATTTTTGAAGATTTCAAATACAGAAACATTAAAAAGGTTCAACAAAATCAAAATCAAAATGGTCTTTATTCAGTACAATCACAAGGATCACTTTGAAACATCTTATATACTAGGTGAATCTATCGCCAGTTCCTCACGACCAAAGCCTAGAAGAACAGGCAAGAAACTTACGGCTTGGTTCCTAGCGTTTTTTTATATGAATTTTACAATTTTAATAAGGTACTTAATTGTTTAGCGTTTGTAATGACAACAAAAAAAGTATCGATTTGGTCGCAACAAAATTTTATACCAAGAAATATGATTAAAAAAAAATTTGCGAGTGAGTATACTAAGTTTTCTTTTTTCATATAAAAAGGACGAAGGATGCTCGACACGGAAAAGATGTCCTGTGAAATTCACTTAAATCTCGGTCTATCGGCCGGAAATGTGAGGGGTGTTCGAGCAACCCTTGGATTGGAATTTTAAAACCCATGAAATGTATACTTACCAAAGATGCTGAAAACATTCTACGGCTTTATGCAAAATAAATAAATTTGTATATTCTGTAAATTTTTATTTAATTTTCTACAATATTTTAATTAGTTTTATAGTGTAGTAACACTTGACAGCCTTCACAGCTCAGTTGGTAGTAGCTCTGCCTTCAGCGCCGGAAGCCGTGGGTTCGATCCTCACCGAGAACAAACATATGTGTGATGAACATTGATGAGTGTTAGGGTGTTATATAATACTAGTGGCTTCCCGCGGCTTCGCACGCGTTGAAGTGGTGAGCCGTGATTGAGCCACGAACATCCACAGATCGTAACTTTCGCATTGATTTGTATATTATTAAGGTTGGATTTTAAATACCTACGTAGGTATAAGAGATACCTATAGGCGTACATTACCTATATTAGGTAGGTAGGTATAGGTACTGAGTTTAGCACAAACATGACAAATACAACAAAGATTACACGGAAAATATGTACTTATTTGTTCCTAGTTTCTACCCCAAAAACAAACGAAACGAAACAGCTTCACGACTTTGATCCCCTGGCACGGTAGATACCCTCAGATCTCTTCGTACCAACTCAAGATTCCCGTTTTTAGAATGTCCCTTACAAACATTGACGCCTCGTTGTATCCTTTTTACTCGAGCGCAACGAAGGAGGGTAACTTTATAGGGGTTGTTTTCAAAAATCAAACTGTCTTTTTGTTATTTATCCATAGAACACATTTTCTTTTAGTTTGAAGTTAATTACACTACGCGTTAAAAATCTCCCATACAAACCTTGAAACTTTGGCCGTCTTTGGCACCCTTTGCAGAGGTAGTTTTAAAATATTGAAAACGTGATTTTGAATTATTTATTGTGGAGTTTATTTACTTCAAGTTTGAAATCAATCGCACTATGCGTTAAAAACTCTCCCATACTAACTTTTACAGTCATTTGCACCCTTTGCAGGGGTAGTTATCAAAAGTTAAAAGCGTCATTCTTAATTATTTATTTCTTAGTATATTTACCTCAAGGTTTAAGTCAACGTACCACGCGTTAAAAAACACCCATACAAACTTTGACATTCCTTTGCACACTTATTCAGGGTAGTTTTAAAAAACTAAAAATGCCTTTTCTATTTTTTAGCTTTGGAGTACATCTACTTCAAGTTGTTTCGTTTGTAGGTTAAAGGAATACAAATTTTCAACCCTTTTTACACCCTTAGGGATTGAATTTCCAAAAATCCCTTCTTGGTACACCTCTACGCCATAAGACCTATATACTCTTCAAATTTCAAGTCTCTAGGACCAGCGGTCTAAAAACTCCCATACAAACTTTTACATCTCTTTGCACACTTATTAAGGGTAGTTTTAAGAAACGAAAAATGCCTTTCCTATTTTTTTGCCTTAAAGTACATGTACTCCAAGTTTCAAGTTTGTAGGTTCAAGGAATACTATTTTTCATGCAAACGTTTTCAACCCTTTTACACCCTTAGGGGTTGAATTTCCAAAAATCCCTTCTTAGTACACCTCTACGCCATAAGACTTATGTACTCTTCAAATTTCAAGTCTCTAGGACCAGCGGTCAAAAAACTCCCATACAAACTTTTACATCCCTTTGCACATTTATTAAGGGTAGTTTTAAAAAACTAAAAATGCCTTTCCTATTTTTTTTGCCTCGAAGTATATGTACTCCAAGTTTCAAGTTTGTAGGTTCAAGGAATACGATTTTACATACAAACGTTTTCATCCCTTTTTACACCCTTAGGGGTTGAATTTCCAAAAATCTCTTCTTAGTACACTTTTACGCCATAAGACCTATGTACTCTTCAAATTTCAAGTCTCTAGGACCAGCGGTCTAAAAACTCCCATACAAACTTTTACATCCCTTTGCACATTTATTAAGGGTAGTTTTAAAAAACTTAAAATGCCTTTCCTATTTTTTTGCCTCGAAGTATATGTACTCCAAGTTTCAAGTTTGTAGGTTCAAGGAATACGATTTTACATACAAACGTTTTCATCCCTTTTTACACCCTTAGGGTTTGAATTTCCAAAAATCCCTTCTTAGTACACCTCTACGCCATAAGACCTATGTACTCCTAAAATTTCAAGTCTCTAGGACCAGCGGTTTAGGCTGTGCGTTGTCTATATGTCAGTCAGTCAGTCAGTCAGTCAGTCAGTCAGTCAGTCAGTCAGGACTTTTATTCTTATAGTATTAGAGATTATAAGTATATATTTACAAAAACAAAGTATATTATGTATTATATCAGCTATCTGATTCCCATATTACAAGCTTTGGCTTAGTTTGGGGCTAGATAATGCTGTGTTGAAAGTCCACCAATATATATCTCTAATACTATAAGAATCAAAGTCCTGACTGACTGACTGACTGACTGACTGACTGACATATAGACAACGCACAGCCTAAACCGCTGGTCCTAGAGACTTGAAATTTGAGGAGTACATAGGTCTTATGGCGTAGAGGTGCACTAAGAAGGGATTTTTGAAAATTCAACCCCTAAGGGTGTAAAAAGGGATGAAAACGTTTGTATGTAAAATCGTATTCCTTGAACCTACAAACTTGAAACTTGGAGTACATTTACTTCAAGGCAAAAAAATAGAAAAGGCATTTTTAGTTTTTTTAAACTACCCTTAATACGTGTGCAAAGAGGTGTCAAAGTTTGTATGGGAGTTTTTTGACCGCTGGTCCTAGAGACTTGAAATTTAAGGAGTACATAGGTCTTATGGCGTAGAGATGTACTAAGAAGGGATTTTTGGAAATTAAATCCCTATGGGTGTAAAAAGGGATGAAAACGTTTGCATGTAAAATAGTATTCCTTGAACCTACAAACTTGAAACTTGGAGTACATAAACTTCAAAGCAAAAAAATAGGAAAGGCATTTTTTGTTTTTTAAAACTACCCTTAATAAGTGTGCAAAGGGACGTAAAAGTTTGTATAACAGTTTTTTGACCGCTGGTCCTATAGGCTTGAAATCTGAAGAGTACTTATGGCGTAGAGGTGTACTAAGAAGGGATTTTTGGAAATTCAACCCCTAAGGGTGTAAAAAGGGTTGAAAACGTTGGTGTGAAAAATTGTATTCCTTGAATCAACAAACTTGAAACTTGAAGTAGCTAAAAATTAGGAAAGGTATTTAGTTTTTTAAAACTACCCTTAATAAGTGTGCAAAGGGGTGTCAAAGTTTGTAAAGGAGTTTTTTGACCGCTGGTCCTAGAGACTTGAAATTTGAGGAGTACATAGGTCTTATGGCGTAGAGGTGTACTAAGAAAGGATTTTTGGAAATTCAACACCTATGGGTGTAAAAAGGGATGAAAACGTTTGTATGAAAAATAGCCTATCTACCAAGCTTGACGATAAAAATACCAAAAATATGACTTCATACCATCTCCTTCGTGGCTACGGAATAAATTAAATACCTACATTACATTCAGTTACTATCTTTTGATCGTTTATTACGGTTTGCAGTTATCTAAAACGAGATAGAAGTTGTTTAGAAACCAAATCAATAAAGGTAAAAAAGAATAAGAAGTTTCCAGTTCAGTAAAAAATAAATAAATTATAAATATTATTTCATTAAAAATTCAAACTAATAAGATTTTTCTTGAAATATTTAAAATCTGCCAAATGGTAGAAATCTGCCACAAATGGTAACACTGATCGGCGGCCGTCGGCCGTCCTGATTGGATATGCGTTTTTAAATGCAACCAATGACAGACAGGTACGTCAAAGATTAAATAGGACAGACTAGACACTTCCCAAAATTGCAGTTGAATAATTTTGTCGTGTCAATGAACCATGGTGGTAAAGTAACATGTTACAATTTAAAGAACTATGAATATCATAAACATTGCTTTACGACATCTAGTAATCAAACAAAAATAAATATTCTATTAAATATTGAGTACGTAGCCACGTAGGTACCTAGTTACTGAATAGGTATTAGTACCAAAGATCTCAGAGAATGTTTACCGTGACTAGGGATTACAGTCGCGAAAATATTTCCTTACATACCAAGATCTTTAAAAACAGCAACATCATTATTAGGTAGGCACATTACTAGGTAATTGGTGGTATTGGTATTGTAACTAGAGGTCAAAGAACAGCTGTAAATAGGGCTGCCTCATGATGCGTTTAGATTCATTTTAGATAAAAGTTTAAGAGGCATTTCATGAATGAAAAACTTTGAAATTTTAAAAGTCGTAGAACAAAAGTTGTTCGTTATGACCGGTAGAATATCCTGCTTTCGGATCCCTACAACTCTTAATAAACACGTTGTATAGGTCTTATGGCGTAGAGATGTACTAAGAAGGGATTTTTGGAAATTCAACCCCTAAGGGTGTAAAAAGGGTTGAAAACATTGGTATGAAAAATTGTATTCCTTGAACCTACAAACTTGAAACAACTTGAAGTAGATGTACCTACTCCAAAGCCAAAAAATAGAAAAATCATTTTTAGTTTTTTAAAACTACCCTTAATAAGTGTGCAAAGGGATGTCAAAGTTTGTATGGGAGTTTTTTGACGCGTGGTGCGATTGACTTAAAACTTGAGGTAAATATACTTAGAAATAAATAATTAAGAATGACGCTTTTAACTTTTGATAATTACCTCTGCAAAGGGTGCAAATGACTGTAAAAGTTAGTATGGGAGAGTTTTTAACTCATAGTGCGATTGATTTCATACTTGAAGTAAATATACTCAACAATAAATGATTTAAAATCAAGTTTTCAATATTTTACAACCACCCCTGCAAAGTGTGCAAAGGGATGTCAATGTTTGTATGGGAGTTTTTTAACGCGTAGTGTAACTTCAAACTAAAATAAAATGTATTCTGTGTAATAAAAAGGATACAACGAGGCGTCAATGTTTGTAAGGGACATTCTAAAAACGGGAATCTTGAGTTGGTACGAAGAGATCTGAGGATATCTAACGTGCCTGGGGATCAAAGTCGTGAAGCTGTTTCGTTTCGTTTGTTTTTGGGGTAGAAACTAAGTAAACAAATAAGTACATATTTTCCGTGTAAGGTTATTTTTGTTGTATTTGTCATGTTTGTGCTATACTCAGTACCTATACCTACCTACCTAATATAGGTAATGGACGCCTATAGGTATCTCTGATACCTACGTAGGTATTTAAAATCATACCCTAATAATATACAAATCAATGCGAAAGTTACGATGTTTGGATGTTTGTGGATCAATCACGGCTCACCACTTCAACGCGTGCGAAGCCGCGGGAAGCCTCTAGTATTATATATAATACAAGTACAAAAGAACTAAGGTAGCTTTAAAAACGTTATAACGAAAACACAATATTGTTAATGTTGTGTTTTCATGAATTTTCAAACAGAATGTGGGTTATGTAACAATATATAATAATCTTGGCTAAGTCAACCTTTATCAAGCAATCACTTTCAACCACAATACAACAACCATTTTACCTATCAAGCTTAAACAAACATCTAGGTAATAAGAAAGAAAGTAATAAGTACCGTAGCTATATTTAAATCACCAAAAAGATTGAAGCAAAAAGTTCTAATTCATTTTCAAGAGAAAACTCCATTACATAATGTAAGAAACTCGTGTAGCCTTGTACACACAAACACCTCAGAATTCTGTTGTAAAAATCTTTTTTGGTTACGAACATTAAAATTAAAATTACTCACATCATCATCATCATCATCATCCTGTAGAGACCACATCGGAACGTAGGCCTCCAATATACATTTCTAAGACGAACGATTCTGAGCCCTCTGTATCCTGACTTTTTTTATACATCTAGCTGATGGAACAAGCAGATGGCCCACCTGATGTTAAGTGGTAACCATCACCTATAACAAAGATTGCCTCGCAAGTCACGCACAACAGGAACGTGCCCTATGATGCTCGGCCCTGCGTCCATCACCCTGAGGCATACAGATGCCAAGCCTCATGTGCTGGTAATTACACCGGCAACCACACTCTTCAAACCGAATCTCAGCAATGCTGTTTGGCGGTGGTATAAAAAAGCGTGATGGTATAGTACTTCCCCGGACGAGCCCTTCACAAAGAGCTCTACTACTCTTAAAGTAGTTCCCGCGATCCTCACAATGTGGTCGATCCATCGGGCAAGAGGGCGCTTCACGATTTTTTTCATCTAGCCCTAAACTTATAATATGCAAACCAGATAGCTGATGACTTTTGTATTTTCTTTTTTTGCATGTACTTGTAATGTAAAATAACACTAAAACAATGAACAAACATCTATGTTCACCACACAAACGATTGTTCCGGGTGGAGATCGAACCCACGGTCAACAGCGCTGAAGGCAGAAACTGTGGGGGCTGCCAAGGTTTATTTTTCAGTTCGTGGTCGTTCGAGAACCTTCATTCCCCAGCGGTAGTCAGTTCCTTTTCACATTCACATGTAATTGTTTTGTTCTGTGTACATTAACAACGCCATAAACCAAGAATTTAATTAAAGTTACTGAAGTAGGTAGAACTGTACATTAAACTTCAAATAAACTAAACGGGTTAGTGCCAGAACTTTAGGCATAAAAGCTATACGAAAGGTCTACGACTTCTTCCAAACTAAAACCTCACAGCTCAGTTGGTGTAGCTCTATAGCCTTTTACGCTGTAGGCCGTGGGTTTGGTCCCCACCTACAGTGAAGTTTAGGTAAATGATTGTCTATGTCTATGTCTAGGTATGGAAAAAAAATTGCAAAGTCTCCCTAAACTTTAGGGATGGCAAATACTAGAATTTCTATTGAGTTTTCTTAAACACATTAAGACGACGAGGGTCTAAGGTTCAACCTCCCCAAATACTTCGATACCTACTCTTACTAACCACATGGTAGAAGCAGACATGTACCTTCATGTGGTTTCTTCAAAGCTTCTCAGAAGGGTTGCTATAAGAAGGTCTATTTCTCACGGTTTCGCATACTTTACGAATTCAATATCGGTGAAACGAGACACGACAATCAACTTGATCAGACATGACTGTTATTAGTACTCTTTTACTTACATGACAAAATTAAATGGAAATAGAAATTCTATTATTCAATAAAAAAGTACAGTCGGCTACTAAGATAATATACAACATGTAACATAATAAGGCCAAAGACCAAGAGATTAGACCAAGCTCGGGAATACTTTGACGTATGCAAAGTTAGAATACTTCGTTTTCGAAATTCTCATAGGTACAAAAGTAAAATATTGTCTCAGAAATTTGCAACAACCTTGATAATGTGTACGTGACCTTGGTACATACGCCATTTGCGTTTACTAATTGGTGGCAGTTCCGTTACATATTTTACCTACAGTTCACAATGAAAAGTCAAAAAACAGCTGTAAATTAATAGAACTGCGTCATAAATAAATAAATAAATAATAATTCCGTAGTTAATGTATACAACGTGTAACATACTCGTAATATCCCTATTACGAGTATGTAACACGTTGTATACATTCCATATTATTATGTTGATCTGAATGAATGAATAAATGAACATTATTTTTTATACACGTAACAAACTAACAAAATGTGAAACGAAATACAGCAATTAAAAAGACACAAATTTACAATGGGCGGTCTTATCGCTAAAAAGCTATCTCTCCTCCTCCATCCAAACAACCTTTGGATGGAGGAGAGGAGGAAGTAAATTGATACTCATTAAAACAATTACAGCCTTTGCGCTAAAAACTGCCAAACAAATACGAGTATTTATCAAAATTTAATTAAGTACACTTTACAAGCTATTCCTGAAAAAGCACAATAATTAAACCAATGAATATTGAAGGAAGAGTAGTAGAGCTCTTTGTGAAGGGCTCGTCCGGGGAAGTACTACCACCACGCCTTTTTCTGCCGCCAAGCAGCGTTGCTGTGTTTCGGTTTGAAGAGTGTGGTTGCCGGTGTAATTACAGGCACATGAGGCTTAACATCTGTGTGCCTCGGGTTGATGGACGCAGGGCGGTGCATCGTAGGGCGCGTTCCTATCGTGCGTGACTTACGAGGCAATGCTTTGTTATAGGTGATGGTTGCCGCTTAACATCAGGTGGGCCATCTGCTTGTTCCATCAGCTAGCAGTATAAAAAAAAAAAAGGAACCCGAAGAGAGGCCGAACATTTAGATAGAATAGACTCATTCTTGTTCGTAATCCATAAATCAATCGGGCACATCGAAAAATCTCTACAGATTCTCTTCAGTATTTCAGCCATGCCTATCCGTCCAAATCGTTTTAATTGAATTCAGTTGTGACCAGCATCAAGCCTGCCCTTTCAAATAGTGCTGCTGAATACCAAAACAATCCGGCAAAATATACAATAGTCGGAAGAAAGTTGTGAATACGAGAGGACGGCTCAAAGTAAAAGCCAAAAGGTATTTATTCAATTGAATATAGGATCACTTTGAAAGCTCGTTGAATCAAGGTACCTCGTGACCAAACCTAGAAGATCAGACATCAAACTTACGGCTTGTTTCTTAAATCCTTGTTACAAAATAATAATGAAGCTCCAGAGTGGTGCCAATCGGCTGACAATCAGCGGGCTTGGAACAGAACATGTTTTGCAAACTCCACATAATGCAATATAAGGGTAGAAAGGTAATGAGTAAATATCTATGTAAATAACTCACGTGAGAAGGAAAACATGATCGCCTGTTCCATATATCCCTACTAATCTATCCCTACTGGTAGGGAAGAACGGATATTTTTTTCCACCTACTACTAACGTGGATGTTTTACTTCCATGCATTTCGACTATGATTTAGTACTCCCGCGGCTACGTTTGCACCATTGATTTCCCCCATTAATGGTAAATCCGTTCTTCCCTACCAGTAGGGATAGATTAGATATGTGGAACAGACGGACATGATGGGGAAGCCAGAAGAAGAAACACCTGTGCTAGAGATCATTCAAGTATAGCGACATAATAAATAAAAGAAACATTACAGGTACGTTTATAACAATTACCTACTGCAAATTATGGGCATGTGTCATAATAGACTTGGACTTGCCACTCTCCTTTGACCGACGATATTTGAAACGTCACAGTCTAGGGTATGGAGATAGCTCAATATTATTTCTCTGTACATTTCGGATTAGGATTGAAACAGCTGTAGACTTTTTCAAGATAATAATGACTATAATGATGATTAAAAAAAAGCCGTATTTTTGTTATACGGGAAGTAGGCGCCCCCGGTCGTGTCTCAAATGACCTTTCAATGTGACAAGGGTCATGCAATACAAGAGGCTGAAACTTCCACAACTTTAGGGATAAAAACTTTTACTACCTATTAGGTAGTTTATGTAATGTTTATGCGTAAATATGTTGGACCTTCCAAATGGGTGATCCTTAATCTGACTTAAATAGAAGCTTGTATCCGTTCAGTATACAGACAAGAAAAAAATATGTGAATGAATTATGTAAAATAATTCACAATACGTAGTGCGTCCCCGTACTGTGCCTAGTGCTTCAAGCAGTTTGTTTTGTTTGAGTTCAAAACTTTCTTTATTTTTAAAACATTTCATTCCAAAATAAAGGCAGTGAATTAATTAGTTTTTTTTGCATTAGCTACCTCGCTGTTGGTTTGTTGTTGTACTAAGCAGGTTAATGAGATACAGGGCAGGTGCGAGCAAAATTTGTTACAAAGAAAACTTTGCCCCCCCAAATATATGCGAAAAGGTTTCGTACACGAATGTATTACAGACCGTTATTCAGTCCGTCAGGTGCAGATGTCGACTCCGAGCGATTAACCCATTTGAGGGCCAGAGCATACCGACCAGTCTGACTTGATCCCCCGACATCCTTACATAATAATTTGAATCTTCGTATCTATTGCTAGCGCAAGGAGACGCGCGGGGTCGTCTAAGCTGGTGGCACTTCGTAGCAAATGGAATGTTTGCGCCAATACTTGAGTATTGGTATAACTGAAATATTCGAATATTGGAATCCCTCTGGGTTCAGAGGCAGCTGTGCTGAATTGTGTATGATCCACCGTTGGTCAATGACGCAATTCAAAAGACCTAATTAGGGTCGCGGGGCTATTACTATAAACATGAAATTGGAAACAAACTAATTTACATTTAAAGCAATTTTGTGTATTACTGATTTTTTACGTATAATTTAAAATTCATAATATGATACTCGTATAGTCGTAACTCAAAATAATACTCGCTCTCTTGGTATCAAGCTAAAAGGATTGTATGAACACCTTAGGGGACCAATGTTGTAAGTTTGTTCCAGTTTTTCTAGGCCATATTCTTGGTCACATGGATCTTGGTTACATTTACCTAGTTTTGAAGACGATTCAAAGTGGTCTTTGTGATTCTAATTTAAATATATAAAACCAGAATCACAAGTACCTTTACATTGACTATTGAAGCTTGAGTGACCGCTGGCTGATTTGACTTTCTTGAAAGATAACTGTATTTTTGTCAACACATGAGCCAAGAAGAACAATAATTTAGTGGGGGCCCCTCAGAATAGTTTGATTATTATTAATCTAAGGGTAGCTTATGGTATTATCACAGAGTAAACTAAAATTAGTCGGTAGAAGCTAACTGCATGATAGAAGACAGTTACTCCATAATTCTGTACCGCCACACTCAAAGACGTGAGTGGTCTCAGATTTCCCTAACAAAATCTATACTAAGGAGCGGATTAAGTAACCGTTTGAAAGGGCGGAAGTTTCACCAACTCCCGAGTTACGCAAGTAAGAGACGGAATTATTCAATACCTACTAAGTTCAAGGTTTTTTTTTTCTAGTTTGATCGAACCCGCCCTTAGAAGGAAGGTTAGGTAAACACGGGGGAAAAATAAAGGTGTGCTTTGTTTTCAAAATGAGAGGGCGTGTGTGTTGTAAGCTTTCGCGATCATGATACATTTTGAATATTACATGGGTATTTATCGGTATGTATCTATTTTCCCGACGTTTCGGCTATGTTGCAATAACCGTGGTCGAGGGAAGACCACGATAGAAGAGGGAGGGAATGCGCCATAAATACTCGTATATTCAATATTATGTTGTAATAGTGATGTAAATAAAACGGTGGTGGTATGTCTTGAACAATATAAGACAACTACTGACCAACGAAATGCTCTAACCGTGATGAATAGAGGAAATGTACGTGACGCTTACGCAACACGTGTTTATTTGGCGTACAATTTCTGTGGGTAATACTTGGGTTTGATTTGTTGCGATGTATTTTTGCACGATGATTTGCAACCTATTTATTACTAAAACGTGTTATGACTTTCAATGTAGGTACGTGAGCTTAGAAGCTGTTTAGAAGTAGGAAAGTCTAAGGAACTCATATTTTATCAATACATTTTTTAGAGTATTTTTAATTTTTGATATTAATCTAGGAACCTATTATAACAAAACTAATTGTGGTTAGTTCTTAAGCATTTTAAAAGCGCTACTGTTGTACATCCCAACTTCTTGGTAAATTGATCGAATTACGAACAGAATTATTGGCTCCAAATCTTAAAAAAAGTACTTCAAAACGCCTCAAATCCTGCAAAAATATAGGTATAATTACCTACACTTAATTTTATTGTACTTATATTTTGGCAAGATTTGATTTTATAGTAGTCTTATAAACAGTCTAGTAAAACGTATTTTTATAATATCCTAAAAGTTATTATACGAGTGCGATTTGAACCCAAGACCTTCGTAAGCCCCTAGATAAAGGCCTACGCTAACCACCTTTACCATCAAAACCTAAAAATAATTATTTTTTTCTACTAATATTTTTTTTATTAAAAGTATAAAAATTGCCAAACAGCAAAATCATAGCAGCAGAAGAGAATGGCAACAAGTGCTGGTAATGGGAACATTTCAACTGTAATAGAATCTTTGATGTCATTTCGCTCGTTTTAATTATTTTTTATTTAATTTGCCACATCTGAGAAGAAAAGTAATTTGATATTTTTGCTTGGCAGTTTTCTTTGAGATAATATTAAAAAAAGTAGAATAATCAAAGCTATGCTATCTTACGATTGGCTGTATTGATTTTATAGAAGCTTGTACAGTACAATAGCTTGGCCTAAAATGGCCTAGAAAAAATAAGACTTCATAATATTCAAAATAAGATAGAATTTTTGTTATTGCATAGAACAAAATTTATCGTCCATAGACGAATTTAATGCATTCTCTTCCAGTTAACCTTTGTGTAGTTTTGAAAAAACCCAAAGGGTAGAGACCAAGCATGGATGTTATAGGGAGCCATTTTCTACAAATAAAGAAAAATACATATTTTATATAATTTTACTTTAAAATTGGTACATAATAAGATATAATATTACTTTAGGTACTACATACTCAGAAATGCATTAAGCCATTTTTAATGATTTAGTATCTATCACCGTCCTTTGACTACATTTTTACTGTTAGTAAGTGGTTTATAGGTGCAACATCTAGACAATATGTTTATAAAAATTATGTGTAATGTTACTTTCTCATTTATGACTAAAATATTTAGGCGGACATATTTGTATCTGACTGATAGCGTTACTCTGATATGGCAAAACCTTTCATATTCACGTATACACACGAGTACACACACACGTATATACACATGAGTTGCACACGGCGAATAATAAATTGCTACTGAGACGAAAGCTTTACTGATAAAATACGTCACCCGGTGGTAAATTTTAATCTGTCAAATATATCAAATCTGGGCAGCGGAAGTTCCAGGCTGAATACGCTCAAATATTTATCCATACACAACGGGGGTCTGATGTGCCCGATCCATTCAGATTGTCAATAGTGAATATTTTGAGCCCATATTTGAAAAAGGCATCGCACGATTTGAACATTATGGGTATGTAGTTAGAAAGCGTTACGGCAATCAAATTCTTAGTTTAGATTCTCAAATCTTTAACGTACTTTGAGTGATAAATCACCCTAAATAATCATTTATTGACAGCCTTCACAGTTCAGTTGGTAGTAGCTCTGCCTACAGCGCCGTAGGCCGTGGGTTCGATCCCCACCGAGAACAAACATTTGTGTGTTGAACATAGATGTTTGTTCTCTGTCTGGGTGTTATATAATATTATTGATCGAGTGAGCGAAGCGAACGAAGATCTTAGTTTCAACTTGGGCGATTTGGCATTTTATGTATGTATGTATGTATGTATGTATGTATGTATGTTTGTCTGGCGATAACTTTAGAACCGTTGATCCGATCTGCATGAAATTTGATAAGTCGATAACTTGTACTTGAGAAATTTACTGGTAAGTATATGAGTAAAATCGGGTGAAGGGTTTTTGAGATATGGGGTTTTTTAAGAGGGCAAAAATAAAAAAAGTGCCATAAAAAAATCAAGTTACATGTCATACGAAAGGGCTTTGTTTGGACATTCCAAAACAATTTTTACTTTTTTTCTGGGACGCTCGGTTTTTGAGATACAACAAAAAAGTTAAATTAAGATAACCAGCGACCCAAGAGCTCCCATCTCTAAGAGTTTCGTTGGCATCAAGGTTTTTCTACTGGTCGGCCAGTTACTTTGCTTTTTCTTATTTTTTTTTCTTGAAATAAATTAAGGAGGTACTCAGTTCTCATAAAATGGTGACAACGACCAGGTCTGATGATGGAGCCAAGGTCTGTTCAACGGAACTCTTCAATAAATAGGCCAATAGAGTTGAAACTTGGTTACCGTACTGAGTTAGTAGGCGGTAGTCAGAAAAAAGTCCAAACATAATGTTTGGACTTGCCTTTGACTACCACCTACTCAAAGTTTTGGTGCGTTCGTCGGGTCGCATCACGAGATCTCAGTTCGGGGCGAACTACTAGTTATTTATTATTTATTATTTCACTAAATAATCATTTATGTAACCTTTAATAAAAAATATTTTCCTGAGACATATAATGAAGTTTTATACCAAGTTGTTACAAAAAAATTAAGAGTTACGGCGATCAAAAGTCTTAGTTAAAATGCTTAAATCTTTAATGTAGAGGTACTTTTAGTGTTAATGTTGTATGTTAATTTTTAGTCTTGGGTAATTTTATATCATTTCAAACCTTGAGATTTTATTTCCATAGGCTGTTTGAGCAAAATATTACTTCTAATCAGTTCAGTCATGAAAAGGATAATTTGGTAACGTCTTATCTAGGCGCCAGTTTTTCGCAACCAAAGTTTATAGGTTTATAGATTATGTATCCAATAAATAAATTAATAAATACAGCACATTATTATAATAACATGACAAATCTAACAAAGTAGTTATAATTATTTTATTCGCAAAATTATAGTAAAATTATCAAAATAATTGGGATTTCCGACATTTTGGGACTAAAGTCTTAACTTACTAAAGTCTTTACTTAATATGGGAAATATTTTAAAAAGTAAAGATTCAACTTCAAACTCTTAACGGCCATTGAATTAATTGCTAATGGCTCAATGGCTAATTTGAATTTAAAAGATACTTTTCGAAAATATACGGCTTAATTCCTGCACGAATAATGCAAATTTCAAAACAGCGTACCTACACAGTTTCAATGACACGACTTAATTTTTAATAAAACTAGGTGTTAAGTCTATCATAATATATGTGGGTTACTCCATGACTGAATGTTCTCACATTGATGTCAATAAAGACCAATAATACCTCTCGACCACAGAAGCACCCAATTAGGAAGAAAAATCGGCTCAAATAGCATTCCAAACTTTGAAACGCTTGTGTGACAAGTACTTTGCAACTGTCGGATACTTCGAAAGGTTTCAAGTGAAGTGGTAGTGAAATATGTAGTAATAAAAGCGAGGGATGCGGCGGCACGTAGCTTGTTACGTGAGCCTGCTGCTCTAGCCAACGGTTCTATAGACTAGAGCAAATATGTACCAGCACTCAGGCTATTTTACTGCAGCCTAGTGCAAGATTTGAGCTGTGACGCTCGATATGTGGAACACGGGTTTGAAAGGAAACTAAAAAAGAGATTTTAGCGAGCCCTTACAAAATCTTATACAACCTGTGTACCTACTTCGCTATCAAGAAGAAATTTGAAACATAATCTTCTTTCCATCCTTTTGGTATGGGCGGTCGGGTTTTTTTGTTTTTTTAATAAATATTTTATTGCTTTCTTATTTTTATTTTTGTACCTAGATCGGACGCTGTAAAACGCGACACAGTTTTTTTACTACTGCGATTTTTAAGTGTTCGGCTGCTTGATTTTGTATATTGTCTAGTGATAAACTCTTTAAATAAAAAAAAATAAAAAAAAAATGTTACTTGGCACGATAACCCTTTGCCCATAACTCATAGGTACTAGTTTTTCTGTAAAAATGTATTTCGTGTAAATCTTATGCTAGACAGATCTTCCTCATAGATTTTCAGGACGAACAGTTTGAAATTTTTCCGTCGGCTAATTTCCTAATTTTCCCAATTAAGTCGGCTGGTATCAAGATGGCTGCAACGCTTCGTCTTTCGTTGAATGAGAAATAAGTGGTTTCTTAGCTTGCATTTGGTTGAGTCATACTTCGATTTGCATTCCCCTCAAACAAAACTAGAATACCACGTAGTACTTATTAATTCCGCGACAGTATCACAACCGCTGAATTCACAACATAATTTTCCGATTGGTTCAGTTGAATTCAGAAATTCTCTGAAATAAGCCGAAATGTTCCGGAGCTCTCCGAAGTTATCCGCAGATGTTTCTAAGTCTCATTCAGGAAGCTGTCGCCGGCAGTAGTTATTGCATATTGCGCTCACACTTTATGCTCCGCCGCAGTTTTGGTAAATGCAAACCGAAAATGACTTCACATTTAAAACACTTAAGTATCTCATCTTGGATAAGTATGGTAAAATTGTTTTATACTATTGCCTGAACGCCAGAAACGCAAGAGATATACACAACTTTTGTTCACATTTTACCAAACCACCAGAATAGAAAACGAGCTAACTCACTCGGCTTTAATAACTTTTAGTGAACTCAATTAGTTTTGAAATAAACTGTACTGTTTTAACAAAAGGATAGGTACCTACCAAACACGTAGGTATTATCCGGATTCGGACCAGTCGATCCAAACCGGAAACTGAGCAGATCCGGACCGACTGTATTTTTTTTCATAAATCTCATAAATTATTGATGCAAAAATTACCGCAGTGCACCTACCAACTGGTTCTATAACGACCCATACCGATACCAAATTCAATGCAAATTCTCGTCAAACTGTGAAATAGTTTATGCTACCACGGCACCTCACTCAATTTAATTTCCGCGTGTCCCAAATGTGAAGCGTTAAAGCACATAGTTTAGTACGTTCCACATTGTTCCACAGTATCTTCTACCTGGCACATAGTATTTCGCAGTTTTACTATGATGAATTCGTTTAATAAACGCGCGCGGTGCGCGGGCACGTTCGCCCACAATGCATCCCGACCGAGCTGAGAAATTGCGCTAAAATGGTTTACATTTTAGCAATAGCTCTACCATAGCGATATCGTCAGTTTACTTTACGGAATAAAATTTAATTGAAAGCTTAATTAATAGAATTTACTATAACACGTTTTACAGTCAAAAGAGCTGTTTTGACATAGCTTTGGTGGACCCCAGTCGCGTCATAGCTGCTATACCTAACTCATTGTATTACAAGATAGTAAGCATATAACAATTTAACCAAAAATGTTAGGCGCTGCGAAAAAGGGCAACTTTTTGGATTAACAAGCCCATTCCGCGTGAGCTGTAGGTATAGCCCGTATTTTTGCCTAATCCCCAGTTGTATATGCGAGTGTTTTTCATTTTCGGGTATTTATGGCTCTGTAAGTAATTTCACACATTTAGGAAACATTTTTGTGTATTCACTGGCGTATTTTAACTTTATTCAGAGAATAAAATACACTCAATATCAAAACGAGTCTACTGAATAATGATATTATTAATTTGAGATTATAATTTGTTGTTTTACTAATTTATTGTGAAATTCAGTCTTTGCTTTGATTGTGTCCGTAGTTCATAATTTCATGGAACTTTGTTGGGTATTGTTAGTTTTACGTATGTTTACACAGTTTATTGGATGGTAAAGCAGCTAAGTTTCAGTCTGGGAATATAGAAGAGGGTAGCGATGGTCATGTTCAAAGCTACACAGAGAAATGCGGGCGAAATGTTATATGAGAGTCATTCATAGTTGACAATTCCAATTTGGCCAGTGGAGGAATACTAGGGAAATTCAGCTTTTCCAATATAACTATTTGCAGAAATAAAAGCTTGATATAAAAGTTTTTTGACTTTGATTGTGTAGACCGTTTTCCGATTGCAGGAAAACGGTGTGGTTTGAAAAGACTCATAATAATTCCTGATTGAATTCTATAGAAGAGACTGATATTAATTAACAGACTTTTTATGAATTCAGTGGCCAATGATGATACACATTTTCCAACTTCACGCAGATTTTTTAAAAGTATAGGAAAAAAGTTTGCATTGAAATGTAAATCGTGAAAAATACAAAGTGATATCAATTTACTATTATTAGATAAGTGATAACTTACAATGAAAATCAATAGTAAAAATAATAATCGCGGACTCTTTATTTATTTGGGAAGAAGAATTAACATAGAAGAATTAAATAAAATAAATTATTTTTCATGAAGCACGTACCTACTTACTAAGCTTGTTTTGTAAATTTAATACAAAAAACTAAAGCAATGAGGTAGCAAAGCGAAGTCAAAAATCACAGATCATTTTATTCAATAAAAACCACAAGGATCACTTTCAAACCTGCGCCAGTTCCACGCACCAAGTCCTTTTTTTCTTTAAACATGTTTTAGTGTCATTCATGTTCAAATTAATAAAACTCCTGTGTGGCAAATACAGAATCCTCAGTCACAAGAGCTGAAAATGCTTGTGTCATTATCGGCAAACGATAAACAGAATTTCATGCGTTCGTTTCCGTCGAGCTCAGGGCCAAGAACGAGGCAAATAGTGCTCTTTTGCAAAACAACATAGTTCATACAATAACATAGCCAGTTTGAGTCGAAACTCATAGTTATAATAATATTGGTGGACATTTCACACACTAAGTAACCAGATAAATAAATAAATATTGGTTAACATTTCACACAGCACTATTTAGCCCCAAATTAAGCAAAGTTTGCATACTTGTCTTTTTTCGAACTTCTACCCATATTTTCATGCTTGGATTAACAACATAGATCACCTCCGTAACACATAGTTCAAGTCAGATATTCTGACCACACTAGTACGTGTCCTATGCCATTGTTAACAAAAACTTCAAGTGCCATGGTAGCAGCTCCTCCGGGGGACCAATCGCGTTAATTATAGTAGTAGTTAAGAGTAGTAGAGCTCTTTGTGAAGAGCTCGTCCGGGGAAGTACTACCACCACACCTTTTTCTGCCGCCAAGCAGCAATGCTGTGTTTCGGTTTGAAGAGTGTGGTTGCCGGTGTAATTACAGGCACATGAGGCTTAACATCTGTATGCCTCAAGCTGATGGACGCAGGGCAGTGCATCGTAGGGCACGTTCCTATCGTGCGTGACTTACGAGGCAATGCTTTGTTATAGGTGATGGTTATCACTTAACATCAGGTGGGCCATCTGCTTGTTCCATCAGCTGGTTGTATAAAAAATAAAAAAAATAAAAAAAATGAAATAGAACAAAATAAAACCGCAGCTAAAGTACGTTAGGCCACTGCATACTACATAGTATGTAGGAACTTAGTGCGTTCATGCCCATGTAAGTTCATTCGCAGTAACGTTCCGTTTGTACGCCAAAACCGTAGAAAAAAATATTTATTTATTTATACATTCTATTCAAACGGTTGCACGCCAATAATTACATTAATGAAATGCCAATATACAAGGTGTAAAGTCATGTACGACATTAAATTGAAACACGTACTCCTAATAGCATTTTTAGATTTTAGGAGTTGGTTTTATCAAAAAAGCCTGAATATTTATCGAGATATCGATACTTTTCCAATAAATAATTTCTATGCAACCTGTATCTCTAATCGCCGGTGATGAGGTCAAATTTCCGGGGTCATGAAGTCATGTGACTCATCAATCAAACGAAAAAAAGGACAGAGATATCATATTTATACGCGTTAGACCGCATAAGAAACATATTTGTGCGCTCACATTGTAAAATTTCGCTGTGCGACAAGGACAGATATCATTCCGCTTACGTGTGTGATAGAGACAGATAGGTACGTAGCGCGCCCCACTATGTGCCACGCTGCCGCCCGGTGGCTAGTGAAAGACATTATTATTTAGTAAACAATCGCCTTGGTAGCGACCTTGACATATCTAATTTTGAAAATTGTAAATTCGTGTTATTACTCGTGACTAGTGTCTAGATTTGGTACCGCGAAATAGACTTTTTGTGTGAGTGTGTGTGTCTTGTTAATGTCATCAAAATGCAGAACTTGTATTATGAAGGGAAAGATAATTGTGAAACTAGGCATACAAAACAAACTCTAGAACAGTTGAAGGAGCTCTTCAGTGCATTCATTTGTATGTGCAACATGCAACAACGTGAGCATATTGGAAACGTACGGATTTGAGGTACCTAACTAGTTTTATTTGCCTACATGCTAACGTTGCTCTACTATATCGGCGAATCAAAGACGCCGCCGCCGGCCGCGCGCCCGCGCTGAAAGGGCGTTCACCTTTAGGCACGGGCGCGCGGCACAGTTTAGGTTTAGTCGTAGTAGGTATGTATGTGCGGTTTCTGCGCGCGGGGCGCGGCATTGAATGAACGTACGTTGCTTTGTTTGTGTGTTTATACAGAATGTTCAATAATTTTATGCTTATTCTGATATTTAGTTTGTTTGAAAATAAAAAAATCTCAATTATGAATGAATGTTAATACAACCTTTTTTAAATCAATACTAGATAGTAGTACTACACGTGTATTAATTTAATGTCGTACAGTCGTTTACACGTTGTATACAGACTTAGTGCTGATTTCACCATACTCTGTTAGTTGCTAATCAAGGATTAACAGGCCGTTAAATCTAACCTTAGATGTCAAACGCGTACATTTTGACATATTTAACTGCCCTTTAATCATTTGTTAATCTAACAGAGCATGGTGAAATCAGGCCTTAACATTACATATACAAAAAAGGCGTCGAATAGACCTTTAGAATTTAAATTTTCGGAGCGCAATGCTAATATGTCTATATTAGGCGCTACGCTATGGCGTGTAAAACGGGGTAGATGGTGTGTGATTGATTTAGTTCGTAGATGTGCTTATGGGAATGAAGATTGATGGTAGCTCTACTACGCGATTCAGTTTGCCAACATTATTATGATTGTTCAATGAGCTGTGTAACCTAGGGCTGGTTATTTTGATGGTACATAATTCGTCGAAAGGTAACAAAAATAGATAGCACTTGAAATGTCTCGAGGAAAAAGAAAAGAACTTTCATAATAGAGAACAAGGAGAAGAATAGACAGTGTCAAAGAATTTACACAACTATTTATCAGCAGTAGAGCTCTTTGTAAAGGGCTCGTCCGGGGAAGTACTATCACCACGCCTTTTTCTGCCGCCAAGCAGCGTTGCTGTGTTTCTTGAAAAGTGTGGTTCCCGGTGTCATTACAGGCACATAAGGCTAACATGTGTATGCCTTAAGTTGATGGACGCAGGGTATTGCATCGTAGGGCACGTTCCTATCGTGCATGACTTACGAGGCAATGCTTTGTTATAGGTGATGGTTACCACTTAAAATCAGGTAGGCCATCTGCTTGTTCCATCAGCTAATTGTATAAAAGAAAACCTACATTTACATTTTTAACAAATTCTGTTTTTTAACTGTAGGTGTAGAACATCATCATCAAAGTAAACTCTTTCTGACTTTTGGTTTGAAAGAAGCGCTAGTCTATAGATTTATAACTTTATATAGAACTAGTGGCTTCCCGCGGCTTCGCACGCGTTGAAGTGGTGAGCCGTGATTGAGCCTCAAACATCCGAACATCGTAACTTTCGCATTGATTTGTATATTTTTTGGGTAGGATTTTAAATACCTACGTAGGTAATAAATAAGAGATACCTATAGGTGTACATTAGGTACCTATATTAGGTAGGTAGGTAGGTGTAGGTACTGAGCTTCGCATAAACATGACAAAGATAACCTTACACGGAAAATATGTACTTATTTTTTCTTAGTTTCTACCCCAAAAACAAACGAAACGAAACATCTTCACGACTTTGATTCCCAGGCACGGTAGATATCCTCAGATCTCTTCGTACCAACTCAAGATTCCCGTTTTTAGAATGTCCCTTACAAACATTAACGCCTCATTGTATCCTTTTTACTCGAGCGCAACGAAGGAGCGTAACGTTTTAAGGGTTTTTTCGAAAATCAAAGTCTTTTTGTTATTTATCTACAGAACACATTTTTTTAGTTTGAAGTTAATTACACTACGCTTTAAAAATCTCCCATACAAACCTTGAAACTTTGGCAGTCTTTTGCGCCCTTTGCAGGGGTAGCTTTGAAATATTGATAATGTGATTTTAAACTATTTATTGTGGAGTATATTTGTTTCCTGTTTGAAATCAATCGCACTATGCGTTAAAAATCTCCCATACTAACTTTTATAGCCATATGCACCCTTTGCAGGGGTAATTATCAAAAGTTAAAAGCCTCATTCTTAATTATTTATTTCTTAGTATATTTACCCTAAGTTTTAGGTCAATCGCAACACGTGTTCAAAAACTCCCATACAAACTTTGACATCCCTTTGCAAACTTATTAAGGGTAGTTTTAAAAAACTAAAAATGTCTTTCCTATTTTTTAGTCTTGGAGTACATGTACTCCAAGTTTCAAGTTTGTAGGTTCAAGGATACTATTTATCATGCAAACGTTTTCAACCCTTTTACTCAGGGGTGGAATTTCCAAAAATCCCTTCTTAGTACACCTTTTCGCCATAAAACCTACGTACTCTTCAAATTTCAAGTCTCTAGGACCAGCGGTCAAAAAACTCTCATACAAACTTTGACACCCCTTTACACACGTATTAAGGGTAGTTTTAAAAAACTAAAAATGCCTTTCCTAATTTTTAGTCTTGGAGTACTTACATCTACTCAAGTTTCAAGTTTGTAGATTCAAGGAATACAATTTTTCATACCAACGTTTTCAACCCTTTTACATCCTTAGGTTTTTAGGTTGGGTTGAATTTCCAAAAATCCCTTCTTAGTACAGCTCTACGGTATAAGACCTATGTACTCTTCAAATTTCAAGTCTCTAGGACCAGCGGTCAAAAAACTTCCATAAAAACTTTTACATCCCTTTGCACACTTATTAAGGGTAGTTTTAATAAACTAAAAATGCCTTTCCTGTTTTTTAGCCTTGGAGTACATCTACTTCAAGTTTCAAGTTTGTAGGTTCAAGGAATACAATTTTTCATACCAACGTTTTCAACCCTTTTTACACCCTTAGGGGATGAATTTCCAAAAATGCCTTCTTAGTACACCTCTACGCCATCAGACCTATGTATTCTTCAAATTTCAAGTCTCTAGGACCAGCCAGCGGTCAAAAAACTTCCATACAAACTTTTACATCCCTTTGCACACTTATTAAGGGTAGTTTTAAAAAACTAAAAATGCCTTTCCTATTTTTTTGCCTTGAAGTATATGTACTCCAAGTTTCAAGTTTGTAGGTTCAAGGAATACTATTTTTCATACAAACGTTTTCATCCCTTTTTACACCCTTAGGGGTTGAATTTCCAAAAATCCCTTCTTAGTACACCTCTACGCCATAAGACCTATGTACTCCTCAAATTTCAAGTCTCTAGGACCAGCGGTTTAGGCTGTGCGTTGTCTATATGTCAGTCAGTCAGTCAGTCAGTCAGTCAGTCAGTCAGTCAGTCAGGACTTTGATTCTTATAGTATTAGAGATTATAGATTTATAACTTTGGAAGGACTGGATACATTTATATTACATAAATATATATAATAGTGTCCCATCAGGAAACACGAGATGCCTTAGAAAATCTCGATGAAATTCACTGAGTAAATAAATGATGAAACGAGGAAATTTTTGAAATACTCGTGGATCTATGAAGATAAGTGACTTTTTTAAAAGCTTTAGTATAGGTAGTCTAGTATTGTTTTTTTTTTAATTTTTACGGTGATCGAGTCAATATCTGAACAATATTCTAGCATGCCTCACAAAATAGTTTCATGAAAGGTTCTCATCAGCGCTGGCGGACCCCATAAAACTTAATACTCATAAAACTGAACACGCGCATATCGGTTATGTTTATAATGGATGAGCGATTTGGAGCCCTAATGCGATTGGGTAGGGGTCCGACGCGTCGATTGCCTCATTAATATCCGGTCATATGTGTACACGTGCCTATGCCGTGCCAGGGCTGGCATATCTTGATTACAAATCTCAAATTATTTAAGGCTTCATAAACTTCAACTTTGGAATAATAACTACTGCAAAATTTGAGTATATGCCAAAGGTAACGTTTGGACGTACCTCTGACCCCCATTAGACGTCCTCAAAGCATCTGGAGTTCGTGCTTGGTACCAAGAGATCTGAGAGGGTGTCTACCGTGCCTGGGGATCAAAGTCGTAAAGCTGTTACAATTTTAGTTTCTCATTAACTTAAAATAGAACGCATAACCATAGTTAGACCAAAATATATTTTTGACAGTGTTCATGCCGAAAGTTACAGCACGGAAAAACGATTCATCGGAAGCCATCTAACAAATCAGTTGGTAGTAGCTCTGCCTTCGTGGGCTCCAATCATCCCAGTGAGATCAAACATTTTTGTAATGAACGTAGATGTTTGTCTGGGTGTTATAAAATATTGTAAGTATTTTTTGTTCTCTCACCTACGACAGAAACTTTTATTTTGTGTCACAATTCTATTTAAGCAAAAGTTTATGTCAGTACATTGCGGACGATTTTGTTTTATTTTTATTTACGCTGTTCCTCACTTTAGACCGGCAAAAATGTTTTTCACCACTGGGTGAACAACCTTTTTGGGCATGCTGACTTTGTGGCAAAAATGTTGTTCACCCAGTGGTGAAAAACAAAAAGGTCTAGCAGCCCTGGCCGGGCTATATTGGTAGGAGTCACGCCCCAATCATTATTAGTGACGTCACATGCCACGGTTTGGTTCCAGAACCCCTTTCTAGTGGCATTCGGAAATCAATTAATGTTCGACATGAGTTTCAAGCGCGACACCTTTTAGCAGCTTCCTCACTCTGTACTCCACACGGTGTATGTTTATTAAGAGGCTAACAACCGTCAAACAACGTGATTAAGTACGAAAACTAGTAAACAATTTTTTTTGGTAGGAAAACTTGTTTGGCATTCCTCCTTTCGCATAACATTCCTCATCTTTTCAGTCACCGGCGCCACTCTAAAGATAATGACCTAATTTTCGTTTTAGTATCATGTAGTAAAGTCACGGGTGTAAGCTAGTACAATAAATCTGTGGCTAGTCTGGGTCTGCGCCGCGTGCGTCTGAAGTGAGAAATGTAGTGCATTAATCCACAACTACTGCTTTGCGGAATTACACGCTCTGCGCTCTTGGACACTAACCATTTTTCACATCACTTTTTTTATAAAGTTTTTGTATAATGGTCGAATCCACTTAAGAAAAGTAGCACACAGCACTATCTCGACCCAAACGCACGATAGGAACGTGCCCTACGATGTACGGCCCTGCATCCATCAACTTGAGGCATACAGATGTTAAGCCTCATGTGCCTGTAATTACACCGGCAACCACACTCTTCAACAGAAACACAGCAACGCTGCTTGGCGGCAGAAAAAGGCGTGGTGGTAGTACTTCCCCGGACGAGCCTTTCACAAAGAGCTCTATTACTCATAAAACAGATACCTTTTGACTTTGTAGTCTGCTATAGAAAGCTCAACTGATTCATGTATATTTTGTACATTTTGCACATACTTTTAATCACGTGCATACTTTTAATTTGTTATACCTACAATATGATTAAATATTCCCCGTTTATAGGCTGGCCCTACTACTTCGTGAGTACATCGGCACCAAACTTCCATTAACATACGTACGCGTAGTTGTCATGATCCTAATAAGCGCAAACTTACATTCAATTCTGCCTTGAAATGATCATGGCATGCAAATTCGGTAAAGTTTTGCGGAAACGTCTGCCTTCCGTGTTTTCGGAGGAAGATCTTTTGGGAATGTAATAAAATGATTCAATTAGCTAAAAGCATTCGTATGCATGAAATTATACCTTGGTGCTTTGATGTTTTGTTTGCAAACTTTACTTTTAACGTCTTTGTAATCTACCTATTTCAAAGATCAGAAAAGGGCAGCAGGAAGATTCGAGTAATACTTGTCTTCTATATCTACGTTTTTCTTTTTATTTATTTAATGTAGAATCTTTTGTATTCTTATTAAATTTGTTTGCTATCTTATCATTTCAAACAATGTTTAATTATAAGTATTATTTTTACAAGGTGTTAAAATACCACTCCTGAAGACTTCAGGAGGCTAAAGTACCCGTCAATATAAAATTACTTTTTCTAAGGAACGAACACGTGAACGCGAAAAAAAAAAACATCTGTTTCATGCAAAAGTTCAATACCTAATTACCTACCTAGCTAAAATGTAAGAAACAGCTGTTTTTTTTTCGCGTTGACAGTGTTGGTTCTTTAGAAAAAGTTATTCATATTGATGGGTACTTTAGACCCCTGAAGTTTTTGGGAGTGGTATTTTAACACCCTGTACATTTTTTCCCATAAGGTACTAAAGTATGGGAAAAAATGCGTAACACCTTCCTCGTAGAGCACCGATTTTTGAGCAATTTCCTTGTAGAACATCAATAAATACTTGGATGGGTGCTCTACGAGGAATATCAACACGCTTCCTCGTAGAGCACCTGCAGTGTAGTGTTGGGGTATTCTTTATAGTCTACTCAACACTGAGTTTCTAAATATTTATTGTCTAGTCTCAAACATATCAAATAGGCTCTTTCTTTTGCTCAGTCTTTAAAATGGGCTTAATTTGTCCCCGTTCCAAACGTGAGTTATCTACGCTTCATTATGTTTACTTTTTGAACAAGATTCATGGCTTAATTTTGTGAAGCTCATTATTCTCACGAAATCTGTCCCCAGAGTTCGATTATAAATGAAATTACATGTTAACTTATGCTATAATAAATCTTGTAGAGTCTATTTTGGCTTGATGGCATAAATAAGTGTATTTTAGCTTGATCTAATTTTAGGCTCCTCTCCCTCCAAAGGCAAACTTTTATCGTTATTTCATTCATAAATAGCTAAAACGCGATCTCTTCCATCTGGCATTATACACACGGACACGCATCAGGCTTATACCCTGCTCGCTTTTATGTCCTTGTAGTAAGCGTAAGTAAAGTTAGTCAAGTTGAGTACTGGTGTGGTCTAGTGGTAGTGGCCTTCTGATCCTAAGGTCGTGGGTTTGAAATCGGTCGTGCACCAATGAGTTTTTCTGTTCAATAATTTATGTGCACAATGCCAGTACTCTCAAACGGTGAAGGAAAACATCGTGAGGAAACCGGCATGTCAAGTGCTCATGTGTCAAGTGCTCGAAAGGAGCCTCTTGAGGCGTACCTTAAATCCTTTCACCACACTGTTTCGAAAGAAACTAGTGGCTCGACATGAGAGAGCGTCATTTTTTTACATTCTGCAGCTTGATCTGTATTCGTGTGTACATTAGTATCCCTGTTTTAAAGTAATAATTTGTTAGTTAGTTAAAGAATTTTCATTGTTTTATCTTCTAATTAATGGAACAAGCAGATGGGCCATCTGATGCTATGTGATCTCATTACTTAAATAAATTATAATTCAGGAAGGATAATTTCTTACAAGTATTTATCAAGGCGTTTTGGGGCCTGTAATTGTACGAACATCTCCCATGGGCCCCGGTCGATCTCCGCATGAATTAACATTAATGGTAATGATTGCTGGGTCGTATCGATCCCACACTGACCGTTCTTCCGGCTTCGCATCTCCGGCTGGATTAAGGAGAGATAAACACTTTATTGCGTGCCTATTTACCACGTGCTTAGGTTGTTTAAGCTGTCTAATATGTAAAGGGATTGTGCGAAAGCCAGCTTAACATCTTCACCGTCAACAATGTGACCTTACCTATTAAGGGCTGACAACTATCAAACAACTTCTCGCTCGCACGTTTCGACATGTTGAAAGATATAAAATCACTAAACTCATTTTCGAAAAATCGCAATCAACCATTTTGTGTATAATCATTGCACACAGTTTAGCAAAAATTTCATTTTGTTCGATACAAGTGATTTTATATCTTTCAACATGTCGAAACGTGCGAGCGAGAGTCACATTAGCTCTTGTCTTTGCCTTAAGGAAATTATCCAAGTATTCTGTCAACTTCCAACTTACACCAGACAATGCCATTTGTGTTTTGATTTTAATAACCCTCTATGGCCTAGAAAAAACCTTAATAAACCTACCCACTTAACCCACTTAATAGCTTAGCTTTTTTCAATTCAAATAAAAACCTAATTTTCTTGACTCTTTGTTTGATTGTTTAGGGTTCCGTACTCATAGGATAAAGCGGGACCCTATTACAGACTCCGCTGTCCGTCCGTCTATCTGTCTGTCTGTCCGTCTGTCACCAGGCTGTACCTCATGAATCGTGATAGTTAGTCAGTTGAAATTTTCACAGATGACGTATTTCTGTTGCCGCTATAACAACAAATAGAATAAAATAAATATTTAAGGGGGCTCCCATACAGCAAACGTGATTTTTTTGTCGTTTTTATAGATAATGGTACAAAACCCTTCGTGCGCGAGTCTGACTCGAACTTGGCCGGTTTATTTATATTTATAGGTTTGTGTTTTAATTATTGAAGAAGAAGACCTAAATATTATAATACAAAAATAACCAGCAAAACAATGCTCTTTCGTGATTGTTAATTTAATCAATGTCTTTTTTGTTTCAGGAAACTTGGAAAGATGAAGATCTGCACGTATTTACTGTTGAGTTTCTTAGGTATGTATTTAATTACTTTTATACCCTAGCTCGTAAGTAAATATTGTACATCTACAAAATATTCTTATTGTTATTTGAATAATTTAACTTGTAAATGAAATGAAACACAAGCCTCTAAACTCTGAGAAAACCTCAATTTAAAAAGACAAAGGAACATTTAAACTTTTCGGCAAGTACGAACTTTATTCAACTAAAATACAGGAATCAGAAATCTTGTAAATCTATTTAATTTTCTCCTTTGTAAACTAGTGGAAACTGAGTTTGGTGGGGGCTGCGAAAGTTAGGTTGTTTTATCTTGGCCACAGACTAAAAGGTCAACAGTTTGCTCATTTGTACAAAATTTAAAGCCAGTTATAACTGGCTTTAAATTTTGTAGCCACCACGTGTGTGGCCTGAACGAGCGTGGCTTTTACAAGCGTAACTGCTACGACCGTAGCTGATAGGCAAATCGGTCCTACAGAGGAGTGTAACTGAATCTATAAAACTGCTACTACGATACACAAAATTAAATGTCATTGTGTATATAAAGTTATTTTTAGGCATGTCTCTGACTAACTCCAGTTGCGCTGGGTCAACGTCAAAGACTCTACCGATAGATGGGCTGTTTTCGTAGCCTTTAGAAACTACTATCAAAAAAGATCAACTTTTGCTCATTCCATGTATTATGCTACAAATATATTTACCAAATCTACTGCAAGCATATACTAATACTCAATACTCAATACATTTATTGCTTACATATGGTTTAGTTTTGGTACATACATTGTTGTTAGTAAGTATCACATGGACCCTGCATAGAGTATGGCAACATGGAGGCAGGCCGAGGTTTTAAATTATAATACGTATAGTTGGTAGGCAGGTATTGTTACAGTAAAAAACCTCCAGGTAGGTGTTTTCTGTTATACAAGGCACGAAAAAAAAGAACTAGGTATTCTAAATAAACTAGGTACCTATTGGAAATGCATATCTATGTGATCTAAGTCTAACAGGTGTCTGTTGTAACACCAAGACTGGTTTGGTAAAGCTGTCGAGCTAATCTCATAAGACTGTGTCTGGGAGCACTTCCTTGTAGTAGTTTGTTCTCTTTTACGTGATTTCAGCAATGTGGCGGCGGCTTTGTGCTGAATTCAGTTGTTGGAAAGTGCAGACGAAGTGTTGTAGAAATAGTTCAGACTTTGTGAAGATAACGCGTAAACTGAGATCTGTACCTACTATATTTTATTTCTCATCAGCAAACAGGTTTTTGATGACTTTTGTAGTGTACTGGGCTACTATCCGCAAATACGCGAAAGGTGGCAATGCACATCGGTTTTATTTTTTTATATTTATTTTATTTATTTAACAAAATCCACGCTTTTTATTTATATGAGTAAAGCTAAGAGCTATAACGGATTTGAATTTTTTTACAGAAACTATTAATATAAACGAATATCACTAAACTAATTCATGACATATGATATGATAAGAACAAACGATAGCGGAGTGGTAGTACGAAGTGTACAGTAAAGTGAGGCGTTGCTTGATGATTAAACAATAGGGTAGTAAGATTTTGCCCTTATTTTTTGACAGCCTTCACAGCTCAGTTGGTAGAAGCTCTGCCTTCTGTGCCGTAGGTCGTGGGTTCGATTCCCACCTAGAACAAACATTTGTGTGATGAACATAGATGTTTGTTCTGTGTCTGGGTGTTATATAATATTCTAAGTATGTATTTACAAAAAAAAGTATATAAGTAGTATATCAGCTATCTGGTTCCCATATCACAAGCTTTGGCTTAGTTTGGGGCGAGATAGTGCTGTGTGGAATGTCCACCAATATTTATTTATTTATAAACACGCGATGCACATAGAGGATACGTAAATAAACAAACAAAATATGAAAACAAAACCTATGACATTATATTCTAAAGCTTTATAATTTTATTTAATGATGCCAAGTGTAAGTGTTTTGTTTTTGTGTTTTAGATTTTATTTCTGCTCTCTTCCAAAATAAAGTGAAAGTCAAAGCATTTTGTGGACAGACAATATTTGGAATTATTTTTATTGAAAATCCAACTTCACTAAGGGCCGGTTTCACCATGCTCTGTTAGTTACTAATCAAGGATTAAAAGACCGTTTAATCTAACCTTAGCTGTCAAACGCGTACATTTTGACATATTTAACGGCCCTTTAAGCCTTTGTTAATTTAACAGAGCATGGTGAAACCGGCCCTAAAGGTCCTTGATTTTCAATCTCCCTAAACGAAGCCATAAAAGAGGCAAGAAACCTCTAGTTACTGCTGAAACAATAAAGAAATCATAACATTTTTATCACTTCATTCTATGGTTCGGTTTTCGTCAAGAACAATTCCTCCAATTTCGTGATTTGGTTATGATTGTTTTTGCTGAATAAATTCTTGTTAATTTCTCTATTATACTATAGTAACAAAATATATGATAAAAGCTACCACAGAGTTACTTTAAGATTGTCAAACCCGTCTTTAATATAACAAGCTACATGCAAAATATGCGATCAACTGACACGAGTCCAAAGTTCCGGTAGTTGCCGGGGAAGTTGCAAGTCTGCAGCTGGCAGCGACGGCAACTTCGTCGACTGCCGACTAACTATCCTGACATCTCAGAATCTGCGGCCTGGAGCTACAGGCTACACTTTAACTATCATACTCATATCATAATTATCTAAATGAAATATAATAATAAACCTTATCAAATAGAAGCTGGTGCCCGCGACTTCGTCTGCGCAGGATTAGTCACACAATATCTTTATAAATTGTAGCCTATGTTATTCTGATGTCTAAGCCATATTATTGTAAAGTTTCATTAAAATCCATTCAGTAGTTATTACGTGAAAGAGTAACAAACATTCATCCATCCATCCATCCATACTTACAAACTTTCGCGTTTATAATATTAGTAGGATTAATAAAATTTGATTTTATGAATAAATGAATTTGATGAAATTATCAATAAATTAAATAGTTTATAACTCAATTCAAAATTTGTTATAAATATTCAATATTAATAATAACTAAACAACACGCAAAAAAGCAATAAATAAACAAGAATAAAAATAAATAATACTAGTAAATCTTTCAAGCCACTCTTAATAGGCACTCTCGCATTTCTTTGTGGATTCCATATTGCCAACTATTCACTAAATAATTGTATCATGGACGAAAGAACAGCTTAGTATCAAATAAGGTTCTTTTTCTTTTATTTTTGGCGCTGAAACTAGTTAAAAAAGTATTTGCACATCGGTGCATTTGGCAAACTGTAAGTTCGTCTGGTCGCATCGTCGGCGTTGTGTGCACGTGCAGTCAGCCGCGATGTGTAAATTTCAAGCTCAATTTACAAAAGTGTGATCATTTTGTAAATGGCGCGAGAACCTGGCTAGTATTTTGAAAGCAATTTATTTTTTATCGTAGGGTAACTATAATATGGAATTTGTATTTTTTTATTACGACCTGCTATTGAAAAGTTTAGCTTGTAAAAGAGCAACTGTTCATTAGTGATAGGTACAGAGCACTGGTAGTCTAGTGGTAGCGGCCCCGCCTTCCGATCCTAAGGTCGTGGGTTCAAAACCGGTCGTGTACCAATGAGTTTTTATGTTCTAAAATTTATGTTCACAATGCCAGTACTCTCAAACGGTGAAGGAAAACATCGTGAGGAAACTGGCATTTCGTAGAACCCAAAAAGTTCTATAACATGTGTTATAACAAGTGCTTGAATGGAGCCTCTTGAGGCGTACTTAAAATCCTTTCACCACACTGTTTCGAAAGAAACTAGTGACACGACAAGAGTGAGAGTGAAAGGTAATATTTAATAGTTTAAGATAATAGGACTCTAAATATTTACCATATAATACAAAGCAATCATTATCAATAAAAATGCTTTAAATGAGCCCTGTCACTGTTTGTTATTATGCGTTGGTATCCAAAACTAACTATTTTTTTTTGGTGGAACAAGCAGATGGCCCACGTGGTGTTAAGTGGTAACCATCACCTATAACAATCGATTACCTCGTAAGTCACGCACGATAGGAACGTGCTTTACGATGCACTGCCTGCTTCCATCAACTTGAGGCATACAGATGTTAAGCCTCGTGTGCCTGTAATTAAACCGGCAACCACACTCTTCAAACCGAAATACAGCAACTGCTTGGCGGCAGAAAAAGGCGTGGTGGTAGTACTTCCCCGGACGAGCCCTTCACAAAGAGCTCTACTACTCTTAAAAACTAACTAGCTTATTTTAAATACTTGCCTATTTTGTCTTTAAAAAGATAGTTGACAAAATAGGTAATTTTAACTTTTTTTTGTTTTGTTGTCTACTTTACTGTTTATTTTTTGTATAAATATAACCTATCTGTGTGTGGAAACTATTAATCGACCTTCAGTTAACATAATTTATTTTTTTAAGATTTTGTTAATTTTTTTCAAACAATAAGCTGTAAGTTTTCCTATAATTCCAAAATAAAAAATAAAAAACTATGGAAAATGCAGCGTGCTACGGCATTTGGAAATATTTTTCAATCCAGTTATTTTTGAATGACTCGTGCGGTAATTCAAATTGAATTTATACCCATTTTCGTGCTATTTTTCTTTTGGAACCAAAGCTCAGTGTATTCTGTAACTAGCACTCTTCTATTTTAGTTCAGCCACGTTTATATTTGGTACTCTTGCCAATCGATTTAACTGCAACTAGAAACTATTCCAAGCTGGGTTTATTAGTTTCTCACTGTGTCTGTTATAGACATGGTAATTGGAATACCTTCTCTAAATGCGAACGGTACCTGATATTAGTTTCCGAGTAATTTCTGTGTTAGTTAGTTGTAGAGTTAGTGCCTATTTCACCATCCCTGAGTTACGCTGACATAAATATCTTTCAGAATTTTGACATATATATCAGAAATCAGGAAATCCGTAGGAGAACCAAAGTAGCCGACATAGCTCGCAGAATCAGCAAGTTGAAGTGGCAATGGGCAGGTCATATAGCTCGAAGGACTGATAACCGATGGGGAATAAAGGTTCTCGAATGGCGACCACGATCAGGAAAACGAAGCGTGGGACGCCCTCCCACCCGATGGGCTGACGACATTTTCAGGATCGCGGGAAGTCGGTGGATTGAGAGGGCTCGGAATCGTTCTTCCTGGAAATGTATAGGAGAGGCCTATGTCCAGCAGTGGACTTCTTTACGCTGATGATGATTATGATGAAATATCTTTCTGACTTTACTTTACACTTTTCATAAACAAAGACGGGTGTATTTTTACATAAAAGGGTATAAGCGCCCTTTTAAGTAAAAATATACTTGAAGCACATTTGGTTGCTTCGATGGCTTAAATTCAATGTTACTTGGAAGGTTTTTTTTTTAAATAGTTTACGTTATGACTTTATAAGATACTCTAAAATATTACAATCTAGCCATAATTACGGCTAATAGGTAATTTAGCACTGACCTAGTTTTTTAAAGTAAGCTACACTACACTTAGAAGTAAGCTACACTACAGTTCACTACACTACACTTAGAAGGAAATGAAAAACAAAAACAGCTTCACGACTTTATCCCCAGGCACGGTAGATATCCCCTCAAATCTCTTTATTAAATTAAATATGAAACTGAGTCTTAATTTGCGTGATTTCTTCCAACATCATAACAAAGAACTTTCCAACAAATATTTATTAATGGCCCTAACCCTAAAGTTATCGTGTTATTCATTAATTATAACTAAGTTAGGTCGTGGGTTAGAACCCCATCCGGTCGAAAACTTAAATGATGTTATAAAAATCTATAGAAATTTATAACTTTATACCTAATTAAAACACTCTCTCTTGTCGTGTCACTAGTTTCTTTCGAAACAGTGTGGTGAAAGGATTTTAAGTGCGCCTCAAGAGGCTCCTTTCGGGCACTTGACACATATTATAAGACTTTTTAGGTTCTACGACATGCCGGTTTCCTCACGATGTTTTCCTTCACCGTTTGAGAGAACTGGCATTGTGGACATACATTTTTGAACAGAAAAACTCATTGGTGCACGACTTGTTTCGAACCCACGACCGTAGGATCAGAAGGCGGGGCCGCTACCACTAGGCCAGTGCTTAAAACACTTACTAGGCTCAATTTCTTTGAATATGATGGAATAGAATTAAAGTTGTCTTATCGCTCAACTCAGGCAATTAAAGTTGCCGAGTGAGGAATAAAACATTTCTAATTCCTCCGCAAAGTTCTGAGGCAACGTTCGAACGAATCTGTTCAGATAGTGTGGGAGCAATTAGAGATATATGTATACTCTGTAAACACAACGTATCTAATTGCCTAAATTCTGAACTAATAGCTTTAAACTTTTGGAAATTTGACTTGGTAAATATAACGGGTTTTCAAATATCGTTTACCTTTATTTGCAAACACTACTTTATTTTCCATGATGTAGGTATCATGTTTGTTCAGGTTATGTTTCTATGAGTGTTTTTTGTGTTGGTTTATTTAAAAGTAGTTTTTGTGCAAACTATTAATGCTATGCATCTATTAAAGCATCCTTTCGACTTTCGAAGTTTTACTTTGTTTATTAACACTAAGAAATCAATATTGTATAACGATCCAATGTGGACTTACGACCCTCATTATGATAGCGGGGTGCGCTAACCAACTACATATGGCTATTTAGTTATCTTTACCTTCATTATCAACCTGAAAAATTATGTCCACTGCTGGACATAAGCCTACCTTATACATTTCACGGAATAGCGTTTTTGAGAATTCTTAAAATATATGCCAAAGTATTATTAGAAAAGTAACATTTTCAGTGTAAACTCACTCACACACTATTTTGCGTGTTAGTTTGTACTACCATAACCTCTATAATCTAGTTGTGTGGCCGTAAAATTACTTCAACGAAGCACAAAATCTGCAATAACCGCCGAGCTACTAAATCGGAAGTTATTTGCACACTCATCTCCCGAATATTAGACTACCATTCCTGTAAAAACGTAGCGCACGAAACTGTCCGCGAGCACGTATTGCTAAGCTCCACTCGACCTCTATGCTTATACATGTACGCAGATTACCGGATCTAAGACCACAACGATGAGAGACGCAATAAATCATCAATCCATAAATAAAATTAAATACCTAAACATACAGTCTCACAGGTACATAGTTTTCTGACCTAGTTGTAATACACACATACATTTAGGAATGTCTGTGTATACATTTTTAACTATAACTTTTTGTTATAGGTGATGGTTACCACTTAAAATCAGGTCGATCATTTGCTTGTTCTATCAGCTAGTAGTAAAAAAAAACTGAACTCTATAGGCTGCCGAATGGCTTAATCTTGCTCTATGCCGGGACACATGGAAAAGTCTGGAGGAGGCCTATACCCAAGAGGGGTCCTAACCTAATTCATTTAAATTAATTTTAAGTTTTCTTTTCAAATTATTGTGTACATATGTTAGTTAGGAATAAAAAGGCTTTTTTATTTTTATTTTTTATTATAGGCTGCCGAAATCTCAGACACAAAACCTGTGATAAACTAAACAGGAGTTAGGTAAAGCACCCTGTATCATTTCAAGGCCACAACCCGGCACCAAAGATAAACTTGAGAATATGTTTTCTATGTAAAAGCGCCCATATTCTCCCGCGTCTGCTTACTCCGTCCATACTGCACCCTCGGGGTACATTACACCGAAGTCTCTCCTTTGTTATTTCAGCAAGGCCACTCCGAAACACGCTTTATCACGAAGGTAGGTGGTGTCAAAATGGCCTGTTGCACTCGTGTTAATCACAAGAAACTTTGATGGGTTAAAGCTGAAATAGTTTCTAGAATATTTTACTTATTAACAGTTCAACCACTGCAGTAACCAAAACTAAAGTTTATGCTATGTTGGGCTCTTATTTCGTATTAATGTGAGTGACGTTATCAACACAGTTATTTAAGTGCTCCATTTGAAGATTAGCTTAAGATTAGCGTTAAAACTCAATATTTTAAAGGTAACCGAACCAGCAACAGTTTAACCAGCTTTTATTGATATAAAATAAAACTTTTTATTGACAAAACACACACAAATGTGTCCACACACACACACATGTATCGTTGTCTGTAATTGCTACATTACAGACAACAATACATGTGTTCGTGACCTCAGTATAAAAAAAAAAACCAAAATCAATAACCTTAATATTCTTGTCCCGGCATATAGACAACGAATATTTTTTTTTTTCAATATATGTATGTTTTTTCATTGAAAAATATCGTTACAAAGTGTAATTAAAAATATAATTTTAATCCCAACAAGTGAACGACCAAAATTGTTTATCTATTATTTAAGATAATTCATTGATTCAGGCGTGATTTTGCGGAATTCCATTATTATTATAAATATAGGTAAATTAACTGAAACAAATAAGTAGCGGATTAGTACTACATATTTGTTTCAGATAATTTATATTTACGTACCTACTTGATCAAACTTTTCTTTTGTCAACCATAACCAAGAAATGAATTCCTGAAATTTAAGCCCTTATAAGATGCAGCGAAAGTTGAAGTATTTATGAAAATAACTTCACGCGAGTGTAGTCGCGTGGTATTTCCTAACGTCGAAGCTTGTACTCATAGTGCGGACAGTCCCAAAGGTCGCGAGCCCCAGGGATGAAACTTGAACAAACTTCCTTCCAACTTTCACCTAAGTGCCTTAAATTTTAAGTAAATTTGTCACTTCGGTAGAACAAGAACTATCTACTCAACGGAATTTAGATGCATAGAATACTGAAACTTACGGCCGGTTTCTGAAAGCTCGATCAGAACGAATCGGATGTCAAGTCACTCGCCATTTCAGCTATTACATCGAATTAGATAGAGATAGCAAGTGACTTGACATGCGATTAGTTTTGATCGGGCTTTCAGAAACCGGCCGTTAAAGTTCTAGGTCAGAATAGGATGTTATATGAACTTCTACGAAATTATCTTCCCGAATAACCGTGTTCTCCGACTGACAAGCTGACGGCTATTGAAGTAACTGTTGAAATTCAGCGTGTATGTACGATTTTACGATCGTCAAATTACTGGTACCGCTAAAACACCAGTTAAGGCGTACGGCAACATCAGAAAAAAAAAACATGATCAGACGAAAATTTTTAATAGCCTAGATATCAAATTGTTATGGACAAAATTTTTCTGTAACAAAATAACAAATATCCGGGCAATGAGCACAGTAACATTTCAAAAACCTTTCACGTGCCAATCGTGTAGTAAAGTCAAAATGTCTACTGCTTCAAATTTAATTTTAAATTATTTTAATTTAATTTTACTGCTTTTAATTTTATGTTTTCCATCGACGTTTAAGAGTAGTGGCACTGTGCACGTACATATTTTAACCGAAAAACTTATTGGTGCACCACGGGTTTTGAACCTTAGGATCGGAATGCGGGGCCGCTATCACTAGACCACCAAGTGTTTGAGTAGTTCCGATGCATGGCATATACAAAAGCATCAGCTGGTGTCCATCTGCAGCCATCCTGGATTCTCAACACGTAGCGGTAGTTCAGACGACTTGCGTTCAAGCGGGATCTGAATTAGAATAGGCACATCATTATTATACAATATCCTCATGTACAATAGGATTATACCTATTGTATTGGTAAGTATAATAAATAAATAAATAATAAATAAATATTGGTGGATATTCCACAAAACACTATCTCGCCCCAAACTCAGCCAAAGCTTGTGATATGGGAACAAGATAGCTGATATACTACTTATATACTTTTTTTTGTAAATACATACTTTTAATATTGTATAACACCCAGACAGAGAACAAACATCTATGTTCATCACACAAATGTTTGTTCTCGGTGGGGATCGAACCCACGGCCTACGGCGCAGAAGGCAGAGCTACTACCAACTGAGCTGTGAAGGCTGTAATCTTTTTATCTTTTTTTTATACCACTAGCTGATGGAACAAGCAGATCATGTTAAGTAGTAACCATCACCTATAACAAAGCATTGCCTCGTAAGTCACGCACAATAGGAACGTGCCCTGGGTCCATCAACTTGAGGCATACAGATGTTAAGGCTCATGTGCCTGTAATTACACTGTAACTGTAATAATATCACACTCTTCAAACCGAAACACAGCAACGCTGCTTGGTGGCAGAAAAAGGCGCGGTGGTAGTACTTCCCCGGACGAGACCTCCACAAAGACCTCTACTACTCTGAAAAAGTTTAAACGTTTTTAACAAGTAGGTATAATAATAATTATGGTTAACAGACGTTTCTATAACTGGCTGAAAAATAAAGATAAAATACATAAACTGGCTCACTCGAATTTCACGAATATTTTCCCAAACATTAATCCACCCGAAAATTAAATATCACGATTCATTGAAAATAAAAGCAGATACACAAGTAATATGTTGGTATCACGAACGCTCCGTTAAAGAGCTTTATTTTTTTGTAATTTCCGTGCCATTAAGAAACACTTCAAAGTGATTTTGATGAATTTAATAATATATTTTTTATTTTGTACGCAATGCTCTAAATTAATAGTCAATCTCTCAAACGGGAATTATTGAGAGACTTGCTTGCTCTCTCTCTCTCTTGTCGTGTCACTAGTTACTTTCGAAACAGTGTGGTGAAAGGATTCTAAGTGCGCCTCAAGAGGCTCCTTTCGAGCACTTGACACATATTATAAGACTTTTTAGGTTCTACGACATGCCGGTTTCCTCACGATGTTTACCTTCACCGTTTGAGAGTACTGGCATTGTGCACATACATTTTTGAATTGGTGCACGACCGGTTTCGAACCCACGACCTTAGGATCGGAATGCTACCACTAGACCACCAGTGCTTGCAACGTTGCAGTGTCATTCACGTATGGAATATCAACTACTACATAATGAATGTGTCTTAGTTTAATTATATTTGGACTAACCTCTAACTTCCTTAGAAAGCCTCGATTAATCTCGAGTAAGAACTTCTTACTAAGAGATCTGATGGGATATCTACCGTGCCTGGGAATTAAAGTCGCTAGGCTATATCTTTTTTCTTTTGTAATTTTTTGCATAAAAAAGCGATCACCTAAACGATCTAAATACCTCGTTAAGTATGAAAGGGTTACAATTTATTCTGAGCGGGTACTTTCATTTAATTCTTACTTAATTATGTACTAGACGAAAGTACGTGACGAGTATGAAACATAAAATAAATTTATGGAACGACCTTTTTGTAATTACATAATTCTTAAAACTCTTAAGATTTAGGCCACGGAAAATTTATGCAATTTTCCTAAGTGTTTTTCGGACGTTTATAAACTAAATTAATTTAAGGCAACGAGGGACGAAGACAAATACACTTATCTTATTTTATGGTGGTATAAAGAAAACTTTGAAAATAAAACTGAAAACAAAAATATACATAAACAGCCTCACGTCTTTAATCGCTAGGCACGGTAGATCCTCAGATTTCTTAGTACTAGGTATCAACTCAATATTCATTGAGAGATTGACTGGTTTAGAATTGCTGACAGAATAACGTCTTAATAGTAGGTTAGGTATTACATTTGTCACAAACCGACATTAGGCGGTAGTTGCAAGTCGATCGCCGTTAGAATATTGACAGGTTTCTCACGATGTTTTCCTTTAAAACCGGAACACAGCAGCGCTGCTTGACGGCAGAAAAAGGCGTGGTGACAGTACTTCCCCGCGCTACAAAGAGCTAAAAAAACTACTCCAAAAATATAGCGAATATAACATGGAATAGCGAATATTATATTTTATTATTTTGGTATTCATGTGGTAAAAAATGGTGTTTCTCTATTATCTATTGATTACGCGGCTTTATTCCACGGTATAATCCCGAGGAATCCCATCCAGTCACCACTCGGCTTTATACGCTCGTGAAATACAGCGATTATCATAAACGCGACGCTTTCGTCATCCGCGTGCGCCATTAGACCGTGTCTGTAGATCAAGAGCTAGGGGTGGTTTCCTTACCTAGTAAGCCTGCATCATTAAATACCCATAGAGGGATGTTAAATATTCACAAATGTTCGGCTACTATCACGCTTGCACGTTTCATTTTAATTTTTTAAGTTAAAAGACCTCTTCTGAGTGTAGTTTAAAATATTGCAAACATCCACGTTTCGGTGAACAACACGACAATGAACAGCAAAAATATCATTTACATCCTAACAAGATTACGAGTAGGTACCCAGAGTAGTAGAGAGTACGAAAAAAAATACAAAAAGCACGAAAAGTCTTAACTTTACACGTCCTCACTTTAAATAAAAATTTGCCATGTTGATTCTATATATCTCTAGATACCAATTAGTATTATAGCAACGGCAATGGGCTTGCAACCCGTCACGTATGGAATATAAACTATTGCTAAATATGGGCAAGTCTAATATATTAAAAAAAAATGTATCTCTAGGCCTAGTGGAGACCGCGTTTAAGTAAGCATAGTGTATGAGGCCCAACGGCAACTGCTGCGGCAACGAACTGCGAAATGTAGCTGGCAAATACTGGATGAGATACGAAGACCGGGCTCAGTGGTGCATCTTGGTAGAGATATACGTCCAGCAGTGGCCTAAAATTGATGATGTATCTCTATGACGTAAGAAACTGGCCACTAGCTCCGAATCTACTAGACCGTAGCTGGCAGAAAGCTGGGGAAAGGTGGTCGTTACGCTCCCCCGTGTTCATATTAGGTATATTTTCAGGCTTCAGTGCGTATGTATTAACATTTTTTTACCGAGAGAACCCTTGGATTTGGGTTAGATGTCAAGTAAGAAGATCCTTATTATAAGTTTATGTGGCCTCACCACATAAAAAAGGAAGAATTATTTGGTAGTTTATGGTTTCTTATTATTGCAAGCCTTCGTATTGTTTTGTTGTATGAAATTATATTTCGAATTTCAGCAATAGGAAACACTGAACTTATTTTGTTTCGACTCTCAATTATTTTATTAAATCTCTATTATACTATTATCTCTATATTTTGATTGTGATTTATTTTATGTCTTGGACAATCTTGTCAATGTAATTTTGTGTAAAATCGTAAATTAAATAATTAAATAATATAAAAGTTAGTAACTATGGAAATTTTACTCTTTCACGTAAAAACTACTGCATGGATTTTAATAAAACTTTACTATAATATAGCTTATACATCAGATTAACACATAGGCTACAATTTATAAAGATATTGTGACTAATCCTGCGCAGACGAAGTCACGGGCACCAGCTTGTCGTAAATAAAATTGTAAAATCAATACACGCTAAAGTCTAGTCAAGTTATGTCACTGTTATATTTTGAATTAAGTAAACAAAATTGGTGAGATTAGTTTTTTGACATTTTGAGAAGCAACATAGCTTTTTCATTTTAATTGTTTTTCTAGTGTTATTTTGAGTTGTGTTGTGTAATTTCGGTAGTATTTTAACCAACATTACTTGAGGTCTTGGAGGCACAAAGTGTAAGCATTTGGAATGAAATTGTATTATGTGATATCCTGATTTGATCGAAAATATTTCGAATGTTTTGAATAAAGTATTCAATACAAATTACTTGACACTGGCAAGGTTGTCTGTCGAATGACGGACAGGAGCCATATATGGAGAGAAGAAGAAGAAAGAAAATTGGTGACTGTTTTTAACTGGAAACCAAAGCTTTTATTGCCTCACTTATAAAATTAACATTTTATCTATAGCAGGGGTCGGAATAGGTAGAGTTTTTAAGTACCAAATGACGTCAAATACGCTACTGCGAAATCTAAATATGGATTTGCCTTTTTTAATCCCCATGTCGGAAGCGATTCGGGTTCGAAATCAAATGTCATAAAAACTGACGTTACCGATTCGAAACCTTTCCAAATGTTTTAAAATAGCTCTGCTGTACGTGTAACGTGTAACGCTACTTAGTTTGTGCTTAAAATAGGAAAAAAGAGTTTTAGAAGACAATAATATCAATCTTAACACCAGGTGGGCCATCTGCTTGTTCCATCAGCTAGTTGTATATAAAAAAACCCTTAAGTTTTAGAAAACAATATTTATTAATCCCCAATTCCGGGCTTAAAAGGCATATCCATGTTAAGATTACGTAGGTAATTCTACATCATTTGGTACTTAAAAACTCTACCTATTCCGACCCCTGGTGATGACACACTGCTTCCTCTAATTCAGATAACTAAAGCTTCCTAACCAAAGAGTTCAAAGGGCAAGGTCTTATTCCGAATGCATAAAACCTTACTACATTGAAGTCAGTAACCGTTAAACTATGTTATCAAGTTTTAAAACCCCGGGGCATTTACCGGCGTCCGATGAGTTTAAAACTAGCTGGAGCCAGCGCGTCAGCCCCAACATTGAATTAGTGCACTCACTGATTTCATTTCTTTTACAATTGAACCCGTTTGCAGTTTTTGCACTGTAATTATTGTAATTATTTCTTGGTGTTTTTTTGAATTGCGTAATGAAATTTTGTGGTCACTAAACTTTGCTTTTTTGTGTGTCATCATCATCATCATCATCATCATCAGCCTAAAGAAGTCCACTGCTGGACATAGGCCTCCCCTATACATTTCCAGGAAAAACGATTCCGAGCCCTCTCCATCCACCGAATTCCCGCGATCCTGACAATGTCGTCAGTCCATCGGGTAGGAGGGCGTCCCACGCTTCGTTTTCCTGTTCGTGGTCGCCATTCGAGAACCTTTATTCCCCAACGGTTATCAGTCCTTCGAGCTATATGACCTGCCCATTGCCACTTCATCTTGCTGATTCTGCGAGCTATATCGGCTACTTTGGTTCTCCTACGGATTTCCTCATTTTTGATTCTATCCCGTAGTGAAACTCCCAGCATAGCTCTCTCCATAGCCCGTTGAGCGACTTAGAGCTTGTTGATGAGGCCAATAGTGAGCGACCAGCGACCACGTCTCAGTTCCGTACGTCATCACTGGCAACACACACTGGTTGCAGACTTTCGTCTTGAGGCTCTGCGGTATCTGTGACGAGAAGATGTGGCGAGAAGATGAGTTTTTGTGTGTATGTGTTTGAAAACTAACGCGCTAGACTCATTTCGTACGTCACTAATCTATTCAACGGTAGCAACAACCGGAGCACTGTTGCTACCGTTGAATAGATTAGTGACGTACGAATTGAGTCTAGCTTTTGAGTTGCTTTACTAGTTTTCGTACATAAGCAAACTTTTAAGTAGGAAAACTTGTATCGATCAAAGGATTTTTTTACTAAAAGTGTTCAATGTGATTGCACACAAAATGGTTGATTGTGATTTTTCGAAAATGAGTTAAGTGATTTTATATCTTTCAACATATCAAAACGTGCGAGCGAGAGTCACATTAGCTCTTGTCTTCGCCTTAATAATTATTTCTCCACATTGTTTAAAAGAAAACTAGTGACAGGCAACAAGAAAACGCCTCTTAAAAAGTGTGATAGGATCTAAGAACTAACTAGGATGGTTCTTCCGTAGTTTTAGAGAATATAAATTTATAATAATTGGATAGTCGTAAGATATAATTACGCGTTTTAAGAAAAAAGTTGAGATAGCACTCAGAATCTTTATTGCGGCGTTACTTATTAAAATATGTCAAAAATCAGTGTTTAAACTATTGCCATCTCTTACCGATGAGTAATGAATGACAAACAGTGACGAACTAACTTTTAGCGACTCTCTCTGTCTTGTCGTGTCGAAGAGGTTCCTTTCAAGCACTTGACACATGTTATAGAACTTTTTAGGTTCTACGACATGCCGGTTTTCCTTCACCGTTTGAGAGTACTGGCATTCAACGTCCTAAATACTCTCTGTATTTAGCGTCGTTTCTACTTAAGTAACGTTTTTATGTAAGAGACTTTTTCAGCAGTTGCTGTCACAGAGATTGAGTTATTTTTCTTTGTTCAAAAATAAATACAGCGATTTAAGAAACCAGGCTTTACTCAAAAGAGCAAAAACTTTAGTATTTCTTGATTCGTTTCCGCTCTAGTTTTCACTTTGTTAACGAGAATTCTGTTTTTATAAAGAAATTAATTTATATCCGAGAGCACATTATTAAGGCATGGATGCATCGCATTTATTATTATCAAAAGAGATTCTTGTATGTATAGTTAATAAATAAATATTGGTAGACATTCCACACAGCACTACCTAGCCTCAAACTAAGCCATAGCAAAAGGAAACCAGATAGTTGATATAATCCTTAAATACTTTTTTGTAAAAACATACTTATAATACGGTACATAATTACACCTAGACAGAGAACAAGCATCTATGTTCATAAATAAATAATAAATAAATATTGGGGGACATTCCACACAGCACTATCTCGCCCCAAACTAAGCCAAGCTTGTGATATGGGAACCAAATAGCTGATATACTACTTATATACTTTTTGTTTGTAAATATATACTTATTATATTATAGAGGTATAACACCCAGACAGAGAACAAACATCTATGTTCAGCACACAAATATTTGTTCTCGGTGGGGATCGAACCCACGGCCTACGGCACAGAAAACAGAGCTACTACCAACTGAGCTATAAAGGCTATCGAAGTGGGGAAGATCTACAACTATCCACCTCCTGGCTCAATCATAAGACTCTACTTACCAAGCCCAATTTATTGGGCTCGTCAAAATAAATTAAGTATATTATGAACCCCAACTCGAGGGTTTTACGTTTAAGAGTTCCACTATCCACCTACTGGATCCATCAATCAATTAAAGTAATAAGAACAATTTGAGGTACAGGCTCAGCTTATAGTTGGCAGCTTATGTTTGTTGCCTGTTCTTCTAGGCTTTGGTCGCGTGGAACTGGCACCTAGAGTCACCTAGCTTTAAGACGTTTCAAAGTGATCTTTGTGATTTTATTGAATAAATACCTTTTGACTTAGACTTAGGTACACATAGTCACATACATTAATGTAGGGTACACTATGCATACTTATAGTAGGTTATATTTGCGTAAAGACTGCTCTTTTATTCCTTTCTGCTGATCCGATTTACCTCATCTTGCTGCTTCTTCAACTTTTTCTATTCCAATAGATTAATTATTTTCATACTCTGAGTGACGACGCAGTGTAATACCACATAGGGCACGTCCTCCTTGAACGTACTTTATAAGGTAATGCAATAGTTATAGGCAGAAGTAACCACTCAACTGTCCATCTGCTTGTTCCGACACTTATAAAAAAAAGATTTTGTATTCCCCATAAGAAGCATCAAGCTTATTACAGATAACTAAGGGTAACAAGGACAATACCAGTAGCACAACGGACCAAAACTGATTCTCAGCCATTCTGAACACAGCCAATGTATTCCTGACAGAGATGAACTCCCGTGTGCACAGTGGGAAGGTACCTACCTACTGCTGGCTGGATAAATAGAGGCAATGTCTTGAATGCAAACAACGGCGTACAATATTGCCGCGATTGAATCCGTCTCACGAAACCGGCTGAAATGCAAAGCGAGGAGTGCGCTGCGAATACCAATGCTGAATTAGAATGGTACTTACGACAGTCGTCGGATGTTGCGCTGCGGCTTTGATCAGCTAGTTTCCGAAAAAAGCTGCGACTGAAATATGACGGCGATTGTTACCGACTTCGCAGCAATAAATGACGGGGTTGGCTAGGTCAAAATTAAAATGAAAAATGAAAATAAAAAATGTTTATTGGCAATAATAAAATCAACAGTAAAGTGTGAGGCTCTGTTTCCAGGAATAGCGTTAGCTGTGGCTCAAGAAACAGTACTCTCCCGAATAACAATATACTTATAGTTTTAAAGTTATGAATGAGTCTAATTTTAACATTACTTATATCATCATCATCATCATCAGCCTAAAGAAGTCCACTGCTGGACATAGGCATCCCCTATATATTTCCAGGAAGAACGATCCCTCTCCATCCACCGACTTCCCGCGATCCTGACAATGTCGTCAATTACTTATATAAATACGAAAATTCTTGCTTATTTGTTTCTAATAATAATAGGATAGTAGAAAGAATCGTTAATTGCCAGAAATTATTAACATATAAAATAGTTGTTAAATATGTTCACAAAATGCATCAGCCAGTTAACATCAAGTAGGCCATTTTCTTGTTCCATCAGCTAGTTGTATAGAATTTTTTTTTTTGGCGTGGCCTTATTGTTTTTCTTCTTTTTGCTTGGTGCGTACGGAAACCATCCATATTCAGATAGCTACCGACAACCAATGGCGGAATAGACCATCAGTTAGGCCCTAAAACAGAACCGTATATAACAGTTGAATTTCTCTTACAGTCGGCAATGAATGCCACCGCTTTTAAGAAAACCAGAGCTCTGTAGGCTGATGTAGAATTGCTGTGCCATTAGACTCGCTACCGAAGCTTTTAGCGTAAGCCGATATCAGACTTCAGAGCAGCCTATTTCGTTTACCGAAATGGTGCGTAACCTGTAACTTGTGTAATTGTTGTGATTGCAAGTAGTTCCAGTTACCTAACGAAGAATCATTGATTGGTAGTGTTTAACGTCCATATTGGTGTCGTAAGTTACTTTATTTGCTTGTATTTAGAAGATAGAAGAAAGTTAACATCAGGTGGGCCATTTGCTTGTTTCATAAGCAAGAATTATAAAATAAAGTTTCAAAAGAAAGCCAGATTAAATAATACTCTATCAACTGTGATTGTGACTATATCCTTTTCATATCTTCATATATATATAATATCTAATCTTTTCTATTTAAACTAAAGTAAACTATGTAGGTGGATTTGTTGGATAGTTTTGATCATACAATCATCGGGATGAGTTCATTATCATCTACACTAATATTATAAAGAGGAAAGATTTGTATTTTTGTATGTTTGTATTTTTGTATGTAACGAATAGGCTCAAAAACTACTGGTCCGATTTCAAAAATTCTTTCACCATTAGAATGCTACATTATCCTTAAGTAACATAGGCTATATTATATTTTCAAAAAAATCAGGGATCCTTACTAAAACTCCAATAATGTAACCCAAGGTGGAAAACAAAAACCTTACATCGCGTGCGCTGCGAAAACTATTGATGATAGAACAAAATAATGTACTACGGCTTTGCAGGACACGTAATTATCTACAAAAAATGTCGCGACAGCATATGTCTATCTATTATAGTTATGTCACAATAAGTGTTCTTTTATTATAAAAAATTAATTGAAATGCCGCCGCTAGAAAAGGCTCTTTATTTGTACCTTGGTATTAATCCTTATCCAAATAAATCATTTCGTATTCAAGACTGTTTCAATACCTATAGATTACTTTTTGAATTTTACAAATCGGATATTCCATTCAAAAGATATGACGAAATTAAAAATTTTTGCTCGCTTTAAAATATTAGTGAACGCGCGGTTCCAAGGGGCGCGTTTTTACTCACTCAGGGAGAAGGGCGTGAGAAATAAGTGCACGCGAGACTCTAACCTAACGTAGGTTAGAGTCTCGCGTGCAAGTGCTCTCAGTGCCTAAGTTTATCCTAAAATTTTCAAAAAATGTATATCCACCCATGCGAAGCTGGGACAGGCCGCTAGTCTAATATAAACAGTAAACGTCTTCGCATGTCTATATGTAAAGTAATGTAATACATATTACAAACAACATCCTGAAATTCGGTCTTATGCAAAGCCTTTTAATTTTATTACACTTGTAAAACATTTCAGAGGGTACATCCTTGAAAGTAATTTTATAAGTAGCTCAGTTTCCTTGCTTATCTTTAGGACTTGTAAAGTTAATACTTTGAGCAACCGCGCCTGCCACTCAAATGCGAGGTTGCAGTGATAAAGTAGCATTAACTCTCATCAGAATGTCTCAACTTACCTATGAACCTAGAATAAAAAGCAACAGAATCATAAAATGAATCAGTTTAGATTAGATTGTAGTATTTTTTTCATATATTAATGACAACAAGTTTTAATATTCAATTAATCAATCAATTCAGCCTGTATGCACCCGCTGCTGGGTATATGCCTCCCCTTTAAAACGCCACTCTCTACGTTCCTGTGCCAGCCTTTGCCACTATATCATCCGACCGTCGGGCGGTCCCTCGTGGTCGCTGAGCGTCTCTTGGCCATCACTCCGTAATCGCCGTTGTCTATCTTCCGTCATTCCTTCTTACCACGTGTCCTACCCATCTCCACTTCAGACTTGTGATCTGCATACCTACGTCTACGACTTTTGTTCGGCGTCGTATCTCCACGTGTTGGGGATGTGATCAAGCAGTGAGATATCGAGTATGGCACGCTCCATTGCTCTATGTGCTACTTTTATCTTATGCATGTATTATTTTGTGAGCTTTAATATCACGTGATATAAAACTAACCCTTTGTAGGTGCAAACGTGTCGTGTGGATTTGCCCGACATCGGGTATTGGACATAGTGTTGAATGAACTAGGTTAAAGGTATAGGCTTTGGATTGAACTTGTTCCTACAACCAAGGGCGGATTCAGGATTTTTTTCTGGGGGCAGACGGGCAATAAAATCAACAATAACTATCTTAAAAATGCAACGAACAAAATTCTCAATTCCAGCCAGAAATAGACAAGAGTTTCACACATGTTCTTGCTGTTATTTTATTCATATATTTTAACAACTCTGATATTTTGATTTGCTTCTAAGTGTGTACTATGATGGGATCTCCACAGTACACAAAAATACCGTCTAGGGGGGCACGTGCCCCCGTGCCCCCTTACTTCTACCCTTGCCTACAACCCACCGTCCAGTACCCGATATCGACGTGTTTGATCACGAAAGTAAAAATGCAGTGTTTGAATGAGCGGCACAGAATAAATAATAGTAGACAATCTAACTTTTAATACACAATTGATGAATAAACAAAATAAAAAATTATAGTTTATCAACATGTCTACCTTCCTAATGATGTCTTTGATAAAAATTGCATGTTTTTTAATCTACTCTATAACAACACTCATACTGGATTCAATACATAATGTATTGAATCTCAAAATATTAAGTCCTTAGACCTGACAACGTTGAACATGCATAATAAGGCAATAAACATACTGGATACTGAACTCTCTTTATGGCTTGCTCTAAACAAGCAGTAAAGCAGCGTAAACCATATCAGTTTGCCTGAGCTCACACTCCTCAAGCAAAACGACATAATATAATAAGTAAATAAAGCGGCTCACATCCGCCTATATAATAAAACGTGGTACATCGCGAGGCGTACCAAATATTCAGTTACTGTATACCCAGAGATACAAACAAGACGTGACCGGCAAGCTGAGACGTGGACATGTATTTAGAGATATCATAAATGGTGAGCTTATCGGCATGGCAGAGCTTAACTAACAAACTAGCTTAAGATCTAAACAGACTGCTTGAATCTAGATTTGTGTGTTGTAGCTGCACTGTTTCGTGTATTGCATGATAGTAGAATAAGGCCAAGTTTCACCATGCTCTTTTAGTTACTAATCAAGGATTAACGGGCCGTTAAATGTAACCTTAGCTGTCAAACGCGTACATTTTGAGATATTTAACGGCCCTTTAATCCTTTGTTAATCTAACAGAGCATGGTGAAACCGGCCCTAAGACTAAGGTTATGAAATTTATATTTTTTTATACTATTAGCTGTTAAGAAGAGTAGTAGAGCACTTTGTGAAGGGCTCGTCCGGGGAAGTACTACCACCACGCCTTTTTTTGCCGCCAGACAGCGTTGCTGTGTTTTGGTTTGAAGTGTGTGGTTGTCGGTGTAATTTCCGACACATGAGGCTTAACATCTGTATGCCTCAAATTGACGGACGCAGGGCAGTGCATCGCGGGGCACGTTCCTATCGTGCGTGACTTGCGAGGCAATGCTTTGTTATAGGTGATGATTACCACTTAACGTAAGGTGGGCCATCTGCTTGTTCCATCAGATAAATGTATTAAAAAAAAATTGGACAGTAATTTCCCACCTGATATTGAGTGGTGACCATCACCTTGCCTCATAGGTGTCGCAAGATAGAAACGAATGGCTTAGAGCTCACTCCATCCACCAACTTCCTGCGATCTTCACAATGTCGTCAGTCCATCAATTACATAGATCATCATTATTATCAGCCTGAAAATTACATAGTTACGAGTAGATGATACACTTCACTGCATTTGCAACCTTGATAATAGGACGCTTGAAGTGCTAAGAAGTTTATGGCAACGGATGCTTAGCGGTACCTCTGCCATCTACATTACCTCAAAGAACACGTCCCCATTACACACGGAAACATAAAATTGACGAATTGTATGTACCCGTAATTGTATTGGCATCCAATACTCACTAGCAATCTCGACAGTTTTACCGTCATGTAAAAAAGTAGGACAGGGATAAACAATGACATAAGCCGTTAAAATTAATGCTTCTTAGGTTGATAAAATAAGACTTTCATCCTTTCTGTTTCGGTTGAATTCACAACAAAAACAATTCTTATTCAGTAAAAGGCAATGGTCGGTGAACGTAACTGCGAAACGCTCGCTTTGTATAGAACGTTAGTACAGTCACCGTTAGAAGAAACTATACGTGAATAAACAAATTAACAATTAACTATAGTCGCGTTAAACACTCGCGGCAAACTCGGTCATAAATCATCTTAACACTAGTGTTGAGAGTACTCGGCGCGGGCTCATGCACGTTATCGATAAAAAGAATGACTCAGCGAGAGCGCCCGATGGTTGCTCGGTCGGAGAGCTCATTATCGGTAGTCGGTATAAATGTACCGATAGTTCTTATCGACTCCAATAATGCACATCTCTGCGCTTAAACAAATGGATCGTGCCGTTCTCCTATTGCCTTCTCTCCTGCGAGAGAGAAAGCAATATTGCTGTCTCATTCCGATAATTTATGACCCAGACGAGTGTCGACTACAACATATGAGCGGTCCGGTGGTGGTGGCATTTGGCAAAATCGTGTTTTTTATATCGAACTTTTGGCAAAATCTTAGAATCGATTTGAGAGCTTTAACTGAACCATTTGAACAGTTCAGGATCAAAACATTTGGCATAATGGTGTTTTAAGCATCAAACTTTTTGCAAAATTTTGGAATCGATTTGGACCAAATGTTTTTTTTTTCATTTTCTGAGCAAAATGTGTAATTTAACATTGAAACATGCATATCCATTCCATGGGGAAGAAAACACATTTTTTTTATCAAAGATGTTGCCAATCAGATCAATAAACCATTATTTTATTTTGAATATAAACGTGCGCGAGCGGAGCCGCGTTTTTACTTTAGAATACTTACAAATAAAACACACAGTGCATACAAAGTAAGCAACTTGTTGTAACTGACTGTACAAGCTGAAACAGCTTTGCAAAAGCTTGTGATTTTATATAATAACAAGTTCTTAGAAAGACGTAACAAGTTGAAAGAATACTTTTGTCTAAAATCAAAAACAAACGTTACTCAAGTGGAAACACTGCTCAAAGTGAGCTCTGTCTCTGTTTGTCATTATGAACTGTAAAGGGACAGCAATAGAGATGTAAATAGTTTAAACACTGATTATCTTCTGACAGATTTTTATAAGTAAGGCCGATATTTCTTATTGCAATTTTTGAATATGTATTTCTTTGCAATGTTTACTGTTACTCATTTTAACAACAAAACTCGAAATTATTTGATGTACTTTCGTCCAAAACACATTTAACATTTCGACGGGTAATTTGGCACGTATCGCCGGGCACGTGGGCCAACCACGGAACTAAGAACCCTGACGGCGATATATTTGCGAACAACCTTACTTAATTTAGGAGCTTAGATTGGAAGGCTGAGCATCAAGTTACACTGGTTTTCAGGGGATAAGTTGAATGACAACGTTGGTTGGTCTTGCTTTTATCGTCTGGGACAGATTATATTTAGTTAGATTTAGTTAGGCAAAATATAAAAACCAGCCAAGTGCGAGTCGGACTCACGCATGAAGGGTTCTGTACCATCATCTATAAAAACGGCAAAAAGATCACGTTTGTTGTTGTCACGTTTTTGAGCCCCCTTACATATTTATTTTATTCTGGTTTTTAGATTGTTGTTATAGCGGCAACAGAAATACATAATCTGTGAAAATTTTAACTGTCTAACAATCATGGTTCATGAGTTACAGCCTGACGACAGACGAACAGCGGAGTCTTAGTAGTAGGGTCCTGTTTTACCCTTTGGGTACGGAACCCTAAAAACTAGATACGTATGTACATTTTATACGATTAGTATACTGGTACACACGGATACAGCACAAGCTACAGATAACCAAGGAAAAATACGTAATACCGAACAATGTTATGTAAACGACATTATACCTCTACATTTCAAAGTTTCTCATTCATAAAATATTTTTTAAACTTTCCTCCAAAACGTAATTATAGGTAGACACAACAAAAAGCATTCCCATTCTATTAATCCCTATTTTTTACTTTTAACTCTGAACTCTAGAGAAATAACAGATTTGTTATCAAACCTCTGCTTTTGTCTTGTTTGAATAAAACCTCTTTTTGTAAACTTATTAGTGGCCACCCGCGGTTTTGTTCGTGTGGCAGCGGTTGGTACGATGCACTGCCCTGCGTCCATCAACTTGAGGCATACAGATGTTAAGCCTCATGTGCCTGTTATTACACCAGCAACCACACTCTTCAAACCGAAACACGCTGCTTGGCAGCAGAAAAAGGCGTGGTGGTAGTACTTCCCCGGACTTATCGTGATGAAAGCTATCCTACGTGTTAAACTGGGTTTCGACCTATTTTTATTCTTAGTTTCGATCCAATCGGTTCAGCAGTTAGGGCATGATGGATCCAAGTATCCAAACATCGTACTATTAGTTAGGATAATTAAGTGGGGACGTTAATTCCTCAAAGAACCTGGAGTTCGTACTTGGTACTAAGAGATCTGAGGAAATATCTACCGTGCCTGGGAATCAAAGTCTTGAAGCTGTTTCAGTTTTGTTTCTCCTCAAAACATCATCCTGTTATTAAAATTCCAATTGGGTTCAAGATTTCTGTCAATTTCCGTAACGTCAAAGTCAAAAGGTCTTTATTTTTAAATTACAAGGATCACTTTGAAACGTCTTAATAATATTTCTCAAACCAATTAATATCTCATTTTTAGTCGGGGATTTGTATTCGACTCAACGGGCTTCCATGAAGTGTTTTTATTCTTATGAAAATTGATTGGCCTTTTATGGTTATAATTTGGGCTATTTGATTTTTTTAAAGCTATCGAGGTTATTTCTTTATTATATGAACAAGCAATAGTGAAAGCTTTAGCAGTGAAATGAGTTGTTGTTTCACAAAGCTCATTTTTGTATTCAATAATTGAGTTTTATCAGTAGTGTAAGTTTTTATGTCGCAAAAAAATAGATTTTTCTTTCTTTTATTTTTTCCGTTGATAGAAAAACTAACCGTTTGTCTGGTTTATTGTCAAAACCACTTTATTTTTAGGACCTCGACTTTTCCACTTTGATTTCACAACTGCGTCGAAATATTTTGATAAAAACAATGATTAACTGATAACAATTAAATTATTCACAACTCAGTTAGTAGTAGCTCTGCCTTCTGTGCCGTAGGCCGTGGGTTCGATCCCCACCGAGAACAAACATTTGTGTGATGAACATAGATGTTTGTTCTCTGTCTGGGTGTAATATGATATATATTTATATTATTTATTTATTTATTATTATTTATTGATCGAGTGAGCGAAGCGAACGAAGATCTTAGTTTCAACTTGGGCGATTTGGCATTTTATGTATGTATGTATGTATGTATATATGTATGTATGTATGTATGTTTGTCTGGCGATAACTTTAGAACCGTTGATCCGATCTGCATGAAATTTGATATGTCGATAGCTTGTACTTGAGAAATTTACTGGTAAGTATATGAGTAAAATCGGATGAAGGGTTTTTGAGATATGGGGTTTTTTAAGGGGGCAAAAATAAAAAAAGTTACAGAAAAAAATCAAGTTACATGTCATATGAAAGGGCTTTGTTTGGACATCCCAAAACAATTTTTACTTTTCTTTTGGGACGCCCGGTTTTTGAGATAAAATAATAAAAGTTAAATTAAGATAACCAGCGATCCAAGAGCTCCCATCTCTAAGTGTTTCGTTGACATCAAGGTTTTTCTACTGGTCGGTCAGTTCCTTTGCTTTTTCTTAAATTTTTTTCTTGAAATAAATTAAGGAGGTACTCAGTTCTCATAAAATGGTAACGACGACCAGGTCTGATGATGGAGCCAAGGTCTGTTCAACGGAACTCTTCAATAAATAGGCCAATAGAGTTGAAACTTGGTAACCATACCAAGTTAGTAGGCGGTAGTCAGAAAAAAGTCCAAAGATAATGTTTGGACTTGCCTCTGACTACTACGTACTCAAAGTTTTGATGGGTTCGTCGGGTCGCATCACGAGATCTCAGTTCGGGGCGAACTACTAGTAAGTATGTATTTACAAAAAAAAAAGTATTTATGTAGTATATCAGCTATCTGGCTCCCATATCACAAGCTTTGGCTTAGTTTGGGGCGAGATAGTGTTGTGTGTAATGTCCCCCAATATTTATTTTATTATTTTTATTTTTATTTATTGTTATCAGTTTATCATCATTTTTTTTTAATAATATGAATAGTTTTAAACTATTCATATTATTAAAAATTCATTTTTAAAACTTTTGCGATCAAAACATCATTCACAACATCATTACATTTTCACGTGATAAATCGGGAAGAACTATTCAGCTAGAAGAATACCTATATTTATTAAGTTATTTCACTTGATATTATGTTCTTATTCACGTGTTTCAAATTAATTTCAAACACGCATTTCTCGAGGCTTCTAGTTTTGATCTGAAAATCCCTGATGTGAAATATTACTTATTTAATTCCGCACCGGTGCTGTCATCTATGATAAATGTCTTCAAGGTTGCATTTACATAGAAAACTTATCGGATCCTATAATGACACAAAAACTTGGCACTTTTGGAAACCAGTTTGAAACGAATTTGTTATGCACGGCCGCTCTAGAGCATATGCCCTATGTGTTCAATTTTCAAGCGCATAATTGATAACTAGACTCCGACTAGATGGAGATGGAATGACGACTTGCGCAGGGTGGCGGGAAAAAACTGGAAGGGGAGAGTCGAAGACCGGGCTCAGTGGCGCGCCATGGGAGAGACCTATGTCCAACAGTGGACTGCAATAGACTGATGATGATGATGATGAATTGATAACTGATAAACAATCAAATGTTTGCTACATTATTCGCGTATTATACCGTTCGATATTCAGAACGCCGATGGTCTTGTCATTGAATAGGCTTGTGACTTTAATCTCCAGTCACGGTAGACGTCCCAAATTGACTATTTACCAACGGATCCACGCACTATGTTGTCATAGTTACGTTATTTCCTAGTATTATGAATTCATGCCAGTAAAACCCGGTCTACGGTTGGTGGCAGCCTGCTTGACACGTGAACGTGGTCTCTCGCTAAACTCGTATCAATCATTTACACGTTTCCTATGTATATAGGACGACGCGGCATATTTCAAGGGATAATGTGTGTTCCCGTGGGCTGAGTGCCGGGATTTGTGCACGTGTACCTAATGTGAGAGAAGTGTGGAGACACAGAGTCCCTTGACACGTAGCAAGTTTGACGAAATATGTCTACGTTACAATAGCTACTGTGCTACGCCGTAGGCTGAAGCATGTCAAACGTACTGAAGAAAACATTATGGTCTTTTATGATAATGGTTATGCAAAATGTTGCAGATACCCTTTCGTCTATATATGCAATAAGATGACTACATTTCATAACCTTTATATTTCAAAATTATGCAATTACTTTTATATGTGGTTAAGAACGTCTTGTAGATTAGAGATCGTCACGATATAATTTTCATCAAAAAAATACAAATACCTTATTTTTCCTGCACACCTAATCAGCTCTCAATATAAAAATAAACAGCTGGTTCTAGATACATTTAGAAAACCCTTTTCCAAAACTTCCAACGCCATTTCAGAGAATTCCTAACGTATATTGGTAGATAGCAGATGTTACAGAAAAAGCTAGCAATCTGCATTCTAATCTGCGCGGCACGAAGGGCCGTAATTAGGGTCCCTTGGCACGGCGCTGATACCGCAGAGGGTTCATCAGCGTTGTCGATGGCTGGCCCCTACCACTCGTAGCATAAATTCGATTGAAACTCACGCATTTGTCACAAAACATGGCTACATTGAGTTTTGTATGAGGAAACTTATGAACTGCTCAAAGTTAGCCCTGTCACTATTGTCAATAAACAATGGCAATGGTAAAAGATGGCAATAGTTTCAACACTGATTATATTTTGACAGATTTTAATAGTTATGCTGTCGATATATAAATGGTTTTGATAAAAGTGTACCAAAATATTAAGAAATGAGAGGTGGGCCATGTGCTTGTTCCATCAGTTAGTTATATAAAAATTAAAAAGATGGTGCTAGAATAGGTAATATGAGTAGGTACGTTTTGGATTTCTTGTCATAGAAATTTGATCCCGAGCTCGTATTTTCGTAATAGACAAGAGTGTGTGCTTATTTGTGGGTCATACGATATAGGCCAGCTTTCAAAAAAACTAATTTAAATAATACTTAGTATACTGAGTAGTTTTTAACTTACGTGGTTCTACTTAGCATGAAAGTTAAGAGCTAAATGCTTATTTGTATGGAGGTCGCTTGTTGCTGCCCACACAACTTACATGCCAGATATTATACAATAGACGCGTTCAAATAAAAACAAAATTTCACGTTTGATATAAAAACTATTGATATAAAAACCTTTCTAGCTAGTGTTTGAACTAAAGCAATACAGGTCGCGAAATAAATTGAGCGAAGTTTTATTGGTTTTGTGATTGTGATGAGTATTGGAAACCAATAATCCGTTTTTTTTAAACAGTATAGGGGACTGAATGAATTGTTAATATTTTTTTAGGATTTATTTTTGAAAACAGAACAGGCGACTGAACAAATCTGTAATCCCTCGGCCCGGTAGACATACTCTCAGATATTTTTTTAGGATTATTTTTTAAAACAGTACAGGTGACTGAAAAAATCTATAATCCGTGCCGAGGCACGGTAAACATACTTTCAGATATTTTTTTAGGATTTTTTTTTAAACAGTACAGGCGACTAAACCAATCTGTAATCCCGCGGCACCGGAAACATGCTCTCAGATATTATTTTAGGTACTGATTCAAAGAAAAAGAGGAGTGAGTCAAGACCCACATTTCACTGATCATAGGTGACAGGATGCAAGCTCATCGCCGCTTACACCGGTGCTACAAGGTAACTGGTTCCTTTACTCCCTCTCTTAACTTAAAAACAATAAAAGACTTACTGAAAGTCACAGAAACGGAAGTGAAATCCTTTTAAGTTTCTTAGTTCTTACTTTCTACTTACTTAGTAAGAACAGGTGTAACTACTAGGTTAGGTAGGTAACCACATGTTGCTGTAAGTACCATACTTACCAAAGATTTTGCTTTTTTAAGCCGGTCGACAAAAGGCTATAATATTGTGGTGAGTTTCTCTAGTACTGCGCTATTTACTTTCTTTGCACAGAGCACGGCAGGAAGACTTCCAAGTTTCGAACAATAGAAAAAGTAAACAATAAAAAAACTAAATGAACTTGTTTTGTTTTAAAATGTTACAAATGAAAACATTTTTAGATGCACTTGTTTAAAGCAAATGTAATGTTTGAGATAAGTTTTATAAGTAAAGGCGTGGGTATTTGAGGACGTCGGTTTTGCAAAAGTCAAATAATAAAGTTATATTATTAAGCTTCTACACATTCCAAGGCAAAAAAGTATTTATATTATTAACATTGTTGCCAAGGTTTTTTAACCGCATGGTTATAGCTATTAGGTAACAGCCATCACGAAAGTGGTTTAGAAAGTAGTAAAATAGTGGTTTAGTATCATCTTCGTCATCATATACTGAAAATTCCACAGATTTCAGTATTCTGTATATTTATTGCATTATTATGTGTGCATGTAGATTTAACATTGTCAGGACTTAAGATAAGATAAGACTTGCTTAGCTCTACTTGATAAAAGTAGTAGAGCTCTTTGTGAAGGGCTCGTACAGGAAAGTACTACCACCTTTACTAGTACAAGTACTATCACCTTTACAAGTACTATCACGCCTTTTTCTGCCGCCAAGCAGCGTTGCTGAGTTTCGGTTTGAAGAGAGTGGTTGCCGGTGTAATTACAGGCACATGAGGAGTACATATGTATGCCTCAAGTTTATGGACGCAGGGCAGTGTATCGTAGGGCACGTTCCTATCGTGCGTGACTTACGAGGCAATGCTTTGTTATAGGTGATGGTTACCACTTAACATCAGATGGGACATCTGCTTGTTCCATTAGCTAGTTGTAAAAACTATATCGAACCCTCTCCATCCACCTACTTTCCGTGTTCCTAGTAATGTCATTGATTCATTGGATGGACGCCTTACAACTTTTTCTTCAGAATCATGGTTATAGCACAAATCATAAATTAATTAGAATCGACCCAGTATTTCATATTCGAACAATTGCCAAATTTTGCCGAATCACCTTTTGTGGCATCGTCAATGAGTCCGTACATGTCATAATATAATCTAGCCCATCAATTATATTTGATGATAAAACTAATTATTGGATGATTAGATTCCGAGGGTGCAGTTGGTTAGCGCGGCGCGGGAAGGTCGTGGGTTCAACAAATCCCACTGGGACATTTGGGACTATATTAAAAATCTTTGCAAGGGAGTCAACGAATTTATTAAATAATATTGGTACACATTCCACTCAGCACTATCTAGTCCTAAACAAAGCAAAGCTTGACATAATGTTATGTTCTCGGTAGGGATCTAACCCGCAGCATACAGAAAGCAGAGGTTTGTTTGATATTTGAACCAAACCACTTTGCAATATTCTCCGAAACTTGATGTTTGATGCAGGAAAACGAAGCGTGGGATGCCCTCCTACCCGATGGACTGACGACATTGTCAGCATCGCGGGAAGTCGGTGGATGGAGAGGGCTCGGAATCGTTCTTCCTGGAAATGTATAGGGGAGGCCTATGTCCAGCAGTGGACTTCTTAGGCTGATGATGATGATGATGATGATGATGATGATGTTTGCAATTTGTCATAACTACATTCAGTGACTTTACATCTTCCATGAAAAGTCACTGAATGTAGTTATGACAAATTGCAAACTGAAATGTGCGAGTTAGAATTTGTTTGACGGTCATCAGCCTCTTAAATGTGATTGCTTAGCACCAATAACATCGACCAACATACGAGCACAGGAAGCGAGCGGGAACGGAATCAGGTTAATGAAAACGTCTGTCAAACAGGTGAAGGAGAATATAATTGAAATTTGCTTTTCGAAAGTTTGTTGCATAACCAATTCCAGTATTCGCTTGTATTAACTATGGGTAGGATATTTAAGCAAACGATTTTATTAAACAGTTTACTTACAAAGGAATTATGAATACAAGTATTTACAAAATATACAAAATACATATGAAACAGTTGAGCTATCTGCAGACCGTTGCAAACGATCTAGGGATAGCTCTACTGATCCAAATCAGTGACAATCGAAAGCGTACCCATGACACTGGCTGCATTTCCACCCTGAATGGCAATGCTGATACGCTGAGCCAGATACTCACCAGCCTTCGGGTCACGCGTCGCCTCTATAAAATTTTGAAGACCCGTCCATCCTCTAGGTCTGTGGCCTCTTGACGAATTATAAAACGTAATAATCGCAGGCAGTCGGAGGCGTCATTCGTCAAGAGTGAACAACAGGATTTTAATCAATAAATAATTTAAAACACTATCTTGTTTCTATCCTTTTAGCTCTGGTACTCCGGATTTTAAATTTTTTAATAAAGATTTTATTCTTTACTAGCTTAAATTTCAACCATCCTTTTGGTTTTAGAATTATACGTTCTGTCAGACATAGGCCTTTTAAACTCTCGCTACAGGCTCGGTCTTAAGTTATCGGAACGAGACAGCAATATTGCTCTCTCTCTCTCGCACTTAGGAGAACGGACGATCCTTTTGTTTAAGCGTGTGTTAAGATGATTTATGACCGAGTTTGCAGCGGAAGTTTAACGCGACTATAGGTTGAGCACTGACCGAGCCTGTAGCGAGAGTTTAAAGCGACTATAATCATGTTACACCATCGCAAAGAATGCCTGTCTGACTGACTGTCTGAAGATAAATACCAGCGAAGAAGAAAAAAGAAGGAAACCGATTTTTCTTTAGATTATACCTGGCTTATAACTAACTAAATTAATATTAAATGGGGATAATATTAATCCTACAGCAAATTACTATCGATTCATGTTTCATTCCCTCGTTTCGCTATGTTGCTTAGAAATACCGGTAGTGATTTTCCTGTTCGGGATAATCCTTACGCTTTCTCTGCCTTTACCGATGCAGACAAAAGATGCTTCAGACAAAGGCTAAAGAGTACCTACGTGAGAATATGACTGCGAGAGCTGGTAACTGTTTTCCTACAGGATTGCTTATTTAATAAATAACTTGAAAGAAATTTAGAAGGAAATTTGTTAGGCTCAATATACGTAATTGCTTGTTTTCTATATGCTTTAACAACAAAATTTTAATACATTTATTGTTTTTATTTTATCCCACATTATGATTACCGCAAAAACAACTCTAATAATTATTATTTGTATCTCAATTATTATTTTAATACTGCTTTTGATGGAACAAGCAGATGGCCCACCTGATCTTCAGTGGTATTCATCTCTTATAAAAACCCATTTTTTTCCGTTTAGCCACAGTATAACTACTTTTTTTATAGTGTTTTCTACACTCCACTACCCACTATAGTTATTATCCCACTCGGATAATAACTATAGTGGGTTTTTGAATAACTTTTGACATTATAAATCTTTATAATTCTTTATAATTACTACTAGATAGCAAATGAATTGCAAATAAAACAAAAGAGCGTCTAAAATAATCTTCTAAACAACTCAGTAGTGTGTATTCGCTTGGCCGCATCATTCAAGTGAGAAAGACACCACTGACTCTCAGACTCGGAATTTCTAAAGGATAAAAGGTAATTCCTGGACTAAATGAATAGCATAACCCATCGCAAATAGAAATTCTTTAGAGATGGAAAACTTGATGCGTAGTAATTGGAGAGAACAGTGAACTAATGGAGTAATTTTAAAGTGCCAGAAAGATTAGTTACCTACATTAATTTTCGTGATTGAAAAACGATATGCTTTTTCTTCCTAGGTCTTTTAGGTTTGTTTGCGTTTTTTTATACTACTATCTGATGGAACAAGCATATGGCCCACCTGATGTTAAGTGGTAACTATAGTCTATAACAAAGTATTGCCTCGCAAGTCACGCACGATATGAACGTGCCCTATGATGCACTGCAACCACCTGAGGTGATGCTGATGTAGCTTAACATCACCACAGGTTGATGTTAAGCTACATGTGCCTATAGGTAATTTCACCGGAAACGACCTCGTTCAAACCGAAATACAGCAACGCTGCTAGTTGAAGAGGCAGATAAAATAGACTTACGGCCGTTTTCTGATAGCTCGATCAAACTAATCGTATGTCAAGTCACTCGCCATTTCAGCTATTACATCAAATTAGATAGAGATAGAAAGTGACATGACATGCGATTAGTTTTGATCGGGCTTTCAGAAACCGGCCTTTAGTTTGAAAATAACTTTTAATCGTCTTAGATTAAAAGTACAATAACTTTTAATCGTCTTAGATTAAAAGTTAAGGTTATGATTCCTTACATTAAAAGCCATTAATAAATCATTCAGCATCTGAAGACGTTTGGTAAACTCGAAATAAAAAGAAAACTTTATACAAATATTATAAAATATCTGACATTATAGACGATGACAAAATTGTGATTGAACTAGTTTCTAAGAATTGAAAAGGAATTGAAAAGAGTTATACACAACATGCGAGGAGACAAACTATTAAGAGTGTAATCGCGGGAAATGGCGCCCACATAGACCCATTTAAGACGTTTTAAAGTTAACCTTGCACAAGATAGGGGGAGACATTAGTAAATTGTGTCATAAGGGACCAAAATAATGTATTAAGGGGGAAGCCTGAACGTAGCGAGGTATTCAAAGTACGTCGCACGTGGTTAAATAATTTTGGTACCGTGTGGCACACCCTGCTTTACTTTTTGCTCTATGAGAAAAATAAATAAGAGATGCTTTTAGTAGTGACGAATTTATATTTACACTAGCGGCCTGTCCCAGCTTCGCATGGGTGGATATACATTTTTTGAACATTTTAGGATAAACTTAGACTAAACTTAGTTCGAGTCTCGCGTCTACTTATTTCATACATTTGCACGCCCTTCTTCCTAAGTGAGTGAGAACGCGCCCTGTGGCCCGTTAACGCGTTCGCTAATATTTTTAAAGCGAATAAAAATTATTAATTTCGTAATATCTTTTGAATGGAATTTCCGATTTGAAAAATTCAAGAAGTAATCTATAGGTATTGAAACAGTCTTGAATATGAAATAATTTATTTGGCTAAGGATTAATATAAAGGTATGGATAACATGGTCTGATTTCAATCGGCATTTCTATATACGTATATAACTTTTAATATGTAAAAAAGAAGTTATAGTAACACAACTACGATAGTTAGACATATAGTATTGCTGAGTTTTATGTAGATATTGATGTGTTCTTTAATAGTGTAGAACATTTTTGTGTTCTATCGTCAATAGTTTTCGCAGCGCATGCGATGATAGACAAATTATGGCCAATTTTTTTACACCTTGGGTTACATTATTGAAGTTGTAGAAGTGATTCCTAATTTTTTCTAGTAATAAATGTAGCCTATGTTACTCAGGAATAATGTAGCATTCTAATGGTGAAAGAATTTTTGAAATCGGAATAGAAGTTTTTGAGCCTATTCGTTACATACAAAAATACAAATCTGTCCCCTTTATACCTCTAATATTAGTGTAGATGCGTTTAATTTTACACTTTCTGGTGTTAATATTTCACTTTCACTGCTAGAACTCATATTTTATTCAATTTGTGTGAATTATATTGATATTGACTGTAATATTTTGATAAAATTTAATTAAAAAAACAATAAGAAGTTCCCGCGTATTTTGGTTTTGTTTGGGTAAACCAATGCTGCGGCGGCAGGCGCGCTTATTATTCCATATCGAAGCTAATTGCGTTCAACTTTTTAATTTAATAGTGTTCTAAATTCAAAAGTCATTTCGTCGTTGTTATTAAGTGCGCTGGAATGACCTATTTTGCGCGCACTTATCGAGGAACGAAGAGCCTCTTTTCGAATAAATGGGATGAAAAAATGTATCATGTCTTTAAATAATGTAGAAAAACTTATTACTAATATTTGGCTATAGATATTTACCTAGGCTACAGAAGTGATCGATCAAATATGTTGGTTTAAGTAACACTTAGATCCACTTATGTTTGAGTGGGGTAACGTGATCCGGTGTACTTTGTACCTAGCTATGGCTCTCACGGAATACATTACTCCTTTGATGTACGAAATGTTTTGTAAAGTAAATATCGTGTGATACCTAAGCAACGTTTTGTTGCCAAGATACGTATTTTTTTTAAGTTGAATATTTTGTGGTTTCTTTGAAATCTTTGTAAGTAGTTGCTGAGGTGCACGTGTTTAAATGTAACATGATTAAAAAAGACATCTAACGGGGAAGTACTACCACCATCCCTATTTTTGCCGCCAAGCAGCGTTGCTGTGTTTCGGTTTGAACAGTGTGGTTATCGGTGTAATTACAGGCATATGAGGCTTAACATCTGTATGCCTCAAGATGATGGACGCAGGGGAGTGCATCGTAGGGCACGTTCCTATTGTGCGTGACTTACGACGTAATGCTTTGTTATAGGTGCTGGTTACCACTTACATCAGGTGGGCCATCTACTTGTCCCATGTAAAAAAATACATTTATTTCGGAAATAAATAAATACGCGTAATGAACATAGATGAGTGTTCTATGTCTGGGTATAATAATATTTATAATATTTATAAGAAATAATAACATTAAAAATATTTGGTTCCGATGGTAAAAGTTCTGCTTAATTTGGGGCTAAATAGTGCTATGTGGAGTTTTACAAATATTTATATTATTTTATTTACTATTTTCAAATTGAGAGGCTCATGCTTACAAACGTTGATGTGTTGTGACGACAAATGTTGATAAATTCATTCTACCACGATCGTTTCTAAATGAAACCTCTATCGATAATTGAAAAACACTGATAGTATATTGACAAAGGTTAAATTATCCGATTAATGGCGGTTCGTTGACCTCGGCGCCACCAGGACAATGGGTCCTGGCGGCCTCTATACAAATGGACACAATCACGTCTCTAGCAAACACATTGGCTGTCTGTTGCCGGTCATTATTAAAAGGGGGAGTGTGATCGAATTCCATTTCATGTGAAATGTTCTTGCTTTGCGTTGTACTACGCAACTATTTTAATTATTTTGCACTAATGAACGTTATTCTTACAGATGAAATTAGAATTCATAAAATCTCTTTATATATAAAAATCAATTGCTGTTCGTTTGTCTCGCTAAAACTCGCGAACAGCTGGGCCGATTTAGCTGATTTTGGTTTTGAAATGTTTGTCGCAATCCAGTACCCCATGTATGAGTTGTGTTTACCATATTTGGTTTTTCGTTTCTGTTCCGTGTTCATTGCGGGTTTTGTATGAAGACGCGATAGATATACCGATACGGAACTTTATGTTGCAAGTATGATGAAAATTAGTAGTAGAACATAAAGTTCCGTATCGGTATCTCTATCACGTCTTCATACAAAACCCGCAATGAACACGGAACAAAAACGAAAAACCAATTATGGTAAACACAACTCATACTTGGGGTACTGGAAAGGTATAAACGGTGAGAAAATATGGAAAAATTACGAGGATGATAGTAAAAACAACAATTTCACTTTCCCATATCAACTGTTCAACCTAAAGCGAAGGGAGAGTTTTAATGTCGTTAGGATAGGTGATACGAAGTACAACATTTCATCTAGTTATAAATAAAACACCTGTTTTGCAAAAAGTTCTGCGAATAGTTCGATAACTGCAGACCGCTAAACTGATCCAAATGAGTACCAGTCATAAACGAACCCCGTAAAAAACCCCGAACCCTGAGAGCATCGGGTTTGGTCACGCATTGATTTGTTGTATTATTATGATCTAATCACTATTGTCTACTTTCTACTTCAAAGTCAAAGTCAAAAGATTTTTCAATGAAATGGATGAATGAATGAAATGAATTTATTCAATAAAATCACAAGGATCACATTGAAACATCTTAAAGCTAGGTGACTACCTACCAAAACGTATAAAGCCCACACCTACAATTTGCATCCCAGCTATGGGGAATGAGTGCTACCGATTAAATTTTTTTGTCATCATTATGTACCTATATTGAAGCAAATACATGATTTATGATTATGATTTTGACTCTAGGTTCCAGTTCCACGCGACTAAAGCCTAGAAGAACAGGCAACGAACTTACGGCTTGGTTCCTACCGTTCTTTTGTATGATCCTTGTTACAATGTAATATAATACAATATTGAAGCTCCAGTGTGGTGCCAATCGAATTTATTGAGGCGTAGACTTATAATATAATAATAATTGTGATGCAATTTTTTTAAGACATTTGAATGGTGCTCATTCATGCGGTAAAAACTGATTTGATCTGAATGCTAATAGATAAAGATTTATATTTGTAAAATGACATATTGTACTATTTGTCCTAATTCCACGTAATCAAAACCTGGGGCAAAAGCTAGTCTAAACTGAGATTTATTTAGTTATCCTTTTAGGAAGCAAGCTTACCAGGCAGCTTTCGTTGGACCTTTTTACGGAAGCATAACCTTGGCACACATCCCCAAATATCTTAATATAGGGAAAGCTTTCTTGTGCGTATTTTTTGAGAAGGAAACTTTTTGCGGTGTGTTTTTGAGTGGAATATGTAGATAGGTGTACCCCTGCCCATTGTATCGTACTCACTCTTCTATTCACAAAGCCTTTTCCTAAATGGATAACATTTTCTGTTGTTGTAAACTTTCATATACTTAAAAAACTTTGAGTAGTAGAGCTCTTTGTGAAGGGCTCGTCCGGGGAAGTACTACCACCACGCCTTTTTCTGCCGCCAAGCAGCGTTGCTGTGTTTCGGTTTGAAGAGTGTGGTTGCCGGTGTAATTACAGGCACATGACATCTGAATCATAACATCTGTAGGTATGCCTCAAGTTGATGGACGCAGGGCAGTGCATCGTAGGGCACGTTCCTGTCGTACGTAACTTGCGAGGCAATGCTTTGTTATAGGTGATGGTTACCACTTAACATCAGGTGGGCCATCTGCGTGTGGCCATGTGCATCATCCAGTTGTATAAATTAAAACTGTATTTTTCATTTCAATAATTGTGTCATTTAACTTCAAACTCGGATAAATCCACTCTGAGAGATTCATAAGAGATATTTATAAAAAAGTGATAAATCTTAATTCGATGATTTTTTAAAAAGGCAGTTTTTTTTGTTATGGCAAACTGTATTGAAGAAAAACATGCTGTTCAGCAAATTCTTTCATAATATTCAAAAATATTCAAAATCGGATCTATCAGAGTTTGAAGTTACTCAGGTATGATTCTCGACAAATTGAAAACTTTTGGTTCTGCGTTCCTTTTATACACGTCTTCCTAAATCACCTATCTTTTTATTTTAACACCGAACGAAAGTATTTGGCTATGCGCGATGCGCCACGAACATTACAATAAAATTGCAATCAAACCATTGCCGAATAATTTATTTAGCACTTGGAGAAGTTTCGCGGCGTCGTTACTCACCTTTACGAGGTAAAAGTCGTTTTTAACAGAGTTAGCTAGCACGCAATCTCTGTGCTGTTCAGGGAATTATTTATGTGCCGAGGCGACGGAGAATTATATCACCTTCGTACATGGTGTCTCAGGAAAGCAGTGGGTGGCATAAACTGTAAGTAGAATGGTTGGTCATATTCGTTTTAGATCTTAAATACTCTCAAACGAATTTTATCAAGTCAACTAAAACTTTGGGAATCGTATACGAATAGAATTAAAGATAATCTTACCTAAGCAGAAGTTTTCTTGTATTGTTTATTTTATAGTGTCTGTCTGTGCTTTCAATGATCCTTTATGTATAGAACCGAAGGCCCGTTTCTGAAAGCTCGATTAAAACTAATCGGATGTCAAGTCACTCGCCATTTCAGCTATTACATCGAATTCGATAGAGATAGCAAGTGCCTTGACATCCGATTAGTTTTGATCGGGCTTAAGAAACCGGCTGACAGTCTCGTTGGTTAGGCTGACCAGAAAAATATGCACGCGAGGTTGGTTGGTTTTAGATTAACTTGTAATATATCTACACTAATATTATAAAGAGAAAAGATTTGTATTTTTGTTGTTTTGTTGTTTTGTTGTTTTGTTGTTTTGTTGTTTTGTATGTAACGAATAGGCTCAAAAACTACTGGTCCGATTTCAAAAATTCTTTCACCATTAGAATGCTACATTATCCCTGAGTAACATAGGCTATATTATATTTTCAAAAAAATCAGGGATCCTTACTAAAACTCTAATAATGTAACCCAAAGTGGAAAAAGAAAACCTTACATCGCGTGCGCTGCGAAAACTATTGATGATAGAACAAAATAATGTACTACGATTTTGTAGAACACGTCATCATCTACAAAAAATGTCGCGACAGCATATGTCTAACTATTATAGTTATGACACAATAAGTGTTCTTTTATTATAAAAATGTAATTGAAATGCCGCCGCTAGAAAAGGGTCTTTATTTGTACCTTGGTATTAATCCTTATCCAAATAAATCTTTTCATATTCAAGACTGATTCAATACCTATACATTACTTTTTGAATTTTTCAAATCGGACATTCCATTCAAAAGATTTTAAAAATATAAGGTCACGGGGCGCGTTCTCACCCAGCGCGGGCCCGGGCAAGACGCGAGTTAGAAGTGACTCGAACCCACCACGGTCTAAGTTTATCCTAAAACGTTGAAAAAATTTATGTCCACCCATGCGAAGCTGGGACAGGCCGCTAGTATTATATACGTTTAATTTTAAACAAAATCCACAGCCCTGGATGTAAATTACAGTTATTAGAGACTAGCGGCCTGTCCCAGCTTCGCATGGGTGGTCATAAATTTTTTGAACATTTTAGGATAAACTTAGACCGTGGGTTCGAGCCTCGCGTCTACTTATTTCATACATTTGCACGCCAGAGAGTGAAATCGCACCCCGTGCGTGACCCGTGGACCCGTTAACGTTTTTAATTTCGTCATATCTTTTAAATGGAATGTCCGATTTGAAAAATTTCAGAAGTAATCTATAGGTATTGAAACCGTCTTAATTATGAAAAGATTTATTTGGATAAGGATTAATACCAAGGCACAAATAAAGACCCATTTCTAGCGGCGGCATTTCAATTAATTTTTTATAATAAAAGAACACTTATTGTGACATAGTTATAATAGTTAGACATATGCTGTCGCGACATTTTTTGTAGATGATAACGTGTTCTACAAAATCGTAGTACATTATTTTGTTCTATCATCAATAGTTTTCGCAGCGCACGCGATGTAAGGTTTTTGTTTTCCACCTTGTGTTACATTATTGGAGTTTTAGTAAGGATCCCTGATTTTTTTGAAAATTTTATATAGCCTATGTTACTCTGGAATAATGTAGCAATCTAATGGTGAAAGAATTTTTGAAATCGGACCAGTAGTTTTTGAGCCTATTCGTTACATACAAAAATACAAAAATACAAAGCTTTCCTCTTTATAATATTAGTGTAGATTAGAGTATATAAAAAGTTTTAAGCATTATAAGACTTTACAAATTAACCGGTTGTTTGGTCTAAGTGACTCTCGTAGATAAACCTTGTAGTCGCTCATGTAAGCAGTGGGTTTAGTAATTACACCATTTGAGAAAACCACGCTTACAAACCCAAGTAAAGATTACATTGCTTCAAGTAAAATCCCATTATTTCCATTAGTCCTACGAAGCTACGCACCCAGACGATAAGTACCCAACAAAACAAACTTTGCAAATTATTGTAACGAACCGAAACAGAGTTTAAAGGGCAATTTAAATTTTCATTTTATTTCGTTACCAATATTCTGAAAGTTCCTACAACAAATATTTTGTCAGGGAACTTTTATTTGTACCTACCTAAGGAAACATTTCAAAGCTTGCCAGAAATGCTTTTGTAACGTTAGGCTTTATTTGAGTGTACACAGTATGATACTACTAATGATATTGTTGCGTAGGAGGCAAGATATACCATCATAATCACTTTGTTTTGTAAAGTATAAAATATAAACCCATTTTGTATGAGGTATATATTTTTAATTAAATTATAAAAAAAAGAGATGAAGGTTTATACTTATAAACCTTACAAAACTAGCTGAATAAAAAAAACTAAGATTTCATGCATGTATGAACAAAAAAGTCAAATTTTATTGTACATTTGACTTTTTTATACAAACATGCATAAAATTATTGTTTTTTTGTTAATTCAGCCAGTCCTATATCATTAAATGTATGTATAAATAACATATTACAGTATTTAGTTGTGAAAAAAAAATTAATCACCACAAACTACTTTTAAGAACGAAATAAATATTATTTTATCTTGTACTTCATAAATTTGCAACATAATATTCTGAAGTAAATCCATCTCCTAGCTAGAATATAGATTGTCTGTTTAACTGATGCAAAGTTCACCCGCTATTATGCTTTTATTCTACAAATTTCATAGGTAGGTTTCTATTCAGCAATATAAGAATATTTTCAATATAGCATGCTATTAGCTTATAAAAACGTGTAGATTAATAAATTGACTACGTTATTGCATCTAGCTGAATAAATAAATATTAAAATAATATAGATATTCCACACAGATACCTAGCTCAAAACTAAGTAAAGCTAGTACTATGGGAACTAGATAGCTGATCAATAGTTATTTTTTTATTGTTATATACATTTATTTAGAAAATATATTCTAACATCTAGACAGAAAACAAATTGTTCATACACAAATGTTTGTTCTCGGTGGGGATCGAGCCTACGGCCTAGGTGAAGGCAGTCTGTTAGAAACCTAGTAATTTTTTTTTAAAGAATCACTGAGTGCCCACAGTTTGCTATCACAGATTAATGAAGAACACACACACTTGCACACTACGCATTCCCCATTTGTCACGTTATCGACGGTCGACGTGTGTGGCGAGATAAAGCAACTGTTATAGACAGAGATTATTACTAATACATCAGATGTGCGATCTATGTTATCATAAATATAAAAATAAAATTATCACCTATGTGCTTGCGTGTCCATTATGCCCCACCAGACATGAATGAGGATATCATGACCTACGATGCACTGCCCTGCGTCCATCAACTTGAGGCATACAGATGTTAATCCTCATGTGCCTGTAATTACACCGGCAACAACACTCTTCAAACCGAAACACAGCAACGCTGCTTGGCGGCAGAAAAAAAGCGTGGTTGTGGTACTTCCCCGGACAAGCCACACACTCTACTTTTGTGCTGCATCATCACAACTACACGAAAGTAGAAGAATACAAGTTACGTCGGTAATTAACAAACTTTAACATACGTACTTTAACATATGCTTTGTATGTCTTCAATACGCAGAAACCCAAATAAGCGTGATTTTCGAACGAAATTCTCTTTGTAACTAGGTCGAAGGCGAAACTGTGGTTACGTGTTTGGCCGTCCTAAGGTTTCATTTCAGCAAATATCTTTGAAACTACCAAGTAATAACCCTTGATTAACCAACTTGATCATAACCGCAAATAAAGTACAGTCAGCAACATAAGTTGGTAACAATATCAGTTAGTAAATGCTTTTTTATTCGGCTACAGCTGAACAATAATTTTAGGCTTGAGACTATCATATCTTAATTCTAGAATTTATCTCAAAAATTAGCGTGATCTAAAAAAAATCAGATGTACAAATTAGAAATATTCATATAGGTACTTTAGTCGTACCTGTATACCTCTGCTAAGTCAGGGTTTTGCGTTATTGTTACTGGCACTCTTGTCCTTTGGTTGTAATTAAAACGGAATAAAAGAACATGTCAACACTACCAAACCTAATAAATACAGAAGTTATTTGTATATCAAATCCTTTAACCTATCCTGGCTGCTTACAAGCTTTGCTAAGTTTGGGGCTAGACAGTGCTGTGTGGAATGTCCACCAATTATATATTTATGTATTTTTATATGGAAATGGCTGCCGCCTACGCCGCCGCTTGTCTGCATAGCATACGTGCAACTTTGTTGACTGCATGCACATCGAAAGGACAGCTTGGCGGTATTTACATAATCACGATACGAAGTTAAATCGAACAGCAAGCTGTTGTTATAATATTTAGATCGTCCATTAACTTACTACTATGTTTATAATAGCTTGATAAAGCGAAGTTTTAATTTGTTTGCTAAAACTTTAAAGAAAATGAGAATTGAAAAAAAAAAGGATTAAAATAAGACATATTTGTACAGAAACGATAACGGCCATTGGTATAGTATTCAGTTTAAGGCTTTATAGAAGAAAATATAAGCACAATTAATTATTTATTATTTATTTAAATAATTTATTAATTTAATGCCTGATTTCACCATGCTCTGTTAGATTAACAAAGGATTAAAGGGCCGTTAAATATGACAAAATGTACGCGTTTGACATCTAAGGTTAGATTTAACGGCCTGTTAATCCTTGATTAGTAACTAACAGAGTATGGTGAAACTGATAACGTTAGCAAGTATAAGCGGTGCGTTTACGTTTTGCTGGCGAAATATTATGAATCCAATAATAATAATTGAAACTCTTTGCTGTTTTTAGTTTTAGGGAAATCTTAAATTAATGCATGCAACACTATATAATTGTCATATTCACATATTTGATTACGAATCTAGATCTAAGAATGAATAATATTAATTATTTTTTGCTTATTCGATTGTAATCTGTTTTGTGAATTTAAATAAATAAATAAATAAATAAAACTGGCCCTAAGCGTCTGAAAACTAACACGAAAATTGTTGTTAATATTTTCGGTTGTTTAATAAATTCGCATCGGCAGAAGATGCAGCGCAGAAGCATCTTAACCGGAACATTGGGGTATTAGCACCTCGTAGAGCACCGATTTTTTTATATGAAATATTAACTGAAAAAGTAAAAATTACAGAACACGATAAATATCACATCAAACGTCGGGCCAAACGTGTTTTGTTTGGAGTGAGACATCAAATAATTGTTATTACATGCACCTTATAAAATATTATTACCTTATCTTTTGCCAAAATCCATTTTCGTCCGTGTAGAAAGCCAACTAAGCAAAATTAGTTAGATCGATGTGCTCCGCTTCCTCTCCACGCGGCCTCGTTACCAGACACTCAAAAATCCCAATAACCAAGCTGAGCCCTTCAGAGTAATCGTAAAGTTGTATTCGCACCCACTCCATTGACCGTCGGCACCGGGGTCGTGCTCTATCAATGCGATCTATCCCGCCTCACTGGAGAAATAATAGTACCTACCCACTTACTTAGCCCGATGCTTCACTCCAAACGAAATCACAAGCGCGTTCTAGAAATCAAAAATAATAAAAGACAGTCAACAATTACCTACAGCAAAAAACTTACGTACGTTATGTTATTTTACGTAATATGGTCAAGTAAAGGCATACCGCTGGGTCCAAGGCATATATTTTCATAGTAATAAGTTAATTGATCGAGTGAGCGAAGCGAACGAAGATCTTAGTTTCAACTTGGGCGATTTGTCATTTTATGTATGTATATATGTATGTATGTATGTATGTATGTATGTTTGTCTGGCGATAACTTTAGAACCGTTGATCCGATCTGCATGAAATTTGATATGTCGATAGCTTGTACTTGAGAAATTTACTGGTAAGTATATGAGTAAAATCGGGTAAGAGGGTTTTTGAGATATGGGGTTTTTTAAGAGGGTAAAAAATAAAAAAAGTGACATAAAAAAATCAAATTACATGTCATATGAAAGGGCTTTGTTTGGACATTCCAAAACAATTTTTACTTTTTTTTGGGACGCTCGGTTTTTGAGATACAACAAAAAAGTTAAATTAAGATAACCAGCGATCCAAAAGCTCCCATCTCTAAGAGTTTCGTTGACATCAAGGTTTTTCTACTGGTCGGCCAGTTCCTTTGCTTTTTATAAAATTTTTTTTCTTGAAATAAATTAAGGAGGTACTCAGTTATCATAAAATGGTGACAACGACCAGATCTAATGATGGAGCCAAGGTCTGTTCAACGGAACTCTTCAATAAATAGGCCAATAGAGTTGAAACTTGGTTACCGTACCAAGTTAGTAGGCGGTAGTCAGAAAAAAGTCCAAACATAATGTTTGGACTTGCCTCTGACTACCACCTAATCAAAGTTTTGATGCGTTCGTTTGGTCGCATTTCGAGATCTCAGTTCGGGGCGAACTACTAGTCCTACTAATATTATAAACGCGAAAGTTTGTAAGTATGGATGGATGTTTGTTACTCTTTCACGTAAAAACTACTGAATGGATTTTAATGAAACTTTACAATAATATAGCTTATACGTCAGAATAACATAGGCTACAGTTTATAAAGATATTGTGTGACTAATCCTGCGCAGACGCAGTCGCGGGCTTGTATCGTAATAAATGAGTTCCTAAATATCGCTTACATGAATTTTATTATGCATCTATTTTATTTCGCCATATTGACTCTAAAGCCGGTAAAGCTGATATAGCTTAATTTTCATTGCAAGCTGTCTTGAAGAGACGAACTTGCCGGTTCTTCCCGGCGCGGCGACCTATCGTGCCCAATATCTGTTTTGAGCACCATTTACATCCGCCGCGCTAGGTCTTTTGAACCTGGGTTACTTTTTTTATATGTGCCTGTACGTTTATGCTGTGTACAGGGTTATTGGAGCAAGAGAAAGTATAGCCGTCAGCTCAACAGCAGTGGGTATCAGGGCATTACTTATAAACACTATTACTTATACTTTTAAGAGTAGTAGAGTTCTTTGTGAAGGGCTCGTCTGGGAAAGTACTACCACCACGCCTTTTTCTGCCGCCAAGCAGCGTTGCTGTGTTTTGGTTTGAAGAGTGTGGTTGCCGGTGTTTATAGGCACATGAGGCTTAACATCTGTATGTCTCAAGTTGATGGACGCAGGGCTGTGTATCGTAGGGCACGTTCTTATCGTGAGTGACTTACGCAGCAATGCTTTGTTATAGGTGATAGTTACTGTAGTTATAACAATAAACTATGCGCGCTGACTGGATAGGCGGGTAGCAACCGTACGCACCACGGTCGGGGGCACTTGATTCCAGGCGGCCAATCCAGGCGGACGTTATATAAATATGTGTTTTATTTGGTACCCAAGCAACCTGTACAGTACAGTTACCATCAGGTATCAGGTTACTTAGGTAACATCAGGTGGGCCATCTGCTTGTTCCGTCCGCTAGTCGTATAAAAAAAAACAATCGTCCAAAACAAACCCACCAATTGGTAGTGACGAACACTGACAAGGCGAATTCACTCAACGTTCTGTGTGAAAATATATTGCCACTTGGTAAAAGCTCAGAATAATAACTTTAATCTGAGGGCAAAAGTATAGCCTAAAAAATATCTAATAGTTATTCAGTCTTTGACTAACTTTTGCCCTTGATCTCGTTGTTGTGGATTTCCCTTTAGGATATTTTACACACTAAAAAGTATCTTTCGATAAAAACATTTTATAAAAAAAGAGTGCTTTTAGGTTGTTGAGGACTCTAAAACCTCGCAGCTTTTACAACAATCAAAACAAAACCTTTTATAAAGAAAAACAATTACGCACTTAAGACAGTGTCGCAATTACTAAAATGCATCCGGAAACAATCCAGTGCAATTATTGGCAGAGTGCAGTCTCCGTTGGAGTAGGGTTGCCAGCTACCAGTATTAAATTTCGGTTTTGCCGGAAGATTATAATATCACGCCTTTGCCAGAAGGCACTCTAAATTAACCTAGAACTAGAACCATAAAAAAACTGCTATTACCGCGTACACATGTATCCTTGATTTTATTATAATATCCCAAAGTTATTAACCGAGTGGGAGTTTATGTAAACACTCAAAAGCTAATAATCAGACAATGACTTACTATTGATCTGAATAAAAACTGAAAAATGTTTGCTATATGTATATAAATTAAAACCAGTTTTATATGCTGTCGTAAAAAAAAGTAAAACCTTGTTGAGTTTGTAAAAGTGGTGTTGATGTTACCATCAAAAATTCATGTGCACAATGCCAGGACTCTCAAACGGTGAAGGAAAACAACGTGAGGAAAGCAGCATGTCGTAGAGCCTAAAAAACAGTACGATAACATGTGTCAAGTGTTCGAAAGGAGCTTGGGGCGCACTTAAAATCCTTTCACCACACTGTTTCGAAAGAACTAGTGGCACGACAAGAGAAGTAACCATCCTGTTAAAAAAAAAACCAGTCCGGCTTTTCGGATGCACCAGCCCTACTGTCGATCAAACTATCGAGAACGCGTCGAGGGCCGCACAATGGCGACGACTCATAATTAAAAATGGCCGACGATTCAAAGCACTGAGAAATACCCTCGGATCGTTAAAACTTTAGAATAACCTAAAAAAACATCAAATAATTCATGAAGATTTCGCCCAAATTGTGCGATAACTTAGTTTGTAACAGTTCGTTAAGGGTTTCAGCAGTGACGCTTTGTTAGGTGCTAACTGGAGCGGATGAAATGTTAGGTAGCTGATTATAAATTTGGAAAAGTTTCAAGATGACCTCTATCCGTTTCAATAGATTTATTTTAAAAATTATTGAAACAATGAAATATTTATAGGGAGTTTTGAAATCGAGAGAGAATATCTCATAGGTATGAATGTAATAACCTACCTACCTACGAGTACAAGGTTTTTTATACCACACTCTCAACACACTCTAACTGACATCTTGTTAGGTAGACATACTTTTAGTAAGTTTTCTATTATAGCTGTAGATATCTTTCACAATGGCTTACTTCCTCACTTTCCAGGTACAAAATTGTAAGTTACCAGTTTTTCAGTTTTTTTTTGTGAAGGTTTAACTTCACTTAACTTCAATTAGTTTATAAATGTTTCAAAAAGATGATAAAACTAGTAGTTCGCCCCGAACTGAGATCTCGTGATGCGACCCGACGAACGCATCAAAACTTTGAGTACGTAGTAGTCAGAGGCAACATTATCTTTGGACTTTTTTCTGATTACCGCCTACTAACTTGGTATGGTTACCAAGTTTCAACTCTATTAGCCTATTTATTGAAGAGTTCCGTTGAACAGACCTTGGCTGCATCATCAGACCTGGTCGTCGTCACCATTTTATGAGAACTGACTACCTCCTTAATTTATTTCAAGAAAAAAAATAAGAAAAAGCAAAGGAACTGGCCGACCAGTAGAAAAACCTTGATGTCAACGAAACTCTTAGAGATGGGAGCTCTTGGATCGCTGGTTATCTTAATTTAGCTTTTATTATTTTATCTCAAAAACCGAGCGTCCCAAAAAAAAAGTAAAATATGTTTTGGGATGTCCATACAAAGCCCTTTCATATGACATGTAACTTGATTTTTTTATGTAACTTTTTTTATTTTTGCCCCCTTAAAAAACCCCATATCTCAAAAACCCTTCATCCGATTTTACTCATATACTTACCAGTCAATTTCTCAAGTACAAGCTATCGATATATCAAATTTCATGCAGATCGGATCAACGGTTCTAAAGTTATCGCCAGACAAACATACATACATACATAAAATGCCAAATCGCCCAAGTTGAAACTAAGATCTTCGTTCGCTTCGCTCACTCGATCAATAACTTAAAAGAAGATATCCCAACAAAAACTTGTGTTTTATGTATTTTTTTTTGAGACGTTCATTCTTGTATTTTAATTAAATGAAATCCATTTGACATTGATTTAAAATCACTAAGGGTAGTCTAATTCTAGATTATATTGTTTTACCTACTTTAAATAGAGGCGATGGGCTTGCAACCTTTCACATATGGAATACCAACTTCTGCAAAAAGATGAGTATGTGCCAAATGTGATATTTGGACGTACCTCTGACTACCCCGTTAAATAGACTTATAAATCTTTAAGTTGGGTAATCGCAACTAAGATGCAGAGCACTGGTGGTCTAATGGTAGCGGCCCCGCCTTCTGATCCTAAGGTCGTGGCTTTGAAACCGGTCGTGCATCAATGAGTTTTTCTGTTCAAAAACGTATGTGCACAATGCCAGTACTCTCAAACGGTGAAGGAAAACATCGTGAGGAATCCGGCATGTCGTAGAACCTAAAAATTTCTATAACATGTGTCAAGAGTTCGAAAAGAGCCTCTTGAGGCGCACTTAAAATTCTTTCACCACACTGTCTTACTGTTAGAGACTAAGATATCTAAGGGGATATCTGGGGATCAAAGTCGTGAAGCTGTTTGCTGTATACTTTTTTAAAATAATGTTTAAAGGAAAACATAAAAATAAACACGTTTTTTTCCGTCACGTATCACGTACCTCATAAAAAGTGTTAGCACGCACCAGGGCACTATTATTTACCCTGGAATTAGGAACACGAAGCCTCGCTTACCACCACGTTTATTAGCTTGGAAACTGCTGTGGCAAATACTTACAGAGATGCTGTTGAATTTATAAATTTGTAGTGGTATTTAAATGACACATACATCTGGTAAGTTCTCAAAATCTGAAAATAGAGGTACGTCCAAACATTTTATTGAACACGTGCCCACTTTTTGATTTGTATATTTCCACGTACATTTTAAAAAGATCAACAAAATTTTGTGGTATTCCTATTTGGTTATGAAGATGCCAAAAGGCTCATCACTAAGTTTTCGTTTGCTTAATTATTGATTAATAGACTCAACAATTAAATTGGACATTAAATTTGGTGAAGATGCTAAACCTAAAATAAATTGAGGTTTATTATTTTGAACTAACGGCCTGTTTCTGAAAGCTCGATCAAAACTAATCGGATGTCAAGTCACTTGCTATCTCTATTTAATTCGATGTAATAGCTGAAATGGCGAGTGACTTGACATCCGATTAGTTTTGATCGAGCTTTCAGAAACCGGCCGTAAGTCTTTAGAGTCTGAGGATCTCTATAACTATAACGCAAACGCACAATCACTATGAAATTATCAAAAGCATTTTAACTATCGATCCAAAGGTTGTTTGGTAGAGATCGTTTTCGCAATAAGACTGCCCATTGTACTTTAAATTTTTATGTTTAATTTTTTCTTCGACTTTAAGATGTGGTGTGCAATAAAGTATTTATTATCCATCTACGAGTATCTATCTATCGATTATTGTTAGTATAGTTAGGTGAGTTCTATAAATAAAATCGCTCCTTATAGCCAAAGAAAAATTACTCTTACTACAAGGACATAAAAGCGAGCAGAATAAAGCGTATCCGTATGTACGTTAAACGTTTAAAAAGTGCCGTAAAAGTCGTAAAATATTAGCCCGGCTGGAATAGCCACTATATTTTATGATTCCCGCAAAACTTGTAGAACTAAGCTTATTGCGAAGTTCGCGAACGAAACAGTAAGTAGTAAACAGAAGGTCGCTCCCTGAGGCGCTATCCCGGAGGTGATGAGATGGAGATAACAGACGAGGATCCGATGTCGACGTCTGACCTCCCGCGAGCTATACATAGCACCTAGTCTTTTGCACCATTCGCATGAAGGATTACTCTTTTTGGATTTTCAATTTTATTGTGACTGTCTCTTTTTCATTTGTTTTTCTTGAACACTGAACATTGATGACTCAACAATGTAAGGTTAAGTGGAGTATTAAACAGTTGAACATGATGGTTTGAAACCTTATAAGTCTTATGGCTTTGAGAGTAAGATGCGCACATTTAACCCCAAAAATCCACTTTCCATCAACTCTCAGTAAAAGCATTAAAATAAAAATTTGTGTTTCTTTTTGTAGTGCCCATTTATTTTAAGAAGGCACATAGCCTTACAACTATGACATGACATATATAGGTATGATACTATATGACAGCTACATAAGAATATTTTTAAAGGAAAGGTTGAAGGAAAGCGAGGAAGAAAACGGCCAAGAATAAGTTACGTTGATGGAAACTGCATCAGATGAGACAGAGAGAGCTAAGTTCTTAAGGCGAATGGCTACCCCGATACTAGCGCCACTACATATTTTATTTTATCATTACGTTATACAAAGGAATTATCAAAAAATCGGACCGCGCGTAGACGATACCTATCACAAGCTTTTTTTTAATGTATCTGTAATAGTTTTATAATGTACTAGTGGCTTCCCGCGGCTTCGCACGCGTTGAAGTGGTGAACCGTGATTGAGCCACAAACATCCAAACTTCGTAACTTTCGCATTGATTTGTATATTATTAGGGTAGGATTTTAAATACCTACGTAGGTATAAGAGATACCTATAGGCGTACATTACCTATATTAGGTAGGTAGGTATAGGTACTGAGTTTAGCACAAACATGACAAATACAACAAAGATAACCTTACATTGAAAATATGTACTCATTTGTTTCTAGTTTCTACCCCAAAAACAAACGAAACTAAACAGCTTCACGACTTTGATCCCCAGGCACGGTAGATACTATCAGATCTCTTCGTACCAACTCAAGATTCCCGTTTTTAGAATGTCCCTTACAAACATTGACGCCTCGTTGTATCCTTTTTACTCGAGCGCAATGGAGGTGGGTAACGTTTTAGGGGTTGTTTTTGAAAATCAAACTGTATTCTTGTTATTTATCCACAGAACACATTTTCTTTTAGTTTGAAGTTAATTACACTACGCGTTAAAAATCTCCCATACAAACCTTGAAACATTGGCAGTCATTTGCACCCTTTGCAGGGGAAGTTTAAAATATTGAAAACGTGATTTTCAATTATTTATTGTGGAGTTTATTTACTTTAAGTTTGAAATCAATCGCACTATGCTTTAAAAACTCTCCTATACTAACTTTTACAGTTATTTGCACCCTTTGTAGTGGTAATTATCAAAAATTAAAAGTTTCATTCTTAAATATTTATTTCTTAGTATAATATTTACCCCAAGTTTTAAGTCAATCGCACCACGCGTTAAAAAACTCCCATACAAACTTTTACATCCCTTTACATACTTTGCAGGGGTGGTTTTAAAATATTGAAAACGTGATTTTAAATTATTTAGGCAGATACTTGTTTCAAGAGTTTAGTTCCTATTGGTGGCCACCAAGCTCTCCAAACAAGGTATCTGACTGAGTAACACGAAACAAAACTATTACACACACACACATTAAAAAAAACACACTATTAGACACATTAAAAAAAGCTTGTAATAGGTATCGTCTACGCGCGGTCCGAATTTTTGATAATTCCTTTGTATAACGTAATGATTAAATAATATATGTAGTGGCGCTAGTATCGGGGAAGCCATTCGCCTTAAGTTAAGAATAAGAAGATAATTAGATTATTTATGTACCTTACTGACAATGATATATTTTTCATTTTTGTCACATTGGGTCTGGCTTAGTTATCTTAGATACACCGTGATCCGTATCCGTATTCGGATACAGATAGTAGTGTGTGTGCACTTGTAGTTTATCTTGTGTGTGGACGGGTATAGTTGCAGCGCCAGTAATAAACTAGCCACTGAATAAGACGGATGTTTCATTGCCAACCGACATACAAGTACTCCGTATTATGATAAAAAACGGATCGAATCTGTTCGAAGAGTGTGGTTGCCGATGAAATTACAGGCACATGAGGCTTAACATCTCTATGCCTCAGGTCGATGGACAAAAGGCAGTGCATCGTAGGGCACGTCCCTATCGTACGTGACTTACGAGGCAATGCTTTGCTATAGGTGATGGTTACCACTTCATATCAGGTGGGCCAGCTGCTTTTTCCACCAGCTGTATAAAAAAAACAGTTACCTTCTGTACGTAACTCACTGTGCCAAGTACATAAGTCCTTTACAAGACATCTCGCGGTATATTGACTCCGGTATTGGCTTGCGAACTTTGCTCTATGTAGTCACTAGTCACTGAGTGGAAGTTAGGAAAACTATTCCGAGCTGATTGTGTTTTACTTTGTAAGTTGTTTTCTTATTCTCGTAAATGATTTTTGATGCGGACTGTTATGGAGCAGTTTTATTTTAATGTTATACTACCAAGTAAGCAAACAAGCGTACGGCTCACCTGATGGGAAGCGGTTACCGGAGCCTATGGACGCTTTGACGCTTGCAACACGCGCGCTGCTGACCCTTTAAATATTTTAAAACGCCCTTTACTAGGTACTTATATTTCACACTACTATTGATACTTCTTATTTTGACTAATGAGGAATTTTAAAGTTTTTATGATATCCCCAATTTTTTTTGATGCTATTTGCTGATGGAACAAGCAGATGGCCCACCTAATGTTAAGTGGTAACCACATGGTCTATTTAGAATAATGTTTACCCAAACGCAATTTTCGGTACATTGCGATCACTTGTATGGACATTTCAAAATATTGTCCTTGTGCTACATACTGCAAGTAAAAATTAAAAAATGAACTAAGTCTGATAGTAGGCATCTGGCTACTAAATCATCATCACCTATTTAAAGCATTGCCTCGCAAGTCACGCACGATGAACGTGCCATACGATGCACTGCCCTGTGTCTATTCACTTGGTGTATCCTTTTTTTGTGGTTTATAATAGTCACTCTCTAGTCTATACTCTTACTCTTGTAAAAAAAGAGATGGACTCACAGCCAATTCTACAGTGTTTTTTTTTTCTTTTTATGTGCTCCATTTATGGCACCTTTCCGTTATTTCGACAGAAAACCTTACCAGCGTCAAGTGAAGTTGATAAAATACTTTATTGTCAAAAAAATCCAGTATTTTCAAGCATTTGGTGGTCGTTTTCTTCAAACCCACAAGAAATATTTTCGTAATTCTCTTTTATTACATAAATATATGTCATCGGTGGGGATTGACCCACTACCTAATACCGCGTTTACATTCACACATTCGCGCTGCCATTCGCGTGGATGGAAATGTGGCCGGTCTTATGTCCGCGGCAGCGTCGCCGGCAACGTGTGTTCACATTTAGCCTGGACACTTATGGAGCGCCGGCAACGCGAACGTCAATGCGAGCGGCAACGCGAGCGGACATGTAAGTGGCCTGTTTACATTCTCGCATTGCCCAAGTCCCTGCTCATGTCTCTGCACATTTCCACGAACATGAGCTGATTGTAAACGCGGTATAAAGCGCAGAAGGCAGAGCTACTAACTGAGATCTGAGGCCAGTAAACATACTAAAATATAAATTTATACTCCAGTCTACTATAATATATATATTTGTTTTGTATAAAACCGTCATCATTTATCTTTTCAATTTATTTATTTAGTGAACATAAAACAGAGGAGACAAAATCACTGAAAACTGCATAAGTAAGACTTGTGTCGCAGTGTAATAGAATGAATTCAACTATGTAATATTGTTTGTATAGTGACGTTACGATCAATGAATCAGTTATAGTACGATTCAGTCTATTTGTATGTAAAATGAGGCGCAATAAAAAGCGGGGAGAACTGTAAGTTACCATGTACGTCTTGGATTCGGCAAATATCAGAACCCTACACCGCTAGACAAGTGTCTGAGAAGCGCAAACGAACCGCAATATAAAATCCTTTGCAAATAAACCTAACACTAACACATAGACACATTATCTTAAGTATATTGTCATTCAGGAGAGTACTGTTTCTTGGGCCACAGCTATCGCTATTCCAGGAGACAGCCTCACATTTTACTGTTGATTTTATTATTACCAATAAACATTTTTCATTCTCATTTCATTTTCCTGTGTCGTGGGTAAAAGTAATGAGTACCATGGATACTATCAGACCCAGGTCTGGAACAAATATATGAAGATGATGCCAAATGTTTGTATTGCTAATAGAATATACGCAAGATTTATTGCGTTACAGAGATCACACATATTATAGTAATAATAATGCTTATTCCTATTTGTTCATATTACAACACTAACTCCCACGTGGTACGTATCTAAGAAAATAAAAGAAATCTGCCACTCGCAGAATACAAAAATAAGTGATCACAAAAAATCGTTTGCGTTATGTTTCTCAAACACCACTTGTCTAAGGGCACCGGAGACCCAAAGACCCGGAAGCATCCACCGCCAATGAATTAGCCAATAAAAACAAATTGAACCAAATAAATTTCACATTACGCCTGTTTTTCTATTGCCTCAAGTTTGGGGGTGAGTTTTATAAATTAAATGAAAATGTTTTTTATTCAACAAGCTCTTTCATCTCAATTCGATATTTATTACAATGCCTTTGATCGTCAGCTGTTTCATTCAAGTCTATGTGAATATGGCGAATGAAATCTGTCTACAGATTTTTTACATACGTTGGACTGAAAAGTGATAATCAAAAGTGGTAGTAACATTGCACTAGAGAGCACTGGTGGTCTAGTGGTAGCGGCCCCGCCTTCCGATCCTAAAGTCGTGGGTTCGAAACCGGTCGCGCACCAATGAGTTTTTCTATTCATAAATTTACGTGCACAATGCCAGTAGGTACTCACGGTGAAGGAAAACATCGTGAGGAAACCTAAAAAGTTAGACATAGACATAGACATAGACAGACATTTATTTGCTAAAAAAACACACATACACATACAAAACAATAAAAGCTAGGAAATGGCTAAACAGAGATATATATTGCAGTCCTTTGTTGGTATGTAGGTGCTTGTGTGCTGCAGCAGCAAAAGGGTCTCGACTCAGCGTATGCCTCACTACTACTATTATAGAAGATAGGCGCTGTTATTCTGCCGAGACCTTCAGCCAATAAACCTTGTGAGAAATTTATAAGTGTGGAGTGTTCTGTTATAAAATACGTTACAATTATGTTGAAAATAAACAGTACATACATATGAATCATATAAAAAATGGTAATAAACTTACATCGTGCAGTAATAGGCGAGTGTGTGTTTTATGCATGGGCTTCCATGATTCCCCCAGTCTCTTAAGAGTCTGGTTATCACAGAGGGAAACCCACAACATGTGTGTGTGTTAATAAAGGTACATATATTATACAAAAAGGTACATAGACTAAATATATGAACTTATAATCTAACAAGTGAATGGTGCACCATAGCTATTCACACCAGACAACCCAGTTTTCTGTTGCTCCAGAACGAAACATTTAAAACGTTTTTTAAAAGTAAACTTGGATTTCAACAGTCGTAAAGGAGGTGGAATATTATTCCAACACTTGGTTGCCTGGTAGCGAAAACTCCCCCGAAATGCGACGGTTTTGTTTTTACTATAGTGCAGCAGATTCCTTGTAGACCTTTGGCTATACTTGCTATCGGAGTGATCAAGTTTTGCGTATAGATACTCTGGCTTACCGGACATCATAACGCAGTGGACCAGTACTGCCATATGTAAACGCCTACGTGATTCCATATTCAGAGTAGACGTGTTGTTTAAGTATGGTGTTGTTTAAGTTACGTATGGTGTTGTTTAAGTAAGTTCTATAACAAGTGTAAAGTGCTCGAAAAGAGCCTCTTGAGGCGCACTTAAAATCCTTTCACCACACTGTTTCGAAAGAAACTAGTGACACGACAAGAGAGAGGTAGTAAGAAGATTACCTAACTCCATTGTTGCAAAGTCTCGGTCTATAAATTCATTAAGAAACAGGAAGTGCTTACGGAGAGAGTTGAAAAGGAAAGTTTATAAGTTTGTAGCCACTAATAGTGATATTCAGTTTTCCAGTATTCGGTTGCTTGCTTCTTAGAAATGTTCTTATTATTTGAGAAATCTTAATGTAGTAAAGTGAATGTGTGCAAAATTAATCCTTCTAAAAAAACGGTGAAAGAAAACATCAACGGTTCGTTCTAGATTAAAAATAAAACCGGCCAAGTGCGAGTCGGACTAGCGCACGAAAGGTTTCGTACCATTATCTATAAAATCGGGAAAAAAATCACGTTTGTTGTATAGGAGCCCCGAAATTAGATTCGATTCGAATTTGACAGTTTAACAACTGTCTAACTATCACGGTTCATGAGATACAGTCATATAATAATAATAATGGTGACAGACGGACAGACAGACAGACTGACGGACAACGGAGTCTTAGTATTAGGGAACCCCAATTTTTTTTTAAATATATTTTTGCTCGCAATTTCTCGCAGGTGGACCCTGAAAATAACATTGTTTGGACGTACGTCTGAGTACCAATAGATATCCTCAGGAATCGTAGTGTCTACCATACATAGGAATCACAGTTGCTAAGAGATTTTTAGTTTATAAACATTCTCACGAAGTCGATAGGAGCACAGAGAACCTGTGATCTAGAGGAAAACCACGCCTTCAGATTGTTAGGTCATGGATGTGAATCCGACCGTGAACAAATAACATTTTCTCTCACTGGTTTTCACATCAGGAGAAAACCAGTTAATATTCTAAGTATTTGGACGTACCTCCGCTGAATTACAACTCTTCAAAGAATTTGCTATTTGGTACGAAGAGATCTGAGAGATAACTGCCGTGCCTGGGAGTCAAAATCCTGATAAGATATTTCTTTTCTGTTTCATTCTGATAAAGATGGAACAAGTAGGTATAGCTTACATGGATAAACACGAATAGTTATTCAAGCACTATTATACTAAATCCTCAAGAAACGTAAGACACTTTCCCAGAAAAGTATCATAGCTCAAATCTCAGTAGGTATCTCTCGTTAATCAGAGGCGCGAATTTCTACGAATGTGCTTTTCCCCTAAGATACCTCATTCCATGAACCAATAAGTTTGAAAATAACCAGGCATTAGTAATAAAAAGGTAGATAGTGGCATCTCGAGATGCTGAAAAAAAATAAAAAAAAGCTACCTCATTCGGTGGAAATGCTGCTTCACCAAAAATAAAATACACTCTTGAAAATCTCTAATAGAAATAATTAATTCTATGAAAGCCTGCCCTTTCATTTCTTCATTCCAGCTGAATATTCATTTATTGTATTTACCCATTCGTTTTTATTATAATAAGGCGGTGATACAAGACGAGGAGAAATTCCGTTGCGGTGTATCCTATCTTCATATATATAATTCTCAGTACGTGTGTATGTCACTGAACTCCTCCTAAACGGCTGGACCGATTTGAATGATTTTTTTTTATGCGTTTGGGTGGCACCCTGGATGGTTTAAATTCACAAATGAGCCCGGCAGATGGTGCTGCAGTCGGCTTTCATTTCATACTTTGTTTAATATCCTAATCGCTTGAAATTATGCCGGAAAACGTCTGTCGGGTCCGCTAGTCTTATATACAATCCTGACTCCATGGAGTCTGAATACACACTGCGTATAGGATATCAGAAGTTACACGTATCACAACACGCAAACCTGAAAAATATAACTGCAGAAGCAAACATTTTGTCCAGGCACAGGATCGATCCCGCCATTTTGTATTTCAGCTGGTTAATAACCCACTGGGCCACAGTGGTCGTCTTTATAACTCGCTGGGATTCCATCCTTATTATGAGCCTGCAGAAGTCCCACTGCTGGACTAACCCCTTCCCCATACAATTATGAGCCTTCTCCATTCAAACGATTTAACGCGATGTTTTTTCAAGGTCCAGTGGCGTAGCTAGGTGGACAAGGGCCCCGGTGCATAGAGGAAGAATCGGAATCTCATCCCCTCTTTCCACATAGCTTGAACTTATATTGGGAACTTATATAACTTTAAAATAAAACATTAAAAAACATTGTGAGCAGGCTTAACGTTTTCTAACTTTGGGAGCTGGTTGACCCTCTCTTTTCAAAGCTTTGGTTAGAGGGCCCCATGAGCTCCGGGGCCCTGGTGCACTGCACCACCTGATGGCCCCACGATAGCTACGCCACTGTTTATATTGGGTTCCTTTACATTTCTCGTAAAAAGTTTTTTACAGTTGCCGTACCGCACCAATACGCACCGCAGCCTTACTTTTGGGAAAACGCTGAAACCAACAGCCGACCTGTGAATTTTAATGCCTAAGCTTTGAACAATGCTCCCATTTTCCCGGTAAAAATAGACCGGATATTGCAGATTGTGGAAGCAGTTCTGACGTTTTCACAACACGTCGACAGCTCATACTATGTCTACTTATATCTGTTACAGTCAGCGGCAAATATAGATAAGCATTTATTTACAAGCAAAATTAATACAATGAATACAAGTATTTACAAAATGTACAAAATACATATGAAACAGCTGAGCTATCTGCGGACCGTTGCAATCGATCTAGAGATAGCTCAACTGATCCAAATCAGTGCCAATCGGAAGCGTCCCCAAGACACTAGCTGCATTGCCACGCTGAATGGCATTTTTATTTTATGTTTATTTCGTAAAACTGCGCCCTTTTGGTATTTTTTATTTGGTACCTGACAATGGCAGGATCGGCAAACCAAAGTTGTAATTTCGTTGCAAAATTGAGCCAAGAGGAGCGTTGTGTAACTGAAATTGACAATCTAGTTTTGACGCTGCCCGTACGTATATGATGTATGTACAGGGTGGAGCTCATTTCGAACAACTAATTAGTTAGTTTAATTAAAATAAGATAAGATTTCGTGATTTTTCTTGCATTTAATTTACCACGTTTGTTAAAGAGATTTATTTGATCCTAGTGATTGATCCTAGCGATCGAAATTTCGACTCCAAAAGGTAAATGGCTCGTTTATGGGGAACGGTATACGCTTCTATAATAAACTTCCAGAAAGTGCCACTGGGCTTCCTATTAGAAAATTTAAAGCATACATTAAGAATAATCTAATAAGTAAAGCTTATTATACTTTAGATAGCTATATTGATGATAAAAGTGCGTGGCCCGATGTCCCGGTCGCTCTGCCCATCGGCAGCTAACATGTCTGCAATGTCTGTACTGTACCTACTATTGTGTGTTTTATTTTTCTCTGATTTAATAGATTGTATTTAATTTTATGCATTAGGTATTATTAGTTTGAAGCGTAGCTGTCTTATAAATTTGATTATGTTTAACTTTTTCTGTATGCCTACGCCTCACTTAACTTCAATAATATATTATATTACATTGTAAAAGGATCATACAAAAGAACGGTAGGAACCAAGCCGTAAGTTTGTTGCCTGTTCTTCTAGGCTTTGGTCGCGTGGAACTGGCACCTAGAGTCACCTAGCTTTAAGACGTTTCAAAGTGATCCTTGTGATTTTATTGAATAAATACCTATTGACTTTGACTTTGACTTTGACTTTGATGCCTTAAAAGTACAGGATGTTAATTTACAAATTTTAGCCGGGTGTGGCAAGCGAAATTTAGAAAAGCTTTGAATGCAGTTTTCTTCCTTTTTAACAATAAAGGAATGTTTCCTTTGAGTAAAATTTTCTATCTCCAGTATTTAAAGTACTTTCCCTTCAGGTGGCGTTAAAAAATTCCATCCGGTATATTAGTAGGTATGTAAATACATTTTCTGCTGCAATGCTACAATTTCCGCTCCTTGATAGTATTGACAGAACCTGATATGGTTTATTCAAATGATAGAGACTGAATATTCCAAAACGATTATTTTAATTTGTGCGATAACCCTGATATTTTAAACGGTTACTCACCTTTTCCTCAACTCATTTCTGTCTCATGTTATAAAGAGGAAGCTTCATTTCTCTTGATGATTTTTGTTTTCTTGATCGTCACAGTGCTAAGGCCACCTTTTCATGCATGCCACTGTTTACTGAACGCTGTAGGTAGTTAGTGCCTAGGAAGTTATGCCAGCACAGAATCTCAGTCTAGTCAAACTTATTTATATGAAAGTCAAACTCGATACGTGAGAAGCTGACTAAGCCATTGGTTTTCACATACCGCAAAAGCATTGTCAAAAAGCACTAAAACATACATTACTAAAAATAAAATAAATAAATAATGAGCTTTCCACACTCGTCCAAACTAAGCAAACTGGTGGTACGCAACTGGTTTTTGAAACCACGACCATGGAATCATGACGTCGGCTAAAATCTCTTGGGTTACAATTACTCAATACAAGAAGTTTCACGTAAATACGACTTTTGAATTACACTGCGCGGTATGCGAGGCAGCGAAAACGCGACTAAGGAACGATCACTGGGTTGCCCCGCATTGTAACTTAAAACATCTAGCTAGACGATACTTTACTTTTCATGGTAGATCTGCTGACTCCAATACCTTCAGCTGTTAAAGCCTCCGTAATCTCTCCAGCACACGTACGGCACGAAATTTCCATTTCTCAAAAATACGAAGGACCGTTCTCTAGAGGTTTAACATCTTTATCTTTCCAAGCTTGAGAGAGACGCTTTTCCTGATTCTTTAAATGAAATTTAGCGTAAAATGGTGATTTGATAAATGTAAATAATGCTTACCAGAGGCACACTGTCCACCTAACATAGGATAGTGATTTCGAATCTTAGAACGCCGTCATATTTTTTAAAATGATTTCGTATATTTTATTAGCTTACAACTTTACCTCTCTTATGAATGGAACTTTGTGAATTATATCTTAGTTAAATTAAATTAAAGCATATTTATTTCTCTTGGGTAACGACTTTTTTCTTGTTTGACTTGTTTCTCGTGGTTGACGACTGAGATGACGGATGATAGAGGGAAGTGGAGAGAAAAGACCTGTTGTGCCGACCCCACATGAAGTGGGATAAGGGCAGGAAGATTTCTTTCTCTTGAACAAACCTAGCAGAACAAGTAAACATATGAATACTTGGCTCCTAGCGTTTTTTGTGTGTTCTGTGTTACAATTTACTTTATTTTTATTTTTTTTAATGATTTCTCGTGCACGCTACATTGGGAAAAAATATATCTTCCCTCCAAATTTGATAGATATTTTTCATAGTTAATTATCTATGAAATTTGCATAGCTCAATCTATTTTAGATTGAGCTATGCCTTGACAACCCTAATAACCCTCACAACAGTTTAATTCATTATGATAAAAAATATTTTTAACGGGTTACAAAAATACGTAAAAAACTTAAGTTCGTTGCAATAAACTGAAAAAGCCACGCCGAAAAAATTGGGCCAGAGATAATTCATCATGACGGCACCCAGTGTGCTCCATCCTTAAATTTAATTACAGTCACAAAATGAAGCCCTCGCTTCTCATTACTTATAATTATAGCTTAGACTTGAGGTTTCTTTATGTGCCAAGTTAAATTGTATTCTGTATTCTTGTTTACAAAGTTGAGGTATCAGTGTCAAGCGGGGATCAAAGCTCTAAAGCAGGGATGGCGAAGCTTTTGAATCAAAGTGATTTTTTTTCTAAAAAAATATATATATGAGATCATAGTCGTGTCGTCAAATAATTTCAACTAAAATGCAATAATATTATTTATTATTATAATAACTATAACGAAAATTCCAACCAGTGTCCCACAGGCCGCAGGGCAATAAAGCCAAGTAGTCTCTGACCGCATCTCGAAATAGCGGTTTGAACTATAGATGCAAACTGATTTGATCCGTGGCGTGCCAAAATATAGTGTTGTGTGCCATCAATGGCACGGGTGCTATTGGTTTTCCATCCCTGTTCTATAGGATATGGGATTAGCTTGTTCTTTTAAAAGCTAACCCAGTAAAGTGAAAACTTTACTACTGGTTAACTGAAAGATAACAACTATTAGTCTTTTTACTTGATTTTATTTCTCCAAGTTTTTTAACAACCTCTCGATGTTCGCGTAAATCGAGTACGTCCATGTTCTACCCACATGCCACGAGCCAGCCTGCTTGAGTCAAAACATCGATCCGCTACAAAGGAATGATCTTAAATAAATTGATTATTAGAATTATTAGGAATAACATGAAAACGTGACTTAATTAAAATATCTAATATCAATAATCCTACTTATTGTCTATTTGCTTTCAAAAGGTAGGATAATAATTTTATGATTTTCAATCAACTTGAACGTGATAGTAACGAAATTAAAGTCAGTCTTATTTTATGTATTAATTTTCTGTTCAGCTATTTGATGTCCTTGATGTCCTATTTAATGGCTCTTTAAAAAATGGGCGTAGGCCAATTTCCTTTAAATTTATCAATGAAATGGCAACTTTGGTTTTCAGAAAGTAATTTCTTGAGGCGTGTCTACAAATAAAATTCAAAAATTTGATCAAAAGTGCTATAAAATATTCGAGCTTTTCAAACCATAAATGTTCATCTACTTTTATGGCTGACCCGCTAATCATTGACGATAGTGTAATGTAGTAATCACAATTTTCGATAGTGGCACTCTCGACTAAGCAGATACTTTTTTGTTGCTGAATAAACTTTTTTTCCTGTAGTATAAGATTATTACAATCGCAGATGTCGGCAAGCACGCGGGTAAATTGAAGTGGGATTGGGCAGGCCACGTCTGCCGCATGTCGGATGCGTTATGGGCTAAATCCACCACAGATTGGACGCCTAAAAACGGAAAACGACCTCGCGGCAGACCGCGGCGGAGATGGAGGGACGAAATAGACGCCTACATAAAGAACTGGTCCACAGCAGCCCAAAGTAGAAGCGACTGGAGAGAAGGAAGGGAGGCCTTTGCCCTGCAGTGGGACACTACAGGCTCTTAATAATAATAATAATAATAAGATTATTACGAGGCTGACACACCCTGTCACACCACGTCTCGCTCGCACATTTCAACATTTTTGAAGATGTAAAATTACTGGAGGTAAGAAAGTAATGAAGAATCGCAAACAACTCAGTTTCGGAAAGGTTTGCCAAAGACATAATTTTTATCTCAACTAGTTTTCTTATCTTCAGTACGAAAACTAGTAAAGCAAACTTTTTGAAAGGAAAACAACTTGGTTGATTGCGGTTTTTCATAAATCAAATCAAATCAAATCAAAAAGTTTATTTGCAACTATGTAGGTAGATAAATAGTAGGTGGATAAAAAATTATAAAACTTATAAACTAATACACAAAAAATATATATACATAGTTAAACAGAGTTGCAAAATGGTCCCAACTCAGCATATGCAAGTTTTAATAACTTACGCTGGTCTTCCGTTGGGGCCGTTGAGGATCAAGTAAGTACAATAACATAAGTGGACGTGATTGCTAAACAATAGAAAAAATAATAATAAAAAAATAAAAAGACTTAAAACGGACTAATTAAACTACATACTAAAATAATTACCTATACATCTAACAAACATAAAACAATTTACACAAATTCTCGATAACAAAGACAAAACAAAAAATTGGAAACAAAAAGGGAATTACTTATAATAAATATTCGTTATTGTTCATATTCACATTATCATCATAGCATACATATATCTAGTCATATAGCACTGGTATCTAGCCTAAGAAGTTCTTGCTCCTTTTGCCAGTTTAATAAATACTTTTTTTTTTTTTTTTGTAAATGAAGTTATGAAAGTGTAAAGCGTAAATGAGTTCAGTGTTTTTTTTTTTTTATTAAATTTTGAAATAGAAGTACCTACATTAGCAGTATTCGGCTTAGGGAGAACACACACTCACACACATTGTTACGACATTATAGCAAATAAATAAATTTATATTTTCTGAATACCAATATCTGTTCCGGGTGGTTAGGCTAAGTAGAACAGTATAGAACAGTACTCGTATGTATTACCACAGATCAGTATATACGCTGTTTCAGCTTGAAAGAACACGTAAAGCGCAAATCGTACGAAGAAACCATATGATTGTTACCTAAGAATAAGCAATAGCGATAGCAGAAACAGTAAATTGTGTCGTTTTTGAAACAAGTCCTACCGCTATCGATGTCTGTCTTGTTATGCTTTTTTTGGTGCACACGGACACGCATCAGGGTTATACACTGCTTGCTTTTATGTCCTTGTTGTCAGCGTCAAAGCTTTGGCTTTGTGTAACTTGATATGTATCTGTGTGTACAAAAAGAGGCTCTTTGAAGGGCACTTACAATCCTTTCACCACGCTATTTCGACAAAAATTTTTTGATTTTCCGACAGAAGACCAGTCGTCAAAACAGCCACCGTCAAAAAATTACTGCCAAATAAAATTAGTGATCATCACACATACGTATTTATTATAACTACACAAACTGTTGACTATAAACGAAAATCTTGATTTGGACATTTCCATTCAATGCTCGTTCTTTTCCCCTATTTGATTGTTGAGTTTTACAAACCGGAAATGTTCATCAATTTCTGTCACTCACTGTACCAGTTTTAATAAAACTAACTTTCCTTTTTCAGTGTGAAAAAGGTTTACGTTACAAAAAAGGATGTCGTGTGATAATTTATGAGACTGTAATACCCCTGTAGGCACGTAATGTGCCAAAACACACATACATTTTCATTAAGTCCACTTTATATTAACATGACAAATATAAAACGAGGCTAGAAAACAATCGTCCGGGTAAAAGGTTTATTTTAAAAACAGTTGATGAGTTTTTCATAAGGTAAGCCATTTTTTTATAATATTTGCTAAAGGAACAAGCTAATGGCCCGCCTGATGTAAAGTGTTAACCATCACCTATAACAAAGCATTGACTCACGAGTCACGCACGATATGAATGTTCCCTACGATGCACTGCCCTGCGACCATCAACTTGATGCATACAGATGTTAAGCCTCATGTGCCTGTAATTTCACCGACAACCACACTCTTCAAACCGAAACACAGCAACGCTGCTTGGCGGCAGAAAAAGGAATGGTGGTAGTTCTTTTAGGGCGAGCCCTTCACAATGAGCTCTACTACTCTTAAAAACAGCTGGGCGCTCAAACCTTTTTTGTAGTTTTTATTCTTTAATTGATCGAGTGAGCGAAGCGAACGAAGATCTTAGTTTCAACTTGGGCGATTTGGCATTTTATATATGTATGTATGTATGTATGTATGTATGTATGTATGTTTGTCTGGCCATAACTTTCGAACCGTTGATCCGATCTGCATGAAATTTGATAAGTCGATAGCTTGTACTTGAGAAATTTACTGGTAAGTATATGTGTTCCAAAGAAGCGTCGGCAAATAGGTATATGCAGGCGTTACCCAGTCTGGTTTACGTATGAAATAACACAAGATGTTAAGCTCAAACAAAAACTTCACGCGACGTGGAAGCGTACTAACTCAGAGGAAGCGTACCATCAATTTTCTGATCTAAGAGCTGTTTTAAGATCACGCATCGCAACTGCATATAGTGAATACATGGAAAGTATCGAGGAAAACATAAAACTCAATCCACGCAAATTCTGGCAACATATTTCCAGTCTCCGATCTAGGGGTGGATTTGAGCCTAACATCACCTATCAAGGCACCACTCACTCTGGGCCGGAGGCAGCTGAGGCTCTTGCTAGTTACTTTTCTAGTGTATTTTTACCTGATGTACCCCATCTTGCTGCGGATAAATTCGATTTAATTCACGATTATAATAATAATAACAGTAATGACATACACATAAATTATTTTACTCCTAATGACGTTCTTAGCGGAATAAACAAATTGAAGCCAGGTAGTTCGGTTGGACCCGATAGTGTACCATCTCTCGTACTCAAAAGGGCAAAACACTTATTGTGCGGTCCTCTGTGCCATATCTTCAACTTAGGCTTAAGCACAGGAACTTATCCCTCACAGTGGAAGCTCTCGAGGGTAACACCAATACCAAAAAGTTCCAAAAAATCTAACGTTGAAGAGTATCGCCCAATAGCAATATTGTCATCGCCTGCTAAAATATTTGAGAGCGTTTTGCATAGGTATATCTACGCGCAAGTTGACAAATACTTTTGTAATGAGCAGCACGGTTTTAGATCCAGACGTTCTGTAAATACAAACCTGTTGACAATTGTGGACTACATCTCCAAAGCACTTGACCGAGGATGTCAGGTGGACGTTTTGTACTTTGACTTCCGGAAGGCGTTTGATAGAGTCAATAATGACATACTGCTGGCAAAACTTTCCTCTATAGGCTTTGCTCCGGTTCTTCTCAGGTTTCTTGCAGACTACCTACGCGATCGCCAGCAGTTTGTCAGACTCGGCCTTTATGAGTCACGGCCCTATCACACGCGTTCTGGAGTGAGTCAAGGCTCTATACTCGGACCTCTACTTTTCTTGATTATGGTCAATGATCTTCCTGCTGTGGTGAAATTCGCAAGGAGTCTACTTTACGCGGACGACCTAAAGCTCTTTACAGTGATAAAGACGTTAGCTGACTGTTTGGCGCTTCAAAAAGATGTCGATGCTATTCTGGAATGGAGTGTAGTCAATAAGATGGATTTCAACCCTCTGAAATGTTATTTGATGACTTTTGGTCGAATGTGGCACCCAATACACTTCGAATATAGATTGAGCAATCAGCCTATAGTACGAATGAGCACAATTAAGGACTTGGGAGTCACTTTCGACCGAAAACTGACTTTTCATGACCACATCATTGCCCTGGCAAAGGAGTCATACAGACGCCTGGGTTTCGTTCTCCGTAATGCTAGTGACCTCCGAAATGATGGTGTGGTATGTCTGATTTACAGTGCACTGGTCCGAACCAAACTGGAAACCAGCTCGTCAGTTTGGAACCCCCACGAAATAACATACGCACTCTTACTGGAAAAGGTCCAAAAAGCCTTTCTAAGGTATCTATACAAGAGACGCTATGGGTACTATCCATTCATGTTTCCCACCAAATTTCTTCTTGGTTGTTTAGGTTACAACTCGCTGGAAGTTCGGCGAGCAAAAGAACAAATAACAACGGCCTGCAAAGTATTCCGTGGTAAAATTGACGCACCAGATCTGAGTGACGGGCTGTGTCGGTTCTTTGTACCAAATACCTACTGCAGGATCCGGAAGCACAAGTTATTTGCAGTGCCTCCATCGCGCACAGTCGCCCGGGCGAACTCGCCACTACCGCGCTCTCTCGCCGCACTCAACGCTCTCCTGAATGCCAATCCAGAAACTGATTTGTTTGCGGACGGATGGACGAAGATCCTTACGGATTGCCTAAGGTTCTGTGAGCGAGACTTATGACCAAATTTTCTTTTTCTTTTCCTGCTGTGATTTAGTTAATAATTATTTTATGCCTGTAATGTAATTCTTTTGACATTTTATTTCCGTATTTATATTGTTAATTTTGTATATTCCATAATTATTTCATAATCTATGCCTTCTTGTGATTGTCATATTGATGTTTAATTAATGTAATTGGTGTGCAACCGTTTTAATTAAATGTGTGTAAATAAATAAAATAAATAAATAAATAAATGAGTTAAATCGGATGAAGGGTTATTAAGATATGGGGTTTTTTAAGGGGGCAAAAATAAAAAAAGTGACATAAAAAAATAAAGTTACATGTTATATGAAAGGGCTTTGTTTGGACATTCCAAAACAATTTTTACTTTTTTTCTGGGACGCTCGGTTTTTGAGATACAACGAAAAAGTTAAATTAAGATAACCAACGATCAAAGAGCTCCCATCTCTTAGAGTTTCGTTGGCATCAAGGTTTTTCTACTGGTCGGCCAGTTACTTTGCTTTTTCTTATTTTTTTTTCTTGAAATAAATTAAGGAGGTACTCAGTTCTCATAAAATGGTGAAAATGACCAGGTCTGATGATGGAGCCAAGGTCTGTTCAACGGAACTCTTCAATAAATAGGCCAATAGAGTTGAAACTTGGTTACCGTACCAAGTTAGTAGGCAGTAGTCAGAAAAAAGTCCAAACATAATGTTTGGACTTGCCTCTGACTACCACCTCCACAAAGTTTTGGTGCGTTCGTCCGGTCGCATCACGAGATCTCAGTTCGAGGCGAACTACTAGTATAAAGTTAAATCAAAATAACGTAAGCTAATATTAGTTACGTTACGTAGATAACGTTTTAACTTAGGGTTTATTGTTGCTTACTAACTTTGAAAACTAGCGTGTCCTTTCCTAAAAGTAAATTGTGGAATAAGCCTCAACTCATACCTACCTATGATTATAGCAACATATCTATATCGTTTCTAAATATCATGTAATATACCTATGTATCCTATACCTATGTATACCTATGTACTTTTAAGAACTAAATAAATATTATCTTATCTCACATGCTCTTTAAAAAGTTGAAAATTTTTCGACAAATACCTAACTATTTCCTTCGTTATCCAAAAACGCAATCACTATCTCTAGTCATCACGATCTTTTCCAATCGCAACTGACCACAATTTACTGTGATAAATCGAAGCGTGGTATTAAAATTGATGGCAAAAATTCAAAAGTTCATATCATATTTTACAGACTACTGTAAAAAGCAAAGTTCTGAAAAGAGTTTGACCTCATTATCGCTATCGGCTGGAAGACTTCCAATCTAAGCCATTGTCTTGCAGAACTGTCCATGTACAGGATGTGAAAAGTCCGCTTCAGAAAACGGAGGGCTTATTGAATAGTAAAAAAAAACCTGTCAGGGTTTACTGGATTTTTTTCTCGTCCTAACAAAACTGATTTAATCATCCCTTACTTAAGACCCATAAACAACTGTTAAATAAGCATGTTAAAAAAATACACAAAATTAGGTTCCATAATATGAAAACTAGAATACGAGTTTTTTATTGTGGTTAATGTGGCTATCCAGAAACATTTAATGTAGGGTTCTATTTTTACACCCTATATCATAATAACATCTCGAAAACTCGACCAGTAACTAGAGTGCTACCAGACTAAGTGCAGTGATATCGAGAAGCATATTTTAAGTCAGAAGTTTTTTTACACCCTGTATATAACTTCTCGACTTTGGAAGTGAAACGATGGAGTACGTGTCGTGCATTTGTCTTGTCCGCCTGATGGGGGTAATTTTGCGCTTTGAAAACAAATGGGGCAGTTATTTACCCTCAATATTTTTCAATTTGTTTCCGCGTGTATCTCCTACATATTCAGTTAAAATGTGAGCTTTTAATTTACAGCTGGGTTCTGGGGCGTTCGTGAAGTTTTATTGATATTCAATTTCCTGTGCTATGTCAGTTTGACAGATTCAATGACTTTATGCCGTCAGGTTCATATTATTATTTTGGTCAAATATTTTATTACAACAATCAATGCTAGGGTACAGGCTGCTGCATGGTTATTTTTACAAAAACTGTAAAATTATTCGATCTATCAAACTCAGTTAACAAGGTACAAAACATGTAGGTACTTCATAGTAACTGATACTAAAACATCTATGTGTTATTTTTTATAGCTAGACAGAGAACTTTTAATTTATTATCAAGTGGATTCTGCTTAAAAAATATTAAACAAAATATAAAAATATACCGGCCGGGTGTAAGTTCAAATTCTTCCGCATCGATAACAAGCACGATATTCTAAGTCAAAAAAACAACACTTGAGAAATGCAAGATATATTTAGACAATTTTTTGTAATAAATTAGCCACTTTTCTTGAGTTTCACCTAAATACAGTATGCCAATGTATACGTAAATTCGAGTGCTGTCAAACAACGCACCGATAAGTGTTTAAATAGAAGCTATGAGTAGAGTAAAGTTGAGTGAGAGGCTAAAGATACGGGTATAATCCGGATCGAATAGCTATCGAACAATTACTTAAGAGCCCGTTGACCTATTTAACTTGGGGCTGGTTATTTCAATCTAGCACGACTCCCGGTTCTCTTAGTTTAGACAAATGTCAGTGGCGTATTAGGTTTGGAGTAGATATTATTAGATTATTAGATTCGATGGGTCACTAGTTAGGCCTATAACATCTTTAAAATATGATTTAAGCAGCGTCCAAGGCCAATAGGCACTTACGTTCATGGCTTGTAAGGCCTATACGAGAGCGACAGCCACGACCACATTTAGTGCAAGAATATTGTGTCGTCTCTGTAGATGGTAAAGGGAGAGCAGCACGCTGATGTCGCAAAGTGCGTTTGTGAGACAACAAGTGAAGCCATGCTCGGTCATGGGCAATACTAAAACCCCAATAATCAGTTTGTTTTTTTTATACAACATCGCTCTAGATGCCAGTTGGGGAACTGGCACCTAGAAGAACACGCAAAACAGTTGCGGCGTGGCACCGTTTCTCGTATGATGCTTTTTATAAAATAACAATAAAGTTCATGAAGATCCTGTGAGGTGCCATTTCAATTTATTCTATGTAAACTATGATCGCGGGAAGTCAGTGGATGGTGAGGGCTCAAAATTGTTTTTCAAAGGCTTATGTCCAGCAGTGGACTTCTTTAGGCTGATGAACTTTGTGATGTCTCTCTGTTCAGCACATGTCATAACATTAAACAACCGTATCTGGAAATCGAGCTATGTATTCTTTTTCTCTCTTGTCGTGTCACTAGTTTATTTCGAAACAGTGTGGTGAAAAGATTTTAAGTGCGCCTCAAGAGGCTCCTTTCGAACACTTGTCACATGTTATAGAACTTTTTAGGTTCCACGACATGCCGGTTTCCTCACGATGTTTTCCTTCACCGTTTAAGAGTACTAGCATTGTGCACATACATTTTTGAACAGAAAAACTCATTGGTGCACGACCGGTTTCGAACCCACGTCATTAGACACGATCGGAAGGCGTGGCCGCTACCACTAGACCACCAGTGCTCTATGTATGTGAGCTATGTATTAGTAAACCTATAGATTTAAATAATTTTAAAATTCGTTCAAACCCAACTTGTATTGACCCGTGCAGACCGACCGACACACATACGACGGTAGACGGCTTTGCCATGCAGTGTGTAAATATAATACTTCGTTTACATTTAGACATTCGCGCTGCCATTCGCGTGGACGGAAATGTTGCCGTCCATATGTCTGCGGCAGCGTTGCCGGCAATGCGTCACGCAACACGGGCTACGCGAGCGGCAACGCGAGTGGACATGGAAATGGCCTGTTAACATTCTCGCATTGCCCAAGTCCCTGCTCATGTCGCTGCACATTTCCACGAACATGAGCTGAGTGTAAACGGGGTAGAAAGAACAAACACGGTAAGATAAATACAAAAAGCAATATTTGTTTGTTATTGATAACAGTGAATGTATAGGCTGCTCCAGGTAAACTGTGTGTCAGCCAGCCACTTCTTTCATATATATGTATACGGAATAGTTTCATAACTCTAGCTAGACAATTAAAGACCTCTCGAGTACGTATACCTCTATCTCTACTTCGAGTACCTCTCTTTTAAATACCAAATAGCTCTCGATTTTGAACACAAAATCATCAGATTATTTGGAAACTGAGACTATAAATTAGTACTCTTTAGGTAAGAGGCTTTGCTATCCAAGGGACCGTCTTATGACCGTCTTTAAGGTTCTAAATAAATATATCTCTGGTACATTAAACATGAGGAACTTTTGCTTAATGGGCGTGTCACGTCCAGGACCGACAAATCTAAAGGAAGATGCGAAATGCCTACGTCTAAAAATGGACATCACAAATATAAATGTAATACCTACGTCAGAAAATGGACATCACAAATATAAATATAATACTGAATTGTATGTATACATTAAGACTGTATACATAATGAATGCATACATAAATCTATTATACAAGGTGTTCCAATACTTGTATTTAAAAACTTCAGGGAGCTATGAAAGCTTTTGTATGAAACAGCTGTTTTTTTCGCGTTTACAGTGTTGGTTGCTTAGAAAAAGTTATTCATATTGATGGGTATTTTAGCCTCCTGATGTTTTTAAATACAAGTATTGTAACACCTTGTATAATTCAAATTTCCATTCAAAAGAACAAAAAAAATTGAAACAGCTTCAGGACTTTGATCCCTAGGCACGGTAGATATCCCCTCAGATCCCTTAGTACCAAGCACTAACTCCAGATTCTTTGAGAATGTCTAAGGGGGGTAGTCAGAGATACGTCCAAACATAACATTTGGCACATACCCACTTTTGCAGTAGTTGGTATTCTATACATGACAGGTACAACACGTGAGCCCATCGCCGCTGTTAGAATACTAACTGGTTTCCTCATGATGTTTTCCTTCACCGTTAAAGAGCACTGGCATTGCGCACATAAAATTTTCGATTGGAAAAATCCATTAGGTATGACCAGATTCGAACCTACGACCTTACGATCGGAAGGCGGGGTCACTCCCACTAGACCACCGGGGCTTTTTTTTTAAATTAACAGTTTATGTAAAAAATAAAATATGTTAGTTAATTGCGCACTTTTTGGAAAATAAAAGGCTTTACAATTATGTTGTAATTGTTAATGTTGTTGTGTGCCATAGGTTTTATTTCGCCTCGTTATTAATAAAATTAATAAAGTAAATTGAAATCAGCCAGCACTTTAATCTCGGTGACAAACAGAATCGGACGGACGGGTGTCAATAACATAAGTCGGCCAAGTGGGTGTCGATCAACGCCAAACCCACTGCCATTACTAAATGAAGTAACTTAAGTGTGCCTCTGGAAGCAATAAGCTCTTGTACGTAAACGAAACAAGATACTATTATATTTTTCGGAAAATACATTATTTATAAAAAAAAAATAGCAGTATGTGGATTTTATTATTTTTTAAATATGATAGTACAAACATACGTATATATTATAAGTATGTATTTACAAAAAAAAGTATATATGTATTTTTGGTTCGCTTATTACAAGCCTTGGCTTAGTTTGGCTAGATAGTGCTGTGTGGAAAGTCCACCAATACTTAATTTATTTTTATTTAATACTAGTACACAAAGCTTAAACATTTTTAAAGATTGCAAACGATGATAATACTCAAGCAGCTCCTTTTAAAATCCAAATCACTAATCTTTAAATTGCTGTGAAATATTTTTGCTCAACCTTTGTAATGTAATTCTTCGAAACTTGGTTCTTTGCGATTCTTCAGTTATGAAAACATTCAGCGATTTTAGTTACCTATATCTTAAAGACGTTAGTGAATTCAAGATGTGAAAATGCGAGCGTCAAGTTGTTTTAAGGTTGTCAGCATCGTAAAAGCAAAATGATTTTATTAATTATAAAGGGTGTTAATATTAATTATAAGTATGTATTTACAAAAAAAAGTATGTTATGTATTATATTAGCTATCTGGTTCCCATATCACAAGCTTTGACTTAGTTTGGGGCTAGATAGTGTTGTATGGAAAGTCCACTAATAAAAAAATATAAAAAAATACTTTGCTTCTACATTTAATATGCGAACCGCCAAGGAATGGAGTTGCCGTCGTCTGTCTATCCTGATCACTGCAACTTGAGTCTCTTCAAGGCAAGAGTGAAATCTTCTAGACCGTTCTGCTCCATCGTAGGTGAGATTGTAGCCAAAGAACAGTCCAACAATTATAAAAAAAAAATTATTTTGCTGGCCATACGAAGACGTAGTCTATACAACCAAGAAAACCCAATGTCAAGGCGAAAGTTACATTTTATTTACACTGTTGGAAACTAATTCAATATTTACTCCGTTCTTTCGTTGGTAAACACATAATACAAAAAGAAAGAAAACGGCGGCGTATCCCATACGTTACTGCCTAATGGGTCACATAACTCGCTATAACTACGAAAGGTACCGTACTTGTTGCAAATAGGAGTAAAATAAACGCTGTTAAGATATTGCCGTAATAAATGGCACCAAGTTTGCTTATTGCCAGCTGCCGTACTTTGGATATATTACGCCACAGTTTTATATTTTGTTGCCTACTTCGCCTTCGTTATTTGTCTCGCAAATTACTTTTATAGCTATTATTTGGTAGTGTGCATCAAGTATACGCATATTTTACTCTGAGTCAGTGTTCGCAATTACGCGGTTAAATAGGACAGACAGTTCGCGTTACCATATTTCGTTTTCGCCAATCACCGCAGCTCCACATCACGTGATATCTAACAACATGCTACCATTGGTCAATTGTTCCTTTCCCTCTATCCACGAATTTTGTAATGGCTGAATATACGCCTTGTCACTTTGAACGCACACGCATCTTTTTATTTAAATCCTTATAAACGCATAGAAACCCAGTAATTAGGTAGCCACGATCAAATATAAAGTGTTTGAAACGCAAATCAAATACATATGGTCCTTCTACGCCAAATAACACGATCCAGCATCCTGTGGAACACTCACGGCAACGTGGCCATCGCTGTTACTGGAAAAATACGCATTGGAGAATACATATTTGGACATATTTGGATACAATACTACTTGGAGGCTAAGCGCACATTGGAATTGAAGTCGGATTGGCATTCCATCGATCATCACAAGCAATCTGGTGGGACCAACCATCCTTTCTTTCCTATCTCCTCCCTGTTCTCTTTGTGATCTGTGTCGAAATTGATTTCAGTGTTTTTCGCGAAGGAGTGTTACGTGGAAGTGTAATACGCGCAAGACCAAAGCTGGTGACGTTGCTATCACTGCTAACGTGTCTTTCCTACCAATCGAGCTTCCAAATCGTAAGTACTTCTGTTTACACTGACCACCAAAATGTCTACCGATCGCGACAAATCTCCTCTTACGTTAAACGTTGATAGTGCTAAACTTTCTCAAGATAAACCGCAGTCTCGCGAAAGATCTCCTGCTGTCCTCAGTAACAATCCTGATTTGACTCGCGAGCTAGTTATAAAACGCGGAATTATAAAGGGCAGATTAACTAAGTTTGCAAACTACGTTCAATCGTTAAAAGATAATGGTAATCTTTCTGTTTCTTCCTCTCGAGATCACATAGATTTAAAACTAAGAATTAAAGGAGCATCTAGTTTGTTTGACGAGTTCCATGATATTCAAACTAAGATCGAAGAGAATGTTTGCGATAGCGAGATACCTAATCAGTTAACAAACCGCGAATTGTTCGAAAATTCGTACTATAGTACCTTGGCTTTTGCGGAGTCTATGCTATCCAGTGATGAGGTTACTGACTGTTCTAGTAAGTCTTGCAGCAGCAAGCCACAATCCGTCAAATTGCCTACTATTTCCATGCCCACCTTTGATGGATCGTATGAGCACTGGCTTGAGTTCAGGGACACCTTTTTATCGTTGGTTCATAACTCTAAACAAATAAGTAGTATTCAAAAGTTTCACTATCTAAAGTCATCGTTAAAAGGTAGTGCTACGTTGGTTATAGACTCACTAGAGTTCTCATCAGATAACTATACCGTTGCATGGGAGTTATTGCTAAATAGGTACAATAATAGTAGACTTTTGGTACACAACCACGTAAAAGCGTTGTTTACTATCAATGCGCTGTCCAAAGAATCTTCCGCTTGCATTAGAAAGCTTATCGACACAATACTCAAGAATTTACGCGCATTAAAAATCCTAGGTGAAGCTACTGATAACTGGGATACACTAATAAACTACATAATTGTGTCTAAGTTAGATAAGACAACTGAGCGCGAGTGGGAAACCTTTAAATGCACTTTACTGGCTAGCGATCATAGCTCTAAACGCATAATTAAAATGAGTGATTTAATTGGATTCTTAAAGGACAGGGCCGATATGCTAGAAACACTGCAGCTTTCACACATGAAAGGACAATCTTCGCAGTCCGAGAATAAAAAACAAGGTTCACATTCCTTATCACGTAATACACAAAACACGTCATACTGCAATGTTTCTACCAATAAGCCATATGATCATCAGTCTCGCTTCAATAGATCCTGCTTGAAATGCAACGTAATTCATCCACTGTATTCTTGCCAAAAATTCATTGATAGTGATTTAGAATCAAAGTTAAAATTAATACGCGAAAACAAACTTTGTGAGAATTGTTTACGATCAGGACACGCGTCTGAAACCTGTAAGTTTGGGTCGTGCAGGAAATGTAACCAAAAACATAATTCTTTGATTCATAGCGATAATACTAGTTTGGTTGCATTTCATTCGAGTGTTCCGGCCGAGAAGCCTGCCGTGACTGCGGGTGCAGCACAGGCTTCCTCTGGCCATCCCTCCTCGTCTGCCGCCGACACGCTCCCGATCCACGTAAACAAGGCACACATGCAAGCTCGAGGCGATAGATCTATAGGTAGTATGCATACAGTTCTACTGTCAACAGCTGTAGTGGAAGTAGCCGACACGAACGGTGCTTATCACCAGGCGCGCGCGCTGCTTGACAGTGGAAGCCAGCGGTGTTTTATATCGAAATCATTTTGTAATTTAATAAACGCGCCATTATTACAGTCCACTCATGAAGTTAGAGGTGTAGGTGATTCAGTGATACAATGTTCGGAAACTTGTAGCATTGAAATTAAGTCGCATGTCGATAATACATTCAAGACTCGCATTGATTGTTTTGTATTATCTCAAATAACGTCTACGATGCCGACCTTATGTCAATTAAGCGCGCAGTTCTGTATTCCAGACAACATAAGGTTAGCAGATCCGCAGTTTCTAGATTCTAGAAAAGTAGACATATTAATAGGTGCTGATAGGTTTTGGGATCTCTTAGGGGAAGGTAAGATGAGACTACCAACGGGCCCTCACCTTCAGAACACCAAGCTAGGGTGGATTATTTCCGGCCCTATTTTTACTCAATCGCGCAATAACATTACACGCATAAATTGTAATTTTAGTAATACGTTAGATACGCAACTACGTATGTTTTGGGAGGTTGAAGAGCTTTCTAGCACTAAGGATACGCAGACTGAGGAAGAACGAGCCTGTGAGGAACATTTCCTTCGCACTACTACACGCGATAGTGAGGGCAGGTTTTGTGTACGCATTCCTTTAAAAGAGTCACCTAGTGCATTAGGCGATTCATACGTTCAAGCTGAGCGCCGTTTTATCGCAACAGAAAAACGTCTGCAGCGCTCGCCTGATTATAAATTATTATACGCAAATTTTATGAAGGAATACGAAAGTTTGGGTCATATGAGTCCAGTGAGCTCTTATGAGAGTCCGTGCTATTTCATGCCGCATCACGGCGTTTACCGGGAACATAGCACTACGACTAAGTTGCGCGTCGTTTTCGATGCTAGCGCGCCGACTTCTTCTGGTAAGTCGCTTAACGATTTGCAAATGGTTGGCCCTGCGATACAGGGTGACCTAATTTCTATTCTTTTACGCTTTAGACAACATAAATTCGTTGTATGTGCAGACGTTACCAAAATGTTTAGAAATTGCTGGGTAGAAAATAATCAACGTAATTTGCAAATGATTTTATGGCGCGATGACTCATCGAAACCCTTAGGTATTTATCAGTTAAATACGGTCACATACGGTACTGCTTCTGCGCCGTTCCTTAGCATAAGATGTTTGAAGCAGTTAGGGGTTGAATCATCATCCCCTGATGTCCAGAGGGTTGTAAGGGATGATTTTTACGTTGATGATTTATTAACCGGAAATAACGATAAATCGAGCTTACTGAAGCTATGTGTGGACATCAGAGACGCGCTAAAGTTAGGTTGTTTTCCACTTCAAAAATGGATGTACAATTTTCGTTGTGATGATGATGATGATGATTTGTCGAACCAGTCGAAAGAAATTAAATTCAACGAAAATGTAAGTTCTAAAACGCTAGGTATAGGTTGGAATAATTCAAGCGATGAATTTTATTTCAATACGCAATTTCAAAACGACGATAAGCTTATAACTAAAAGGTTTATTTTGTCTAACATTTCTCAAATATTTGACCCTCTTGGCTTGCTAAGCCCTACGATAATAATCGCAAAGGTATTGTTGCAGCAATTATGGCTTCTAAAAATAGGCTGGGACGACACAGTTCCATGCAGTGTCGCGCGAACCTGGAACCGGTTTGTTGTTTCGTTGCAGAAGCTCAATACTATTCGCATACCTCGCCACGTTATAGGAACCGAGCCTAGTTATGTACAACTGCATGTTTTTAGCGATGCGTCGCAGACTGCGTACGGCGCCTGTGTTTACGTTCGCACAATAAACCAGGATCAGACGTTATCAGTAAGATTGCTTACATCCAAGGCCAAGGTCGCACCTCTAAAGCCAATGAGTATCCCGCGACTTGAACTTTGCGGTGCCTTGCTTGGAGCAAAACTACTTGATAAAGTACGCAGTTCTTTAACTTGTAATTTTAATAATGTGGTTTTTTGGACTGACTCGACTATAGTCTTAGGGTGGTTACACATGGCACCAAATAAACTAAAAACATTCGTCCAAAATAGAACTTCGGAAATTCACGACTTGACGAAAGATGTTCTTTGGCGTCATGTGAGTGGTAAAGAGAATCCCGCCGATCTCGCGTCACGCGGCTTGAGCTTGGAAGAACTTTCTTCTTCTACTTTATGGTGGGAGGGTCCGGAATTCTTACGTAACCCTAACTACACACTAAGCGATTATGGGGTCATTGACACGTGTGAGGATCTTCCTGAGCTTAGGTCAGCTATATCTTCATTTGTTACCCATGACTCATCTGACTCGTCACTGTTTCAATTTGATAGGTTTTCACAGTTTAAACGTATGAAGCGCGCAGTAGCTTATATGTTACGATTCATACACAACATTCGCAATAAAATTGATAAACACACGGGCGCGCTTAGTGTTGATGAGCTAGATGAATCTGAAAAAAGTTTGATCCGGTGGTCACAAATGGAAAGTTATCCTACTGAATACAAATTGTTAGGTAATTGTGCTAGTATTAAAGGTAAAAGTAACCTAACAAAATTAAATTTATTTCTAGATAAAGATAAAATTATGAGAGTAGGTGGTCGCTTAGGGAACTCCGATGAGTTTAGTTATAATAAAATGCATCCTGTTTTATTATCCGCCAAACATTATTTTACAGTTCTATTGTTTCGCCACGAGCACTTGCAGCTTCTCCACGCTGGAGCGCAGGCATTACTTTGCCACTTACGCGAAATGTGGTGGCCTGTGGGTGGTAGGAACCTAGTCAAGCGTATCGTTAACGCTTGTGTCATATGTACGCGCATGAAGGGTAAGATACTTACGCCTTATATGGGTAACTTACCCAAGGAGAGGATAACTCCAAGTTTTCCATTCAATAAATGCGGAGTGGATTACTGTGGGCCGGTTCTCATACTCAACCGCAAAGGCAGGGGCGCTAAAACTTCAAAAGCATACATTTGCTTATTCGTGTGCTTTGTAACTCGTGCTATTCATTTAGAGTTAGTCAGTGACCTCACTACTGATGCATATTTGTTAGCCTTAAAACGTTTCGTATCTCGCCGTGGCAAACCAATAGAAATATTTTCAGATAACGGTCGTAACTTCGTCGGGTTAATGAACGATTTTGCAAACTTTTTACGTAAATGTAGCCCTGATATAATTGATTACGCAACTAGTCAACAAATTAAATTTAGCTTTATTCCCCCCTATTCTCCGCATTTTGGTGGTCTGTGGGAGGCAGGAGTGAAGTCATGCAAACACCACTTGCGACGAGTGGTAGGAAATGCACGCCTCACTTTCGAAGAGTTCGACACAGTTTTATCGCAAATAGAAGCTGTACTTAACTCCCGTCCGCTTTCTCCTCTTTCTCCAGATCCCAATGACCTTACTCCCTTGACTCCTGCTCATTTTTTGGTTGGTCGACCGCTGACTGCACCTGCCTGCGACGACCTCAGCGACATCCCTGCGCATCGGCTGAATCGCTATCAGAGGGTGGAGCAAATACGCCAACATTTTTGGACCCGCTGGGCCAAAGAATATATATCTGAGTTGCAGGTGCGGACTAAATGGACCGATAACACGGGCGAGTTGAAGGTTAACTCACTTGTTTTGATCAAAGACAATAACCTGCCTCCTCTGAAATGGCACATGGGTCGAGTACTTGCCACCATCCCGGGCAAAGACGGCATTTCAAGAGTGGCGGACATACAAACACCGTCGGGCGTTGTTCGACGTAGCTACGCAAAGATCTGCCCTCTGTTTCAAGATACCTACGCATGAAGAGCCAACGCAATACCAGGAACATTGAAACCTGCTGCTTTCAAGGCCGGCGGCATGTTCGCAATTACGCGGTTAAATAGGACAGACAGTTCGCGTTACCATATTTCGTTTTCGCCAATCACCGCAGCTCCACATCACGTGATATCTAACAACATGCTACCATTGGTCAATTGTTCCTTTCCCTCTATCCACGAATTTTGTAATGGCTGAATATACGCCTTGTCACTTTGAACGCACACGCATCTTTTTATTTAAATCCTTATAAACGCATAGAAACCCAGTAATTAGGTAGCCACGATCAAATATAAAGTGTTTGAAACGCAAATCAAATACAGTCAGTTTACCACTTTTCACGCTCGCTTTATTTCGTGTTCTTTCGCGTCCGTAATCCTATAGGATTGGGTGTCGTAAAATAACGTTGTGGGCGTTATTTAACTGAAAAAGTATCTGTCCATTCCACATTAACCTTACCTGTACTTAAGTCCTTTCGCGCACGACTGTTTTTCTCCTGGAGCTTGTAAAAGAGACTAAATGTTCAAATCAAGTCAAAATGATTTATTTAATGTAAATAGGCACGCCAACAACGATATGTATGGTGTAACATTTTTAAGCACATTGAATTATTGTCTTTGACCGATACATATGCCAATAATTGGTTGAATAGAATAATGATATAATGTCATTTCTTAATACATATAATCTTAAAAAAAATAACTTAAATAATAAACCTTGATATAATATAGATAAATAGGTACATTTCACAAAATGCCTATTATATAAAAATACTTTTCTAAATAAACCGGTCACTTTTAAAACAAACCCATCCACAAAAAGCTAACAAGCTGGCAACACTCGAAGTGAGCTTTAAATAAGTAACCGAACGCCTGTTGCCTAATGGCGCGTTCTTGTCGAACTCTCTTTAGCCAAATAAAAGTCTATTGATATTGCTACAACGGGGCTATCAGTTCAAAAGAAAATAGACCTTATTGTCTTACGGTGAAATACCAGTCTTGTAAGGAAAGTCAAGTAAAGTGATTATAATTGAATAGATAAAGTAGTCTCGATCGACATGATAATGTTAAAACGTGCGTCATCACGCGGTATTGTATTGAATAATGGTAATACGCTAGAATGTACAACGTTTTGTTATTTTACTTATCTAAGGCTTGTACGAGCATTGATATTTTCAAGCGGTTCTAACAATTCTTATTAAAAACTGTCACAAAATCTCGATTTATATTTAATTATTATATATATTACATAGTGCACCCTAACCAACCATCTTATTCTAGGCTCCTCTCCATCCAAAGGTTGCCTGGAAGAGATTGCATTTGAGCGATAAGACCGCCCATTGTACATTTTGTTTTTCTTTAATTGTTATAATTTGCCCTATTTTGTTAGTTTGTAAGGTGTGCAATAAAGAATTTTCATTCATTAATTTATTTACACAGCTTTTTATAATTTATACTCATTATATTTAGCTCCAACTTGATTCGTTAAAAGTAGGTAAATAGCCACATTTTCATCTGCACGAAATACGAAATTCAGTTGTGGTTGGCCGGTAAACCCCACTTGTGACGTCATGCCAAAACAAATGGACGGAAGAGGCAAAATAAATACATTGCTCTGTGGAACTCCAAGCAAATCCACTGTCAAAAGCGAGTTTAAAACAAAATAGGTCAGCGGACTTTTTAGCTGACAATGTTCAAGTGACGTCTCGCCCTCTTTTTTTATTATTTACAGTGACTTGATTGAATAGAGACTTTAATTTTGAATAGACATCTAACGTGACTTGGCTATCCTTGACTGTGTTTTGTTTAATACTGCGTTTACATTTATACATTCGCGCTGCCATTCGTGTGGACGGAAATGTTGCCGTCCATATTTTCGCAGCAGCGTCGCTGGTAATGTATGGGCAACGAGAGCGGTAACGCGAGTGGACATGAAAGTGGCCTGTTTACATTCTCGCATTGTGCAAGTCCCTGCCCATGTCTCTGCACATTTCTACAGTCATGAACTGAGTGTACACGGGGTATAAGAATGCAATCATTCTTATACCCCGTTTACACTCAGTTCATGACTGTAGAAATGTGCTCAATAGCATGGTGCGTGTTTCATAATTTTTTACTAACTCTTCTTTCCAATATCCCTACAATATTATTGAGTATGACTAAAAAAAACAACATATTTGAAGGTACTATTAGGGTACAATAACCTTGCTATGCTTTTAACCAAACTAGATATTCCAAATAGGTCAGTGGCCAGAAGTGCGCTCGCGTATAGGGTCCGCTATCACACGTCAGTGGTTTTATTTTTTTAACAGCTGCCAAGTGCTTGACGTGGGTCCAGTGTGGGCGTACCGAATACGGGCATAAATATTTACCGTTTTTAATTGCGCCGAAAATACGGATGAATAATTCAAGGATGCGCTTGCTTGAGAGCCCTTTTCAATTGATATAGGATAAAGATATTTTACGAAAAATTCACGCCATAGCCAGACAAATCAATACCGCATCTTTTTTTTGTTTTTAAACCAAAGAACAGTCCAGGAAAATAACAGCCAAATTGAGGTGCTTGACTGATTTGAGCTATCTGACGTTTTTTTTTAATCCCACCAAATAGTAGGAAGGTGGTTGTGATGTTTAAATTATAATATTACTTGACACAAGCAAGATTGACTGTCGAGTGGTGGACAGGGGCCGTACCATAAAGTCTTACTGCGATTTCATTATACGGGTCGCTCTCATTTTACAAATTCAATGATTATAATACTGTCGTAATAAGGTTCATTTTTAAATTATTCAGACAACTGGATCGCAATATGACTTTACATAATTTAATAATTCTGAAAATTTAATCGCATTGTGACTTTATGGTACGGTGTGTCATAAATAAGAGAAAAAATAGAAACTTGATCGAGTCGTGGTCCACTACGCTTGGCTCGTTGCGGATAGATAGGATGGTCACGTCAATTGGTTTGGCACATATCCTTATTGACAGAATCGCAAAATACCAGGTAAAGTCAGCAACATAAGTTGATCAACAGTAATACTTTATACCCATTTTTCTGTTAATTAGTTTGATGGTTGTAAATTGATATGAGCTTGAAATAATAGCCCAAATTATGATCATTAGGTTACGGGTTCCGGAGATTTTAAATTACCAAACAACAGTGACCTTCCAATTCTGACTGTAAAATGACTGTAAAGTTACCACCGACACCCACTTCATGGACACCAACCCCCACGAGCCCGACTGAAAAGTCGCAAGTTTAGTAAAAATTACATTTTGATCGATACAAGTTTTCCTACTTTACTTTTTTTACTATACTGTGTGCAATATGATTGCACAAAAAATGGTTGATTGCGATTTTTCGAAAATGAGTTTAGTGATTTTATATCTTTTTAGATGTCGAAACGTGCGAGCGAGAGTCACATTAGCTCTTGTCTTCGCCTTAAGAATGAGCTAGTGGAAGGAGAAACATCCCCCTCCGAAGGATTTTATCCAACCTCAAAAACACCTGCCCCCAGATCATGATCTACCGTGGCCAGTCTGGAAGTCCATCAACCGACTCCGAACCCAATCTGGCCGCTGTAGAGAAAACCTGTGCATGAGGGACCCCTCCTTGACTGGCTGCGATTGCGAAGCCCGAACACAGACCGTGGCTTTACTATTATTTATTGTTTTTACTGTTATTTACTGACCTGTCCATTGTGCCCCAACACCTGCACAAAGTCAAGCTTAACAAGGCCACCGACAATGCAATAGAGGTGGCCAATCATTATCTAAAAATTGTTTAGTGACCATTGACACGACAGAAGAAAAAGACTGTAAAATTACAAACATTAAAATAGTTTGGCTAAGCAATCATAACCCTTCTATAAACATAGTCACGGTTCAGATTAGGCTGTCAGTCTCGCTGTATATTTGATGTTTTCATCTTCAAGTTTGGATGGAGTAAGTTACCGGCATCTGTTTATAAATATCCAAGAGGTTTGTTTCTTGTTTATTAGAACAATGTTAGTGCTCAATTAATCTTGAATAGATCTGTGAATGCTTAAGCAGAGTACAATGGTCATTAGGTAGAAGTGATTGTATTTCAAGCGATTTGCAAAATAATTTGGAAATAAAACAATATTTCGGAATATAAAAAAGTATAGATATTATCGGCGATCTGTTTTCTTCTACTGCTTACCATACCTACGGCCCACCTGATGTTAAGTGGTAACCATCAGCTAACAAAACGTTGCCTGTTAAGTCACGCACGATAGGAACGTGCCCTACGTTGCACTGCTCTGCTTCCATCAGCTTGAGGCATACATTTGTTTAACCTCATGAGTCAAATTTCACTGGCAACCAAACTCTTCAAACCGAAACAGCAATGCTGCTTGGCGGCAGAAAAAGGCATGGCATGATACCCTCAGCACAAACATTGCTTGCTAGTTTGTGTGAAATGTCTCCTAATATTAATAAATTTATTCTGCGAAGCATGGCCACTGAAATTAAGTAAATATGTATCTTAAGATCAAAAGACGTGACCTCTTACCCTATTCTCAGTGCTCTAAATTAATTCGAAAAAATTGGTTAAAAGGACTCATAGTTAGAAAGTTCAACAGCTGTAAGCCAATAGCGAATTCGAAAGAAAAATAAGCCCAACTAAATTTGGCATGCCCTCTCGGATATGTTAGCTCGTAGTTCCTTCACTTACTTCCCCCTATTGGTGTTTCTTTCCAGTTTGTGCTACTTTAGTTTGATATAACGCCTAGTTTTTTTGCATAGAGAACATTTTTATTTAAGAATTTAGCGACAAGGATCTACATATGAGATAATAAACCTAGAACACACTTAATTATACGCTATGTCTCGTTTTTAGGCCATAATAAATCATATTGCCGATGATGACAGCCTTCACAGCTCAGTTGTAGCTCTACTACTCTTAAAAACACTACTGCGCATTACACTTTGAATAGGTACTTTTATCCTCTTGGAGTTAAAATGGCGCAGCTCAATTTTTACTTAATTAAATCGACTAAGTCACGACACGGTAAAAAAAAATTGTATGGATTATTTTGTTTGTGTTTGAAGCAGTTTATTAGGTTTTTATTTTACACGCTGGTATTTTGTTCCATCTCTAAAAATAATTTCTTCAATTTACTGGTACATTCCCATATTATTAGTATAAAACAAGAACCCTAAAGAACCCAGTTTTATTTTCAGAACATAGGTCACACGTAACTATTTATGAATATAAATTTAGTTTGCGGTTACTTACACAACAGAAATTTACTCTTAGTAAATGCGATTGACATCGGTCGGTTGCGTGGGTGTTCTAATAACCTTATAGATCTTATTCACCAACTGAAATGTTATACATGGAATACTCGTAAATAAAATAGAATTATTTACCCCAAACAAATTGTAAATCTTCTTATCCAACGACCCACTCGGAAACTTCAAAAGTTTTGGTTCACGACAACTAAACAGCTAAATTGGTACAAAATTGAATTTTATCCGGCCGTCTGTAACTGAATAACCATCAAAGGAAGTATGTTGTAGCTATGTGCTACGGCGTAGCGCTACGCCGCGCCGCCGTGTAGACTCGTAGACCCATTGATTTCCAATTCCACAGTGGAAAATGTCATGGATTTGTTGTGACGATTTGTTCCCAGTTTTGGTTTTAGTTTGACGTTTTGCTTTGGCTTTATATGCGTCCCCAACTACCTGTTCAGTCGGTAGTAAAACAAAAGATAGCAACTGACAGCGAAGCGAAATGAAATGCCGTCTAGAGCCTCATTGGTCAACTAAAGAGATAAGTTGTTGGTATTGCGCGCATATTATATTAGCATCATAAGGCCGACAGGAACCCAAAATCAGCGCGTTCCCACAAGATTGCCCCCGTTCATTTACTTGTTTATTTACCTAAGGATTTGCTGATTGGACGTTGTTTATAGAAACAACATCACTTGATTGAGGATAACGTTTATTATAATGTACATTGAGAGCTTTATGTTTTATTCATGGGAAATAAAATTGTTATTCAGCGCGTCAAGCGGTATTTTTATGATTTAGCGAAAAAATACCAGATCTTACTAGTAGGTTGAAGCCATATTTATGGTTGACATTCCCTTACCCGCAGCACAGGCTTAGCTTCAGCTTTTATTAAACGGACCCCGAGTGGAGTTTTTGCCTGACATTTGGTTTGAAACCTTTCTATATAAATATAAGTATTGGTGGGCATACCTCACAGCACACACAGCTGATAATCAGTGCTTTGGTCTCGAGCAATATTATGCGCTGAGCTATTACCTTTTTGTCTAGCTGCAACACACACATGGACCTAAGCTTATTATTTCAAATGTTTGTTTAATTTGTTGTTTTAATTCTGTTGTTTTTTTATTCTGATTTTGTGTGTTTGTGTGTATTAGTTAGGTAAATAAATGTGTTATCTATCCATCTATCTATCACTATCTAGCCCCCAAAACAAGCTTGTAATATGGAAACCAGATTGCTGATATTATAATTTTGTCCTTTTTTAGGGTTCCGTACCCAAAGGGTAAAACGGGACCCTATTTCTAATTCTAAGTCTCCGCTGCCCGTCCGTCCGTCTATCTGTCTGTCCGTCCGTCTGTCACCAGGCTGTATCTCATGAACCGTGATAGTTAGACAGTTTAAATTTTCACAGATGATGTATTTCTGTTGCCGCTATAACAACAAATACTAAAAAACAGAATAAAATAAATATTTAAGGGAGATCCCATACAACAAACGTGATTTTTTGCCGTTTTTATAGAAAACTAGTGGCTTCCCGCGGCTTCGCACGCGTTGAAGTGGTGAACCGTGATTGAACCACAAACATCCAAACATCGTAACTTTCGCATTGATTTGTATATTATTAGGGTAGGATTTTAAATACGTACTATTATTAGGGTAGGATTTTAAATACCTACGTAGGTATAAGGGATACCTATAGGCGTACATTACCTATATTAGGTAGGTATTTATAGGTACCGAGTTTAGCACAAACATGACAAATACAACAAAGACAACCTTACACGGAAAATATGTACTTATTTGTTCCTAGTTTCTACCCCAAAAGCAAACGAAACGAAACAGCTTCACGACATTGATCTACAGGCACGGTAGATAGGTACCCTCAGATATCTTCGTACCAACTCAAGATTCCCGTTTTTAGAACATTGACGCCTCGTTGTATTCTTTTTACTCGAGCGCAACGAAGGAGGGTAACGTCTTTATGTTATTTATCCACAGAACACATTTTCTTTTAGTTTGAAGTTAATTACACAGTTACAGTTAAAAATCTCCCATACAAACCTTGAAACTTTGCAGGGGTAGTTTTAAAATATTGAAAACGTGATTTTAAATTATTTATTGTGGAGTGTATTTACTTCAAGTTTGAAATCAATCGCACTATGCGTTAAAAATCTCCCATACTAACTTTTACAGTCATTGATTGATGAACCCTTTGCAGGGGAATTATCAAAAGTTAAAAGCGTCATTTATTATTTATTTCTTAGTATATTTACCTCAAGTTTTAAGTCAATCGCACCACGCGTTAAAAAACTCCCATACAAACTTTGACATCCCTTTGCACGCTTATTATGGGTAGTTTTAAAAAATTAAAAAAGCCTTTCCTATTTTTTTGCCTAAAAGTTCATATACTCCAAGTTTCAAGTTTCAAGTTTTTTTTTATAAAATACTTACGATTTTGTCAATACTGTACTAGACATTGACTATTTATATTCAAGAGTTGAGCGTCATTTTCTAGGTAAGCAAGCTGTATCACTAGCATCATATGAAGTAGCGGTAGAGTATCGGCATAGGCCTTTTTCATCTATAAAAGATGATTTAAGCAGCGTCTGTTATCGAGGTGCGGCATTTACGAAAAAATTGCTGGTAAGGCCAATACGGGAGCGACAGCTACGACCGCATATTTGGCAAACAAATTGTGTATGTGGTGACGTTGGAGGAACAGCGGCGCGCTGGTGACGTAGATTGCTCTTTTGAGCTAGCAAGTCAAATTTGTCGTGAACTCCTTCAGTTAAGGCTTTCCTCCAGTCCAGTACCAGTAAAGTCGCGGTCGTTTGAAGCTTTTTCCCAGTTTTTCGTCAATGGCAAAAGAGACCAGAGAGCGGTTGAAAAAGTGATCACAAAAAAGGTAGTCGTCGTTTTTCTTCGAATAAATACAGACTTTCAAAAGATGGGAATGATTTTCTGATATACCTACTGTTTATCCGTAGCAAAGGGTGCGTGAGCCCTTGCTCCCCGCATTGTATCGTCTGCTATTGTTTCGCTAATGAGCAATCAGGCTGACTTCACACAGCCCATTCAATGTACTCTCTGTTCGGGGTATTTTTATAAGGCTTTGATATAATCAAGTTCAGTCTTGAAATAAAAAAATGTTGCTGGACTTTCCACACAGCACTATCTTGTCCCAAAATGTAAATACATACTTATAATATATAATAACACCCATACAGAGAACAAACATCTATGGTCATCACACAAATGTTTGATCTCGGTGGAGAACCCTCGGCCTGCGGCGCAGAAAGCAGAGCTTCTACCAAGTTAACTACTACTAATAAAAATCTTATTTCATAGACATTTAAAATTCTTTGCGATGTTTTCTATGATTATATTAATAGATTGCTATGCTTGAACCGGAGTAATTCTATGTATTCCTGTATTGCACATAAAATAAAAAAGTTGAATTATCAGAAATCGTTCGAGATCTCGTCAAAATTTTGTCAAGAAACGAATATTCAGAACTTTGAATCGTATTTGTATATAATGTAGGCATAATTTTGATTACTACTCTTCACGATTGGTTACCGCACTCCAAGGGTATTATTACGGCTGAATAGCTCTAAGCTATTTGGGGCAATAATGTTAACAGTATGAAATTGAAAGGATTCCATTTTCTCAGGACAAAAGATCTCGATAGCTTATAACTATGACGTTATTATTGTGTGCGAATTTTTTGTTGATAAGGTTTTGGGTCAAGTATATTATAAGTAGTTATTAATTATATATTATAAGTATGTATTTACAAAAAAAAAGTATATATGTATTATATCTGGTTCCCATATTACAAACTTTAGCTTAGTTTGGGGCTAGATAGTGCTGTGTGGAAAGTCCAACAATATTTATTTATTTTATTTATTTATAACCAACCACTAGAGGACATGAGTAAGAAAGGAGTGACTGTTGAGATGACGGCTGATAGAGGAGAGTGGAGGGAAAAAACCTGTTGTGCCGACCCCACATGAAGTGGGATAAGGGCAGGAAAATGATGATAACCAATCTGCCTGCCAAGCACGGTCTGACTACGGCAAACCCCCCAAAATATGGGGGAAGACCCAAATATTATATTGTCATGAATAAAAAAATGAAAAATAATAAGTTATGAAAATGTTATTATTAAATGGTACTCAAAAGTTTTTGTAAGAAAGCGATAAAAATTTAATTTTAATTAAAAAGTTAATTAAATATGTTATTTGTGTATGTATGTAGCTATAGATATATCAGGCACAACCGTGTCCCGTAAATAGGGGCATCAGTAAAAAGCTGTCTCTGACGCAGTTATATATAATGTGCATTAGATGCAATACCTATTTACTCTAACAGTGTAGAGATAAATAATAACATATTTAACTTTTAAAAGCATTAAGTAAGATCTTGACAGCCTTCACAGCTCAGTTGGTAGTAGCTCTGCCTTCTGCGCCGTGTAGGCCGTGTGTTCGATCTCCACCGAGAACAAATATTTGTGTGATGAACATAGGATGTTTGTTCTCTGAAAAAAAGTATATATGTATTATATCATCTATTATGTTAGCTATGGGAACCAGTCCCATATTACAAGCTTTGGCTTAGGTAGTGCTGTGTGGAAAGTCCACCAATATTTATTTAATATTGATTTATTTATTTATCTGAGGGGACGTGTACGAGCCAGCAAAGGATTACAGCGGTAAGCCTTTTTCATGTAATATTTCATTTAAACAGTAAAGAGGTCAGCGGCTAAGAGGAATGCCATTAGCCGGATATTGCGTATCGCGCGCACCTTCCACGTTCTATCTCCACATTTTTCTGCCACTATTAAATATTCATCACATTTTTCTCAGAACCGCTGTTGGTGTGAAATGTATATAGCCTTTAACTACCAAAACCAGGACTTTCGAACAGTTTGAGTGCGCGGACTCTCAAACATTTCGCTGAGATGGGAGCTGTTTGTCGCACTTGGCATATGGAGGACTACTCTGCACCTTCTCTTTTTTACGTTTACTTGTCTCTTCTTTAGGTTATACTATACTATTAGTTACTAGCTTTTAAATTTAGGTCCACATATGTTTTTGTGACAAATAAATACATTTTCGTTCTTTCTTCGGCAAATCAGCACTTGACACGTCATGTTTTTAGAACTTTTAAGGTTCCAAATACATGTGTCAAGTGCTGGAAAGGAGCCTCTTTGAGGCGCACTTAAAATCCTTTCACCACACTGTTTTGAAAGAAACTAGTGACTCGGCAAGAAGAAGAAGAGCGATAGACGCAGTGCAATGGCACATCTCGGTGGGCTTGTTCTCTAAGGTAATTGTCATAGTCAAATAGTAGCTACCTGGCATCAGGTGGGCCATCCGCTTGTTCCGACATTTATGAAAAATGTGTCTGGACTTATAAAGGTTTTTTAATAGAATCAATCAATAATATTCGCGTGCCCGCGCATTTATTCAATCAATAATATTTTTCATAGTACAGTAGCTTTGCTAAATATGTCCATTATCCAATAAATGATATTTTTTGCACTCAGTTATTCGCAATACATAGTATGTAATAATTGATTCATATTAATACACACAACATAATTAATATTATAAGTACCTAGCTCCTCAGTTTATTTAACAGATTTGGGTACTTGGTACTACTTGGTATTGTAAAATGCGTTAACTCGCGATAGCACCAGCACAAACTTTAGTGCTAGCTATTTTTTTACAAAATGTATATATCCAGTTGTTAAATAGGTACTAAATAAAAAATAAACATTTATTTCATTTCTAAATCCGTACGTTTTTGAACCTACTTATCCGGAAGTCAAAGTTAATTAAGTGCCGGCAGTTTGCGTAAATTGGAACGTTAATTAGCATCGTTTCAGGCAAAATGGCTATGAAAAAAAAAACGAGTAAACAATATTGAATCCACAGCGTATATTCAACACTGCTTCTGGGATAACTTAACCTTAATTGGATTTTAAAATCATTTTACATTATGAGTAGGTACAAAAAGTTACATTTTCCTTTCGTTCGTAAGATGTCCCGAAAATATTATGTAAATCAGAAGTGTGAAATGTTAATAAAATAGAGTGCTTCATGAAATATGAGATGAGAAGTGTAAGAATGACTGAAGTACTTAGAGTTATTCTCGAAAAAATATACGTTTTCACGCCACTACAATTTTAGAATCTGCCATAAGATGCAATATTTATATTATATTGAGAGAACTTATAAAAATTACGATTCTAAATTACGGACTATAGTAGGTACGAGTATGTGTAAATAGTGTTGGTAAATAATGTGCGATCATTATACTTTTGTTATTTAGTACCTAACTAGCTAGCTAGGAAACATACTTTCAGTTCTATGATTTGGCACACATGTCGTTTTTGTGACTGCCGTAACGCGTTTATAAGAATAAACTGTGTAGTTTTTTTTTTTTACCATTAGCTAATGGAACAAGCAGATGGCCCACCTGATGTTAAGTGGTAACCATCACCTATAACAAAGCATTGCCTCGTAAGTCACGCAGGATAGGAACGTGCCCTACGATGCACTGCCCTGCGTCCATCAACTTGAGGCATACAGATGTTAAGCCTCATGTGCCTGTAATTACACCGGCAACCACACTCTTCAAACCGAAACACAGCAACGCTGCTTGGCGGCAGAAAAAGGCGTGGTGGTAGTACTTCCCCGGACGAGCCCTTCACAAAGAGCTCTACTACTCTTAAAACTTTTATTCCAACCGGATAAAATCGGGAAGCGTTTGTTTCAAAATAGTAAATGGATCGACAAAAGCGACGTTACGTATCAACAATCAATGGGTCATGCGACGTGGCTCGCTAGACCGTCACGTCGCGTGCCCGCGCATTCAGCCGTGGACAGGCATTCACTGTCAGGCTTATACTTTGTTACGTTCTGTGGGAAGTGCAGGATTTAAGTAATTCCCCAACTTTTCTGCCATTCACAGGTGGAGCTTAGAGCAAAGTGATGTCATATTGTACAGTCGTCTACACTGAGTTTTTTATATTTTTTATGAGAAAATCAAAGAATCTTAAGTTGGTACTGGGGATAGAAATCGTGAAGCTGTTTCAGTTATTTCAGAAAATGAAATGGAACAAGCATATGATTCTTCAGATGTTAAGCGGTTTCTTGTGCCTTAAACAATTACAATACCTCACAGAGCACAAGTTGGTTAGGTGCACTTTATAATTTTATTAATATGAATAGTTTTGTGTTCATGTTTGAAAGATTATGTTGCGATGGGCTCGCGACAGGTTGCGAGCCAATCGCTGCTTTTAGAATACTAACTGGTTCCTAAATAACTATAATAATAATAATAATAACTAATAAATTTTCTATAGGAAAAATCCATTGGTGCACGACCGGATCCGAACTTATGACCTTACGATCGGAAGACGAGATAGTGGGAGTGACCTCGATACATCACAGACAGAATAATAATACTAGTAGAAAATAAGTAAGAGGACATTACAGTCTCTGAATAACTAGCTAGAATACCAAAGTTTATCTACAATGGGTCAGGATCGCTAGAGCGTCGCATCCGTGGACGAGCATTTACTCGCTAAATTAAAACCATGGTCACGTTTTCACATGGAATCGTAGCAAGCGTACTTTTGTCATTTCTTAACTTTTTCTATACTTATCTCAGAGCCCCCGCAGACTACAGACTTTTTATCTCAACCGATAGATTGGTCGGGCACTTAGTCAGTATGAAGATGTACCTACGCAAGTTTTTTTTTTAATACAACTAGCTGATGGAACAAGCTGATGTTAAGTGGTAACTATCACCTAAACCAAAGCACTACCTCGTAAGTCACGCATTATAGAAGCGTGCCCTACGATGCACTGCCCTGCGTCTATCAAATTGAGGCATACAGATGCCTAATAAAATTAAGCCTCATGTGCCTGTAATTACACCGGTAACCACACTCTTCAAACCGAAACACAGCAACGCTGCTAGGCGGCAGAAAAAGGCGTGGTGGTAGTACTTCCCCGGACGAGCCCTTCACAAAGAGCTCTACTACTCTAAAAAGTGCGCACACTACAATGATTCACTATGGGCCTCATTATGCACTAGCAGCCCAACCCGTCCAAAGTATCGGCCGTTAGAATGTCTGCAGTCTACAGGGCTCTTACAATCTAGACACGAAATGGACATGACAGGAGGCTGGCAGAAATAGAGGAGGCCTATATATCCAGCAGTGGATATGAACTATGATGTTTGTCTACTCTTGTGGAAGTCAGCTATAATGCATGGAATTCGTAACACTACATATTCATATTCGTAACGGATATATATAATATTCTAGCTTAAGTTGACAGATTGAAGTGAAATTGGCAAAGCGACATCGTTTGTAATAATAAATGGTCTAAAATTAACATTCTGAGGTTTTTGAAGCAAGAAATTCTTATAAGTTTCTTTATTTATATTTCTCTTCTTCTATAATTATTTCATAAACATCTCAATATCGAAACTTTCGTATATTTATGATATGAGCATGATTTTCACACTGCATCTAGCCCAAAATTAAGCAAAGCTATATGGGAACCAGACCATTTGTTTGACCATCTATGTTTATCATACAAATGCATGCTCTCTCGGTGGGGTTCGAACCCACGGCCTAAAGACATAGACATAGACAATCATTTATTAACTACTGAGCACACAACATACTAAACATGATAATGAAATATACATATAGGAAGAATAATACATCATAACACAATAGAAAAAAGGGAGAAAAAAATATAATTACAGAACAATGTTAAAACCTAAAGCGCAGAAGGCAGAGCCCTTACCAACTGAGCTGAGAGAGCGGTCTAGTAGTATACCTAAGCTATTGAAATATCCTTGCAACTGCAGAAGGTTCCTCGGATTACTCAGCTTAACGTTTCGTCGACGAGCTTGAATGGAGGCAATCAGGACTGCGCATTGGAGATGGAGTGCACAAAGACTATAAATACCTACCTAAACCCCTTTTATTAAGAGACTGACAACCGGCAAACTATTTCTCATTCGTAGCAAAAAACTTAATATTCTAGTTTTCGAACTATACCTTTACGACATATTTTCCTACAAAAAGTTTGCTTTACTAATTTTCGTACAAGCAAACTTTTTAGTAAGAAAACTTGTTTGGATCCAAATGATATTTTTGCCGAGCTGTGTGCAATGTGATTGCACAACTTAATTGATTGCGATTATTAATAAATAAGTTTTTTTTTTCACAACTAGCTGATGGAACAAGCAGATGACCCATCTGATGTTAGTGGTAACAATCACCTAACAAAGCATTACCTCGTAAGTCACGCACGATAGGAACGTGCCCTACGACGCGCTGCCCTGCGTCCATCAACTTAATTAATTACACCGACACCGGCCTGTAATTACACCGGCAACCACACTCTTCAAACCGAAACACAGCAACGCTGCTTGGCGGCGGAAAAAGGCGTGGTGTTAGTACTTCCCCGGACGAGCCCTTCACAAAGAGCTCTACTACTCTTAAAATAACTTCTAAGATTTTAATCTTTCAAAATGTTGAAATGTGCGAGCAATAAATTCTTGACGGATGTCAGCATAATCGAATTTTTTTGTAGGAAAACTTGTTTGGATTATATTTTACTGAAACTTTGTAATGTTACTGTTCGAAACTTGGTTATATGCGATTTTTCATAACTACAACCGTTGAATTTTTGAATGGTTTTATTTTCAGCCAGAGTTTAGTTTTTTATATTTATACTCGTACATTATTATGTCTAGAGTTTTGGTTATAAAAAACCCTCTGTATAAAAAATAATATAAAGTGAATCTAGACTGTAACATATTTCGTGTCAGTTTACTTTGTCCCTTTCGTTTTGCTTTTCCTGAGTTTTTTATAAGCCGGAGACTTATTATTTTACAATGTGCATCGTAAAACCTACAATAATTTTAAAACCTAAGTATTATCTTTTACATTATGAAACTGCCGTTTTTGCTGTTTAGGTATGAAGTTGCCGATAACTTCACCTTTACCTATTCCAATATATTGAAAATCAAAGTCAAATGGTATTTATTCAATTGAATCACAAGGATCACGTCTTAAAGCTAGGTGAACCTGGGTGCCAGTTTCACGCAACCAAGCCTAGAAGAACAGGCAACGAGCTTACGGCTTGGTTCCTACGGTTTTTAGTGTTCTGTACCCAAACGGTAAAACGGGGCCCTATTACTAAGACTCCGCTGTCCGACCGTCTGTCACTGGGCTGTATCTCATGAACCGTGATAGTTAGACAGTTGAAATTTTCACAGATGATGTATTTCTGTTGCCGCTTTAACAACAAATACTTAAAAACTGAATAAAATAAATATTTAAGGGCGCTCCCAACAACAAACGTGTTTTTTTTTCGTTTCTATAGATAATTGTACGGACCACCTTCGTGCGCGAGACCAACTCGTACTTGGCCGGCTTTTTTGTATGATCCTTGTTACAAAATAATACTTTTGCAATATGAAGCGTGAATTTATAACTATACCTAACCAGAGTACCTACACACTGGGTTGAATAATATTATGTATTAAGTTACTAACCTAACACACGTGCTGTATGTGGTTCGCACGTAACAGCCAAAGCTTAACAAACTTATACGTTAAGAGAATATGTATAATATGTGGTTATTATATAACCTTACTAAGGTCATCAGTTTCATCGTGTAACGACCGGCTTCTGAAAGCTCGATCAAATGTAATCAGTCACTTGCTATTTCAGCTTTTACATCAAATTTAACTGAGATAGCAAGTGACTTGACATCTGATTATCTATATTATATAGAATTTCTGATTTATTGTCAAAATAAAAATTAAATTACATTTAATTGTTTTATTGTGTACCTAGACAGGTAATAAATACAATATAAATTGTAATTTGTAGCATTATAATATGAAATTCCTTTTTACGGTATGTAAAAAGATTTGACATGTGTTAAGAGATTTTGCTCTTTCATGATCAATATTTTAGAGACTAAAGTACCTTATGTAATTTTATAGTTTTATCAAGCTTTTGTTACTTACCCATAAATACAAAAGTTTGTATTGTGAGGGTGTACCTACCTATGTGTGTGTGGCTTGTACGTGTAATAATGTCGGCGTTCGAGAATCTATAAAAGAAATCATGATAGAAATATTATCGTATAACAGTCGTCATGGCAACCTTTTGAATATACCGAATTTTGTTTGTAACAGAATATATGTATACTTACATAAAAGGCTTCTCAATACAGACGCCGCTCGTTCGCCTAACAAAGCAGTACAATCGGAAGCCTGTCGCCTTTACAATGCCAACAATAGTTTGAAAACTACACAATGCGTCAGACTTGACAAAGTATATCCATAATTGGCATATTGATACAAAAATTGAATGCAAATTGGTGTGATAATGTCACCTATGTTTTTTGGTAGTCAGAAATGCATTCGATCTTAAACACGGCAAGTTTGTTAAAGAGGCCGTAAATACAATTTACTGAAAGAACTGAAATATCATCATCGTATAAGTCTGAAGAAGTTCACTGCTGAATATAGGTCTCTTCATTGGTTCGGGTGTTTTAATCTTTGGACGTTTCCGTAATGATAATTGAACGCAATTTCTTCCAGACCTTACTCACTCGTCACTAATCTATGAACGTTTCGTCCGAATGTGTAAAGTTAACAAGCTGTCATTTCACACTAGGTACTTCGTATATTACAATATATTCATTGCTATCCTATTGTTCATAATATGCTTTCTGTATGAAGATCTCGGAACCCCTAGTCTAAAGACTCGGCCCCTTAGAAAGGCCCTGACACGACATATACGCCACGCAAACGTTGCGTTAGCGTCGCGTAGACGCAGCGTTGTCTCGTGCCTGAAATCAAAGATCGAACCGCAGACCGCATTCGATATTTCTCTGCAACAAATGGCTTACTAATAGGAAAGCTCAATCTAGAGGCAGCCTGGTTGAAATTTAGCTTTCTGAAAACTAGTTTGGGAAAATGGGACAGTTATTTATATACGATCATTTAAGAACACACTAAAAGTACTCTATTTTTACTAAAAGTTAGCTAAAAGAATAAAGAGCGACATGTAAAGAAGTACAATGTGATCTCTCGCATTCGCAGTCGCCTCATAATTGGCCCATTCTGATCTCGCCAACCGCATGGCATCAAGTATTCGAGGCAAGTTGGCGTGAATATGGTCGCTCTAATGTAATAAAGGTCCATGTGAGGCAGCTGGAGGCACTTATTAACGCGTCAGCCATTCTGTATCACATAGTTACATCTAACTCAGTTAGGTTTGACCACCATGTGCCAGAAAATTTTCGAATTTCTAGTAATTAATATTCGTAGCGTTCATGTCCCTGGCAATTATTAACTATCACTAAGCGTAATGGACAATATATACTAGAAAGAGTCCAAGAAATTTGTTTATTTATTCGATCACCAACACAGTGTACCGTTATATTCGTTTAAAAACATTAATAATAACAAATTAAATGCCACCGCAGTTATAGGCGAAGACAGCGTGCTCACAAAATAAAAATACGGAGAAAAAAAGTAAAAAAATAAATAACCTATGGTTCCAAAGTAAAAATTATGGAATAGATTTTGCGTCAAAAGTCATACAAATTCGTTACTGATTTATTTGATAAGTCAAAAGCATTGATTACTACTTGAAATATTTAAGATAACGATAAGCAAAGCTAATAAAAAATGTATAGTTATAGATAGACAAGCCCAGTCGACGACGACCGCAACCCGCAGCGTTCGATTTCCTTTTCATTCCACAGCCACGGTCGAGATAGATCTGTACTTTATATAGATTTTAGTTAAAGCTATGTCTGTAGTTCTTAAAACAGGAAAGATGATCACCTTGATGGCGGCAATGGGCTTGCAACCTGCCTCCTATGGAATACCCATATTTAATATTTGGACATACTTTTTACTAAGGGGGGTCCTTAGACATCTTTAAAAAATGTTGAGTTGGTAATTGAAGGGCCCAGTTCCTGAAGTCCTTAAGTCCACTTAGGGATTTTTTTAATCTGACAACTATTTCAAATTCTGTGTTCAAAACTATGTTCTAAACGCAGACGTTACGACTTTTTTTTTAAATATTCGTAACGTCCAAAAAGAAACTATCGCTTAAATGCACGTTGGTAACAGACCTCTTAGTACCAATTATTGGTGCTAAGAGGTACTCTTAGTACCAATTATTGGTACTAAGAGGTCTGAGGGGATATCTACCGTGCCTGAAATCGTGAAGCTGTTTCTGTTTCCGATTATGGGCTTGTATAGAGCGGTAGTCAAATCATAAGGCTTTACGTCACCCGAGATATTTACAGTGAAAAAAGTTTTACTATTTTTTTGCGGTTTGTTGTTGACCGCAATGAGCAAAATACTCGGAAAAACAGCCAGTGAAGAGCACAACCACAAAGTTCGATCTCCGGTTTCACGAAAGAAGCTTGTTTTTAGTTCACTCCTGAGAGCACTGGTGGTCTAGTGGTAGCGGCCCCGCCTTCCGATCCTGAGGTCGTGGGTTCGAAACCGATCGTGCACTAATGAGTTTTTCTGTTACAAAATGTATGTGCACAGTACTCTCTAGGAAAACATCGTGAGGAAACCGGCGGCATGTCGTAGAACCTAAAAAGTTCTATAGCAAGTTTCAAGTGCTTGAAAAAAGCCTCTTGAGGCGCACTGAAAATCCTTTCACCACACTGTTTCGAAAGAAACTAGTGAGACGACAAGAGAAAGAGATCACTCCTGATTTAGATAGAACTTGTCACTATTGACTTATTAATGCCGACGGAACCAGTGGCGACATGTTGTGAAACATAATTGTCTGGGAAACCGGAGATGTATGAGGAAATTGACGGCGCAGTGTGGAGACGCGTAGACACATCTATCTCTTTACTATTACTGTGATCTATTCGCTTGTTTACCACCAATATTTTTGCTGAGATAGAACTGTTATCGTTCATAGATTTATGATTTAGATTTCAACTAACATGGATAGCATTTATACGTACACCAATTATGATGTACCTATTCTGTGCTTACAATTTCGACTCAGATGGATAGCATTTATACGTATACCAAATATGATGAATATGATGATATTCTGTGCTTACAGTTCGTTGCAATTTGTTTGCAAAAATAATGAGGGTGCATGTTTTAGAAGTATGCAATATTTCATAGAAATGTATTACCATTTAGAACGTTGAATATGAGCAGCTTTAACCTAGCGCTTGCTGTGTTCAGCTGCCAGCTAATATCGCAACGCATTAGCGGCAAGCTTTCCTATTTTTTTTCTTTTTCCATTAGTAAAACTTTACCTTTTGTCTGCTTTGTTTAGAAGCCTAAAAAACAATAAATAAATAAATTAACATTGGTGGACATTCCCGTAGCACCATATCGCCCCAAACTAAGCCAAAGCTTGTAAATATGGGAACCAGATAGCTGATATACTACTTATATACATATTTTTTAATACTTACAGTACATACAATTTTTAAGAACAAATATCTATGTTCATCACACAAATGTTAGTCTCGGTGGGGATCGAACCCACGGCCTACGGCACAGAAGGTAGAGCTACTACCAACTGAGCTGTGTAGGCTGTCAAAATACAACAATAGAAAATCTATTATGTATATCTGGCAGTTTTGAGTTTAGAGGCTAAGGAACTTTGCTAACCAAGTTAATCCCTATTTTCAAAGCTAAAACCACTGTAAAACGAACTCTACTTGTAAGTTGAGTTCACAACTAGTTCAAGTTAACAAAGATTCGATCAATTGAGTCACAAGAGTCGGTTTTATTTGCTAACCTGACTATACTGTTTCTACGAAACTATAATTGCTGCATGAGTCCGGTCTACTCTGCAAAACATGGAGGAAATTCGTCCAAGCTGCAAAATGATAAATGAAGTTTTTTTTTTACACTGCGTGGTATCCATGGCAATTTGAAGCCAACTGCGCGGAACGGATACCACGTTTCCACAGAAGTTATTATTTGTACTGTGACGTCACCTGTAGTGTAACTCAAAATGTCAGTATGAAACTTTGTATATCGGTTGGTTTGTAGAGTGGAGTTGCTCAGCTGCTATTGGAAATCTTAAAGCTGCCTGAAAACTCTGTAATCAGAACTGCTAACTCTGCAAATTTACTTTCTTCATCAGCCTAAATAAGTCTACTGCTAGACAGAAGCCTCCCTCATATTTGGGAGTCGTAGTCCACCACTGTTAGCAGGTTCAGTTGAGGTTGAGATGAGATGAGGGGCGGACGCCCAAAAAATCAACAATAACTGTCTTTTAACAATGCAACGAAAAATATGCACAATTTCCAAGTAAGGCACGTGCCCCCCCCCCCCCCTCCCCTTAAATCCAGCCTTGTCTTCTTGTGTATCTTTATTTTTAAATTTTATCATTGTATTTTGTGTCATAAAATTAATATTTTCTATTCTATTCTATTCTGAATAAGACCGCCTCACAGTACTCAAGAGATGCTTATGAATGCGTTTCCTGAGTCTCTTCATACTTATCTATGGGAAATTATGGAGGGGTGCTATTCTAAGCCGAGACAATACCGGAAACTCACTTTAGTTAATAGTTATCTCAAGGTAACCAATGACGTTTGTTGCAGTAGTTCGTGCGTCACCAGAGCCTAGGAAGGCACCAATCGTCCAGGAACCGCCGCATCACGTGGAGTTCTCCAACGACACAGGAGTCGTCCTCAGCTGTAGCACTAAGGGAGACTACCAGGTAAGACCACCAGACCTGATAAAGCAAGCAATATCCTACCTATACCTCAGCAAATAAATAAGTCGGCATAAAATACAATACAAAATATTTTTATAGAGGTGCAAAAATTTAAGAAACTGATAAATTCGGATTATTTATCTACTAGGTATCTTTTTTTTATTCTGCTAACTAATGTAACAAGGCTATGGCCTATGGATAGTAAGTGGTAACCATCACCTATATAAAGCACGTATGATAGGAACGTGCCCTGCGTCCATCAACAAGAGGCATACTGAAAAAAATGAGTCTTGAGTAAGAAAAAAACACAAACAACCAAGATTCGTACAATAACATTCTAATACCGCGTTTACACTCAGCTCATGTCCGTGGAAATGTGCAGGGACATGGGAAGGGACCTGGGCAATGCGAGAATGTAAACAGGTCAGTTTCACGCCGCTCGCGTTGACGTTCGCGTTGCCCGCGCTGCCTTAGTCCCAGTGTCCGGGCTAAATGTGAACACACGTTGCCGGTGACGTTGCCGCGGACATATTGCTGGCCACGAATGGCAGCACGAATGTCTAAATGTAAACGAAGCAAAAGATTCAGCAAAAATGCAAGCAAGAATTTTTGAGGGTTGTCTACGTCATAACGTATTCTTATAATTCTTGTTTTAAACATGATCTTCAGAAACTCCAATCGAGCAACTTCGAAACATCAAAATCCGTAAAGTCACAAGGCCAAGAGCTAAATTAACTTTATATGTTGCCAGCCATAACTTTCCCCTGTCCGTATTATCAAACTCAAAGTAAAATGGTAGAAGCGTGTAACTAATGGATTGAACCTGAATTCTACTAATACAAATGCAAAAGTTGCGATGTTTGGATATTTGTGGCTCAATCACGCCTAATTAAAGTGAACCCTGGGCTTATAACCTGGACTTGATTTATAAATTTGATTATGTTTACCTTTTTCTGTATGCCTACGCCTCACTAAACTTCAATATTGTATTAAATTACTTTGTAAAAGGATCATACAAAAGAACGGTAGGAACCAAGCCGTAAGTTTGTTGCCTGTTCTTCCAGGCTTTGGTCGCGTGGAACTGGCACCTAGAGTCACCTAGCTTTAAGACGTTTCAAAGTGATCCTTGTGATTTTATTGAATAAATACCTTTTGACTTTGACTTTGACTTGTAGCTGGCTACATTTAATCACAATAATATACTGGGGACGGGGTAGAATACATGAACGAACACAATAAAGGGGAAACGACTTAAATATTAATGTTAACATTCACTTCTAATACGCGGCTGAAGCCGAGGGCAGCAGCTAGTAACTAGAAGAGGCAGTGGGTAGGCTAAGAGGTGTATATTCCATATGTTGCTTCTCGTTATTTTTTTGAATTTAAAAAGCAATTTTATTTAATTTAATATTTTTTTTATAAGAAAAATTATGGAACAAGCATATTATTATGTTGACAGAGGAAACTGCTCAATATGTGGTAGGCGAATTGTTCGGTCAATTATTCTTATAAAATTCTTTCAGCAGATATTATCGTGACTGCATCTATCTTCATGTTATCTCAACGTTGACCTACTTACATTTTCTATTTTAAAATAACTCGCTGGTGAATTACATACAGACTTGAGACAAGAATGGTTTATAGATCTGAAAGATAGCTTTTCAGAGGTAGCTCTGGAAAATTACTACTTTGCTAAATCAGCAATGAGTTTTAACTTTTAACTCAGGATTGCCTACTAGAAATTGTATTAAGACTCATTATAAGTGGACTGTAAAGTCCTTCTATGAGTTATTTAATAATAAAGATCTTTAAACCGAACTCAGGATTTCTTAAGGCGACGACAAGAGCTATTGTGACTCTCGCTCGCACGTTTCGTCATGTTGAAAGATATAAAACCACTAACTCATTTTCGAAAAATCACATTCAACCATTTTGTGTGCAATCACATTGCACACAGTTTAATAAAATTTTAATTTTTTTCGATGCATGTTTTCCTACTCGAAAGTTTGCTTTACTAGTTTTCGTACATAAGCAAACTTTTAAGTGGGAAAACTTGTATCGATCAAAATGAAATTTTTACTAAACTATGTGCAATGTGATTGCACACAAAATGGTTGATTGAGATTTTTCGAAAATGAGTTTAGTGATTTTATATATTTCAACATGTCGAAACGTGCAAGCGAGAGTCACATTAGCTCTTGTCGTCGCCTAAAACGTCTCTCGCAATGTAGGCTTTAAATCTAGCATTTACTACTCAGTCATTAGACCTAGATAGATAAACCTTTTATGCAGAGAGTATAAATACATTTTTGTGAAATACGAGCCTCATAAAACGTACCCGTGACTGAGACTACCGCGGATAAATTCAACACCTCGAGTTTTTGACTGAATATTACGTATTAAAAGTGAAATATGTTGTTCAGCCAACGCGCCCGCCCGATCCTGATTTAGTATTCACAAACCAGCTCTTCTGACTCAGATATAAATAAAGTTTTTCCATTCGAAGAGTTTCCTCCAAAGTTTACGGTCGCGAGACCCACCGGGAAATAAAGATATGCGCACCGGCCGGCCCATTCATAAATATGTAAAACATTAGTAGTGAGGCCTAAATATTCTCATTAAATCACCTCCGTTAACCCCTTGCTGGAATAAAGCTTGCTTCTACCTTTTCACTGTTTTATAAGTGAGTATGCAAAAACATCGTCATCGTCAGCCTGAAGAAGTCCACTTCCAGACATAGTCAAAGTCAAAGGTGTTTATTCAATTGTTTTTTTATACAACTAGCTGATTGAACAAGCAGATGGCCTACCTGATGTTAAGTGGTAACCATCGCCTATAACAAAGCAATAGCGATAGGAACGTTCCCTACGATGCACTGCCCTGCGTCCATCAACTTGAGGCATACAGATGTTAAGCCTCATGTGCCTGTTATTACACCGGCAACCACATTCTTCAAACCGAAACACAGCAACGCTGCTTGGCGGCAGAAAAAGGCACAAAGAGCTCAACTACTCTTAAATTAAAGCTTATTGAATGTAGGTTCCACGCAGTTCCACGCAGCCAAGTCTAGAAGAACAAGCCTCCCCTATACATTCAGGAAGAACGATTCTAAGCCCTCTCCATCAACCCACTTCCCACGATTCTCACAGTGTCGTCGGTGCATCGGTAGGAGAGCGTTCCATGCTTCTTCCAGTCCGTAGTTGCCATTTGAGAACCTTTATTCCCGAGTCACTTCAACTTGCTAATTTAAAAACATTGCAGAAAAGAGAAAGTTCGTCTTCTCTTATTGGATTTTTTTTCTCAAAAATAAGCATTGACTCCATCTATAAATGAGAATAGGCTTTGAGTACCTACCTATGAAATGATCTGTTTCGAGTTTCGACGACATATGGAGAGGAGACTGGGGTACGGTTGGATCTAAGGATGGTTGAAACAGAGAAAAATATCTTGTGAATAGTAAGTTTTAGGCTGCGGTATGCAAAAGAAAAGGAGAGGGGAACGCGTTTCTACACACGGTGCATTGGTATCCTGGTTTTTTACCGCAAGCGGTCGGCTCAAAGTTGATGTGTGAAAATTGGCTTGTTTATTTTAAATACCTAAATAATATTGCTTAAAGTGATAGGAGAAATAGTTTTGAAGCTGTTATGGACAGAAGAAAAACATCACAACCTTATCAAGTCTCCCCTCTTTTAATATGACTATTATAACTCTATGTTGAAGTAAAAAGATAGACTCCATAGAACGTGTGTCGGAATCTGCGAAAACTTTTCACATTCAGGTATTCGTTCCCTCGTTCCCTCGGGAGCCCTACCTGCTCGACATAGAGCAAGCCAAATTCTCACGATTAATTTCATAACTTTGTCCTGGAATTTTATTAAAATTTCACCCTCCACATAACTCTTAATGCAACGGTAAAAGTAGGAAAGTAGTTTATAAGGTTTCAACCTACCTCAATACCATCGAATTATACTGAAAAGTTTAAAACAAAACCGTAAAATCAGTATACTCCAGTTTATTAATGGAGATGTCAACTCAGTTAAATTTAAGTCTTAGCTCGTAAACTAAAGGTTCAATGTTGGTTAGAGGCTTTGCCGCGCCTGTATGTCAATGCAGGGCAAGAGTCGCGGGGCAAACAATCGCAAAATGCGGGTCGCAGTTGCTCGGGGAAAACTAATGAAGTGCTGCTGTGGAGCTTTTAAGAAATTGAATATTACTGCTGTTCCTCGAACAGAATGCGAGGGAATAACAGCTACTATTCATAGACCTTTGTAACTTTAGTTACGTAAACCGCTAGACCTGTTGTTTGTCGATTGCGATTTCAATAATCGATTAAAATATAGGTACGTTAGATATAAACAATCGACATTTAAAAAATCTCGAAACGATTCATCGACTTTTTTAGTAAAACCATTTAGTTATAATATAGGATCACTTTGGTTGTCTGAATCAAAACAGTAATCTTGATTTACACACTGTTAAATTCAAAACTATAGGTCATTTTATGCAAAAGTTTCTGATTTGAATCTAAAGACATTTTTAAAGTCAGTCAGTCTAAGAACTCTTTTTTCTACATTCTCAGTCACTACGAACTTACTTGGGATCAGTATTTCCAACGTTCCGTATCCCAAAGTTGTCTCTTGCATGTTAGCGAGTTGTTCTGTATTCATTTCAAACCTTGCCAAGAGTCTACTATTAATTAAACTTCTAACATTTCACAGTTGACGTTTTAATTTAAAAAGTTAAGAGAATAGATGTGTAAAAATTCCAATTAAAAATATGTTAATTATGAGCATGTAATGAAAGGTTTTTGGTGTGTTATCTAAATTGAAAATCCAGAAATTCATAAATGTGAAAAGGCTCGGCCATGTATGAATATCCTTGAGGCTTCTGTCATCTGGTATAATTATTAAATGTACCTACTTTGAAGTATTTATGGCTGCAATATCTCGTGAATGCTGAAATAAAAGTTATTTGATTTGATAATCAAGAAAATTATTCCACGAAAATTCAAGTATCTCAAAATATTTAAATAATTACGTATAATGAAAAATATCTCTAAAATTAAATTTTAAATAATTGAAATACCAAAATGATCAGAGGCTGATTACGTATTAGCTGTAAATGTAGAAGAAAATATCTGTTTAGATCCTTTCAACATCGTTTTCCTCAATCAAAAAGGCGAAACATTACCCGAGTCTATAGGTGCCTACAGTAAAAGCCTGACGATGATGCGTTTCCAATATAGCCTTATCTCGCTCAGTTGCCGAGACGAAAGCACACGAGAGCCCGGAAACGGGTTGCGTGCGGTAAATAAACTATTGACGCTGAAATCTGATGAGAATGTTTAGACGCTGATGTTCCGTACGAGCTCGGAATTCACTTATTAGATTGAAAATAAAATAAACTCTTCTTAGAATGAGGAGGGAAAAGTTAACTAACGTATGTTTTTTGAAGGCGATGGCAACTGCTAATGTACTTCTCGCACATTTCAACATTTTGAGAGATATAAAATCAATGAATGAATGAAAAACAAATTTATTTATTTATTTATAAGACATTATAACATCATAACATGATTTTTTAACCCTAACGCGATGGTATACATATTTAAGTAGTTTTATTATACAATAGGATAAGTAGGTACTAATCTAAGCATTTGGTTTCAATGACTACCTGTAACTGTACCTTTCAATGGCTGTAATTTGTAGGAGTTTCGGCAGGTTATTGAAAAAAAAATCCACGCTGTTCGCAGACAATATATTATGTAGATAAAGCGAGTGACATGGGGGCAAACTTGAGTAGGTTGGTCCTACAGTTGGGAACCTCCAGCAAATGAATTTATGATAAATCTAAAAACCATGTTCAGTAAAAATAATATTTTCATTAAACTGCTAACCTTTTAGTAGGAAAACTACACAAAACAGTAAAAATAAATTAACACAGAAAATGATTTTGTGATTTTACGCAACATGAAGGAAATATTTTTAACTCAAAGAGGAACAAAGAGAAACTTCCAACAAAGCTCAAATACAAAAGAAAAGTAAAAACTTACAAGTTTCAAAGGATTGGCCTTTTTGTTCGACAAAATGCCTACCAATAAGTGCCAAACTGCTAACAATTCTATTAAGTTAATATTTACCTATCTTAATATCTCATATTTTTATACCTTATTAAATCTCATAATTTAGGTAGATACCTACTAGGCTTTCGTCAAACATTCAACTCTTTCAAGAGTACAAGAGTAAGAGTAGAGTTTTCACATTTTTAAGAGTAGTAGAGCTCTTTGTAAAGGGCTCGTCCAGGGACCACCATGCCTTTTCCGCCAAGCAGAATTGCTGTGTTTCGGTTTAAAAGTGTGGTTGCCGAGGTAATTACAGGCACATGAGGCTTATCATCTGCATGCCTCAAGTTGATGGACGCAGGGCAGTGCGTCGTCGGGCACGTTTGACTTACGTGACTTAGACTTACGAGGCAATTAACATCAGGTGGGCCATCTGCTAGTTCCATCAGCTAGATGTATAAAAAAAACTCAATGAGGCATAAGAATATTTTATTTCATTCACCCCTCGTTTTAGGGTTCCCACATGATAAAACTCATTTCTTACTATTGACAACTAAAGTGTTCACAAGTAAAAGCTTTTTCGAAACAGCATTTTAAGACCAAACTGAAAGGGAGCTCCCCCTTTCAGTTTCTATGTCATCAAAGACTCGCATTGTTCACTGAACCAAAATAATATACAAAAACAGCTGTCACAAAGTAAAACGTTTGATATCGACTTCTGATCGAATACTGACTTGAAATAAAGGGTCCTTGTTCACAGGCACACCGTACTTATTCATCCGAAACAGAGCATTCGTCTAAGTTAGAAAAGGAAATATATTCCATCTTAGAGGAATTGAAAACGGGTGTGTCGTGTACGGCGTCAAAGGATTGGGAAAAGCAAATATTTCGAGGATATTGAGAGGGGTTGGGACAACTAAATAGAATGACAATGCATCTGCTTGATACTAGTTTGTTTGCCATCCTAGCCATTGTTTTTATTTTTGCTAAAAACATTACTGCATTAATTATGTACGGCTGCGTGAGAGAATAAAAAACGACCGTTTTGTTTTTATACAACTAGCTGATGGAACAAGCAGATGACCCACCTGATGTTATGTGGTAACCATCACCTACAACAAAGCATTGCCTCGTAAGTCACGACCGATAGGAACGTGCCCTACGATGCACTGCCCTGCGTCCATCAACTTGAGGCATAGAGAGGTTAGGCCTCATGTGCCTGTAATTACACCGGCAACCACACTCTTCAAACCGAAACACAGCAATGCTGCTGGCGGCAGAAAAAGGCGTGGTGGTAGTACTTCCCCGGACGAGCCCTTCAGAAAGAGCTCTACAACTCTTTAATTAAAATTGTTTAATTAAAAAAAATACAAATTAATCATATTAAGGTACGTGAACAATGTCCGATGTGAGGAACAGAAGTGAATCACTCGAAAAATATCCAAAAAGTCGCTCGGTACGACACCTGATGGAAAACGCAGCGGTAGCATTTCCTTTGTATCGACCGCGACAGGTAGATCGTTGCGAAACGCGACGCGATTCGCGAGAAACACAGGTGCTGTAGCCGATTGCTTAAAACATGTGGGTGTTTGCTGTATATTATACAAGGTGTTCCAATACTTGTAAGTACTTAAAACTTCAGGGGGCTAAAGTACCCATCAATATGAATAACTTTTTCAAAGGAACCAAAACTGTGAACGCGACAAAAAAACCAGCTGTTTTTTTTCGCGTTCACAGTGTTGTTTCCTTAGAAAAAGTTATTCATATTGATGGGTACTTTGGCCCCCTGAAATTTTAAGCACATACAAGTATTGGAACACCTTGTATAAATTAAGGTACCTACGGTAGCTAAGATAGGTGCTTTCTTACCTGTGCCCAATATCTAGATAATTTTATTTATGTTAGTTGGTACTTCAAAATCTGAGGGTATATCTTGAGGTTATTTCTTTTTACTATTTCACCGTTTCTCGGTGATTATTTCAAAAGTATTCATGTAAAATAAAAAAGCCTTACTCTTAATAATTGCAGATTTTTTTTATTCATCATATCTTCTTTGGATATTTTTTTATAATTGTAGCTGTAAAAGCTAGAGAAAATGCACTTACTTTTGGATATTTGCCTGTAGGTACAACGAGACAACCGAGGGTACCTAATTTATTCTATACTAAAGCAATGGATACAAAAAATACTCGCTTAAAATATCATTGTGTGGGTATCAAGAAACATCAAGTACACGTAGGAATTCTGAAGCTTTTTAAAATATTCAACATTGTGCCCCAGTTACGGCGAAGGTCTTGAGAACAAACAAAACAGCATTAGAGGTACCTTAAATGCCTTACCTAAAGAAATAATTTAATTAATTAAGAAGAATTTGTCTTTTACATAATGAAACGTGCTTTGACTTAAACATTTTGGTTTTAATTAAAGTCGCCGGGTTTTAATTCTGTTAGTTTAGCCTCATTTATTGTTTTATTTTTAAACAATTTAAAAAGCTTGTCTAAGGTTTTATTACTGACTGAGTCTGATATCACCATTTCAAACCTCTTTCATGGCTGCAACAGTACCGAATAAAAGAAGACTTGAAAAAATATTTACAGACAAAATTCAAAACATCTAGAGAATAAAATTCCGAATTCTATATCAGCTAACCCAAATCATGAAGCTAATCGAGGCGAACTAAGTAAATATGTAGAGCACCTATCTATTCCCAAGCCAGCCCGAAACAGCTCAAGCAGCAACGAAAAAGCTAGTTCACTTTGTATTGAGCTTTAGAAAAAAAGAAACAACAAAATTTAGGGCAAAACCACAAAGCTAAAACACTGTCAGTGGACTGTTTGACTTTGACGTTAGATAAACATATTTCTGTCTTTGTGTTTGCCAAGTCTAAAGTAAGAAAAGGAATTATTTTGAAGACGTTTGTGACTGCAGGAAATCTATCTCGGCATGCGAGTGAAAATATTACCGGGTAGTAAAATATTACTGTTTTTTATTTTCTCTATATCACTGCGCTAAAAGGGCTCGGCCTATTGCTTTCACCACGTGTGTACAAAGCCATGCCTGTTAAAAGCTGTAAACACTAACCGCCGGTTTCTGAAAGCCCGATCAAAACTAATCGGATGTCAAGTCACTTGCTATCCTCTATCTTATTCGATGTAATAGCTGAAATGGACAGTGACTTGACATCCGATTAGTTTTGATCGAGCTTTCAGAAACCTAAACTACCTACGTATTTTAACCAACTTTACTTGCGGTCTTAGCACAAAGTGTAAACATTTGAAATGAAAGTGTACCTAATATGTGATATCCTGATTTGACCGAAAATGTTTCCAATGTTTTGAAGAAAACCGCCACCATTTTCTTTAAAACAAATGACGGCCGACTTGACTATGGACTGACTTGACTAAAAAGTAATCAATACAAATCACTTGACACTGGCAAGATTGTCTGTCGAATGACGGACAGGAGCCATAAATTGAGAGAAGAAGAAGAAGAACTATATATAGCCCCGAGAGGAGCGAAAAAAAAAACAATACGGAAAAAGCGCCAACCGCGTATTGGACTACGAACAGGGTAAGCATCCAAAAATCGAAACTCAGTACAGCTACTAGTATTCTCTTATCTGTGGTACAGCGTAACATAATCTCGTCGTAATAATTATGCTGATGTGAACTAAAAATTACCGTAAAATATAACCATCCCTTATTATCACTTTTATCATTTTAGGAAATTATAAGGGTGTTGTCCTGTGTGATTTCGAAGCTCTGAAGACAAGTAGGTATACCTACTCATATAATTTTTTAAGTATTGACATTATTTTGTTCAACAGTTGGACTGGCTAATGGCGGACAGTACAGCAGTGACGCTGGTGGCCGGCCTCCGCAGTATACTGGCCAACGGCTCTCTGAAGTTGTCGCCGTTCCGCGCAGACCACTTCAGGAGAGACGTGCATTCCAGCACTTACCGCTGTCGGTTGCGGCTAAGCGGCTTCGCTTTGCTATCAAGAAACATCCATGTGCATGCAGGTAAATTCAAATTCTGATATTGTTTTATAGGTTAAGTAATTATTATGGTATATGGGCTATTCTTCCCTCGCATTTTTGTAGTACTTAAGTCATTTATTGGTTTTTCTTCCTCTTTAAATACCTAGGTAAATTTAATGTCAAAAAACTCAGGTCTACCTAAGTTTATGCATTCTAATGCATGAATCGTTTCATGCCAATTGTATTGATACAATTAAAAAACCGCGAAGCCCCGCGCGTTGCTCTTAGATAACATAAAAAATAGGTATAGAAATAAGGTAAATATGCATGTTTTACATAAAAGGTTAAAAGAGTAATATTTCAAAGCAATTTCAAATAAATAAGGACATATAATTTTCATACCTTCAACATGCCTTTTAGCGTAGGTAAACAAAGGATTTGTGTCACGGCCACCTTCCAAAAATATTCAAGTAGGTACTTACCCACCTACTCTGTTTCAGTAACTTTTTATCAATGTTTTACAGAGATGATTAGATTATAAATTTTATAAATTGGGCTGGATTCGCCAGATTTTATCCTTGTACATTATTATCTTCCTATATCCATGGGATTAACTTTTCCGACCTTGTCTAAAGTTGAGATGATTTTCATCAATAACAAAAGTTTTCTGAGAAGGAACTCGAAGCCTGAAAGTATACATGAGTAACCACGCTTTTTTTTCTTTATTCATCTAAATATGTAGGTATAAATAACTAAATGAATAGCTACTTACGGAAGTTTATATCTAACCTGAATACTTTCATTCATCTACCCTGTTTCATTATTGCTTGCTTGTGTATTCTAGAAGTACGTATAAATCTACAAAACCCTTGATTTTTGTTGCTGAAATTACTATTTATCTTACCTAATTGAGGATCGTTTGAGAATAAAAAGGTGAACTAAATGAAGCGAATTCCAAAATGGCTCCACAGTTTAAAAATCGTAAAGAAATTCGACACTGGTCTGGATTATAGGGATAATGCGTAGTCGGCAGCATTTTAATTGCGTGCCCCGTGAAGTGCTGACCCGAAATAATTAGGAGGGATAACAATTATTCCTAAAGGGTTTTTTGCTATTTCGAATTCAGTTTATTTTTATGATGGGAATCTTCAATTAGCAAGCTTTTGTAAAGCCAATTCAAAACACGCGTCTGGTTTTTATTACGATTTTTAAAAATATTCGTAGAACAGTTTGAAGTTTTTTCAGAAATCAGAAAATATTTATTGTACCTATAACTGTAGTACAATTAAGATCTTATTGCTATGGTTATGTACAGTTTTAACAGTTTGTCCGTTCCGGACGTACAACGTAACTTGTAAAACGGTCTTCAAATTTCTGAGCAGTCTTTCTATACCTACTTTTTGTTGTTTTAGTGATAAATGTGCCATGGGAAGTCCACGTGCCTGATGAGTACGTGATAGCCGGCAACGCCGCAGTGCTGCGGTGTGTGGTGCCAGCGCATTGTAACGAGCGCGTCAGCGCCACCGAGTGGCTCACTGATGACGGAGTCAGTGTGCTGCATTACTTAGGTAAGAGCACATCGTTTTTTTTGACAATTGATTTGACTTCCAATGAATGAACTTATTTAGATTAATACAATTTTTATTTGAAGTTGTACCTAATAGTGACTGTATAATTGGTTTTTTAATGTTTTATGTGATTTAGGTTTTGTGCCTATCTTAAATTTGTACCATGACGTGTAATATGCTTAACAAATAAATGATTATTGATTATTGAAAGAAAAAAATATTACATTATTATTGATTATTGAAAGAAAAAAACATAAATCCAAAGTAAAATGACGCTTGATAAAGATTAAGCGAGCAATGAATAGCCTGATGCATATCCGTGTGAACGAGCAAATTGGCTACCTGATGATCGGTTACATCTGCCTATAATAATGGCATGGCCTTACAGGATTTGCCTTAGTGGTATTGGTCTGCGTAAATCTTAAAGGTGTTAAGTCTCATGTGCCTGTAAGAGCACCACCTTCAAATCGGAACATAGCAATGCAAGCATCATTGCTAGGCTCATTTTCTACGAGATGACTGGTCGATTTGCTTTTTACCCGAGTGCCGAAGGCAACCAGGTTATGTGTTTGGCCACTGTGCTAAGTGACTGTGTGCCATCTGCATGACCAGCAAACTATAGAGAAATTAGAACGCTTACAAAAACACTTAAATCCTATATTTATAGGCCTAAACAAAAAATCTAAAATTAAAATATTTATTAAAAAATATAAAAACCAGACTGCCCGACTTTTTTATTATATATTTTATTAATAGTGTAGTATCAGTGGTGAGCTTATTAAACAAAAACATTGCGGAAAACGTGTAGGTAAATTTCTTCGCGCATTCATTTCTCTTTCACATCTCACGCAAAATAATGTGCAAAATTTTCTCATCTAAACATTTTGTCAGGTGACGACACACGCAATTACTTTTTCATCACAAATCTTATTTCCACGAAAAGAAAATCCTTCCCGCTTAGACGGAGCTCTCCTCTCAATTTGCCCCTGTTTGATTGGAAGGGAAAATGGGGCTATACCGCTTTCAATATATGGCCCTTGTTTTTGTGGTAGCATTTTTCCGTTGTGTAATTACAATTTCAATTAGTGGAGTGTATGTTTGGCTTGAAGAAACAGATCGAAACATATCAGCTTTGAATATACATACCTTCTTAAAAATATGTAAAATAATGTGTAACTATTTGACATTATTTTATAATACAAAAAGCCCACAAACATTAACAAAATACACATGAAGCAATTGAGCTATCTGCAGACCAAGCGGCTTCTGTTTTGCCTACGCCTCTCTAAATTCGATTTGCACCACAGTATTGAGAGCTTCAATATTGTATTATATTACATTGTGACAAGGATCATACGGTAGGCAAGAAGCCATAAGTTTGTTGCCTGTTCTTCTTGGTCGCGTGGAACTGGCACCTAGATTCACCTAATTTTAAGTTTTGAAGTGATCCTTGTGATTTTACTACTCAGTTTTTAACTTTTGCAGCTCTCAACGTTTCCATTGTTTATTGTTACATGTTTTTACGTTCAAAATAAATAAATTTGATTTGATTTGAGCTTTCATTGATAATTTGACCATTTTCTGAATTTAAATTGTGATTTTAAAGTATAAAAATAAATGTATAAATGTATTTCACTGAATAAATACCTTTTGGCTTTGACTTAGAGTTATCAGTGCCGATCCAGATACTAAAACCACAAATCTGTAGTAAATCTAGTACTAGAAGCTGAATGACTAACGCATTGCCGTCTCCAGGGCCAAAGTACCAGCGTCTAGACGACGGGTCGCTGTACATTAGTGCAGTCAGCACTAGCGACCGGCACCATATGTTCCGGTGCCGCGTCCGGGATCGGATCACTGGAGCTACTTACACTAGTGAATACTTTGGTAAGTGAAAACTGGTTAGGTATTACAGAATCTGAATATAAACTGGCTGTTGATTATATGCATATACCAATGGCTGTGGAGTATATGCATATACCAATATGTTTACCATTGGCTGTTGAGTATATGCATATACCAATATGTATACCATTGGCTGTTGAGTAGATGCATAAACCAATATGTATACCATTGGCTGTTGAGTATATGCATATACCAATATAGTATATGCATATACTCAACAGCCTGTTACCAATATTATATGGTATATACGGACAGTCTGCATTTGATCTGCTAGCGGGCTGCGCAGTCTATCGGCAGTTTTTATGCAGTTGTGCATAAAAACAGCATTTAGCTTAGACTGCAATTTTCCAGCTGACTCCCAATTCAAGTTAAGACCATCCGCATAGCCTATTAAGAGGCTGACAACCATCAAACAAAACCATCGGCATCTTAAAGTTCCATTCTGAGCATCGTTATTGATCGTGTATTCTACTAAGTACATCGTTTTCTGTTCAAAAATGTATATGCACAATACCAGTACTCTCAAAGGGCGAAGGAAAACATCGTGAGGAAATCGGCATGTCGTAGAACCGAAAAAGTTCTATAACATGTGTCAAGTGCTTGAAAGGAGCCTAATGAGGCGCACTTAAAATCCTTTCACCACACCGTTTCGAAAGAAACTAGTGACACGACAAGAGAGAGTACATCGGAATACCTAAAAAGACAACAGACAACACATACAACTAGCTGATGGAACAAGCAGACGGCCCACCTGATGTTAAGTGGTAACCATCACCTTTAACAAAGCATTGCCTCAAGGAACGTGCCCTACGATGCACTACCCTGCGTCCATCAACTTGAGGCATATAGATGTTAAGCCTCATGTGCCTGTAACTACACCAGCAACCAACACTCTTCAAACCGAAACATAGCAACGCTGCTTGGCGGCAGGAAAAGGCGTGGTGGTAGTACTTCCCTGGACGAGCCCTTCACAAAGAGCTCTACTACTCTTAAAATAAAACCAATGTGCTAACTTGGTCCCGTAATGATGTCTTTTGAAAGAAACAAAAATGACTTTTCGTTTCGCTTAGTCATGCAGAGAGTCGCAGATCAAGAGGCTGGATAATCCTCAAATTTGTCCTCATTTTCGCAATCAGTCGCCCATGTCAGCATTTCCTGGCATCTCAAAAGAAGAGAGCACTTAGCAGTCTGCCTGCCTTTAAATTTAGAGGTGTAGATAGATAGGTAGATAGAAAATTCTTTAATGCACAGAACAGAATGTATCGTACATAGGCGAACTTAATGCTAGAGAGCATTCTCTTGATAAACCGAATGGGTAGTGCACGAACGTGGATGTTATGGAGTTATTTTTTACAAATACAGAAAAATACATATATTATACAAGGTGTTCCTTAAGTTGTGTATGGAAACTTCAGGGGGCTAAAGTACCCATCAATATGAACAACTTTTTCCAAGGAACCAACACTGTGAACGCGAAAAAAAAAACAGCTGTTTCATACAAAAGTTCAATACCTACCAGGCTAAAATGTATGAAACAGCTGTTTTTTTTTTCGCGTTCACAGTGTTGGTTCTTTAGAAAAAGTTGTTCATATTGATGGGTACTTTAGCCCCCTGAAGTTTCAATACACAACTTAAGGAACACCTTGTATATTGATTTAACAAATACTTATTAAAATAATATGAATAATGAATATTAAAATTGGTACATAATAAGGTATAATATGTATAGGTAATAGGTGTAGGTACCAATGCTTTTATAGGTATACGAAAAACTTTTAAATTTTATAGGTATACGGCCCCAAGTTAGCACATTGGTTTTATTTTAAGAGTAGTAGAGCTCTTTGTGAAGGGCTCGTCCGAAGACCACCACGCCTTTTTCTGCCGCCAAGCAGCGTTGCTGTGTTTCGGTTTGAAGAGTGTGGTTGCCGGTGTAATACAGGCACATGAGGCTTGCCTCACGTTAATAGACGCAGGGCACGTTCCTAATATCGTGCGTGACTTACGAGGCAATGCTTTGTTATAGGTGATAGTTACCACTTAACATCAGGTGGGCCATCTGCTTGTTCCATCAGCTAGTTGTATAAAAAAAAACATTAAGGGGCTGACAACTATCAAACAACTTCTCGCTCGCACGTTTCGACATGTCGATACAAGTTTTCCTACTTAAAAGTTTGCTTATGTACGAAAACTAGTAAAGCAAACTTTTGAGTAGGAAAACATGTATCGATCAAAATGATTTTTTTACTAAACTGTGTGCAATGTGATTGCACACAAGATGGTTGATTGCGATTTTTCGAAAATGAGTTAAGTGATTTTATATCTTTCAACATGTCGAAACGTGCGAGCGAGAGTCACATTAGCTCTAGTCTTCGCCTTAACACTTTTGTAATTTCTCAAAGAATGTTCGTTCCAGGTCACATAATAGTGACGGAGCCAAAGGGCGGGGTGCGACCGCGGATGGCGGTCGAGCCACGCACGCGCCGCGTGCCGGCCGGACATGACGTGCGGTTGCCGTGCGCCGCGCACGCTTGGCCTGTGCCTACATACAGGTAAGATATTTTTTTATACTCTATATTCTTAAAATAAAATCCCATGCGAAACGCTTGAAGTTTTTCCATACCAACTTCATGACACTCCTTTCCGACCACTTACGGCCGGTTTCTGTAAGCTTGATCAAAACTAATCGGACGTCAAGTCACTCGCCATTTCATCTATTACATCGAATGAGATAGAGATAGCAAGTGACTTGACATCTGATTTGGTTTTGATCGGGCTTTCAGAAGCCGTTTGAATACAAATTTATATTTAATTGTGCTGACACAATCATACAAAACTCTGTTAACATTATTGATGGAGCTGAGCAAGGTATGGTAAATGATTTACAAAATACTATCTTAAAGCTGGGATGGAGTCAATAAGTCACTAATTGCGATTAAAACGCAAACGCACCGCGAGCTGGCCGGATAAGACGCGCATGACTTACCGTTAAAAAACTAGAAAAGCCCCTTGAAACCATAACTAAAAACATTGACAATGCATTTTAAAGTCATCGTGGCAATTCATTTAAGAGTAGTAGAGCTCTTTGTGAAAGGCTCGTCCGGGGGAGTACTACCACCACGCCTTTTTCTGCCGCCAAGCAGCAACGCTGTGTTTCGGTTTGAAGAGTGTGGTTGCCGGTGTAATTACAGGCACATGGGGCATAACATTTATGTATGCCTCAGGTTGATTGACGCAGGGCAGTGCATCGTAGGGCACGTTCCTATTGTGCGTGAATTACGAGGCAATGCTTTGTTATAGGTGATGGTTATCACTTAACATCAGGTGGGCCATTTGCTTGTTCCATCAGCTAGTTTAATTAAAAAAAAACTCTTCGAGTGTTTACAAAATCTATCTGACCATGAGCTCAACCGATTTAAAGGAACAGGAACAACAACCTCGGGAGTAAATTCACCGTCATTAGCAAGAGGGGTATCCTTAAAAGACTATTCTTCACTCTCTTTTCGTGTCACTAGTTTCTCTCGAAACAGTGTGGTGAAAGGATTTTAAGTGCGCCTCAAGACGCTCCTTTCGAGCACTTGACACATGTTATAGAACTTTTTAGTTTCTACGACATGCCGGTTTCCTCAAGATGTTTTCCATCACCGTTTGAGACTGGCATTGTACACATACATTTTAGAACAGAAAACTCATTGGTGCACGACCGGTTTCGAGCCCACGACCTTAGGATCGGAAGGCCGCTTTCACTCGACCACCAGTGCTCTCAAAAGACTATTTAAAGATATCTCCTTCATTAAAGTTGAAAATCTTACGCAAAATGTAAATTTCAGTAGCACCTTAACGAAACTGCTGTATCTTTTAATTAAACTAAATTACAAGCTACAAAAAAGACTATGTAAAGTACAAAACGTGCTAAATAGCAAAGTAGAGCTCAGGCAGACTTTGTATCCGCCAGCTAAAAGGTATCACTACTCCGCTGAGCAAACAAATGTGTCCATGCAACTAAGCGACTAGTCAGAGAACCCACTGCACAAAGTATGCATTTGTTTGTTGCATCTGAATTCGAACGGGGATCATAAATTTATATAGAACAAGCTGATGCCCGCGACTTCGTCTGCGCAGGCAAATTATTTTAAGGCCCAGTTAATAAAGTTATATACTTAATGATCACTATTATATGTGACACAGAACAAACATAATATGGTGTTATTATATATCATAACTATGTATATACATAAAAAAGTATTATATCAGTTATTTGGTTCCCATAGATAAGCTTTGCTCAGGGGCTAGATATTGCTGTGTGGAAAGTCCACCGAAATTTAATTACTTTAATTAATACAAGCTGGTGCCCGCGACTTCGTCTGCACAGGATTAGTCACACAATATCTTTATAAATTGTAGCCTATGTGTTATTCTGATGTATAAGCTATATTATTGTAAAGTTTCATTAAAATCCATTCAGTAGTTTTTACGTGAAAGAGTAACAAACATCCATCCATCCATCCATCCATACTTACAAACTTTCGCGTTGATAATATTAGTAGGATTCTTATAGGGAATTTTGTCACATTTCCGACCGAACATTTACTTTGCCAGTTTTCGTAGGTATACTTAATAAAACTTTTTGGTATAAATATTGTTGGAATCAAAATAATATTATGCTGAACCTCTGTGATGTTTTATTCGTTTTATAGTGTTTATTTTTTTATAAAGTCCGATGGCACAGGTGGTTAGCGCAGCTCCATATCGTAATAGGCATATCCAGAAGGTATTAAGGTCGTGGGTTCAAATCCCTCTCGGTTAATAACTTTTGAAATATTAAATCTTTGTAATGTTATTCTTTGAAACTCATCTATTTCATATCTTCAAAAATATTGAAATGTACAAGAGAGAAGTAGTTTGACGGTTGTCAACCTATTAAACTTAGAAAGAGAACCTTGTCCAGCATACGAACATTTCATGAAGAGTAAACAGGCCTTTACCAATTTTAGATAATTTATACAGTGTCAGGGCCAACTTTTTACTCATGCGCATAATTTACGGGACGTTGTAGTGCCTGGAAAAGGATTATCGATGAAGTTTTGGACTTTACAATTTTTTTAACTTTCAATAACGTCAGTAGAAATACGTTCTATAACGTCAAAGGTGATCAGATAAAGTTACAAACGATTAAAATTATAGCAGGTAAGTGAGACGGTAGACAATTCTTACAGGGGTACAAAATTGTGCGTATAAAGCTGTTGTTGCATGTTCTTCAAGGCTTGGTCGCGTGGATTTGGCACCTAGATTCAGCTTTAAGACGTTTCAAAGTGATCTTTTTGATTCCATTGATACTTTTTGACTTTGTACAGTAAGTAAGCCTGTTTAGCGGTTTATGATAAGAGCATTGGCTCAAAGACAATTGCTTAATTCTGAAAACGTCATCAAATTCTGATACTGACGATAAAGTTATTCTCTCTCTAAAACCAGTTAAAATAGTATGTAGTATTTTTTCAACAGTGAGCTCCCATACTACAAGCTTTAAAATAGAATTGAAAGAGGCCCTTGAGTCTTTTACCTCAGAAACAGGTCTTACATTCCGTAAACGTACGCCATCGACCGATTCTTTTGGTTTTTATAATTTTAAAAAGCTTTCAGAAGTGAAATAAACTGACTATAGCGTTACATGTTTTCAGCATTTTTAAAACGTTGCAAGCGTTTTAAGATAATTGAATTATTTTTGTGAAGTTAACGGTCCATAAGATACATCAATTTTGCAGGATAAAATTGGGAACAGAAAACGTGATTTAAACATGGTAAATTATACGGTACCTTCAAACTTTACCCTTTATTTTGTAGGTACAAGCTTAAAAAATACGATAAATTGGTTCGCCTCTTCGCTCATCCTATCCTATCCTACATGTGAATGTTATGATGTTTGGATGTAGGGCTATTTGTGGCCCTAACCACTAAACAGATTAGAGTGAAATATAAGTTTTTTTTTTTGAAATATTTGTTTATTGACACAATACGGAACATTACATTACAGATGAGTTTAACAAAAATTAGTCGGTAACATGAATAATAATAATTTTTATAATAAAATAAGTACTCAAGTAAGTACATAGAGGGTACTTTTTATTTAAAAAAAAGTTTGTAACCTGGATTAGCATATTATTTTATATATATTTATACATAGATTAGGGTACAATTTATTTATAAAAAAATACTGAGTATCACACGAGCGAAGCTGCGGATGGCAACTAGAAGCTTTAATAATCTTATTACTTCTTGCATATTAAATAGCAGAGATAAGCGAGCTGTATACTGTAGCTGTGAGATTCGCTAGTGATTTCAGAGCTCTGGTTTTAATCAAGCCAAGACGGCTTGCATAGTTCAGCTGGAGCTATTATTATTTTGTTATTATGTTGTCTAAGAATATTAATTTGGCTGCACTGAGCATTGGTGGTCTAGTGGGAGTGACCTCGCCTTCTAATCGTCGTAGGTTCTAATCCGGTCTTGAAAGATTATGTGCTCAATACCGGCGCTCGCAAACGGTAAAGAAAAACATCGTGAGGGAACCAGTAACTAATATTCTATCAGCGGAAATGGACTTGTAAAAACTCCTGCAAAATTTGAATGTGCGAAATGTAATATTTGGACCTTTGACTAAGACTCCCCCATCCACGTCTCCCCATCCCATTATAGACATCCTCAATAGAATCTTGTATTCGTACCTACTTAGTACTAAAAGATCTGAGGAGATTTCTACCATGCCTAAAAGTCGTGTAGCATTTGTTTTTTACTTTTGGCATTATAAATAGTCGCGGCTTTCAATGTCTCTGAATTTTGTGCTTGTGAAAAAAAGCTAATACTAGTTTTTAAGTTATAATGCTGCTAAAAAATATACCTATGGGCAAAGTCTGAATAAATATATTGCATTGAATTGAATTTTAGTTGATGTCAATTTCAAAAGACCTAACTGTGTACCTACCTGTTTTGATCTCTAAACATTCAGTAGAAATTCTACAGCAATTTTATATTCCCCAAGCCACGTGATACGCTTTAACTGCCAAGGAGCAATTTGGGCTGCAACCCAAATGGCATTATACCCTATTCCACCATTCCCACCTTGATCACAGAGTATGAAAAGCTAGAGTTGAAACTGCGACCTAAGCAAATAGCAATACTCTTCTGCAAAGATAGCAATATTCTTCCAAATGGGCAGTAAAAATAGTAATTTACAAAATACAAAGCAAAAAGTTACTTGCCAAAAAAGAGATTACACAGACACATACAATTCAACTCTTACTTACAAACGTTACTCAACCTGAAATATTGCTTAAGGTTAGCTTTGTCATTGTCTGTTATACTCATTGGTGAGAGATGGCAATAGTTTAAACACTACATATTTTGGGACAGATTTTTATAAGTAAGACCGTATATTTTTATTAAATTACAAGTTGACAACGGGCTCAGCACTAATTCTGCACAGCATAAATATAAATGATACGCAGAGCTTACGTGCAAAATAAGGATCACTTTGAAACGTCTTGAAGCTAGGTGAATCTAAGCGTAGGTAGCTGAAAAGTTTAAAAAAAATTGGCAACAAACTTACGCCTGATTGCCTAGCGCGATGTGACCCATCTTACAAAGCAATCCGTTAACTTTATTCATTTGCGAGTTGCGTTTCTATAGCTCTACCTACTCTAGTATTGTACACTTAGCTTGTTATGAAAATGACGTGTAATTTAAATGGCTTTTCATAATGAGATCATTTTGTTCCTTCGCACCCGACTCGACGGTGGGGACGAAGTGTAAATAATTTTATGCGTGAGTGGTGCTTTTGGTAATTGAAACGTTATAATGACACACAATTCATCAAAGTGGTTTTCAGAGAACGCTATGAGTTCTTAAAAATTGAGGGTAGTTGTCACATGTCAAAAACACAATCCTCACAATATCATCGATCCATCAAGTAGGAGGGCCACGTTTCGTCTTCCGATTCGTGATTGCCATTCAAGGACCTTCATTCCCCAGCAGTTCTTCGAGCTATATGACCTGGCCATTGCCACTTCAGCTTGCTGATTCTACGGGCTATGTCGCTTATTTTGTAAACATCTTTTTTGGTTACAATTTTCTGTAAACTTTACTATTTTTTACTAAGATATGAGTCTAACTACGAGAGGAGCAACTCATTACTGTGACTTAGCTTTGATATGACATGTTATTAACGAACATACAAGCTATAGCTTAGCTTGCAACGTATGAACAGTAAATGCACAACATGGCGCTACGTAGTAAGGTAATGAAATTTTGATCCAAAAGCATTACACAAGTTTGTAAGTATGTTAAGTAAACTGTAGGGACCAAGTGGTCTGGCGTCCCCAAAGTAAGTTCCGACGAAGAACGTTATTTGTATAGCATTTGACAACAATTTTTATAACACTTTTATTCATACCGCGTTTACATTTAGACATTCACTACCATTCGCTTGGATGAAAATATGTCCGCGGCAGCATCGTCGGCAATGTGTGTTCACATTTAGCTCGGACACATAGGGATCGCGGGCAACGCGAACGTCAACGCGAGCGCGGACATGGAAGTGGCCTGTTTACATTCTCGCATTTCCCATGTCCCTGCCCATGTCTCTCCACATTTTTACGGACATGAGCTAAGTATAAATGGGGTTTTAGATACTTGTATGTAATTGTATGTAGTCTAACCACATATTATGCGATAAAACTACCAATTATTACCAGGTATGCAATTTTTAAAGATCTAAAACATGACTCAAGTGCTTGAAAAGAGCCTCTTTGAGGCGCACTTAAAATCTGTTCACCACACTGTTTCGAAAGAATCTAGTGACACGACAAGAAGATTTTCATTTCATTTATGAACCCGGGTTTCCAAAATTACTTTTATTGTCGTAGTTGTGTATGTAGTCTACATGCAAGCAAAAATACCTAGTTATAGTGTGTTTTCATCAACAAATATATATGTAACTAGCGGCCTGTCCCAGCTTCGCATGGGTTATAAATTTTTTGAACATTTTAGGATAAACTTAGAATGTGGGTTCGAGCCTCGTGTCTACTTATTTCATACGCCCTTCTCCTTGAGTGTCGCACCCCGTGCGTGACCCGTGGACCCGTTAACATTTTTAATTTCGTCATATCTTTTGAATGGAATGTCCGATTTGTAAAATTTAAGAAGTAATCTATAGGTATTGAAACCGTCTTAATTATAAAACGATTTATTTGGATAAGGATTAATACCAAGGTATAAAAAAGACCCTTTTCTAGCGGCGGCATTTTAATTATTTTTTTATAATAAAAGATCACTTATTGTGACATAACTATAACAGTTAGACATATGCTGTTGCGACATTTTTTGTAGATGATGACGTGTTCTACAAAATCGTAGTACATTATTTTGTTCTATCATCAATAGTTTTCGCAGCGCACGCGATGTAAGGTTTTTGTTTTCCACCTTGGGTTACATTATTGGAGTTTTTGTAAGTATCCCTGATTTTTTTGAAAATGTAATATAGCCTATGTTACTCAGGGATAATGTAGCATTCTAAAGGTGAAAGAATTTTTGAAATCGGACCAGTAGTTTTTGAGCCTATTCGTTACATACAAACATACAAAAATACAAAATACAAAAATACAAATCTTACCTCTTTATTGATCGAGTGAGCGAAGCGAACGAAGATTCTAGTTTCAACTTGGGCGATTTGGCATTTTATGTATGTATGTATGTATGTATGTATGTTTGTCTGGCGATAACTTTAGAACCGTTGATCCGATCTGCATGAAATTTGATATGTCGATAGCTTGTACTTGAGAAATTTACTGGTAAGTATATGAGTAAAATCAGATGAAGGGTTTTTGAAATATGGGGTTTTTTAAGCGGGCAAAAATAAAAAAAGTGACATAAAAAAATCAAGTTACATGTCATATGAAAGGGCTTTGTTTGGACATTCCAAAACAATTTTTACTTTTTATTTGGGACGCTCGGTTTTTGAGATACAACAAAAAAGTTAAATTAAGATAACCAGCGATCCAAGAGCTCCCATCTCTAAGAGTTTCGTTGGCATCAAGGTTTTTCTACTGGTCGACCAGTTCCTTTGCTTTTTCTTATTTTTTTCTCTTGACATAAATTAAGGAGGTACTCAGTTCTCATAAAATGGTGATAACGACCAGGTCTGATGATGGAGCCAAGGTCTGTTCAACGGAACTCTTCAATAAATAGGCCAATAGAGTTGAAACTTGGTTACCGTACCAAGTTAGTAGGCGGTAGTCAGAAAAAAGTCCAAACATAATGTTTGGACTTGCCTCTGACTACCACCTACTCAAAGTTTTGACGCGTTCGTTGGGTCGCATCACGAGATCTCAGTTCGGGGCGAACTACTAGTAATATTAGTGTAGATATGGGTAGGAAGATATGAATTACTAGCTTCCACCTACAGCTTAAAATATACTTACTAAAAGGTATTACACAAACTCTTCCGGTTTTTCACGTATGGATCATAAATATAAATCATCCAAACACCTAAATTTTCACAGTAAAATGTTTGACCGCAGATAAATAAATATTAGAAATATCTTACCACAGTGAATTACACAATTTTGGTAAAAAAATGTGTAATTTTCTATGATAGCCTGAGAATGATAGTCACCGTTTCTTAGCCAAACATAAGCTCATTTCTTAATCAAATACCAAGTAAATACCCCAAACGATGAGCTTAGTTCACATATTTAGAAGCTTACTAGCACTTTGTTGGTATCAACATATTATTGGCCCTTCGTAGAAGCGCAAATAATAGATACCTAATGATTTATTTGGTAGAAACTCTTGATAAGCTCAAATGATATTTTTGCTGAATCTTTGTAATATTATTCTCCGAAACTTCAACCTTTTACGTATGGAATGCCAACTGCTGCAAAGGTAGCAAGGTTTTATGTGTAGCAGAGCTCTTTGTGAAGGGCTCGTCCGGGAACGTACTACCACCATGCCTTTTTCTGTCGCCAAGCAGCGTTGCTGTGTTTCGGTTTGAAGAGTGCGCATGCCGGTGTAATTACATGCACATGAGGCTTAACATCTGTATACCTCAAGTTGATGGACGCAGGGCAGTGCATCGTAGGGCACGTTCCTATCGTACGTGACTTACGAGGCAATGCTTTGTTATAGGTGATGGTTACCACTTCACATCAGTTGGGCCATCTGCTTGTTCCATCAGCTAGTTGTATAAAAAAAGGTGGATATAAAGGCTAAATGTAGGATTTGGATGTACCTCTGACTACCCCCTAAGACTTCCTCAAATAATCTTTAGTTCGTACTTGAGACTAAGAGGTGATATTTACCGTGCCAAAGAATCAAAGTCGTAGAGCTGAAACTGAAAAGCAAACACTGAATAAAAAACAGGAAAAAAACTTTTCAATTTTTTCATCCAATATAATACAAAATCATTTATTTATGCCACACGTAAATACAGTTTATAAAAAATACAAGAAAAGACATTAAAAGTAAGCAAGTGACATAAATTGGCCGTCACTCAGCATAAATGCTATAGCAGCATAGGTACGCTACTATAACGCTGGTCTTCCGTGACACCAGTAAGCGACAACAGCAACTGCGACACCCATCCAGTGTTTTTATATCTTTAAAAATATTGAGTTGTGCTAGCAAGAAGTAGTTTGACAGTTTTCCGCGTCTTAATGATGATTACGAAAGGGAATGTTTGTAGCCAAACCGTGTAACTAAAACATATTAAAACAACTTAGAACCAACATACCTGAAACTGTCTGAGACATGCTCGTAAGCGCCACAAGTTCCCGTCGAAACTTGCCCAGCTGTATTTAGTCAAATAACCGCCGAACAAAGCGTACGGCGAAGGACCACAAACTTGTTTCACTTAGTGTTTGTCTTTTTGCAACTGCCAATGTAAACAAAAAGTTTCGGACACATTTCTATTCATGCTCGAGCAATAACAAACTTCAGTGTCTGTTTGACTTTATAATGGAATTGAATCGTATTGCTGTGGTATAAGAGAGAGACATACGTATAAATAAACTAGCTAACTAACTAGCCTCAAAAAAATAAAAAAGCTAAAATGGAAATGGGCTGGTCATCTTATTAGGACAAAACAGGAAAAGTGGGCAAAAGACATTACAGAATGGTACCCTAGAGAAGAGAAAAGAGTGAGAGGAAGACCATTCCGAAGATGAGAGGACCTCAAAGAAGCAGCTGGTGCACTTTGCAGGAGGAAAGCTCGCGATCGCGAACTTTGGAAGAGCTTGTGGGAGGCCTATGCTGAAAAGCAAAACAACCAAAATACTACCGTTGTCATATAATACTTGTAATATACTTTTTTGTAAATGCATAGGTACTTCAAATATATAACGTGTAACATAATACACCTATAACCTCGGAAACAGGGTCAAGGCAAACAACTTGAATTCTAAGACTTTTTAAATTTCGAAGTTTTTCATTCATGAAATGCCTCTTTAACTTTCCTCCAAAATGAAACTAACACAACATGATGCAGCTTTATTTACAGCTGTATATACCCTTAATAGTGAACTGTAGATAAAATGGGTAACAGAACTACCACCAATCACCTCTCAAATCACCAATCAAAAGTGAAATCACCTTGTTAATCTAGCTGATTTAAGAAAGTGAAATAAAACTAATCTTGTCAATTAAAATGAAATGAAATCACTATACATGAGCAAAACTAGAAACGGTATATTAGTAATCGATCAGATATACCTCAAACGCTTTAATTGCCTCAGAGTTACTACTGCGATAGTCTATGAGTCTAGTATCATTGGTAGTTATAGTGGACTGTAGCCAATAATGTTCTAATTGGGTTAGAAATAACAAGGCAATCTACTACAAAATAGCGAGTCAAGACCAGCCTACTAAACGACCAGCGGTGGTAAACAATTCTATCACCTAAAGCAATTCGTTCGTTCAGAGCATGGATTAGAATTGACAAGACAATCTACTACAAGTAAGTGAGCGGGGACTAATAATTCTGGGCACGTCCCAAAGTATTAGAAGCAGTCCTTCAACTTGAATACTAATATTTCACCGAATCAGCCGATAAATCTTCCGATTCCGCAACATCAAAAGTTAGCGAGCATAAAACTTCGCAAATGTCCTCGGCGAGCTGATAACGTTTTATGCTTTCCACAAAAATTACGAGGAAGCTTAGGTTTGTTCCAGTATAAATTAGCTTTAATTATCAAGATGAGTTTCATGCTCTCATGTAATTTTATTAAAACACTCTTTTTAAGATGTGGACTGTTGGAACTAATCTTATATCCGAATAAATAGGGCTTATCTAAGCAAAATATGTTTGTTTGGAAATATTTTGAAGATTCGAGCACAAATACATAATATAAAATAATATTTTTATACTTTCACGATCGTGACACATTACACGGTTATTAATCGCGTATTACCTTATTTAAATAAGGAAAATAAATAAGGTAATACGCGATGAATACCCGTTGAAAATTGAATATAAAAAAGGTAAAAGTATCAAAATATAAAATCAATAGCTTTACCACTTCTGTTAATGTTACATCCTTTGCCATGTTTAGGTTTTTTGTCCATAGGAATTTGAATTTTGGACAAGCTGATTCTCAATGCTGATTCTCAAAGCTGATATCATCTTAGATTTCAATGATTTTTCTGATGATGAATTTCGATTATTTCGCGTGTTTCGTTTCATTAATTTGAAATTAGAATGTCTAGTTTCTTAGAAGTTTGCTATATAGATATATTAATTGTAAAATATACCATACACCAGGGTAAAACAGGGTTCCGTGATAACCATGGAAAAACTTCGAATACGATGCAGTTGTCGAAGTACAATTCTGCACGTTAGTACTATTACTTCTGTGAAAGAACCGCTGACTGCGCTATAAACTTTCATATCCAGAAACCTTTTAGAATGCAAATGTCTCGCAGCATTCCAACTCCTTTCAAAACTATTTCTAAAGGGTACCTAACTACGAAGATTTCGCGCTCTACAACCATTTCATTTCCGTTGAAATTTCGTATAGGATATTAGACCGAGTCTTTGGATATCTCATATGTCAGCTTTATATCAGCTTTATAGCAATGTCATTATTGCTATAAAGCTAAGGGACCTTGTAAGCCAAGATCAATCTATGAAAACATTGAGAAAGATTTACTATATACTTAAATTTTATTAAAAACCACAGTATTGTAACAACAACTAAATTCGCGGAAAGCTGCTGTTGGTAGAGTTTAGGTGTAGTACCTAAGTTTTTTTTCTTGTGTGTATATTTTTTTTTGGTGACAAATATAATAAATAAATAAACTACATAACGTTGAGCATTTAAGTGACATAAAAACTAAACAACCCAATTGCATCCATAATTAATTGTGTAGTAAAGCAGCAAATAGGTTAAATCTTTTATGAACTCTGTTCCATATTTACACTGGCGTTACGGCCAATTTGATGTATAACATAGAAACACTTATTACAAAACGCCGTTCCACTTTCATCCCTTGGCACGGTAGATCTTTTAATAGTCTACAAGTATCAACTGTCTCCAAGTACCAACTGATTATTTGGGAATGTCTAAGAGAGGTAATCAGAGATACGAATCCAAATATTATATATTTAGCACATACCCGATTTTAAAACCTTTAAAAACTTTAAATAATATTTATTAACAAAGAAATGCAAGAAATATTTACAAAATGTAAATACACTTGAAACAGTTGAGCTATCTGCAGACTGTTTTGACTGATCTACATATACTCGTAGCTCAACTAATCCAAAGCAGTGCCAATCAGAAGAGTCTCCACTGCATTGCCTCGCTAAATGGCGATGCTGATGCGCTGAGCCATATACTGATACAGATACCCTGGTGACCCCAGGGTCATTTGCAAGACTAATTAATAAAGATACTTATAATATTTTTATCTGATGGATTACTTTGTATGGTATAAATGTAAAAACGCGAGTTTTCTTATGACCATCACAATATAAAGATAAAGGACTAAGATATAACGTCTCTAATTACAGCGTGAGGCACTTATCGTAAAATGTTATCCTGAGCCGAAACAGTTGGTATACAACGTGTAACATAATACCCCTTTAACCCCGGAAGCAGGGTCTTCTACAAGTCATGGCAAACACCTTTTGTTTTACAACTTTTGAAAGTTTTTCTTTTCATTCATGAAATGCCCCTTAAACGTTCCTCCATTATGAAACTAAACACATCATGAGGCAGCCCTATTCACAGCTGTTTGTACGTTTCGTGTGTGCTTGACCTTGGTACTAACGTAAACAATATTAGGGGTGTTGCAAATTTCTGAGAAAATTTTAATTTTACTTATGTATGGAAATTTCGAAAACGATCTATTCAACCTTTGCACACGTCAAAGTATTCCAGTGTTTGGTCTAAACACTTGGTCTTTGGCCATATAGGGGTATTATGTTACACGTTGTACACACTCCACATCATAAGTATAAGTACCGTATTTACTCTATGAGCTATTCGTCGGATGTGATGAGAGTCTAATGGGTCAGGTGGTTAGAGCAAGCCCATACCATGATTGAGGGTTTAAATCCCTCTCGCATAATATTTGGGATATTATAAAAAATCTTTGTAATATCCACTCTCTTTCTTCTTTTCGTTTTTCTTATGACCGTAATAAGATAAAGGTTATAATACTAAGATACATCGTCTCTAATTAAAGCGTAAGGCTCTTTATAAGTGGGTACTTATCGTAAAATGTTATCCTGAGCCGAAACAGCTGGTAACAGTTGTCGCGCATGTCATACAATCCAGACAGCATCCACAGATTAAAACCGAGCAGCAATTATGACCCCTCGTCACCGTAATCAAATACAATTACCACGGTGTCGGACACTAACAAGATAATTCAATGATTTGAATGCTGGAAACCCAACATCGTCTATTTGTTTGTAACTATCGTGTAGTTTAATTTGAGTTTATCATAAAATATTCAAGCTTGTTCAATCATTCAAACGATCTAAAGCGATCGTGGATAGCTTGTGGTCTCTTGAACTACTCTATAATAAATTGACAAAGAATTGGTTAATTTATAACAAATATGTGAAATTTTAATTATGATTTAGTATCATTCTTTATGATAGTTATATTGGCCATTCCTTGTTGACCTAGTTAAGCAAATTTCTGCGCGGTCAGCATTCAGATAGACTCCTTGTTGAACTAAGATTCTAAGGTTCTCAGGTTTTCAAGGTAGACAACGCAACGACAATGCCCCTGGTGTTCAGGGGCGCTCACTATCGGATGGGCCGTAAGCCCGTTTGTCTATCTTTTACATAAAAAATTATAATAATATATATTTTAAAACGTTGGTCGAGACACAAATGATTTTTATTGTATTTGAAATTCCGTAGTTAAGAGCCATGACGACCCTGGAGGAGGCCTAACAGCTCCGTCACCAAAGATGGCACTCACTTCCAAAATGGATACTGTTGTCTGTAATATCATATTTACAAGATTCCTAGAGCCCTGACACTGGTATAAATTGTCCAGGGATTTATGTCACTAAATTCAGTTGAAGGCCTTTTAACTCAGTTCCTAGTAGCTCTTCCTTCTGCGCTGTAGTTGTAGGTTGGATCTCCACCGAGGACAAACATTTGTGGGATGAACGTAGATGTTTGTTCTCCTTCTGGATGTATTTACAAAACTGTATAGTATATAACAGCTGCCTGGTTCCCATAGCTTTGCTAAGGTTGGGGCTAGACAATGTTGTATAAAATGTAAACAGTTATGTATTGACCCTTTTATTGACTAGGACTTTTCCAAAAAAAACATCTATATAATTGTTTTTTATTTAATTTTTTTAATTAAATTTCTCGGTTATTGTCCGCGAAACATGGCCCGAAGGTTTCGTTTCTGTATTCTGAAATAGTACATTTACACCCCGTTTTAACAGGAAACCCATTAAAAAAATGTATGTAACTATGAAATGTTATATTTTAAAAGAGTCTTCAGTGAAACTTCCAGTGGAAAATATTCTACTACAGGGAAGCCCATTAAAGAATGAAAATGTTTTATTCAATTCAATTTCAAAAGTTTCTGTATTTCATTCATTTATTTTGCCCAGGGCACATTTTTCTCTACGGTTTTTCAAAGGCTACATTTTTTCGACTACATTTTTTAAATGAATTCATTTTGACTTACATCTGAACCTCCTTTAGACATCCCCAAAGAACTGTTGGTGGATCTGAGGGGATATTTACCGTTCCTTATCAAAGTCGTGAGGCTGTTTCTTTTTATGTTTTTGTATGGCAACTTCGTTACCTTCACAGCAATGGCTAGTATTTCTTAATGAACGTAGTTAGATTACAAGTAAACGTGGATAATAAATATCAATTGCGCAATTCGCTTCGATGCAGAGGATGCGGAAGAGGCGGGGCCACTAGCTAATAATTAAACCAAAGGAATTGCATTAGACCCACAGACCACGTATTTATTGTGCTATAAACTTACCTGGAATTAAAGAGTTAGAGGGATCACAATGTATTTTACAGCTGGAATAAATGAACAAATTACTTTGCTGTAACGGGTATGCGCGGAAAATACTTGCTGGTTCATTTTATTTAAAATATGTAATAAATAAATGAATAATAAATACATATTGGTGGACATTCCACACAGCACTCTCTCGCCCCAAACTAAGCCAAAGCTTGTGATATGGGAACCAGATAGCTGATATACTACTTCTATACTTTTTTTTTGTAAATACATAATTATATAACACCCAGACAGAAAACAAACATCTATGTTCATCACACAAATGTTTTATTATTTTGTTCGTGTTTCAAGGAAAGCTGAGGCACCATTTTCAAAATACATGCATCACCATTAATATGCATTATCTAATCTATCAAAGATGTCAGTAGGTAAACATGACATTTCAAACTAAGTTTCCAACAAGATTATGATGCTTAGAAACCTAAAGTTTTGATGAATTTATTGATGGGATCATCTTCGTTTACAACTACGGTCATAATACTTTTATATCAAAGGTAAAAGTTAGTTATTCAATTGAATCACAAGCATCACTTTGAAACGTATTAAAGCTAGGTGAATCTAGATTCCAAGCGACCAAGCCTAGAAAAACAGGTAACAATATCCCAATCCATTGTGGGATTTGAACCCAAGACCTTTTCGTTGATCGTTGGCTGCGTTAACCGTCGCGTTAAATATTTGTATTTGTACAGTTCGCGTTAAATATTCATAGTAATATTCGTAGCTATTTACATGTTTTAACAATAGATCTGTGGCAGGTGGTTTCGCGAGCACCACGATCAGCTGGTGCCGATAGAGAAGACCGCACTCTGGCAGCGTGCGCGGCTGCTCGGTGGCGGCCTACTCAGTCTCGAAGGCGTCCAACGGGAAGACGCCGGACGATTCGTCTGCTGGTTGAACAACACCGTTGGCAGTGAGTCTGTGCATTTCACTGTTACTGTTACAGGTGAGAAAAACTTGGTAGCATAACGTCATATTAGTCCGCATCATTATCAACCCAAAATCCACTCCTCCAAAAAAAACCAGATAGAAGAATTTTTAGCTTTCTCTGTCCATTAATTAACCTTGATCTTCCCAATGTCGTCGGTCCATCGGTAGGGACGCATTCTAAGCTTAGTCTTCCGGTTCGTGGCCGTCATATAACTTTTATTCCCCAGCGGTTGTCTGTTCAACGAGCTGTACAGCCTTGCCCATTGCCATTTCAACTTGCTAACAACAATATAGTCCTAATCCCATCTAACCCAACAGTCACATTAACCAGCCACATAATTCTACAGTAGGTATCCTTGTGTGGGACACACGTCCTTGAACTTTAGAAGTATTCTATAAACCTGGAGTTCTGTTTAGCTTGCTGGTTATATTCCAGCTAGCACATACTTCAATGATGACTTACAAATATCTGTAAATTATTAAACATCTCAATTGAATAACAAGATTAGACAATAAGCATTCAACGCAGTCTTAACCGAAGCTAGAAAACTTGAATTTTAAATGATTTCCAGGCAACGGAATCCGACAGGTGGACGTAAGTTCCATTAAATGTCAACGAAATTAAAAATAAACAGTAAGCGGCTATGAGCTGCCTTTACCCAAGTCGCTCTTATGTCGTGGCTGCTATAATGTCATTGGTTTCTGTGGTAAACAAAGGTTTCCTTAGAACTTTGCGCTCTTTAAAACCTTGTCTGAATGAGACTTGTTTAACATAAGAACGTAGCACAGAATAATACGTGTTTACAATAGATCCAATATCCCAACTCTTGTTTCAGAACCCATCTCCGTCCGAATAAAGCCCGAAATACTCCGAACGAAACAAAACTCCAACGGCAGTATGGAATGCAAAGTTACGGGTCACCCCGTCGAGTTAGTTTACTGGATACACAATGGAAAGGTCCTAAAACCGAACGATAGGATTAAAATATCAGAAGACAGCCTAAGGATACATATCAGAAATTCGCAAAAGGATGATCAAGGAATTTATCAGTGCTTCGCGAGCAATTCGAGGGATCAAGCTTACGGAATTTCAGAGTACATTATCGAAGGTAAGTTTATCATGAATGTTTCGATATCCGATACCTGACATTCTAGTGTAAACAAAATAGTAATTCCCTTTAACTTTTTAAATCAACGAAGCGAACAAACTCAGATGGTGTAATTAAAAAAATTGATTGGATAACTTTTGTTCATTGATCAACAAAGTTTGAGACAGAAGTTAAGCTTTCTTTCTTTTAAAATACAATAGAAAACTTGGCAGAAAGTTTTTGGTTTTCACTTCGTGGAATTGTTCGTAAAGGATGGCAAAGGTAGTTCAAGAATTGTTTTCTTTGTGGAAATATCAGTCGGGCTAGCGAAAGGAACGTTCTTTATCAAAGGCCACTATTGTGTCAAGACAACCTGTAAAGTGACATGAAAAATCGTTGTATTTTAAACTAGCTTCGCACGAGTGGCTGGCTTTTCCTTCTGGACTCGATTGCTATTTAAACCCGAGTCCTGTTAAACTTTATGAATAAAAAGTAGCCTATAACATATTAGAGGCTATTCCGGTCATTAACTATATCTAGAGATATATTTATATAAAATAAATATCTATACCTATACAGAGTTTGACAGCCTTCATAGCTCAGTTGGTAGTAGCTCTGCCTTCTGCGCCGTAGGCCGTGGGTTCAATCCCCACCAAGAACAAACATTTGTGTGATGAACATAGATGTTTGTTCTCTGTCTGGGTGTTATTATACAAGGTGTTCCATAAGTTGTGTATATAAACTTCAGGGGGCTAAAGTACCCATCAATATGAACAACTTTTTCTAAGGAACCAACACTGTGAACGCGAAAAAAAAAACAGCTGTTTCATACAAAAGTTCAATACCTACCAGGCTAAAATGTATGAAACAGCTGTTTTTTTTTTTGCGTTCAGTGTTGGTTCCTTAGAAAAAGTTGTTCATATTGATGGGTACTTTAGCCCCCTGAAGTTTATATATACAACTTATGGAATACCTTGTATATTAACAAAAAAAAAGTATATTATATGTATTATATCAGCTATCTGGTTCCCATATTACAAGCTTTGGCTTAGTTTGGGACTAATTAGTGTTGTGTGGAAAGTCCACCTATATTTATTTTATTTATATATATTATTTTTTTATATAAATCCGTTCAGCTAAACTTTCAGACGTAATCGTGTACGAAAGCTGTATCTCTTACCCTTTTTTTAAATATTAGTAAATTATTTTAAGGCCCAGTTAATAAAGTTATATACTTAATGATCACTATTATATGTGACACAGAACAAACATAATATGGTGTTATTATATATCATAATTATGTATATACATAAAAAAAGTATTATATCAACTATTTGGTTCCCAAAGATAAGCTTTGCTCAGGGGCTAGATATCGCTGTGTGGAAAGTCCACCGAAATTTAATTACTTTAATTAATACAAGCTGGTGCCCGCGAATTCGTCTGCACAGGATTAGTCACACAATATCTTTATGAATTGTAGCCTATGTGTTATTCTGATATAAAATCCATTCAGTAGTTTTTACGTGAAAGAGTAACAAACATCCATCCATCCATACTTACAAACTTTTTTATTTATAATATAAGTCGGATAGGATGTTTGCCTACCACGCTAATGGAGGGAATCGTACCCACAGTGCAAATGATCAACTGAACTGAGGCTTCTTAAAGGCAGGAAGTAAAATGGCTGTATATTTGCAGCATCTGACAACAAACAGTCTGCGGCGAACCGCTCCAGGCGAGCGCCCTATGCCCGGAGCACGCACACACACGACACCGACTGGAACTTTACTGGAACAAGAGGTATGTGCACACAAACAGATCAAGCTACACAAAGCGAAACAAAAATGACGCTCTCTTCTCTTGTTGTGTCACTAGTTTCTTTCGAAACAGTGTGGTGAAAGGATTTTAAGTGCGCCTCAAGAGGCTCCTTGCGAGCACTTGACACATGTTATAGAACTTTTTAGGTTCTACGACATGCCGGTTTCCTCACGATGTTTTCCTTAAAATGACGCTTACTACACGGGCATAAAAGCGAGTGTGCATTTAACTAAACAAACTAGACTGGAACTTTACGGAAACAAGAGGTATGTGCACACGGATACAGATCAAGCTACACAAAGCGAAACAAAAATGACGCTTACTACACGGACATAAAAGCGAGTGTAACACACGGATGCTCATTAAACTAAACAGTTTGAACTTTTTTATACTACATGCAGATGGAACATGCAGATTTCCTTCATGATGTTAAGTGATAATCGGGATTGTATGTGGCGTAGTAATTCAAGGTGTGTAGCCTGATGTGTGGCCAACTGTGCCTCCTTGCTTACCTTCTTATGCTATATCGTCTATTGGTCGCGTTGAGAACGGTGCCTAGATTTACTTTGTTTAAGATGTCTAAGGCCCCTCCTTAGTCGTCTTAATATTACATTTGTCATAAACCTACATAATGCAGTATTCCATACGTGACAGGTTGCAAGCCCATCGCCGCTGCTAGAATACTTACATTTATAGAATACACAATGGTCTCCTCACGATGATTTTCATCACTATTTGAAGGCACTGGAATTGCTCAAAGAGAAAAATCTATTGAATTCGAACCTACGAATTTACGATAGACGGCGGGGTCACTGCCCGGTGTGCCACTGCTCTCGTAACCACGAATTGCCATCGCGACATCAAACCTATCTGTCAGCCCGATTGGTAGTAGCAGCTATCCGCCACAAGGGATTTTAAAGTGATCCTCATGGTTTTATTGAATAAAAAGCCTTTTACGTACTTTGTAGTGTTTTTATTTATTACTTGTTAAAATTATAGGCAGAAAAGCATGAAAAAAATGAGTGGTCTACAATGCTACGCCGTAGCAGTATCGTAGCATTGTCTACAGAAACAAAAGCAGCCCATAAAACTTTCTTTGATAGATTGAATACTTTTTCTGTAACTATAAAAATAAAAGTAGGAAAAAATATTGTGCGAATTTTTTGAAGTGGGTAAGGAAATTGACATCTTGCTATCTCCTGCATAAACGAGTATCTAACAAGGTATCTTTTGTATAAATAAAACAAAAGTCTTTTGTACAAAGTTCTCTTACCTTTGTTGTTTACCCGATTCCCTTGATACGCCCGACCAAATAAAATTGTCGCGTCATTTAAAAAAAGCCCAGAATCTGGTTAAACAAATTACTTGGGGCGATTCAACTATCTGAAATAAACAAGGGGCCTATATAACTTTTCCACTTACAGCTCGGTGTCGCAACTGCTCCCAACTTTATCATAAACAAAAGGTAACAAAGTTTTGACACTGAGCTACGATACTGGCCCCGTTTTTGCCGCGTGTAAGTAGACCGCATTCATAATCTTGAACCGCAGAGATTAAACTGAATGATAGTATATCATTGGCTTAGTTTTGAACTATAAATCGGTATTAAATAATTATTATAAATAGGTATTCGTAGGTCACACTATCTACAGCGCTATTATGCAGAGTTTGAATTATTGGAACCAGATGACTTATACAGGGCGTCCCAAGACTATGCGACTATGTAAGTTATGTATATTATAATACTATGTTACATAAGAGGTTTTTTTTTATGCATTCTTTCGATTGGCATCATAAAAACACGGGGTGTTTTTTTCACTTTTGAGTCGGTTCTTAAGGAACTTATCGGTCGGTAACTTTTAGAAAAATTTGGAATGCCGTATTACTAACTTTAAAAAATAAAATAAAGTCTCTTTGCAGCAAAATTTCCTATCTACAATAATTTAAGGTACTTTCCCTTCATGTCGCATAGTCTTATGACGCCCTGTATACATTTTGTTTGGAAGTACACACATAGAATACAATAAAACAATCAGATACAGATTGTGCAGGGGATCAAACCCACAACCTTCACTGCAAAAGGCAGAGCTATGAGGCCAATAATGTTTCTATTCAAAGCACGAATTTTTTTGTCTTGAAAGCAGTCTATTTACAATTTACATAGTTAGTATCATTATGTATTCTGTGACGGTTTCATAAGAGTATCTAGGTCGCACGATCTTGTGATAGATTTGGATTGTTATTATTTTGCAAAACACGAGATCAAAATTAAGCCTAAATAATGTATCCGAACCTTTTATTGTATTAAACCTTTTATTGTAACCTCGAACATTTTATGAAGCTTTGTAACTACACTGTATTGTGTTTATTACGTTCATAATATTTTATTTTCTACTCTATAATTGAGAACCTTATCATGACTTCTAAGCGCTCTCAAATAGGCATATTTCATGATAATAAATAGGCTTTGTTGTGCCCATATTAAATGAGCCGTTTACCTTCCGACAATAAAACATCTTTTGTTCTCTAAAAAGGAATTCTCAAAAGGAAGAAAATTTCATTTCATTCGCGGTTCAGTAACTTTGCTAAATTATTATTCTATAGTAAAGGTGCTGCTGCTTTATGAGCTCGCTATGTCACGACATGCAGTGGTTTGCACGTACGGCTTGTACAGACTATACATAAATATAACTTTATCCCTCCTCCGCTCGACTTCTTCATAAAATATTTAAAAGTCCATTTTAAGCACGGATCCGCTGCAAGCTATTAGAGTCAGCTCTTCAGCTCAAACAAAGAGCTTCAGTGACGCAGGCACGCTGCTGGCGCATCCAGCCACCGCGCTAAATACTAAACCGCGAATTCACCAATTAAGATCCTATCTCGTGACTCATAAGGTCGTTTTTCCCCGCCCCCGAGAAGTAATATAAGCCGCTTTGTTTCATTATTAATTCGTTCCCCGCTATTTGGTGTCGCTGCTCTTCAGGGGTAGGGAAAAGTAGGGCCGTGGCGTACACCCAACCACTTTTTCTCTGCCGATTTTTTTCTACGTTTTCTTTCCCCGCGTCTGTGATTTTTCTTTCATAGGAAATGGAACATGAATATAAACTAGATATTGCTGTATAATACAGCTACTTTAGACTCGGCAGAATTGAATACACTTTTCATAAATTGTTTCTCAATACATCGGATCATGAAGGTATTTGTAGCATAAAGGAGATTGATTCCGATTTCGGTTGATATTGCAAGGGTACAAATCTGAGAAAGTGTTCCAACTCGATAAATTAAACAAGTCGCTGACCCTCTGTTAAACGAGTGTCGTTTGTTTTCTCGTGTCGTGATAAACACGGTGACAGAGAAGAATTATTTTATCGCTGACGTCACTCTCGGTATCTAGGGAACCAATCGTATTTGCTCTCCCACGTTGTCATCGTACAAAAAAGTGCTTGCAAGTAGAATTAGCTATATAATCTTTATCTATATCAGTTAGGATTTTATCTCGTATATTTGATTTTATACAATATAGACGTGCTTGAAGGACTCTACTCTTCAAACCGAAACACAGCGACGCTGCTTGGCGGCAGAAAAAGGCGTGGTGGTACTTCCCCGGAGGAGCCCTTCACAAAGAGCTCTACTACTCTTAAATTACTACTCGTCTTAAGTCAAAGTCAAAGTCAAAAGGTATTTATTCAATAAAATCTCAAGGATCACTTTGAAACGTCTTAAAGCTAGGTGACTCTAGGTGCCAGTTCCACGCCACCAAAGCCTAGAAGACCAAAGCCTTAGTTGTACCTACCTAACAATAAAGCGTAGCAAAACCACCTTGCCTTCAACTTTGACGGTTAGAAATTTCTCAAGTCTTAGTGCTCGTGTTTTATCCATTAAATATAGCGAGGTATGTTTTGACGTAAATAAAGCAAGCTTGATGGACGTGAAGCTGTATCAATGTCATAAACTTGCGCTCCAGGTGCGCCGGGAAATCCGGAGATTCTAAATAATTTCAAGTATAATTTGTAGTAAGTCAAGCAAGTCTAATAACACCGATGTTTCTTGAAAAATTATGGTTGTTATATGCGTAGACAACTTTTACAGCTCAGTGGGTTTTAGTTCTGCCTTTTGCGCTGTCGGCCATGGGCTCGATCCCCACCTAGAACAAAATATTTGTGTAATGAACATAGGTTTTTTTTATACCACTTGCTGATGGAACACGCATATGGGCCATATAATGGGCTTCCATCGATGTCTTCAGATCAAAAGTCCATAACCACTATCTTTGCCTCATGATCAATGAATACAAATTGAGAGGTATCTTGAAAGATTAGTGTTTTGTTTTTTTTTCTTTATTTACTGGTATTTATTTATTTTTATTATATTTTTACTCATTTTAGCTATAAAACATTGTCTTATTATATTTCAAACGGTAAGTATCTATATTATTTATGCATTTTTGAGTATGATACTACATTCTAGAGTAATATATATTCTAGAGTATATTCATGATACATATTTTAATATTTTGTTATATCAAATATGTATTTTTCTGTATAATAATATGTAGAAAATAGCTCCCTATCATCCATGTTTGTGCACTACCCTTTCGGTTTTTTCAAAACTACACAAAAGTTAGCTGGAAGAGAATGCTCGAATGTACGATACATTTTGTTCTGTGCAATAAAGAATATTCTATCTATTTCTATCTATAATGATAAGCTAATGCTAAGTAATGCCTGTGACAAAAATTTGCTACGCAAGTCACGTAATTAAAAAATAAAACCTTAAAACCGAAGTTCAGGAAGAAAGTAGCACCGTTTAAGTTATTTTAACCAAGTTAAAAAGCGTAACTACCAAGTCAAGGTCTAATTATACATCTAGTCTACCTGACTGGCAGAAACCGGCTGGGAAGTTCGCAGACGTGCAATGCCTCGGAAAACACAGACATACAGTTACAAATAGCAGAACTACTCCTCAGAAGCTTTTCTCTGGGGAGTTAGCGAGCGTGCTTAATGCGGAATTTTATAACATAATTATACGGTAATTAAAGAAAAAGTAGGTCATGTTATATTAATAAAATGTTTACCTACGCCTGCGTAGTGCACGGATATAACTAAACCTAGCTGGTTAGGTTACTAAATATATTATTGTGTTTCACTAAATCGGTTGATGATAGACCGATGAGCTAGTCAAAGCTGTCAAAGGAGCTGGATGCGGAAGGCCCAAGACCGAAATGGCGTGCAATGAAGAAACCTCTAGCACTGGCTGCAAATAGGTTGAAGAAGAATTCAATCGGTTCACCTAGCGTAATTAACTCGCAAGCATCCAGACTTTCACTTACAATATTAGGATTACCGGACATTTCTTTGCCTCTGCCAGAACTTCTACTAGGTACTCGTATTATGAAAAAAAATCACCTGTGAAATATTTAAAGTAAATTAGGTTTTAATAAAACATAGTTTTAGCATCAACGAGTATCGCAATCCGTCCGAATAATATCGGTCTCTAGTTACAAACATTTATAGACAAAAAAAACTAAGATTGTCTCAAATAAATTATTTGTATATGAAGCATACTCTGTTATGGTAAAATCCAGCCTTAGTTAGTCCCGCCCGATAAATTAGCCATGTTGAAAATTAGTCAAGAAAAATACCTTACCTACTAAGATAAATTACTACGTAATTTAGTGTCAAATAGTATTGAAAGTTGAGATCAGTTGCAACGCTGCTTAATTGGTTTTCTGTCAGCACTCACACAGCAATTTCTAACTCTAAATAGAAATACCCGGGAGCACTTCCACGTATTTTCTCTATTCTTGAATCTATTGTGGAATATCTGGACGGTGCGGCCACAGATGTCACAGCAGTACCACACTACAAATATTCAAAGCGCATTGAATGCGCATACTGAATTTAGACGATAGTTTGTATCGCAAATAGCTTGGTTCTAGCTTAGTTTATTGTTTCGAATAGTTCTAGTGTGTTTGATGATAACGTCTGTTTGTAACTGAAGATGATATGTTTAACAATACAATTCGGTAAATGATACTTAGATATGTTCATGAAGCAACAATTGAGATATAGGAATTACCCTGTTATTGATAATACCATCGTGTATTATCTCAATTACAGGGTAATTCCTATTTCTCAACATAACAAGCGTCAGTATACACATAGTTCAGTAAGGTTTTAGCGTTCTCTTCTCGTTTCTTTGAGGAAAGAGAGAGTACCTACTTAACGTGATAAAACTTTATCGACACTAAAACGGTTTTTTTTCTAAGAGAGATATAATATTTCTAACACCCACACCGGTGTGCAAAGAACATAATTAGGTACTTCTAGTGAACGCTAACACTAGACATAATAAACATAACATACATTACCAAACGGCTATTTATTTATACTTTCAATCGTGGGCGGTAAGCGACATAAGCAGATTAACGGTCCAATGCTTTTGTTCTTTGCATCTAACAATAAATATGACAACTTTGATTTTCAGACGGTCATGGCACAGATCTTCAAATTAAGATCTGTGCATTACCGCCATTTGTTTTAAGAAATATTTCAACTTGAAAAATTAGGGTGTGTGTAACTTAGTACAATTATTGATTATTTATTTGAAGGAAACAGAAAGTAACAAGATTGTAACATAATTACCAAAAACAAGTTTTAACGAATAAAAAGTAAATAAATACAGAAAAAGTGTCAACAAACATAATAAATTGTATTTTTACGGTGGCTGTACCAAATTAAGGAGATATCAATATAATAAAAAATAAAGCGTTGTCTTTTGTATATAAAAAAATAAATATGCATACACTTGCAAAAGTGGATCCTTGGTTATAGCAGTTATAGGCTCTGGCAGGAGGCGCTGCCTGTGAACTAATTTGAATTTTACATACCCACTCGATAGTAAAAAGCTCAGCTAAAATTTAAGTACCCACTTCAACTCCAGCCTTCGTATCCTTGGAGGGTACAAGATGTCCATGTAAGCATAGTCTAGAGAGGTAAAGTATTTTCCGAGAAAAATATTTATAGTGAAATTGAAAAAGGAATATAGTTTAGTTGCGTCCTGTTCTAGATCTAGATTGCGCTCTTATAATATCAATTCATTTAATAGGTTTATTAAATTTCAAGAACCAGCAGATTTATTTATATTTATTTGTTTAAACTGTACAGCCGAAGTAAAACAAAAAAAAACAGCTGTAAATGCTGAAACCCTTCAATAATGTCTAATGGTCTGGACGGAAAAAATATTCCGAAGAGCCGAACAAAATTAAATGTTTTCAAACAAAATTTGCAAACGAGCTTTAATACTTCCGAGAATTCAGAACGAACCTTTTCATAGCATTTTATCAGGAGTGAATTCTGAAATATCCCCGGGGCCTACCCAAATTTAACTGTCGCAAAGCATTATCGCTAAGCCCCCTATAATTCTGGCACATTAATTTAATTTACTAGCAGTACCTGGGCAGAGATCAAATCGGGCCGTCCCTATACAAAGCCGAGTATTATGGCCAATACATAGGCTGGGCACGCGTGCCCATAGCTAGATAAAATGACGCAATATAATGTGGACGTTTTCTGTTTTAAGTATCTGCTTACTGAAAACCAGAAATCCCTGCGGTAAACTTTTAGTAAAAATAAAATATTTGTTCGTAACTTTGCAAGCCCTTCAGGCGAGTGAAATTTTAGTAAAAAGAAGCCAATTCGATGTAAAAGTCGAAGGTTCAATGATTTTTACACTGGAATTCTGCGCAACCTTGTGAATATATGTTAATAAAAGTAATATAAGTTGTCTATAGACAACTTCCAAAACTGAAGGTACACAAGAAACACCACCTCCAAAGGCCCTCCTACTATCAGGCCACAATTTAATATTCCAAAATGAATGACATGAAATATTGCATTTTCAAAATCGCTGAAGTCTAATGCTTTTAACCTCTGGGTTAGCATTAAACTTCATATTCTAATGCTAATAAAAAAAGAACAACTTAAAAAAATCATTACTTTCACTCAGAAACCGTAACATGCAAAAATTATCACAATATTTTATGAGAAATTTATTAACCTTTTTTTTTTCGGCGGTACTCAATCGAGAAGCATTATAAAAATAGACGTTTTATCGTGTTCATTTTGTGGTATTGGATGTCACTCAATCGTAACGTAGCTATCTACGTAAACTTGCTAAAAGCATCTGTCCATAACAGTGCGCAAGCCTCCGGGATATGCAATTGAAGTTATCGAGTATATCTGAAAGCCTTGAGCAAAGTGGATGGAAAGTCACGTTCCAGTCCCTTGGCTCTGAAACAGATGACATTCACAGTGTGCAAACTTTTCCAGTAATACTCACAATATAGATATTAAGTCACATCAGAGATGGATTTTCAAGGCAAGAGTGAACTCTAGACAGTTCTGATTTATAGTGAACTTCATCGTCGCTCACCACGTGAGATTGTGCTCATCAGGTTAGTCTTAGGCGGGTGTATAAATCTAGAAAAAAACTTTAAAATGTTAACTATAGCTAAATATATTGTGTTGAAAATTATAATATGCATTAAATAATGACAAAGTTATTTTAGAAATAGTGCAAAAATTTTACCGAGCAACTGTATCACTTATACCGTAGCAAAGCCTACGAATTAAGTTACAATCTGCTATGAAATTACAAAATTTTCGTTTGTCAAACTTCAAACAAAACTAAACATGCCTTGATTCTATCTGAATTTTGCATAAGAAAATACTAATACCCGCGAGTTCCAACAGCAAACATGACTTAACTCAAGTTCTACATTTGAGTATGCAAACGCTACACAACTGCACCTGACAAAACCTCTTGTATGCGAAATTCAAGAAAACTGCAGTGGTATTATGTAAATTGTATAATCTAGCGTGCACCACAAACTACAGGAACGGAAAATCTCACTACCACGAGTTGTTTGATCGTCTCTTGTTTTGTGCTATTTCACAAGGAATGACTGCGGTGCCTTATAATAAGGTTCTTGTTTTACGCTTTTAATTAAATAGCACTATTCATAAGAAGAACTAAGACACTGTATAACAGGCACTGGCTTGGTATTAAATACTTCACAGCTCAAATAATTGTATAGCAATATTGCAATTTATCTGAAATGGAAAAAGGTTAAAGGGTTATTGAGGTGCAAAATAAAATCGGGAATCATGAACCAAGCCGTGCCGTGGAACCGGCCGGCCGGATTTGCGACGTCCGGTCGATTAGACGGTCTTAGCTGGTACTTAGTTCGGAGTTACACTTTAATTAATCTACTGTGCTACCTAACCCGGTAAATTATAGGTAGGTACAGTTTTAGTTAGCAAGATGATGGTAAGCCAACAGAAAAGAAAACTATGTAAAACTACATTGACATTTATCATGAGCCTGAATTATTCCACTGCTGGAAATAGGCATTTGACCCCATATTTATGCTGCTGCTCATAGCCTGGTGCGTTTCCTTAGTCGCCAAGATATCAAGAGGCTGGCTGAGGCCTATTCTAAGCCCACGGTCCACGCACCACAACGTTGATAGAATAAATGAAAAAAAACTCTATGGTCTGGAAGAAATAACACCCAGTTTTATAAGAGCTCCTACAATGGATATATGACCGCCCATTGTAAGACAACTTTTCATATATTTAGTGCCTAAGTTGCTTGGAGATTGTCCTTAATAAAGTTTATATTTTTTTATTGGATTTAATTAGAAACTAAAGGCTACTGTATACTTAGAAACTAATGCATAACATATTTACTGTGAATTTTTATAAGGGCTATCTACAGTGTGAGACAGTCTCTCGGTTTTTACGTTTTTAACACCAAACTAAACCAATCTCGTTAAATTTGGCGCAGAAGTAGTTTGCATTCTGAAATTGACGTAGAGTACTTTTACCGCTGGCAAATATCTTAACCCTACGGGATAGTAAACATTCCGTGAACCAGTTGCGAGCAAAAGCTAGCAAACTAAATGTGATTGGAACTGAATTGTAAAATCGAATTCTGAACCTTTTATGGACATCATGCAATTATTCGATTCATTTAAACAGAGTTGAGAGCACTGGTTGTCCGCTAGTGACTCCGCCTTCCGATCCTAACGTCGTGGGTTCAAAACCGGTCGTTTATGAATGATTTTTATTATTCAAAAATGTATGTGTACAGTGTCAGTACTCTTAAACGGTGAAGAAAAACATGGAGAGGAAACCGGCATATCGTAGAACTTAAAAAGTTTTAAAACATGTGTCAAGTGCCTCTTTAAGGCACACTTAAAATCTTCCACCAAACTGTTTCGAAAGAACCAGTGAAACAAGAAGAAGAAGAACCCAGTTTTTATTTGAACTGCAATATTTTTTCAGCTATAAGACCGCACATTGCACATTTTTATTTATTATTAAACTGTGTTGTATTTTTCCTATGTTTACCAACTATAGTATGTAAAGTGTACAATAAAAAATTTTCATTCCTTCATTTACTTATTCATTATTTTTTTCGTATTCACTGTGGCAGTTCAATCTTCCATTCTCTCAATGCATTTCTTTGAGTAAGTCCGTCTAGAATGCATTGCAATGTGGAACTCCATCGTGCAAGACGATAGCCCGGGGGTAACTCCTCACTTGCAGATAAGCTTTGTTAAAAAACAGTTGACGGACGCTCTCGCAAGGCATCTCTTTCAGAATGTTAAGTCTGTTTTTGTAAATGGATGTTAATTCTGAGATTCGTCTGAAAGTTTTCTTGTTCCTTCTCTGCAGCTATTTCGCTGCAGATAAGAAACGAGAAGATTTTAAAGGGCTGTAACTTTGTGCTGATCAATCATATAGCTTATAATTTAAAAAAAGTTCTGCACTAACACTGTATGGTCTGACGGGACCATGTAAGTAGGCGTGTAAAAATATTTGAACTTTGCAAACCAGGCATGTTTATAGAAATTTCCTAAAGTCGGCACTCCGCTATTACCTATTGAATACTGCAAAAGTCGGCACTAAGCTCCTAAATCATAATGTTAACGGTAATAAAAACAAAGTTTCAGTTGTTTGCCTCTCACAACTACTATGTAAGGTCTGAAAGAGATCGCTTACCACAATGCGACCTATGGTAATTCACTATAGCTATCAAACTTGTATGAAATTTGTATTGAAACCTGTAAATAGAAATTATCTATCCATCTATATCTATCAATGACCACAGTCTTTATCCTTTAAATATCGCGAGATATTTTGTGTGACCACCACATTTTGTTCGCAGAGTCGAAGCCGGAGTTAGTGTACTGGTTTTCAGAGCAGACGTTACAGCCCGGACCAAGTGTATCCCTGAAGTGTGTGGCGATGGGCCATCCTCCACCGCAATTCACATGGCTACTAGACGGATTCCCTATACCTACCAATACTAGGTACGTTTACACAGATGATTTTGTTTCTTAGAAAAAGTATTCTTTGTAATAATATGAACTGGCTCGTTAATCTTCTTCTCTCCGTTTATGGCTCCTGTCTGTCATTCGACAGACAATCTTGCCAGTGTCAAGTGATTTGTATTGAATAAATACTTTTTTGTCAAGTCGGCCGTCATTTGTTTTGAAGAAAATGGTGGCGGTTAACTTCAAAACATTGGAAACATTTTCGGTCAAATCAGGATATCACAATACACTTTCATTCCAAATGTTTAAACTTTGTGCTAATACCTCAAGTAAAGTTGGTTAAAATACCACCGAAATTACACAACACAGCTCAAAATAACACTAGAAAAATAAATAAAATGAAAAAGCTATGTTGCTTCCCAAAATGTCAGAAAATGAATCTGGCTCGTTAATATTATAGTGCAAAAATATAAGTGCCAAAATATACGGCGGCTGTCAAACTCTGAAAACTCTCTGACTAAAAATAATAACTAAAAATCTTTCTAATACATTTTAATAAGATGTCAAAAAGCTCTTTGGCGCTTTATATAACTAAACGATCCTGAGAAGGAGAATGTAATAGTTTTTGCTCCCAACTAATGTGCTTGTTTTTGCAGTCATTTGAAACTTTCATCTGTCTCAAATGATCATTCTTGTGAAACTATGCAGTATGATATAATACAAAATACGGCAAAACATATAATCTATCTATACATTCCAGTTTAAAGAATTTTCTCATACTATTAAATTATGTATTAATATAGTTACTCCATTTACAGGTTCGTGGTCGGCCAGCACGTAACATTACAAGACGATGTAGTCAGCCATTTAAACATCAGTCGTGTGACGGAGCAAGATGGAGGAGAGTATGCTTGTGTCGCGTCCAACACAGCTGGCAAAGCATCACATGCAGCAAGAGTGAACGTGTATGGCTTGCCTTACATACGCGAGATGCCTAAAGTAACCGCTGTAGCGGGCAGTGATCTGAATATCAAGTGCCCAGTTGCCGGGTACCCGATAGAGTCCACCACTTGGGAGAGAGGTAAGATATCCGTTCGTATTTGAGTTTTTTATTTGTATGCTTGCTTTAGAATGAGCAGACAAATAGCTTGTAGAACCGAAAATCTGAGCAGGAAAAAAAAATGTCGACTACAAATTGGTAGACGAAGTGTAGGATGAACACCTTCACCTGATCGACTGACGACATTGTAAAGGTCGCAAGAAGTCGGTGCAGAAGTGGATTTTTTCAGGTTACGAGCTGATTTCACCATGCTCTGTTAGTTACTAATCAAGGATTAACAGGCCGTTTAATATAACCTTAGATGTCAAACGTGTACATTTTGTCATATAACGGCCTTTTAATCATTTGTCAATCTAACAGAGCATGGTGAAACCGTGCCTAATGATGACAATGCTTGCAACAATTTGACATAGTCTGCAATTCAGGCAGCGAAATTCATGACGCCTAAACAAATTTTATAATGTAGCATAACAAGTGCCGCTCTTTCTTGCTTAGTTTGTTGCTTACAGAAACTACCTCTAAAAAAAGATTTCAAAGACATTCGTGATAAATATTTGCCGAATATCTAAGCGGAAGTATTTTACCTTTAGTCTAATTTCGCTAAAATGTATCGTTAGCGATTGAATAAATTTTGGGATAATAATTGGTTTGTAGATTAGGTTGTGGCGTTAAATTATATTAACAAATTCATTAGTGGCTTGCCCTAAAAGGCAAGGTGGCTCATTATTCTTAATTAGACTTTTAAGTGTTTTGTTTTTACTTACCAAACCTTTTGGCAGTTTACCAACCCTCTTAATCAATAGGCATAATATATATTTCACTACTTAACTACAGACATATTTCTTCTGTAAAATAAAATATACCTTCATATTCCGTACCTGCGCAACATAATAAATAACGTTCTTCTTCAGACATACGTAAGGTACAAAAGCTGTTCATCTAATTTCCTTCCTCAGTATCTTTTGGCGTACAAAAAATCATTGCCTCCATTGAAATTTCAATAAATGAGCACCTTATTTTCTTTCAATAGCCTGCGGTTCAATCGTGCTAATGATAGAAAATTACGTAATTTTCCTTAGTGCCCCGGTGGCGTCGCCTCTCGATCGCTCCCAAATTAACTTGCTGCTACCAGTAGAGTAGGTATATTACAAGTTATAGGTAGGTAGATATGGACCTTTTAGACTACTCAATATTTGCAAGATATTTTTATATTTACTAGTGGTTCGCCCCGAACTGAGATTTTGTGATGCGATCCGAACGCTCTGAAAATTAATGTAGGTGTTAGTCAGAGGAAAGTGCAAACATCTACACTAATATTATAAAGAGGAAACCTTTGTATTTTTGTATTTTTGTATGTAACGAATAGGCTCAAAAACTACTGGTCCGATTTCAAAAAATCTTTCACCATTAGAATGCTACATTATCCCTGAGTAACATAGGCTATATTATATTTTCAAAAAAATCAGGGATCCTTACTAAAACTTCAATAATGTAACCCAAGGTGGAAAACAAAAACCTTACATCGCGTGCGCTGCGAAAACTATTGATGATAGAACAAAATAATGTACTACGATTTTGTAGAACACGTCATCATCTACAAAAAATGTCGCAATAGCATATGTCTAACTATTATAGTTATGTCACAATAAGTGTTCTTTTATTATAAAAAAATTAATTGAAATGCCGCCGCCAGAAAAGGGTCTTTATTTGTACCTTGGTATTAATCCTTATCCAAATAAATCATTTCATAATTAAGACGGTTTCAATACCTATAGATTACTTCTTAAATTTTTCAAATCGGACATTCCATTCAAAAGATATGACGAAATTAAAAATGTTAACGGGTCCACGGGTCACGCTCGGGGTGCGATTTCACTCACTCAAGCAGAAGGACGTGCAAATATATGAAATAAGTAGACGCGAGGCTCGAACCCACGGTCCAAGTTTATCCTAAAATGTTCAAAAAATTTATGACCACCCATGCGAAGCTGGGATAGGCCGCTAGTTAGGTATATTTGGACTTGTTTCTGACTACCGGCTACTAACTTGGTCCTAATTTTCAACACTATTGACCTTTTTATTGAAGAGTTTTGTTGGACAGACCTTGACTCCATCATCAAATTAGGTCGCTGTCACCATTTCATGAGAACTAAATACCTTCTTAATTTATAACAGGAAAAAAAATAAGAAAAAGCAAAGGAACTGACCGACCATTAACAAAACCCTGATGTCAACTAAACTCTTAGAGATGGGAGCTCTTGGGTCGTTGGTTAATTCAATTTTACTTTTTTGTTGTATCTCAAAAACTGTGCGTCCTAGAAAAAAAGGTAAAAATGGTTTTGGCATTTTCAAACAAAGCGCTTTTTTATCACATGTAACTTGATATTTTTGTGTAACTTTTTTTATTTTTGCCACCTTTAAAAAACCCATGTCTTGATAACTCGTTATCCGATTTAACTCATATACTTACCAGTTAATTTTTCAAATACAAGCTATATATAGGCTTACCAAATTTCATGTAGATCGGATCACCGATTCTTAAGTTCTGGCCCGAAAAACATACATACATACATACAATACAAAATCGCGCAAAAAAAATTGACTTTTTTGATCAAGTTTGCCAAATTGACGGCATAAATGGAAGCAATGCTGAGCTGTTGACCCATTTGCTACTAAGACATATCATAGATTTATAGCATTTGTTTTTTTATATTATCTTCGTTCGTTACGGTCGTTACTTCTAATACTCATTTCATAGGTAGGTTACTTCTGTAATTTCATGAAAGCAGCTACTGATATGCCGTCTCCGAAAAAACACAAATTACTACGAAGATTCTGATCAGTCAGAATCTTCTTCGCCTAGCAAATTAATCACCAAAAACATAATTCAGTAACGTCACTTCGATTCAATCTCATCTAACAATGCTGTCAACAAAGATGTTTGTTACTTGCCGAAGTTTACCAACAAAATACCTCGTCTGCGTCGTTTATCAACAAAATGCCGCGCTTACGACACGATACGGAATAAAAGCGATATCTTGCGTTGTATCGAATTAAAGCTTTTGGAGGGATTACTTTACAGCAACAGGTCTGAAACTAGGGCGGCGTTTCAGGGTTAAGATATCCGTGATTTATCTAGCGTGAAGGAACTGCGTCGAACTCCTTAGGTCATGTGGGTACGCTAGCAGTTTCGGAAAACACAGTTGAAACAGCGTTGCAACAAGATTTTTTTAAAGTAATCTCTTGGCTTATCTTTGGTGAAAAGGGTCAGAGGTATTGTGACACTCTCGAGATTTAAAAAAAGGTTTTTCCTTATTGAAGAAACACAAAAAGGTTTCTTGATCTAAAAGAATTAACAAGACTATAATATCCATTTATTCGTTCAAAATAACAAAAGGTTATGATACAATTTTGCTCACATAATTTTTTATCTCCACAATCTATCTGATAATGCGATTTCTGAAGCTGAGATTTTATGTGAAGTTATGGATGTATTTTCCACTTTTTTATTCAACTCGCGGCTCGAAAATTATGGAGACGCTCTGCCTTGGCAATATCGGAGCGGCAACAGAAAATTGCGTCAAGACACCTTCGTGGTCCAATCCAATTAGGGTGAGATCTACCTTGAAGGCAGGTATAGTATAGTGTCTCGTTCCAGCCATCTCTGTCTATGGAATAATTTGATTCAATTTTTCTGCAATTTATAGACACTGGTAAAAGTAGATGAGGTGCCAAGGAACCTACTCAAAGATACATTAACGTCCCACCGTGATTTGGAAACTTACATAATCAATTACGGTAACACTTTTTTACGTTTCTATAATGTTCGTAGTTTTGATACTGAGAGTTTGGCGTAAAAGCATAACTTTCTCTCTGCGGAATTAGATGAAAATCCCTGATATAAGTGTACTCTACATAACTTACATAGTATGAAGAGATTAGTATGAGTCGTTTCAAAGCATCTTAGCGGGATGCTACTTGTCAACTTACAAAATGTACTTTTACCTAAAGGCGGGAATACACATGACTGTAGCTGGCACACTTGCATAAAAGCTACTTGCTCATGCCACCTACTTCCATGTGTATACGTTAACTGGCATGCCTGTATCTGCGACGCAAGTAGTTAGCCCAACATTTGATTTTCTGTCAGCAACGTGAGGGAGGGGACGCGGGAGGCTACGAAACCGGCAAATACAGGCATGCAAGAACGCAAACTAAACTAACTTGCAAATCTATCCACATTGCGGCATCAGTAACTTCTACATGCTGTTAACAAGCATGCCCGGTACTGTTCCATTTTACAGGCATATGTACAGCCGCCTTAAAGGTAGATAAATATAGCATTGCCATTAATGTATTCCAACTTTTAATGGGACAACCACAAATGGAAATCATTACGGAAGCATCACGCAGGCATCGATACCTGATTTTACAAATTGATGTCAGCTCGTTGGTGTGGTCAAGTTACAGCCGTTATTGCTGAATTAATATTAATATAAATATTATTTAAAATATTCAGTATTTAATACTAAAGAATATACCGGCATAATTCAAATTGGTACGAGTATATTTATAGGTTTATAAATATAGAAAGAAATTGGTGAGTTTATTATAAAAATATATTATCACGGCTTTATTCATTTTCATAACATTCTCATGATAATACCATTTCTTAAAAGGTTTTGATAAAAATCACAGTGCAAGCCAATTGCAAATTTTCTATTCTACGGGTGATAATAAAAATACTCAACACCATTCTAAAGCCACAGTAAATATTAAAGATCGAATGAAACTTGGGTCACCGTGTAATATTCCGTTTTTACAGCGACCCCTGTCATCGGCCTATCTCATTTATGAAGCTCCGTAAATACCTAGGGCTTCCACCTGAATTTTAAAAGCAATTTTAATGAACCTGAGAAACATATTTCATAACTGAATAGCTAAAAGTATCTTGAGGAAGGTACCTATTTATCTCTTTAGAAACAAATACAGACTCGATAGAGACCTAGTATGGGTAACAGAACTTATCAAGGTAGGCTACTATAATGCTATGATATATAATACAACTACTGCGTAATAATTTTGTATTATAATAACTATTTACACTGTTCTGTCTGTGAAAAATAAACTTTACTTTTTGTCTGAGTACAAATATTCTCATTAAGGGGCTGACAACTATCAAAAAACTTCTCGCTCGCACGTTTCGACATGTTGAAAGATATAAAATCACTAAACTCATTTTCGAAAAATCGCAATCAACCATTTTGTGTGCAATCACATTGCACACAGTTTAGTAAAAATTTCATTTTGATCGATACAAGTTTTCCTACTTAAAAGTATGCTTATGTACGAAAACTAGTAAAGCAAACTTTTGAGTAGGAAAACATGTATCGATAAAAATGAATTTTTTACTAAACTGTGTGCAATGTGATTGCACACAAGATGGTTGATTGCGATTTTTCGAAAATGAGTTTAGTGATTTTATATCTTTCAACATGTCGAAATGTGCGAGCGAGAGTCACATTAGCTCTTGTCTTCGCCTTAATGATCTACCTGTCTGGCAAAGGAATATATATATATATGTATATATATTCACTCAGATTGGATAAAACCACCGACAGGAGCTTAACGAATTACGACGTACTACGTGTCTATAATAAACAGTAAATTACATCGAAGGCTTAGGAGAGGTTTTACAGTCTGGCTTACAAAGAATGATCCTAATTACGTTTTGCAATTTATATTTTGGCGTTGCTAAAATTTTATAATGCGGCCAACTTTTTGTTTTGTATTTAAATTTTAAATTTCGTGTTGGTGTTGGCGTATTTGAGTAAACTTTCTGCCTTTTGCTAGCTAACTGCTGAAATTTTATTTCCCGGTCGAGTTCCGTGTCGCTGAGCACGGCGCAGGTTCAACGGGAAATTAGAAATTATTTTACACTTCATACCTTACAAACTTTAACCAAAATTAATTTGGGAATACAGTTTCAGAATTCTATATTACCTGCAGCTGAAATCTAAATTTACTTGCATTAACAAGTAGATAAGCATTTTCGGCACATTTTCACGTTCATAAATTTAAAAATTTATTGATGCAAATAGGTTAACGACCGTTTTACCTTAGAAAGACAGTTTGGGGACGAAAGCGAAGATAAATATGCCACGAACGGTCACCTTTCTAAGTGGTGATGCTACGAGCACTTCAGCAGGAATTAAATAGCTTTTTGTGACTCATTCTAGAAATATGTAGCAGATAATAATGAAAATGCTTTGTATTTCTCGTAACATTCGACTGTATAGTATATCGCGAAATGAAACGTTTCATCGCGGTGCCGTGTGTATTGTTTGCCAAATATTTAATATCTACGTCAAAGATGAATGGCCCAATCACAAAATGGGTCGGTTTTATAGCACCAAAATGGAGAGACGTTATTTTGAGATTGAAACAAACGCTCAGAAAATGCTTTATCAGCTTCCGAATGAAAAATATTACCTACTCTAATATCTCTGTTTCTGGAAATAGAAAATCTTTTACATTTAGGAAAGATTCTGAAAAGTTATTTTACCATTACCATTCCAATTCGCTATGATAATTTTTCTCGATTTCAATTCTTTATGTACACATAGTTACTACCCAGAAATAATCAGTAAACTATCCTACACGTGACTTCAACTTCCCATAATGTATACCTAAAAATAGCTATTGCCTGACTGTTAAATGTCTTTTAGAATCAGTTCTATAGTTCCAAAGATTACCATCAAACAATCTACAAAACACCCTTTTTTCTTATTAGCGTCATTGTTTTAATGGCAAATGTTTAAAAATACTTCATAATATAACTTTTGGTGTTCTTAACGGTGAATTTAGCTTGCGAGATTTTATGTTAAAGATAGCCACGCTACATGTGAACTATATATTTGCGGCTTGTCTACCTACCTTCGAATACCTGTTAACATAAAGACAAGACTAACAAAAAAACTAAGTACCTATTTACACTACAATAACTTAAAAAACTACATGTAAAAGTTGGGTGAAAGTCATTTATTCTCATAAAAATAATACATAGTTATCTTACAGTTCAATATAACAGCCGTTATACAAGCGTTATACAACGTGTAACATAATACCCCTATAACCCCGGAAGCAGGGGTTTCTAAGTTTCTAAGTTTTTAATTCATGAAATGCCTCTTAAACTTTCCGCCAAAATTAAAGTAACATAACATGACGCAGCCCTATTTACAGCTGTGATTTGACATTTAATTGTGAACTGTAGATAAAATAGGTAACAGAACTGCCACTAATTAGTAAACGCAAATAGCGTATGTAAGTACCAAGGTCACGTACACATTATCAGGGTTGTTGCAAATTTCTGAGACAATATTAATTTCACTTTTGTAAGGCAGTTTTGAAAACGAAGCATACAAACTTTCAAAACGTCAAAGTATTTCAGTGCTTGGTCTGATCACTTGGTCTTTGGTCTTATAGGGGTATTATGTTACACGTTGTATAACAGTATGACATGTTGGCTCTCGGTGGCTGTCGTTGCTAGCTAGGTAAAGGTAGGTAGGTACATATTTTACGACTGTAGAACAGCTGTAGGTTACAATGTGCGTACGTGTTTGCTAAGCTTTAATTTGTACGAGTGAATGTTATCGCGTTATTAAATTCATGTCAAGTTTAAGTAGATCAGAAGTAAAAAAAGATTGTCTGGAAGAGATTGATTTCTGCGATACGACCGCCCATTGAACAGTTATTATTTAATTTACTGATGTTTTGTTTGGTGTACAATAAAGCAATTTTTTTTCATTTCATTTAAAAGTTAAACATATATTATTCATTACGGTCTTACAACATGTTTGAATAACAAATGGTAGTGAGAAGTATTTAGGTTGTTTGCATCTGTTGTATTCAGACCGAAGGCCAAGAATATGGTTTCATTAATATTATTTAATATTTGTTTGTGCAGAAGGGCAAACACTTCCACTGAATAGAAGACAGAAGGTATTCCCCAATGGCACTCTTATCGTGGAGCAGACTCAACGCGGCGAGGACGCGGGCACTTACACTTGTCAAGCTTCGAACCGACAGAGGCACGCCGCTAGAAGAGATGTGGAGGTGCAGATATTGGGTAAGTATTCCTACCTGAGTGATGCCTTTTATTTAATCCAAACCCTAGTATTATAAATGCTATGGTAAATACCGTAAAAAAATAACATAAACCGATATAGCAGGCAGAATGAGCAAGTGTTCGAATGGAGCCTCTAGTGCTCGAAAGGAGCCTCTTTGAGGTTCACTTAAAATCCTTTCACCACACTGTTTCGAAAAAAACTAGTGACACGACAAGAAGAAGAAGAAGAAGCACGCACTTTTTTTATACTATCAAAGCAGATGGCCCACTGATGGTATGTAGTAACCGTCACCTATAACAAAGCATTGCCTCGTAAATCACGCACGACAGGAACGTGCCCTACAATGCAACATCCTGCGTCCATCAACTTGAGGCATATAGAAGCCTCATGTGCCTGTAATTTCACTGGCAACCACACTCTTCAAACCGAAACACAGAAACGCTGCTTGGCGGCAGAAATAGGCATAGTGGAAATACTTTACCGGACGAGCCCTTCACAAAGAGCTCTTCTACTTTTAAACACCGGAAAGACATAGTCAATACCTCTGTTCGAAGCTGACAAGCCCCCAAGTGTACATCATTTCAGTTAGATGATAGAACGGTTTTATCAACACCGAACATACATATCCCATTTCACTTCTCATAACAATGAGAACCTTCATATCAAAGCAAACATACCTGTGAAATAGACATCCAGGTTGAATAAACTGAAGCAGAAATAACAATGTTGGAAATATCTCAGTCTACACATTGTTAGGATTTCAAAACGCTGTTTATAAGGCTCATCATCTACCTACCTAGACTGTAGAGCAATAAGAGGCTGACAACCGTCAAACAACTTCTCGCTTGCATACTTTAAGAGTAGAAGACCTCTTTGTGAAGGGCTCGTCCGGGGCCGCCAAGCAGCGTTGCTGTGTTTCGGTTTGAAGAGTGTGGTTGCCGGTGAAATTACAGGAAAATGAGGCTTAACATCTATATGCCTCAAGTTGATGGACGCAGGTCAGTGCATTGTAGGGTACGTTCCTTTCGTGCGTGACTTACGAGGCAATGCTTTGTTTTAGGTGATGGTTACCACTTAACATCAGGTGGGACATCTGCTTGTTCCATCAACTAGTTGAGTAAAAAAAACATTTCAACATTTTGAAGGATATAAAGTCATTAAAAGTTATAAAAAATGGCAGCATTTTAAAGATTCAGCAAAAATTCAATTTTGATCTAAACAAGATTTTCTACCTAAAAAATACTGAAATAACAGTTTCTATGCTTTTTGATACTTTTTAACTACTTTGCCTGGATTATAATCTCGTCTCTACTTTACCTGACCTGTCAAAAACAAAGACAGAAATATTTTTAATTGCGACTGATGATCAAAGATCCGCCCTTAGATAGATATCGGGCTATTACCACTGTGTACTTGTTGCGTTTTATACTTTTTACGTAAACTAACGTATCTATAACTACCTAACAAATATTTATTTCTGTAGTAATCTTCGACATACACGACACGTAACAAAACTTCACACACTGTACCAAAGCCTCGAACATACTGAAAGTATTCTCGTTCCATGTAGTACGGAAGCCAGTAACGATTTTCTCACATTGTATATAGAAAAATATAGGTACTGATTTCAATAAACATCTCTGATATTGTAGTATCGTGTGGACATAACTTGAAGTTTTTTCGAATTTAAGTTTTTTTCATTTGCTGCTGCTATTTGAACATGTAGGTTTTTAACATTGTTTTATAATCGGGGTCGGATATGCCTTTAAACCCGGAATTGGCGATTAATAAAAATTGTTTTCTAAAACTTATGGGTTTTTTTATACAACGTGCTGATGAAGTTATGTAGGGAAACAAAGAGCGTGTATTTAGACCAAGCACTGGAATACTTTGACGTGTGCAACGGTTGAATACATCGTTTTCGAAATTCCCATAGAAAAGTAAAATTAATATTTTCTCAGAAATTTGCAACAGCCCTGTCTGTGTACGTGTCAAAGTCACACGCACGCGCGCTTCTATCTAGGAAAGAGAAAAACAACGATAACCTACGAGATCATTTGAAATACTTACCTTTCGGTAGGTAGGTAGGTACGCCGCCAATCCCCTGACACGATATTTTTACTGGTTCCTATGGATTTTGTCATTATTTACTGGCTATAATAACACTGGATAAAACTGGATTTTGGTAAGTTTGCGAGATTTCGCACGACACAGGCTTCAAACTTCACACTAAACCATTACCTCGTAGGCACTGCTCATACACACACTGACTGACGACGGCTTTTTACATAACAATCACCATTTTATCACGTTTGATGACATTTTCTCAACAAAACAATGTACAACAACGCATGTAAACACAAACAGGGTGACCATCTCAAAAGTGGCGGTTCTACCACACACCTGCCAAAAAATCTGTCAAAATCTACCAAGCTTGACGATAAAAATACCAACAATATGACTTCATACCATCTCCTTCGTGGCTACGGAATAAATTAAATACCTACATTACATTCAGTTACTATCTTTTGATCGTTTGTAACGGTTTGCAGTTATCTAAAACGAGATAGAAGTTGTTTAGAAACCAAATCAATAAAGGTAAAAAAGAATAAGAAGTTTCCAGTTCGGTAAAAAATAAATAAATTATAGGTAAATATTATTTCATTAAAAATTCAAACTAATAAGATTTTTCTTGAAATATTTAAAATCTGCCAAATGGCAGAAATCTGCCACAAATGGTAACACTGATCGGCGGCCGTCGGCCGTCCTGATTGGATATGCGTTTTTAAATGCAACCAATGACAGACAGGTTAGTCAAAGATTAAATAGGACAGACTAGACACTTCCCAAAATTGCAGTTGAATAATTTTGTCGTGTCAATGAACCATGGTGGTAAAGTAACATGTTACAATTTAAAGAACTATGAATATCATAAACATTGGTTTACGACATCTAGTAATTAAACAAAAATAAATATTCTATTAAATATTGAGTACGTAGCCACGTAGGTACCTAGTTACTGAATAGGTATTAGTACCAAAGATCTCAGAGAATGTTTACCGTGACTAGGGATTACAGTCGCGAAAATATTTCTTTTACATACCAAGATCTTTAAAAACAGCAACATCATTATTAGGTAGGCACATTACTAGGTAATTGGTGGCAGTTCTGTTACCTATTTTATCTAAGGTTAACAACTAGAGGTCAAAGAACAGCTGTAAATAGGGCTGCCTCATGATGCGTTTAGATTCATTTTAGATAAAAGTTTAAGAGGCATTTCATGAATGAAAAACTTTGAAATTTTAAAAGTCGTAGAACAAAAGTTGTTCGTTATGACCGGTAGAATATCCTGCTTTCGGATCCCTACAATTCTTAATAAACACGTTGTATACAACTAGCAGATGGAACAAGCAGATGGCCCACCTGATGTTAAGATTGATATTATTGTCTTCTTAAACTCTTTTTTCTTACTAGTAGTTCGCCCCGAACTGAGATCTCGTGATGCGACCCGACGAACGCACCAAAAATTTGAGTAGGTGGTAGTCAAAGGCAAGTCCAAACATTATGTTTGGACTTTTTTCTGACTACCGCCTACTAACTTGGTACGGTAACCAAGTTTCAACTCTATTGGTCTATTTATTGAAGAGTTCCGTTGAACAGACCTTGGCTCCATCATCAGACCTGGTCGTTGTCACCATTTTATGAGAACTGAGTACCTCCTTAATTTATTTCAAGAAAAAAAAATAAGAAAAAGCAAAGTAACTGGTCGACCAGTAGAAAAACCTTGATGCCAACGAAACTCTTAGAGATGGGAGCTCTTGCGTCGCTGGTTATCTTAATTTCACTTTTTTGTTGTATCTCAAAAACCGAGCGTCCCAGAAAAAAAGTAAAAATTGTTTTGGAATGTCCAAACAAAGTCCTTTCATATGATATGTAACTTGATTTTTTTAAGTCACTTTTTTATTTTTGCCCCTTTAAAAAACCCCATATCTTAAAAACCCTTCATCCGATTTTACTCATATACTTACCAGTAAATTTCTCAAGTACAAGCTGTCGACTTATTAAATTTCATGCAGATCGGATCAACGGTTCGAAAGTTATGGCCAGACAAACATACATACATACATACATACATACATACATAAAATGCCAAATCGCCCAAGTTGAAACTAGAATCTTCGTTCGCTTCGCTCACTCGATCAATAAGTATTAAAAACAAAGTAAGTAGCGTTACACGTTACACGTACAGCAGGGCTATTTTAAAACATTCGGAAAGGTTTCCAATCGTAAACGTCAGTTGTTATCACAATTGATTTCGAACCCGAATCATTTTCGACACGGGGATTAAAAATGGCATATCCATATTTGATTTCGTAGTAGCGTATTTGACGTCATTTGGTACTTAAAAACTCTACCTATACCCCTGGTTATAAAATATTATTATTCTTCCTATGTATTTCATTATTATGTTTTGTATGTTGTATGCTAAGCAATTAAATGAATGTCTATGTAAATTTACTTGAAGTCATGCAGTCATGTTTTGGAATGGCTATCAGTTACACATAGCCTGAATGCCTGAACTGTAGATTATTGATTCATTCGTATTGCCTTCCCTCTTTACTATCACTTTTATTTCTGCACAAGGATCTCATAATATTTTAAAGTTAACTTAACTGAATCCGGCGCTTAGAGTTACCAAAGTAATTTGACATAACTTTCTCGTTTTCTTCAGTAAGATTTAACGCCCTATAAAATCAGGAATCCTGCGAGGGTGGAGTCACTCATCCGTAATTCATTAAAGTTCGCGCGTTTACCATTACCGAGCATCCACGGAGCGTTAAACTTCTAGATTTTTCCGGATAATAGGGTAATAAAATAGAAATATGAAAAAGTCCAAAGTTCACAGAGCAGCACGATGCGGCTTTTTTTCCTCAAAGCTTTAGACGGATAAAGGTTTCACTGTCATTAACTTTTAAGTAAAGGATTATAGCTTTTCTCGGCCCGTAAAAGTTTAAAAGCCTTTATTAAACTGAAGCTGATACTAGCCTGTAGATACCCTATTTTATGGAGAAAATGTAAACCTATTTACACAAGAAGCAAACATAAAATAGTCGTGTATTTTCAGTTTGCTCTCTTTTCTCGTCTGTTGGAACTAAAATATGAAAGTATTTACCTAAGGTCTGTCTCAATTTCTTAGAAGGATATTTTTTGCAGTTCAACCGAAAATCCTGCCTATACCCGCTCTAACGAACCTACTCCGCGAAGGTATGAGAGCGGCGATCTCTTGCCAAATATTAGAGGGTGATTTACCGGTGGCGTTTCGCTGGGAAAAGAATGGGCAACCTGTGACGTCATCGCCTTACGCCCCCAGCGGGATTATAACAAGGAGGCTGGACGAGTACAGTGCTTCCCTGGTGATCGAGCAGATCACGTCGCTGCACAGTGGGAACTATACGTGCATCGCGTCGAATGTAGCGGGATCCGAACGATATACCGTACCACTTACTGTCAACGGTAAGTTATTTTCCCTAATTACTTTTTACATCTTTTTCTTCTTAAAGAATGTACTTAAAAAAAAATTGGGATATAAACTAAATTAACGTTTTTCAGTACCACCTCGATGGCGCCTGGAACCGAACGACGTCGCAGTGGCGGCTGGTCAAGACGTGACTCTACCATGTCAAGCTGAAGGCTACCCTAAACCGGCCATCACGTGGAAGAAAGCAGTTGGTAAGTTTCACTAAATAAATAAACATGCCTTTGAAATAATTGCAGAAAATCAGCTTGTTCCGTCAAATTAGTTAGATAAAATAAAATAAAAATTGTATAGTGCTAGAATGGATTCGTGGTACATGCTTAGTGCTAAATAAAATAATTAAATCAATACCTTTTCAAATAGCGCTATCTAACCTCAAACAAAGCAAAGTTTGTAATATGGGAACCAGTTATCTGATAGAATACTTAAATACCTACCTACCTTAAATTAGAGGTAGGTAATAAAAAAATAATGTATCAAAAGTATTACAAAAAAAGATTTCAGTATTCATATATGAATAAGTAAACAAATTTAAACTCGTATGCTTATTCATTACTTTTTGCTGGCTTTTCAGAGGGTTGCCCTCGTCATCAGTCTACTTCTTCAGGCTGATGATGATGATTTTTATTTATTACTCTGTTCACTACTAGTAGTACTATAATTTCTTCTGTTATATAACTTACAAATATAAACTATAAAGCTTCATAAAACAAGGTTCATTTTAAATTCCCCAAACAGGTAACACGCCTGGTGAATACAAGGACTTCATGTTTGAAGGCAGCTCGCGGGTGCTAGAAAACGGCTCGCTGATATTCGAACGCGTCGCGAAAGACAGCGAGGGACATTATCTTTGTGAGGCGAGGAACGATATTGGAGCAGGCCTGAGCAAGCTTATCTTCTTGAAGGTCAATGGTAGGTGGTTAAAATTAATTAAAAAACAAAACCAGCTTTGATTCCCAGGCGCGGTAGATTTCTCCTCAGATTTTCTTGTACGAAATACTAACTTAAGATTGATACTATTTATTTATTTTTGAACAAAATCCACAGCTCTTAAGATACAATGTAAATACTTAGGTTTCTAACATACAGCCAATACCGGATTTACATTTTTAGAACAATATTACGGATGTCTGAGGGAAGTCAGAGGTACGAGTACTTTGGGTGTACATATTGGATTATATAACATTCGGCACATCGGGAATACCCACATTTTGCAATAGTTGGTATTCCTTACGTGACAGGTTGCAAGCTCATAGCCGCTGCTAGAATACCGATGACGGGCTTACTCCCATTAGGCCACCAGTGCTCTTTAATTAAAGGGGATGATTATGAGACTGATCAGTGATCACGACTAAGGTTGACTCTTCCAAAACTAAGTATTATTTATCATTTCGTCTAAAGGAAAATGGAAAAACATTAATGTAATTTCCAGGCACGGTAGATATCCCCTTAGATATCTTGTTAGGGTCAGTCAAAGTCACGTTCAAATACATTTGGCATATACCCACATTCTGCAGTAATTGGTATTCTATACCGGACAAGTCGCAAGCCCGATCGCTCCTAGTATTCTAGTTACTTACTTAAAATATTGTGTGCTTAGGTATTTAAAGCCTTAAATTAAATTTTCCTTGCAAAAAGTCGATAACAAAGTTACGAACAAGAGTAATGAGAATTTTCGCCGAAAGCTGTGGCTTTCAGCTGAAATTTCTCCTAAACTCAAATCTGTACAAGCGAAGGAATTTTTAATACCGCGACAGCCCTACATTAACATCTGCGTAGGTATGTATAGTGCACAAAAAGAACCACGGATCATCATTTTGTCGAAGGCTGTTGTGAAAAGTTGTGGAATGTCTTGATGGGAGATGAGTCCGGGCCTGCATTCAAATGAAAATTCTTTTCCGTCAATATTGTTTGAACGACATTGTGGAATCGTTCTTTGAGGAAATATTTGGAGCGAGTGGATTTTAATTGCGGGAAATATCAATTAGGTACCTACCTACTTTCTCGAATTATTTTTATGACTAGCTTAATCTTGTGCGTCAACGCTTGGGTAAGGTTTTTTATACAAATTTGAATGCCCGCTGTATCCTTTCAGGGGTTGAATTTCAGGAATTCTTGTCTTACTAGTGTTGCTTTACAGTATTCTTACTTATGCAAACTTTTGAATAGGAGAACTTGTATCGAACGAAATGAAATTTTTACTAAACTGTGTGCAATGTGATTGCACACAATTTTATTCCATGTCTACCTTACATAATTTTTATGTGTTTGATACCCATGTCTCCTGTCAATTTTGGAGTAAACGTGTCTGACAGAATCGTTGATTTTTTACCTAAAATATACCTAGTACGCATACCAGAAAATGTTCTTCTCTACGACCAGCGGATTAGGCTGCGTTGTCTTCAAGTCAATCAGTCAGGTCAATGATTCTTATTATAATACTTACAAATAATAAGAAGCTTTGTATAAAAAAAAAATATGTTTTGGTTCAAAGTTATAAATTTCACAGAGGTAGATATTTTACCCTCGCTGCAACATCACGTAGATAATAAAGCGCGCTGCACGTACACCGATAATCTATAAGAAACCGCAGAAAATTTCACTCAACTTTATTACCCCACAATTCTGTCGCACCTTATTTAATTTCACAGAACCCGCTCCCGATAACTCGAGCAAATTGCTGAACTGCACTGTTCTATGTATTGTACCTACCTTACTGAAATTAAAGGAAGTCCGTTTTCTTACCACTTTAGTTACCAACTGTCTCTACTTTTCAAGTTAATTTAGATGACTTCGGTTGAGCTAACAATCTAGCCAAACTTTTATATGAAACTGTTGGTAACTCTGTTACCAACTATTTGTAAAGTGATTTTATCAGATTGAAATTTTCCCGTTCGAACCACTAACTACCAACCTCCATTGCAATTTATAAAGGCAAAAGTGTGTGTGTTTGTACGTAACAATTCACGGGGTGACCACTGAACAGATCGAGATGAAATTTCGCACGGACATACTCCGTCTCTGAATGGTCAGTCTAGAACAGGTTTTTTTATCAATAGGTTTAAGTCAATTAAATACCGAAACATTGTTTTTTTTATCTAATAATAAATTTTATGGATAAATAACGACAAACTATCATTATTCTTTCAACCAATAACAATTTTGTGTCTCTGTCATACATGTCTACCAGTTTTTATTTATTTTTATATTTAGATATACCTTTATAAAAAATAAATAATAGATATTAATTAAATAGCACTAAGAAAACCACTATGAGTATGTTCGACTGCTATAATTAAAACCGAGTTTATAGACTCGGCGGCGAAAATTCAGTTAGTTAAGAAACATAATAAACATATTTTTTTGTAGAATGCCATTCTACAAAAATTAGACAGCCTCCTTATATCAATTACACAATAAAGGCATCCGTCGGTTATTCAATTGTCGCCCAACGCGGGGCGTGTCGCCGAGCAGAAAACTCAATGGCCGCACGGCAATACGTCTCCTCTTTATTGGAAAACGAGACAGTTGCCTTCCACGAGAATAAGCCGCGGTGAGCGTGTTTGTGCCCGACGATATTGGCTTTTGTTAGGAAGCAAATATCGTGAAACGAAGCCGGACGGCGGCGGCGGACAACAGATCATGTATAAATACGCGGACTGGGTTTCTTTGTTTTAGTGAAATTGATAGATATGTTTTCTCAATTTATACGGAACAAGCAGCGTTGCTGTATTTCGATATAGGGTGTGGTTGAAGGTAAAATTAAACGCACGTGAGACTTAATATCTTTTATGCTCTAAATTGCACGTTCCTATCGTGCGTGACTTACAAGGCAATGCTTTGGTATGATGGTTACACTTAACATCAGGTTGGCCATGTGCTTGTTCCCTCGGCAGTAGGCAACTTGATAAAAAAAAACAATAGAAACCAACCGGTAGCGACATTTGATGGTTACACTTAACAGGTGGGCCACGTGCTTGCAGTAGGCAAGTTGTTTAAAAAAATCGAAACCAACCGGTAGCGACTATAAACTTGAGCGCAGTCTCGTAGCTCCTGATGGAATGGTCGTAGTGTCTGTAAATTATCTCGTCTGGCACCAGTGATGCGATGATACCAATGTGGCTTGCCTTGTGAATGGAACTTAAGCTTCTTTTCGTCCTGGAGACCAAATTCACAAAGCATCTTCGCTTTAAAAGAGCTTATTTTAGGGGTAGCTGCATCCTTTATAATTGTAATCGAAAAGCTATAAAATCAACTTTATCTTAGAGAGTAAACAAGAAACATTGTATCCTCATACAATGGAGCGCCACAAAATTACATCCACAGTCGAACGAAACTTCATAGCCAGTACTCAAACGCAAAGCGTCACTAACCTCAGATTTACAGCTCGCTGTGGCGCAAAATACTCCTTACTATCCAGTTTCAGTGCGCCCCTATCACGTCACGTCCTAGAACAGTTCGCAAACAGTTCCGTTTCTAACTTGCTCGAATCGTAATCGTATTTCCCGCTTGTTTATTTCGGTTTGACACAGGCTCACCGCGATTTACACGCGCGTTAACTTTCCAGAAGTTCACTTGAGCTTGACACTCCCTCCACTTAAAACCCACTCATTTTACGCATGGAGTCATTAAAATAAAAGGTGTATGGATGATTATGTAGGATTCGATTCTGGTCTATAATAAGTTTATTGGCTTTATTACTTACCTACTATTATTAAGTTTAGACTTTTGGTCCTAGATACTAACTAGGTATCTACATAATAAGGCTTTAAAATAGATAGTCGAATGTAAGTAGGCACTTACTAAAGGCCCTTTAAAATAAATCTCGTTATAACTGGTACCTACGTTGAGATACGGAGGACCTATTATTCGCCTCGACGAAAAGAGTTTTTCGATAATACTCTCTACAATCCACCTACGCCAGAACAAAACGGAGCAGATTTTGAAATACAATTCGGTCAAGAGCAGATATAAATTGTCCACTTATGGCCTTAACAACTCCCAAACTTCCATCGACCGGAAACAAATACCTAATTCTGAAATATTGGCTCAGATTTTCACCGAAGCAGCACAAATGGGGCTATAATATTTTAAATACGCTGTAGATCATAAAAATACGAGGGTTACGTAAACAAAGTGCCTTTGCCCCAATAAATAAGGATGGTGGAATGGAACCGCATAACGAGACGGGTTTATGGGGCCCGACCACAACCTTGAATTGCTGTCAAGATATAAGACGAACAAACCATGAAATTGTTTTACTGATTTAAGTGGGTGTCTTTATAAGCCAATTTAGATGCTACGCAGTTAATAATCGAATTTCCGACTAGGTTTATTATACGAGTCATTTAATGTAATAATAATACCTGTAAGTAGGTAATTATATTTTTCTGGATTTGTGGAAGTATTTTCCAATTGAGGAGGTTCATTAAAGTTTCTACGTGTATTTATAGCTCCGGCACGATTCCCGATGAAAAGTAAAACGGTTCAAGTGACTGCGGGAGAAGCAGCTCATCTTCAATGCGCTGCTTCCGGGGACGCACCATTGGAAGTCAGCTGGCGCAGCCCACACCATCACACTATCGCTCATCACTTAGATCAAAGGTAACATAGCTGTGTGCTACTAAAAGGAACGCTACACAAAGTGTAGGCAATGATATTTTTAGCCTTTGCTTGCGTGAGATACGAGTAGTATCCATCCATCACAATTTTATACGTGGCTATAAATTATTCAACCGAATTTTCGAGTAATCAATCTGTCGTCTCTTCAGAAAATATGTTTTCATTTTCAGATATACAATTCGTGAACAAGTTCTCGACGATGGCCTAGTTTCTGAACTAAGCATATTACAAACGTACAGACAGGACACAGGTGCTCTGACATGTCGGGCGTCCAACGCTTATGGCCAAGACGAAATGCTTATTCATCTGGTTGTTCAAGAGGTAAAAGTGTGAAAAACTCTCCTGATTTGCACAAGGCTTTGGGCTTTTGGAGATTATCTCACTCTTTTTTCAGGTTCCCGAAATGCCCAAAAATATAAGAATCATAGATCAACAATCGCGATCGATACAAATATCCTGGACGCAACCGTATGCTGGGAATAGTCCTATCATAAACTATATCGTTCAATACAAGGAGGCTCCAGGTATGTCCCTTGATAAAACAACTGGATACTCAAAATCAAAGCAGGCTGTAGGTAAGCCTGTTAGGACCTTCAATTCAATCCCTGATAGATCTACGATATCTCGTTGCAGAACCCTGGCCATCGACTCCCCAAAAAGTCATAGTGCCAGGAAGCGTTACGTCCGCAAGCGTTCAAAATCTACAGCCAGCAACGTCTTACCATTTGAGGATCATTGCTGAAAACAGATTGGGACAAAGCGAACCGAGTCAACTTATCCAAGTAACAACGACTGAGGAAGGTAAGGTGCTTTCCAAATGAGACTTGATCGACGATTCCTAAACATTTACTGACACATCTTTTCATGTTTTAGTACCAAGTGGCCCGCCAGTAGATGTGCGAGTAGAGGCTAAAAGCTCTACTGAACTGATCGTCAGTTGGGATCCACCTCAACGAGATCTTTGGAATGGAAACATACTCGGATACTATGTTGGATTTCAAGAAGCAAGTTTTTATTTGTTATTTTATTACGATTATATGCAGGGTGTCTCAAAAGTAGTGATAAGCGGAAGTCCAGAGATAGAGTACCACTTGGGGTACCCGAATCACCCCCATGTATGTTCCGCAATTTTTCATATTTTTCGAGTTATAATTTTTTTTCTGAATTTTTGATAACTTTTGACTTGAACAACTTTAAAAAATTCTAAAAAGAAAAGAAGACAATTTTTTTGCAACTGAATGATGATGTAAGTTAAAACTTTGATGTAAGTTATGAAAATATTGGTGCAAAGTGACAAACTTACGTTCGATTCGTATCACTACTTTTTTACTTTTTTAAATATAAGCATTGAATATTTAAGTATTGTGTGAGTAGCTTCGTTCCATGATATAAAGTATTCTACTGTTTGTTATCTCAAATACGGCTACTATTTAGAACAAGATTTTGGTGAATTATATTTTGTGTCATATTTCAGCTTAACAGCAACAGTACTGTACTTAGTGCTAGTGGTCCAGGCGGGGCGTCGTATACCGTGCGAACTGTTGAAGGTGCTGGCATGGCCCGGGCTAGGACTACTTTATCAGGCCTTCAAAAACATGCGGCATACGCTGTTGTAGTCCAAGCTTATAACAGTAGGGGAGCTGGGCCGGCATCTCCGCCGACCACTGCTACCACTATGGAAGATGGTGAGATAATTATTGATACCTATATTACCATGTAATTCTTGGAGCGTGGTACTTTTTTAAAAACCTATGTTGAAATTTTCAACGTGATTAACCATAAGAACATTCTAGATGTGGAGGATCTAAAAGTTTTAGGCACGTCCAAAAAATATTTTACAAATAGCAAGTCCATCGCCGCTGCTACTAGTTTTATTCATAAAATATTTATGTCTCTTCCAGTACCAAGTCTACCGCCCGGTGCACTCCAATGTACAGCACTCAGCTCTCAATCGGTGCGAGTTGCTTGGGAGCCTCCTCCCCTTAGAGGACGGAATGGCGTCCTGCAAGGGTACAGAGTGACGTATGCTCCGGTTACCGAGTGGTTTGGTAAGTTCTCACATCTACACGCACAATAACATGACAATAAGCCAGATAATCGACCCCTACAACAGTACAATACAATATTTGATCTATAATAATAACAACGATGATACAGTAATGATTAATATATACATTGAAAACCACTGTGTTTACTAGCTGACTCATGGCTGGCGAAACGTTGATCTTCATATTGGTTTCTTTAGAGACAGTCATCATGCAGAAGTAGTGTTTTCTCTTCTAGGAAACGAAGACGCAGTAACCAAGCAAATATCAGGACTTCACACGACCCTGTCTGGTCTCAAACGTTTCACAAACTACTCCGTGACGGTTTGTGCGTTCACTGCAGCTGGTGACGGAGTAAGAGCGGCTCCTGTGTATTGTCATACAGAAGAAGATGGTAAGTTTAAAGCTACGACATTTATGATTTCTTTTTCACCGTCTTTCGGATTCAGCTCAGTTTACGTATTATTATTAAAGTTATCTTCTTCTTAAGAGATTGGTAAGGTCGTTTAAGATTTTATTATGAATTTCGTAACTTCAAACTAATTGTGCTCTCGTTTTTAAAGTGCCATCAGCTCCAGCGGACATCAAAGCTGTAGTGTCTTCACGAAACAAGATTTTAGTATCATGGCTACCTCCAGGAGCACCAAATGGAGTTCTTGTTGGCTACACGTTGTATATGAGCGTCATTGAAGATGGAAGAGAGGTGAGCCCTTTTTTATTACCTGTATTGATAGTGCTATGTCATGAGTGTGATACTCTTGAGTAATTCATTAGGAACTAACATGTCATGTGAACCACTTGCTGATTTGACGCCAATGTATGTGTACGTGAGTTAAGTTTCTTTATCTTTGTATTTCTAGGAAGGCACTCACAAGCGTATGTTGTCACCCAGCACGCTATCCCACGAGACATCGAGATCTCCACCGAGAGCCACTCATCAGTTCTGGGTATCGGCTTCTACCAGATTGGGCGAAGGCGAAGCTACTAGGGTCGTCACCGTTCTACCTACTGATTCAGGTAGGATTCCATCACATAAGGTCTTGTATTTTTATATTAGGTATTCTTAGGTTGGAGGTTGGAGGAGGTTGTCTGGAAGAGATCGCTTTCAGCGATAAGACCGCCCATTGTACCTGTATTTATTATTTTATTTTTATTTGTTTTTGTACCTACTGTTGTTTTGTTTGGTGTACAATAAAGTATTTTCATTCATTCATTTCATTCATTCATTCATTCATTCTTAGGTTCTTTGTTGTCATTCCCAATCCTTGTTCTTGATAGTAAGTATTTAATTTGTTGCAGTACCCGCAAGAATAACATCATTCAGTCGCAACATAGTGACACCCTGGAAAGAGAACATCTCCCTCTCATGCAACAAAGTTGGTGTGCCGACTCCTTCGACCACTTGGAGCATGAACGGAGTGGTTTTAGAATCTACGCTGAGGAAAAATGTTACCAGCGACGGTACTCTCATAATCAGGTTAGTCATCCACATATTCTTCGAGTGATGAGTACTTCCGACCTACACTGAACTTAAATGGATAAAATTATTTGGTCTTGTACATTTTCTTACGAAACTGGTATTTATTGCATTGGCCTCCAAATACTAATTTCAAGTTCTTTTCAGCATGACACAATACACAGACTCTGGAAACTACACCTGCTTAGTCGAGAACATCCATGGACGCGATGACGTCACATACAGCGTAGAAGTGAAAGTTCCACCACAGCCGCCAGTTTTAGCTGTTGTGGATTCATATGCGGATTCCTTGCATCTGCAGTGGAGTGACCAGGGTGATGGTGGAAGTCCGATACTTGGTATGAATTAATTTATAATTTTAAGGATTTGAAGGTAAATTCACTGAAGCTATTCTTTTGTAATGAACCTACATCAAGCACCAGTCTTTCACAATGCATTAAATTTTCTTGTCGACTTATCACGGTTTCAGCTCTGTATTGTGAAAGAAAATAAATACCTTTTTTTTAATAGTACCTATTTGAATAGACCGTAATTATTTTGCCTATTAGGTATATTTATTTATTTATCATTGTGGCTAAGAGCTTATTAGCGTGGTGTTAATTATTGGACTCTAATAACTTTTCTCATCTGTAGTCTACTAGTTATTTTTATAAAACTTTTTGTTTGCTTTTGCAGCATTAATGGGGTACATCTCTTATGTAAATTTTCAGGATATGTGATAAATTACAAGCGAGAACACGGTGACTGGGAAGAGCTGCAAGTAGAAGCTGGCACGTCGGAACATGTCTTGCCAAACTTATGGTGCGGCACTCGGTATCAACTTTACATCACCGCATTCAACAGAATTGGAACCGGCTTGCCGTGTGATATCGTCCACGCTTATACTAAAGGAACTGGTGAGTGCAATGCTCATTGCTTCAATTTAACTGCTTTTTCTATCAAATATGGATGTTTTCAGTTTAAAGTAATGACGTTTGGAATAAAAACAGCATCTGCAAAATTGTTTTGTCAACGATGCCAACACAGAGCCGACATTCAATTAATAAATACTAATGGCATACAAGACGCCATTTATTTTGTTTTCAGTGCCAGTCAAGCCGAAGCACTCGCAGATGATAACTCTGAACACGACAACGGTTACCGTCTGGCTAGACTCGTGGGGCGACGGCGGTTGCGGGATTCTCTACTTCGTTATCGAGTACCGAGAAATTAGTCATTCACAGGTAAAGACATCGAATAAAAAAAACAAATAAATTCATTCATGCTACGGCATTCGCTCAATTATATATTCGCCCTCGTTCATGCTACGACAAACCACTAACGCTGACAAAACATGGCTGTGTTCACGGTCACCATATTGCTAATTACACTATATTCGCTGGCAAAACATGGTTGTGTTCACGGTCACGATATTGCTAGCTGTTGCCGAGCTTTTCCAAATAAATTTGTACTCGGCTAGCTGGAGTAGAAATGGACATTATCATACTACAGATATCAACTATATTGCATTGTGAACCTCGTTCGAAAATTGGGTAACAGTTATATTTCTTTTCAGTGGCGCCTGGTATCCAACAGCGTGCAAGCAACAGAGCGAGTCTTCAGCGTGCCGGGGTTGACGCCGGCCACTCCGTACCAGCTGCGTATAACGGCGCATAACAACGCGGGCCACGCTGTTGCACTTTACAACTTTACCACGCACTCGCTCAGTGGATGTAAGAATTACCAATCAATGATTACATAATCATTGATTGGTAATTCTTACACAACAACACAACACAACAAGTTATAAGAACCTTGATCCGTATTTTTTTTTAAATTGTTGAATACTTCACATCATCCTTATAGATGCAGGAATGAATACCTCTATAAGATACAGCACATCGCCTAAGACAAGTGGAAATTACAATAGATCCGGTACCTGCAGGGATATTACAACCATAAAAGATGACAAAAAACGTATCCAGTCACCACATTGTCTTTATGTCGTGGCAGATTCGGAAGATTTGCACTTTTTAACTGATCACCAACCCTTAAAACATTGTTTATTTCAGTGGTAGACGGCTCATTAACGCCACCAGTCCCGGCCGGTGCGAGGTCTCTCGGAGGCGCCCGCGTGATCCTACCAGCCGCCCTGTCTCTCCTCGTGCTGGGAGCCCTCGTGGCTATCGTGTTCCTCGTTAGGAGAAACAGTGAGTATACTGCTTCGTTACATCAACTAAATTGGATTCTTATGCGTTTATTCATTCAAGGTTGCTGTTCTTGCTTTGACTTTAATAAATGCACCATTTCATTTATCAAGATTCAGTACGAGCCAAAGGTGTTTGTACTATGAATAGTGATGTCCATAAACTGCTACCCTATCAACCAGAATCTTGTTTGTTTATCTTTCTTTATACAAGGTGTAAAGTCATGTACGACATTAAATTGAAACACGTACACCTAATTGCATTTTAAGATTTTAGGAGTTGGTTTTATCAAAAAAGCCTGAATATTTATCGAGATATCGATACTTTTCCAATAAATAATTTCTATGCAACCTGTATCTCTAATCGCCGGTGATGAGGTCAAATTTCCGGGGTCATGAAGTCATGTGACTCATCAATCAAACGAAAAAAAGGACAAAGATATCATATTTATACGTGTTAGACCGCATAAGAAACATATTTGTGCGCTCACATTGTAAAATTTCGCTGTGCGACAAGGACAGATATCATTCCGCTTACGTGTGTGATAGAGACAGATAGGTACGTAGCGCGCCCCACTATGTGCCACGCTGCCGCCCGGTGGCCAGTGAAAGACATTATTATTTAGTAAACAATCGCCTTGGTAGCGACCTTGACATATCTAATTTTGAAAATTGTAAATTCGTGTTATTACTCGTGACTAGTGTCTAGATTTGGTACCGCGAAATAGACTTTTTGTGTGAGTGTGTGTGTCTTGTTAATGTCATCAAAATGCAGAACTTGTATTAGGAAGGGAAAGATAATTGTGAAACTAGGCATACAAAACAAACTCTAGAACAGTTGAAGGAGCTCTTCATTGCTTTCATTTGTATGTGCAACATGCAACAACGTGAGCATATTGGAAACGTACGGATTTGAGGTACCTAACTAGTTTTATTTTTCCTACATGCTAACGTTGCTCAACTATATCGGCGAATCAAAGACGCCGCCGCCGGCCGCGCGCCCGCGCTGAAAGGGCGTTCACCTTTAGGCACGGGCGCGCGGCACAGTTTAGGTTTAGTCGTAGTAGGTATGTATGTGCGGTTTCTGCGCGCGGGGCGCGGCATTGAATGAACGTACGTTGCTTTGTTTGTGTGTTTATACAGAATGCTCAATAATTTTATGCTTATTCTGATATTTAGTTTGTTTGAAAATAAAAAAATCTCAATTATGAATTAATGTTAATACAACCTTTTTTAAATCAATACTAGATAGTAGTACTACACGTGTATTAATTTAATGTCGTACAGTCGTTTACACGTTGTATATATAATTCTACTGTACGTGTGTATGTCACTGAACTCCTCCTAAACGGCTGGACCGATTTGAATATTTTTTTTTGTATGCGTTTGGGTGGCACCCTGGATGGTTTAGATTCACAAATCAGCCCGGCAGATGGCATTGCAGTCACTTAAAATATCACGCAGGACGTCTGGCGGGTCCGCTATTATGGTTATAAATTAGCAAAGCCTAGTTCTGGCCAATTAGACTAAACGATTGCATCTCAAAATAACCGAAGTAGAGCTACTAAATAAAATCAAATGAAGTGCACTTTATAATTTCAGAAGCAGGCACCACAGAGACGGTTGCAACTGAGAGCGGCGTCGGGGAGTCCCCATCTGTAGCTCAACTGCAGAACAAAGTGAACCGAGACCAACAGTACCTGGCCACGAGAGCGCAGCATCCGGCACCGCAGCATCATTACAAACACGCTTCGAACGGTAAATTATGTACCACAAATTAGTTTAAAGCTAAAACTATAAGCCCACAAATAAAATGATAAATCTTAATCAATCTGACAATATTGAATTTAAAAAGATAATGGGCAGTTCAAAATATACTCGTAGTTAGAGAAAAGATTCCCTTCAAGCCTACACCCCTAAGCCTTAGTACCTAAATAGACCAGATAAATCAAATGACACTTTAGGGGTTACAAAAATTTAATATAGTCCCAAAAGTTATTACCCGAGTGAGATTTACTTTAGTGACTTTAGGGGTTCTTATCCATCTTTATCAGCCGAAAGAAGTCCATTTTAGGACAAAAGTATAACTTTTTAAATATATTCGCACCGTATCGCCAAACAAAAGATCTTCATTTTATGCCAGATACTTTACTTTACTTTTTTTTTGCCTTGAGAGCACTGGTGGTCTAGTGGTAGCGGCCCCGCCCTTCGATCCTAAGGTCGTGGGTTCGAAACCAGTCGTGCACCATTGAGTTTTTCTGTTCAAAGGTACACAATGCCAGTACTCTCAAACAGTGAAGGAAAACATCGTGAGGAAACCGGCATGTAGAACCTAAAAAGTTCAATAACATGAGTCAAGTGCTCGAAACGCGAGCTCTTGAGGCACACTTAAAATCCTTTCACCACACCGTTTCGAAAGAAACTTGACAAGAGAGATTGCCAGATAAATATTATTAAGCTCTTGATTGAAAACGCATACTGTTTCTTACCACAGAGTACATAGAAGACATCTGCCCATACGCGACGTTCCAACTGACGAAGCCGACGGCTTACAGCGAGAGCAGCTACAGCGGGAACGTGTACAGCGGGCCTTATCACTCTGTGCGAGGGTCGTTTGTATACCACGATCTGAAACAAAACGACAAGTATAAGGTTTGTCAAACTATAAGTGATCCTTGTAGCTTCATTGAATACCATACCTACATTACCTATTGTACCTACATTTATTATTTTATTTTTATTTGTTATCGTACGTACTGTTGTTTTGTTTGGTGTACAATAAAGTATTTACATTTCATTTTATTTCATTCATTTCATTTCATTCATTTCATTTCATTTCATTTCATTCATTTCATTTCATTTCATTTCATTCATTTCATTTCATTTCATTCATTTCATACCAATATTATATTTAATATTGCCTTGGGGCTATGCTAATTCGTCATTAATTGAATTGGCAAATTTATTAAGCCCATAAAATATTAAGCTGATGTATTTTTTGACATGTTTTACCGCTGTAGTAAAATTATTTTTCGTATATTTTCATTTCATATATTATATTCGTCTACAAATGCAATAATAATATGTTATGGTCATTATCAATTTTGACCGAATGCCTTTTGGTCTTTAATCTGCGCCACAATAATTTTGGGCTTCCTATTTTTAAAGTGTTTTTATCGATCTAGGGTAAGGAACCGGAATACACTAAAGTGAGAAGAAAAGGGAACAGACTGCGTGACCCACACTCAGAAAGCCAAGGTACGAACCCCGCTTAGTTTTCCAGTTGGTAAAAGCTTAATATAGTAGTTAGCTACATTTTGGTTAAGTAGATTGCACTATGAAAGTTTACTTTGTCCCGTTATGTTTAAGTAATGAAATTGAAATTTGACGTAATGATCGCCTTTTATGCAACCCGTTGGGAGCGTAAATGGTATTATTCGTAAGGTAAGCATGCACAGTATGTACTGACAACTCAAGAAAAATATACTATAGAACGCTTAAACGCATATCACCAATGTATATCACCAAGTTCTTGCGGCTTGTACAGTGGATCTGGACACTTATTATTCTTAAATAGAATAGTGTGCGACCTCATATAACTCTGCTCTGCGGAAACTGTATTGTTTGATGAGAATACGGCTAAAAGTGAAATAAAAATAACCAATTTGGGTTACTACCTCATTGCATTACTACATACTCATTTGCTCCATAGTATATTTTCCCTCTGAGTGTAACATACATTTTATTTTGTTCACATTGGGTGTTATTCATTACCATTATTTTATTAGAACGCATATTGTGACATTGCTTGATTTTTCTGCGGTCCATTCCCTTGTTGCAAGTAGTGTTGTCATTACAGGGTGTGTTCTTGTGAAACACGTCATATCTATTTGTTAACGTTTTATCACATTGTCACGTGCTTTTCGCTGCGATGGTCTTACCACGGAAGTAAATGGAAGCAAAACTATGATCCCAAAAACTCTATGCCCTGTGACAGACTGTGATATAGTAGTATCGTGAGGAGCGTTGGCTTAGAATCACAATCTATGTGTTCAGTACCTACGCGAAAATTTTGATTCAGATATTTGAACTACAGAAAAAGTATAAAAGTTCTCGTGTGATTTGATCTCACATACGGTACCTATATACCGTACGTGAGACCAAATCACTATCTCACATACGGTATGTACCTAGGTATGTGAGATCAAATCACACTCATCATAGGAAACTTGTTTGGCATTCATTTAGTAAACAGAGAATGAATCATTTGCCCAATACCCTTTCTTCAAGTCATTCAGCGAGACTACAATCAAATTCAAAGTCCATAAATTTACTTCCGTGGCGACCAACAGCTTCACACATCACACCCTGCCCTCCGCTCTCTAACGTACCTTCCGTTTGCAGAGTCGGACAACCTGGGCTCCACTGACTCGGAGGTGAAGAAGATACTGACGCTGCACCTGCCCATTACAGAGTACGAGGACGACGCGAGTGACGACGCCAGCGCGCCGCACTCGGACAGTGAACCCGGAGCTAGGCTGCGGCCCGCGCATCCTACTGCCTGTAATTTCCATTACAGCTGTCTTTTATTGATCCTTTTCAGAGTTAAATGTCAAGAAATAAACAAAAAATGGTTTGTCTTCTAGCCACCATCCTGAATTCCTGACCCTTTTAACTGGAACTAAATTTTGAAATTTTGTTTATGTTACGCACACAAAAGCCTACGACACTGCACTAAATACAAAGAAGATATTTTGCTGAATTCAAATACATCATTTTCTCCTCATTGTAGGCACAAATATATCCTCCGTTTTGGGCACTATATTAGGAACATAAAATTGGAAAGAAATAACATCCTCAATGGCCTTCCCTCAGTCTCCCTTTTATTATCTTCTTTACTTTTGTTTCTCCTTTTTAAGCTTATTTCTTTCTGCATAGGTACTAAATATATATAGGTAAATTTTCTCTATTACCTTTCAGATCCTAGCGTAGAGCGCGAAGAGTCGTCATCATCTTCGGAGACGTCAGTGGGCGGCGGATGCGCCGTTCGTAAGGCGTTCCCTTCGCGCAAAGGCAAGGCCGGGGCGTTGGGGAAGCGACATGTGCGCTCCTCAAGCGGATATAGCAGCCACAACGATGAGACCACCTTCAGGTAACTTACCAGATCTTACAGCCAGATCTATCTATACCTCTACTGTGACGATTACAGATAGATACAATATAATTTATTTTGTGACTGGTCTAAGTTGCAGTCTCGCTCGGTCCCTTCTTTCTGAAGACAATAGAATTTCTAAAAACGAACTTTTTCTAAGGATAAACTTATCCACCATACATCCATAGACCATTGCATAATAGGTCTTTTTAAACCAAGACAACAAAAATCCATAAGTAATAAAGGATTTCGAATTTCAAATATTTGTCTAAATATTGTTAAAAAATCGTTTCCTTCCAGTATATCGAACTACCCATCATTTAACGAGCACATTCACCCTCCGTCTCGTTTCTCAGACGACACTGAATGCGAGGGTCACCACCGGCGGAAGCGCGGACACCACCCGGACGGCAAGATGACTCGAGAGGCCTTCCAGATCAACGTATGAAATAAAGAGCCTCGGTACGTCACTATGACTGGGTAACTCAGTGATGGCGTCACTGAGGGTACTTTAAAAACTGTCCGTGAACCTAATTACGTGGTGATAAGGGTGAAATTAGAACCCGTAGAGACATTACAGTTCAACGTGTGAAACAAAACTGTCTCGTAACTAACGATGAGGGACCCTCCCTCACTTTAAAAAAATATGTGGACTATTTTGGACTTTGAATCTTGTGCTGTGGTGATAAAGGTGAAATTAAAAATTGTAAAGGTACTTTCCAATAAAGCTCGAGATTTGTGTACTATATTAAACGTAGAGCCTCGGTACGTCTCTATGGCTACCACTGAGGGTATATTATTATCATATATCAGTGTTGGTTGATGTCGCTGTGGCTTCTTTAAACAAAATATATCTGTGAACTTTGGACCTTGTTCAGTGGTGATAAGAGTGAATGGTAAATAAAATCTCCAGGAATACGGGACGAAGAGATGAAACGAAAATATGAAATAAGGAACAATATGTCACTATGACCGGTGACCTTTATTTTGAGTGTTCCTAACCTACCTATTCAGTTCTGGCGTACTGAGGGTAGGTAGGTACTTCAAAACTGTATGTGGACTATTGTAAACCTTGTCCTGTGGTAGATAAAGATGACGAATGCCAGTTCAGGCAGTACTGACAGCATGAACTAGCATACTGAAGATTATAAAAAAATGGACGATCTTTGGATCAACAATAACCTTGCCCATCTTGCTAGTAAAGAAAATTACAGCGCGAAGGTAAACTGTGACTATGTACCTATACTTCGTTAAACATAAAGTTATAAGAATTCTTAAACTAGTAGTCACTCACAGGGCCTAAAATTCATTGCAAAATGACCTATTTAAACCATTGTTAAATAGAACATGCAATTTCATATGAAATTAGGAAGTGAATAGGGTTGTCTCACACACAGTTGTGTTCGACAAATACCTAACTTATCAAAAATGTTGCCAAAACGAATAAATCTTCCGTATTTTTAATTATGTAAATAATGTTGTAGATAACGTAGATAGGTATAGCCAATGTTTAGTGCCACATAATCCTTTTATACTCTAATAACGAGTTATGTGTTATACATGTACTGTATTAAGGGTACATAAGTGTCGTTATGTAAATACTAATGTAATTTATAAACTTACACATATTGATTATCGGAAAATATTAAAAGAACAATAATTAAAATAAAAATATATATTTTAAACTTATCGCCTTATTGACCAAAGTCTTAAAACTAGTTGCGGATATAATTATCCCTTTATAAAATACGAATTGTTTGATTGTTGTAAAGTTTATGAAGACGAAATGTTTTCATTTACAAGTCGATGTCTTAAATTTAGGATTTCAAGTAATTGAAATGTATTCAGTAGGTACCTACCTACCTATCTTAAGAATATAATGGTTTGTTAAAATACAGTCCCAATGATAATTATACAGACACCAACCATTGCAACTTTGATACGTTAAACAAGTTCTTTCTGTTCCTACCACTTTGACAATACCTTGGAACACTTAAATAAATACTTAGTACAAAATAAGCACACGATACTTTGAGCGTGGATTAATTAATAATGTGTATGATATGAATCTTTAATTCCCTGACTATTTAGGACTTTGGAAATTAGTAAAAAACAGAGAGTCAAGCTAAACTATAAATAATTAAAATAACGTATTTCGCGCGATGTCAAAGCCCGATGACGTTACTCGATTTTACAACATGCTTTTCATTTGAGTGATAATATCATCGATGCTTCAGAAACACCCTCAAATTTACGCATGTTATACCTTGCCTTTATCACCTATATATTATAGTTATAGGTTCCTACTTTATGGTATAGCTTGACTCGAAACATGTATTACATCCCTAAAACACAGTAACAAGAGACAATACATTTACCTACTTATAATTTGGTGAATATGGCAGAAAGTTATTGTATGTGCTGTAAGTAGATATGAGTGTCGAACACTAAGTTCCGTGTTACACGAGTTTTATGTAAGTTGTGTGGTTTTTTTTATATTTTACAATTGTTTGCGTTGACTTTCTTTAGTAATTCCAACGAAGACTGCCCTATATTTAATTGAGATCTATTTTATATAATCTAGACAACAAACCTAATGCTAGTTCATTACATTAGATTTTTGTAGCCGTCAGCCGTTACCCCAGGCAGTTGTTACCGTAACTCATAGTTTTCTACTACAATTAAGGGGCTGATAACTATCAAACAACTTCTCGCTCGCACGTTTCGACATGTTAAAAGATATAAAATCACTAAGCTCATTTTCGAAAAATCTCAATCAACCATTTTGTGTGCAATCACATTGCACACAGTTTAGTAAAAAAAACATTTTGATCGATACATGTTTTCCTACTTAAAAGTTTGCCTATGTACGAAAACTAGAAAAGCAAACTTTTGAGTAGGAAAACATGTATCGATCAAAATGATTTTTTACTAAACTGTGTGCAATGTGATTGCACACAAAATGGTTGATTGCGATTTTTCGAAAATGAGTTTAGTGATTTTATATCTTTCAACATGTCGAAACGTGCGAGCGAGAGTCACATTAGCTCTTGTCTTCGCCTTAAAGGATTGATAAGGATTCAATATGGATAAGAAGCAGGTACCTTTTTCTCCTGTCGCCAACCAGGATTTGCTGATGGCTTTTATCTTGGTCGCCATAATTGTGCGAACAGTGGCCAATAGACAGACTAAGGCCCAGTTTCACCATGCTCTGTTAGTTATAATCAAGGATTAAAAGGCCGTTAAATATGTCAAAATGTACGCATTTGACATCTAAGGTTAGATTTAACGGCCTGTTAATCCTTGATTAGTAACTAACAGAGCATGGTGAAACTTGGCCTTAGTCTGTCTATTGGCCACTGTTCGCACAATTATGGTGAAATCAGCCCTTAACCACTATTGTCGTTTAGACATAGACAGTTGCCGTTGATTGATAAAATAATTTGGTCTGTCGAAAGCTTTCCTTGAAAATTGAATTCCTTCAACTTTGACTTTCAAAGACTTAACCCATTCACGAAAAATACGGTAGTGTATTATCATTTAAAGTTTTTTACTTTTAAGGCAATCAACGAAACTCACATTAGATTTTTGTACATAACGAATTATTTTCATGTTAATGTAATATTCGAATTATCATGAAATCTATCATTTATTCTAGTCATTCTGAATTATTATAGTCAATGTACCATATCATTTTACATTTTGTTACTATAAATAAACACACAAGTATGTAAGATTAGTTAATCATGTTGTTACAGATATGTTTTTATAATGCAAACAAGTGAGTTATTTAGGACAGTAAGATGTGAAGGAAATAAAACAATCATTTACTTGGAAATTGCATTTTAATTGACCACTTTTCTCAATAAAAGAACAGTATTAACAACATAGGCAGAGTAATCGATCCACTAGGAGGGATATCTATCAGTGACATTTTGTAGGAAAGCAGGCGCTACGTACTATCGCTGAAAAATCCACCTCATGGTTTTTTTTATATACAACTAGTTGATGGTACAAGCAGATGGCCCACCTGATGTTAAGCGGTAACCATCACCTATAAAAAAGCATTACTTCGTTTGTCACGCACGATAGGAACGTGCCCTACGATGCACTGTCCTGCGTCTTGAGGCATTTTTTTATACAACTAACTGATGGAACAAGCAGATGGCCCACCTGATGTTAAGCGGTAACCATCACCTACAACAAAGCATTGCTTCATATATCACGCACGATAGAAACGTGCCCTACGATGCACTGTCCTGCGTCCATCAACTTGAGGCATACAGATGTTAAGCCTCATGTGCCTGTAATTACACCCGCAACCACACTCTTCGAACCGAAACACAGTAACGGATAATTCCGTAATAAATACAGATTTTAAAATTTATTGAACTTTAAAAATTATTTTAATATTTAGAACTATAACATAATTGGTTCGTTGTTACTAACTATTATCATGCCTAGCACTCATACCTGTGACATCATCTTCATCACTGTATTTCACTGATTGAATCCACCTAACTAAACATCACACATAAAAAATCACTAGCCTATGTTAGTTATTCCTATGAATTGATCGCTTGATAACATCCTGTAAATTATGAGGCTTGTTGTGAAGCGCGTGAAGGGTTCATTGACACTACACATGACGTCACGTCTAGTCACTATCACTCGCGTCGTGCGTAAAGTCGTAGGGGCGGTATCGCTCGCGGAACTCTGCAACGTGCGCGATCTCTTGTTCCTTTTCGAGGAGACAGGAGCGCCAGTCTGCCTTGTCTTCGCAATTCAGGATAGGCGCACTTGATAGCACGTCCCTGGAAACATGTTTAAATTAGAACATTATTGATGTTAATTGTATTAATAATGGTTAAAGATATTATATTATACAAGGTGTTCCAATACTTGTACTAACTCTCTCTTGTCGTGTCACTAGTTTCTTTCGAAACAGTGTGGTGAAATGATTTTAAGTGCGCCTCAAGAGGCTCCTTTCGAGCACTTGACACATGTTACAGATGGGTTTAGGTTCCACGACATGCCGGTTTCCTCACGATGTTTTCCTTCACCGTTTGAGAGTACTGGCATTGTGCACATAAATTTTTGAACAGAAAAACTCATTGGTGACCGACAGGTTTCGAACCCACGACCTTAGGATCGGAATGCGGGGCCGCTACCACTAGACCACCAGTGCTCTCAAACTAATAACTTTTTCTAAGGAACCAACACTGTGAACGCGAAAAAAAAACAGCTGTTTCATACGAAAGTTCAATACCTAACTGGCTAAAATGTATGAAACAGCTGTTTTTTTTTCGCATTCACAGTATTGGTTCGTGAGAAAAAGTTATTCATATTGATGGGTATTTTATCCCCCTGAAGTTTTAAGTACAAGTATTGGAACACCTTGTATATTTATTTTCTCAAAGAACAGAGTTCACTTACATAGAATAATAATATTTTACATAAAGTGTGTACACATTATTTAGTTCCAGTGCCATAACAGTAATACGAGTACATAATGCTAAATATTTAAATATAAATAATTGACAGTATGGCTGCTTACAATCGCCGAAGTTTTTTTTTGTGTTTGATATGTCCAAAGACAATAAATGCTAAACTGCTTGCAAGCGATAGTGGTAAGGCGTTAGTAGGTACTTAGTACTATTATTTATAATGTTTGAATACTTTAAATTCCTAGAGCTCTTCGTGAAGGGCTCATCCTGGGAAGTACTACCACCACGCCTTTTTCTGCCGCCAAGCAGCGTTGCTGTGTTTCGGGTTGAAGAGTGCTTGCCGGTGAAATTACAGGCACATGAGGCTTAACTCAAGTTGATGGACGCAAGGCAGTGCATCGTAGAGCACGTTCCTATCGTGCGTGACCTACGAGGCAATGCTTTGTTATAGGTGATGGTTACCACTTAACATCAGGTGGCCCATCTGCTTGTTCCATCAGCTAGTTGTATAAAAAAAAAACTATAAAGAATGTAATAAGAGTGAATGAAATGAAACAATGGAGGCTGTGAGCAAGTGAACACAATAATTATGTCGGACAGTAATTAGACATAGACAGTTATTATACGTGTTCATCAATGAAGTGCTATCGTTTGATTGTTACCTTCCAAACTGCAGAGGGAAGTGATGTTTAGTCTTAGCGAACAGCTGCTCCCCTGATGGTAGCTCGACGTGGAAATAGGTAGCGCCCGGCAGCGCCATCTGTGTCAAGTCGGAGAACGGCGGGAGAACTTCCATCTCTATGCTGTTTATACCCGCTTCGTCCTGCAATTAAAATAAAAGAATTAAAACCGTTTATTACACTTTTTCTTGTTGTCGTGTCACTAGTTCTTTCGACACAATGTGGTGACAGGATTTTAAGTGCGCCTCAAAGAGCCTTCTTTCGAGCACTGTTTTACACTTATTTATTTACTACTTAAGGCGAAGACAAGAGCTAATGTGACTCTCGCTCGCACGTTTCGACATGTTGAAAGATATATCGAAAAATCGTAATCAACCATTTTGTGTGCAATCACATTGCACACAGTTTAGTAAAATTTTTATTTTGATCGATATAAGTTTTCCTACTCAAAAGTTTGCTTTACTAGCTTTAGTACATAAGGAAACTTTTAAGTAGGAAAACTTGGATCGATCAAAATAAAATGAGGCTTAACATCTGTATACCTCAAGTTGATGGACGCAGGGCAGTGCATCATAAGGCACGTTCGTATCGTGACTTTCAAGGCAATGCTTTGTCATAGGTGATGGTTACCAACAGCTTCCAACAGCAAGCTATAAAAAATAATAAAAAACAGTGGCGCCATCTATCTTTCGTTACTATACCTGGAATACTTCCAGTAACTGCTGCTCGCACTGCCTGGAGACAGGGACGCACTGTATCTGCATGTGCGACGTTTTGAAGTTCCGCTCGAAGAACACGCCAAGTTTACCCATTGACTTATAGAACTTTGTCAAGGATTCTTTGAACTTCTTCATTTCACTAACCACTTCTTCTGAAGCCTGAAAGTATCAAAGTAGATAAATTAATTCACTATTCAGGTGTTATTAAATTCGGGTGTTATAAAATTAGGTATAGTAGAAGCTCTAAATAGTTTGGGGTTTGATAACTTAGTGTGAATGTCCACCAATATTTCATTATTTCATGTAAAACCCCCATACACAAAAATTGCTTAAATTTTGAATATGTCTAGTCCTTCATTAAGACATTGCAACATTGTTTATCCATATTTTTAAGCCCAAAAATAAATTGCAATGAAATAAGCTTATTTTAGCCTTACTCTTGTAGTGGACTGGTGATGCGTTATAGGCAATATCAACACATGGTATGGCGTCAGCGGTCCTTTCGGTAACGCCAAGTAGCAATGAGTGCCAACGCTGATGACTAGATCTTTCTCAACAGAGGCTGACGATAGGCAGAACCAGCATTGTTCTGAAAATATAAAACAATTATACAAATACAGGCCGTAAAGACAACAATTTCGACATAGCCCCATATCAAATTAAACAAATGAAGTCCAGATTATATTTTAAAATGGGTCTGACTATTCGATACATCATATACTACCTAACTATTTAGTATGTTAATGCTGTCCCCTTCAACTGAAAAATCATTACTTACTTCATTTCAGATCCTGTATTTCCAAATATTATATAACATATTATAACAATAATAAATAAATACATAAGTACAAGTATAATTATTTTTTGCAGGGTTTTGATAATATTTCGGATAAAATCGGGTTTACTAAACAAATCACTGTTAATCCCTTCTCTATAGATTCTCATCCTCATCAAGTTTTTTGGAATAAAGTTCATTAAACAAAACCAACCAGCATCAAATTCTTTCCTTTTTGTATCACCATGTCTTCTTTTCCTGTTCCCTTGCGGATGTTCATCTTCGGCTTCCATGTTATAAAAGAACTGGCCATTTCCGGAATACTGCAAACAAAATAGTTTAATTTCACAACCTCCCTCAGCAGTGATCGCACCATGGTGTCCCAAAGGTCGCTCTTGCGACACTATTCTTAGGAATCCTGAAGATCGAAATACCATGTCGGAATCTTGAGATTTATTACTATTACTATTACTATTAGCCTATAGTGTCCCATTGTTGGGCAAAGGCCTCCCCCCATTTCCGCCAGTCTCTACGATCATGAGCCTTCATCCTCCAGTCCCTCTCATAGGCGTCCAACTCGTCCCGCCATCTCATGCACGGTCTGCCACGACGCCGCCTCGCCGTGTCAGGGCACCACTCGGTAGTGGTTTTGGCCCACAGGTCATCCGGCATGCGACAGATGTGACCGGCCCAGTCCCACTTTAGGCTAGCGGCTTTATGTCCCACGTCGGTAATTTTAGTTTTGGAGCGCAGAATGGTGTTTCGGACGCGATCTGTTCGTTGGATTCCCAGAATGCTGCGCTCCATTGCCCGTTGGCAAACCTTGAGTTTAGATTTCTGAGAGAGATTTTTTAGACATATAAAAAATACTTCTACCCGGGCGCGAATAGAAACATTAGTTCTCAGCAAGCCGGATAGGAGAGCTTATCGCACCATCATCAAAACCCGCTGGAAAACGAAATCCAAAATTCGAAAAAAAAAGTTGTCTAAAGTCTAAAGATATATTATTACATATTATTTAAGGCTATTATTACTAGACGTAGGTACTACGGCAAGTCACCAGCTTGACATCCATGAGAGGTAATGGGGGGTTCGATTCTATACTGGGACTAACACTGGCCAACGACAATTACTTTAAAATCGGCATAAATACAACCCTTACCTTATCTCATCCTCTCCAGCATCCACATTACCATTGGGGATGCTAGAACATTGCTGCCATCAACCCAAAGTCCTGCTCCGCTACTTTAAAGAGCTGGGCTGGCTGGAGTGAGGTTAGCAGGGGGATAATGCACTCCCGGCGTTCCCGGGCCCCTCCCTGCAGGGGGGGGGGGGGCGTGTAGGCCCCGCTGTAAAGGTGGGCGGTCGTCGGCGGGGGAGTCCCACATATCCCACCGATCCTCTAATGGGGGGAATGCATAACGCAATTCCCCCCATTTTGCATTATCCCCCCATTTTTTCCAGGGAAAAAAAAGGGGGGATTAAGGCACAATACACCCCACTATGGAACGGTAGTGCAGATATATTCCCCCACCTTGGATTTGAATTAGACCCTTACCTTGACAACCTTCCCTGGTTGATGTTGCCTGAGCAAATCCGGGTCGAAGGGGCACGCGGTTTCGTCTGTGGTAGCTTGCAGTAGGTCAGTGACCCGCATCTTGGATATAGGTTGGAGGGAGCACGCGTATATCCACTTCTCTTTCTTCTTGTTGCCTACGGGAGCGAGAGATATGAATCGCGTCGCGCCTTCCCGGTAGTCTTGATGGATGCCCTGGTTTCTGAACATAGGATTTTTAAGTGTAAGTAGCCTTAAGTACATATAGTATGAGTAGTTCTAGAAACAATTTGTATGTTTATTTAATATTTTGCTTATGTCTTTCATAAGTGTAAGTAGCCTTATGAAAGACATAAGCAAAATATTAAATAAACATACAAATTGTTTCTAGAACTACTCATACTATATGTATCTATCAGGAAGAGAAATGGAATGTGAAAAAAATTGTTTTCTTTATATTTTTATCAAAATTGAGCCTATGACTGCTATCAGAATTTCTCCGTATCATAACTATTGAGATTTAGCCTACACAGGGTATTCCAGAATTTGTGAAATCTCGAAACTTAACATAACTGTTCAGATTTTACCCACACTTCGAGAACTTTGTATATCTCGAAACTTAAAATTATAAAAGTTTTCATTTAAAATTCAATCTCAACAAACCTGTAAGGCTGCCTTTCAAAATACTTCTCAGATGACGGTACAAAGTGGTACCTTGGCTTCAACTGTATTGCAAGCCAGGACATTAAGTCTGATAGGCTATCTTTTTCAACATCTACCTGGAACATAAAATATGTCTTAGAAAAATAATAGACAAAATACATTGGATTACATCGATCAAAGAATTGGTACAAACTAGAAAGGCTTTGATTATGTATATTTCATTCTTCCTATATGTATATTTCATTATCATGTTTAGTATGTTGTGTGCTCATTAGTTAATAAATGATTGTCTATGTCTATTTCTATTATGAATTAGATTATTTTATACCTTTTGGATTTCATCTTGTTGTACTCCGGAAGGCCACATAGTGGTGATCAGAACATCAACTCCCCTGTATTCAGCCTGTGCTCTGAAGCAGGCATCTCTGAGTGCGCTACAATCACTTGGCTCAAATGTACACATGGGTATTTCCTTGCCCAATTCTCTTCTTGAAAGGCCGGTTAGATATGCTATTTTTACATCAGCACTTGTAGTAAAAATACCCCTTTTCCCTGAGAAATAGGCAGCTAAAGTAAATTCAATGATAAAGAGCACCAGAAATGAACTGGATCAACAAAGACTGGTGGGTATACTTGTAGAAATTAAATTATGGTTCTCCTATTCTTTTAGTAGGTCTTGAGGAGCTTATTTAGAATCACCGGAATTCAGCAGCAGAAAACTACTAAAATAGTGGTGAGGCATATGCTGAGTCGAGACCCTTTTGCAGCACACAAACACCTACCTAAGTACTGTAATATCTATCTGTATAGCCATTTCCTTTCTATTTCTATGTCTTATTTTTCTCCTTATTTTTGTGAAATTTAAATAAATAAGATACACATTTTAATAATACTTCAGTGCAGTATGCACATGAGCATGTGTGAACAAGTCAAACAGTCACTTACCCATGTAAATAACATTTGGGATTATTTCCGAACCTTCTTCTACATAATATGGAACATGTTCACTTTGAGAAGGCCCAAATACATATGTTGTAACAGGAACTGAAAACAAGATAAATATTTTAATAATTCAATGCTGTCTGATATAATGAGATATAATACTTGAACATTGATTCACCATCATTTACTACATTTATAATAATTGAATGATCTGATGTTAACATGATAATAAGTAAGTAGAGTCTAGTTGTAGTGGAAGCATGATACTTGTAGTTTCTGAAATTCACAATGATAAGAATCATATTGTAGCCCAGCAGGCCCTGACTGTATCCAGTAACTGAATCTTACCTTTCTTAGTGCCCATTCTGTAAGCATCTAGTTGTGAATTATCATCGTTAAAAAAGTTTCCAATGCACAAGAGAACATCAAACGGACCTGATTTACTAACAATAGATTCAACACGTGAAAACAATGTTTTGAAGTTTCCATTCACGTCCCCACAAACCAACCTGAAACAGAAAGAATTACTATTGAAGCCCAGGTTACTATTAATTAAATATTGAAGCCCAGGGCGCCGCGCCGCGACATGTTATTCGAAAAGTAACTTACGTTTTGAGTTTGTCTGTCATGATTTGTTTGGCTTTATTATTATTTTTATATGGAGCAATAAAACGTCGATTGAAACGTTTTTTGACTTCTTCACTGAACCTGTGCAATTTGGTAGACCAATGGGTAAAACTGTATAGTGTTCTAATTTTTTTTAGTAGTGTTCAGTTATAAAAATGAAAGTACTTTGTGCGGCAGCGCTTTGTGGAAGTGTTTTGCAAAAAGAATAGAAAGAATTCAATACAATATCACAATACAAATAACGTGTGTACAAACATTAACGTGTGCGTAGTGCACAGAACATTATTATATTACTCAAGCAAGACGGCGTTGTGTTGTGTATCGTGTTTCTTTCATCTTCTTCTTTTCTTTTCTCGATTCTGTCTTCTCTTCTTCTTCTTCGCTCCATCCTTAAGCTGTCTGTCTGTCCGTCACTTCGACAGACATCAGAAATCTTGCCAGAGTTTTTGTTTTTTAATTTGCTACTCTCGGAAAGGACAGATTATAGTTTTAAAACCATACAGCCTCGTCTTTTAGTGTTTTTTCTTCAGTACCTATTAAATTAATGTCGCACTCGACATTGGCATTTTTTGTTAGTCGAAATGACAGACTGGATATTTAAGCAAAGAAGAAGAAAATTGCAAACTTCTTAAAATAATTATTTGTTGTGTTTGTCTTGTCTGATGATTATTCATTCCGTGTGATCTTGTGTATCTGCCTGTTATTATTGAAAAAACATGGCATCGTCCAATAAATTGCCCGGCACAGGTCTGGAAGATGTGGGAGTCCCTGGGCAAACTTTTCTTCGAGACGCGCTGACGAGCTGTACAGATCCACTGAAAGCAATTGAAGAGTTTCAACTAGAAAACGGTATATTGCTTCCATCCCTTCGGCCTATGCTTCCGCTGCTGGACCTGCACGGAGTTCGCAGACTAGACTTTCATACATCGGTGTTGGAGGAACTGAGAGATAAACTCATACAACACATCAATGAAGTTGGCGTTAAAGAAGGTAAAGAAAGTGACAAAAAGCTCAAGGAACTATTGCAAAAGAGCTTTTCTGTTGTTAGAGTAAAGGCCCTTAGGCCCGTGATAATGGGTATACTTAAAAACACCCCTCACATTGATGACAAATATCTCAGGGTATTAGTAAGAGATCGGGAACTTTACAATGATACAGATACCGAGGTCAAAAGACAGATCTGGCAGGATAACCAATCACTATTTGGTGATGAGGTATCACCACTGCTTAGCCAGTACATCAGAGAAAAAGAAAATGTGCTGTTTGATCATGAAAACCTAACTGGTCTGTTTTTCTCCCCATCTCCCAAAGTTAGAAGACAGGGTGCAGTAGTGCAGAAACTTGCACATATGATTGGTAACAGTGTTAAGTTATATGACATGGTTCTTCAGTTCTTGCGAACACTATTCCTTAGAACAAGAAATGTTCACTATTGTACACTAAGAGCCGAACTTTTGATGGCATTACATGATTTGGAAATTCAAGACATTATATCTGTTGATCCTTGTCATAAATTCACATGGTGCTTAGATGCTTGCATCAGAGAAAGGAATGTGGACATCAAGAGATCCAGGGAACTTCAGGGCTTCCTTGACAGTATAAAAAGAGGTCAAGAACAAGTATTGGGAGATTTGTCAATGACATTGTGTGATCCATATGCAATAAATTTCTTGGCAACATCTGCCATCAAGATATTACAGCATTTGATAAACACTGAAGGGCTTCCAAGAGACAATACAATATTGATTTTGTTATTGAGAATGCTGGCACTAGGCTTGAGTGCTTGGACAATGATAGACTCTCAAGAGTTCAAGGAGCCCAAACTTGACAGTCAAGTTGTCACTAAATACTTGCCAGCTTTGATGTCCTTGATGGTGGATGATCAAGTGAGGGCTTTTCATAATAAGTTGCCTCCTGATGAGAGAGAGTCTGCTATCACTACGATTGAGCACTCAGGACCACCTCCCGATGCTTGTGAAGCTTACATGAGAGAAAGTTCTGTGTGTGGAGTCCTTGCCATGTACTATACCTTGCATGCAGCGAAACTACGTGACCGTGGTGCCTTACTACGAATACTGAGCATACTTGGCAGTTGCAAGGATGGAAGAGCTTATGAAGACCCATTCTTGCATGCTCTTGTAGCACTACTAATTCAATTTCCTGATGAATTCCAAGGAGAAGATTTCAGCACTGTCTTGTTTGATGAATTCTTCTTTGCTGGCCTGTCTAAAGACAATGTTACAAGACATCTACTGAAGCTGCTATGGTATATTCATCCGAAGCTACCTGATACTAGAATTGTGACTCTAATGAAAGCTTTGCAGCCAGGAACACAGCATAATGACTCAGTGCATAAGCTGCATGAGACTTTACAACAGAAAATGACTGTCCAGACGGAGGCACTTGTTCCACCCGCTAATGAAATGGAGTACTTAGACTCTCCTCTCATGAGTGTGCCTACCCCTGCACCCTACCACATGTAGATCTAATAAGTATCATGGTACTAAATAAAACAATTTATAATGTATTAAAAGCATTTTTTTATTTAAAAGTATTATTTGTAAGATTAGTGTCAACTTATAAATGCATTTTTTCTATTGTACAAAAACATGGAGGAACTGAGCAAGTTTGTGGCATGATTTGATGGAAGATGTGTGTGATTTTAGTATGTGAGGAAAATTTTATTAGGAGCGATGGTCGCGTCGTTCTGGCTTCAAGTCCATTGAGTGCAAGGAGCGAAGAGATCGGGAGCGTTCGAAGAGTGAAGGGTCCGTGTAGATGGGCTCGCTCCCATCATCAAACGCGGCGGCAAGCCGACCTGACGACCCAGCCTCTTCACCCACCTCAGCGAAGGTTCTGCCCAGACCACTGAAAATTAAAAATACGACTGTACTTGCTTACAATAAATTTTAATTATAACACAGTGGGTGTGTAGGTATGTGTGTAATGCCTGCTCGATTGTCCAATCAGGATCGATTTGTGACTGTGTACGGTATGTTCCTAAATAGGCGGAAGATTTAATACCTACCTACACGCAATCCGGTCACTTCTACTATAGAAGTTCTACAGGACGTCCACTAGGTCCAATAAAACTAATTGATTTCCAGCAACGGAGCCTACTACAGACTCACCTCAATGAGAACGGTTTGTGTAGATGCGAAGCTGAGAATAGCGAAGGTCTCGTCGGCCTGGGGCCCGGGGTCACTGATCTCAGCGCTGGCGCCGGGGTCGACGCCTGAATGTTTTTACGGAGCACGCGCCAGTACCGTCTGCGGAGAGAAAAATGCTAGTAAACTTTTATTTTTATAAATGGTAGATTTTGTAGTTTTGCACTAGAGTCATGACGCGTATTAGAAGATGACTTCATTTCATTGCTGGGTACCTACTTTTGGCAGATGCTTGCCTTTTGAACTAGCATGCAGCTAGTTAAAAAGTAGGTAGAACCTTTGCAAAGGGTCTACTATAAACAATAGGGGTAGTTTAGTAGTAGTTCAAGAAATTTAAAATTATTTTTTTTTAAAAAAAGCAAGTAGGTACTCATTTTACTGGTAGGTACTGCTACTACCATCGTTACCGCTTGTTCTAACATACGAATATTTAACACTAACGGCCGGTTTCTGAAAGCTCGATCAAAACTAATCGAATGTCAAGTCACTCGCCATTTCAGTTATTACATCGAATTAGATAGAGATAGCAAGTGACTTGACATGCGATCTGTTTTGATCGGGCTTTCAGAAACCGGCCATAAGTCCATCACCGCTCAAGGACATACCTATAGATATAAAGCGCGGCGGTCAGCATAGCCAGAAGGAGCGACAGTAGTACGCACAGGGCCACCAACAAAGCCCTGTAATGATGCGGAGACACGCAAACCCCGGCCGCCGCCACCACAGGGGACGAATCAGATGGTCCGTTCTCTTCTATCAACTCGTTTCTATTGTCAAATACCTGGAAATATTTTATTTTACACCTAACGTAATGATACGGTAGAAGTCCATGTCACAATACGCGGCAGCGAAGCAACACCCCGCAGTCGAGAACCCAACCCACCCAGTGTAGGTGCTGAGAATTGTAAATTGTAATTAAAAAAGTCAACATGATACGCATAGGTAGGTATCTAACAGGTACCTACACGATGACTGTTAAATTTATTCCTGTCCTTAGACTACCATTCGGTTGTCCACCAAACTACCCATATTATAATTAAAACATTTCTGTTTGGAAAACTGACTCCCGTCGAACAGCCCTCACAGCTTAGTTAGTAATCTGTCCCCTGCGCTGTAGGCCGTGGGTTCAATTCCCACCGAGATCAAACTTTTGTGTAATGTTGTATAAGCCACATAGGCCAGAGTAATACAAGTAGGTATGTAGGTACATATTTACAAAAACAAAAGTAGGTATATCAGCTATCTGGTTCCCATAGTACAAGCTTTGCTTAGTTTGTGATAGGTAACCCAGCTATCAAAGCGTTACAATACCTACCATTGTACATACTACTTGCGTAACAATCTGATAGCGCCGACATTAAAGCAATAATATTTACATCTACCTATTTATAGGTCTTCGTTAATTACCTCAATCATTTTCCTCACGTGACTAGGAGTCTCAACCTCATCCTTGAGATACTTATCCACTGTTGCTTCTTCGTATGACACCTTGTAAACCTTAGCTCCCTTGTCTTCCGATTTTTCATCATCAGCATCCTCAGTTTTTGCTTCGACGGTGTCATTGCCCTCCGCACCCAATGTGTTGTTGACATCTCTCCTGCGACGACCGAATGAGGGTTCCGATCGTCCCGTGTGACTGGGACAGTATGCCTAAAAATAGATTCATAAATACAATCACCGATCATGCTCTCAACGCATGAACTGAATAAGATAGCGTCGAAAGGTCAAACGACTTATAAAGATCTACTGCTATTAAAATTGCATAAACAGCAGTTAGTAGTATGCAGTAGAACTGCAATAATAATGCACTGGATGGACACAAGTCACAACGAATAGACCCAGATAACCCCGTTACACTGGATAATGCCCTGATAAAGTTATCTCTCCTGGCGATTGACGTAATTCATGTTTTGACCTGCTAATAAAAACACTTGAGTTTTGTACAGTTTTTATCGCCAATTTTGTGGGCAATATTTTTACAGTTTTTATCGCCAATGGTTGAAAGTACTTACAGGCTGGCATCCATCTCTACACGTTCGTACTGTGGCTTCAAATACTAAGAAGTTAGATTCTGGAATTTTAAATGCATTGAATCTAGCTTCTAGTGAATCACCACTTCTTCCCTTGTCTAATTCTGGGAAGACATCGGGATCTACTGGGCAACTGCAAAAGCAACAATCATTTTTTAAATATAGTACTGTTAGCAGAATAGGGAAGCTACCTAAAACTTTTCAGATAGGTGCTTGTGCTTACCCAACACGATCGATCAGTTGCACAGATCTTCCCGAGTACGGATCTCTAGCTATCACGTTCGTTGCAAAGATATCGGTGGCGTAGTTGTATCCATCTTGAGCTTCGAGCCTGAAGGTGAGAGGGTCTCCAACAGCTATGGTCGTGGTCGGCCGGCCTTGGTACAGAATCATCAGACGAACCTTCGAGTTTAGAGAACTCTCTTCAGGGAGGTACTCAATTGGGATGGGACTGCCCGACCTGTCAACCAAATTGTAACCCGAACTACAGTTAGACTTGGAAATTGCTCTTTTGGTTTTTTTAGACTTTGAATGAATTTTTTCGTTTTCTACAAATTATGATTTCGTAAGAGTTTTTGAAAGTTGAAAACCCATTCAAAGTCAATCGTTAGTAGCTGTTAGTGAATAACAGCACTCAAAATAGCATCTATTCTACAACCCCTTTAATAATCAGGTTATAAACGCATTTTAAAATTTGGTTAAAAATCGATAGCATAAACACAAAAATCGTTTCTGCAGAACCACAAAATAAATTCCCACAAAAGTCCGAAGTAAGTAGATACACCACAATTATCTATCCAAACATAAACACAGCAAAACGTTTCTTGCAAGCCAGAACTTTAATAGTTAGATGGTTTTGGAAGCCTTCCAAATGGGCGAACAGTAAAAGCTAACTAGGTAAAAGAACTTTCGCAACTACATAAATCAGTCAGTTAACCGGTTAAACTATTTTAGACATGTTGCAAAAGTATCAGTTATTTCTCTCAAATGAACGTTAGGCATTACAACTCACCCGGCTCCAATGTAGTTGGATGTTACAACTGCCTCTGCAGGGCCTCTGAATAAGCAAGTTAAGTTGAACCGCTTATCCCTTGAGGTCTGAACGTTGTCACTGAATTGGACCACAACTATATTGGTCATGGTTTCTCCGTACTGAAAATGTCAAAAAGAATTCCTTTACTATACAGGTATTGTAGGTATTGTTATAGAGAGCTTATTATTTTATTTACTCGTTGAGTTCCACATTCAGGGTAGCCATGAGCGCCAGTTATACGGAGAGCATTAACTGTGCCACCATTTCCTCTGAAGAAGCAACGATCATAGAAACCGTAGGTGTACATGCGACCGTAAAATCCTTCAGGCAGGCGCAGGGTGAACTCCATTCCATCTTCATTACAAACTTGGGACACTGAAAAAATCGATTATTCAGTACTTTCTACTCTAAAACATAATAACAAAATTGTATAAGTGATACTTAAAATTAATAAGGATGTTCACCATCTAAACAGTCATCAGCCATTCTTCCAAGTGCTCGCTCATAGAAATCATAGTCACTGGCGGTGTTGTCGAAATGCGCAGGGTTAGCTGCGTCCAGTTCTCTTGTATCGCGATCGCTGAGCTCGCAATTGTCTCTGGGCTCTCCTGCATAGCCTACATCCCTGGAAAATACAGCAAGTATGTGATAGACCATAGATTTGTCTTATTACTATTAATTTCAACCCACATCATTTCATCATTGGGCAAAGGCTACTCCCTAATCCCGCCACTTTGTGCCACCCACCAGTTGCCAGTCCCTCTCAAAAGCATCCAGCTCGTCCCGCATGTATCTTACCTATAGTTGAACGACCGGCACATAAAGTCTCTAGCCTCTGTGCACTCTCGTTGGCAGTGTGCCAAGGAGTGTGCTGTGGTGAATCGGCGTACGTATCGTCTTTGCATGCGTTGTCTGCCAACTTGTCTGAAGCTGTCTTCATCACATCTCGTTCCTTGCCACGGTCTATGAGGCTGTGGTGGCCTTCCCACTGGACCTCCTATAGGGCCACCGAGTGGGCCGCCTAGTGGACCTAATTGACCACCGATGGTTCCTCCTATTGGGCTGTTGACAGGGCCTACTACCGGACCACCAACAGGTCCTATGGGCCCATCTGGTTCGTAGCCTCCGTAACCTCCTCCTCCTATCAAGACAAAACACATAAAATGAAAATATTTGTATTACTATTACTAACTAAGTGGGTACTTAATATAAGTGCTGCTTGTCTGAGAAAATGCTTACCGATAGGTCTATCGAGCCCTCCTTGTGGATAACTTCCGCGATATCCTCCAGGTCTTTCAATCGGTCTTCTTACTCCGAAACTTGGCCTTGGCTCTGCTGCTGGGAACCTAAATCATTGTTTATGTATTTTCTAGTCCGTTGGTTATTTGTTTACTAAGAAGCAACGAGCGCAACTAGGCTAGTTTACCTGTCCACACCAGGCCGTACTCCCCCAACTGGAAATCGATCAGGTCCCGCATAGTCCTGTCCATAGTACCCTCCACGACCATAACCTGCCACGAAATTATCATGAGCACAATGATTTTTACAAAAAATTTAGATATAACCAAAAGTTAGTGCTCACCGGGGTATGACGCTCCGGACGGCGGATACGACGAACCGGTCGGCGGGTACTTGTCATACATATCTGGGTAACGGTCGCCGCCTAACGGTACCGGGTCTCGGTTCACCCCGACAGGGTACCGATTGGAAGGATACCGTCCCCAATCATTGGTCCCCGGGTATCGGTCCTGGTCATAGCGATCAGGATAGCGGTTAGTATAGCCAGGACGTACAGGCGCTACTGGGTACGACCCTCCGCGGATCGGATATCTGTCTGCTGGATACCGATCAGCTGGATACCTTTCTGGGTACACGTCTATAGGATATCTACTGATTGGGTATCTCTCGTTAGTAGGGTATCGTTCATTAGTTGGGTATCTATCAGCAGGGTATCTTCCTATATCGTTAGGAACTGGCTCGTAGACAGGGTATCGTCCACTGTCTATAGGGTATCGATCCCTGTTGGGGTATCTGTCTACTCCGGGTGGATATCGGTCGACAGCTGGTGGGTACCGATCTGGTGTTTGAGGGTATCCAACTCCCGGCGGATATCTGTCTGCGGGGTACCGGTCGGCGGGGTAACGATCGACGGGATATCTTTCAGATGGGTACCGCTCAGGTCCAACTCCAGGTGGGTATCTGTCGTCCGGGTATCTATCTGAAGGGTATCGGTCAGGGTAGTCGGGTGCAGGGTATCGATCGTCAGGGTACCGGTCCGGTCGGCTAGGGTATCGGTCATCGTCAGGGTACCGATCGTCATCGGGATAGCGGTCTGCGCTTCCAGGGTACCTGTCGCGATCTCGGTCCCTATCCCGATCGCGATCGCGATCTCGATCGCCATTGTTACTACCACCTTGAAAAAATTGTGATTATGTTATTATGAACGGTATTACATTACGTTTTATACTAAAGTTCTCTACATGCATGCAGAAAAACACCTCATGCTTAACTAGCTAGCACAATGATAAATTAGAACATCATACAAATTAAACACGTAAAATATTTACTAAATAAACTAACAATAAAGCCACTACACAAACAAAATTCTAGGTACCTACACCGATGCAAACAAACAATTGCAATGAGCAACATCTACAAACATAGTCTAATAAAATAAAAAAAGGGCTGCCTGCCAGCGAAACCAAATTCTGATGGGCATCAAAGCTTTGATGATATTTTTTGGAATATTAGCAGTTTGGTTTCGCAAACGCAATGCCGGTTCACTTAAACATACAGCATCAAAATTGATGCGAAATGGCGAGAGTAAACAATATTATCACTAATAAAAAAATTCGTCATGCTTTTAAAATCTGTCTACGCCCCAAGTTTAAAGCGATCGTTGAAATACACGAGCGAGATCTCATAAGCTATCAAGAATGGCCGGCTTCCATTGATCTAATATTTAAATAATCTCGATGCCACACAGTGGTTCCAAATCAAAAATAAGTGGACATAGGGTCGAAAGTCGGAATTTCGATGTGATTTTTTTACACAGAATAGATCTCAGCTATCCTGACAACTTTTGTTCTATGAAAAATCTGTAAGAAGCGTAGTTTTCGAGAAAAAAAATAATCAATTATTTTTTGTATGGAGAAAAACATACTTTATTTTTTTTCTCGAATTGGATCAATTTGGCCCGTGTTTGGTTGGTACTGTGTCATAGCCCAGGTGATATACTAACATAAAAAAAATATAACACGCGCAGTCACTTGCAGCCACGGGAGAAAATTAAATCTAAATAAAAAAAAATTTTTTTGCTTGTTTTGCGAAGAGTTCTTATTTCTTCATATCTTTTCATGGATTTTCGTGTACTGTAGTATATTTTAATTGACTCCGTGAAAAGAAAGTTTTAAAAAACTCCATTTTAGATATTTTTCAAAAGGATTTTTAGTTTTATATTTTTCAAAAAAAAAACGATGTTTTCTGCTTCTTGAGACATGTTCTCTTCTTCAAAGCGTGTCCACTCCGGGTCTGCCTCGAGCAGTGGAACTGCCTCTGGGAGTAAATCATGATGGATTATCTTCGAAAACTTAGGCCTGATTCGGGAAATGTGTGGATCTGAGCTTATTAAATGACAATATTGTTTTCGATTCGTCCTGTTTTTCTCCCTTATATTCCTGAAGTCCTTGTTACGAGCTTCCGAAGCTTCTTCTGATAAGAACCCTAAGATAATAAAACATGGTTAATTATTACAGGAATAAAAATTTTACTTTTATGCAAAGAAAGTATTGATTCTGCTTTACTTACCAATAGGCAAAACAGAAAAGTGGCTACAAATGTCTGCTCCATGCATACTAAGTTTGTGGACACTGACTGGCATGTAGTACCACGGATATAAATGCGCATAAAGTTCTGCTGTTTCTCTACATTAGCTCCGGAAGTTTTTAATGCTAATTTTCCTTCTTGAAGATATAACCTGGAGAATAACTGAAAATCGACCAATAAGGTTTTCGTCAACTCCTGTTATTTGTGCCGTTTTTTTGTAGTCACCGAAAAAGCGTCTTGCCGTATTTCCGTCGCATTTTTTTGGCTTGTTTCATTTCTTTGTGTTCTCCACGAGCACTCCATCGATGAAAGTCTATGTTATAAGATATATGAAGCACACACTCCATACATCTTATCTTCATATGTAGTGATGAAATTCCATATAGGTACAGGTCACTTCGAATGGGATTCGTAGCCAAGAGTTGTAAATTATTCATTTCGCTTGGCTTTGCCAGGCAAATGGGGCACGTTGCTGAAGAAGGTACATCTGCAATAGTATTAGCGACTTTCCCGTTGATCATAGTCATGTGGAGTTCGTGGACTATCTCGGCACACTTCGTTGGTACCAATTCTGAAATTTCTTGCTGCATTTCCAAGTGTGTGTTCGGAGTTGTGTACTCCGCTGTCTCTGAAGTGAACGTGAACTTCACTGGTCGACAGTAATATGTGGAAGAAGGGTTCGGGTTCTCCCAAATCATCATCTCTTCTCCATCAACAAGTTGGAGAGGGACAATGCTGATCATCACAACAGAGGAATCGTCAAACTCGGTATCTGAAAAACTCTGTTTGTAATTACTCTGTGATGATGATCCGTCAAGGCCCCATTTCCATGTTAAGTTCAGCCCTTTTTCGGTGCTTTCGATGGGTCCCAAGTCTAGCAAAATCCTTTGAACAGTGTGGTCCAAAAGTCCTTGTAGTCTGAAAATAAAAACATAAATAAATAACGTGAATCTCAACGCTTTATAATATAATTATATTATAGGATTGTTTAAATGAAAATAACCTAATCCTTGCCCTTTTCTCCGTTACTTTCACATGTTCATCGGAAGGGTAACACCTCTTTTTAGCGCACAAAACCTTCCGATAAGACTGAAGAGCACTGGAACAATTTTCTTCTTTGAGGAACGTTCTTAGCGATTGGTACTGCCACTTGGACAGTTTAAGGGAGGTGCAGAGTGCCAATGATTTATCTTCAGAAATTTATTCTGGTTTAATTTCTTTAAAAAGCTGTTTTGACAAATCTGATACAATGCCAGGATTCTTGCTTAGATGATCCACAATCTTCGCCAAAGCTAACTTTCCCGTTTCTTTTAACTTTGATATATAACAATATTCCAGTTCTTCTTCAGAATTGTCATTTATAATGGAGCCAGAACGCCTTTTCTTCTGCTTGTTGCTCAAATCCGCGAATGGCATTCTTTTCTCCTTCTCTGTAGAGGTTCCAGCTTCTGAAGTGCAGACATTTAGAATAGGTTCCGGCAAATATTCTGGCACTTCTGGCGCATCAACCAAGTCCTCAGGAATTGCCATTACGGTAACTAAATCAACCGTATCACAGGTAGGCCATTTGATATTTGTCTCCAGCCATTTCCCGATTCAGAAATGTCTTTAAGCATCTGCTTGAGTTCTTAGCGATTGGTACTGCCACTTGGACAGTTTAAGGGAGGTGCAGAGTGCCAATGATTTATCTTCAGAAATTTATTCTGGTTTAATTTCTTTAAAAAGCTGTTTTGACAAATCTGATACAATGCCAGGATTCTTGCTTAGATGATCCACAATCTTCGCCAAAGCTAACTTTCCCGTTTCTTTTAACTTTGATATATAACAATATTCCAGTTCTTCTTCAGATTTGTCATTTATAATGGAGCCAGAACGCCTTTTCTTCTGCTTGTTGCTCAAATCCGCGAATGGCATTCTTTTCTCCTTCTCTGTAGAGGTTCCAGCTTCTGAAGTGCAGACATTTAGAATAGGTTCCGGCAAATATTCTGGCACTTCTGGCGCATCAACCAAGTCCTCAGGAATTGCCATTACGGTAACTAAATCAACCGTATCACAGGTAGGCCATTTGATATTTGTCTCCAGCCATTTCCCGATTCAGAAATGTCTTTAAGCATCTGCTTGAAGACATTTCTGAATCGGGAAATGGAACCCGAACCCTTCTTCCACATATTACTGTCGACCAGTGAAGTTCACGTTCACTTCAGAGACAGCGGAGTACACAACTCCGAACACACACTTGGAAATGCAGCAAGAAATTTCAGAATTGGTACCAACGAAGTGTGCCGAGATAGTCCACGAACTCCACATGACTATGATCAACGGGAAAGTCGCTAATACTATTGCAGATGTACCTTCTTCAGCAACGTGCCCCATTTGCCTGGCAAAGCCAAGCGAAATGAATAATTTACAACTCTTGGCTACGAATCCCATTCGAAGTGACCTGTACCTATATGGAATTTCATCACTACATATGAAGATAAGATTTATGGAGTGTGTGCTTCATATATCTTATAACATAGACTTTCATCGATGGAGTGCTCGTGGAGAACACAAAGAAATGAAACAAGCCAAAAAAATGCGACGGAAATACGGCAAGACGCTTTTTCGGTGACTACAAAAAAACGGCACAAATAACAGGAGTTGACGAAAACCTTATTGGTCGATTTTCAGTTATTCTCCAGGTTATATCTTCAAGAAGGAAAATTAGCATTAAAAACTTCCGGAGCTAATGTAGAGAAACAGCAGAACTTTATGCGCATTTATATCCGTGGTACTACATGCCAGTCAGTGTCCACAAACTTAGTATGCATGGAGCAGACATTTGTAGCCACTTTTCTGTTTTGCCTATTGGTAAGTAAAGCAGAATCAATACTTTCTTTGCATAAAAGTAAAATTTTTATTCCTGTAATAATTAACCATGTTTTATTATCTTAGGGTTCTTATCAGAAGAAGCTTCGGAAGCTCGTAACAAGGACTTCAGGAATATAAGGGAGAAAAACAGGACGAATCGAAAACAATATTGTCATTTAATAAGCTCAGATCCACACATTTCCCGAATCAGGCCTAAGTTTTCGAAGATAATCCATCATGATTTACTCCCAGAGGCAGTTCCACTGCTCGAGGCAGACCCGGAGTGGACACGCTTTGAAGAAGAGAACATGTCTCAAGAAGCAGAAAACATCGTTTTTTTTTTGAAAAATATAAAACTAAAAATCCTTTTGAAAAATATCTAAAATGGAGTTTTTTAAAACTTTCTTTTCACGGAGTCAATTAAAATATACTACAGTACACGAAAATCCATGAAAAGATATGAAGAAATAAGAACTCTTCGCAAAACAAGCAAAAAAATTTTTTTTTATTTAGATTTAATTTTCTCCCGTGGCTGCAAGTGACTGCGCGTGTTATATTTTTTTTATGTTAGTATATCACCTGGGCTATGACACAGTACCAACCAAACACGGGCCAAATTGATCCAATTCGAGAAAAAAAATAAAGTATGTTTTTCTCCATACAAAAAATAATTGATTATTTTTTTTCTCGAAAACTACGCTTCTTACAGATTTTTCATAGAACAAAAGTTGTCAGGATAGCTGAGATCTATTCTGTGTAAAAAAATCACATCGAAATTCCGACTTTCGACCCTATGTCCACTTATTTTTGATTTGGAACCACTGTGTGCCAGTTTGTAGTAGTAGAAGATAATTATTATAACTAGTAGGTAACTGCATAGTAGACAGTATCTGTTACTTTGTGTTCCTAATCTGTGGTGCCACAGTTTTGCCAATTCAGAGCTAGATGTCGCTAGTAAAAAGTGCTCGATCCTGAATCGCGCTGACGAAAACGCACGGGTCTACATGACGTTACTTCGAAGTCAATAATACAGTATCGCTTCTCGGCCTTTTGGCTAAGATCAAAGTGTAGTATCTGTTCTTTTCAGCTTAATATCTGAAAGTTCCCTCACTGAGGGACCAGTATATTAAACTGATTTTTGTTAAACGACGGGATGTTAGGAGCTCGCTCCACTCCCGTCAAGGGTCGGCCCGGCATTGCAGTGCCGCCGGGATCGGCCCACAGAAACTATTGAAACTCTACAAAAAATTCTAATGAGGACATACATTTTATGATTAAAAAGTTATAATAATGATCTTCGTCCAATTCGAAAGCTAACCTTTGTCATAAAGTATTTCAACAATCGCTTATCCTGCCTCAAAAAGACCAGTCTATCATGCACCGAACCTGTTGTAGTGGGACGTCCCCATGGCTGCGTGCCGCCACTCGTTCCTCCCGTTTCGCTCTCACCACTTACTAGCTGATCTGGATTCCCAACCATTCAACATTTTATGACAACGGTTATAATGCTAATATTTTTCATCATTACACAATCGGTAATGCAGAGGGCCAAATACCACAAGTGACACTAACTCGAGAATCGAGAGCGAAAATAGTAATCTTACTTATAAGTAATCGATTAGGCATATATGTTTTAATTTGCGTGACCACAATATTATCAGAATTAAATATTATCGGAATATAATATAGTAGGTTTTGCAGAGAAGCCGCTGGTGGAAGCTCGTGGTACATCATAGTGATAAATAGATGAATATGGCGAGTTAAATGAATAGGCATAGTCACAGCATAGTTAAAGTAAACTGATCTGTGAATTATATTTAATTTAATTTTCAAATACTTAAAGGGTAGCTGATTGGAAAATCTATTCAAAACATTTTACCGAAAAAAACTTATTTATTTGTAACGAACTAAGGGCCGGTTTCACCATGCTCTGTTAGTTACTAATCAAGGATTAAAAGACCGTTAAATCTAACCTTAGCTGTCAAACACGTACATTTTGACATATTTAACGGCCCTTTAATTATTTGTTAATCTAACAGAGCATGGTGAAACCGGCCCTAATAGTCACACATTCTCATTTCCTCCGTTACATTGAAACACCAAGATTTGATACGTAGGTTGTTGTTCGCAAAGCGTTTCTGATCAATTTCATACAAAGTTTAAAATAAGTAATAGTTTCTCGTGTTATTGTATTTCAAACCGTAAACATTGTTATCTACGATCTGTCGATATACGGCCTACGTGACCTAGCAAACAAAAACAACTAACATCGTTATTTTTTATCAAAATGTATGGAATGTGACATGAACGTCCTAGTATTTCTTAACCAACGTTACTTAATAAATAAATAAACATTTTGGAAGATAAAATTCATGAAGGTTTGAACGAAGTTTCGGAGAATTTGATCCAAACCAGTTTTCCTTAGTTTTAATTAGTTTTCGTACAAAACTTGTAACTTTGTTATCTTAATTTCTAAAACTTTGTTTGTTGCTACTGTTTATTGTTTTTAAGTTTATACTTTTACTTGGGTCAAATAAAAAAGTTTTTTTTCTTTCTTTCTTTGTTTTTTTTTCATAAATATATCTTCAGTAATTTTATTTCTTCAAAAATGTTTAAATGTGCAAGCGAGAGTTGTTTGACGGTTGTCAGACTCTTCATTATAATTTTTTGCAGCCTACGTTGTTCCTCATTCAGTGTTCAAGTTGCCTACTATACAAGAAAGTGGGTGTAAAATTAAGAAGACACCAGACACAAAAATAGAACTCGTTACCTAGTCAGTATCGTTATATTTCTGCTTGTATAGTCTCACTTCTCATTGCCTTGTTAACCAATTGTTCACTTATGTCAATATTCTTTATTGAGCTATCACATTCCATGTGGCGGCTACCTATTACCTAATCAATTGTATTATTCCATAACCTTGCCCTCTTGTTTCGACAACTTGTTATGCTTCTCAAAACATTAACCTGCGAATAGTATTAATAATTTATCTGATTGATTACTTGTAGAAACAATCTCAATTTTGTATTGGGTAATTTTTTACTCTTTTCGCGCTTATTCTTTTTATGACATTGTCACGACAATAATAACGGGCTTTCCATCTTTATTAGATTAGATAACATACTTACAATACTGTTCCTACATTTAACAAACAGTAATAACAGTCTGTCAAAATCGATACAAACCATATTTAGGTGTCACGATTATGTTCACTATATTTAAATCTAGATCTTTAGATAAATTATTAGTGTTGTACCGACTAAACTTTGCTATTTATAAAACCAAGTTTATAAAAAACAGTTATAATATAAATAAGTACGTATAAAACTATGATTTAGTAAGTATAAAACAAAGTTTATAAGTATTAAACGCCTAGCCTATAAAATGAACTAAATTGATTAAAATCGGTACTCACGCATTAGATTTTCATAATAATCGAAGTCGGGATCGTAAAGCAGCCGCATGCCATCCTTCTGATTATATCTGCTCAGTCGGCATGTCCTGGCTCGGTCGCTGTACACCGCAGACCTGCACAATGGAAATTGCGTTTGTCATGCAATATCGTTCAATGAACCCGATGCTAATGTGATGTGCGGGAAGTGTTCTATTTCGAATTGCTTATTTTTGGGTCAGATTATTCGTGAACCTACTTAACCCCAGCATACAATAATTCATACTTTTAGTGCTTTAACTTTGTGGTTGTGCAATAAATGATAAATTAATAAATACTTCCTTTATTGACATAGAATTAATAGCAGGTCAAAATAAAAAAAAAACAAAAGCACAGGAGCTTAGGTACTTAAGCTTACCAGGTAGATGAACACATAGTATTTTAGCAATAATAATAATTTATTTGAAGGTTTCCTTACGTTCACAGACTTAACTAAGCGATTGTTTATACGCTTCCTTTATTTTCAGTCGGAAGAGCAATGTTAATCTTTCTTCCAAGTTTCGTTTCCATTTCACCCCCAACGCAAATAGGAGGGTGTGAATGAATGAAAGTACTATTATTTCGCGACAAAAAAAACAAAAATACACTTAAAAATCTAAAAGATAACTGAACAATGAGCGGACTGTCGGAATAACTGAAAGCAATCTCTTCCGGACTTTTATCTGTCCGTGGCTTCGTTACTTCCAAACAGATATGAAACAATTAATATTAATATACAACAAAATTCCAATATCTGTTCGCCGGCTGTCCACTACCGAATTTAAAACTAAATTAAAAAATATATTGATAAATAAAGCCATCTATAGCGTCAATGAATTTTTGTCTGACTGAATTATTATTATTTTTATTAACTTTCTTTCTTATTTGACTTTTTTCCATTTAATTTTGATTTGTTATGTATTATTTATTTGATTTGAATTTTATTATGAATTATTTAATGTTCCCAATTACTATTTTTATAAATGATTTAATGTAAAATTTGTAAATTAGTTTGTAAGAAAATGCTTTGTATGCCTAATGGCAGAATCTAGTGTTCATCTCTAACCATGACATCTGTTTTTATAAACCTACCTAGATTCACAGAGAATAAATGATTTATGATTTATGATTTATGATTTAACAATTTTATTGATATGTAAACGATGAATTTTTCGAGTAACTTCTCTGATTAAAAATTTGTTCAGCTGTTCGAAATTAGGTCGGAGCCTTTTTTTTATACCCTAATGATCACCAGCTAGCCAAGAAGGCTAATAAAGTATGTGTCCTCTGGCACTTTTTATTCTCTAGTTAAGGAATATACAAGGTGTTCCAATACATGTAAATACAAGTTTTTTATTTTTATACAGCCAGCTGATGGAACAAGCAGATGGCCCACCTGATGTTAAGTGGTTACCATCACCTATAACAAAGCATTGCCTCGTAAGTCACGCACGATAGGAACGTGCCCTACGATGCACTGCCCTGCGTCCATCAGCTTGAGGCATACAGATGTTAAGCCTCATGTGCCTGTAATTACACCGGCAACCACACTCTTCAAACCGAAACACAGCGTTGCTGATTGGCGGCAGAAAAAGGCGAGGTGGTAGTACTTCCCCAGACGAGCCCTTCACAAAGAGCTCTACTACTCTTAAAACACTTACTCTTTTGGAACACCTTGTATACTTTGTTGTTGTGTTCATTACTTATATCGTACATCTCGTTCATCTCTAACAACATCTAGTCATCGTCATAACAAAGTGAGCTTAACTAAATTGCGCTGGTTTTGCAGAATTATTCAGGTCATTCTATTTCTGTCGCACATACCTATGCAATCAATCATGATTGAAGATAATGATGTTGTTTGTCATTGCTTCGAAAGACAATATTTGGGTCAATATTATTTTGGCACAACATTAAGACATTGCCTTGCAAAAATTTCTTCAATAATTTGTGAAACCTAGTAGACATAACTGCCCAGATGATATTTAGTACGCACTTAATAGCTTGAGAATTCGGTCCGGATAAAGCCTGGACGCACAATTTTGGTATGTGTTGGTAACTACCTAAATTAAAAAAAAAAGTATTCGCGTCAGGGTCTAAAACGGTTACTGATTCAGTGCACACGAAGACCTGGTACCTACGTTTAAATAGTACCTAATAAATAATACAGTGATCGCGAAATAATACTTTTTTACTCGTACAGTTGGTTGTCTCGATCCAAAAAGGAAAACCAAAATGTATTTATAGGTAAGTAGTTAATTTACCTGCATTGGAAACTGGTCTGTCTCAAGCATTCATCCAAGCACTCGCTCAGCGAACGGCCCGTGATCTCCGAGTGAAACTCTCCCGTAATCCGGCTGTTCCTGTACCGCTGGAACGCAGTATCCGGTCTTCGTCCGGGCGAGAACAGATGTGACGTCACGCTGTTGTCCGGATACTCCGTGCCACGAGCTGTCACCCGATGAGAGACTGATCATAATTGTGAGAAAATACTTATTTCAATACATTAGTCATGTTAACCAAAATTTTACATACCTACACTCATTTAGTATCGGGTTATTTTTGTCAATCGTAGTTATACTTACGATTATCCAGACAAACGAGGTCGTAGAAGTGGTGAGTTGGCGATGCGCTGACGGTCACGTCGTCTTTCTGAGAAACAGAGTCTTCCTCGGATAAAACGCATTGCCGTGTTACAGCGTCATGCTCGATCGATCGGCAAAAATACCTGATATACACAATAACACACTGCTAAATCTGGGTTAAAATATTTGCAGAAACAATGACTAGCATTATGATAAATACGACGCATGTTTGCAGTGGCTGAGCGAGATAACAAGGCATTGACTTACTTTTCTGCCCGGACACACATCGCTTGACATTCGTCAAGAGTCATATTGGAGAAGACATCGGCCTCGAACGGTCCCCCAAGACGCTTGTTTTCCTCCTTGATGAAAACTGCCAAGCCATCACAGCGACGCTCAGCTACAAAAACAAAAGCCTGCATTTTAGACCTGATCTGATGTCTAATCATCCTCAGTTATAGCCGTGCTTACCATTGAGGCAAGTGTTTTCTAAATAATCGGCATTGTGATCATCCTCAAGCATCTCCGGGTGCGTCCTCCTCGTAAACCTGCTCAAAGAACAGGTCCTCAGAGCAGAGTCGTAAGTCGCAGAACGGCATACAAAGCTGAACTCTCCCAAGCATTTGTCTTCACATTCAGTTCGGTTTGCGACCATGATCTCCTTAAGATCAGAGGGTGGTAGCTTCAAACGCTTGCGGGCATGACGTTCGAAAACATATCGACGGGAGGGGCATTCGCGTTCCGGACGATTCGCTAAAACAAACCATTGTTATCAGGAAAATGGCAAGACGTTTATAAATAACAAGATACGATGACACTTACAAGTCAAACAGATTTCGTTGAAATGCACACTGTTTGGGACAATCATGAGAGTTCCGATGCCCTCTGGAGTGGCCTGTTCTCTTGTTAAATAGCATGTAGATTCCTCGTATTCTGGTTCAGGGCTGAATGCAGCGATTCGAGCTCCTGGTTGGAAGTCTATGGAGTTGCACGTCCTGACGAGGCTGTTCCCGGAACGGTCACGCAAGCACAGATCCTGGCATTTCTCCAAAACGCGGAACGGGGGGGCTGTCTCTCGCACCTTGAAGGGTACATAAGCTTTAAAGGCATGATATCTATAGTCACGTTTTGATAGATTTAAATACGCATTGTTTGAATGACAATAATATTTATCAGGCTTTATTTAGCGATACCTTGAAATAGAAGCAAACATGTTTAGACACAGATAGCAACGTACTACGTCGATAATTGCTTTGTTTTGTCCTAGTTAAACGACATACTTAGAATACTTATATCTATTGCAAAGAGAACCATAAATATTTTGAACGTATACGTGAGTTGAAAATTAGTGGCACGGAAAACCTATCAGATGAAAAGAAAAGCATAACCAGACTCTTGTGATATTACTTATGTGGATTACATTATACTTATCAATGCAAATATTTACTTCTTGTTTAACCATTGCTAAGAAAGCAATACCTACTTTGAGTGTAGATAAATAAATTATGAACTTACAACATCATCGTCGAACCCATGTAGTTGCTGGTTTGGTAATCGCTCGTACATCACTCGACCCATCCCTTGGTTGCAAGTCGTCTGAGCTGCAAATTTAGGAAATATTTATCGATTCTAGTCCTTCGAGCCGGATCTTTTGATGCATCGTTTAGGTATGATTTAGTACTTCTCTACTGCGTGCGATATGAGATAAAATTATCGTGATCAATTGATTTGGTTTTTGTGTCGTTTAGTCCATTGAAAATGTTCTGTGGTAATGGACGTATTGACAAGTTATAGAGGTGAATGCCATAATTAAGCTCCGCTACGCCAAACGCTCACTGAGAGCGAGCACCCAGGCCTTACACTTTGTTCTAACAAGTACCACAAGACGGTCTTACCATTGGCCATCGTGAGCATAGTGAGGGCAGTGAAGGCGTGCATCACGCTCGCCCCCCGCGGCTTCATCTTCCAACACTGGAGTCACCTCGTTGACGGTCACCGACCACGCATGTGGCCTTGTCGCTGCTCTACCTGTAGGCAAATTCTTCTTTTGATATTTTCTGAATAAAAACTACAAAAACTGTTGTCAGTCTCTCTCCGTAGTATTTTTTTGGGGTATTACGTTAATTTTAACTGCGAGACGCAAGACGAAAGTAGGTGTGAAACATTTCACTTATCTTTTTACATACCTACTTACTAGTAGTTCGCCCCGAACTGAGATCTCGTGATGCGACCCGACGAACGCACCAAAACTTTGAGTAGGTGGTAGTCAAAGGCAAGTCCAAACATTATGTTTGGACTTTTTTCTGACTACCGCCTACTAACTTGGTACGGTAACCAAGTTTCAACTCTATTGGCCTATTTATTAAAGAGTTCCGTTGAACAGACCTTGGCTCCATCATCAGACCTGGTCGTTGTCACCATTTTATGAGAACTGAGTACCTCCCTAATTTATTTCAAGAAAAAAAAATAAGAAAAAGCAAAGTAACTGGCCGACCAGTAGAAAAACCTTGATGCCAACGAAACTCTTAGAGATGGGAGCTCTTGGGTCGCTGGTTATCTTAATTTAACTTTTTTGTTGTATCTCAAAAACCGAGCGTCCCAGAAAAAAAGTAAAAATTGTTTTGGAATGTCCAAACAAAGCCCTTTCGTATGACATTTAACTTGATTTTTTTAAGTCACTTTTTTTATTTTTGGCCCCTTAAAAAACCCCATATCTTAAAAACCCTTCATCCGGCTTTACTCATATACTTACCAGTAAATTTCTCAAGTACAAGCTATCTACTTATCAAATTTCATGCAGATCGGATCAACGGTTCGAAAGTTATGGCCAGACAAACATACATACATACATAAAATGCCAAATCGCCCAAGTTGAAACTAGAATCTTCGTTCGCTTCGCTCACTCGATCAATAAAGGTCTCTACGCTATAGATTTATTTATTTTTTCATGTTTGTTTACATGGTCATGACTCATGAGTATCTGTACCCCAAGTATGAGATTTGCCTACGATATTTCGTTTTACGTTTTTGTTCCGTGTTCATTGCGAGTTTTGTATGAAGACGCGATATTGATACCGATACGGAACTTTACAAAACCCGCAATGAGCACGGAGCAAAAACGATTCGTTTTTGTTCCGTGTTCATTGCGGGTTCCGTATCGGTATCTCTATCGCGTCTTCATACAAAACTTGCAATGAACACGGAACAAAAACGTAAAACGAAAAACGAAATATCGTAGGCAAATCTCATACTTGGGGTACTGGTCCTGTACATTACATGAGCCCCGCTGGGGCGCCAGTCGACTGCTATCCGAAATAAACATTGTATTAAAGAAATCATAACTAAATTAGAGGATCCACTTTCGAGAGTAGAAATTCTTGTCTCTTGGTTCCTCGAATCGAAGACCTTCAGCAAACTGTTGATGATCATCGGTCGGTCCGATGCACCAACTGAATGAGATGAGACAATCGAGAGCAAGGTTGCATATTACCTGCCTCCGCAGTACGTGATATTTATGACGACCTTCAGAGGAAAATTATGTGCCATTACGACATCAGCTCTGCTTGTTCATCTAATTGCACTGCCAGCTTTATGTAACTCAACATCAATATGCAATAATGTGTTATTCTATTTTTGTCCTTAGTTTTTTTTCTGTCCGTGTTTTCCTAAGGTCTAATCTAAAGGGCCTTTGTTTTTTCGCAGGTGTTTTTTGCTAGAAGGGAAGTATATTGGTTGCCACACAATGCGAACACCATGAAGTAAAGATTAACTTTCAACTGTAACTAACTTTGGCAACCAATATACTTCCCTCAAAAACCCTTTAGGTTAGACCTTAGGATTTAGGTTAGGACCTTAGGTTTGTGGCTCATCACACACTAAACCACTGAAACGATTGGGGTTAAACCAAGAACAAATTCGTTCGTTACCATTTGTTCTAGGTATAGGCATAGTCAGTGGCGTAGCTAGGTGGACAAGGGCCCCGGTGCATAGAGAAAGAATCGGGCCCTCACCCCCTCTTTCCACATAGCTTGAACTTATATTGGCCTTTAAAATAAATCAATTACTAGTAGTTCGCCCCGAACTGAGATCTCGTGATGCGACCCGACGAACGCACCAAAACTTTGAGTAAGTGGTAGTCAGAGGCAAGTCCAAACATTATGTTTGGACTTTTTTCTGACTACTGCCTACTAACTTGGTACGGTAACCAAGTTTCAACTCTATTGGCCTATTTATTGAAGAGTTCCGTTGAACAGACCTTGGCTCCATCATCAGACCTGGTCATTGTCACCATTTTATGAGAACTGAGTACCTCCTTAATTTATTTAGAGAAAAAAAAATAAGAAAAAGCAAAGTAACTGGCCGACCAGTAGAAAAACCTTGATGCCAACGAAACTCTTAGAGATGGGAGCTCTTGGATCGCTGGTTATCTTAATTTAACTTTTTTGAAGTATCTCAAAAACCGAGCGTCCCAGAAAAAAAGTAAAAATTGTTCTGGAATGTCCAAACAAAGCCCTTTCATATGACCTTTCCTTTTTATGTGTGTATGTATGTATGCATGTATGTATGTATGTATGTATGTATGTTTGTCTGGCCATAACTTTCGAACCGTTGATCCGATCTGCATGAAATTTGATAAGACGACAGCTTGTACTTGAGAAATTTACTGGTAAGTATATGAGTAAATTCGGATGAAGGGTTTTTAAGATATAGGGTTTTTTAAGGGGGCAAAAATAAAAAAAGTGACTTAAAAAAATCAAGTTATATGTCATACGAAAGGGCTTTGTTTGGACATTCCAAAACAATTTTTACTTTTTTACTGAGACGCTCGGTTTTTGAGATACAACAAAAAAGTTAAATTAAGATAACCAGCGACCCAAGAGCTCCCATCTCTAAGAGTTTCGTTGGCATCAAGGTTTTTCTACTGGTTGCCCAGTTACTTTGCTTTTTCTTATTTTTTTTTCTTGAAATAAATTAAGGAGGTACTCAGTTCTCATAAAATGGTGACAACGACCAGGTCTGATGATGGAGCCAAGGTCTGTTCAACGGAACTCTTCAATAAATAGGCCAATAGAGTTGAAACTTGGTTACCGTACCAAGTTAGTAGGCGGTAGTCAGAAAAATGTCTATGTTTGGACTTGCCTCTGACTACCACCTACTCAAAGTTTTGGTGCGTTCGTCGGGTCGCATCACGAGATCTCAGTTCGGGGCGAACTACTAGTCAATAATAATTAGAAATAAATATACAAGCAAGTAAATTAACACAATAATGTGCAGGTAATTATTGATCGAACTAATTAGGTGCGTACACCTATTGAGTAATTTTTCCTTATTAGATATTGTGGTAAAGTAAATAATGGCCTGTTATAAATTCCCAGCAGCGTTTCCCTGCGACTTCTGTCGTCGCAAGGAATTTGTTTTACCGTGCTAGCTAGGAACTGCCCGAAAAGTATAATCATCAAGATTTTCGTATTTATAATTTTTATAGGTACCCAAAATGTATTGATTTAACCGTACATTTTTCCCCTGATGTATTTAAGTTTGTTTGTTAATGTTTTTTTAAGTTTATTAAAGACAAGTCAAGTTCAACTCAAGTTGTGGACGCAAGGTAGTCCAACGTAAAACAGGTTCCTATCGTGCGCGACTTACCTACGAGGCAATGCTTGTAGACCACTTAACATCAGGTGGGTCATCTGCTTGTTCAAGCATCCAGTAGAATAAAAAAAATGTATGTGGTGGAGGCCTTGGAAGGAATAAAAAGTCAGATTAACGTAAATTTTTGTATGTCCTAAATTTTATTTGTATCAGTTTCCGCAATGTTGGTTTTAGGTAGGTAGGTAAATACTTCGTATTGTTTTAAAAATGTTTGCATGTAGATAAATAACAGGAGGTACTTATAAAATACTACTGGTAGACATGTTTTATTGCGAAAAATTTTGTTTTGAGAAAAAGTAACATTTAGAGCTGATTTCCCCATGCTCTGTTAGTTACTAATCAAGGGTTAACAGGCCCTTAAAGCTAACCTTAGATGTCAAACGCGTACATTTTGACATATTTAACAGCCCTTTAATCCTTTGTTAATCTAACAGAGCATGGTGAAATCAGCTCTTAGGGGGACAAAAACACGCGCGTGATTTCATGTGCCACACGCTACCGGTAAAGTCAAAGTGAAAAGGTATTTATTCAATAAAATCACAAGGATCACTTTGAAACTGTAACTTTTTTTCAGATAGGGCCGTACGCATACTTGTTTACTCACTCAAAAGTATAATTATTAATTTATTTTTAATTGCATGCAGGCGACAGCACTAAAATCAATTCAAAATAATTTGCTCTGTTTCATACGACCTATACCTAAGTAAATTGCGCACCTAAGCTGAGTCAACTACCGCCGAATCTCCATGACAAAGCTGCGGGCCTATGAAAATTTTGGCGTTTCCAAAAAAGTGGCGATGGAAAGCGGAAGCACACATCCGGCCTTTTGTGGCGGCACGATGTCCTCGCCAGACCATTCCATAGTGACGTAGCTCACCTTTTGGTACAGTTATCTATGCCGTACAATCGCGCTTTGCAGATTTAGGAGATGAGAATAAATACCTAGGCACTTAGCCTAGCCTTTTGGCTAGAGTTGCCAACTCGATACAAAATTGGATCCATATTTAGAGGTACACGGAGGTGACCGAATTCGAGCAGAACGATATATTACGGTCTTTGATAAAGTTTATGTTTATTGCACTACAAGAATTTCATCAAAAGCTTTTTTTCAATCTATCAGATTCATTATTCCCTACCATAGGTAATGAAATCTAATCGACCTAGTGAAAATCCTTTGTCCCTTCAGCAATGCGGATGAAACAACCAATTGTAACAGGACTTTTCACAATGTTCAATCACCCGTAACAAGATGGTGTGAAAATGGAAACATTCGCATTTATACCGTAGACAACTAATAGTTCTATTGTACCTAGGCCCTGGGATGGGCAAGGGAGGGCCCCGTGGGAAAGCCTCTTGCAACGACTGCACCCAATTTGATGGGAATTCGGCAGTTAAATGGATTGTCTTGCATAACTTTCAATCAGGATAACAATAGTTTGGGATAAAAGGTTGTTGAAGCGCGGAGTTTTTCCGATGCAATCGATTCGGGGTTTGGGAACAATGATGGCACCTATTTATCTTTTCATACTTCGAATAGGTGGGCTTATAGTAAAGTGGTGGAAGGAATGAGGTCGCGAGGGCTGAGCCCAACATGTTTGAGCGATCAGGTTCACTAAGCGCTAGAATCTGTTCTGCAGACGACAGAACCCGTTGGAGGGGCATAAGGCATATTGTAGATCATGCACGACTCAGCAGAACCTAAAGATATCGACGCGACGCAAGGCGAAGGTATTATGATCAACATGCATGGCATGACGTCACGCGTCTTCTTGTAGATTGGGATTTAGGAAAAAATCGCAAACACCATTTTCTCTCGCTTTCTAGCTAAGAAAGTTTAAAAGGTTGATTGATACCTTCTGCACGAGTAATAAAATGACGGCGTGCCATCAAAGCTTTTTAACGAGCTTTTATAACATATCTAAAGAAATCCTGAAAGGTATTCTTATGACCTACTGTGAAGAATGCAGAAATGTCTTTATTTATTTTCGTAACTAACAGATGACCTACTTTGATTGAATTATGAATAAAAACAAAAAATAACTAAGCTGATGAGACATGGCCGGCGGCACGCTTCGTTCGATGCAGCCTGTGGCAGCACAATTGAAAAGGACAGCGGCGTATGTGGATGCGGCATGGCATATTATGTGCCATGGTTCTACGTCCAATAATCTGAGACTCATATGTGCCAAGTGTACACCCAAACCGTTCAAAACGGAACATGGCAATGTGAGCACTGTTTGGCGGCAGAAGTAGGTATTACGGTGATAGTAAGGACCTTCCCGAACGACCTCTCTCACAAAGACCTTTAGTAGGTAGTACTAGAACTACAACTACTTGCAAACATGTTTGAGACGTAGGTAGGTGCTTACTTGTAAACTTTCAAGAGTAGTAGAACTCTTTGTGAAGGGCTTGTCCGGGAAGTATGTACTACTACCACGCCTTTTTTGCGTTTCACGCGTTTTATGAGGAAAATATTTCTAGATATTACAAGAGTAGTAGAGCTCTTTGTGAAGGACTCGTCCGGGGAAGTACTACCACCATGCCTCCTAGTACTGCCGCTAAGCAGCGTTGCTGTGTTTCGGTTTGAAGAGTGTGGTTGCCGGTTTAATTACAGGCACATGAGGCTTAACATCTGTATGCCTCAAGTTGATGGACGCAGGGCATTGCATCGTAGGGCACGTTCTTATCGTGCGTGACTTACGAGGCAATGCTTTGTTATAGGTGATGGTTGCCACTAAGTATCAGGTGGACCATAGGCTTGTTCCATCAGCTCGATGTAAAAAAAACGCAGAGTATAAAAATATGGAAATACATACTGGAATACATACTGAATTTTTTTAAAATTTTTAGTATTTCCATATTTTTACATTATTATTTTGTGTTTGATTGTATTTTGTTTAGAATTGAAATAAATAATACTTTGTCAAAAAAAATGGTTTCTGGTGCATTTCATAAGGATTTCAAAATGGTATGACACTTGCTAGATTATTTCTTGGTTTCTGAGACATTGTAGATACTGATGGAAAAGATACCATTAAAAATTGTCGTCATCATATTCATTATTATAAAAAAACAACTTCACGGCTTTGATCCCCAGAATCGGAAGATATCCCTTCATCTCTTACTAACCCAAAGTTCTTTTAAGATGTCTAAGGGGAAAGTGATCAGAGGTCCGTACAAATATTAATTTTGGCACACATTTTGCAGTTGTTAGTATGTCATGCGTGACAGGTTGCAAGCCTATCGCCTGTTAGAAAACTAACTAATCATCATCATCAGCTGAATAAGTCCACTATTGCCATCTTCCATTTCATTTAGCAGGCGATTGGTCACCGCAGTAGTTATAATATTAGGTACGAGTCAGGTAATGCTGCCGCCCAATCCCATGATGCGTTCTCTGAGAAATCCTCGAAAGGTGATGGAGACCTATTCAATGTCGGGACCATCACGATCACTAAAAGCTAACTTTTATGCAAAAAAACAACTTTTTGCAAATACACTGAAAATCATAAAACAAATATTTTGCTAAATGGAACCACAAACCAAAACGTCACCTGAGAATATATTTTTAGTTTTTGTTGTTTTTTTTTTTAAGTGCGATGCGATGCGTTATCAATTTCGATTTTCAATCCCATATATTCAAATAAATTTCCATTATATGGGACCACCTCTTACAACCTACCTACCTACCTAAATATAATAATAATACCTACTAAAATCAAACTAAATTAATATTTCGGAATAATCGAGTAACAAACATACAGTCGAATTGAGGACCTCCTTTTTTGAGGTCGGTTATAAAACAGTGGAAAGTGCCAATTGGTTTCAATAAAGTAGCAAATTGGTGTCATATTTGAACATGTTTGTGCACGTGTTCAGTGCACAGAAGTGCATCATAGAATTGCATAATGTCACACAACGCTGCGCCGGCGCCGACAACAATCTAATGCGACTAGCAATTACAAACGACGGTGTTCATTGGCCACTGTGAGTAATCCTTATGACATTTTACTACGCAGTTTTGAGGTAAACAATGTTAATTACAATTATGTTACCTCGTATGGACCAATCTAATAAAAATTTTAAAAAAATATAGTGATATTTCTAATTCTTATTCAAATTTAAATCGGTAAAATACCACCTGCCTTCCAGTTCACACCTAGTCAACCTTCCAACAATGTTTTACCGCCACGGACTAGACACAGAAAACCATAACGCCTGTCCTCCAAACAAACAATGAAAACCCAAGCCCAAACAATGAAAACCCAAGAGAAGCTACGCTTCTCCAAACTGCTACGAGTCTACGAAGGCGGAACGCGACTTACCAAGCGAGCTTTCTACCAAGGCGGATCCGCGTAGCACCTCCGTAGCACTTCAGTCTGTTACACAATTCAACAAAGCACCAAACACACCAGTCCAAGGATCACAGCACTGACGCACTGGACATCCAAAACCGAATTGTGGCCATTTCTACTCCATAATTCAGTTAAATCACATTTAGGGGGGGACGACAATAGGAGAGCATTGATGTGAGCGAATCACACCATCGACACGCATCGCTAATTTTCCATAGTGTTAACCGTCGGTGACCGAACGAATATCATGCACAGTATCAACAAAATTGTCTCCGACCCATTTTGAACCCTGTTGACCCTGTTGGCACAGCACATCATCATACGGCATAGACGAGCTTGCGCTGCTGACTGTTCGCAGTATTCCATTTTACTGTACAAAGTCAGTGCGATTGACCTGACATCATTAAAATGATATTGCAGGCTAATAATTTTTCTAATTATCTATAGTCACGTTTCACTATCATCAATCAAACCAATTTGAACAGTTCCTGCCAAGTGACTGAAAACCAGATGAACTAACTGTAAAAGAGGAAAACACTCAAGGAAACAGCAAAAACCTGAACCTTCTACATAATAATAACATACAATATGCAGGTAATTTCATGATTTCTTAAGCATGTGATATTTCCATATGACCTACGCTACGTAGCAAACTCAATTCATGCAATAGACTACTCGCTGACCTCAAACTTTTCCGGAACCCAATAATTAGTAACCTCTACCACCCTCTACGTCACCGTAGGCGCAGGCTTCCAAAATGGCGGCATTTTCCCGCCTTCCGCCATAACATCAAAATGGCGGATCACAGACAGATAAAAATCGTTGATGAGTTAATTGTAAAATATTTGTTTCACGTGGCCTTGGACGTGGTCATCACTCATCATCGCTGATCCAAAATGGTGATTAAAGGTCGATCGACGGTTCAGAGGATTTGCAAAAAGAGCGTGTGGTTTGGAATAATGGACGGTGGATTTGCAGCCGTGTTAAGGCTTATCTTGACGATCGTGAAATTATTTGGAATTGGACAAGGACAATATCATTTTGTACAGGTAGTTTTACTTCGTAGAATCGAATTCAAGCCAGAGAATAGGTAAAGGTTCCTATTTCAATGCTTGACAGCCAACAGGATAGATCCACAATAACCTTTTCGTAAAACTAATAAGCAATCTTTGGATGTATGTATGAACTGATTTAGGATTTCCTTTGATATATGGACTACTACTGCTATGTAATTTGATAAAGGGCATATCTAATAATGAAAGCAAGCTAAAATCTGGCGTATAATATTTGCAACAGCGAGTAGGTGCCTACACAGAATTGATTGACGATAACTTAGGTGTTAAGCAAGCTTAGGGTTGCCATTGCCATCCGTCCGGGTTTCCCCGGATTTGTCCTAGTTTAGAGGGCGTCCGGGGAGAGTCCGGGAGGGGTTTCATTTGTAGTTCGGTACCCCAAGTATGAGTTGTGTTTACCATATTTGGTTTTTCGTCTTTGTTCCGTGTTCATTGCGGGTTTTGTATGAAGACGCGATAGAGATACCGATACGGAACTTTATGTACTACTACTAATTTTCATCATACTCGCAACATAAAGTTCCGTATCGGTATCTCTATCGCGTATCGGAACAAGAACGAAAAACGAAAAACCAAATATGGTAAACACAACTCATACTTGGGGTACTGGTTTAAAAATTTCAAGTCGCCGCCGACGGCCGACGAAAATTCAATTTAATCTTTTATCATCATTTTAAATGTCACACATCAAATGAAGAGACACGGGCGCTTTAAAAATACATAATTGAAAAATTTATTTATGAAATTTTGAACTGTTTTTTATTATACTGACTAAGTTTAAGAAAAACCTGTTGACATGTTTTGGGCTCTAAAAATCGGAATCCGGGGTTTTCACGCGTCTTGTCCTGGTTGCTAGATTTTGTTCTCTAAAAATACCTACCTGCTTGAAATACTATGTGCAGTCGCGTTCAAATATGGATTCAGTCATAGACAGCCGATACTTGCTGACTTAAATTATATTTTTTATTAGTAAATAAAAGAAAGAAAGAAACACCTTTAGGAGTAAGATCACAGGCACGGTAGAAATCCTCTCAGATCTCTTAAAGTACTAAGTACAGTAGGTACTAATGACAGTGGTGACAACGAACTGGAAAACGAAGTACTATAGGATGGCCTCCATCCAGGCACGTTCCTATCGTGCGTGACTTACGAGGCAATGCTTTGTTATAGGTGATGGTTACCACTTAACATCAGGTGGGCCATCTGCTTGTTTCATCAACTAGTTGTATAAAAAAAAAAATAACCGATAGACCATAAAAATATCACGAGGAGTTGGTGAATGAAAAAGGCTCTAAATCATTCTTCCTGGAATGGGAATGCCTATTTCGAGCAGTGGACTTCTTCAAGAAAGAAAGATTTGATAATGAAGCTGAAACTGGCAGCCAAAAAGTAGCAGCCAAACGTCCAGGGCCGGACTAAGTGTGAAATACCATTTCAAAAATGAAATTTCTATAACTATATGTCAGCTATAGTATCATAATGATGTGTGGTATATAGTGTATGTGGTGTATGGTGTTGCAAGAGTCCAGGAAATAGAAAAAACGTGTATTTTTTTAAAGTTTTTTTTTATAAGTTTTGTAATTGATTCCGCTCCCTTAAAATTCATGCTTACATCCATAACAGATCTCCACTGGAAGGTCTCCAGCAATTTTCATAAAATTCTATCGTTGCAAGAGTCCAAGAAATCGAAAAAACTTTTTTTTTTCAATATTTTATAACTTTTGTTTTTGATTCCGCTCCCTCAAAATTCATGCTCAGATCCATAACAGACCTCCATGGGAAGGTCTATAGCAATTTTCAGAAAATTCTACCGTTGCAGGAGTCCGGAGATAGTAACAGCCAAATCGAAAAATGACTTATTTTTAAATATTTTATAACTTTTGTTTTTGATTCCGCTCCCTCAAAATTCATGCTAACATCCATTAAAGACCTTCATTGGAAGGTCTCCAGTGATTTTCAGAAAATTCTGTCGTTGCAAGAGTCTAGGAAATAGAAAAAACGTGTATTATATTTAAGTTTTTTTTTATAACTTTTGTAATTGATTCCGCTCCCTTAAAATGCATGCATACATCCATAACAGACCTCCATTGGAAGGTCTCCAGCAATTTTTAGAAAATTCTATCGTTGCAAGAGTTCAGAAAATCGAAAAAACTTTTTTTTTTTAAATATATTATAACTTTTGTTTTTAATTCCGCTCCCTCAAAATTCATGCTCAGATCCATAATAGACCTCCACTGGAAGATCTCTAACAATTTTCAAAAAAATCTATCGTTGCAGGAGTCCAGGAGATAGTAGCAGCCAAATCGAAAAATGACTTTTTTAAAAGTTTTGGACTCCTGCAACAATATAAATTTCTGAAAATTGCTAGAGACCTCCTTATGGAGGTCTGTTATGGATGTAAGCATGAATTATGAGGGAGCAGAATCAAAAACAAAAGTTATAATATATTGAAAAAAAAAGTCATTTTTTGATTTGGCTGTTACTATATCCTGGACTCCTGCAACGGTAGAATTTTCTGAAAATTTCTATAGACCTTCCCATGGAGGTCTGTTATGGATCTGAGCATGAATTTTGAGGGAGCGGAATCAAAAACAAAAGTTATAAAATACTAGCGGCCTGTCCCAGCGTGGCATGGGTGGTCATACATTTTTTGAACATTTTAGGATAAACTTAGACCGTGGGTTCGAGCCTCGCGTCTACTTATTTCATACATTTGCACGCGCTTTTCCTTGAGTGAGTGAAATCGCAACCCGCGCGTGACCCGTGGACCCGTTAACATTTTTAATTTCGTCATATCTTTTGAATGGAATGTCCGATTCGAAAAATTTAAGAAGTAATCTATAGGTATTGAAACCGTCTTAATTATGAAATGATTTATTTGGATAAGGATTAACACCAAGGTACAAATAAAGACCCTTTTCTAGCGGAGGCATTTCAATTATTTTTTTATAATAAAAGAACACTCATTGTGACATAACTATAATAGTTAGACATATGCTGTCGCGACATTTTTTGTAGATGATGACGTGTTCTACATAATCGTAGTACATTATTTTGTTCTAACTTCAATAGTTTTCGCAGCGCACGCGATGTAAGGTTTTATTTTTCCACCTTGGGTTACATTATTGAAGTTTTAGTAAGGATCCCTGATTTTTTTGAAAATATAATATAGCCTATGTTACTCAGGGATAATGTAGCATTCTAATGGTGAAAGAATTTTTGAAATCGGACCAGTAGTTTTTGAGCCTATTCGTTACATACAAAAATACAAAAATACAAATGTTACCTCTTTATAATATTAGTGTAGATTAAAAAAAAAGTCATTTTTCGATTTGGCTGTTACTATCTCCTGGACTCCTGCAACGGTAGAATTTTCTGAAAATTGCTATAGACCTTCCCATGGAGGTCTATTATGGATCTGAGTATGAATTTTGAGGGAGCGGAATTAAAAACAAAAGTTATAATATATTTAAAAAAAAAAAGTTTTTTCGATTTTCTGAACTCTTGCAACGATAGAATTTTCTAAAAATTGCTGGAGACCTTCCAATGGAGGTCTGTTATGGATGTATGCATGAATTTTAAGGGAGCGGAATCAATTACAAAATTTATAAAAGAAAACTTTAAAAAAATACACGTTTTTTCTATTTCCTAGACTCTTGCAACGACAGAATTTTCTGAAAATCACTGGAGACCTTCCAATGAAGGCCTTTAATGGATGTTAGCATGAATTTTGAGGGAGCGGAATCAAAAACAAAAGTTATAAAATATTTAAAAAAAGTCATTTTTCGATTTGGCTGTTACTATCTCCTGGACTCCTGCAACGGTAGAATTTTCTGAAAATTGCTATAGACCTTCCTATGGAGGTCTATTATAGATCTGAGCATGAATTTTGAGGGAGCGGAATTAAAAACAAAAGTTATAATATATTGAAAAAAAAAAAGTTTTTTCGATTTTCTGAACTCTTGCAACGATAGAATTTTCTAAAAATTGCTGGAGACCTTCCAATGGAGGTCTGTTATGGATGTATGCATGAATTTTAAGGGAGCGGAATCAATTACAAAAGTTATAAAAGAAAACTTTAAAAAAATACACGTTTTTTCTATTTCCTAGACTCTTGCAACGACAGAATTTTCTGAAAATCACTGGAGACCTTTCAATGAAGGCCTTTAATGGATGTTAGCATGAATTTTGAGGGAGCGGAATCAAAAACAATAGTTATAAAATATTTAAAAAAAGTCATTTTTAGATTTGGCTGTTACTATCTCCTGGACTCCTGCAACGGTAGAATTTTCTGAAAATCACTGGAGACCTTCCAATGAAGGCCTTTAATAGATGTTAGCATGAATTTTGAGGGAACGGAATCAAAAACAAAAGTTATAAAATATTTAAAAAAAGTCATTTTTAGATTTGGCTGTTACTATCTCCTGGACTCCTGCAACGGTAGAATTTTCTGAAAATTGCTATAGACCTTCCCATGGAGGTCTATTATGGATCTGAGTATGAATTTTGAGGGAGCGGAATTAAAAACAAAAGTTATAATATATTGAAAAAAAAAAAGTTTTTTCGATTTTCTGGACTCTTGCAACGATAGAATTTTCTAAAAATTGCTGAAGACCTTCCAACGGAGGTCTGTTATGGATGTATGCATGAATTTTAAGGGAGCGGAATCAATTACAAAATTTTTAAAAGAAAACTTTAAAAAAATACACGTTTTTTCTATTTCCTAGACTCTTGCAACGACAGAATTTTCTGAAAATCACTGGAGACCTTCCAATGAAGGCCTTTAATGGATGTTAGCATGAATTTTGAGGGAGCGGAATCAAAAACAAAAGTTATAAAATATTTAAAAAAAGTCATTTTTAGATTTGGCTGTTACTATCTCCTGGACTCCTGCAACGGTAGAATTTTCTGAAAATTGCTATAGACCTTCCCATGGAGGTCTATTATGGATCTAAGTATGAATTTTGAGGGAGCGGAATTAAAAACAAAAGTTATAATATATTGAAAAAAAAAAAGTTTTTTCGATTTTCTGGACTCTTACAACGATAGAATTTTCTAAAAATTGCTGGAGACCTTCCCATGGAGGTCTGTTATGGATGTAAGCATGAATTATGAGGGAACGGAATCAAAAACATAAGTTATAAAATATTTAAAAAAAAGTCATTTTTCGATTTGGCTGTTACTATCTCCTGGACTCCTGCAACGGTAGAATTTTCTGAAAATTGCTATAGACCTTCCCATGGAGGTCTATTATGGATCTGAGTATGAATTTTGAGGGAGCGGAATTAAAAACAAAAGTTATAATATATTGAAAAAAAAAAGTTTTTTCGATTTTCTGGACTCTTGCAACGATAGAATTTTCTAAAAATTGCTGGAGACCTTCCCATGGAGGTCTGTTATGGATGTAAGCATGAATTATGAGGGAGCGGAATCAAAAACATAAGTTATAAAATATTTAAAAAAAGTCATTTTTCGATTTGGCTGTTACTATCTCCTGGACTCCTGCAACGGTAGAATTTTCTGAAAATTGCTATAGACCTTCCCATGGAGGTCTATTATGGATCTGAGTATGAATTTTGAGGGAGCGGAATTAAAAACAAAAGTTATAATATATTGAAAAAAAAAAAGTTTTTTCGATTTTCTGGACTCTTGCAACGATAGAATTTTCTAAAAATTGCTGGAAACCTTCCAATGGAGGTCTGTTATGGATGTATGCATGAATTTTAAGGGAGCGGAATCAATTACAAAATTTATAAAAGAAAACTTTAAAAAAATACACGTTTTTTCTATTTCCTAGACTCTTGCAACGACAGAATTTTCTGAAAATCACTGGAGACCTTCCAATGAAGGCCTTTAATGGATGTTAGCATGAATTTTGAGGGAGCGGAATCAAAAACAAAAGTTATAAAATATTTAAAAAAAGTCATTTTTAGATTTGGCTGTTACTATCTCCTGGACTCCTGCAACGGTAGAGTTTTCTGAAAATTGCTATAGACCTTCCTATGGAGGTCTATTATGGATCTGAGCATGAATTTTGAGGGAGCGGAATTAAAAACAAAAGTTATAATATATTGAAAAAAAAAAAGTTTTTTCGATTTTCTGGACTCTTACAACGATAGAATTTTCTAAAAATTGCTGGAGACCTTCCCATGGAGGTCTGTTATGGATGTAAGCATGAATTATGAGGGAGCGGAATCAAAAACATAAGTTATAAAATATTTAAAAAAAAGTCATTTTTCGATTTGGCTGTTACTATCTCCTGGACTCCTGCAACGGTAGAATTTTCTGAAAATTGCTATAGACCTTCCCATGGAGGTCTATTATGGATCTGAGTATGAATTTTGAGGGAGCGGAATTAAAAACAAAAGTTATAATATATTGAAAAAAAAAAAGTTTTTTCGATTTTCTGGACTCTTGCAACGATAGAATTTTCTAAAAATTGCTGGAGACCTTCCCATGGAGGTCTGTTATGGATGTAAGCATGAATTATGAGGGAGCGGAATCAAAAACATAAGTTATAAAATATTTAAAAAAAGTCATTTTTCGATTTGGCTGTTACTATCTCCTGGACTCCTGCAACGGTAGAATTTTCTGAAAATTGCTATAGACCTTCCCATGGAGGTCTATTATGGATCTGAGTATGAATTTTGAGGGAGCGGAATTAAAAACAAAAGTTATAATATATTGAAAAAAAAAAAGTTTTTTCGATTTTCTGGACTCTTGCAACGATAGAATTTTCTAAAAATTGCTGGAAACCTTCCAATGGAGGTCTGTTATGGATGTATGCATGAATTTTAAGGGAGCGGAATCAATTACAAAATTTATAAAAGAAAACTTTAAAAAAATACACGTTTTTTCTATTTCCTAGACTCTTGCAACGACAGAATTTTCTGAAAATCACTGGAGACCTTCCAATGAAGGCCTTTAATGGATGTTAGCATGAATTTTGAGGGAGCGGAATCAAAAACAAAAGTTATAAAATATTTAAAAAAAGTCATTTTTAGATTTGGCTGTTACTATCTCCTGGACTCCTGCAACGGTAGAGTTTTCTGAAAATTGCTATAGACCTTCCTATGGAGGTCTATTATGGATCTGAGCATGAATTTTGAGGGAGCGGAATTAAAAACAAAAGTTATAATATATTGAAAAAAAAAAAGTTTTTTCGATTTTCTGGACTCTTGCAACGATAGAATTTTCTAAAAATTGCTGGAAACCTTCCAATGGAGGTCTGTTATGGATGTATGCATGAATTTTAAGGGAGCGGAATCAATTACAAAATTTATAAAAGAAAACTTTAAAAAAATACACGTTTTTTCTATTTCCTAGACTCTTGCAACGACAGAATTTTCTGAAAATCACTGGAGACCTTCCAATGAAGGCCTTTAATGGATGTTAGCATGAATTTTGAGGGAGCGGAATCAAAAACAAAAGTTATAAAATATTTAAAAAAAGTCATTTTTAGATTTGGCTGTTACTATCTCCTGGACTCCTGCAACGGTAGAGTTTTCTGAAAATTGCTATAGACCTTCCTATGGAGGTCTATTATGGATCTGAGCATGAATTTTGAGGGAGCGGAATTAAAAACAAAAGTTATAATATATTGAAAAAAAAAAAGTTTTTTCGATTTTCTGGACTCTTGCAACGATAGAATTTTCTAAAAATTGCTGGAGACCTTCCAATGGAGGTCTGTTATGGATGTATGCATGAATTTTCAGGGAGCGGAATCAATTACAAAAGTTATAAAAAAAACTTTACGTTTTTTCCATTTTCTAGACTCTTGCAACGACAGAATTTTCTGAAAATCACTGGAGACCTTCCAATGAAGGTCTTTAATAGATGTTAGCATGAATTTTGAGGGAGCGGAATCAAAAACAAAAGTTATATAAAATATAAAAATAAGTCATATTAGATTTGGCTGCTACCATCTCCTGGACTCCTGCAACGATAGAATTTTCTGAAAATTGCTAGAGACCTTCCCATGGAGGTCTGTTATAGATCTAAGCATGAATATTGAGGGAGCGGAATCAAAAACAATAGTTATGAAATATTTAAAAAAAAAGATTTCCTGATTGATTTCCTGGACTCCTGCAACGATAGAATTTCCTGAAAATTACTGGAGACCCTATAATTGATGTCTTGTATAGACCTAAGCTTGAATTTCGACAGAGCGCAATCCAAAACTAATGAATTCCTAAAAGAAGACAACTGTTGTCGGAGTATTTTGTATTATTAAAAGTTTTTTTGATCCTGTTGGGGCATAAATGGTATCACAATTGTTGCTAGAACTGACACCTAGCGTTAAATAGATAAGTTTAGAAATTTTAATTATAATATTCGTAAGTCTTAATTCGGCCCTGGATTTTTATGTTTGGCTGCTACTATTTGGCTGCCAGTTTCAGCTTCATATTTGATAGTCGAAAGAAGAAAGAAAGAGGTCGGTTTGAAGGGTGTGGTTACCGGTGAAATTACAGACATATGAGGCTTAAAATCTATATGCCTCAAGTTGATGGATACGGAACAGTGCATAGCACAGCATGTTCATATCGTATCGTATAAAAAAAGGTAGATAGGTACTACATTCATTTGAAAATAAAAGTAGTAGGTAATACCTAACCAGTTGAATAGATATAAATAGAGCAATCAGAACGAGGAGCATGGCGACTGTCATTTTAAGATAAGCTGGATAACACAAACACTCGTAAATATAAATTACTCTATCACGCCACTTCAACGTGTTTTATTCTATCACCCTTTCATCCATAACACCATTTTAATTTTCTATTTATTTACTTACCTACAAAAAAACGATATATAGCTCACAGTTAACACCAAAATAAAATTAGGTACCTTTTATACAGGGTGTCCCAAAAAGTAGTGATAAGCGGAAGTCCAGAGATAGAGCACCACTTGGGGTACCCGAATCACCCCATGTAGGTATGTTCAGCGATTTTTCATAGTTTTCGAGTTATGAATTTTTTCTGAATTTTTGACAACTTTCGACGTGAAAAAATCTAATATGAAAATTCGAAGACTTTTTCGAGATTTTTTTGCAACTGTATCTCCATGAGTATATACTTTTATGCATTATAAAACATTCAGCTGCGTACTTTGATGAAATTTATGAAAATGTTGGTGTAAATGTAAAGTGACAAATTTACGTTCGATGAATTATGACTCAAATTTTCAAATTTTTATTCAAAATCAAAACAGGTGTCTTCATGGTTCCTAAGTCATGGTCTCAAGAATAAAGACTCTCAGCTTTCATAATCATTATAAAAAGTAGTACTTAATAGGCCACTTTGGCTAAAATCGGCCTTCAAAGACATCGAGGTGGAAAATTCTTAAAATTAGCCATCTGATTGAAATACAAAACTAACGAGACTAACAATTACAGTGGTTACAAAAAATTCAATATTTGCTGAAAAAACATGATCGAAGCTACCTTTTACTTTAATTATCTTTGTTTACTTACCGGGTAAACAAATATTTAAGTAAAAGGTAAACTTTACCCACTCAAAGACTAAAGAGACACAATAGTAATCTTTGTACACGTCTTGATCATTATGTAACTACGTGGTACTTAAACAATTACCTACATTATGTATGCTAGGTACATAAGTATGTAACTAGTTAAATACAAATTCCCATTCGCTTGCCATGTGAATAAAACCTGTTTTATAAAACGATACGAGGGCATTCATAAATTATTGCGAGGAGTTACATTAGAACAGTAGGTACAACACAAACCATAGGTAACATACCTAGGTAAATACAACCCAAATAAAGGTTGTTGCCTGTTCTTCTAGGCTCGGTCACGTCAAGTCACGTGGAACTGGCACCTAGATTCACGTTATAAGACGTTTCAAAGCTCAGACGAAATATTTCCTCCAAGTTTCAAAGTGACCCTTAGGATTCTTCTTCTTCTTCTTTTCTTTGTTTCTGTCAGTCATTTTGGCAGACAATTTTGGCGGTGTCAAGTGATATAGATAAAATAAATACTAATAGTCCAGTCAAGTCGGCCGTCATTTCCTTTGAAGAAAATGGAGGCGGTTTTCTTCAAAACATTCGAAACATTTTCGGTCAAATAAGGATATTGCATAATACACTTTCATTCCAAATGTTTACACTTCGCGCTAAGACGTGTAGTGTTGATTAAAATACCATCGGAATTACAAAACACAACTTAAAATAACACAAGAAAAACCAATTAAAAAGAAAAACCTATGCTGCTTCCCAAAATGTCAGAAAACGAATTTGATTGTGATTCAATTGAAGAAATACCTTTTGAGTTTGAAAATAATGATTGTTGAAACTTGGAACTGAACTAGCTCTAGCTTAAAAAACTCTAGGAGTCAAACAGTCAAACCGTGTTTATGGTGAGGAACTGGAAGGTAGATTCACCTAGATTACAAAACGTTTCAAAGTGATTGTAATAAAAAAACATACAGGAACGGAAAAAGTAGGTATATAGATAACGGATTTTTAACCTATACATATGTATAGGGTAAAAATCTCTTTTTATCTTTTTATAGCAAGTGACAACGGGCTATTTAAAAATAATGATAATTTCTATAAAGGACGTTGGGAATCGTATAACGGAACTAAAATGAAGCTGTGCAGGACACCCTGGCAAGGAGAGGTGATGACAGGTGGAGTAAGGCGCTAACTGAATGGCGCCCAAGAGCTGGGTGTGGCTGGGTGTAGAAACGTCGGTCGTCCAGCAGATGATCTTACAAACATCGTGGGCAAGAGCTGGATGAGACAAGCGCAGGATCGTCAACGTTGGGCGAATACAGAGATACCTATACCCAGCAGTGGGTGCAATCGGGCTGTGGATGATGATTATGATAAATTCAAAATCCGAACTAATTTAAATAAGCAGTTGTCTTTTATTAACTAACGATGATAATAATTTAGTAGGTTATTATTCACCTTGAACTTCATCGCCGATCACGCCGACTTCGCGTGAGTTTGCACTCCGAAACTGATTATGCATTCCTATAGGTGTGTCGTGTGACTAACTAGTAAGTAGGTAGGTACAATGCCTAGCTTAGTATAATAATGTTTACACACTTTATCGTGATTATACAATCGGGAAACAGGTAGTTTGTGCTTTAAACTTCAGTAAACTCAAAAGCATAAATTTACAGAAGCCTGTATATTTTAATTGTTTTTTTTAATTTGAATTAAAAAAAATTGAGATTGCATGTGCGAAGACAAAGGTAAGTAACATGATGTATTAAACTTGTTGTTAATGTAAATAGATAGAAGATAACCTATTATTTCATTCAGATAACCTAAAGTCAAAATGTAATACAGGTTAGGTATGACAGCGGGCAATGCTTCAACTTTAAAAATACATGGGTTATTAATTTTCTACCTATACTTGCTCTTTTACTTTGGTTACATAACTGGTTTTTAGGGTTCCGAACCCAAAGGGTAAAACGGGACCCTTTATTACTAAGACTCCGCTGTCCGTCCGTCTGTCTGTCCGTCTGTCACCAGGCTGTTTCTCATGAACCGTGATAGTATTAATGAAACCCACACAAGACCCCCCCCTCTCTTTTTATGTTCAGTCCTGTCCATCCCAAGGTTGCCTGGAAGAGATCGCTGTTAGCGATAAGGCCGTCCATTGTCTTACTATAATGAGAAGGAAATCAAGAAGGGCATCATGTTCTTTTTTTTTATACATTAAGCTGATGGAATAAGCAGATGTGGCCCACCTGATGTTAAGTGTTACATCACCTATAACAAAGTCACGCACGATAGGAACGTGCCCTACGATACACTGCCCTGCGGGCATCAAAGAGGGTCCTGTATTGCACATGAAACAACTAATAAATGGAAATCCAAGGGCCGCGCTTTCTTTTCCGTCGAAAATAACGTTTCATAATCGGCTGGTTCGAGAACATTGAAACTTGGGTTTGGTAATTGAGATATTTTCGCAACATTGCCGCCATGCTCGTGCAATAACCAATGAAGAGTGAAACCTTTCAGATCTAGACTAGAACATTCTGAGCGAGTTAGGAACACATTTCAATGATAGCTTGCTATATTTATAATATTAAAAGTGGTATATGTATTTACAAAAAAAAAAAGTATTTATGTAGTATATCAGCTATCTGGTTTCCATATCGCAAGCTTTGGCTTAGTTTGGGGTGAGATAGTGCTGTGTGGAATGTTCACCAATATTTATTTATTTGAGCGATGACAACTGCTTATGTAGGTACCACTCGCTCGCACATGTTAACATTTTGAGAAATATAAATTAGCTCCGTACCCCAAGTATGAGTTGAGTTTACCATATTTGGTTTTTGTTCCGTGTTCATTGCGGGTTTTGTATAAAGACGCGATAGAGATACCGATACGGAACTTTATGTTCTGCTACTAATTTTCATCATACTTGCAACTTAAAGTTCCATATCGGTATCTCTATCGCGTCTTCATACATAACCCGCAATGAACACGGAACAAGAACGAAAAACGAAAAACCAAATATAGTAAACACAACTCATACTTGGGGTACTGTTCGTGTGAAGCGATTGCCATCCAAACTTTTATAGTAGTAGGGCTCGTCGGGGAAGAACTACCACCATGCCTATTTCAAATCGCAAATAACGAATTTCGGTAATTATCCTAACAAAGGTTAATCAAAAATACATATAACTTTGATCCTACCAAGTTTTCTTAAAGTCTCACATAAGTACAAGATGTTTACTATTTCCTCGGTGATGCGATTCCTATCTAAAGAGTAAACAAAAAGTCCTTATTCCTATCATTTTCGGTACCTACAAGTGTCATCTACTTACGTCATAATAATATCAACGATTGTTTATCCATGATCACATAGCGTGGAACTCTCGTGATTATATCATAACTGCAAATGCTATGTGATAAAGAACTCCCTCTATTATAGGTAAGTACTCAGTAATTCATCGATTAGACATTACTTTGTGAGTATATCTTTTATTCTCTATTCTATTTCTTCAAGCCTGTCAATCCAAGATTGGCGACAATCTCCAAATCAACGATTTAGATTGCTTTTTCTTATGTTTTTTCTTGAAATAAATTAAGAAGGTACTCAGTTCTCATAAAATAGTGACAACGACCCGGTCTGATGATGGAGCCAAGGTCTGTTCAACTTGGTTACCATACCAAGTTAGTAGGCGGTAGTCAGAAAATAGTCCAAACATAATGTTTGGACTTGGCCTCTAACTACCACCTGCTTAAAGTTTTGGTGCGTTCGTCGGGTCGCATCACGAGATCTCAGTTCGGGGCGAACCACTAGTTTATTCTGTGTTTTTTATGATATCACAAAACGCGCCACTGATCCCGGTCTATGTCTCTTCTCATTCAGCTACATCTCGTATCGTCACTGATCCTTGTCAGAATGCATCTACCTGTTACACTCACGTTGCGGGGCTATCCAAATGATTTTTTGTTGCTAGCCCGAATTATACATTTACTACAAAATGTCGCTATGGTATGTCCAAAAATATTTTGATGTTCCTCTACGATTGTCCCTCGGACATCCTCAAAGAGTCTTGAAATCGTTCTTGGCAAAAAGATACATATCTCTGGATCAATATCCATGACAATTCATGCCTAAGGATCAAAGTCGTGAAGCTGTTTTCCGAAATGAGTGTGTTTGTGATAAATCCCAAATTGTTCAATAAAGTGACTTCAGTCACCTTCAGTCAAGCGGACAATGTGTTCTCTGAAGCCAAATTAAGGCGGCTGTACACATGCCTGTAAAATGGAACAGTACCGGGCATGCTTGATAACGGCATGTAGAAGTTACTGGCGCAATGTGGATAGATTTGCAAGTTAGTTTAGTTTACGTCCTTGCATGCCGGTATTTGCCGGTTTCGTAGCCCCCCGCGTTGCCTGCCTGACAGATGCCTGTAGCTGACAGATAATCATAGTTGGGCTAACTACTTGCGTGGCAGATACAGGCATGCCAGTTAGCGTATGCACATGGAAGTAGGTGGCATGTGCAAGTAGCTTTTATGCAAGTGTGCCAGCTACAGTCATGTGTATTCCCTACTCTTGTAAATATCAATTTGCAGAATTAACCTCACTTCATTCAGCTGCCCTTTAATTGTAGACGTCAAAAAAACTGGTAGTATTCTTGACCGGCCAGAGCCGGTGCCAGAGAAGTGTCTCTTTTTGTACTTTTTTGGTTATTAAACCAAAAAAATACAGTACTACAGCAACAGTTATCACATAAAAAGTGAATTACTTAATACTTTTTAATTTGTTCCATGTTAATCTACTAGGTCAGTTAAGTAGCTACCTACTTACTAAGATATTGTTGTATCTTGTTATCTTTTAAGCTCATAAGTACCTACCCCCCATTTGAGATAGCGTTTTGTTTGCTTCTACTATTCTGTTTCTATTTTTAATTTGCAACGAAGTATTTAAATAGTATCTAACAACGATAACGTACTCAAATATTTTAGATGTGACTTTGCAATCAAGAACAACCTTCACCATCACAGTATCACGCCACCATTTTATAATTTACTAGCGACCCGCCTCGGTTTCGCATGGTTATTGTGGGTTATCCTTAAGAGATTATGATTGTATTATGCATATAAACCTTCCTCTTGAATCACTCTTTCTATATAAAAAAACCGCATCAAAATCCGTTGTGTAGTTTTAAAGATTTAAGCATACATAGGTACATATATAGGGACAGAGAAAGCGACTTTGTTTTATACTATGTAGTTATCTGCATCCCATACACGTAGGTACCTACTGGTTGTACTGGTCCACCTTCTAGAGCTTTCATAGCAGCTGATGTTTTATCTGTGGCCGAACTCCTTTTTTCGCATTATGCGATCGAAAGCTGGGTCATACAACTACGTTGTATTCTGTGGTTTGTAGTGACGTTACCCATGTCGGTACCGGGATATAGAGATCTGGCAAAATCGTAAACAGTTTTACAAGTAAAGTATACAGAATCTTATCAACCACTAGGGTATTGTTCTGTAACAATAATTCACACAGGTGAAAGCTGACTCCGCAATGAGTCTATTACCTACATTATGCCGTTTTTGTTACACCTATAGAATAAAATACACAAAATCGCATAATGTTACAGTATTCGCAAGACGAAGCTAAATTCTAATGGATATTGTTCATTGCTCTCATTTTTATTACCAATGCAGTTTAATTACTTACTTTCACGGCATTTTTTTATATTCAACCAAATAAAATAAATATCAAAAACAAATACATATATATAAAATACAAAACTATGTGAGTCACAAAAAGTAGGAGAATTAAACTATGCACCTGTCCACATAAACCGTTAACTTTGAGCTGCGGAATAACTGCAATAAGCTTTTGTCGCGTCAAGCCTTTGTCTCGATTTTGAGTCATTAGTTTACTTCAAAATTGTGGAGTTACTAAGCACCTATCTAGTTTAGAATGATTTACGATGGGCATGACTGTATTTGCAGAGTATAATTCCAGATTAGTTAGATTAGTTAAGGCAGTTCTTCTGACTGCCAAATAGCTCCTCAACTATGAATGAACCATAAATGTATGACAAAATGCGACACATGGAAGCACAACACTACAGGTTCGGGTGGCCTACGTGACGAGAACCGCGTGTCGTATCAGTCGGGAGGGGAGGCCGGCCGGTTTGTTTTGCTGCGTGCGCATCTGTAGTGATGGGCGGCACATCTGTACGATAAAAAGTTTATCGATAACTGGTTTTAGTGCACGAGGACCACTAAAATTCTATAAAGTATCTGCTGCATGAGTATAACTTATCGAAAAAAGTAACTGTTACTACCTAGCGGTAGGTAGGTACCTATGTATTTTTAATTGAATAAGCTAGTGTTTTAGAATTTTCATTTAAAATCGGGGTTTTGTAGTAGCTAGTACCTAAATAGCTTTATCATTATAAGATAGGTAAGGTACCTACTACCTGAGTATTATCTAGCCTAAGTATATTACTTTTATCATTTTATATCGCTTATAACTAACTTAAGCTGAAACGAAAATCATAGGTAATTAATTAGGCAGGTAAGTATACTAATGATTTTTGTGAGATTACTAGGTATAACTAGCTTATTTCTTTAACTGCATAGGTTAGGCTGCAGTATGCTAATGTAAAAATGAATAGGCACTAACTTTTGTTTGACTTAGGTATAAGAAAAATGATTAATATAGGTATTTGAAAAGATGATAGGTACTTAGGTACCTAGGTAGGTAGGCGTTAAGAACTGCGTAGGTATTCTATTCATGTAACTGCTTCTGCAATGTAGTAACTATTTATAAAATACTAGGGACCCGCCCCGGCTTCGCACGGTTATTGTGGGTTGTGGGTTATCCCTAAGAGATTATGCTTGTATTATGCATATAAATATAAACCTTCCTCTTGAATCACTCTTTCTATAAAAAAACCGCATCAAAATCCGTTGCGTAGTTTTAAAGATTTAAGCATACATAGGGATATAGGGACAGAGAAAGCGACTTTGTTTTATACTATGTAGTGACGAGTTAATTGGAAAACCTCAATTGGAAAACAACAATATCTATCACATGATATAATTATAATCAGGTCATCCTTTGATCAATCTAATGTAGCATGAAAAACATGTTAAAGCCTATCTTTCCGTTTTTGCAGAAGAGTCTAACGAACAAGATAAGAGCGTCGATATCGATAAAACAAATGTAAACATTAGAGACAGCATTACTGTGGCTCAGTAAGAAGGCGAAGCAAAACACAACAAAGAATCAGTCGGTCATATCCATTCGTTGGGAACAGACGACAAACACTTCTGACAAACGCTTTATACATTTAATGAATTAAATAACTGTTTTGAAGAATATATTTACTGAAAGTTTTAAAACGAAAGTTGAAAATCAAGATTTCGAAGATGTATTCATCCAAAAAAGGCTTGGAAAGGATCCTTCAAATCTACAAGAACGAGATACGCCGGCACATTAGCAAGACGACCAGCGTCACAAATTCCGATGCTATGGCACCAAGACTGGACCAGCCTTCATCTAAGATGCCACAAGTTGAAGAAGTGGGACTACCGAAGAAACTGCTCAAGTTGCAGAAATATCACAGGTTAGTGAACTCGATTGAACTCTCGTTTGCGCAATAGGATACATAGAAGCCATGCATTTTCTAAACAAGTCTGTACTTATTAGCTAAACAATAGGTTACCCTCATTGTTTAGCATGAGTGAATAATAATGGAACGATTGTAGCTGATGTGAGCGAACAGTTGGTTTTGAATCAAGTATTTTATCAATTAGTTACTTATTTAAAGTAACTTTCCAGAGCGTGGGGAAGTTTAAACTTCATTAAATTCTCACCACTGGCTGGTAATTGTGGTTCAATGTAAATAATGATAAAACCGGTTAGCCAAGACGCACCTAATCATCTAGTTGGCTAGGCAACAAGCAGTAATAGATTTATAATGCAATAGTAAACAAATGAATGTGTACTACCTTGCTTAGTGCATTTGTGCAAATCGTAAAGAGAGAAAGATAAACCTCTGTGGAACTCTTATAATACGCTTTTGTTCTATCTTATTGAATAGTATTCAGAAGCTAACACAAAGAAACTACCTATCAATGAAACTCTGTACTTACCTGAGCATTTATTGTCTGTCATGCTACTAAGTATTGTTTTTAATCGCTCGCAATTCCGAAACTTTGAGGATCAATAATATTTTACAACTTTTAAGAGGGTTACAAAAACAAAGATACTAACATAAATACAACCAATTTTCTGGAACAAAAGTCACTACATTGTTCTAAATTATTTTTGTAAGCCTCTTTGCATTTGTCATCCGCATTGTTTCCGCAGAACAAGTACCTATTGACTGTTTTGTGGTTTCTCTGCATAGATACCTGTCGACACTAACACCGCAAGAGCTGCCGATGGCTACCCGTGGACTGGCCGTGTCCAAGGACCAGTCCAGGGAGTTTATGGCTTGCTTCCCGGACATTGTGAGGGAGCTCACAGAGAGCGGCAAGCACATCGATGTGCCCGAAGCCAGCAAATGGTTGGCCAAGGTACGTTGAGTGCTAGTCGAAATTGGTATCTTTGTATAGCTTAGACTAGTTTCTAACCGAGAGAGAGTACCTATGTTTATGTATGATAATAACATAATTATGTTAACATTATTAAACGACCGTCTTGAGCCTTAAATGACCGACGTGAGTATTTTGTGTTATAAGTAGGAGCCAGGCGAAATAGTAGGTACAAGTGTAGGTTGTACTATTTCGCATTTTCAGACTACCGATATTATAGGTACTAATGTAATACTGCGACAATTGCATAAGAATATAAAAGGAAAACAGGCGTATTAAATTGTGAATTCATTAAGTAATTGATATTATTCGATAAGTACGACGCAAATTTATTTATATTTCTTATGTAAATGTTATAAAACATTACAAAGGTAACTTGAGGAATCCGTGAGTTGATACTGATAACAGAGTACCTACAGACCTTTCCGTATTATTGTTTACATGTTGAATCCAGGACCAAGGAAATAGTAATCATGACCAATGATAACATGACAGGATGTTGCGAGTTATTTTGAGAGCTTGTTGACACGCCTATATTGCTAGAGATTCTGATTTTACACATATGGACCAGGATAATCAACGCAATACATTTTGACCTTTTTCTATAGTATTTCGAATAAGTACTTGTTGATCGAGTGAGCGAAGCGAACGAAGATCTTAGTTTCAACTTGGGCGATTTGTCATTTTATGTATGTATGTATGTATGTATGTATGTATGTTTGTCTGGCGATAACTTTAGAACCGTTGATCCGATCTGCATGAAATTTGATATGTCGATAGCTTGTACTTGAGAAATTTACTGGTAAGTATATGAGTAAAATCAGATGAAGGGTTTTTGAGATATGGGGTTTTTTAAGGGGGCAAAAATAAAAAAAGTTACATAAAAAAATCAAGTTACATGTCATATTAAAGGGCTTTGTTTGTACATTCCAAAACAATTTTTACTTTTTTTTTGAGACGCTTGGTTTTTGAGATAAATCAAAATAAGTTAAATTAAGATAACCAGCGATCCAAGAGCTCCCATCTCTAAGAGTTTCGTTGACATCAAGGTTTTTCTACTGGTCGGTCAGTTCCTTTGCTTTTTCTTATTTTTTTTTCTTGAATTAAATTAAGAAGGTACTCAGTTCTTATAAAATGGTGACGAAGACCAGGTCTGATGATGGAGCCAAGGTCTGTTCAACGGAACTCTTCAATAAATAGGCCAATAGTGTTGAAACTTGGTTTCCATACCAAGTTAGTAGGCGGTAGTCAGAAAAAAGTCCAAAGATAATGTTTGGATTTGCCTCTGACTACTACCTACTCAAAGTTTTGATGCGTTCGTCGGGTCGCATCACGAGATCTCAGTTCGGGGCGAACTACTAGTAATAAATACTTCTTCAATGTCTGTGTGAACATACAAGTACCTAGTTAGTTTAGAAAACTAGAAAAGCAAGTTAACACAACGTCTATTTCTGGAATGGACTTCGTACCAGCTAGGTACTTAAGGTATAAGGCCTTACGTGGGTACTATTATTTATTCTTCGCTTTAGCTCTCTAGGTATTGCTAAACACAGCTGTTAGCTCAGGTCGTCTCGGACAAATTCAAAAACAAGTATTTAAGTACCTACTTGTATCGTATGATTATGGTAATTGTCATTATAACTTTTTTGTGTCATATTCGTAGTACTACAATTATGAACAACCTTACATAGAAGGATTATTTGGATATGTTTATCAAGCTAAAATAAACTTGCTAATAACTACTAAAATTATTGGACATTGTCAATAACATTAGCCATAAACATATGCGAAAATATAGAAAATCAATATTTTGTGTGTTCGTTTTAGCAATGTCGTTTTTGGGCACCGGTTTCCATACCGGTTATTCTTCGCAGCTCTGATAAACCGACATCGTTATTTTTTATGTGGCTCGGCTTTAATTTACAATGCAGACAGACTTCGTATTTGTTGTTTTTGGTTCAGAATAAAACACAGCAAGTTTTAATCAGCATAATATTATTGTTGTTTTTACCAAATCTGTAACAGTCGCTCAAACCTGGTAGATAGTTCGAGCAAATAACTTATATTTAGATTCAATAAATGGTTTGTAGGTTTCTAGGTAGGCATACAACCGATAACAGCTAAAAAAGAGGTAGATAGCTGAAACAATATTAGAAAAAGCACAAATAAATTTCTGTGAAGTAATACAAGACACCGCCTGATTACAACATTTAAAAATAGCTTGGGACAAAACGAACAAATACCTTACAGCAAAAAACAGCGGTTTCGCTCGTACTGCGTAGAGCCTGCTACATTTTCAAGGCTGTCTCATTTAAGGAATAAGTTTCTATGATATCATGCTACTGTTTAAACCAGTGATGGGCAAAGTACAACCCGCGGGCCAGCTGCGGCCCGCGAAAGCATTTAATCCGGCCCGCCGACGGTGCTTCGACATGAATAGTATATGGCCCGCGATAATTATATTTTGACGGTTCAGAAGTATAAAGTAGATTCTACTTATTAGAATAATAGACGCATAGGTAAAGGAGACTAGCCGCGTAGTTCATGATTTTGTTGCAGGTCGCGGGGCGCGTGGCGCAAAAAAGCACAAAATGCATTTTGCTTATAATTCTGGCCCTCCTCTGAAATTTCTTAACCTTTCTGGTCCTCATTAAGAAAGTTTGCCCGACCCTAGTTCAAACGATAAGCAAATAATGTATAATCCAACTTGTTTCAGCTGTTGCAATACAACGTGCCGAATGGAAAGAAGAACAGAGGTTTGGCGACGGTGCTCGCGTACAAAATGGTGGAGAAGAACGAGAATCTCACGCCGGAAAACATTCACTCGGCGAACATGATGGGATGGTGTGTCGAAATGGTGAGTGTTTTTATATTAACCGAATATAACATTTTGTGGAGCATTTATTACATTTCCAGAAATGCCGAAGTATTGATTGTTTTCAAGAATCTACAACCTATTTAAAAAGACAAACTCTTGACCTGCCTGAAAAAACTTAAACTAAAAATAAACACACAATAAAACAGTTTTTTGTCTAATTCTGCAAGAGATTTAAACCATACTTTACTAAATATCAGGTAGACGAATTATCGAACCTTTTTCGGACTTGTTTTTTCATTCAAAATATGAATTTGTAAATAAATGTTCATTATAAAATCTCAGTCAACTAAGCGACTCTTTATCAAAATATTGCGAAACCTTGTGCACTGTTTGGCACTTTGTATGATAAAACACACTCAAGCTATCGCATTAATTTCCATAGATATGACCAGTGTGGTCCGTTGTTATGATCACTTGGAAAGTCGATGCTAATTTGATTATTATTCCGGAGACTTGGAACTTATTATTATCAAACTAGTGTTAGTGTTTTACCACAACCAAAATCTCTTGAAAGATTTAGAGAAGACGGGAATTTTAAACACAGTCTTTTCACAGAGCTCGGAGCAACCTAATGAATTATACATTCGTTCGACCTCTTAGCTTTTCCATGGCATTTATTATTTAGACCATGTTAAATGGGGTGCCCATGCCAATGCCCATCCATGATTGCTAATGCTATAAAAAATAAAGAATATACGTAAAACACGATAGAAGACGAAAACAAGCTGTTTAATCTGATTGTTGATCAAATTGAAATGATCGATGGACACAAACTCACGCAACCAAAAAGTCAGCCAGTTCTCAGACAGACGTCATCATTTTGTTTTCAGTTCCACACCCATCAGCTTCTCCTTAGCGACATAATGGAGGGCAGAGAGATGCGTCGTGGGGTCCCTTGCTGGCACAAGCGCCCTGACGTCGGCCTGGACGGCGTGTACGACGCAACCCTCATCCAGTCAGCCATGTACACCACGCTCAAGAAGCACTTCGGCACCAAGCCCTACTACAAGCATGTTCTTGAGACTTTCAATGTGGTGAGTTTATGAATAGACCGATGTGAATACTCTGATTTGTAACTGGTTTTATACGACGCATTCAGTCAACCATGTATCCTACTAAATTATAAATGTGAAAGTTTGCGATGGTTGAAGACTGCACAATACAAATATAAAATGTCAGTCGACAGATGCACTGATAACATTCGTTTCTTGGAATAATAATTCTTCGAAACGGTACTTGGTAATAACGGTAAAAGAGCTATAATGCTTTAAGTATTTAAGCCAACCTGCAGTTTTAAATACCTTAGTAACAAAGGATGGAGTTATGGCATAATTACAGTTGGAAATGATTGGTGCTATTGCAACATCCTATAGTCCAGTCAGTTGATAAATATTACAACACTAGCGGCCTGTCCTAGCTTCGCATGGGTGGTCATAAATTTTTTGAACATTTTAGGATAAACTTAAACCGTGGGTTCGAGCCTCGCGTCTACTTATTTCATACATTTGCACGCGCTTCTCCTTGAGTGAGTGAAATCGCACCCCGCGCGAGACCCGTGGACCCGTTAACATTTTTAATTTCGTCATATCTTTTGAATGGAATGTCCGATTTGAAAAATTTAAGAAGTAATCTATAGATATTGAAACCGTCTTAATTATGAAATGATTTATTTGGATAAGGATTAATACCAAGGTACAAATAAAGACCCTTTTCTAGCGGAGGCATTTCAATTAATTTTTTATAATAAAAGAACACTTATTGTGACATAACTATAATAGTTAGACATATGCTGTCGCGACATTTTTTGTAGATGATAACGTGTTCTACAAAATCGTAGTACATTATTTTGTTCTATCTTCAATAGTTTTCGCAGCGCACGCGATGTAAGGTTTTTTGTTTTCCACCTTGGGTTACATTATTGAAGTTTTAGTAAGGATCCCTGATTATTTTGAAAATATAATATAGCCTATGTTACTCAGGGATAATGTAGCATTCTAATGGTGAAAGAATTTTTGAAATCGGACCAGTCGTTTTTGAGCCTATTCGTTACATACAAAAATACAAAAAAAAAAAAAAAACCAAAAATAAAAAAATACAAAGTTTACCTCTTTATAATATTAGTGTAGATGTAGATGTAGATTAGTGTAGATGTAGACTATGCAATGAGAACCATCACGTTTTCTATGAAATACAATGCATGCATCTTAAATCAAACAATGGTAAAACCACAATGTCTCATGTCATTACAATATGATCACTGGGTTTTTAAAGTAAATAACCTGCTAACATCGCGATGCTACAAAACGAAATGATTAGTTTTTTTATCAAGAATTTATTATGTTTAGAACAAACTAATGAACGAGAGTAAAATAATAATGTGTTCATGGGCAAAGGAATTGAAATCACTACATAGTATAAAACAAAGTCGCTTTCTCTGTCCCTATATCCCTATGTATGCTTAAATCTTTAAAACTACGCAACGGATTTTGATGCAGTTTTTTTTATAGAAAGAGTGATTCAAGAGGAAGGTGTATATGCATAATACAAGCATAATATAGTAGAGACACACAATAACCGTGCGAAGCCGGGGCGGGTCGCTAGTGAATAATAAACCGTTGTTGTTTTTGGTGACATTACCTATTATTTAAATTTACGTCACGTAGCATATCGGTGATATCAGCCTGAGTTTCTTTTGTTTTAGAAGGTAAAGACGTGAGAAACCAACCGGTATAGACGTGATGTCCGCGCACACAATGCATATCTTCATATTTTGATTAGATTTCAACCTATAAATGTTATTGTCTTCCAGCAATGATATAATACTTCCACAAAAGGTATTAGATGCTTACACACAACTAATAAACTCTAAAAACAGTGATTGTATAATACTGTGTTCGTATGTGGGTGGTACACTTGACCTTGTAGTGGCTTTGTTTTGTTTGAAGTCTCCTTTGATGGCATCGCTTATGCTACTTATTTAGTACTTACTTACCTATCTGTAAAAAATCGACACAAATTGAGCTCTTGTCGTTATTTATTATAATCTGACACAATTTCAGACCAAGAGCGATATCGCAAAACAGCTTAGCAACGACCTAAGTCTTTGCTACTCAATCACAATTTATCATGACTCAAGATTGACTCAAATTTAATGTTTATTAATTCCTATCGATCTGAACAGCACGTGGACGAGTTCGTGATGATATTTTATAATATGTCACTAAAAACTATATGGTACCTAAATAGGTACCATATAGTTTTTAGTGACATATTATAATGTATAATGTATATCAGGTTTATATCCTAAATAGGATATAAACCTGATATACATTATACATTTAATGTTAATTTTATGCTGTGCTTGCTGGAAAAATCTGGTTTGGTGGAGTTCAATCTGGTTTGATAAAATATGTAGGAAGAAAAATTCTACAGCAATCGTGCTTATTTATCTGTAAAAACCTTAGTTTTGGAATCTGAATAGGAATGCTTATGTAACCGTAAAAAAACTTCACCCTCGTTATCAGTGTTTCTACACCCTAGTTACACCTCCAGTTGAGTTCTTCTAACAGACTGTCTAATCCTGTCTCGTCCAAGTAAATCTAATAAAAACGCTATGATGGAAAATCTCTTTGAATTCCGCGGTCTCTGCCCCGCTATAGCAACTAACGATCTAAACTTTCGTTTCTTCAACAGATGCTGCTGAAATGCTCAATGGGCCATTACGTCGAGAAGCAAATGCTCAGGACAGACAAACCCGACCTCACCCAGTTCACGATGGAGAAATACGAAGCGATCACAAAGTACAAGACATCCTACTACACCTTCCAGCTACCAGTTAGCGTAGCGCTGCTCATGGCTGGGGTTGATGACCCCGAGACACACAGACAAGCGAAGACTATTCTACTTGAAATGGGAGAGTTCTTCCAAATCCAAGTGAGTACAAACCACACCTCAGATATCTGAGATATCTGTGGTTTTAAACTTATCTGGTTAACAAGCCAGCTCAATAGTTGTAATGTGTGACATCGTGGAAGAAATCTAATCAGTATGTTTTGTTAAGATATCGTAAAACCCAGATCATCTAATCATATCTACAGAGGCAGAGCATTAAGCCATAATGAAATCCTGCGATAGCAGTAATCTATTTACAAAGAAATTTCCTAAACACCCCAAGCAACGTGACATATTGATTTATATAATGGTATTATCAACAATAATGCTACAGTCCAAAGGTGAAATGAAAATAAAATATAGGCCACGACTATCAATCCATTTCTACCAACATCTGAAGCGGCATCAAGGCATAGATTAGATTATGTCAATCCGTAACCAGGGCTTTGCAAAAGCAATGGTTCTTTTTTTATTCGTCATATTTGAATCTCCTGATCTAGCAAAGCAACCCTGAAGTTACAATGAACCAAATCTGTGATACCTATTGTCAACCGTAGACTGATCTAACAACCACAGGGAATAATCTTGTTGACATTGGTAGACCTAATAAGAAAGAAATACTGCTATGACTTCTTGGACCTCTACTAATTACGCCAAACGGTTAATTTTAGGTTCACTTAATGCGGCAGCATAAATTGCATCTTATGTAGATTAGACTGACAAAAAAATATTTTTGCAGGACGATTTCCTCGACTGCTTCGGCGACCCAGCAGTCACAGGCAAAAACGGAACCGACATCCAAGACGGGAAATGCACATGGCTCGCCGTGGTAGCCTTGCAACGAGCGAACTCCACTCAAAAGCAACTTATGGAGGAAAACTACGGAAGGAATGACCCCGAGTCAGTCGCCAAGATAAAAGATCTGTATGAGGAACTACAGTTACCACACACATACTCGGTGTTTGAAGAAGCTACGTACGACCTCCTCAGAACACAGATTCAGCAGGTGACAAGGGGGTTGCCCCACGATTTGTTCTTCAAAATCCTGGATAACATTTTCAGACGAAGCATTTAGGCGAATACTTATTGCAGCATATGCATAAAATAAGATAGGTTTATGATTGTAGATCTCAATAGCAAGGTTAATGCAGGTATATTTGCTAAAAAGACTCACTGATTGTGATGACAAATAAAATGGGGAAAACTATGATTATTTTGTCAGCCCTAGCTTTACGCAATTCAACGCTTTTTAAAGATAAGTGAAAAGGTTACAAAGGTTACAAGAATAAGAGTACCTACTGATAAAATAATCACCAGTTGCGTCCTTTAGAAGTAATTCACAATCAGAGGGAACAGTGAAAGACGGCCCATCATCTGATGGATTCGTGAAGATAGTAGGGAAGATGTGAAGCGGAGGAAAACGATAAAAATGAGAATGATGATCTATTCAAAAGATTTTCCAGCTAAACCATCACGTAGATTTAAAGTCTTGGCTAGAATACTAATGAGAATTTCAAAGTGATCCTTGTGATTGTACTGAATAAAGACCGTTTTGATTTTGATTTTTGAGAGATTGATGAGAATTACGATACGTTTTGATAAGAATTACGTTTGAATTAATCGTACGACTTTTATAAAGGTATACATATCTGATCGAAATATGAGTTGATTAAAATCACGCCATCTAAAGTTAGAGGGCGTGATTTTAATCAACTCATTTACTAAATAAAACAATCAACTTATCGCACATGATTACACTTAGGAAACATTCGAATATTTTAACTACCTACTACTCGATTGTTAGCTAATAGGGTAATAACTAACGTAACGATATCTTTAGATATATTTATAAGCTAAGGCACACACACACTACGCTATTACAATGCAAGAAGAAATGAGTTGAACTATGAACCTATGTTTTACGTAAGTAATTAGGAGGCACAACTTTTTCAAGGCCTCTCTAATGGCGCTATTCAGCTGCTAAATATTTTTTTTAACAATCTTGTTTAACAGTCCTGATTCAGTGCAGCCTTGAAATATTGTAATATTCTATTACTGCTTTTATAATTTATTATTATTGGAATGATTATAATAAAACTGGATAGAATAGTCGCAAAGTGTGTATAGAGCCAATTATTTAACTGTTTCAGCTGGATTCTTTCTTCGAGTAGATTTTAGTCATGTCTAATGCTTCTGATCTAAATAAAATGCAACTAATTGTAATACACTAGATATCTGCGGTGTGCGACCAAACCTTGGTCTAAAAATAGGTGTAAATATAGCTGTATTCTTAAATAAACTAGTAGTGATGTATTTTTACTTTAATTTTTACTTAGAAGTGTATCGGAAGATTGTTATGAAAAATGAAATAAAAATATTATAAAATAAATGTACTGTAACGTCCGTTTTTTTTACTGAAAACCATTAATATAGAAGATATAAAATTTCATAGATTTTTCAACTTACGCGCCATTGTATTTTGAATACTCCTTTCATTGAGATAGTTTTATTACCATAAGGACTCATCCGTGAACCTTGGCGCCTTAAACAGAAAATTCGTTATGTGTCGCGCTTCGCGCGACACATAACTCAGTCGCGATCCATTGTAATTTTATACACACCATTTTATAACATTACTAGCGGCCTGTCCCAGCTTTGCATGGGTGGTCATAAATTTTTTGAACATTTTAGGATAAACTTATACCTCGCGTTCGAGCCTCGCGTTCGAGCCTCGCGTCTACTTATTTCATACATTCGCACGACCCGTGCACCCGTTAACAATTTTAATTTCGTCATATCTTTTGAATGGAATGTCCGATTTGAAAAATTTAAGAAGTAATCTATAGGTATTGAAACCGTCTTAATTATGAAATGATTTATTTGGATAAGGATTAATACCAAGGTACAAATAAAGACCCTTTTCTAGCGGAGGCATTTCAATTAATTTTTTATAATAAAAGAACACTTATTGTGACATAACTATAATAGTTAGACATATGCTGTCGCGACATTTTTTGTAGATGATAACGTGTTCTACAAAATCGTAGTACATTATTTTGTTCTATCTTCAATAGTTTTCGCAGCGCACGCGATGAAAGGTTTTTTGTTTTCCACCTTGGGTTACATTATTGAAGTTTTAGTAAGGATCCCTGATTTTTTTGAAAATATAATATAGCCTATGTTACTCAGGGATAATGTAGCATTCTAATGGTGAAAGAATTTTTGAAATCGGACCAGTAGTTTTTGAGCCTATTCGTTACATACAAAAATACAAAAATACAAAAATACAAAGTTTACCTCTTTATAATATTAGTGTAGATGTAGATATCACCATTATAAAAACCATTTTGTCTAACGAGTTTGTCATAATTTTGTTGTGTACGAAACAGCTGATAGGCTGGTGTTGCCGTGTTACACGAGCGAGCGTCGAATATTGATTGTATCGATAATTAGATATGTTCTCTCAAGTTAAAGGGTAATACTAAGTAATTCACTGCATTTTGTTCACGATCCTCTGTGGAAACTCAAGTCAGGCAGATATATCGTTTTTTTTATTCATTCAAATCATTTTTTCCCTCGGTCGATCGATTATCGATCATCCGATTTGAGCGAATTACTGTTCGGGTGCTGGAAAGCCTAATTGAAAAAGTAGAGTGTAGAAAAATCTATGGTATGTTGTTTTTTTAGATAGTGATCTTCGATTGCGAACAATTATATCGAGTCGATTAATCGCGTTTTGTTATTTTTCAGTTTTATTGGTTAGATACAGTTTTAACTTGTTTTGGATTCCTCGGGATCATTCCTGGAGGATTATAGGGATTTTTTATTTGCTTCATTAAGACCGAATTGACGTAATCTTGTTCGTTTGTTTCATCGGGTATCTCGATTGTCCGAATTATAGAATCGGTCATGTACGATCGAGTTGAGTGGAAGAATGGTCTATGTGGTCTATGGCGCAGAGATGACACGACAAATGATAACTGATATTTTTTGATAGATGGTCGATATATTCGAATTGTCAGAGAATAGTGTTTAATTCTCTGTTATTTACTAAATAAATAACCCGTCGTCGATTACGAGACGCACGAGACTTAATTGTCAGACAACGCGCCGTCGTTGTATTATATTCAGTGATCATACTTCGAAGCCTGGTGAGTTGCGAAGTTGAGATTGTGATATTTGGTTTTTCTCTCGTGTTTCTGTGAGTCAGTTCTAATTCAAGTTTTATGTTTGGTCGATCAGAAAAGGCTGTACCCTGGAGCTGAATTCCTGCCCAGTCGTGTGTCGGCGCATTTCGGTGCCAACCTCAGATACCTCAGACGCCGGCAGTTGCCTTTCGCCAAGCTGCTTCGGGATTGAAGTGGTTGCTCCCGCCAAGTTCTTACTATCTTCGTGGTAGACTACACATAGTTACCTCGTAGCTACATTCATTCCGAGGACCCATTTAATATTCCCCAAAAGGTTAGTCAGAGGCAATTCCGATGCCCGCGTGAAATTCGTCGACGTTCTACCTCGCCTGGTTGCGGTATATCATTCGTATAAGAGCCATCGATTCAGATAAATATTAGAGAGTAAATTTTAGCCTAGCTCTGACCAAACGCTTCACCAATCCATATCATATTTTGTATTTTACTGTATACACACACTATAATTATAAGTTTTGTGTTCCCCCAGGTATTTAGGATTTCAGAGCACTAATATTAATGTTAACATCATATGCATAATCTTTTCTTAACAAGAATTGTACATAAAAACACTTAGGCAATAAAAATAAAGCTTGTATTATTTTTAGTAAATATAGTTGTGTTTATTTACCCTAGATTACCCCTAGGTTATAGGAAAATATGTTACAGTACTTATATTATTTAAATCTACGCTACACAAAAAGACAATTCAATACAACAAAGAACGTACGTATAAAAAAGATAGAAAGATCAAATAACTAAGAAATGAATCGTAATTTACCTACTTCTTCCTGCGATACGTGATCCCCAACAATCTATGAAACAGCCTCCTCAATTCATCTGTAGGTAGCTTTCGTATCTTTTCCAAAACACAATCGTAGTACTTCCCCTCTACGTCGGTATACAACTCGGGTAGTTTCAGATCACAATAAAGCTGCTTACAGCGCTCTAGGTGAGCGGGTTCCTTGCTTCCATAGCAGGCATTGAAGACGACTCGTTGGGAGTCATTGCAGCGCTGTAAAGCGTTCACAGCTAGCCAGGAACACTTGCCTTCTTTTATATCGGTGCCGAACTTACCTGTTAGTGTTTCATCGCCAAAGCAGTCGATATAGTCGTCCTGAAAAAAATGAGTTTGTCTTTTTATATAATTTAGGCGTACCCTAGTAACATTTAAATACCTACAACTGTAGTAAAATTATTATGATTTAATTATTTAGAGGTCTGTCACTGTGTTATTTATTACCAATTGGTAAGAGATGGTAATCATTGATGTCAGTAGTGTTAAAGTGAGAGTAACCCAAGGATCTACATTTGGTCCTATATTACTTATGATATTATATACTCCCGAAAATACTAACCTGAATTTGAAAGAGAATTCCTATCTCAAGTGCAACTTCCTGCATTAGTTTCTTTGTTTCATCATCTACTTCATAATCAGCCAAAAGCAATCCCAATGTAACTGGCAGGTTGTATGTGTAGAAAGCTGTTTTGTATTTTATTATAGTGTAATGTCTCTCAACGGTGAAGAAGCGGTAATCCTTGGAGCGATTTTCTGAGGTTTTGTAGTCTAAGTACTGCCCGAATGAGGAATACAGCATTGTCTGGAATTTAGTGTGTTTTATAATTTTTTTAGTAGGTAATAGGTTCCTATGAGATAGGCCGCCGCAAAAGTCGGTATCATGGCTGTATTAGGGCTGCTGCTAGGACCAACAATCCGCTACTAGTATCCTTGTGACTCGAAGTGTCTTCCGAAGCATGGGAGCGCTTAGATGAATATGTCACGTAAATCCATTCAAATGTAAAGTGACTTCATGTAAGAAGATAGATAAAATGAGTCATTGTGTGACGGTTATTGTACCTTTTCTTTTGTGACTAGCAAGGCATTCAGCACAATGGTAACACAATGAAATTAGATCTAATTTCAATGACCCTTGTGTGTTTAGATACAATGTATGATAAACAAAAGCTGTTTTGTATAATAATTATAAAATAGAGGATTACACACATGCGTCATAGCTTGGATAAGATACTTTAGTAAATAATAACAGATAGCTGAGAAAAAGGTTACATAATAATAAGGTCACATAGGGCCGGTCGATATAATAAAAAGGTGTATGGAAAGCTGAAATTATAATGTTGAAGCTGGGGATAGTTACCTCATTGATAGCGTCCAACATATTTATATAATTCTTCCTATCGCCAAAGTTCTTCCTCAGCAAATAGAACATGCAGTTATAGAGTATAACAGAATCGTTAGCTGCACAGCTTGTGCCGACATCCGGGAGTAAGTACCAACACGGCTTGCCGCGACGAGTTTCGGAGCCGTCCATTATGTCGTCCACTATGCAGACGAATGATTGGAACTGGAATATGTGTCTTAAATGTATAATCAGCCAGGAAAAAGGCATTTGCAGACAAGCCAGTTGAGGTGCCACGGGACGAATTGGCGTTGAGTGTTCGGTTTGTCTAAGCTTAACTGTTGAACTGTTTTACCAATCTGCATGGAATTTGGTCGACAATCTGTCTGATTTTGAATCTGATAGCACATCTCACTATTAAAAGAGCCATACGAATTGAATCGGCCAAGAGGTGCTTTATTGCGAGGCTCTTAAGTATTTAAGACCTTATTTAGATGGCTTGCCCAGCACTTGTGCTATGCTCTTGGCTAAGTCGCCCTCCACTGAAAAGTCAGATTGGTCAATACGTGCAGAGCTGAATTAGCCACCTTTTGACATTTGAATATAGGCCCCACGTCAGTTTTGAATCTGATAGCACATCTCACTATCAAAGAGGTAGCCATATGAATTAAATCGGCCAAGAGGTGCTTTATTACGAGGCTCTTAAGTATTTAAGACCTTATTTAGATGGCTTGCCTAGCACTGAGCTGAGTTAGCCACCTTTTGATATTTGAATATAGGCGCCACCGAAACGTCATTTTTGAAGCCAAGTAAAATAGGTGAGGGCACAGATTATTATCATAATAATCGTCATAATGTGATGTGGAAGCTTCGAGCCAGTTCAAGCGAATTTCGTATTTACATGCAGAAGCTTCGAGAGTACACATACCTGGCACCTTTAAGGTAGGTATAATTGCTACCAAACCTTGAGTTATGAGGAACTCACCATTTCACAACACCATCCAAGAATGCGTGCTAGTTTCATCGACTCATCAGTGAGTTTATCAGGGTTTTCTAGCATCTCATACGCCATCACAACCGTCAGCCCCCTGGCACCTTTACCACCGGTCATGTTGTGGGAAAGCAGCTGAAAATAAACATATCTACTTTTATTTACTTACATCTCTATTAAAGACAATGGATACTACAATTACCTAAACTTACTTCACTACACTACAATTAATTCACGACATAAAAAGTCATGATGAAGTACTACATCATGTGCTACATGATGAGAAGCAAATAACATATTATGTAAAAGAAAAGAGTTTTAATATTGAGCACAACTATACCCAGTACACAAACCTATACTTTCAAAATAATATGGTGTGTAGAGCCTGTTTTAAACTGCTGTCGTTTGGAATTGGTAGATTAACTTACACCTTAATCTACACTAATATTATAAAGAGGAAACATTTGTATTTTTGTATGTAACGAATAGGCTCAAAAACTACTGGTCCGATTTCAAAAATTCTTTCACCATTAGAATGCTACATTATCCCTGAGTAACATAGGCTATATTATATTTTCAAAAAAATCAGGGATCCTTACTAAAACTCCAATAATGTAACCCAAGGTGGAAAACAAAAACCTTACATCACGTGCGCTGCGAAAACTATTGATGATAGAACAAAACAATGTACTACGATTTTGTAGAACACGTCATCATCTACAAAAAATGTCGTGACAGCATATGTCTAACTATTATAGTTATGTCACAATAAGTCTTCTTTTATTATAAAAAATTTATTGAAATGCCGCCGCTAGAAAAGGGTGTTTATTTGTACCTTGATATTAATCCTTATCCAAATAAATCATTTCATAATTAAGACGGTTTCAATGCCTATAGATTACTTCTTAAATTTTTCAAATCGGACATTCCATTCAAAAGATATGACGAAATTAAAAATGTTAACGGGTCCACGGGTCACGCTCGGGGTGCGATTTCACTCACTCAAAGAGAAGGACGTGCAAATGTATGAAATTAGTAGACGCGAGGCTCCAACCCACGGTCTAAGTTTATCCTAAAATGTTCAAAAAATTTATGACCACCCATGCGAAGCTGGGACAGGCCGCTAGTGTTGTATTAAACTCTTACCTTTTTGATCCACTCCTCCATTCCAGCGATTTCAGCAATCTTTGGGTTTGCCAATGCAGAGTCAATGACACTAGGAAAAGCATTTTGAAATAATTTCCTGTCTTCATTTCTAATATCATGTTGGGTAGATGATGAAAAGTCTTGGTGAAAGGGGGACCTTTGTATCCTGAAAATCAGTTGGATAATTGTTTTGATATCTACGAGACTTAGATGGGTAAGTAGGTACCTTACCTAAAATCAATTAAAATGAAGTGCCAGTGATAAAATTAAATATTACCTAGCTGTTTTAGGTGAATGTTTCAGCAAATATTTGCTTAGAACTAAGCTATTCTTACAGCTCATTTTATTTTACTCAACTTCACCGAAATGAACTTAAAACTGAAGACTTAAAAGAGGCAGTTTGCCTTTTATAGTCTCATGCTAAACTATTCTTTACAACTTTATCTGATGGAGAACCAATGTTCTTTTAGGTCAAAAAGCTATCTTAGGCATAATCATAGGTAGGTGTGGTAGTCAATCAGGTAATACATATCATACTCATGCTTGTCTATTATGCCAAGCATGTGTGGAAGAAAATCTTAATTTATTGGTGTACTGATACTTGATTGGTACAGATTTCACCCAAATATGTATTTTTCACACATTTTTGAGCGCATAACCATAAGAGTTATCATAAGAGTAGCTGGGTAGCATAGCCCTACAATAATGTACATAAACATTCTTTGAGACAGCATAATAATGAAATAAATTGTCTGGAGCATGTTTAAGTGATCCTTGTGAATTCAACAAATATCTTTTGACTTTGTTACATAGTCTCAGTTTCTTGCAGGCGCGCACTAAAGCATCTGTAGGAGTGTGTCGCTTCGGCCAATAACTAAAACTTGGTACAGTCCTTCATAGGTAGGTACATAACTTGGCCCAGGTAGGTAGGTACCTAACCTACAAGTGTTCTTATCAGAAGTCGAAATGCCAACCTGCTTACCTTTTCTTCAGAGCAACTGAGCATTGAACTAATTGAAGGTATTGATGATTTTTTGATGATTCTTCATTAATAAACCTTTAAATAAACCTTTGCAGCAAAATTCACTAACCAACTTTGGTTAAATTTTATAAATTTTTTGGTTAAAGTTAAATTTTATATGACAAAATAAAAATATGTTTAATGAACAAAACGAACTATTTAGACATGAAAGATCTCATTTCTGTCGTTGTTTTATTCAAGAAAATAATGCAAAGCAAATACATGAGAAAAACGGGTATTCCGATACGGGTGCCAATAATGTACAACCATGGATTGTACAGCCGTGGAAAGCACAGCCCGGATTTGATGTACAATTTGGTCGCGAAATCCATGGCTGTGTAATCCAAGGGTGTACATTCCAAGCCGTACAAATTTAGCACACCTTTGGAAAACACAACCCGATAAAACGCAGCCAATGGCTTCCTATGGCATCCAAATACGGGCTGTACAATCCCAGCACGTGTCGGGAATGTACAGCCATGGATTACACATCCATGGATTTTGATGCCAAAACCTATGCTTTGTTTACACTCGCCACTTACTTACTCACTCACTCGTATTGACCTACAGTCGAGCTTGTGCAAAGGACTGGGTGCCATAACGGAGAATCTATCTACAGTGGGAAATTATATTACAATCTATGTATACTCTGTGAACAACAACAATGAATTTCTTCATAGTCTGAGTAAAATTTACTAAAATTTCTTTTACATGTTAAACATCTATTTAGTATGGTTTTTGCGATTTTAATAAAACCATAAAATTTCTATTACCACTGACAATTAGCTGCTCAGTAGACTATTTTTTGAGTTATCGTCAGAGGCCAGTCCAAACGTTGCGCTTTTTTTTATACAAAATAACTGATGGAACAAGCAGATGGCCCACTTGATGTTAAGTGGTAACCATCACCTGCAAGTGCAAGTGGTAATAAATCATTGCCTCGCAAGTCACGCACGATAAGAACGTGTCCCACGATGTACTGCGTCTGTAAGGAGGGGTATCTTTTGTTAAGGTCATTGCCCTCTGAAGTCAATAGTAACATGTCTACGGTGTAATAACGGAACTCCGTTACAAAGGAAAATATTGTATTTTTTTTTTATTCAAATGGTAGCTTTGGCGGTGGTGTACAAAATGATTATGGGTGTCGTCTCCGAGTAAGTAATCAGCAATTACGAATATCAGGTGCGTGTGTGTGGAATCCCCATCAGGGAACATACACCACACTTATGATTGAAAATGTACAGAAAAGGTTTCTTCGGTTCTTGTATCGGAAGGTACACGGTTATTACCCGTTCATGTACCCTACCCAATATCTACAGGGTACATTAGGATTTAATTCTCTACAAACCCGTCGGGTATTTGATCAAATCCTTACTGTATGTCGCATACTTAAGGGCCTCCTTAACTGCCACTGTTAAATGAGGCCAGTCGACTTTGTGTCCTTGAAAATCGCACCAGATTTCGCCTAAGGAGAGTGCCTCATTTCGCGGTAACGCCCGCACGCACCGTGGCTCGCCAACAGTCCGCAATCTGTAGGAGTCAACGACACCTCAATGCCCTCACCGCCTCACACGCACAACTGACATTTTTGCCGATAAATGGCCCATCATTGAAAGATTGTGCCTACAATATTGTGAGAGTTTAGAGTACAAATAATTTATCAAATAATATTTTATAGTAGATGTTTAGCTACCTTTTTTTATGATCTCAATCTGGGTTTGTAAGTACTTCTTTATTTTATTTTTGTAGAATTTATTTTGTTATTAGTTATGTTAGTTTTTTATCTTTTATCTTTTTATGTGTACCATTTATGTGACGTGTTAGAATAAGTGTGTAAAGTTACTTAGATTTTTTCGCAATAAACTAAACTAAACGTCACTTTCGCGGTGATCCCAATGGTGGGCTTGTGGCAGGCGAGGTTATTGGCGAGGGCAGTTGGGCCTACAAAATGACATAAGATACTTAAATAGGGCGGAATTAAGTCTTTTATAGCTGCACACCCTTTGCTATACTCCAACCCAAATTGTCAAAGCGGGTCAGAAATTGGGGGAACGGGCTTCGGAATAAGTGACGAATGGATTGGTTCTGTGGCGAACTCCTTCTCCACCTGTAGACACAAAGCAATTCATCAAGAACATAAAACATTAACTTTCCGTAACATACCAAACTAAGTTCCACCCTGATGAGAGTACATCTCTGCACGTTTCTAGTTTCGCTACTTGCCGCTACGGAGACTACGGCGCTAGCGTGACAGTGAGGAATTAAGAAAGACTGCAGATCTTAGACTAACCGCCGGTTTCTGCAAGCCCGATCAAAGTTAATCGCATGTCAAGTCACTTGCTATCTCTATCCAATTCGATGTAATAGCTGAAATGGCGAGTGACTTAACATCCGATTCGTTTTGATCGGGCTTTCAGAAACCGGCGGTAAGTATCATATAGACGTAGTGTTTCGGGTTTTTGGCGTGGCCGTTTTTTGTTAGTTTGTATGTATTCGCGTGAGTGACTAGAGAAGGGACAACATTGACTAACCTATCGATAGAATAAGAAATGGACGAAAAAGGCGTTTTAATTGGAATTCAACTTTTTAATTTTAACTGGAACACTGAAACACTATCATCGTCAATAATGTTTCCCACATTGACCTAACCGTGAGAGCGATGTCCATCCCACTCGATACACTTTCTTATGGCCATTTCGTCCATGCATAAGAAAATTTTGTAGTCTATCAGTTTTCACGCCTAACAGCTTTTATCCACTCCCGTCTTCATTCTGGGCATTTATAAGAACCTTAAAAAATAATGTAAAATTTAACAAAAATTAAGCCGTCGCGAGACGCCTATAAGGTGTGAAAAATTTAAACTACAACATAACAGCCGATCTGACCCGGCGCATTAAATGTTTCATATCAAAATCGGAAAATAAAATATTATCGATAAAGCTAAATTGGTCGGTGGAAGTGCATCACTAGAACAGGTGACTAAAACAATAATTTTTATTTTGCAATAATTAATGGGTTTACATCATTTTCACGTAGGAAAATATGACTAGTACTAATAAAATGTAATTCCTACAGTCTTTATGGAAGAAAAAACGTATTTTTTTAGCATGAAAATAGGAAAAGAATATTACGTATCAAATGACAATTCCGGGTCTTTAACTCCTCCTTTTGTTGTTTTTGATACACAAAACACAGCTTCACAAGACATACTTTCACCTTTTCAAATATATTTTGCCTAGACAATAATAATTCTTTAAAAATTTTCATAATTTCTTTCGCTACATTGCAATGTTGCTGCGAGTTTTTCTAGAACGTCAAAACAAGATCAAAACATTGCATCAACTGACGGCCACGATTTACGCAGACAGTGAGTGAGTGAGATGGAGTGAGTGAAGTTACATCGACTTTTCTTTTACTCGTAGCTAGGCTACATGGGAAGAACAAAGATAGATGATCACTGTTTGATACACAGTTGTAAAAAGATGTAAGTCTTATGGTTCCCTCCAGTATAATACCTCCATGCTGCAGATAGTGGACCCGTGCTTGCTTATTAGCATGCCAGCGATCAAACGTATCATCATCTTTAGGAACATACTAGCTTCCTCGCGCGATTTATGGACGTGCATATTGACCTCATCGGACCACTACCAATATGCAGTGGAATGCGTTAATGCCTCACCGCAATCGATTGTTTACCAGATGGCCTGAGGTAATACCAATACCCGATGCGACAGCTGAAAATAGCCAAAGCCCTTCTTACTAGATGGATATCAAGATTTGGATGTCCTACCTCTATCGTAACGGACCGTGGACGACAATTCGAATCTTCTCTTTTCCAACATCTCTTAAAGTTAGCCGGATTCTTACATAATAAAACTACTGCATATCATCCCGCATGCAACGGAGCCATTGAGAGATTTCATAGACAGTTGAAGACCTCGATTACCTGTCATGGTACCGAAAATTGGATGGAAGCACTGCCTGCCGCATGTCCTGCTCAGGATACGGAGTGCAGTCAAAGATGATTTAAAAGCTAGCCCAGCTGAACTAGTATATGGAGAGCCACTTTTTGCCAGGCGAATTCTTCGATCCAACAACAGCTGGAACAACCGACATTACAGATTATACAGCACGCCTACGTCTATTTGCGAACAATTTGAAGCCAGTACCTGCCTCGAGACACAGCCGACAATCCATCTTCGTGTACAAAGATCTTGCTACCACAAGCCATGTGTTCTTGAGAGAAGACGCGCTGAGAGGCTCCTTACAGCCAGCGTACACCGGCCCACATCCTGTAATAGAAAGGAATGATAAAGTATTTAAACTACAGATAAAAGGCAAACCTGTTACTGAATCCGTTGACCGCTTGAAGCCCGCCTACATTCTTCCAGAAAAAAGATCAGTCCGATTTCCAGAGCAATATCGAGACTATAAAACTTAATCGCCCTAGACGGTCTCTGGAAGGGGGTGATGAGGCGAACTCCTTCTCCACCTGTAAACAACACAAAGCAAACATTTCATCAAGAACATAAAACATGAACTTTCCCTAACAAACCAACCTTAGTTCCACCCTGACAAGAGTACATCCCTGCATGCTTCTAGTTTCGCTACTTGCCGCTAGGGAGACCACAGCGCTAGCGCATCGGCATGGCATCGGCCGACGACTTAGATCAAGTATTATTAATCTATGGCCGACGACACCTGGGGGGGGGCGGCCGGCCGCGGGCCGGGCCGATAGTGAGAAATATTGACCCGCGGTGAATGCACGCTCGTTCCGCTAACCTACCTAACTTTACACGTAGTGATTATTTAGTGTCAGTGTACCATAACTATTAACTTTACAAATGAAATTATGGTAGCTAACCCTAACAAATTACCAGTGTTGTGTAGCGGTAATATTAGAATCACGACGTCAACTGACGAATGTGAATAAGACGTAACTAAGAAAAAGTTTTGTGTGAGCCCAACTTGACGACGAACAAACCTTCCATCAGTAAGCCAATTGATATGGCAGGGAAATAAGATTCATTTCACTAACGACAGTTGTCAGATATTTAGTAAGCAGAATGCTTTCGTTGCTACCGCTTCAATCATACGGTGTGTATAAATTAAATACTCCAACTTGTTTATTGGCTTCAGTGGTCGAGTCTCCAGAAGTATGGCACCGTAGATTGGGCCATGCTAATAGTAACTACATGAATAAAATGCAGAACGCTGTGGAAGGAGTCATGTTTGATGAGAGGGCTGATATAAGCAAGATGAACACTGTGTTGTATGCTGGAAAACAAAGTTGCTTGCCTTTTGCTCATGAAAGCAACAGGAGTACTGAGTTACTGAATGTAGTACACTGTGAAATCTGCGGGCCCATGGAAAATGTTTCTCTTGGAGGATCAAGGTAAGTACTTTCTTCTTTTTGTTGACGACTACAGCCGCATGACCTATGTTTATATCATAAAGAACAAGAGTGAGGCTTTTCAATATTTTAAAGAAGATAAAGCAAAAGTCTAGAATTTAACGTCAAAGAAAATAAAGATTCTTCATAGTGATAATGGTAGAGAATTTTGTAATCATGATTTTGATAATTATTTAAAGACAACGGGAATAATTCATCAAAAGTCTAACCCCTACACGCCTGAACAAAATGGGCTTTGTGAACGTATGAATAGAACAATCATAGAGAAAGCCAGATGTCTTTTGTTTGAAGCAAAATTAACAAGCAATTTTGGACGGAAGCCGTTAATACTGCTGTATATTTACAGAATCGAATTGTGAAAACTGGACTGAAAAATCATACACCATATCAGTTATGGACAAGCACTAAGCCGAACCTTAGTCACATTAGAATATTTGGTAGTACTGTCATGAAGCACATACCAAAAGAGAAGATACATAAATGGGACAAGAAATCTGAAAAGTGTATTCTAGTAGGCTATCCCGAGGATGTTAAAGGATACAGGGTGTATAATCCTGCAACGTGGGTAATCACAACCAGTTGAGATGTAATTATTATAGAAAATAATCCTCATCAAGAGAGTATTATTGAGGTGGAAGAGACAGATGTGATGCTAGAAGGAAGTCCAGTATGTCAGAATTCAGAGGGAGATTTGTCAGGCAATAACAGTGAGCTGGATGACTCATTTGTTTCTATAGATAGCACTTGTAAAGCTGATGAAACTTATGTGCCACATGAGAAGTCTATGACATCTGACGAAGACCCTGATATGCAAAGGAGATTACCAGTAAGAGAAAGGAAAATACCTAACAGATTTGGGTTTATATGTGCTGAACAAAGCGAACCTGACAGCATTGAACTAACTTTAGAAGAAGCACTACAGGGACCAGAGAGGGGGCACTGGGGCAGGCTGTGAAGGAAGAATTGCAAAATTTCAAAGACAACAAGGCATGGGAAGTGGTTGATGCTCCAAGTGGTGGTACTATTGCAAAGTGTAAATAAGTTCTGAAAAAGAAATGTGACAATGACAATAAAGTGCATTATCAGGCAAGGTTGTTGTGGCTAAAGGATGTACACAAAAGTATGGTGTGGGCTATGGAGAAACATTTTCTCAGGTAGTTCGACATACTTCGACTTATAAATTTGATTATGTTTACCTTTTTCTGTATGCCTACGCCTCACTTAACTTCAATAATATATTATATTACAATGTAAAAGGATCATACAAAAGAACGGTAGGAACCAAGCCGTAAGTTTGTTGCCTGTTCTTCTAGGCTTTGGTCGCGTGGAACTGGCACCTAGAGTCACCTAGCTTTAAGACGTTTCAAAGTGATCCTTGCGATTTTATTGAATAAATACCTATTGACTTTGACTTTACTACATTGAGGCTATTATTTGCGTTGTCGTTTTAATTAAATTTATATGTTATTCATCTAGATGTCAAAACAGCTTTTTTTGAATGGGGACCTGGATGAGACTATATATATGCAAAAACCTATGGGTTTCGAAGGTTCTAGTGACAAAAAGTTCTTAAACTGAAAAAAGCTATAGATAGACTTAAACAGGCATCCCAAGCATGGCATAAAAAGGTAGATAACTGTATGTTAGCAGATGGCTATGCTAAGTCTAAATATGAACCATGTTTGTATACAAAAATTGTTGATAATGATAACATTGTATGTTGATGATTTTTTTGTATTCTCAAATGATAAAATAGAAATAAAACATCTTATAGACATGTTGAGTAATTATTTTGAAATTAAAGACCTAGGATGTGTCAAAGAATGTCTAGGCATGTCAGTTAATTTTGATGAGCAAAATAGCACTGTTACTTTAAGTCAGGAGAAGTATATTGATCAATTATTAAGTAGATTCATGACATGACAGAATGTAAGAAAGTTGATACTCCGATGGAGGCAAATTTAAAGAGTAAGAAAGAAGATACTTCTAATTGTCAGAATCCCTATCAGCACCTTATTGGGAGCTTCTTTTATTTGGCTGTCCTTACTCGTCCTGATATAGCATAACCAGTGTCATATCTCAGTCAATTTAATGATTGTATTATTGAAGAGCAGTGGATTTATGCTAAAAGAATATTAAGATATTTAAAAAAAACTAAAACTAACATAACTGTAAATGTTAACATAGAGGGTTTTGTAGATGCTGACTGTGATAGCAATATGATACTTATCCTAATAAACCATTTTGTATTCAAGACTTTTTCAATATCTATAGATTATTTCTTAAATTTTTCTTATTCGAATCTATTACGAATTAAAAACTTTACTTCGCTTTAAAAATATATGCGAACGCCGCGAGACTCGAACCCACGGTCTAAGTTTATCCTAAAATGATGAAAAAAATTATGTCCACCCATGCGAAGCTGGGACAGGCCGCTAGTAGGTATTATAAATACAAAAGTTGGATGTATAGATGTATGTTACTACTTACGCCAAAACTAGGCAGAAATTGTGCCTAGAAAAAGGCCTACCTAGAGCGTATTTATTATATTTCATAATAATTGATATAGTTTTAAAATTAAATCTAATTTTAATACCAAATAAATTATTATGGATTCCCGGTTTATTTCAGCTTTTCTATAGAATTAAACCGAGCGAAGCCGCGCGCACAAACTAGATTATATTCTGTCCCTGATTGTTAAAAATTTCGTGGCAAACGGGGATCTATTAGTTCTGGCAAGATACATCTACACTAATCTACACTAATATTATAAAGAGGAAACATTTAATTAAACATAAAGAACACAATAAGTGTTCTTTTATTATAAAAAAATCTTTTGAATGGAATGTCCGATTTGAAAAATTTAAGAAGTTAATCTATAGGTATTGAAACCGTCTTAAATATGAAATGATTTATTTGGATAAGGATTAATACCAAGGTACAAATAAAGACCCTTTTCTAGCGGCGGCATTTCAATTATTTTTTTATAATAAAAGAACACTTATTGTGACATAACTATAATAGTTAGACATATGCTGTCGCGACATTTTTTGTAGATGATGACGTGTTCTACAAAATCATAGTACATTATTTTGTTCTATCATCAATAGTTTTCGCAGCGCACGCGATGTAAGGTTTTTGTTTTCCACCTTGGGTTACACTATTGGAGTTTTAGTAAGGATCCCTGATTTTTTTGGAAATGTAATATGGCCTATGTTACTCAGGGATAATGTAGCATTCTAATGGTGAAAGAATTTTTGAAATCGGACCAGTAGTTTTTGAGCCTATTTGTTACATACAAAACAACAAAACAACAAAACAACAAAAATACAAATCTTTCCTCTTTATAATATTAGTGTAGAAGTAGACGCGAGGCTCGAACCCACGGTCTAAGTTTATCCTAAAATGTTCAAAAAATTTATGACCACCCATGCGAAGCTGGGACAGGCCGCTAGTCTCTAATACTATAAGAATCAAAGTCCTGACTGACTGACTGACTGACATATGGACAACGCACAGCCTAAGCCGCTGGTCCTAGAGACTTGAAATTTGAGGAGTACATAGGTCTTATAGCGTAGAGGTGTACTATGAAGGGATTTTTGGAAATTCAACCCCTAAGGGTGTAAAAAGGGATGAAAGCGTTTGTATGAAAAATAGTATTCCTTGAACCTACAAACTTGAAACTTGAAGTAGGTACATATACTTCAAGGCAAAAAAAATAGAAAACCCATTTTTAGTTTTTTAAAACTACCCTTAATAAGTGTGCAAAGGGATGTAAAAGTTTGTATGGGAGTTTTTTGACCGCTGGTCCTAGAGACTTGAAATTTGAGGAGTACATAAGTCTTATGGCGTAGAGGTGTACAAAGAAGGGATTTTATGGAAATTTAACCCCTTAGGGGATAAAAAGGGTTGAAAACGTTGGTATGAAAAATAGTATTCCTTGAATCTACAAACTTGAAACTTGAAGTAGATGTACCTACTAAAAATTAGGAAAGGCATTTTTTGTTTTTTAAAACTACCCATAATAGGTGTGCAAAGGAATATAAAAGTTTGTATGGGAGTTTTTTGACCGCTGGTCCTAGAGACTTGAAATTTGAAGAGTACATGTAAGAGCAGGGGTAGTGATACCAATTAAAACACGTCGTCATCGTATTTCATATTTCTATAATAATCCAAAACTATGACTCACCAACATCAATCGTCAAACAATCTGCACAACTAAATTATGAATACTAAAACTTCCCAACAATAATCATAAAATGATTTTACTTGAATTTAAACAAAGACTCGACGTAATCTAATCACAAATAATTGAATCTATCAGAAACTCTACACAAAATAACAACCCTTCAGATAAACCAAAATAACTCGAAATTAATTTACTTTAAATCATTGAAAGACAATTATCAAATTTATACAAAAACAAAGTCAACCCAGTAGTTCGCCTCGGCACTGCGCTCAGTCCGAGCGCAGGCAAGTGAATGAAGACCGCTGTGCGCGTCATCGGCTGTTTATAAAGGCGGCGCGCTAGGTGGCGCGCCCCACCGGCCGCCATGAGTCACAGTACAGGTGGTGTGTTGTTTGCTCGTTGGCTGGTGACGCAACTTGTTTACGACGCAGCTGCATTGTGGCGTGTTGCTTACGCGTCGACCGGTGACGCAACTTCTTTACGACGCTCGCGCCGATACGGCCATACTGACGTAGGCGCGTCCCTGCGCCTCATCCTCGTTTGACCTATGGAGAACAAAAGCATCATTAACACATCCAACCTCATAGCCTCAGCGCTAATTTTGGTAAAGCCTCGAGCCTCAGCGCTCATTTTAGATTCTCATTGTTTTTCACATAAATTTCTCACTTTCATCAGCATGTAACAACAACAACACTAACACTAGAAAATGATTCTCTTCTTTTTTTATAAGCTCGTTATAAAACACTTTCAAAGTAGTGACACTACATAAAATACTGGTAACACTATTATTCACGTCACAATATGATCTCATTTTCATATAGAAAACTTTCACACAAGTGACAACTGTAAACACTACACTTGTAATATTAATGACACAATTGGATCTCATTTTTATAAATAAAACTTTGACACATGTGACAACTCTAAACACTATAACAAGTAATACTCACGTCACTATTAGATCTCACCAAACACTTTTCCAGTCACGATAATATCGGCTTTCGTCTTCCTGCTCTCACCCTACGCTGAGGGTGTCTGCGGGATCGGCACAGCATTAGTCATCATCGGGTTTTCTTCCACTCTGTTCGATCATTCGTCTTTTTGATGCTCACTTCGTTCTTACTCATGTCGTCTCATCTTTCATACAGCCTATTGATCATTTCTTTTCTTTGCCTCTTTTAGAAGTTACCTACTATTAAATATCTTCTACATTTAAATCACATCGCCGATACGGCCACGTAATTTTTAGAAACTCATAATATAATAAAGCAATACTCACTTGCTCACCTCGGTGCCCAATCGTAGTTGTTCTCGTACAATACTTGCTCACCTCGGTGCAAAGTCGTAGTGGTTCTAGCTTTTAAAAAATACACCCATAAAATACTCGGAAGAAGAGAAAAAAAAAAAATACCGTTCATTAATAAGTCTTTGTGTAGTCCAATCGTAGTAGTTCTCGTACAACACTTACTCAGTTCGGTGCCAAGTCCAAGTCTATAAAAATACACACAAAATATTCAAAGGGGAAAAATAGAAAAATACTGTCCATAATACATTGTCTGAAAACTATGGCAATTAAAGCCAATCCGCGTGACCAAATCTCTCCTGTTGTCTCAAAAACTAGACCAATTTGAGCTAGTCCCCGCGACAAAATCTGTCCAAATCTAAAAATAAGAAGGTAGATTATTAATTATAAATAAATTATAAATTAGCATGATGTCATCTTCGATGAATTATCGCGTCGCGCATTGAGACTTACTCGTTCAAGATTATTCTGTATCATCATCGTAAACATATATCATCGTGTTGGCAAACAAAATCTATCTATTTAACCCGTTGGCACCCACTGCTGGGTATAGGTCTCCCCTCTATTACGCCACTCTTTTCGGAAAACAAAATAATAAACATTAAATCTTCTCCAAGAATATAAAGAAAAACAAGTTTCTTTATATAAGAAGATAACTGCGAAACACATTGAATTCTCTACAGTTAATTCAACATCGAAGCAGCAGTATCTCGCACTCGCAGCACACATCTACTTGCAGAACGTATTAATATAACAAAAGAAATGATGTCAATAAAAAAAAAACACTATCTTCCCATAAACGTCGACGTTGAGGTTCCTCACTGCTGAGGGTCGTCAATAGGTTATTCAATTTAATTACACGAATCATTCTCAAATCAACCGATCGCTCCATTGCATTAAGTCTTCGCGGCAAACTGCTTCCTTCCACTTTGACAGCGACCATAACCTTTTACCTATAAACAATTAATAAAACACTCTGTAACGTATAAACAACATCCACTCGTACTCGATTCTAACGAATACATCCTATTTAGATCACCTATTAGTAAAACATCAAAATGAAATTCACAGCTTGGTCTCGAATGTAACTGAAATAAAATTCCAGGAAAATAATCAAATTGAAGCCCGATAGAAATACATTTCTAAAGAAATATGGGCATCTTGTTAAGCCACCAAAAATGCGCCAGTACATCCACATTGCTGCTTTTCAGCTACACTCTAGATGTAATCTTCCTGTCCACTCATCCATCCGACCAGCTGCGTGGGGGAAGGTCTCTGGATATCCTCGATCGTTAATTAATTCAGGCGTGACTTTGCGGAATTCCATTGTTAAATATAAATCGACCGAAACAAATATGTAGCACTTATCTGCTAATCGAATCTGTTTAAGCTTAACCCAATGTAGACTCGTGTGTGTGCAACCCTACACAGCACCTGCAAACCCTGAAAGTGTAATATGGTGTATTGGACACAACAAAAACCACAAATAAACTTAATGAAGATAAACTTAATGTCCTCGATCGCTCATTGCGCCGCATGGCAGAGCGTTCACGAAAAAAAATTGACCCCAAGCCAATACTTAATATTATGATGTATTTCACTGGTTCACTCTAAATGATATAGAGTCATTCGATAACAAGCTCGACAACTGGCTTCAAACAAATGTTTTTTCTTCTTGATCGTATGAACTTTTCAGTGTTGCTCATAACTTTGCCGATGTCACGTTTATGTTAGACCTTAGCACTGAAACGCAAAATCCGTACTTAAACAAATCAACCAAAAATGATGACAATTATAGATACACCAGCAACAGCTACTCGTCTATAAATAAACAAATAGGATTTGATTTCGAATTATCCCATCTATTTCCAAACTTCTTCTGGCAATGTTTATAAAAAAAAACGAAATAATATATAGCAACAATGACTGCAACTTCCATCGAACTCGTACGCTAGGCAACCCTTCAACTACTATCGGCCCGTGCCGAATGCTCCGCTAGCTGTAAATCAAAATAAAATTTAAAAGATAAATGGATTGCACTACACGCATTTAAACGCCACGCTAGAACAATGGCCTTAGTCACCCGGAGCTTCCCACCGCGCGCTACTTCTTTGAATGCATTGGTTGAGTGGTTAAAAACTAGATAAATACAGAAACAATTTAACTACATCCTGATCAACAATGGCTGGATGATATTATCATTAATGTTATAACATTGCTTTATGTGGACTGTGGCTCCGATCGTTTTCAGCGAATAGCATGGTTTAGTCTCTGAGCGCACAATAAAGGCTCGCAATAATTTGTGAATGACTAGTCAATGGTAAAATGTGATAGTAAAATACACAAATAAATAATTGTCTTACTAATCCACCAGTCCAGTAAAATTGTATCAGGTACCTTCCACAGTATCTGCATTACGACTCTGCACTTGTAAAAAGTAAATTAATCACAAAATCAACCTTTAATCAGATATCGACATTTGCTTCGCCTCCATAAAGCAACTGCAAGAAGAGCTACACCTTCTACACTTCTCAATCCTGCAGCGGTTATTAACACCAACCAGTAAGTCGCCTCAACTAGCGCTGAGAAGAAAGTATGAACAAGTAAAACTGCAAAACTAGTTATTTTCAATAATACCTTCAACTTCTACATTGTAAAACGTAAACACAATAATAACCTATAGGTATCTGCTAGTTTATAAATTTAATATATCAACACAACGGGACCACTTGGGATAAATAATCAGTAGGCATCCGTTACTATCAATAACTGAAATAAATCAACACACCAACATAATTTGACTCCATATTTCACAATGTCACTACCACAAAGTAAAAAAAATTCTGAAACAAAGTAATTTATCGCAACAAAGTAATTAACTCCAGGATCACAGGACCATAGAAACCGCTGTGAGCAATCTTTACATTAAAAGGTAATGCAGCAACACATTTGACAAAGACGCACTTAAACAAATCGGCTGTACTGCAATCAGGAACACTCTCTGTCTCTCAAACTGATAAGAAAGTCAAACTACTCTTGGGTAGTAGTTAACAAGCTGAAACAAACAGACTACATGAATTTCTCTTCTTAGTCTCAAGGACTCCGCCACAAAATATTCTGCGATATGATCTAAAACGATAGATATAAAACGATAGCAAAATCCATAAAAATACAAAAAAAAATACCCTCGGCCAGACTGACCACTACTATCACAGAACGGCCGTCTAAGAAAAGTACCTACAATCAGGGATGGTCGTAGGCAACGCAGGCGAATCTCACTTCCGATGTAAGAGCAGGGGTAGTGATACCAATTAAAACACGTCGTCATCGTATTTCATATTTCTATAATAATCCAAAACTATGACTCACCAACATCAATCGTCAAACAATCTGCACAACTAAATTATGAATACTAAAACTTCCCAACAATAATCATAAAATGATTTTACTTGAATTTAAACAAAGACTCGACGTAATCTAATCACAAATAATTGAATCTATCAGAAACTCTACACAAAATAACAACCCTTCAGATAAACCAAAATAACTCGAAATTAATTTACTTTAAATCATTGAAAGACAATTATCAAATTTATACAAAAACAAAGTCAACCCAGTAGTTCGCCTCGGCACTGCGCTCAGTCCGAGCGCAGGCAAGTGAATGAAGACCGCTGTGCGCGTCATCGGCTGTTTATAAAGGCGGCGCGCTAGGTGGCGCGCCCCACCGGCCGCCATGAGTCACAGTACAGGTGGTGTGTTGTTTGCTCGTTGGCTGGTGACGCAACTTGTTTACGACGCAGCTGCATTGTGGCGTGTTGCTTACGCGTCGACCGGTGACGCAACTTCTTTACGACGCTCGCGCCGATATACATAGATAGGTCTTATGGCGTAGAAGTATACTAAGAAGGGATTTTTGAAAATTCAACCCCAAAGTGTGTAAAAGGGTTGAAAACGTTTGCATGAAAAATAGTATTCCTTGAATCTACAAACTTGAAACTTGGAGTATATGTACTTTAAAACAAAAAAATAGGAAAGGCATTTATAGTTTTATAAAACTATAAATAAGTGTGCAAAGGGATGTCAAAGTTTGTATGGGATTTCATTAACGCGTGGTGCGATTGACTTAAAACTTGGGGTAAATATACTAAGAAATAAATAATTAAGAATGACACTTTTAATTTTTGATAATTACCTACACCTGCAAAGGGTGCAAATAGCTGTAAAAGTCAGTATGGGAGATTTTAAACGCATAGTGCGATTAATTTCAAACTTGAAGTAAATATACTCCACAATAAATAATTTAAAATCACGTTTTAATATTTTAAAACTACGCCTGCAAAGGGTGCAAAAGACTGCCAAAGTTTCAAGGTTTGTATGGGAGATTTTTAACGCGTACAGGGGCCTTATGCTCACTTCGAGCGAGATTATCTCACGGTGGAGATGACGTCATATCTCGTTCGATAACTATTAAATCCCCATTCTCACCATCTCACTCCCCAATTTTCTCATTCAAAGTTCATGCGAGACGCAAGGTCAACGAGTTATTGAACGAGATATGACGTCATATCTCGTTCGATAAACTATTTATCCCCATTCTCACCATCTCACTCCCCAATTTTCTCATTCAAAGTTCATGCGAGGCGCAAGGTCAACGAGTTATTGTACGAGATATGACGTCATCTCCACCGTGAGATAATCTCGCTCGAAGTGAGCATAAGGCCCCTGTAAATTAACTTCAAACTAAAAGAAAATGTGTTCTGTGGATAAATAACATAAAGACGTTACCCCCCCCTTCGTTGCGCCCGAGTAAAAAGGCGACGAGGCGTCAATGTTCTAAAAACGGGAATCTTGAGTTAGTACGAAGAGATCTGAGGGTATCTACCGTGCCTGTGGATCAATGTCGTGAAGCTGTTTCGTTTCGTTTGCTTTTGGGGTAGAAACTAGGAACAAATATAAGTACATAGTTTCCGTGTAAGGTTGTCTTTGTTTTATTTGTCGTGTTCGTGATAAATTCAGTACCTATACCTACCTAATATAGGTATTGTACGCCTATAGGTATCCCTTATACCTACGTAGGTATTTAAAATCCTACCCTAATAATATACAAAACAATGCGAAAGTTACGATGTTTTGGATGTTTGTGGCTCAATCAGGGGTCACCATTTCAACGCGTGCGAAGCCGCGGGAAGCCACTAGTTTTCTCATAAATGTCAATCCTTTGATGAATCCTTTATGCGTCCAGACAATGAATATGTGGTGATTGTGTCGTCCACCATTTTGTTTTTCCCATCTCTAGGCGCATTGTCACGTCACTAGCGATAGAGGGGAATGACCTGGGGCCTTATGCTCACTTCGAGCGAGATTATCTCACGGTAGAGATGACGTCATATCTCGTTCGATAACTATTTATCCCCATTCTCACCATCTAACTCCCCAAATTTCTCATACAAAGTTCATGCGAGACGCAAGGTCAACGAATTATTGAAAGAGATATGACGTCATCTCCACCGTGAGATAATCTCGCTCGAAGTGAGCTTAAGGCCCCTGGGGGTCTACTCTGAAAAACGATAAACGAATTTTCGTTTACAGTTACAAGTTACACTGCGCGGTAAAACAACCACTTCTCCATTTATGGCAACCCGTCAGATAATCTTGCCAGTCCAAAAAAAAAAGAACGTGTGACCAGTAACCCAAAACCAACGCAAGGCAAAATTGTTTGAACTGGGTTGCCATAAATGGAGAAGTGGTTGTTTTACCGCGCAGTGTAACTTAAAATTCCAATACGAAAATTCGTTTATCGTTTTTCACAGTAGACCCCCTGGGGCCTTATGCTCACTTCGAGCGAGACTAAAAGTATTTACAGACGCTCCGATTCGGTTGGTGCCAACCATCCGACCACGACCCAATCGGAAAGTGAAGGGAGCGGTCGGTCCGACATAATTATTATTAATATTGGTTGGACGTGGTCGGATGCGCCGGCGATCCGATCAAACCAAATACCTATCCGGTCCAACCAAATTGGGACGTTTGGAAGCTTTGTTCCGACCAAATCGGCTCAGTCGCATTCGCAACGCCGCCGTTGTGGGACGTCAACATGAACGCCGAGAGAGTTACGGTCACCGAACGTGACATAATAATAAAGTTACTTGAACTTTATAAAGACTTTCCCTGTTTGTGGGACTTAAGTCACAAAGATTACGCCAATAGAGATGCCAGAAATCAAGAGTATTTGATTATGCTGGACGTTTTAAAAAAAATTGACATGCATTCGAAGATATGTTTGGAAATCTTCATCATCCAATTCCTTAAGGAGCCGCATATGACTGTAATATTCTCTATAGTTGAATTTAGCCCATTCTCTTCGTTTTTTCCTTTGTTCATTTTGTAGCGGTGCTGTAGCAACAATGGTTGCTGCAACCAACGCTATTTTAGCATTTTTATATAATACCGGTGGCATGATGTTTATCCATCGACGATCGACGGCATCAGGTGGCAATACGTCCGTTCACTACTTCATAGCAAAGTCAACTGACGGCTGGAAGGCCAACCGTCGGACAATCTATAGCAATGTTGGAATGGTTGCTATGTCGGTTCCAATATGGCTGGCACCAACCGAATCGGAGCGTCTGTTCAAGCTGTAACTCACGGTGGAGATGACGTCATATCTCGTTCAATAACTCGTTGACGTTGCGTCTCGCAAGAACTTTGAATGTAGGAATGGGGAGTAGGATGGTGAGAATGGGGATAAATCGCTCGAAGTGAGCTTATGGCCCCTGGACTTTTGCTTGTTCGGACAAGATCGATCGGTGTGTTCTAGCCATAGCATGGGTAACTCACTCAAAAAACATGATCTGCCGCTGCAGATCATGTTTTTTGAGTAAGTTAGCTCATTTACATTCATCAGCTCATTTACAGTCTCGAGCCGGAGCCGAACCGCGGTTCAAACGGCTCAGAATTTCAGGACCAATTTATTTTCATGGTACCTTCAAAGACTCCAAGCAAGCACCGATAAGACTTGGCAAAAGGACTAGACGCCAAAACAAAAAATCTTAATCTTAATATATTATATAAAATGCTAATGTTCGTACGTGTGTCCACGGTTTTCTCTATGATCCGCAACTTCGATCAACTTCCCGTTGGGATGGCAAATACCCCTTGGTCTCCTGGTGTGCATAAGGGAGTTTGGTCGCGGTGGGTGGAAGAGGGTGGTTTTGGGTGGCGAAAATGTGGAATAATATATATCTGTCCTTCTCTAACTATACATGTTAGAGAAGGACAGAAAACTTTTGTACAATTCTTAAAATCTCGGGAATCTCGGGAATGATCTAGATAGTTCCAGAATGTGTGCAACTGATGTAATCAATCTAGAAAGCTATAAAACTTTCTGGAATGATCTAGAAAGTTCCAAAAAGCTGTGCAATTATTGTAATCGATCTAGAATATTTTAGAAAGCTTCTGGAATGATCTAGAAAGTTCCAAAATGTGTGCAATCGATAAAATTGATTCGAAATGGTCTAGAAAAATCTAAAAATTTCTGAAATGATCTAGAATGTTCCAAAATGGTTGCAATTGTTGTAATCGATCTAGAATGTTTTAGAAAGCTTCTGGAAAGATCTAGAAAGTTCCAAAAATCTACAACTGTTAAAATCGATCCGAAATGTCCTAGAACGTTTTAAACATTTCTGGAATGGTCTAAAAAATTCAAAAATGCCTTTATCTGTTAAAATCAATCCGAAGTGTTCTAAAAAGTTCTAAAATTTTCTAAAATGATCTAGAAACTTCCAAAATGCCTACTACTTGAAGATCAAAGTACGAGTGAACAGTAATTAGACAAATTCAAGTAATTTCGAGAACGACCGAACTATTTGTTATGTTTAGAAAGTGTAACAGCTCGAGTCAGTGCCAACATCGACACAAACCTTGCTAGGTTTCACGATGTTGTAAAGTGAATACTGTAATTAGTGATTTTGGTAAATAAAAATAAATAAATAATAATTTGAATATTCTTGTGTTTTGATAAGTACTAGAAATTTCGATATTTGACGATATATAATATACATGCCAAAATGCCTACTACTTGAAGATCAAAGTACAAGTGAACAGTAATTAGACAAATTCAAGTAATTTCGAGAACGACCGAACTATTTGAATATTCTGGAGTGTTTTGATAAGTACTAGAAATTTCGATATTTGACGATATATAATATACATGCGATGCGATGTATTATAACCCGAGCAACGCCGGGTTTCGCTGCTAGTACTACGATAAAAATAATTTTGTAGAAAAATAAACGAGTCTAGCGGAAAATAAACAGGAAAAAATCCGTGAATTTGTATGTTAGCAATAACTAATAAATATTGCTAACAATGAACGATGGAATGAAAAACAATTAAAGTAAAAGTTCTACTATTCAAAATGAACCTTACTTGATAAAACGGAAAATATTTAGGCAAATTATGATGAGCCTAGAACGCAAAATATCCTTAAATATGTATGCTAAAACGCGAGGGCATCCACGGGCTGTTGCTAAAACAACTCAAATTAATAATTCAAATTCGTAACCCATACCATTTAAAAACATGCTTTTCTAAAAAGAACCATAATCCTTCAATTCATCCCAACTCCACTCACTCACCCGCGCAGATATTACTTCAAACGATTCAACGGTTCGAGTACGTAGTAAACATCCCAATGAATCAAAATAAATATTCTACTCAAACGGTTCAGGGTTCTGTTTATCATAAAACCAATCTTTGAATAGTTTGAGTTGTGTATCACATTTTATGAGTAGACTTGAGAACCGCTCCACAGATGAGCGGCTCCAAAAATGCAGCATTAGAAATTAGATCTTATTGTCTAGACATCAGTGATTACAGAACGGTACATAAATGTGCGGATCCATCATTTATTAAATTAAACATTTACTCAAAAATACAGCTTTAAACAAGTACGTTCTGTTTCAAGGACAATAAATATGAAAATTAAAAATATGAATGCAAACAAACAAACAATCAAATCTTTCCTCTTTATAATATTAGTATAGAAGAATAGATGATAATGTGATAATCTTATTATAGAAAGAAAGAAAAGAAAAGCTTTTTATTTCGACCGCCACAAAATAAATATAACCTGACGTACCCATTTCGTTATTCTTCAGTAGGTAGGTAATAACCGATATCGATATGTTCGTCTTGCATCCGCATTGGTACATCACTAACCGAGTAGCGATGTTTTAAGCGCAATCGACTAACAGCCATTTTGCAATCCATCATATGCTTTGTTGTTAGAGACTATAACAAAAATCGATAGCGACAGCGCCATCTCTTGTTGAGTAGTAGTACCTTACCTTAGTACTATTTATGGGTTAGTACAATTTTTACCATGACAGTGCATCTAAACAGAGCATAGACTTTCGACCAATCAGAGCAATGGTCACAAAATCCATGGTCGTGTAATCCTGGCTGTACAATCCCGACTGTGCACGGAAAGCACAGCCTGGAAAACACGGCCCGGATTCCATGTACATTTTGTACATGAATTCCTGGCCGTGTAATCCGGGCTGTACAATCCCGACTGTGCTGGGAAAGCACAGCCTGGAAAACACGGCCCGGATTTCATGTACATTTTGTACATGAATTCCTGGCTGCGTATTCCTGCCCGTGCATTCCGGGCTGTACATTTTCGGGCTGTGTAATACTTGGTCGTCAATTAACCGGACCCTTCCGATACAAAACAAAATTTTCTTGTTTTTTCTCAATCTCGAATCTCGTCTGTCATTTCGACGGACCATCTTGCCGTTGTCAAGTTCAATATATAAAATACTAAATACAGTAAACTTCCTGTCGAATTCCTCTTCCTACTAATATCATTGTTCTTCTTTCTTCCTTGGATCCTTGTATTTATCATTGTTTGGCATCATTTATAAATGTAAATAATATAAAAATTTAGTAAATTATTTGTACATACATAATCATTATCTGTATATATTTCCTTACATCTTTCCTTTCCTTACCTTATTTTTAACCCTACTGATCTCCTTTATCCTTCCATGTAAATTGAATCCCTATGTTTCCCTAATTTTTGTTAAAAAAACAAAAAACAAGCAAAATGGCAAATGCACCGAAAGTGCGACGCCAAAAAAAAAAAAAAAATACAGTAAACAAAATAAGAAATTCAAATCAATAATATAACGAAATTGAAATGGTGATGATTTCCTTCAAAAACGATGGGAGACAATTTATGTATTTTAAATCAGAGAACTGCTCTGCTCACAACGTGCTTGTCAAGCTATAGATAACACTAGTTAACAAATAGTTCAAAGGAGACACATTGAGACAAATAGTTCACATGAGGCTTACATCTGTATGCCTCAGGTTGATGGACGCAGGGCAATGTATCGTACGGCACGTTCTTATCGCGCCTGGCTTACGAGGCAATGCTGTGTTATAGGTGATGGTTACCACTTAACACCAGGTGGGCCATGTGCTTGTGCGTGAAAACATAGGCATGTCTGCCTGTGCTGTACTGTGGCATGTATGTCTACTCAGCGGCAGCGCCAACATTACCGAAATGACGTGCTTGACTGTAACTGTCAATGTCAAAAGCCAAAATTTAAAAAAAATACTTAAAAATCAAACAGTCAGTTTATTTTTCTTACAATCTTCCAACCTCTCCTCTTTCTCGTCGTCTTGGTCTCGAATCGAGTTCGAGCGAGCGAGTGTTTTGGTATTTTACGCGCTAGTAGTGCAAATTAATTTTATTTAACTCAGTTAAATAAAATTAATTTGCACTACTAGCGCGTAGGTAGGTAGGAGGTACCGTACAGTTAAATTAACTGTACGGTACCTCCTACCTACTTGCTATTTTCTTTATATTGGCATCTACATAATATATCGTCTACATTTATTATTAGCAAGCATTATGTTTAGTTGTAATTTCTAGAGTAAGAATTCGCCAGAGAAAGTTTTAAAAGGGTACATCAAATCATCAAACTAAATTATGAATATTAATAAACCAATTATGCGCCTAGCCAATCAAGCTAGACAGATTTATGTAGGCCAAAATCGTAATGTAAGGTATGTAACAGCTACAAAATTATTTTTTTACAGCACTTACAACACAAACATTTTCTAATTCGCTTCCACAGAAAATTGCTTTGTACCTACCAGTAGTTTATTTTTTATTTTATGTTTTTGTTACATTTGTAGACCATTCAGGGATTCGTTACATTTTGCTTCCAGGATCATAAAGCAGCATCCAGCAAGTTGTATGTCAACAAATGTCTCTGTATCTCAACTAGCTAAAGAAAAGGAAACCTTTCAAGACATCCTACCTGGCATTATAGGCTCGCTGGTGACTAATCCAAAATTTTCTCAAGTCCCGGAAGTTGGCAGTTGGGTGAAACAGGTACTTCACAAATTTCAAACCCTTTTGAATTTAGTTACCCACCTCTTGTAAATACTTAAATAACTAGTAGTTCGCCCCGAACTGAGATCTCGTGATGCGACCCGACGAACGCATCAAAACGTTGAGTAGGTAGTAGTCAGAGGCAAGTCCAAACAATATCTTTGGACTTTTTTCTGATAACCGCCTACTAACTTGGTATGGTAACCAAGTTTCAACTCTATTGGACTATTTATTGAAGAGTTCCGTTGAACAGACCTTGGCTCCATCATCAGACCTGGTCGTCGTTACCATTTTATGAGAACTGAGTACCTCCTTAATTTATTTCAAGAAAAAAAAATAAGAAAAAGCTAAGGAACTGGCCGACCAGTAGATAAACCTTGATGTCAACGAAACTCTTAGAGATGAGAGCTCTTGGATCGCTGGTTATTTTAATTTAACTTTTTTGTTGTATCTCAAAAACCGAGCGTCCCAGAAAAAAAGTAAAAATTGTTTTGAAATGTCCAAACAAAGCCCTTTCATATGACATGAAACTTGATTTTTTTAAGTAACTTTTTTTATTTTTGCTCCCTTAAAAAACCCCATATCTTAATAACCCTCAATCCGATTTTACTCATATACTTACCAGTAAATTTCTCAAGTACAATCTATCGATATACCAAATTTCATGCAGATCGGATTAACGGTTCGAAAGTTATCGCCAGACAAACATACATACATACATACATACATAAAATGCCAAATCGCCCAAGTTGAAACTAAGATCTTCGTTCGCTTCGCTCACTCGATCAATAAATATTTATCTTTGGGAGGTCACTTGATACCTATCGTTGCATGACACTACTTTTAAAATTACTTGCTGACAAAAATAGTTTTGTAACAGTTTTTTGTGAATTGTAGGTACTGGACTATAATCTTATTGGCGGCAAGAAATCACGAGGGTTGGCAACTGTATTTGCATTTGAAACCATTGAAAATCCAGACAATGTAACTGAGGAATCTCTGAGACAGGCTCGGACCATGGGATGGTGTGTGGAAATGGTAAGAATTAGAAAAAAAATCCAAAAAACCTATGTTCTAAAAATATAATGCTTGTGTATTTGCGATTTCGTCTTATTTGTGAGAAATAGGTGAAGGTAAAATAAATAAATATTGGTGGATATTCCACACAGCACTATCTCACCCCAAACTAAGCCAAAGCTTGTGATATGGGAACCAGATAGCTGATATACTACATATATACTTATTTTTTTTAATACCTACTTATAATATTATATAACACCCAGACAGAGAACAAACATCACACAAATGTTTGTTCTCGGTGGGGATTGAACCCACGGCCTACGGCGCAGAAGGCAGAGCTATTACCAACTGAGCTGTGAAGGCTGTCAACTGAGCTGTGAAGGTAGTCACATCATCTTCATATCTTCATATTTGGGAAAATACAACAAATATGAGAACACAAACAGTGATGTGCCTCCCTATGACATAATTGCCTCTGACTAAGCTCTAGACTAAATTCTAGATCTATAAGAATTTCAGTAGCTTCCTATTTAATATCAATAAGATGTCTAGGTATTAGGTATCTTAATATCTTATTCATATTATGTTATAGGTAAATGCAATTAGTTTGTGTGCAGTCAAAGTTTATCTACTACTACTTTATACACAGCAATCAGTAGTATGGCTGGACACTTATAGCAATGTTACAGTAATCTTTATAAACAAAACGAAATTTCTGGAAGAACAAGTTTTATCTATTAGTTTTTTATTCCCTTTGTATTATGATAACATTTAATGGTATAGCACCAGATACCTTCAAGTAGGAAGTTCATAGTAAAAAAGACACCTTATGCATACTAAGTAAAGTATACCATTGTAAGAGACAAATTCCACAGCAGTAATACCTATTATTTAAATTAAGCTTTGTATAATTATTGACGACATAGTTAGGATCGCGAGAAGTCGATGGATGGAGAGGGCTCGGAATCGTTCTTCCTTGAAATGTATCGGGGAGGCCTATGTCCAGCAGTGGACTTCTTGGGCTGATGATGATGATGATAATTATATCTACATCATCTTATTGTATGATTTTTTTTATGGACTGTTATATAATGGATTCAATAACAATACTGTAACTAATTATGTCAATAAAACACATTTTTACTTTTAAATTTTTTATGGTTATAGGGTTATGGTTATAGGGTTATACCCTTACAAATCTCAAATCAAAAAATACTTACAGGTATATACTATAATGTAAGTATATAATATAATGTAAGTATTTTTTAATTTGAGATTTGTAAGGGTTTCTATAGGTAATATTATGCTTACTATTCCTTATTGGCTCCACAAATAATAATAATTAAATCAAATGATATTTTAACAAAATGATATCTTCTATAATATGTGGATATAATATGATTATATAATATGATTCTCTTCTATGTGGATGGTTTTAAAAGGAGAGGCAGGCCAAAGATGATATGAGTAAGAAAGGTGTGAGCACTGAGATGACGTATGATAGAGGAGAGTGGAAGAAGAAAACCTGTTGTGCCGACCCCACTTAGCGTGGGATAAGGGCAGGAAGATGATGATGATGATATCTTCTATAATATATCAGTTAAAAACGTTATACATAATTTGTTTTTCACAAATACGGAGTAACTAAATACTACATAATAACTAAACTAAATATGGCGAAATCTTCATAACTGCTTTATATCTGCTATCGATAAACATGAAAACCCTTTTGTCCACAGTTGCAAGCATACTTCCTCGTAGTAGACGACATGATGGACGGATCCAGCACTCGGCGCGGTATGCCGTGCTGGTACAGACTACCGAACGTCGGTCTGGGAGCGATAAACGACTCCATACTCATCCACTGCTCGATATACGAAACTTTAAATGCTAATTTTAGCAAGAGTTTATATTACTTGGATATTGTGGAGCTGTTTAATGAGGTACCTAATGCTTTAGTATTGTTTAGGGTATTATGATGGTGATACTTTGGTAGTAAAATTTGCTGACCTGCCCTGTAAGTGTCAAACACTTAAGATACTGACAACCGTGACGCAACTTCTTGCTCGCACATTTCAATATATCTTTTTCTTAACATTAAAAATTGCTAGTCAGTTATTTATAAGCGTTTTAAAGAAGTAGGTAGTACTTTCCGACACTACACCATAAACACAAAGATGATATAAACACCAAGCCCTCCTATACATACAGGGTTACAGGAAAAGTCGTGCTAGATCCGTTAAGGGCGTGGAGTACCCATCATTCCTGACATATTTCACTATGAAACACCCTACCCTAAACTAAACCCTTTTCGAGATATTCGACTTTTAATTTTTTTATTGAAAATTGCCGATTTTTAGGCAATTAAATTTATTTTTGGTTGTTTTGTGTATCTTATTATTATTATTATTGCATTTTTACATGTGTAATTAGATGCTTTAGGACGTCAATCATTAAAATAGTGCATAAGTTAATTGAATAGACCGTAGTAGACAAGTGAAAGTTAAGAAATAAAAAAAAAATTAGAAAGTTTATTTTTCTCTAAGGGATATCTAAAAAAAATATTATGGCAATTCTTCGGCAGATGTTTTTAAAAATATCTACGTTTCATCAGCTATCTAACGAGGTATAATAATCTAGGGTTTTATTCAATTGCATTGAAAAAAAATTAGTTTTATAGGCGACAGTGGAGAAGAAAATTTATACTTAGCCCTAAAAAGTAAAAGTAAAACAATAGGTAAGCATGAAATGTCATTTATTAAAGGTTTTCACACAACTTTTTCTTATTCTACAGTTCATGTTCAACATGGCCGCCTCTATTTCTGATACATTGTCGCATCCTTCTACGGAGACCAGTCTTCACTACTCCAGTGGTCAACGTGGTCCTCATTTTATTTGCTGCATCCACAATCCTTTCTCTTAGGTCTTCCACAGACGAAACTGGATTCGGCTCGCTGTACACAAGACTTTTCATGCACCCCCACACATGAAAATCCATGGGGGTTAGGTCCGGACTTCTTGCTGGCCATGGCAACGGCCCACCTCGTCCTATCCATTTGTTTGGATAATTTGTGTCCAGCCAGTCTCTGACACTTCTCCTGAAATGGGCAGGGCAGCCATCGTGTTGGAACCACATGTCCCTGATCAGGTTGAGTGGCAGATCATCCAGCAAATCACTCAAGTCTGCTCTCAGGAAATTTTCGTAGCTTTCCCCATTTAAATTATCCGGTAGAAAGTAAGGTCCAATCAAATGATTGGAGATAATGCCCATCCACACATTCACGCTGAATCTTCGTTGGGACCCCTTCACTCTTTTCTTATTGGGATTCCTTAGTGCTTTTGGGGCCCAGTAATGGGCGTTGTGATAGTTAGTTATGCCATCTTTATCAAATTTGGACTCATCCGTCCACAAGATATTTCTTAGAAAATCTGGGTCTTCTACGTCAGCATTTAGCATAAATCTGCAAAAGTCCAATCTTCTCGCGGGGTCTCCTTCTTCAATAACGTGTACCGGCGTGTAATGGTATGGGTATAGGCCAGCAGTATGCACTGTAAACCACACTCTCCATTGCGAAAGTCCCAGATCACGGGCAACAATATTAGTGGAAGTAGTCGGATCCGCTCGAAAGCGTTGCACTATCTCATTGTCCTGTTCTTCGTCGTCAATTCGTGGTCTACCCATGTCTGTATTACGTCTCAAAACAGAGCCAGATTCTCGAAGTCTTCGATAAACTCTGTCAAAAACGGCCACATCCGGCACTCGACGACCGGGGTAGCGAGTTACGTATTCGTTGCGAGCTTGCGCAGATACACAATCGCAGTATCCGTAACAAATAAGCATATCAGCATATTCCTCAGGTGTGTAGGACGTCATCTTCAACACTTCCGTATCACAGGTACAAATCAGAGTCCGGTTAACAAGTATAGTAGTCACAAATCAGAAGAAATAGTCCAGAATCACAGCCAAGTCGAGAAAAAGAGCAAAACGATATCACATCTACTATGTACGAAGCACAAAAGCAGACTGACAACCAAAACAATACCCCCTGTTGTATTCCCAGCCCTAACCGGTCTCTACACATTTTTTCTTTCATTCATACCTACATAAATCGTCACTTGTCTCGCTCTCACGGTGTGTCTGAACTTGAAGGACAATAGGCGCGGGACCGTTAGAACTGCTACCTGGAGCGTCCCAACTACTTTTTTTCCACGAAATGTAATACAAACCCTAGATTGTTATACCTCGTTAGATAGCTGATGAAACGTAGATATTTTTAAAAACATCTGCCGAAGAATTGCCATAATATTTTTTTTAGATATCCCTTAGAGAAAAATAAACTTTCTAATTTTTTTTTTATTTCTTAACTTTCACTTGTCTACTACGGTCTATTCAATTAACTTATGCACTATTTTAATGATTGACGTCCTAAAGCATCTAATTACACATGTAAAAATGCAATAATAATAATAATAAGATACACAAAACAACCAAAAATAAATTTAATTGCCTAAAAATCGGCAATTTTCAATAAAAAAATTAAAAGTCGAATATCTCGAAAAGGGTTTAGTTTAGGGTAGGGTGTTTCATAGTGAAATATGTCAGGAATGATGGGTACTCCACGCCCTTAACGGATCTAGCACGACTTTTCCTGTAACCCTGTATACATACAACTCGATTGGTCAACTCTATTGCTCCCCATGTGATCGGGTATTTAAAAATAAGTTTGGTCTAGCGAGTCACATTAGGGCT